>OY282642.1:46636428-49036428 GCA_958299015.1 Tetanocera ferruginea | reverse complement strand
TGTTGATATGTCTTCAAGGATGGCATGCGTCCATGTATTGCAGAACGGATGCATAGAATAAACAAAATCATACGAGTTATCGGAAATGAGTATACAACATTTGATTTTTTTTTTATTTAATTTATAAAATTCTGTTAAATAGTTAAAATTAAAAAATAATCTCATCGATATTAACGTTTTTTACCATTTGGAAGATAATTCGCTAACTAACTTAAAACTTTAAAAATGTCGTCCAATTATAAATATGAGAGTCGAAGGCCATGGCAGCTAGTACTCACTGTACACATTAGTTATAGTAATTAATTATTGTAATTAATAATATTAAATAAATAAATATAAATATGAAGTATCTTGAGTTTTTTGAAGGCTTTAAGTTTTTTCAAAACTTTTTCGTTTACGTAAAGAAAATTTTGACTTGCAAAAAAAGTAAATCCCCAAAAATCTATTTTAAATAAGTTAAGTAGCCCAAATATGGCCAACCTAACAGTTTTACCCTAATAGATGAAAAACTGTTCTTTTTTAACTTATTTTTGCAATTTTTTATTTTTGTTTTTTCAATTCTTTATTCAAAAATATAAATATAAAGTAAAAAATTATATCCAGTTGAAAAGGTTATTAAAAAAGTCTGGTTTTTGCCATATGGGGACCACGATGTCTTAATGAGACCCAATCCATAATAGTTTTAAAGCTTAACAAAACAGTCAGTATAAATAATAACACAGTGAGACGAAAAACAAGAAAATTTTGATTACAAGAACCATTTGTTGAAATTTTCAAAGATGAACTTTTTGCGAGTTAAACGCACCTAATGTGACCTCTCAATGTCGTTTAAATTTTTTTTTATTGATTTTTAAAATTATGTCTTCGAATTTGTTTGCTCCGACGTTCAATGACGTTTTGCAGTTATTTGCCTTATCGGAAATGGAAAACAAAATCCACTTTTACTCAATAGAGTTTATCGTAGAATAAGATTGTGTAAAAAGAATTATTAACTTGCAATATAAAAGACCTTTCTATTGAATCCAATAACATAGAGATCGGTTCAGAATTCGCTAAATGACAGCAATTTAAACGTTTCTTTTTTCATTATAATTCCCCTATAACACAGATTCCCCTCTAAATCTGCTACCAAACAAAGCGATCCCATTTAGTCACACATTAACTGATTTTGGTCATCTTAATCTCGTAGGAAAGACAATAGGAACAAGGTGTCACCGTTCTCAAGTGAAACATCAAGCAGTCAAATATTGGCAAAACTTGACAAAGTTAAGTAAAAAATCATGTTGTCATATTTCCACAACAAAAAATTATTTAAAATCCTATAATATTCGCTATAACAATTGCCATACAAATTGATATACAAATTTGTATGTCCCAATCACAATTTTTGTATTCTTATATTTTGATTGTATGAATTCTATATTGACATGAATAAACAATTTTTATTTATTTCATTTCATCAAAGTATTTAAGGATCTGTTTTTGAACAACGAATATATTATATTATATATATATGTATGAGTAACAATAAATATTAAAAACTTCGTTTGAAGTGAAACTTCTTTAGTCGCGTATACAACATACGGCGAATTAAACGAGGAGTAAAACCGATGGAACGAACTTTAATGAAACGAAACTAATTTAGAATAAATTAGAACGTTCTCGAAAGGTCTAGCTCATTGGAAACGTTTCAGTTCAATTGTAAAAGCAGAGTCAAATCAAAATGAACGATAGAAAAAAAACTTACCAAACAATGGTTTGAATCAAAACTAACAGACCTAACGAAGTAAAAACCTAACGAACTATTCAATAAAGTTTGAGCAAAGATCATATAATATAAGGATGCGCCACGTAGAACATTAAAAAGTAATAAATATTTTTCAGATCAAAACGTTAACTTTTGTGAGTGCCAAACTTTAAATTCTTGCTTGAGAGAAAAGTTTTCGACCTTTGAATGAACTTGCTCTCTGAAATGCTCTTTCACTCTTCTCATGCTGTGCGCTCCCCTTGCCAATAGCACTGAGCATATAATAGATAGAGGACTCAAATCTAATAAAAATGTGTTTCTATCGAAATTGTATGCAAATGATCGTCAGTTTGTGTTGTTGTGGCTACCAGCGCTACGACGCATGCGCTTTGTTGTTGCTAGCATAGTTTATTTTTGTTTTGCCTGTGTCCCTTTGTCTTGCCGCAGTCAGCACGATAGCTACACTGAGAAAAAAAACATACTTTAAAATCAAACAAAAAATTTTAAAATAGCAATTTAATGCTTTTACGTTTCTACAAAACAAAATTTAAAGCAAGTGTGTTTGATTTTCAACTACCTATAAACTCCTTTTTTTTTAATTTTCTCATCATTATTTCTTTGAAAAAACAAACAAAAATCTGAATATGATGACAATTTTTTAATTTTTCAAATTGGTTTGACATATATAGACCAAATGATAAAATAAAACTAATTTAATTTATATTAACTAATATTGAAATATTTTAAATGCAAGCTTCATCAAATGGAGTTAACATTTGGTTTTCGGAGGGTCCCGGCAGTGGCGTAGCGAGGGGGGGGCAGGGGGTGTCATCATGCCCCGGGCGCCACTCGCAGAGGGGCGCCAAATCATTCTCAAGACAAACAAAATTTTGTAAAAAATTTTTTTTAATTATTTAATTCAATAATTAAGTTAGCCAACTGTAGGGTACAATGCTATGATAATGCTGCCCTTATGTCAAATCACATATCTGGCGTTCAACAGGAATAATAGAAAAAGAATAATAAGGCAACATTTGTAAATTGTGATAACCACACATTAAATTTAGTAGGAGTTACTACAGCTAACCAAGATTCAATCATTGTAGCATGTTTTGGAATAATTGATAACATACGTCTCTTTTTCTCACGTTCAACATTACGATGGAAATTGTTAAAAAATACTTTAAAAAATCTGTTAAGGAATCTGTAACACGATGGAGCGCCAGAACGCAAGCAGTTAGCGTTATTGTCGAGGGACTGGAAGAATACGTAGAGCTATAAGAAAAATTAGCAGAAGAAAATACTGCCATAAGTGGTACACCAGAAATGCTGCAATCTTTATCTTAAACCGAATTTAAATATCATAACTTTAGTTCATTTCTGGCATGAACTCTAAGAGAATTGATTGTGTGCAGCTCAGATTACAAGGCCCTAAAATTAAGTTTAAAGAAGCGTTCCATGATTTCAAATTATTGGCGACTGAACTTGCAGAAATTCGTAACGAGATATGTGAAAAAGTTATCGAAAAAGTTAAAAATCTTTGTAAAAAATAGGGAATCGATACAACAATCCGTATAAAATGTCGCCGACAAATGCGAGGAGAATTGACTTGAGAATTTGATCGTCTGCATCAGGAAAAAAGTTCACAATTTACACGACTAAGGGATCTTAATTCCAAATTTTGGTATTTACTGGACGCAGAAAATTTATTAAGTAAGGATAATACGTACAACGATCTTGAAAAGAATTGTAAAAATTTGGGTGAGTTTTATAATACAGATTTAAATGGAACAGAACTTCCATTTAAAGAACAAGATATTTTTCCAAACCTGAGAGTAGCACTTCAAATACTTATTACTATTTCAGTATCAATGTATCAATCAGTGTAAAATTGAATAATATATGTAAAATACAGTACAATGTCGAATTTTAGCGTCTTCACTCAAATGCATCTCCTGACCGTATTTTTGCACGCATTTCTTTCGGCGGTAGCTTATATTCTCCACTAAAAATGAAAATAGTTTTCGATTTTTTATGAATTATCATAGCGCAAAAGCTACTCATCCAAATGTAAAAATTCGTTGAACTAACATGAAGAAAATTAGAAATTTTATTCGGCTTAAGCTGGTATGACACTTGCTTTTTTTCGCATTTTTAAGATCTTAAAAAAAGCAGCGGGTAAGAGGGAGGAATATACTTTTTAAAAAAGGATAATTATAGTAGGCCGTTGAATTTGGCATTTTAGTGTTATTTTGAATTTGTCAATAATTATGAATTCTTTACATAAAAATGGAAAACATTTGTTAAAATATTAAAAGTCGAACTTTTTTGAAGTTCTTGTGTTTATTTGGTTTTGTATATTCATTATAAATAAACAATAAAACAAGTATATTGTGAAATGTCAGAATTTAATGTGCCTCTGTCAGATTTTAAGCTGCTAGCGGCTGAAAAAGTAAATCTTTTTACATTTTTCAGCCATTGAAAATGACTTTTCTGCATTTTTTTGGACTCGTAGCGTACTGCTCACACCACCTGAAAATTATATAGCTTCGCTTGGTGTGTTCCTCTATTTGTATTTTTAAGATCTTAAAAATGCGAAAAAAGCAAGTGTAATACCAGCTTTAGCGTGATTATTAATATTGAACAAGATATATTTCAACAAAAATTATATAAAATCTTTAAAAATCACGTAAATCCTAGTACTCTGTCCTTTTGCATGGAATTTCACTAGCAACATTCTTTTTTTTTTGCGTGAAAATTCTGACAAATATTTTGTTGTGAAGAAATTGAAAAATTTGAGAAAGTCATGTTTTACTTCTCAAAATAGACCAGCCTTATTCATACAAAAATTCATTATTTCTTTAGTTCGTGTTTGTAAGAGTAGAATAGAGTTAAAATATCGAATTTTACATGATCAGTTCGATACAATTGATGTCAAAATTACATATAGTAAAATTTACTTAATTGAAATAAAACAATAGGGGTATTCACGATGTGGTGTATTTTTGATAAATTCTTACAAAATTTACAATATTTACAACGCATTGTGAACAAACCTTCACTTAAGTCTTGGAATTTCATCATTTAGCAGTACGAGAAAATAAAAGAATTGAACTGAAGCACTGAATTAAATTAACTTTTATTAAATAAACACAAACCCAGCCAGTACCTTCATCCACGCTGAGTCAAAAAGCTTTTGAGATCAGTTGATCAAATATACAGCGTAATTTTCAAAGAATACAATAGGGTTTCGCCATTGTATTTATGCTAATATTTATGCTACAGGGTTGTATTTTGAACACTGTACATTAGACCGGATCGAAATTTAGATTCCGCCGGTCGGGGTCTCAAAAGTTAGAGGAACTCGTTAAAATGATTTCTGCATACTTTTTTTCAAATCGGAGAAAAACTGCCGAAGCAATTTTGATTCTCCTGAAGGTCCTTTTTGGCAAAAAAACAAGTGTTTTGCTTGTAAATTTTTATTTTTCACAGAACGCATACCCAAATCTTCTTAAATGTTAAATTTCTTACTCATACTAACATTTTGACATAAAAAAATTGTTAAAATTTTGTTTCATTATAACTCTTATTGACCATCAAAAACTGAATTTTTTGCGTTTTTTAAAAAGGCATTTATTTAAAACCGCTGTAAAAGACTCATTTTTTATTAGATTTATGTGGAATTGTTATTGTTGGAAAGGTAATAAGTTCTTCTTTCGTTCTGTGTATCGCTTAAATCAAAGCTGTGTGCGAAAACTGACAGAATGTGAGAAATCGATTTAAGAAATCTGATAAAATGAAACATTTCTTATTCATACAAACAATTAATTTAATTTGTTCACTGCTTTATCGTCCAGTTTTCGATAAATTTTTTTTTTAATCACATAGCTTTGATTAAAACGATACACAGAACGAAAGAAGAACTTAATACCTTTCCAACAATAACAATTCCACGTAAATTTAATAAAAAATGTGTCTTTTACAGCGGTTTTAAAAAAATGCCTTTTTAAAAATAGCAAAAAATTCAATTTTTGTTGGTCAATAAGAGTTAAAATGAAACAAAGTTTTAACAATTTTTTTATGTCAAAATGTTAGTATGAGTAAGAAATTTAACAATTAAGAAGATTTGGGTATGCGTTCTGTACTAAATAAAAAGTTACAAGCAAAAAACATGTTTTTTTACCAAAAAGGACCTCCAGGAGAATCAAAATTGCTTCGGCGGTTTTTCTCCGATTTGAAAAAAAAATATGCAGAAATCATTTTAATGAGTTTCTCTAACTTTTGAAACCTCGACCGGTTGACATTTTTTGTATCCATATAAGAATGATCCGGCCTACTGTACATTTTGTTTTTGTAAATATCAAATTTATCAAATTTATCAAAATATCAAATTTATCAAAAATATCAAATTTATCAAAAATACACAATACAAGGGCAAATACACCACATCGTGAATACCCCTAATATAAACTTTATTATTTCAGTAAGTGAGTAGTTAAGCAAGCAACATTTGTCTTTAACGAACTGTCAAAGTTAGGAATAAATATTGCTAGCAAAGATGTTATGGATACGAGTTAACAGGTTAGGTAGTTAAGGGCCAGTTAACGATAACCACAAGTTTCTTTAATGCGTTTGGGAATTCTACTGATGTTGATGCTCCACGAAAAAAATAATTTAAAAGTGAAGTGACTGAAAACTTGGAAAAAAATTAGACCAGCATCACTGAACAATCCAAAAGAATCAAAGCTGTAGTTTTTACCAGAATTGCTATTATATTTAGACTTTCATTCTTCATTCGTTAACCAACGTTCTGTTTTCTTCATGTCCTTTTATTTCTATGGCTAATGATAGTCCTATTTCTGATGTTTGAACCACTTCTTTTTTATTAAAACCAATTTAGAAATATATTAAAAAACTTTAAAATTAATTCGATCTTTGTACTCGTACAACTAACATTTGTCAAAATTACCCCAATCAAAAATGTCAAATGTACCCAAATGCTCTCGGCTTCTTTTTTTTAATTTTTTTAGTTTATATTTAGTTCTATTGAAATTCACTTATATTTTCAAAAACATAAATAGTTTTTACCTTTTTTAAAAGGTACTTTGATTAACTTTTATAACTCGGTCAGGAAATCCTTACGAATCAGTGCCGGAAAATAACAGTTACCCGCCCAAAAACACAAAACCTATTCAGTTATTTTTCTTCATGTAATGCAAGAATCGTCAAACTTCGTGACGATAACTTAAATACAAAATTTATAATACAAATTATTGAAAAATAACGGTTCGTTCATACCGAAAACGTCATAGTCAAATGCGGCCCAAAGTCAAGGCTACCCTAGTTTACCCTACGAGGCTTAGCTTTAAAATTTTTTTTTGCAATTTTCGTGTTAAGAGACCCTAAATCTATAACAAAATATAATGAACTGTCGTGTACAGAACCTTTTTCTGATTTTGACGCATAGTGTTATTTGTATTAATGTAATTTAATAAGTGTATTATAATTATTTGTACAAAATATTAAAAAATATTTATTTATATTTCATTGGGGGCGCCAAAAAATTGTTTTGCCCCGGGCGCCAGTTGTGCTCGCTACGCCACTGGGTCCCGGAGGTAGCTTATTATGAATCTGTTGCCAAAAACTCGGAAAAGCTAAATAAATGGCGTGGAAAAAATTATGCTTTAAAACATTTGTTTTAAATTTTAAAATTTTTATTTTAAATTGTTTTTCATAACAAAAACATTGTTTTAAAAACAAAAACTATTGTTTTGAACTTAACGTTTAAAACAGTTGTGTTTAATTTTAATGAATTTGTTTCAAGCTCTATTTCAAAAACAAATTCGTTAAATATGAACACAATTTCATTTAATTTTAACACATATTTCCCTCAGTGTACCAAATTTTTTTTGCGATTTCAGCATTTTTTTGTTTTTGTGATTATGAATTTTTAAAATTCTAATTTTAAAATATATTTCAATCAAATTGAATTAAAGTAATTTAAATTAAATAAAATTAAATTAAATTAAATTAAATTAAATTAAATTAAATTAAATTAAATTAAATTAAATTAAATTAAATTAAATTAAATTAAATTAAATTAAATTAAATTAAATTAAATTAAATTAAATTTAATTAAATTAAATTAAATTAAATTAAATTAAATTAAATTAAATTAAATTAAATTAAATTAAATTAAATTAAATTAAATTAAATTAAATTAAATTAAATTAAATTAAACTAAATTAAATTAAATCAAATTAAATTAAATTAAAATCAATTAAATTAAATTAAATTAAATTAAATTAAATTAAATTAAATTAAATTAAATTAAATTAAATTAAATTAAATTAAATTAAATTAAATTAAATTAAATTAAATTAAATTAAATTAAATTAAATTAAATTAATTAAATTAAATTAAATTAAATTAAATTAAATTCAATTAAATTAAATTAAATTAAATTAAATTAAATTAAATTAAATTAAATTAAATTGAATTAAAATTAATTAAATTAATTAAATTAAATTAAATTAAATTAAATTAAATTACATTAAATTAAACTAAATTAAATTAAATTAAATTAAATTAAATTAAATTAAATTAAATTAAATTAAATTAAATTAAATTAAATTAAATTAAATTAAATTAAATTAAATTATATTAAATTAAATTAAACTAAATTAAATTAAATTTAATTAAATTAAATTAAATTCAATTAAATTCAATTAAATTCAATTAAATTCAATTAAATTCAATTAAATTCAATTAAATTCAATTAAATTCAATTAAATTCAATTAAATTCAATTAAATTCAATTAAATTCAATTAAATTCAATTTAATTTAATTAAATTAAATTAAATTAAATATAAATCAATGTAATGAATTTATATTAAATTGAATTAAGAAAAATTAAATCAAATAAAATAAGATTAAATTCAACTCACGGGGGACATGACATTGACCATTTTTTTTTAAATTGACTTTTTTTTATAATTTTATAATTAGTATTCTTAAAACTCTAAGAAAAAAATTTCATGGAAAACTGCTACGGGTTCAAAAGAAACAGCCGATTTGTGAGAGCGCATTTTTAATTTTCATCTTTTTTTCATTGTGCACAAAATTTTAACGCGTTTATCTCGAAACTCTCTTTCGTACTGGTTGCGGCACTAGCGGGTTAATTTTTTGACGAAAATTGTTTTTTTTGTATATTTTTAAACTTCATTCGCTATCGTATGATACGAGCGTTTTTAAATTTTTTTCGATTTTTTATGGAGTTTTTAAGTAATATTTTTTTCAAAAAAACACACTTTCATATTTGGAACATCTCCAAAAAATGAAAAAAAATTTTAAAAAAAGCTCCTGTCATACGATAACCAATTTTGTTATCATTTAAAAAAGTCATATTTTTCCAGATCGGACATTTTTTGCGACTCCCAGCGCTGCAACCACGAGGCCCCGTTTTTTTCTCTGCCGCCAGTTTGAAGCTCTATAAAACCATCGTAATTTTGAAGCTATCGTGTTGAAATTCGATATTTGAGTTTTTTATGTCAAAGCTAAATCGTGGGAAAAAAAGTGGCATCAACTGCCTACGAACACACCCACATGGCCCATTAAAGTGAAAACTCCATAAATATATGGAGTTATTTCATAATAACTAATATATAAGCTACAGAAGTGAAATTGGGTATTTGTGTATTTTAACTTCGCCCAAATCGAAGATATCCCTTACTAGTTTGAGTTAAAGTTTCTCTTATACCGGGCGTGGCTGCCACACATAGTTTTTTTATATACTACAACAATAAAAAGTGATCACACATCAGAAGCCTTTAAGGCAAATATCTCAAAATGCAGTTTTAACAGAAGTGCCCTTATTTCATCTAACAATTCAATTTTAAAAAAAATTAATAATTCAATTCAACACTCTTGCAGTTTTGCTGCTGTGGCGGCTCTCTTTGTTTCCAGTTGAAATCAATTTTTTATTTATTTTTAATTTTTGTCAATAAGTCAAAAAACAAACCTTTGCCTTTTCATGAATCCAGGGCCGCATTAACCTGGAGGCCAGTGAGGCCACTGGCCTCAGACCCCCACCTTCCGTGTTAGAAATGGTAAAACAATTTTAAAAAAACTAATGTCGAATTGTCGAATCGAGTACTCAATAGAATTGTTATAGAGAGAAATCTCGATTATTGTGTGGATTTTTGATGTATGTTGTACTTTATATGTTGTAATAAAACCAGCATAATATGAGAACTCATATGATGTAATAATATGAGAACACAAAAGAACTTTCTTTTATTATTAAGAGAACAATTTTTTTAAATTAAGAAAATTTACTAGTTTTATGTCAAATGGTCTGGTAGTAACACATTTTCTTTCGTCCTAATACAAACTATCGTCCTAAAACAAACTATTTCATTTAAAAAAATATCAGATTCATTGCCCGCTTTGCTTACTTTGTTGCAGATAATTTTCGTTGAGTTATTTATAAACTTTTCTTATTCTTGAAAATTCGTAGTAAATAAGGTTTATTTTAAAATAATATTTCTTAATATTTTAATGAATCTGAAAATAAAATTTGAGGAAGATTCAAGAAAAGTTGCCTTTTATATCTAAATGTAGAAAATATTGTTTTGAATTATTATCTTATTTTCTGAGTAAACAACAGAATGCATTACAAGTGTTTGTTGCATTTGCGCTTAGACAGCGCCGGATCAAAACATGGCGGGGCCTGGGGCTTTAATCGCCACGGGGCCTACTCAAGTTCAGATCATTTAACTCGGATCTTTTAAAAATCAAGATATTAATTTTTGCATGTGTCTTAAAGTGAAACAATAGCTGTTCAATTTTTATTTAAAATTTTTGAGTGAAGAGTGTGGTGCCGTCACTTGGAGGCTGGTAGCATCTTTAACGCCCTAGTGTACCTACTATATTTTTGCATGTTGCAGAAACATATTTTTTTACTGATACAAAATATATTTGAATTTGTGATTGTGTTTTCTGTTGGTTTTTATTTGGTTTTATCTAATATTTGTCGCGAATACTTCGCAGAAGATTTAAAAAAAACCGCAGTGACGCAGTAAAACATTCAATTTTGATAAAAAGCGCAGTAAAGTCCGAACACTCATCGGTACTGTTACAAGCAATTCTGTTACAAGCAATTCTGGCCCTTTACTTAAAAGAAATTTTTAGAATAAACATGATTTCTTACAACTAAATGAGGATTATAAAGTGTCTTATATTTTAATATAATTATTTCATTTAAATTGTTACAAAAGAAATTTTGATAATTCTTAATTCTAGTGTTTTTTTTTAATGCATCACCATCAAGGACAAAAAAAGACTTGTGTCCCGCAGTCAACAAGAGATAAATTTCACGTTAAAGCTTTTCTTCCAATTGTGAACTCGCTGACCACGTCTTTATCAAAAAGAATCACCATATGAAGTTGTTTTTTTCGTTCTTCAAACGATTAAAACTGAAGAGTTAAACGCAAAAGCGAAAAATCTTGTTGATTGTTGCCCAAAAGATGTAGAATCGACTCTTGGCAATGAACTGGTTCGACTCGCCAAGCTTGCAAGGCTCTATGAACGAAAAACCGGAGAATCTGGAGCACAATTTCTTTATCGCATAATAATGGAGAACAATTTTCGCTGCACTTTTGTAAATGCTGAAATATTTCTTTGCATATACTTGTCCATGATGAAAACCAATTGCAGTGGAGAGAGATAGTTCTCCAAAATGAAACTGCTCAAAAATAGATTGCGTACGAGTATGGGACAGAAACGTCTTACCAGACTCATGATTCTAAGCGCTGAAATTGACATTATTCGTGATTTATGTATCTTTCGAAAATGTTATTGAAGTGTTCGCTTCATTTAAATCTCGTTAAACTTCTAAATAATAACCACTCATACTATTCTGATGATTGTCTTTAACGATATTTATATTACAAATAACGACTTTTCTAATTCAATATTTTAAACATAATAAAAATTATCTAATTAAAGGAAAAAAATGACTCTGCGTATGTTTTTGAGCAAACAACTTTTTACATTCATTGTTTACATTCATCTTATCTTTTGGTGGGGGCCCCACCAAAAACTGGCCTCAAGGCCCCACATACTTTAATGCGACCCTGCTTGTATCATAACTCTTACGTAGCGCCTATACTAAGCGAATAATAATTCCATGCAACGCCGTTGCATTTTTCCTTAAATGCATCCTTACCTAGAAAAAATGCAAAAAGTATTATAATGTCAATAATAGCAGTTAGTAACAATATAATTGATTTGTATTGTAACCAGAAAATGTTTCTGATTAGTTAAGAAATATTCTTTAATATCTAAGCTATATAATAATATGAAACAAACGTTCTTAACAATTTTTTTTACTACTTGTACTGAATTTCTTTTTCCATGCAAAAACCTTCTTAGGCTTTCTTCATTGAATATTTTTTTTCACACCACCATCAATATCAATTTTAAACCATATGCTTAAGTTTACCAACTCGCAGTTAATATCAAAAAGAAATCAAAACAAATCATTTGAATCGAAACAAATCGACACGTTTTTGCCATTTAATATTTTACCAGCAGCTGTTGCAGCAACAACAAAAATAACAAAAAATACAAGGTTCATAACATACAGAAGGCCAAAAACATCACCCATGAAACACTCCCTATTTGGGCGCAAAATAGCAAATATTTCGACAATTTTTCATATATTATAAAAATAATAAGCAAAAAACCTCAGCCCCTGCTTTAAAAAAAAAAACCAAAAATGTTGAGCTAAGCGTTTTAATGCATAGCATATATTTTAGTAGGTATGGCAGAAAAAAAAAAAGAGCAGAGACCAGCGTCATTCACACCAACCATCAGATTGTTTTTATGATAGAATCTTACTCGACGATGTCGGCAGCCGATATAATATAATAACGCATATGTGTTTGTATCTGCCAGCGCAATAAAATTAGTCCTTAAGTTGTGGTAGGATAGAAAACAGTTCATTGGCAGTGAGGGTGGGTGGTAAGTGGTTGAGATTTTTGCCTTGCTAGCAAAAAAAAAAAACATAGCGTTGCGTTGATGGCATCTCATTATCATAACATTTTGCACGCTTTCAAACATTTAAGCTGGAATGCTCGTTGTTGCTGCCGTCGAAAGGACGTGAGGTGAAAATATTTTAAAAATCCGCAAACGTTAACTTTTTCATAAAAGCCATTTTTTTATAAAATATTAAAAAAGAAATGCAACTCAACACCTAAAATTAAAGTTAAAATTGAAAAAATCTTGTATTTTTTGTATAGAACTTTTTAGAATTATTCAAATTTAACGGTACAAACAAATTTTTAAAGCAAGTGAAGCGAAGAAAATTTTTAATTGAAATTTATCCACATCTACATCTCACTACTTGCTCATCATGCCATGGCTACTACTTCATGATCTAGCCTATCTTTCACAATGACGTTGTTTTAGCCTTGAGCAACCTTATCTCTTCATCTTGCTATCATAACAGACAATATTTTGCATTGTTTTCAATTTAGACAAAACCATACAACTCGGGGAAAAATAGACGAAAAAAATCCAAATTACCCACAAGTGTCCAGTTGAAGTTAGTTAGTTTTTTCTTTCCTCCACATATGTGTTTGCATGCATCTTGAACATTTCCGTCGCCTCACCAAAGCTTCACCATTAGCTGTGCCTTCTCGGTCTACTCAATTTTCCAGCATTGCGCACTTATTGAGAAAACAAGCTGTTAAATGAGTCTCAACGATGACGACGACAACGTCGACTGGCCACGTCGTTGTCCTCATTGTTCTCAGTCTTGTACTACAAAAGTATACAATATCTGCTGAAGGTTTTTCATCTCCATACAACAAGAAAGCATTTTTTAGCAACTAGAAACATTTTTTTTTTACAAGTCTTACCGGAACTGTCGATGTAGTGTTGCAGTTGCGAGTATCAGCGTCATCGATATTGTGGCAGCAACATATTTCATCATTACCTACTTCCTTCTTGCCTGCAATGATGGTTTTGGTGATTTTTTTTTTTTTTTGCCAAGTATACAAATGGCCAAAAGGTGTTTTGACTCTTTCGCCTAACAATTGCTCGTCAAAGAGACATTCCTTTAAACCTGACCAAGAAAATAATGGTTGGGCGTGTGGCTTGTCGCTGTTCACATTGTTCTGGTGCTTCCTTATCATGTGCTTCAGCATTTTTTGTTTTGCTCCTGCACATCGTATTCGTAGTTAAAGAATTGCTTTCGATGTTTCTGCAAACATAAGGATTATTTTGGTTTTTGTTATTTTTTTTCCTAAAATAACTTTGAGTTTGAGTTAAAACACATTTTTACATGCGGTTTGGGTTCGAGTTTCAATAAATTCAATTTACACGTCATGTTGTGTTTTTGTTATTTTTACCTTTTTTTCAATTTGTTTTTTTTTTTGTTTTTGTTTTTGTCTTACCGATAATTGCTATTTGCGATCCGCATGATTTGTCGCACTGAACTTGTTACATTTTTTGCAAATTGTTTTTAAAATTCTACCAGTCTGGGGAAAAAAGATGTTGTGCACTTTTCTCTTTTTTTGTAGCAAAAAGAATTAATTTATTAAAATTCCTCGTCCTGGGCAAACACCGAAAAGAATTAGCGTAATTAATTTTTGGCATAAAAGAAATGTATGTTTATACAGCTGTGTTCAATGAACATGTAAGGAAACTTAAACAAATATAAATAACTTCCTTTTTTTCAAAATCCATGTATTTCTTTACAGTTCGAAACAGGTTTCACTAATGTGGTTTGAATGGGAGTTAGGCGTTTTCATTGGCGGGTGACGTCCATGTTGTGTGCACACCTTAGTTTTGATATGAATTCCTCTCATACCAAGTTTAATCCCTGTAGGTAATATATAAAACTTTTTATTATATTTTCAATATAGTGAGTTGTATGGGAGGTGGGCGTGTTCGTAGGCGGGAGACGCCGATTTAATGTTTACATCTAAGTTTTGATATATAATCCTCCCATACCAAGTTTTATTCCTGTAGGTCATATAAAAACTTTTTTAAGGTATTTTCAATAAATTTCAGGTTTAGGGTATAAAAAGTGGTTATTTGCGTAGTTTTTGAAAACAATATATATACTTTTTCTAACGATATAGAATATTCATTATTCAAGAATTAGTAGTAAAAATAAATTTGCTATTCTTTGAGTAAAACCAAAATACCAACCCACTTGCAAACCTCCTTCTTTCGAATTATTGTCCACCAAGCTTCTTTTATAGCAAAAAGTTATGCTTAAAACTCGAACTGAATACGGTACACGAAAATATTCTACCATGCCCAGTATCTCAGAGTATAAATAGACTCCAACTGCGCAATTCATCATTATCCATCAGTGTAAGACATTATGGTAAAAACTCGGTTCGGTCCCCCACTGTGCCATTCTATCTGGGTTGGGACCTTTATTGTGAATGTCCTGCTAAAGTCGATCTTGGACGTGTCATAGTACGTATTGCAAGCCACTAGCTCCGATGGCAACAAACTATAATTATTTTTTAAGTGAAATTTTTTAAGCCGCGTACAGCGAACCGGCAAATTAAGCGAGGAGTAAAACCGATGTAACGCAATTCTACACTCAGAAAAAAGTGTCTCGGAATATGATAAAAAAGGCATCATATTTAGAGAAAAATGGTATAGACTTTGCTCCAGAGAATTCTATTCTCTAATTGCGATATTAAAAATTCTCTAAAAATGATAAAAAGCTTCCATGAAATAGAAAAATATATCGTTTTTAGAGAAAAATACTTTTCTTTTTGAGAAAATATTTGTTTTTATTGAAGAAAATACTTCTCATAGTGAATTTTTTATCAAAATATAAGAAAAGTTTTTCATTTTCAATCAAATTTCTCTATAAATGGGAAATTTTTTGTGCGAGAAAAATACTTATCATTATTAGAGACATGGAAATATTTCCATATCCTAGAAGTAAAGAAATATTTCTTCGGAAATGTGAAAATTTATTCTAATTGAAGAAAATTTTATTTGAAAAAGAGATAATTGCTATTATCAAAAATAGAGAAAGCAAGGTATGTGTTTTTTTCTCAGTATAGTGATACGAAACAATTCTCAGAACTCAGCAGTAGACTTGGTTAGTTAAAGAACGAGCTATTTCAATTGGGCAATTAATTCGTTTATTTTCATTCAATTTCGTTCAAGTACAAACAGACTTAACGAACTAAGAAACCCAACAACCTATTTTGGTTTGAGTCCATGACAACGAATTGAAAAGGGGAGTAAAACCTAACTTAAGGGGACGTGACACCTTCAAAAAAAAAATTGCTTTTAATGTTTTAAAATGCCTATAAGTTGAATAAAAAAAAAAATATCATTTTGAAAAATTAAATACACATTTTCTAGCAAAAAAATTGCACAAAACAAATTTATTTGATTTTTTTATTCAGATATATGGCTACTGGAATTATTTAAAAAAAAACCTCAAAAAACCATGGGGCGTGATTACAACTCACTGGGACATCGGAAAAAACAATTTTGGTTGAAAAATAACAAAATGGCGGCATTTTTTCGAAAATTGTCAAGGTTTTTGGACAAAATCAGCCAAAAACTCAAAAATTATCGCAACCAATTCACCGCAATTCCTTGTTATCTCTTTACAATTTTTGAATAAAAGTTTTTACTAGAAATAAGACTTAGTGGTATGTTATAATAGATAAAGTATGATTAGTTGATGCTACAATATCTCTCAACTTTTCAAAATTGTATTAAAACAGATTAAATCTACTCTTGCCATTTTATGAAATGTGACTTTTTCAATATTAATAATGATATGGTGCACGGTTAAAAATTTTGGACTAGTTTTTAATCCAAACTTTGGTTTAAAGGAATTTTTAATCCAAAAAGTACTATTTTCTATTCCATACATTAGTTTAATTTTTTTTAATCCGAAAAAGTTTAAGTTTAACATTATTTTTGGACTACATATTTACAGTTACATTGTGGTGACCGTGGCATACAGGTTAAGTGTGTGGCTTAGCATGCTCGGAGCCCGGGTTCGATCCCCAGCCGTGGTGAAAAGTTTTTTCAATAAAAAATTTTTCTGATCGGTCACCACCTCTCTGCAGACAATGGCAAACCTCAGAGAGTAAATAATGCGTTGTAAAGCTTCTTGGGAGCATGAACTTTAGCCGTTCGGATTCGGCATAAAACATGTAGGTCCAGTTCTCGGTCAATTGTGTGTGCAAACATTTAATAGCACACACAACACAATTGATATTTAAAAGCTCGAGCAAAGTCCTTTCAAGGGCTGAAATGGCCAATTTGTTTGTTTTTGTTTTTTTTTTTTTTTAATAATAATAAAGAGTTAATAAATTAACCACTTAAAACTCTCCTTTTTTTTTTGGGTTAAAGCTTCACTACTACCGTGCGTGGAGTCCACACACATATTTTTTTATGTAAAAATACTTCTAAATCTAAGTAATCCGTTATGATATCTGTTACATTTGGTTGCTATGTATTATTGAACTTAATAGCCCCAAAATGGCTTTTACATGAATTCAACTATTTTTATCACATAATCGTTTACACACTGTTTCTTTTGCTAAGAGTAATTTTCTTTGCCCTTTCATCCATATCAGTTCGTACTTTAAACTCTCTCTCTCTCTCTTGACCCTCCTCAAAACTCCGCCAATTTCGTCCAATTCAGCACACTTATTATTAGCTCATTTATTATTTCGAACTGCGCCATGGACCACATCATTCTTTAGCCTTCATTTGCACCTTTCGTAAATATTTAAGAAAAATTACCTTTTTTTCGAACGTTATGCCGTTGCAAAAAACAAAAAACGAGAAAACAAAATAAAAACAAAGTTCTCTTGTGCTTCAAATAGAAACTTTAACGTATCCGTTTCCTTTGTAATTTTTTACAACAGCTCATTTTATGGTGAAGTTGTTTTTTTTACTGAAAAAGAAAAATTTATCCAAAAATAAAAATTTCATGAAAAAGAACAACAACAACAACGAAATGTGAATCAAAATTAACACATAAATTTCAAGTCCGAATTTTTTCGCGCCACAGAGGGAGCAAAAACAAAAACAACCTTACGTATAGACACCTGGTCAAAAGGTGTCTGAAGGTGGTCTTTCCTTTGTGGGCAAGCCGTAAAGAATTTCATGAAATGCCAACACTTAACAGAAGCTTGGCCTGAAATTCTCCTTCCGACAGTTTTTGTTTAGATTCTTATGCTTGAATAGCTGTCAAAGTTTTTTTAAGTTGTTCTCTTCTTTATTTGATTGTATCCTGCTTTCCTGGCCAATTGACGTTAATACGTGACGTCAGTTTATTTTCTTTTCTTTTTAAGATACTGACATTTTTATTACGCTGAATAGATTTCAATACATTTCTTAGCTGTTTATTTGGATTGACTTCTTTGTTTTTTTTTTTTGCTTCTTCATTTTAACTTGAGTCCTTGAAGAGTGCTATGACCACAATTTTGAAATTGTGGTTAGAGAATTCTATATCCTGTGCAGATTTTCTTTTTTTATTGTTACAGCATTTCGCAGACTCGTAAATTAAAAATAAACAAACTTTATTGTCATACTCTCTAACGTCTTCTTAGTTCCTACCAATATCTCACTCCAACGTAAAAACTCTCAACCCCACCCCACAAATGCCAACAAATGAAAAATCGCGGATATCCTTTTTCTTTAATTATGACTCTAAATTAAAATATTCAAACCCGTCGTTGACTGAACTTCTTTATCATCATCACGTGGTGTCTTAAGCATCTGCAACGGTCGGCCACAAGCAACATCAGAGTGGCCTATGCGACGGGAATTTAAACAAATGCAAAAATAAAATCAACTTCCGCTCAAGGACCGGGAACAATAAGATGCAGTCTATATACAGTGCATAAGATTGAAATAAGAATAAGAAATAAACACGGAAATGAATAAACGTCGCGACTTTTCAACAAATACACCAAACGAATAAAAAAATAGCCTCAAAAACAACAAACCTGCATCCTAGCCATGCCTCCTCGCAACTCCAAGAAAACCCCAATGATAAATAAAACAAAAAAAAAATATCCTCTGAATAACAAAATTATCAGCTCAAACTTTCACCTTGTATTCCTTTCATTTTTTTTTTTGTTTTTATTTTCCACTTCATACTCCTACAAAACTCCTGAAAATTTGAGCCCATGAAAACAAAAGCTTGCTTCGAAAAGTCAGCCTGTAAGAAAGAAAAAAAAAACCAATTTTACTATAACACTGAAATCAGAAAAATTCGTATCGTACGCACGCATTCACCTTCAACACTCTGACAAACAGAGCAACTCGAAGGATATTCATTTGGGACAGGATTATTAACACTCGACTAAATATGCATTTCTTCTTGCCTTGTTTGGCTGGCAGCACACACAAAAAAAGGGGGACCGAAAAAAATAACCAAAACCAAATGTTTTATAGAAAAAAAAATAGAGAACAGTCATAAAATTCACAGCAGTGACACTTGAAACTCTATGAAGTTTAAGCATTTGTATCTGCATCTTGTTCTCACTATAACATTAGGGAGAAGGTTTTGTATTGAAAAAAAAAACAAACTGTCTTAACTACAGATATTTTAATTTTATTAACCTGCATTCGATTTGCTGATTTTTATTTCTTTTAACTGAGTCTCTTTTACTTTTAACAAAAAGTAGAAAAGTTTTAAAAAATATTCCTATAAATCATTGCAAAAAATTATAAAATATGTCATCCTTTCCGTTAAAAAATAACAAAACATAATTTTCCCGTTCATTTATTTATCTTCACCTTTACAACTTGATGCAACTGTCAAGGCACCACCTTCTGTTTTTCGGTTTTTGCCCATTATAGACGTCTATTTAACAATTCCTTAAGTTTTTTCCTTACACAAACCGAACTCTAATGAATAATAAAAAAAGGGACATCAATTAAAAATAATTAATTATGACTAAATCTAGTCTATCTAATATATAAAATCAAATGTTTGTATGTCTGTCTGTCTGTCTGTCTGTTCCGTATAGGCTCGCGCACCGTTTATCCGATTGAGCTGAAATTTGGACACCGAGTACCTTTCATAGTGAGGAAGAACATAGGAGGCGTAAAAAAGTGGGCGAAGGAATGTGGGCTGGTACTCTATAATAACTTCTAAACGCCTGGACCGATGTCAATGAAATTTGGTATGAAGGTTCAAATGCTCCCAAAAATAAACATAGGCTATAAAAATTCCGAAAACTTCCGCAAGAGGGCGCTTTATGTTGTGCGTTTTTATTAAGACTTAATAACTCCTAAACTCCTGGACCGATTTCAATGAAATTTAGTATGAAGGCTCAACTGCACCAAAGATAAAGAAAAGGTTAAAAATTGGACAGAACTATGTGGGCGTGACACTCTAAAATAACTCCTAAACACCTGGACCGATTTCAATTAAATTTGGAATGAAGGTTCGACTGCGCCCAAAATAACATAGGCTATCAAAATTCAAAAGACTTCCGTAAGGGGGCGCTTTAAGTAGTGCGTTTTTAAGACTCAATAACTCCTAAATGACTTGATTGATTGTACTAAAATTTGATACATGAAATAACTTGACTCTGCAACAGAATTGGGCTATTTAAATTTCAGAAAACTTCCGTTAGAGGGCACTTTATTCAATAAACTATGTTCGGCTCATTCACGTCAAAACGGATGAACCGATTTTGATGAAACTTGGCAAGCATTTGTATCTGTTACTGAAATAGATCCTATGCTTTTAAAAGTTCTTTCGACAAAAAACAAAGAATGAGCCGAAGGCAAACGAAGTCAAGAACCAAAGACGAACGAAAAAAAGAAGTTTAACGAACACCAGCAGAAGCTATATAAAGATGAAAAAAAATCGACCAAAACCGAAGTTGAACGAAAACAATCCAAAAATCGAATGAAATTTATTTGAGATAAAATTGCATATTAAATGCATGCTTAGAAAAACTTTAAACGCATTTTTCTCGAAATGACTTTTCAAACTGCACTCAGAAAGTAGTTTCTCGGAATATGATAAAAAGGCATCGTATTTAAAGAAAATTGGTATTGACCTTGCTCCACAGAATGCTTTTCTCTAAATGCGATCCTAAAATTCTCTAAAAATGATAAAAACCTTCTATGAAAAAGAGAAATACACAAAAATAATTCGATTTTAGAGAAAAAGAGTCTTTAGTTTTGAGAAAACATTTGTTTTTATTGAAGAAAAAACTTCTCATAGTGAATTTTTTATCAAAATATATGAAAAAATTTTCATTTTCAAAAAATTTTTCTGTATAAATGAGAATTTTTTTGTGCGAGAAAAATATTTGTCATTATAAGATACATTGAAATATTTTCATTTCCTAGAAGTGAAGAAATATTTCTTCGAAAATGTGAAATGTGAAATGCGAAATTTATACTAATTGAAGAAAATTTTATTTGAAAAGAGAAAATTGCTTTTATCGAAAATAGAGAAATTTTTCACCGCAGGAAGATATGTGTTTTTTTTTCTGAGTGCGTGTGTCCATTTCACGTCAGATCGAGACGTTGAAGATGTCATTTTTTGTATTTAATCATGTCTGGCAGGTACAGTTTTACGGAAATTTGACTAAACACTTTCGACGGAAGGAGGGGACAAAACCGCAAAAAACAATAATTTAAAAAATTTTAAAATTGAATTGATAATTTTAAAAACGTAAAAATGAGAGCAGTTTTGAAAATTGTCCTCTTTCTGTGCTCGAGGCACGACTAACACCGGGTTACATCCGCTAGTTATAAATAAAAATAATTGTAAAATATCGTAAATTTTCAAAGAAAAAGATAATTTTAGAGCTAAATATCTATAAATTAAATACCAAAATTTATCATTTTTTTTTCTCAAATCTTGTAAATCTGGAGCTAAAAAAGTCGCTGAAGTCGCGAATCTGGAGTCAAAATTTAAAAACTTAATTTTTATAATTAAATGTCGCATTTAAATATGGCGTTAAATAAATTCTGCATGATTACTTTTGCCTACTTACGTTCAAATAAAGGAATTCAAATAAAGGGGCGTATGCGTAACATGAGGTACCAAGACTGGTTGTTTTGTTTGCTAAATGCCGCCAGAACCTTTTTATTTAAAAATTCTTTTAATGATCACTGGTCGAATAAGGATGTTATTTACAGTGACACGAGTTCAATTTGGCTTGATAACATTGAACAAATTTTCACAATCTGTATTATAAAAAAATTGTTTTTTTTTGATGGAGCTCCTGATTACCTTATTTGTATTAGAAAATGTTTTCAAAATAGCCGGCTTATGACGGATTAAAGAAGCCAAAAAATATAAATATTTACATTTTTTTATCATTATTTTCTTTTATTTAAATAAAGTTTTTTATTATTTATTTTTAAAACATACACAGAGAAAAAAAACATACTTAAAAATTAAACAAAAAAATTTGAAGTTAGAAATTAAACGCATTTGCGTTTCTACTCAACAAAATTTAAAAAAAAAAACGTGTTTACATTTCAACTATAAAATCCTTTCTTTTTTTTATAATTTTTTCTTGTTATTTCTTTGAAATATGAAACAATACAATGACAATTTTTGAATTTTTTTAATTGGTTTTACAAATAGCGAATATAAGATAAAATAATCACTAATTTTTTTAATATTTAAAATTTTTTAAAATGCAAACTTCATCGAGTGGATTTAACATTAGGTATTTAAAGGGTTCCAGGGGTCGCTGATTACGAATCTGATGGCAAAAAGTCCGAAAAACTTGAAAAATGGCATCGAAAAATCATACGTCAAATATTTTTTAAATACTAAAATTTTTGTTTGAAATTTGTTTTTATATTTAAAAACATTGTTTTAAAGACAAAAACTTTTGTTTTGAATTTAACTTTAAACGAATTTGTGTTTTACTTAAATGAAATTGTTTCAAGCTCTATTTAAAAAAAGCTGTTTGTGACAAAATTAATATACCCCTTACGCAGTACGCGTGGGGGTATAAAAATCGGTTAATTTGCCTGGGAAGAGTTGAAGTCACAAAAAAAAACCGTAGCCTATTAATTATATAGATATTCGAATTTCTTCAAAATAAAGCTTTAAAGGTAAATTCATCTATTTTTATACCCCCACGCGTGCTGCGTAAGGGGTATATTAATTTTGTCACAACGTGTGTAATGCACATAAGGAGGCTTGCTAGGTATAGAAAAGTATATATATTCTTGATCAGCATCACCACCTGAGTTGATTTAGACATGTCCGTATGTCTGTCTGTCTGTCGTCAAGATAACAGCCGTCATTTTCAATCTATCGTAATGAAATTCGATATTTGAGCTTCTTTCTAAAAAGCGAAGACAAGTTCGAAAATGGGCTAAATCGAATGAAAACCACACCTACCTCCCATACAACCACAATAATGAAAACTCTATAAAGAGTTTATTTTATATTTATATAAATATATAATTATTTAAGCCACAAAACTAGAACTCGGTATTTATGTGTTGTATTTAAAAAATAAGGTGTGTTAAAAATGTACGTCATCCACCTACGAATACGCCCACCTCCCATAAAACCCCAAAATTGAATCTGTCGAAGCTACAAAAAAAGTAAATTTAGATATTTATTCATTTTATATTGAAATAAAGGCCTGTTAGAAAAATAGGCGTGATCCAACCACGAACACGCCCACCTCCCAAACAACCCCAAAATTGCAATTTTTATAAAAACGGTTGCCTTTACGTTGCAGGAAAACAATTTGATATAAATATATTTTAGACTTCATCAAAAAAATAAAATCTTTGAAATCTCATACAAAAAGAGCTACAAATTAAGATTTGTACCCTTACGAATCTGCCGTGGGGTATTTTAACTTCGTCCAAGTTGAAGATATACCTTACTAGTTTATGAAAAATTTAGTGGTTTTTTATAATTCGATTCGAAATAATGATAAAAGATATTGAATTAATAGTTGTTGTATAGTTGTTGAATTAATAGTTTGTAAAGCAGTTCTTAATTTTTAAATAACTTTGTATTTAAAAGTGCCCGTTAAATAACGCTCTTAAGACAAGAGATTGACATCGAATTTTTCAAAATGTTTGATTTTTTTCACAAAATAGTGGCTCTTGGAAGTCAAAATCTATAAAAACTTTTTTAATTTTAAGGTCAAAGTAGGTTAACCTTGTCTTAAAACTAAAAAAATCTCTATGTCAATCCCTGAAAAATAAATTGCTTGAGGCCCACAACACATTTTAAGTCACTCGGGCTGTTAGTTCTCTTGTCAGTCACTCTTTTTCAGATGCATTAATGCAGTGCTCATCTACTAACATTTCCTGATGGAAGGAAAATACGCATTTTAAAATTTCGAGAATCTCTTTTAAATGTATTGTTTTTAAACCATTTTTTAATAAAATATGATGAACAATATTCGCGTTACCACCAGAAACAATGGAAAAGTTCCTTTGCATTTTCTGTTGAAAATATCACTTTTTGTTTTTTCTTTGAATATAATTTGTACTGTCAAAAAGACTGTTTTTTTTTTCAAATCGAGATACTATTTTGAATATCAATACTGTTTCTTAAAGTTTTTTAAGATTTTTTACCAGGTGTAACAAATTTACATCTCAAAGTCAATTTCGAAAAAAATGGTACGATAATTTCGATAATTTACGATAATTTCGAGCAAATGATTCGATGTGAAGAAATCTTTATTGCATACTTATAAAGGGTAAGTAAGAGTGCACTTTTAAAGTTTAGTGTTATTTTTTTTTTGTTTTGTTTTGTGCAAATGGCAACTCTGTAATTTGGCAGTTGGAACATATGTTTATTCCGATTATTAAAAATGGAGCGCTTTACGAAAGAACAACGCGTTATAATTGTGAAAAGTTATTACAAAAATTTGAAAGTTATGCTGAGACTGCTCGCAAACTTCGAACAATTTTCAGTAGAGAAAGTGCCAACCATTTGAAGAGTGGTCAAAAAATTTGAAGAAGTTTGCGATTTTTTTCTTTGTGGTTTTCTGAAATCACAGGCTTATGCAAATAAACCAGAAACTATTCCTGAGCTCAAATCCAAGATCCGACGCGTCATCGGTGAGATACAGCCACATCTTTGTGATAAAGTCATCGAAAATTTCACGAAAAGAGTAATGATCTGTCATCAGGGCCGTGGAGGCCATTTGTCGGATATTTTATTCCATACTTAATCGGATCATGTCTTCTTTGCAATTCAATAAAAAAATTCACAACACTCCTAAAAGGTATGCGTTTTTATTTTGAAATAAAAAACTGCACTCTTACTGAGACACCCTTTAGAAACTTTTTAGAGTACTCCAAATTATTTGATTAGTTTTTTGGCTTATTATTGAGAATCAGCTGTTGTTGGCATTTCTAATCTTTCAATATACTGAACACAGCTAAAATCTAACTGAACGAATGTTTTTATCAAAACACTAGTATGCTTTTAGGCATGTATCAAATTGAGTTTTGGTAAACGTAGACAGCAAGTTGAGTTTAGTTGCGTTTTCTCCTGCATATTTGTACTGGAATCGCTAGCGTTTATATTGAGTTCAAGGGCAAAACGCAACTTTGTACTGGAAACGCAAACTAAACTCTCTGTGTAGACATGGCATTAAGTAGACTCGAGGTAGGGCTCATACTTGTCAACCCATACAAATCATTGTAACTTTTTTATTGAGAGAGCGTCAGAGTAACCATCATAACTTTTTTGTTTTAAGTCCGATTTTAAAAATTTTTGAATCAAAAGAAATAAGAATTTAATTGTCTTTAATATGGCAGTCAAAAATTTGTTTTATCTTATACAAATAAACGTTAAAAAAATAGTTTGTTTTTTTTTCGGTTTTTACCAGTTTTCTATGCCAAGGTCAAGTGTAAGGTCATCAAAATTTATGAATAAAATATTCGTCTTAATAAGGTTTACCATTTTGCACAACAAATTTTCGAACATCTTAGCCGTTATGAAATTTATAGGCGATAAAATGCCTCAAAATGATGAGGTATGTGCACAAAAATTGAAATTGCGAAAAAACATATAAAAGCTCCATCATTAAATTGCTTTTGAATTAAAGGCAACATTCTTCTTCAAGTTTATAAAATAAAAAAATCAAAAAAAAATATGCTTCTTTTGAGATATTAGCAAATACATTTTTTTTTAATTGGTTGGCAACCTTAACATCCAAAATTTTAAAATAATATATTTTTTCCAGAAAGTTATTTTTAATACTTTTCCAACGGTACCTTATTTATCAAAATTGAATAAAAACTGACGTAGATCCAATTAATTGAAAATTTCACGATTCTGGCGTTTTCGGACGATTTGCAGAATTGTTAGGTCCATAACTTTTCAACGAATGGCGATAAAAAAAAAATAAATGAACTTATATTCTTAGAATGTTAATAAGAATCTATAGCCCAAAAATAAAACAAATCGAAAGCTATGAGACGGACCCGTTTTGCGTTATGCTTGGAATGGGCGAGTAAAGAATTGAAACTTGATGTTGTATGCTTAAAAGCAATATTTTATAATACTTTAGAACTGTAACAACCTAAATTTTATTTCAAAAAATTATTTGAACTGTAAAAGTATGAGTTTGAAGTAGAATGTCTGTTAAAATATGTTTCAAAATAAAACGTTTTCCTTTTGCAAAGCATAAAAATCTAACCTGAACGAAAGTTTTAGAAAAAATCTCAATAAAAAAGCTTTTAAAAAACAAAAAAAAACGAAACTCCCCACAAATCCATTAAAACTGTAAATTTGCCTCGAAAAAATGAACACCCACACGACCACACGATTTGCAAATGTAAACAAGACTTAGTTACATATCTACATTCGAAAAATACGTTTGTTTTTCTAGCAATAATGGAATAATTACACAATAATACACGCCATCATTCCCATTGACGTGCACACACAGATGTTGTTCGGCTCCGACTAACGCGTTGTTGGTGGTAGTGTTGGATATTTGTAAGATACAAGCTCGTTTATGTGTAAATTTGCACGATTCGTAAATCGACGATTCAACAACTCTGCGCTGGCGCACTTGAAAATGAGCTGAGGTGCTCATGGAGCATGACATTCATTCCTGTTGTCAAACATTCGGTTCATTCATGATTTTTGGCGCGCTATTTTTAAAACACTCTCGTTTTTGTTTTCTCTCTTCTATAGCTCTGCTCAGAGGCAGACTTTGCTGCATGAAGCACCCATGAAATTTGCACGTGCTTGAATTTGATTACAATAACAATTTTATTCTTCGGTTTAATTGGATCAACACCACGTGGTCTAGAGCTGCTCTCACTTTTATTACTTCCTCCTTCTTTGCCTCTGAATTTATATGCTGCAAACAAGAAGAGACTACTTTGAGCTTCCCCAAGCTCGCAACTCGCCTCTGCACATATAATTGTTTTGTTTTGGTTTCCCCCCCCTATTCCTTAGGTTTTTCTTTTAGCGCTGAGTTTGCTGCTGTGCACGTTTAGTTATCCTCCTCCAAGAGGGCTGCTTCTTGCTTGCTTGCCTGCGCTCTTAGGGGCTCGCCTTTGGGTTGGATACGTTTATGGAAAATTGTATCTTTTGATATCTGTTTCTTTTTGTTTGTTTTTTTGTTATTTTTTTTATATATATATTTTGCTGAATGTTTTTGTTGTTATCCTTGTGATATATCCTTGTCTCTGCACATAATGCTAAGTGGCTGTTTTCGTGCTGCTTGGCTTGCTCTGACCAGCATGCGTTGTTTTGATGATTGGCATTTCATCGCACGAAGGCTTTCAAATCGGTTGTTATCATCGCTATAGCGTGTCGCAATGCTTCGCTCGCTTGCGGTTCGGCGACGGTAGCTTCTTTCCCAGTAGACGTTGCTCGTTTGTTGCTTGTTGGACGTCATTTACAGAACATCGTCGTCCGTTGGGCAAAATAAACATGATTTTTTTCTTGCGGCATTTTTCATTGCTTCTCATCGTGGTATTGTCGTTATCGTTGTGCAGTTCCGTTTCCTGTTCCTGCTGGAGGCTCGTTTTTTTACGGTTTTTGATATCATCGCCTTTGACATCGACGTTATCTTTGCGACATAGTCGAGTGCGTTGTATTAAATCCGTGTTGGAGTTGTGAGCTCAGGGCCGTCGCGTCATAGCGCGTCTGACGTGTGTGTGTGTGGGAAGTGTGAACATTTAAACGATGTATGAAGCTGTTTTCCCACCATTATCTGGCTGATGTGTTGCGGCGTCCAGTTAATGGTTGTTTAAGTGACTTGATTGTGTTAACAAATTTTATTTTTTTTTCTGTCGTATGACAGTATGTGTCAAGTTGTTGTTGTACATTTATTGAGGAAGTTAATTTGTAGCAAAAGCTAATTTCTCAACACTTGTGTTTGTTTGTGAGTGTGTGTGTGTGTTATAGTGAAAGTGTAATAAATGCCTGAAACAGCTGACTGAATTAAGTGATATGCTATACTTTGATTTGTGATAAAAGTAATATTTTATTTGTGATAAAAAATTTACATAAGCAATTAAATTGCAAAATCTAACTGACTGATAAAATGCAACAAAGTTGCGAATTTGATGTGCACTGATTTGAACTGTGATTTAATTTTGGGGCAAGCTTCGTATCTATGACTGACTTCACTGATGATATCTTTGAAGACGTGAAAGATTTCGATAGGTAAATATTAGCCACAACCAAATGGTGAAATGATGACCCAAAAAAATATTATTTAAAATTTATATTATATGTAGTTATTATTTTTAATTTTAAACAATAGAGTGAGGCTTAATTGACTTAAAATGTGATTTTATAAATATTTTCGATTAAAACTTAATAATTTTTTAGAAATTTTTTGCTTTAAGCTTTTCTCATTTTTAGCTGGAAAAATTTTTTTTACTCTTATATAAGTTTTCTGTTAATTTTATTTATAAAAAAATATGAAAATAGATGGTTTTAAGCAATTTTCACATTTGCTATAAATGTTTTTAAGTTTTTATCAATTTAAACATTCAATTCAAAAACTGATAACAAAACTACAAATAATTAATTATAACACAACATTAACTTTGTAAATAATATTTTAGTTTATAATAATTTGCATTGTTCTAAATTTATTTCAAACTGTCTTACCCGATGGACGTTGTCCTTTTTAAACGTCAATAAATTTTATTATGTTCCACTAGTGAAGTTGTGAAAAGCTATAGAAAATGTTTAAAAAACAAAAATAAATTGAACATTTCAGCCCTTGAAAGGACTTTGATCGAGCTTCTAATGATCAATTGTGTTGTGTGTGTGTGTTATTAAATGTTTGCACACATAGATTGAGAACTGGACCGACATGTTTTATGCCGACTCCGAACGGGTAAAGTTCATGTTCTCAAGAAGCTTTACATGGCATTATTTACTCTCTTAGGTAAATAATTTTACCGATCAGAAAAGTTTTGTCTAGAAAAAAGCTTTTGCCGCGAGTGGGGATCGTTTTCGGGCTCCAAGCATGCTTAACCACACACTTAACCTGCAAGTCACGGTCACCACATAGCAAATGTTTAAACGTAGTAAAAAAGAAAAATTAACATATTTCTGAGAGATCATTGCATCTAATGAAGCTTCTGACCATGTATATTAAATTATTGATGGAATACATTCAGAAGTAATGTGATGAGCGTGAAATTTGATCGACTTAGAACCAGGCCCGTAGTCCAGGGGAAATTTTTGGCGTTCAAACTCCCCATTGGTACCAAAGAGTAGACAAAAAACAAGTAAAGAAAGTCTAATAGTATTATTGAAAATGGACGTGTCCGTGGGCGGATAAAGCCTATATTTTATATGTATGTATGATGAAAAATTTACACATACCAAGTTTTATTTCTGTAGCTCACAGTTAATGCCTTTATTGTGCTTTCGCTATGGGAGGTGGGCGTGTTCATGGACGGATTACTCCCAGTTTTATCCATAGTTTTGGTATAAAATACATACATACCAAATTTGATCTCTCTATGACAAACATAACCTTATTTATTGAGTTTTAAACTTTTTGGGTTGCATGGGAGGTAGGCGTGTCCGTGGGCGGATGACGTCCATTTTTCAAAACCATCTTTATTTTGTCATAAAAAAAATACGTGCCAATTTTTATCTTTGTATATCGGGACGTGGGCGTGTCCGTGAGCGGATTACACCCATTTTTCGAAGACATCTTTGTTATAGTTTAATTATAAGCTTATTTCTGCAGTTTTCAATGTTTGCGTTGTATGGGAGGAAGGCGTGTCCGTGGGCGGATGATGTCCATTTTTCAAAACCATCTTCGTTTTGTTAAAGAAATCATATGTATCAAATTTTATATCTATACGTTGAACAGAGGCTTGTTTATTGTATTTTCAAGTTTTGAGTTGTATGGGAGGTGGGCGTGTCCGTGAGCAGTTGATACCTATTTTTCGAAGACATCTTTGTGTTGATACAAAACACATACATACCAAATTTTATTGTTGTAGGCTAATTATGAGCTGAGTTATGCAGTTTTAAATTTTTGCGTTGTATGGGAGTACACGTATCCGTGTGCGGATTCCAAAAATATTCAATAGTGCAGATCCTTGGGTTCATGTGTACTGAGTTTCATTCAATTATCTCAACTCCTTATTCTTATCCTGCGTTTACGAAACACACAGACGGACAGACGGACGGACATGAATAGTTCGACTCACGAGGTGACCCTGATCAAGAATATATACTTTTCTATACCGGACTCGCTTCGTTCTATGCGTTACAAACGCTGGCACAAAGCTAACCCTATAACCGGTAAGACGGTCTTCGAATTTTGTGCTCCAGTTTCAAGTAAGAATTATTTTTTTTTCTTAATCAAGTGAAAACCGTTAGAAGAGTGCTTTGCTTCACATTTAGGTATATCAACGAACGCTCTCTGATCAGTCGTTGGCGAGCTTTCAAATGCGAAAAGTCGGCAAATCTACAGCGTTAATTACACTGCGTGACGAAATCGACAAAAAAAAAAAAGCACAAGCAAACCTTATAAAAATTCTTAAAAAGGGACATGTTGCGTATCCATGCACCTTGACAGACCTCTCAATGTCGTCACAGTATTTTGTAATTAATTTTTTTAAGTTGAAGTGTTCAAAGTTTGTTGTGCCAACGTTCATTGAATTTTTACAGTCATTTGACTTGTCGGAAATAAAAACTAAATTGCACTTCTTTTCAGTAGAATTTCACGTAAAATCAGGCTGTATAAAAAGAAATTTGATAAAATACAAAATGAAGTGTGTAGCGAAGCAAATTATTTTGTTTTTCGTTAATTTCAGAAAAAAATGCATGTTTCTATGAATTTTAATGACATAATGTTGCATAAATAACATTATTATTTTCACAAAAACTCATTGCATGTAAATGTACCTTTCCATTGCACTCAAAAATATCAAAATCGGTTGAGAATTGGCTGAATGGCGGCAATTTTAACGATTTTTTTTCGTCGTCAAATACCGATTCCCATGTATTGGCTTGCAATGATACAAAGTGTTGCCATTTTGTCAAATCTTAACAGATTTTGGTCTTCTTTAACTCGTTGGAAAGACTGTATAGTACGTGACGTGTGCCAATATAGAACTTTATAAAAAAAAAATAAAATAAAAATGGGTACTGAAAAATCTGTAACCGCGAAATTTGACGGGTTCTATATTGACAGTTATATTAAGTTCTATATTGACACACGTCACTTACTATAACGTCTTTCCAACGAGATAAAAAAGACCAAAATCGGTTAAGATTTGACGAAAAGACAACACTTTGCATGATAGCTTTGATGGATTCGCAACATGTCCCTCTTTAAGAATTTTTATAAGGTATGCTTGTGCTTTTTTAGTCGTCACACCGTGTTATTGTGTAAACTTTTGTTTTGCTTATTAAAAAAAAAATATATTCAGAATAAAGTGTTTAGCTTGATAATTTTACGGTAAGTAGTTCAAATGTTGTACTTGTGTTTTGTTATATATATTAAAGTGAAAAATAATAATGAAAAACTGAAATCCGTCTGTAGACGATCTTCCCGGTTTGCGTTACCTTTTCTTTCGGTATTGTTTCACTTATTGCTATTTTATTTTCTTTTTTATTTGATTTTTGTGCGAAAGATGGATCGTTCTAATCGTGGTTATACAAAAAAGATCAATTTGGAGGCAATGTCTGATGAGCAATTGCTCGAGTTTTTGGATTCTGTGGAGATGAAGTTTTGATAGTGATGACAGTGTCGCTGATTCAGACTATGTTTTAGATAACATCGCGCCCGACACATTTCCATTTGAGGATGATTTTTTGGTTTGTTCTACCATTTTGAGGATATGGCCTCTACAAATGTATATTTTTTGTACAAACGTATACATGCCGAAAAAGCAAATGCTTCCAGTAATGACTCCGATGAACAACAGCTTTTACAGCTTCCAAAATTCCGTGGGGAAATAGCTGCTGGACTTATTTATGACTTATAGATAAAACTTACCTGCGATGTTTTTACATGTAAACCGGCAAGATCGTCCAGAGACGGTCTTCAATATTTTTCACCTGGCGTTCGTTCAGATAGTTTGTTTTATCTGAAAATTAAAACTTAAGGTTCTTTTAACTATAACTACTTGGGAAAAAATATGGGTTGGATCCGATAATTTGTACGGTCTTGCCGGTAAGAGGGTTAATATATCCTGACCTTTCAGGCTTAGGGTATAAAAATGGATGACGTAAGAGAAAGATATGCAATAATAAGGAAACCAAATTTTTATCACTTGTCAAACAAATACCATTGCAAATCGTTCAATTTTTATTTTAGAGAAATAGTTTTAATTTTATAACCGAAAATAAATGAAGTTTTTAGTCAAAAATTGGGTTTTTTAACTGCCATTTTCGTAGAAGTCAGTATTTTTCTAAAATCTTCGATTAAAAGCTCAAAAAGCTTCTGAGAAACGAAAATTATTATTATTTTTGTGTTTTGGATGAACAGGGTCCGAAAAACCGTGTGCACCACATATTTCAGGTGCTTAACTAAATAAAGGATTCTGGGTATAATAATTTATATTTTTATCAAAAAAATTAAAAAACTGTAAAAACAAAAATTATCTAAAAATCTTTACAATTAAACTTTGAATGAAGCGTTTTTTTTCGATAAAAAAACTTAAATGGGCTCTTTAACGGCACAAGACCGCTAAACTGGAATTTAGTGAACAAAATATGGATACTGATAAGTACCCATATTTTACTTTGTAAGTGAAATGAATAACAAGTTTGCATAAAAAAACATTTGCATAAAATTAACGTTTCTACTTGCAGGTCGTATTTTCTGTTGAAAAAAATAAACTTTTCTTGGCGAGATTTGCGAAAAGAACCTCGCTACTTCCCAAAGCGGAACTTTGGTAGTGTCTCAGTAATGGTCTGTGGAGCGTTTTCATCACAAGGGACTCTGGAAGTCCAGTTAACGTCATCTAAGATGAATAGTGCCGTGCACATAACTGTGTTACAAAGCAATTAACTACAATTTTTACGACATCATGACCAAAACTGGATTTTCCAGCATACCAATGCCTGAATACACTCTAGCGCGGAAAAAAATGCTTGGCTCGCGCGTACAAAAATTAAAACTTTGGAGTGACCAGCATGCTCCCCAGACCTAAACCCAATAGAAAACCTATGGGGAATACTGGTTTGTCGCATTTATTCTGACAATCCCCAATACAACAACGTTAGTGAGTTACAAAATGCCATAATTAATGCCTCATTAATGGCTGGGAGAATTTAAACGCCTATATTTTACTGAACTTAATTTCTTCCATGATAAACAAAGTTTTTGAAATAGTAAATGCTAAAGGGAGTCATATTAACTTGTAAATGCTGGTTTTTTATGTTGATGAGTTTTAAAATATAAAGAAATAAAGCCTGGGTTATAAATATGAAACGCTTCATGATAAGATATTTCAATTTAATGGCTCTCGATTTTAAATATATTCAGTTATTATGATCTTTTTTAATAAGAATAAAACAACTCTGAAACGTATGAGTGAAATATATCAACATATTGGGGATGGGTTATAAGAATGGAACGCACCTTAGAATAAAACAAAATTTTTTAATTTTTTTTTTTTTTTTTTTTTTTTAGAATCTATATTTTGTATATAAATTTTAGAATATAAATTTTGGTTTTAAAAATATCGCAATTAATTTAGTTAACTTAACTATCATGAAACTCAAAATTAATTCTTTCATTTTCATGGAATTTTTAATAATAAAAATAATATCCTAGAATAATTATAATTTTTTTCCAAAAAATAATACTCTCTAAAACGATACTCTCGTTTGCACGTAATATTTTATAGAAATTTAGTTTTTGTTTCATTTTCTTTTATTTTATCTGTTTTTTCAACTGATATCAAATATTAAGGATCCACGTGCTAAATATTTTTAAAATTTTCTAGCTTAACAATTTCTTTATTTATCAAGTATATATTTTAATTATCTTGGTAATCTATGTACTAATTAACAGGCCAAGAGTTTTTTGCATCATCAAATTCTCTTAAAATAATGAACTAGTTTTGAGCTTTTAAGTTGGTCAAATTGATTTCACATAAATTTTGAAAAAAATTGGAACTATGATTTTAAATTTTAAAATTTACCGACTGGCTTGCTGTTAGATTTCCGGTAAAAATATGACATTCCCCTAATTTATGCGCCATATTTATTCTTCTTAATTATATCCACGAAGTGTTGCCAAAATCCTCTTATCCACATCTGGCAATTGAAAGTTTATTTTTTTAATTAAATTTGAAACACTTGCCTTAACTTTTATTATTATTATTTCATCGTCTTTGGCTGCAGCTCAAACCAACAATGCTCATCATGCCGACTGATAAAATCCTGTTGCCTGTAAACAGTGCTTGCTTGCTGCTAACTTCCTTACCGTCACCCAGGCGCGGATACAAGGGGGGGGGTAAAGGGGGTAATTACCCCCCCAAGAACTCGCAAATACTTTTTTTTTAATACATTATTTGGAAAAAATAGTTATGCCCACAGCTTAAGGGTACTTTTATGTATACATCAGCGATTCTGAAGGCGTGTTTTGAAAGAATACTAAAAAAAATGGTCAGAGACATTGTTAAACTCTAGTTTTTTTATTGATTTCAACAATTATTAAAGTATATAAAAAAAAATTTTGTTTATTTTTGTTTCGTGAGGTCATTTGCGTGTAGATGACGTTTTTATGAAGCGATGCGAGAAGAGTATGACCATTTTGCTTGTAGAATCACATGATCTGTAGTCATCTGCAAAAACCAAAATATAATTATATGTAAAGCAAACACTTACGTCAAGGTAGTAAATTCGATTTTTTTAAAAAATGAGATTGAAAATAAAGTAACAGATCGTTATGTTCTCAAATTAACAGCCATTTTTTAAACAATCAACTTTAAAGACGCTTTATTCACTACCTTTACTAAGTCACTACCTTAGCGTAAGTGTTTGCTTTATAATAATTATATTTTTGCAAGACATTTACGATTAGTTTAAAAATGCCATTTATAAGAAATCATTGAGCAAGCAACATTGATTTTGATTTGTTATGAGCGCAATTAAGATTTTGGCTATGCAAACCAAAGTTGCCACTTAAAATATTTTATTCTTCTAAATTTTAACTGAAAACCTGCCAAACTTTTTTGCAACCTATGTGCCAACGAATTTTACCATAAAAAAACAATACGTGCATTGTACTTTCAGTTTTCACTTTATAAATTTTCAAAAAAAAAATTACAAACAATGTAAAATCCAATAGATTTTTTACTTCAATTATTTCATCAGCAGTTAAATTACTTCTTAGAAATATTTCAGCTATATTCAGTCCTTATGAAAATATTATATACATCTGTAATACTTTTTGTCATATATGATATAAAGGGTGTTTTTTTCTGAGGTTTTTTTTTCAATATGGATTACTCTATTGTCTGACAGTTGTTTTGACAGTTGAAAGTGACGTCTCTACTCAGTATTATTTGGCAAATCATCATGAATAGGTTAACTCCAGAACAACGCTTCCAAATCGTGAAAATTTATTTTCAAAAACAGTGTTCAATTAAAAATGTTTATGGAGCACTTCGCGAATTTTATGGTGCACATAATCGTCCGTCTGAGACCACCATAAAGAACGTAATTACCAAATTTCGGTCTATATTCACTCTTTTGGATTCCAAGCCACCGAGAAGAATGAGAAGAGTGCGTACAGAAGAAAATATTGTTGTCGTTGAGGCCAGTGTCGAAGAAAACGTTAATTTATCGATTTGTCTCTGAAAATGAGGAAGGACGACGCATTACTGTGAATAGAAATCGATACAGAACCATGATCAATGAATTTTTGTTGCCAAATCTTCACGATATGGATGTTGAAATACGTCAAAGACTTTGGACCTCCAGAATGCCCTTTGTGCAAAAAAGTCGTGGTGGTCATATGCCCGAAATTATATTTAAATGTTAAATGCCAAGAAATTATCTACTAAATAAAAATTTTTTTGGCTATTTCACAATTTGGCATGTGTTTTATTTAAATTTCAAATCAGCAAGCTTCTAAAAAAACACCCTTTATAACAGGGTTGTTTTGAAGTGAATTAATGTTAGGTTAAAGTTGCTAAAATTGTATCAACTGCGCAAATAATTTGTTGCATACAATTATTTTTGTTTGAGTAAATTCTAAATTGTTTGGAATTCTGAAATTTTTCAAGCCTACCTTAACTTACTTTTTATATAAATAGGCGCAGGGAAAACAGTTAAGGACCATTTTCTCCCGTGTTTTTCAACCGATTTTGATAATTCTGTTTTTAAATGAATTAGAGTGCGGAGAAGAAGTACCAACTATTTTATACAACTATAAATAAACAAACAAAAATTGGGCGATTTGCGACCCCAGCGCGGTACTAGTAATTATATTTGCAACAAACCAACCAAATTACCACAACCTAATTTCATGAAATAAAACTGCCACTTTTAGTTCACTTTTAGTATGGAACTAATTCAAATTCAATTATTTCATGAACTTAAAATTTGGCAGTGTAAATAGGAGAGCGACACTAATGTGACACTAATGACATTTTTCCACTAATTTCTATAACGTTTGCTATCTTTGCCACGCTTCCTATCAGTGTAGAAACAGCTGAGCGAAGTTTTTCTATACTGCGACGATTAAAAATATGGTTCCGTTCGAATTGAGAACGATTGAATGGACTCGCATTATTGCATATACTTAGAGACATTTAAATAAATATTAACGAAGTTATTGATAATTTTGCGATGATTTTGTCATATGATTTTGTCAGTTACAAAATTAAGCTTTATGAAAGGTGCAGAGATCTCGATAAACAATACCGAATGAATTTTGGCTGCTGATTTCAAATATAGACTCCATTTTTCTCCATCAGCTCGAGTTTTTGAGTTTTAGGCAAAAACATGATAATCAGTTTTTTTTCTGATAATATTGCTAAATCTATTATATTGATCTACCGATTTAGATAGACCTTTCAATTTTTGCACATTCAATAACAATATATTCGACAGTTTCGAAGATATCGACGTTCAAAGACGAAAAAATTTCACAATTTTACGTGGGCTGCTCTTGTTAGATTTAGAGTTTTTATTTACTTTTCGCTGAGATATTATTCCAGAAAAAGGGAGAAATAAATAAATACAGAAATGTGCGTGTATGTGTCTGGAAAAAATGCTTCTTAAACAATTCAATAATTTCAATTCAAAAAAGAACAATTTATCTATTTGTAAAAAGGCAAAATTTTCTCAAATCGAAAATGTGTGTCTTTGATAATTTACCCCCCCCAAGATTTTTTCCAGATCCGCCCCTGCCGTCACCACCACCACCATCACCACCACCCACATCAATTCGCATTAATTTGTCAATTTATGACAAAAAATTTCCATTTTTCATTATCGAGCATTTTGACAGCTTTGAGGCACACAAACCAACAATAAATATACAGATGAATAGATAAATGAACAGATGAAGAGTACTCAGGATTATGTCGCGGATAAATGAGCACATAATAATAGTATTGAGGACATTGGTGATGAAGGTATGCTGAAGTTCAGCATCAAGTTGCTGATGAGCATAAAAATGCGCAATTTGTGCGTAAAAAAAATAAAGAGACTTACTTTTTTCTGTTCTTTATAATTAGCTCAATTTTGCAATGCTTTTATTTTTATAGAATTGTCAGGAACTGTCCAAAAGTTTAAATGTCTCCAGATAACTGACGGCGTTTTTTTCATTTTTAATATTTCTTAGATAACTAGTATCGCCTGGGGTCGAAATTCGACCAATTATTTGATTGCCTATTTATTATTATATGCGAGATGATTCAAATAAGTTCGAGGCCATAACTTTTAATTGATTGGAGATGGTAAGCTATTTCCTTCAAACAAATTTTTTTTTTATTTTATTAATTTTTTCAAAAATGAAAAAACATTTAAAAAAAAAATTTAATTATGTCCAAAAAATCATAGCCTTGATTTTTTGATGGTACGAACAGTTTATTAATTTAGTGTCAAGACAAAATAAATTCATCAGAATTCCGGTGAAGACTTTAAAAGAAAATCAAAAATGCAAATTTGAGTTTTTGTGCTTTTTACAAAAAAAAAATTTAATTTTAACCCCATATTTTGAGAAAAAATCAAAATTTGTGGTCTCTCTTAAAAAGGAATTATGTATTGAAACATAAGCAAAAAAGAAATGGTAAAACTTTTAATAATTGTTTTAAGTCAACTGATAAGGTCTAAATAAAAAAAAAAATTAGATTAAATTGGGAGATATTGGCTTCCCAATATAGAACATTCAATTTACGACAGTTTTTTTCTCTCTCTTGGCATTTGCTTGAAACAAAATAACTAACGACAATATTAAGAAAATTCATTAAAAAAACACTTGGTAAGAACTTTGCTGTAATTTTTATCACAATTGAAAGAAAATTTAACAAATTTGCAGAAATAATTAGAAAAATTGAAGAACCGTTAAAATTAAACCAAGATAAAACTAAACATGAACAGTTGAATTCTTTAATTAAAAACACATGTTTTTACAAATTTCACAATTGACGAATGCATAAAACTACATTTTTTTAGGAAAATGTTATTTTTGAAAAAAACTCAAAATCAACCAAATCAAAAACTCTCTGCCAACCGTTTTTCTCAATAATTTAAGTTCTTTCTTAGAAGGTTGGAAACCCCCTCCATCTGATATATCATTTATTTATACATTCTGCACAACTGCACTCAGAAAAAATTCCAAAACTTTCTCCGTTAAAAAATTTCTCTATTTTCGATAATAGCAATTTTCTCTTTTTCAAATAAAATTTTCTTCAATTAGAATAAATTTTCACATTTTCGAAAAAATATTTCTTCACTTCTAGGAAATCCAACTATTTCAATGTCTCTAATAATATATTAAATAAAATGATAAATATTTTTCTCGTACAAAAAAATTCTCATTTATAGAGAAAAATTTATTGAAAATGAAAAATTGTTCCTATATTTTGTTAAAAAATTCACTATTAGAAGTATTTTCTTAAAAAAAAAAACAAAGTATTTGAAGTATTTTTCTGTAAGAAGGGTAATTACATTCGTGACAGGAAAAACAGACCTTTTTTTAAATTAAAAAAAAATATATTTTACACTCCAACATGGTTTTATAGAACTCCAAACTGGCAGCAGATAAAAAAAGGGACCTCGTGGTTGCAGCGCTGGGATTCGCAAAAATTGTCCGATCTAGAAAATTACGTTTTTAAAAAATGACGTTTTTAAATTTTAACAAAATTGGTTTTCGTATGACAGGAGCTTTTTTTTAAATTTTTAAAAATTTTTTTTTAAATTTTTGTTGATTTTCCAAATTTGAAAGTACATATATTTTTTCAAACAAAGTATTGACTTTAAAAATTCATAAAAAATAGAAAAAAAATTTTAAAAAAAGCTCGTGTCATACGATAGCGAATCAAGTTTAAAAAAATACCAAAAAAAAAATTTAGTCAAAAAATGAACCCGCTAGTGCCGCAAACAGTACGAAAAACATGATTTCGAGATAAACGCGTTCAAAGTTTTTACGTGGGTACAGCTGCCGTACGTAGGTAGCGCGAAAATTAAAAATGCGCTCTCACTAATCCGGCTGTAACTTTTGAACTCGTAAGAATTTTTCCATGAAATTTTTGCTTAGAATCTTAAGAACATTTACTTAAATACAAAATTATAAAAAAAGTCGATTTCAAAAAAGTCGATTTCTCTTTTTCTTGGAAACATTTTTTATCATTTTTAGCGAATTTTAAGAATCACATTTAGATAAAAGCATTCTCTGGAGCAATCCGAGCATGCTTAGCCACACACTTAACCTGGAGCGGTGGTGACCGTGGCATGCAGGTTAAGTGTGTGGCCCGGTGTGTGGCCCGGGTTCGATACCCAGCCGCGGCGAAAAGTTTTTTTCAATAAAAAATTTTTCTGATCGGTCACCACCTCTCTGCAGACAATGGCAAACCTCAGAGAGTAAATAATGCCATGTAAAGCTTCTTGAGAACATGAACTTAAGCCGTTCGGAGTCGGCATAAAACATGTAGGTCCAGTTCTCGGTCAATTGTGTGCAAACATTTAATAACACACACAACACAATTTATCATTAGAAGCGCGGTCAAAGTCCTTTCAAGGGCTGAAATGGCAAATTTGTTTTGTTTTTTGTTTTATTCTCTGGAGCAAAGTCTATACCATTTTTCTCTATGACTTATGATGACTTTTTTATCATATTCTGAGAAACTTTATTCTGAGTGTGGGGAACAGAACCTTTCGAATTATATAAATTTCATTTATTTTGAGTTTTAATTAATACCAAAAAAGTGTACGACAAACTTTAATGTTCACGTATTAATGTATAAGATAACAATCTGAAACCCAGAAATCTTCGAAATGCTGTGCAAAATTTTAAGAATGGATTTAAAAATATCTTTTTAATACATATTTCGAAATTTGTTTACTACACTGAGAAAAAAAACATGTACCTTGCTCCGGTAAAAAATTTCTCTATTTTCGATAATAGCAATTTTCTCTTTTTCAAATAAAATTTTCTTCAATTAGAATAAATTTTCACATTTTCGAAGAAATATTTCTTTAATTCTAGGAATTGGAAATATTTCAATGTCTCTAATAATGATAAGTATTTTTCTCGCACACAAAATTTCTTATTTATAGAGAAAAATGTATTGGAAATGAAAAACTTTTCTTATATTTTGATAAAAAATTCACTATGAGAAGTATTTTCTTTAATAAAAACAAATCTTTTCTCAAAAATAAAGAGTATTTTTCTCTAAAAAAGATATAGTTTTATATATTTTTCTTTTTTATGGAAGCTTTTTATCATTTTTAGAGAATTTTTAGTATCGCAATTAGAGAATAGCATTCTCTGGAGCAAAGTCCATACCATTTTTCTCTAAATATGATGTCTTTTTTATCATATTCCGAGAAATTTTTTTCTGAGTGTACTTACCAAAAAAATCGTATTTCCGTATTTTTAAATCGTAAATCGTATTTTTAATATTTCTTAGATAACTAGTATCGCCTGGGGTCGAAATCAGGCGCGGATACAAGGGGGGGGTAAAGGGGGTAATTACCCCCCCCAAGAACTTTCAAATACTTTTTTTTAATACTTTATTTGGAAAAAATAATTATGCCCACAGCTTAAGGGTACTTTTATGTATACATAAGCGATTCTGAAGGCGTGTTTTGAAAGAATACTAAAAAAAAATGGTCAGAGACATTGTTAAACTCTAGTTTTTTTATTGATTTCAACAATTATTAAAGTATATAAAAAAAAATTTTGTTTATTTTTGTTTTGTGACGTCATTTGCGTGTAGATGACGTTTTTATGAAGCGATGCGAGAAGAGTATGACCATTTTGCTTGTAGAATCACATGATCTGTAGTCATCAGCAAAAACAAAAATATAATTATACGTTAAGCAAACACTTACGTCAAGGTAGTAACTTCGCTTTTTTAAAAAAATGAGATTGAAAATAAAGTAACAGATCGTTATGTTCTCAAATTTACAGCCATTTTTTAAACAATCAACTTTAAACGCTTTATTTTCTTACAAATAAAAAACTTGAAGTCACTACCTTAGCGTAAGTGTTTGCTTTATAATAATTATATTTTTGGAAGACATTTACGATTAGTTTAAAAATGCCATTTATATGAAATGATTGAGCAAGCAACATTGATTTTGATTTGTTATGAGCGCAATTAAGATTTTGGCTATGCAAACCAAAGTTGCCACTTAAAATATTTTATTCTTCTAAATTTTTACTGAAAACCTGCCAAACTTTTTTGCAACCTATGTGCCAACGAATTTTACCATAAAAAAACAATACGTGCATTGTACTTTCAGTTTTCACTTTATAAATTTTCAAAAAAAAAATTCAAACAATGTAAAATTCAATAGTTTTTTTACTTCAATTATTTCATCATCAGTTAAATTATTTCTTAGGAATATTTCAGCCATATTCAGTCCTTATGAAAATATTATATACATCTGTAATACTTTTTGTCATATATGATATAAGGGTGGGTTTATCTGAGGTTTTTTTTTCAATATGAATTACTCTATTGTCTGACAGTTGTTTTGACAGTTGAAAGTGACGTCTCTACTCAGTATTATTTGGCAACTCATCATGAATAGGTTAACTCCAGAACAACGCTTCCAAATCGTGGAAATTTATTTTCAAAAACAGTGTTCAATTAAAAATGTTTATAGAGCACTTCGCGAATTTTATGGTGCACATAATCGTCCGTCTGAGACCACCATAAAGAGCGTAATTGCCAAATTTCGGTCTACATTCACTCTTTTGGATTCCAAGCCACCGAGAAGAAAGAGAAGAGTGCGTACAGAAGAAAATATTGCTGTCGGTGAGGCCAGTGTCGAAGAAAACGTTAATTTATCGATTGGTCTCTGAAAATAAGGAAGGACGACGCATTACCGTGAATAGAAATCGATACAGAACCATGATCAATGAATTTTTGTTGCCAAATCTTCAAGATATGGATGTTGAAATACGCCCTCAAAGACTTTTGGGTCGAAAAGTGGACCTCCAGAATGCCCTTTGTGCAAAAAAGTCGTGGTGGTCATATGCCCGAAATTATATTAAAATGTTAAATGCCAAGAAACTATCTACCAAATAAAAATTTTTTTGGCTATTACATAATTTGGCATGTGTTTTATTTAAATTTCAAATCAGCAAGCTTTTAAAAAAACACCCTTTATAACAGGGTTGTTTTGAAGTGTATTAATGTTAGGTTAAAGTTGCTAAAATTGTATCAACTGCGTAAATAATTTCTTGCATACAATTATTTTTGTTTGAGTAAATTCTAAATTGTTTGGAATTCTGAAATTTTCAAGCCTACTTTAACTTACTTTTTATATAAATAGGCGCACGGAAAACAGTTAAGAACCATTTTCTCCCGTGTTTTTCAACCGATTTTGATAAATCTGTTTTTAAATGAATTAGAGTGCGGAGAAGGAGTGCACCGACTATTTTATACAACTTTAAATAAACAAACAATAAATAAAAATTGGTCAATTTGCGACCCGAGGGCGGTACTAGTAATTATAATTGCAACAAACCAACCAAATTACCACAACCGACTTTCATGAAATAAAACTGCCACTTTTAGTCCACTTTTAGTATGGAACTAATTCAAATTCAATTATTTCATGAACTTAAAATTAGGCCGTGTAAATAGGAGAGCGAAACTAATGTTAATGATATTGACGCCGTTTTTACTCTTTGTAATAATGACATTTTTCCACTAATTTCTATAACGTTTGCTATCTTTGCCACGCTTCCTATCAGTGTAGAAACAGCTGAGCGAAGTTTTTCTATACTGCGACGATTAAAAATATGGTGTCGTTCGAATTGAGAACGATTGAATGGACTCGCATTATTGCATATACTTAGAGACATTTAAATAAATATTAACGAAGTTATTGATAATTTTGCGATGATTTTGTCATATGACTTTGTCAGTAACAAAATTAAGCTTTATGCATTGAATAATTATAATATAGAATGGACACCGCCAACATTCGCCGCTACGCCATTCACATGTCTCTAGTATCGTTTTTCATATCACCAAAGATTTTCACCTACTTTGTGCACAAGCTAATAAAATCCTAAATTGATCCCAAAATAGAGATAAATAATTTCCCTCCTTGTTCAAGGTCAGTAGCTGCTGCTCTGCTGACAAGTGTTTTCGTTTTATTTGTGTTATTTGGTTTTTAAGCAAATTGTGTAAAATGAAAATTTAATAGAATGAGTTTTGAGGCTTAAATAATTCTTCAGTAAAATAATCTCTTTAATGAAGCAAAAGTGTCGATTTATAAATATCATATTCAAAATGAATGTTTTCATGTTTATTTATAATATTTTTATGTAAATTAAAGTAGTAAATAATACACAAAATAAAAAATTAATTCAATCGTAATATCCTAGGGTACGCGGTATAATTGTTGGTGCCACTTTATTTATATAAATTAAGTACTTTGAGCAATGAAACACTTATCAATAATAAGTAAATGTCAGCACACTATTGTAATGCCAGAACAAGCAGTTTTTGTAATAAAAAATTTTGCCAAATGCATTCTTAAATTTTTAGCAAACGTTTATCAAAATAGCTAAGTTTAAATTTTAGGGAGTCAATAATTAATTGCACCACTGAGAAATAAACATATTTTAAATTTAAACAAAAAAGTTTATAATAGAAATTTAACGCATTTGCGTCTCTACAAACAAAATTTAAAGCAAACGTGTTTTAATTTCAACTATAAAATATATATTCAAACATTCAGCTCCACACCTCAATGCGTTGTTGGGATATTCATTGGGTATTTTTCAACCCATTAGGCCATCGTGATAACTTTTCTTCGAATTTTTTTAAAATAATTGCAATGCGTATTTAATGAAAAAACTGCTAATTGAAATCTGTACCAATTATTTTTGGTGGCCGTGGCATGAAGGTTAAGTGTGTGGCTTAGCATGCTCGGAGCCCGAGTTCGATCCCCAGTCGCAAATCAGTCGAAATCAGTTAATTACTTATTTTATAAAAACTATATTACAATTATACTATATTATTATTATTATTCAATTATTATGAAATAATAATTAATTATTCAATGCTTTATGAAAGGTGAATTTTTCTCCATCAGCTCGAGTTTTTGAGTTTTAGGCAAAAAATGATAATCAGTTTTTTTCTGATAATATTGCTATATCTACTATTGATCTACCGATTTAGATAGACCTTTCAATTTTTGCACATTCAATAACAATATATTCGACAGTTTCGAAGATATTGACGTTCAAAGACGAAAAAATTTCACAATTTTACGAGGGCTGCTCTTGTTAGATTTAGAGCATTTAGAATTTTTATTTACTTTTCGCTGAGAAAAGTAAATAAAAATTTCTTCCAGAAAAAGGAAGAAATAAATAAATACAGAAATGTGCGTGTATGTGTATGGGAAAAATACTTCTTAAACAATTCAATTATTTCAATTCAAAAAAGTACAATTTATCTATTTGCAAAAAGGCAAAATTTTCTCAAATCGAAAATGTGTGTCTTTGATAATTTACCCCCCCCAAGATTTTTTCCAGATCCGCCCCTGGTCGAAATTCGACCAATTATTTGATTGCCTATTTATTATTACTAGTATCGCCTGTGGTCGAAATTCGACCAATTTTTTTTCTGCATATAATGATATATGCAGAAAAATACAACAAAGCTCTGTTATTCTTTACAACAGCAATACACAACCTGTGTTGGCTACAACAGCGATGTTTAACAGAGCTATGTCTGCATTTATTTTTATGTTTTTTCTGACAAAAACCCATTGGGAAAAAAGTGTTTTTAGGTTCCTTCAATTAACCTATCGTAATGACATCAAATTCGAATAAAAATATTCTGCACTTCTAATCAAAAATACCTTTCCATCGATATAAGTATTATGTAAATATATTGACATTATCCCAGTGAAAAGTGTACCCAAAACTTTTTGTTTGCGTTTTAATATATAGAAGATATGCAGACAAAGCGATATATTAAAATAAGTTCGAGGCAATAACTTTTAATTGATTGGAGATATAAAGTTATTTCCTTCAAAGAAATTTTAAATTTTATATTATTTTTTAAAAATTAGCAAAAACAACGTCTTAAAAAAATGTAATTTTGTCAAAGAGATCATATGGGGTAGTCTTGATTTTTTTGTTTGCACGGATAGTTAATAATTAAGTGGCAAAACAAAATAAATTCACCTAAAATGCGCTAAAGGTTTTGAAAGAAAATCAAAAATAAAAATTTGAGCTTTTATTTTTTACAACAGAAATCAGTTTTACCCTATATTTTACGAAAAGATCAAAGCGGACGACAAAGTTTGCCGAGATTGTTGAAATAAGTTCGAGGCTATTACTTTTAATTGTTGGAGACATAAATCTATTGCTTTAAAGAAATTATTTTAAAATTTAATTATTTTTTAAGAAAAAGAAAAGATTTAATAAAAATTTAATATTTCCAAAACAATTATAAGGGGAGCCTAGATTTTTTTATCTCACGGACAGTTTGTTAATTTAGTGTCAATTCAAAATAAATGCACCTTAAATCTAAAAAAAAAAATGCAGATTTCAGTTCATTTAAGTTAAACTATAATTGTGTATGGGCGCAGCAGTCGCACAAAATTCATACGAATTCATGCTAGCAGTGCTGACATTGCCTAATGGGCAGTAAAACTTATCACATTTATGCAAAAAAAAAAACACAGTTCATGTGTCAAATTTCGATCTTCAAAATTCTGAACTTCAGCTCGCCCTGAGAGAAAGAAAAAATGGTAAAAATTAGGCGCGCTTTTTCGGCAGTTTTTTTTTTACTCTGATGTGGCAGAATTTCATTCTGTTCAAGAAGAGTAAAAATAAGAAAAAGCATTATCAACAACAATACGACACAGCTCTGTTAATCTCTGTCCATCTCACTGTCACGCTCGCAATTACTTTTCTTTCTGTTGGCTACAACAGCGATGTTTAACAGAGCTATGTCGGCATTTATTTTGATGTTTTTTCTGAAAAAACCCATTGGGAAAAAGGTGTTTTTAGGTTTTCTTCGATTTACCTACCGTAATGATATCAAATTCGAATAAAAATAATATTCTGCACTTCTATTCAAAAATACCTTTCCATCGATATTGTAAATATGTATTATGTAAATATATATTGATATTAGCACAGTTAAAAGTGTACCCAAAACTTTTTGTTTGCGTATTAATATATAAGAATGATGCATTTTTGTCCAAATCCTCCTAGGAATTCATTAAAATTCCAATACAATCGCATTGAAACCGATCGAATCAACAATTTTTCTCCATAAAATCATCTATTTCCATCCATATGCTTCATTGAATTCATAAAAGTTCCAATGACTTATCCGTAACCTCCTCTGATAATTTCATTGCATCCGATTGGTCATAGAGTCATAATTTTTGTTCAAACGCTCGAAAGAATCCATAACTGTTCCAATGAAACACCTGTGACCTGAGATATTCCAAGAAAGAAAGAGTTGCATCCCTCCTTCATTTGTTATGTTGCTCCAATTTTTATGTTGCTCGAGGATTTCTACCAAATCACTCTACTCTCAAACGAATATAGAAATAATGAAAAAATGTGGAATTTGTTATCAATGTTATCAATAAAACAATTGAATCCAAGTTGAAAATGCTTAAAAGTTTTTGTAGGTGTCACCATTTGCAACATAGAACAAACTTAAGCAGGGGAACTCCTCACGTTGCGTCAGCGGTACGATAAATAAATCGTTCACTACGATTTCATAGGTTTAATTCATTAAAAAAAATATCATTAAAAAAGTCATTCTCACATTTTTAACACACAGGAATGTGCACAGGTAACACTAAATATATAATAAGTTTGAAAAAATTAAAAAAAAAAATATTTTCAAAAATTCTGGTTTTTGCAAAAACTGTTTGACTAATAATTAAAATAATGAGCACAAAGCCTGAAAGCTTGTGAGCGCCTTTAATACGTGCATGGAAATTTTTTTAAATGATTTAATTTTATACTGCATTTTGTGAAGTAAAACTTCGTGTTGCGTTAAAGCAACGCCGGGAAGAAATAGTTTAAAGAAGTTTCCGATCACTGAGAAAACAAATTTTCGAAAGCAACTGAAGCCTGGTAGTTTTTAAAATTTTTAATTTAAATTTTTTTATTTTTAAAACACTTTAAAATCGATTAGAAAAATGAATGGTGACCGTGGTGACCGTGGCGTGCAGGTTAAGTGTGTGGCTTAGCACGCTCGGAGCCCGAGTTCGATCCCCAGTCACGGCGAAAAGTTTTATCAATAAAAAAAATTGTTCAGATCGGTCACCACCTCTCTGCAGACAATGGCAAACCTCAGAGAGTAAATAATGCCATGGGAGAACATGAACTTTAGCCATTCGGAGTCGGCATAAAACGTGTAAGTCCAGTTCTCGGTTAATTGTGTGCAAACATTTAATAACACACAACACAATTGATGATAAGAAGCTCGGGCAAAGTCCTTTCAAGGGCTGAAATGGCCAATTTGTTTGTTTGTTTTTTAGAAAAATTAATACTTTAAAAACATTTTTCATCAAACAAAAATGAAAACGCATATTTTCCAGCTCAGAAGTAAAATTAAACACGTTAAAAGCAACAACGAAAATTTTAGAATGAAAAGTAAAATGAATATTTTCAAAAACGTTTACGCCACAGAAAAATGAAAACGCACATTTTCAAATTCAAAATATTTAAATTTTTTTCAAAAACGAAAGGGTGATGCTTCAACTTTAAGAAAAAACAAACAACAAATTTATGTTTGTCAATTATAAATTTTATGTAAATCAATTTTTCAATAATAGATTCATACCCACTCATAGCCCACTCAATCAAATTCATTTGATGTGATCCTTGCGCTCAAATGATCACTTCCAAAAAGAATTATAAATGTTAAAATATTCATTACCAAAAATTAAATGAACGTTTTTAAAAGCTCATTTTAAAATTTTTATTTTAAAAAACCAAACGAACGTTTTATAAATCAATTTTAAAATGTTAATTTTAAAATATTTATACGTTAAAATATTAATTTTTCTTATCAATTTTAAAGCGTTTTACGGAGTTTAACTTTCCAGACGCACATAAAAATTAACCTTTGTTTGTGAAGTTTTTTCTCAAAAAATTATCCAATGAGTTAAAATAAAATTTTTATACTTTATTAATGGCGGGGTAAAGTATTTTTACTTTTTTTTAACCATTTTTTATGTAATGCACAACATCTCAAGAATGTTGTGTCCAAATTTGAAGTCAATCCGAGTAAATCTTTCGGAGATATGTATTTTGAGTAAGTTTACCTCGAACGTCGATAAACGTAGCTTTTAAACTTTAAACGCGTTTTTCCCAAAACTACATTTTCAAAGTCCGTGTTCACACTGAGAAAACTGTGCGCCTCTAACGTTTATTTTCATTTCAAAAACGGACATTTTAAAATTAGCTTCTTAAACTTTCGTTTGATTATCTGTAATAAGTATTTTAACATGAGTTTTTAAAACGTTCGTTTGATAGTTTAAAATGAAAATTTCGAAAATTGCATGTAATTCTTCTAAAATTTTAATTTTGAAATATCAAAGGAACGTTTTCCTAGCTAATGTTAAAATGTTTATTATAGAAAATCAAACGAACGTTTTAGAAGCTCATTTTAAAATATCCGTTTTTGAAATGAAAATAAACGTTAGAGGAGCAAAATCTGGGTTAAACGTTTTCAAAAGTAGCTCGCTACCTGCTTTTCGTGCTATGAAACGTTTTCACAGTTTTCTCTGTGCACTGCCATTTAAAAACACTTGACCGATTCATTTAAAACTTGGTTCACATTTTCTACACATAAAATGCCACCCCCCCAACGCTTAATTTGATTCTTTTTTTACATAAAGGGGTTTTCTCACCCACAAAATTGCGGAATTTTTCGTGGAAAATAGCAGTTTACACTTCAGATGGCTACCAAAAATTTTTAGATGAAAAAACAAATAATCAAAGAACGTTGGGGGGAGGATTTGATGATACTTTGACTTAATTTTAATGGTTTTTGATTTCCGGGAAAAGCTCTGTCACGGCTTGTTTTTCAATATTTCAATATTCCGGGAAAAAAATTACAGAATATTGGTAAAAGTACACTTAATAATTTACGAAAGGTTTTAATAAATTTGCTCATACTCAAAAAAAAATTCAGTGTTTTTTTCTATGCTGAAGCCCTTACACCCTCCTTAAACATGCTTATGATATGTCTACACAGGGAGCTAAGTTTGACTTACCAGTGCAAAGCTTAACTCAGTTTGCACTTGTAACTTGAACATGCCTTGTTTTGTTTTTGATGAGCAAATCGGCGTACACCATAGCTGTCTCGGAATTATAAAATTCCACGATTATAAAATTATTTTTTACATTTTTTAACATTTTGCACCAAGTGGTAACCGGAGGCTTCTTTGGTGTGCACCGATTTGCTCCTCTTCTCAATACACATTTTCGTTAAAATTCTTTTTAGTTAAGCTTGCCTTTTTCTTTATTGTTGGGCTAGTATAACTTGCGTCCTATAAAGTTTTATTAAAAAAGTTATTTTCCAGCGAAAACTTAAAATTTTCCAAAAGTGCGTTGTGCCAGCGACACTAATCCAATCAGCAATCACTAATCGAATGAACACCTGCTCAACAGTTTTTTGGTTAACGCTAAAGCAGAATGTTCATTCTATTCAGGCTATCAGTGTGTTCAAGGAGAGTGGAATTGAGAAAAAGCATTTACAACAACAATACGACACGCTCTGTTAATCTCTGTCCATCTCACTGTTACGCTCGCATTTACTCTTCTTTCTGGAGGCTACAACAGCGATGCTTAACAGAGCTATGACGCATATTTTGATGTTTTTTCTGATAAAACCCATTGGGAAAAAGGTGTTTTTACGTTTCCTTCAATTAACCTATCTTAATGACATCCTATTCAAATAGAAATATTATTCTGCACTTCTACTCAAAAATACCTTTCCATCGATATAAGTATTATGTAAATATATTGACATTAACACAGTTAAAAGTGTACCCAAAACTTTTTGTTTGCGTATTAATATATAGATATGCGAGATGATTCAAATAAGTTCGAGGCTATAACTCTTAATTGATTGGAGATATAAAGCTATTTTCTTCAGAAAAATTAATTTTTTATTTAATTATTTCTTTCATAAACAGAAAAACAACATTTTAAAAAAATTTAATTTTGTCAAAAAAATCATAAGGGGTAGCCTTGATTTGTTGATGGCACGGACAGTTTATTAATTTAGTGTCAAGACAAAATAAATTCACCTAAAATTCGGTACAGACATTTTTACCCCATATTTTAAGAATAAATCAAATTTTATGGTCTTTTTTTAAAATGAATAATTTTAATATAAACAAACAAAAAACGGTATTATTTTCAAAAGAAATAAATAAAATATATTCACAGATGGTGGAGATATTGGCTTTAAAATTAAGAACATTCAATTTGAGACAGTTTTTTTCTCTCTCTTGGCATTTGGTTGAAACACACGCTAAATAACTAACGACAATATTGAGAAAATTCATTAAAAATACTTTTGGTTAGAACTTTGCTGTAATTTTTAACACATTTAAAAGAAAATTTAACAAAATTTTAGAAAAGATGAAAAAAATTGAAAAACCGTTCAAATCCGACATGGAAAGTCAAATTTTTGAGTTCAAAACACATTTTTTTACAAATTTAACAATTGATGAATGCATAAAACTACATTTTTGTAAGAAATTGTTACTTTTTCATTCAAATTCGAGCAACTTAAGAACTCTCCTTCAACCAAATTTCATATCAATCAAAGAGCAGATTTCTCAAAAATTTAATTTCTCTCTTAGAAGGTTGGGAACCCCCTCTATCAGATATATCATTTATATATACATTCTGCACATCTGGGCAACAAAACCTTTCGAATGATATAAGTTTCATTAATTTTGAGTTTTAATTAATTCCAAAAAAGCGTACGACAAACTTTAATGTTCACGTATTAAGGTACTATATTACAGTGTGAAGCTATTAAAAACAACACCTTTTTTTATTAATTTTTTTACATAGTATTAATAAATTATTTAAGTCAAATTTATTAAAATTATATACAGTTAAAGTCGAATTTATAAAAAAACGTTTTGTTTTTTGTTTTTGTATTTGTTGTTTCTTTTCTAGAGGTCGTTGAAGTTGGCGTGTTTAAAAAAGGTTGTCAGTTGGTTTCTCGTCTACAGCATTTTCAAGGCATCGGAAGGTAAAAAATCAAAGTCCATTCTTCAGTTAAGGGTTGTAGTTGAGCACTCTACCTACGCAAATAAAAAAAAAAAACAAAACAAAAAAATGGCATGCGTTGAAAAACAAATTTACAAAAACCCCTCTTTTTGGCAGAGATTCTTAGCCGTAAAAAACAATATGTAAAAGAGTCTCGGTTTTTTATAGGTAGAGTGCTTAACAGAGTCTATGAAGATCACAATGAATCAAGATTCATCGAAATCGATCAAGCAGAACTCGAGATATTTAAGAAACCAATTCGAAAAAAACATGTTTCGAGAAAAACGCGATTAGATTTTCTTCTGTGAACGATAATATATGAATAATATGCGACATACGAATATAATGTATGTTATATCTTTTTTTTCATTTGATATTTTTTTCTAAAATTTTGTATACGTATTCTTAAGTCCTTAAGGAACCATATGCTTAAAAAAACAAAAAAATTATTTTTTATTTTTAACACACTGTAATAGTACCTTAACATATAAGATATGCGAGGTGATTCAAATGAATTCTAGGCCATAACTTTTAATTGATTGGAGATTTCCTTCAAAAAATAATTTTATTAATTTTTTCAAAAATGAAAAAACATTTAAAAAAAAAATTATTTATACAGGTTTTTAACTTCAAATTCAACCTTTTCCATTTCAAATTAAACTTTTCCATTTCAAAAAAAAAACTTTTTCCATTTCAAATTAAACTTTTTCCATTTCAAATTAAACCTCAGCCAAGAAAAAGATTTATTTAAATTTTTATTGAATTGTTAACATGTAATCGAAAAGTATTACATATTTCTTGTGTAAATAGCTGTTTGAATAAAATATATTAAAAATAATATCACTCCTTTGAACTAGATGAATCCCATCGAAGAAGTTTTTTTCAAAAGTCAAGTTAATTGCGAGAAATATGCTAGCTGATCCTGATGCACGTGCTGATTTAAGGAACATTAGAACATTATCAAGGAATCTATAACGACTGTTACCTCCACAGATTGTTATAATTATATCACGCATGTGTACATGCAACTACCTTCAGCTGCTGCAAGGGTACCCTTGTAAATATTTACTACAATAATTTTTATATTTACTTGAAATTTTTAACTTATCTCTAATTTTGTTTTTTATTGATATTTCTTGTTAAAATTTGTAAAATTAAAACAAAATATTAAAAAAAATTTCATCTAAAAATTTAATTTATTATTCTATAATTTGTTTGGAGATTTTATGAAAACCATGTAAGAATTAAAGATATGTGTAGTGAAGTGTACGAAAAAGTTCTAAAAAGTCTTAGTATTAGTGATAAACGTCGGTTGGATTTTGTATTACAGTGTTTTTTTTGGTTTTTAAAAAATGTAATTTTGATTTACTATTTCTATTGAAAGTGTGGTGTAAACTAGCCAGTGTAAACTAGTGATATTAGTTTAAATATATTTTATTCAAACAGCTATTTACACAAGAAATATGTAATACTTTTCAATTACATGTTAATAATTCAATAAAAATCTTAAATAAATCTATTTGTTGGCTGAGGTTTAATTTGAAATGGAAAAAGTTTAATTTGAAATGGAAAAAGTTTTTTTTGAAATAGAAAAGGTTTTATTTGAAATGGAAAAAGTTTAATTTGAAATGAAAAAGTTGTTTTTGAAATGGAAAAGTTTAATTTGATTTGGAAAAAGTTTAATTTGAAATGGAAAAGGTTGAATTTGAAGTTAAAAACCTGTATCAAAAAAATCATAGCCTTGATTTTTTTATGGCACGGACAGTTTATTTATTCAGTGTCAAGGTAAAATAAATTCACCAGAATTCCGGTTAAGATTTAAAAGAAAATCAAAAATGCATTTTTGAGTTTTTGTGCTTTTTACAAAAAAAAAAATCATTTTTACTCCATATTTTGAGAAAAAATCAAAATTTGTGGTCTCTTTTAAAAAGGAATTATTTAAATATAAACAAAAAAGAAACGGTTAAACTTATAATTATTGTTTTAAGTCAACTGATAAGGTCTAAATAAAAAAAAAAAATTAGACTAAATTAGGAGATATATTGGCTTCCCAATATAGAACATTCAATTTACGACAGTTTTTTTCTCTCTCTTGGCATTTGCTTGAAACTCAAACTAAATAACTAACGACAATATTAAGAAAATTCATTAAAAAAACACTTTTGGTAAGAACTTTGCTGTAATTCTTATCACAATTGAAAGAAAATTTAATAAACTTTCAGAAATAATTAGAAAAATTGAAGAACCGTTAAAATTAAACCAAGATAAAATTAAACAGTTGAATTCTTTAATTAAAAACACATGTTTTTACAAATTTCACAATTGACGAATGCATAAAACTACATTTTTTTAGGAAATTGTTATTTTTGAAAAAAAACTCAAAATGAACCAAATCAAAAACTCTCTCCCAACCTTTTTTCTCAATAATTTAAGTTCTTTCTTAGAAGTTTGGAAATCCCCTCCATCTGATATATCATTTATATATGCATTCTGCACAACTGCACTCAGAAAAAAATCCAAAACTTTCTCCGTTAAAAAATTTCTCTATTTTCGATAATAGCAATTTTCTCTTTTTCAAATAAAATTTTCTTCAATTAGAATAAATTTTCACATTTTCGAAAAAATATTTCTTCACTTCTAGGAAATGGAACTATTTCAATGTCTCTAATAATATGTTAGATATAATGATAAATATTTTTCTCGTACAAAAAAATTCTCATTGATAGAGAAAAATTTATTGAAAATGAAAAATTGTTCCTATATTTTGCTAAAAAATTCACTATTAGAAGTATTTTCTTAAAAAAAAAACAAAGTATTTGAAGTATTTTTCTGTAAGGAGGGACATTACATTCGTAACAGAAAAAACAGACCTTTTTTCAAATTAAAAAAAATATATTTTTCACTCCAACATGGTTTTATAGAGCTCCAAACTGGCAGCAGATAAAAAAAGGGACCTCGTGGTTGCAGCGCTGGGATTCGCAAAAATTGTCCGATCTAGAAAATTACGTTTTTAAAAAATGACGTTTTTAAATTTTAACAAAATTGGTTTTCGTATGACAGGAGCTTTTTTTTAAATTTTTAAAAATTTTTTTTTCAATTTTTGTTGATTTTCCACATTTGAAAGTATATTTTTTCAAACAAAGTATTGACTTTAAAAATTCATAAAAAATAGAAAAAAATTTTTAAAAAAAGCTCGTGTCATACGATAGCGAATCAAGTTTAAAAAAATACAAAAAAAAAAATTTAGTCAAAAAATGAACCCGCTAGTGCCGCAAACAGTACGAAAAACATTATTTCGAGATAAACGCGTTCAAAGCTTGTACAGCTGCCGTGGGTACAGCTGCCGTACGTAGGTAGCGCGAAAATTAAAAATGCGCTCTCACTAATCCGGCTGTAACTTTTGAACTCGTAGGAATTTTTCCATGAAATTTTTGCTTAGAATTCTTTTCTTGTCCTCCCTTAAAAACCATATATTTTTATGTATTTCTCTTTTTCTTGGAAACATTTTTTTATCATTTTAAGCGAATTTTAAGAATCACATTGAGATAAAAGCATTCTCTGGAGCAATCCGAGCATGCTAAGCCACACACTTAACCTGGAGCGGTGGTGACCGTAGCATGCAGGTTAAGTGTGTTTAGCATGATCGGAGCCCGGGTTCGATACCCAGCCGCGGCGAAAAGTTTTTTTTAATAAAAAATTTTTCTGATCGGTCACCACCTCTCTGCAGACAATGGCAAACCTCAGAGAGTAAATAATGCCATGTAAAGCTTCTTGAGAACATGAACTTAAGCCGTTCGGAGTCGGCATAAAACATGTAGGTCCAGTTCTCGGTCAATTGTGTGCAAACATTTAATAACACACACAACACAATTAGAAGCTCGGTCAAAGTCCTTTCAATGGCCACCTTTTTTTTGTTTTTTGTTTTATTCTCTTTAGCAAAGTCTATACCATTTTTCTCTAAATATGATGACTTTTTTATCATATTCTGAGAAACTTTATTCTGAGTGTGGGGAACAGAACCTTTCGAATTACATAAGTTTCATTTATTTTGAGTTTTAATTAATACCAAAAAAGTGTACGACAAACTTTAATGTTCACGTATTAATGTATAAGATAACAATCTGAAACCCAGAAATCTTCGAAATGCTGTGAAAAATTTTAAGAATGGATTTAAAAATCTCTTGTTAATACATATTTCGAAATTTGTTTACTACACTGAGAAAAAAAACACGTACCTTGCTCCGGTAAAAAATTTCTCTATTTTCGATAATAGCAATTTTCTCTTTTTCAAATAAAATTTTCTTCAATTAGAATAAATTTTCACATTTTCGAAGAAATATTTCTTTAATTCTAGGAATTGGAAATAGTTCAATGTCTCTAATAATGATAAGTATTTTTCTCGCACACAAAATTTCTTATTTATAGAGAAAAATGTATTGGAAATGAAAAACTTTTCTTATATTTTGATAAAAAATTCACTATGAGAAGTATTTTCTTTAATAAAAACAAATCTTTTCTCAAAAATAAAGATTATTTTTCTCTAAAAAAGATATAGTTTTATATATTTTTCTTTTTTATGGAAGCTTTTTATCATTTTTAGAGAATTTTTAGTATCGCAATTAGAGAATAGCATTCTCTGGAGCAAAGTCCATACCATTTTTCTCTAAATATGATGTCTTTTTTATCATATTCCGAGAAATTTTTTTCTGAGTGTACTTACCAAAAAAATCGTATTTCCGTCTGTTCCAAGTTTCAAAATTGCGTTTTTACAAAAATTCTTTAAACGAATTCAAACATTTATTTTATTATTCTAATATTTTAAAATGTGTTCAGTATTCGCGAAAAATTTTCCAAAATTCCCACTCTTAAAAAACATAACACTCTGAACCTTTTCGAAAACTCTAACAACTTCATTAACTCAAACTGCAAAATGCCGTAACTTCATCAAGAGTCCTGTAAATCGCAGTAATAACAAAAACAACATCGCCTCACCCTCCCGCTCTTCTCCCATACCACCGTCAATTTGCTATAAAGCGGATTAATGCCCGGAAAATATACGAGTGTTTATATGAAAATTTCTTTGCATTATTTTTAAGAAAGCAGCAGAACATAAAAAAAAACTTTTTCCCAAACTTTTCTAGCGCCAGCGACGCGCTTAGTTCGGTTTATCGTTCGGTATTGTTAAGGATGCAAAAAACCAAAAATAGACAGAAAAGACTTAAAAGTAATTTTACGTCTGACTAAACATTAATGTGCCAATATTTTATTGTTTGTTTGAAAAACAAACGGCAAACAACGCAACGATTTCTAAAAATTGCTTCTTGATTATGGTGGTTGATTGCTGCCGTCGTGTTGTCGTTGGTAGATGCCGTCCAAGTGCTGTTATTCCTGAGGATACAAGTTGGAGAACTTCTTAACGCAATACAAAAAAAAAGTTTACTTACTTCTTATTTACCCACCACTTAATATGTAGGCATCGGAATTGGTAGGAAACAACAATTAAACTGTACCGAAACGTATGCATGAATTTTTTAGATTTACTTTAAAGGAATTTATTTAAAAAAAAAAACTATCACACAAAAATACAAAATTTAGACTAAAAAAAACATGTAAGAAAACTTCTTAATAAATGCCTTGAACATTATTCTTCTGTACACAAAGCTGTTGTAAAATTGTTTGAAAAATATTTTTGCTTTAGACTTTAACCTCTTAGCTCCCTTTTTGATGGCTCTTTTTTGACTCTACAAAATAGTCATAGAAAATTAAAGTATTCTATAAAAATATTTACTGCAAAATTTCATTACAATTCCCTTTGATTTGAAATAAAGTAAGATTTTAATTAATTTGCGTAAAAAGTCCCTTAAAGTATGCAATGAACATTTCTTCAAATGATAATCTTTTTACATTTTTTAAGAGTATTTTGATTATTGCTTGCTAAACTCTGTTCAACACAAGTTTGAAACAAATTTTGTTAATTAATGACACGTTAATCCGAGCTTGCCTCAAAGCATTCAAAATTCATTAAAACTGTCACGTTTTATGGGTCTTGTACAACACATATAACAAGCTATGATGTCACTTAATGCAAGCTTGCATCGAAGCTAAAAATTTTTTTTTTCACCAAAATTATGTTGAGGTAAGCCAATTTCTATATGGGGATGTAGCTCAGATGGTAGAGCGCTCGCTTAGCATGTGAGAGGTACGGGGATCGATGCCCCGCATCTCCAAGTCATTTTTTTTTAACCCTCTTAACTCTATATTGTTGCTTCAACAGCTTTTGATCTTAACCATCAAGTGTCATTCATTCATTGATTACGTTGACTAATTTTAAACAATTATTCAGTGTAGGGTTTTCTTCCTCTTCTTCTTATTCATCGATATAATGCTCTTTCGTTGGTATTTAATTTTGTTTTGTCAGCAAATGTGCAAATTATATTTGTTCTTTTTGTTAAGGAAATCTCACTCACTCATTCGCTGACTTGTTGTCTGTCTTGACTTTATCCTTGCATATCATCCTTCCTTGTATGTAAAATTGAACAGGCATTATTTTACTGTGCCTTCTTTGCTTTGTCTTAGGTGTTTAACTTTCATATCCCAACAGAAAATACTGCAATACTGTTTCAAACTGTTGTGATGAGGTTGCTGAAAAAGTTATCAACGCTAGGGTTGCCAAATTTATATACATGCCAAATAATAAAAAATATATGTCCATGTCTTTAATCCAATTTGATTAAAAGTGTTATCCAATTTCATAAAAAATACAGTGAAGAAAATTCTCAATTCTTCCTTAACTCCGTAAAGAGAACAAGTAATTTTAGTAGCATTTCGGTTAGTTATCGGGTAATGCCGTTAACCCCTTACCAACCCAAAATGCACCGGTGTCATACAAAAATTTTAGCACTTAGAAACAAAAGCCTTTAATTTTTATTACAAATTGTAACAAGAAATAGTGGTCAAAGATCACAAAAATAAGCTTGGTTTTGCGATAACTCTTCTAGTTTTTCTATGTGACCGAAAAACTTAAGAACAGGTTCTCAAAAGCAATATAATTTTCTTAATTTAATAGAGTTTTCATGTGTCTTGCACCGCACAAGTGTTAAAGCACCGCGAATTTTACATTGAAAAAAAATGTACACAAACAGTCTTCCACAGTCAGCCACTGTACGTTCTTTAGAGAATAAGACTCTGGCACTTTTTTTTCCTGAACAATATTTTTAAGGGATAAAAACTTGTGAGTGGATGAAAAAAAAAGTTCGAGATATAAGTTGCGTTTCATATATATAACCCATCGCATAATGTTTCTATATTTCACTCTTATGTTTCAGAAAGGTATAGAAAAAGATAAATTCAGTATCCAGATCATGATAAGTGAATATATTTAAAATCGAAACCCATTACGTTTAAATATCTTGCTATGAAGCGTTTCATATTTAGAAATTAGGCTTCATTTCTACGTATTTGAAAACTTTTCAAAATAAAAAACCAGCATTTACCAGTTAATATGGCTCCCTATAACCTTTGTTGCTTTAAGAACTTTGTTAAGCATGAAAGAAATTAAGTTCTGTAAATAACGGCGTCTAAATTCTCCCAGGCATTAATGATGGCGTTTGTAACTCACCAACGTTGTTGTATTGTTGATTGTCAGAATAAATGCGACTAAAATGGGTTTAGGTCTGGGGAGCATGCTTGTCACCAGGGCTGCCGTTTTGGTAAAATATTACCAAATTTGGTAAAAAGATTTTGACTTGGTAAAATGGTAAATTTTTTTTTGGTTTGGTAAAAAATTAAATTGGGGGTTAAATCGGGTTCGATCCCCAGCCGCGGCAAAAAGTTTTTTTTCAATAAAAAATTTTTCTGACCGGTCACCACCTCTCTGCAGACAATGGCAAACCTCAGAGAGTAAATAATGCCATGTAAAGCTTCTAGAGAACATGAACTTTAGCCGTTCAGAGTCGGCATAAAACATGTAGGTCCAGTTCTCGGTCAATTGTGTGCAAACATTCAATAACACACACAACACAATTGATCATAAGAAGCTCGGTCAAAGTCCTTTCAAGGGCTGAAATGGCCAATTTGTTTTGTTTGTTTTAAGAAATTAATTAAATGAAAATTAAAATTCATTCATTAAAAATTAAAATTTATGAAAATTTAAAATAAGTTACATTTCAATAAATGATAGAATAAAAATTATATCAATCATGGTCATTTTGCAGCACCACTGTTGTGATTGAAAATTATCATTCAAATAAAGACGAATGCATCAAGTGGAAATTACACAAATGAACGCAAAGCAAAATGTAAAAAATTTGAATTTGTCAGTTGCTTAGATCGTCGGCTTAGGAAAGAAATTGATGGATCGCTAAGATCATGATACAAAAATACAGGTAGTATTGACGTTTCTAACGACTACGTCAAATTGTCAAAAAATATTTCGATGAAGAGAGTGCTCATAAGCAAACAACATATTACAAAGGGCACATTCAGCATACTCAACATTTCGAACACTTGAGCCAAATTTAATTTTGAAAAAGCACAGTAAAACTGATGAGGTGGGAGTCGCTAAAATGTACGCTACTGTCTCAACTGTTCAGAAATCCAAACTTCAAGTTTGAATCTGTATTAATTAATTACATATACATCAATCTGAGGTGGTGAGAACTAATTTTCAACATATAATACTTATCATTTGTATATGACTTTTTTAGAGTGCAATTTAATATAAGATATTTTTAAAGTACTTAATAATCAAAATATGCACATGAAATACCTATACAATTAAAATAGAAAAATTATAAATAAAATACTTAAAATTATTGTAATAGTGTAATAGGCTATAAATAAATAGTACATAGACTATCGTTTCGTCAACTTGACAACTTTAAGACTCTTCATATAGCAACCCATTCGGCTAAAACATAGCTCACCTAGGTACACTGTCACAAAGTTGACTACGCTGAATGTGGCCAGTAACTGTTATGCTTTGACTGTCGTTTTGGACAGCAGCCAATTCCCTTCTCAAGAGAAAATGAGCAGCTGTCAATGCTACCTTTATTTTTGTATCATGGCTAAGATGTAAGTTTTTTATTTTTTATAAACATTGACTTTCTTAAAATTTATATTCTAAGCGATTATGTTATTTCTGTTTAGATTTGTTATAAGAAATAAGGTGATGTGTTTCCAATGTGGTGGAAAGCGAGGAAACATCTTCAAGCGTATAATAAATGTTAATTTAATTAAAAAAAAAATTAATAATTGTATTGTTTCTTTAACTTAAAAATACAGTTTTTTTGTGTTTGGTAAATTATTTTTCATTTTGGTAAATTTTTGGATGAAATTTGGTAGAAAAAAATGTTTGAGAGTGGCAGCCCTGCTTGTCACTTCAAAGTTTAAATTTTTGTACACGCGATTCAAGCATTTGCTTCCACGCTAGTGTGTATTCGGAAATATACATGCTGGCAAATACAAAGTTTTGGTTATGATGTTGTCGTAAAAATTTTAGTAAATTGCTTTGTATCTAGGGCTGCCAGGTTCCGATTTCCACCCGGGTTGTCCCGATTTTTAGCTTAAAATGTGCGTCCCGCTAAGGCCTTACCTGGGACGTCAACTGTCCAGATTTTCCAAAATACTTTTTATTTTAGTATTATTTTTATTACTTTTTAAAAATATTTTATGTGCTTTTATTTCTTTTTTTTTTATCTGCTTTTCTAGCTCGAAAATTTCGATATTATTATTATTCACACAATTAAAATTGAAAGTATTTCTACGTTTTCAACCCAGATTTTCCATTTTTTAATTTTGCCTTTAATATATCCATACATTTCAAAAACATGAAACCGAGCGATATGCATACATCCGATTGTACAGATTTTGTACCGATTTTTCCGGTTTTTCCGGCAAAATCCCGGTTTTAAAAGAAAAATATCAGTCAGCTCTATTTGTAACACAGTAATGAACTCGGCACTATTCTCTTAGGTGGTGTGAAACGAATTTCTAGCGACCCTTTCGCTGAAAACGCTCCCCAGACCATTACTGTACCACCAACAAAGTTCCGCTTTGGGAAATAGCGAGGTTCTTTTGCAAATCTCGCCAATAAAAGTGTTAGCCGTGTGGTCAATATTACATAATAAATATTACATTTTTTTTATCAGAAATATAATAAAAAAATATGACCTCCAAGCAGAAACGTAAATTTTATTCAAGTAACACTGCTGAAAATAATTTCACTTATAGAGGACCAATCAGTATCCATATTTTGTTTACCAAATTATAGTCTCGCGGTCTTATACTGTTTGAAGAGCCTTGGAATTGCTTTAATTTTAGCTCCACAAATATCAGGGTATCGTTGCAACACACTCCAAGCTGTTGTTTTTGACACTTTGGTGTTGCCACTTCTTGCCAGACGAGAACAAATGGCTGTTGAGTTAATTACCTTGCGTATGATTGCACGCTCCTCCCACTTGTATATCTTTCTTTTACGTCCGGATCGCTTTTTTTATTATATTCTTTCGTATTTTTAAGAAAATTTGCGATCGCGCGTCGTCTGCGTTGAAGTTTTCTTCGAATTTTGCTCACCGAAATGTTTTTAGAAGTTCAAATCAAAATTTTGCCTTTTTATGCTTTTGACAAAGTCTTACCACGCGGCAAACCTAGGTCAACACTATTAGTTGATGTTCTTAAAAAAATTTTACATAATGCAAACCTCTTTTTTATTAGAAAAAACTACGACTGGGATATAGTTATGAAACGATAATTGTATCACCTTAAAATGACAAAACACACGTTTTTTTAAATATAGCGGGATTTCGAAGAGTATGACGAAGCGGGGCTACCATCGTAAACTATTACAGTGCAAACTATTTTGCTAACCCATACCAGCTGTCCAACATTTTTTTTTTTCGATTCACAAGTTTTTATTGCTAATCAAATTGAATCAGTTTCTATCGTTACGCCCCTACGTTCAAGTTATCAAAAATTAAAAAAACCAAAACTTTTTAATCCATATGTTTATTTACTTGGGCTTAGAGCGCTATTTAGAATATTTCTTACGAAGTATTTAAAGCAGCTTTTAAGTTTTTTGAAAAACCATTTAATTTGATCTTCATATTTAAAGATTTGTGATGAGAAGCTGCAGAACTTGTGGTACAATGAAGAGTTAAATTAAATAAATGCCTAAGGGTTGGCCTAAAAAAGTAATTATTTGAGAAGTAAACAAGTGAAAATATTTGAAAATGACAACTTTTTATTAGTGACACTGAGCAGTTGTTATTTTTGCTATGGAATACTTGTTCCCACGCATACTGCGTAAGCGGTATATTAATTTTGTCACGACCTATGTAACACTCATAATAAAGCTTTTTTTCAAAATCTAGAAAAATATATATATCATTGATCAGCACCACCAACTAAAACGATTTAGCTATGTTTGTCTGACTGTCTGTCGCCACGATTACAGCAGTAATTTTGGAGTTATTGTTATGAAATTCAATATTTCAATATGGAAAAAATAAAAATCAAGTTCGAAAATGAACCAAATCGGTTGAAAACCACGCATACCTCCCATACAAAGTGACATCATCAAAACGATAAAATATCTTAAAATTTCACAAACACTAATGTACCTAAAGACTTTAAATTTAATACATGAGTTTAAATGAAATTGATATGAACTTTGCTATCCACTCAGAGTTTGAAATTTGGAAAAATCGAACGAAAACCAAGCCTACCTCCCAAAGAAAGTGACGTCATCAAAACGGAAAACCTCTTAAAAATCCATTAAAAATGAATGCAATGGCTTGAAATATAAGCTTTAATTTGTTATATGTACGCTGAGCTTGAAATTCATTCGGCCAAATCGAATGAAAACTTCACTCACCTATCTGCTATACAAAGTGACGTCATCAAAATCGTAATCAGAAATTCCTAAAAAAATAAGATTTTGACTGGATATTTTACACAATAAATGCCTTAAGGATGGGGTTAAAAAATAAATTAATAAATGATGGATTGACTGGAATATTTTTTATGTTTGTAAGTAGGTTAGTGCCTTTTATACCACTTCTTTATTGATATTAAATTTATATTATAGGATCATTATTATTGATATAGGCTCAAATTACAATAAAGAAACATATGATTTAGAAAGTTTGGGTTTTTTGGACCAAGGATCGACATCGAATACTTGCTTGAAGTACCCCTCAGATACAAGTACTAATTTAAAGTAATTTTAATTTTTAACCTTTACTTCCTCTTAAAGCTAAGTAACATTATACATGGTCATATTTTATTCATATTCATCTCATCAAAAAGTAGGTAAGCCAACTTAAAAATAAAAGATTACATGCAATAACAATAGAGTTCAACTACTACAGCTTTTTCGCACTTTCTCAGCATTAACCCATTTAAAACCACGACCCATAGCATAAAATGAATTTTATGTTAAGGATTCCAGTGGCTGAAAACAAGTTAATGTGGAAAAAATTTACCATCCAAAGTTTGGATTGGGCTAACTACTAACCATGCATACAAAGATCTATAATTACATAATCTCTTTTAGTCTACTTTTGAGTTGACCTTTTTTCTACGGTTAGTGTTAAAATTAATAAGAGAAAGGAGTTCTGGAGAATCAAATACGCCGGTTATAAGTTGGTGTAAATAAACGATATCTGCAGACCTCCTTCGCTCACTTAGTGACTGCAATCTTAGTAGTTTTAAACGATTCTCATAAGGAGGAAGGTTTAAAATGTCAGTTCCACTTAAGCCCCCCAGAGCAAACCGAACAAAACGTTTTTGGATCCTCTCTATTCGTTCAACAGGCATATTATAACTTGGGGACCAGACTTGACTTGCGTACTCCAAGTGAGGACGCACTATTGCATAATACAACGTTGTAGTTGTGATCATGCTATTGAATTCTTTGGCCCAGCGTTTTATAAATCCAAGCATTGAAGACGCTTTTTTACAAATATTATCAATATGAATGTTGAACGATAACTTAGGATCCATGTATATACCAATTTCTTTGACTGCATTTACACGACTTAAAGCAGTATCTTTTATATTGTAATCAAATAATAAATTATTCCTTTTTCGCGAAAAGGTCATAGTTTGGCATTTACTAGGATTGAGAAAAATATTATTTTTAGAACACCAAACTTCAAAGGATTTCGGATCAGCCTGGAGTAGGTTGGAATCATCTTTAGTATTTATTTTTCTGTATATTTTCATATCGTCTGCATAAATCAGCAGACGAGAGTGTTCAATGACGTGTGTGACGTCATTTATTGCTAAAATAAACAGAAGTGGACCAAGGTGACTACCCTGAGGTACACCTGATTCAGCAATAAATTCTGCAGACAACACCCCTCGGAATCGTATTTGATAAGATCGCTCAGTCAAATACGATTTTATCCAGCATACAAAATATTGTGGAAATCCCATTAATTTAAGTTTGAATAAAATTAAGTCATGAGGTAATTTATCAAATGCTTTACTAAAGTCAGTATAAATACAGTCGACCTGGTTACCAGATTCCATTGAATTTAAGCAGAATGTTGTAAAATCAAGAAGATTAGACACTGTGGATCTTCCATTAACAAAATCATGCTGACGAGTTGTTATGACTTCTACACAATGAATTTTAACACGATCGTACACAATTCGTTCAAAAAGTTTGGGAATCGACGAAATCTTAGCGATGGGCCTATAATTATTAACATCACTCCTGCAACCTTTTTTATATATAGGACTTATAAATGATTTTTTCCAAAAAACTGGAAAATAACTTTCTGTAATTGATTTACTAAATAATAAAGCAAGTGGTTGACACAAAACGGAACCGCATTGAGTTAACACTGCGGCAGGAATTCCATCGGGTCCAGCGCCAAAGTCCTCATCAATTGTCCCAATATACTTTAAAATATCCTCGGAGGTAAAGGATATAGACTCCAAAGAGTCCCTGGGTGAAGAGTTCATGTAGTCAAAGTAACCTTCATCAGGATTAAACGAATCTGAACAAAAAGATTCCTTGAAAAGATTGGCAAAAAGGCCACAAATTATAGAAGGATCATCCGTAAATCCGTCAAGAGTTTTGAAGGATGAAGGAAATCCATCAAATTTTTTCTTAGTATTTATGAACCCCCAAAATTTCTTTGGATCTGACAATATTCTCAACTTAATATTGTCTAAATATTCATTATACAAAAGAGCTGAAAGGTTTTGAAATTCCAGAAACAAACTTTTGTAGATTTCTAGGTCATTTGAGTCCAAACTACAGACGTATCTCTTCCAAGCCCTATTCCTGTTATTGCGAAGTGTTTTCAACTCCTTTGTGTACCAAGGGTATGCAGATTTTTTCGCAAATTTGAGGCTATAAGGTACGGACTGAGAAATTACAGCAAAGAGTTCTAAATAAAAAAAAAATAATGGAATCATCAAGATTATGTCCATTAATATGTTCTAAAATTACGTTAAGTTTATTGTTAAGTAAATGATTCAACCTCAAAAAGTCAGCTTTTTTGAAATTGAATTCATAAACTTTATCCATTAAACTAGAATTAACTATATTCTCTCTTTCCGATTTATACCAAATACTCAATGGTGGATGATATACATCAATAGTAGTTAGAGCATGGAAGGCCCTCTTAACAATGACATTGTTACTGTCCGTAGTTAAGACCAGGTCAAGAAGTCTTTCCAGACTATTATAAATACAACTCACTTGTTGTAAGTCAGAACATATACTGTCAACGAATATATGCTCTCCAAGAGTCTTCGCATTAGATGCACAAAAAAATGTATCATCGTCAGAAGAATGCCACTTTAAGTTGGGCAGATTAAAATCGCCCAACAATAAAATGTCGTCATTAACGTCAAGAATATTAAGAATATAGTCTAGACAATCTGCCAGACTTGTATATAACTCTGCACTACTGTTTGGAGGAACATATCCATTAATTATGTATACATTTGAGCTACAATGTATAACCTTAACGCATATTAGTTCAATATTAGAAGCGCAGGGTATATCAACAAAGGAACTGACAAAGCAGTTCCTTACAGCAATAAGAACACAACCACCAACAGAAGAAATATCGCTGGAGTATCTGTCCTTTCTAAATACTTGGAAACTATTGTCAAACAATTCCAAGTCAGTAATGCTTTCATTCAACCACGTTTCAGTAAACGCGATAATGTCCTCAGAACAATTCTGAGTAGAAAGAAAGGTATAGGTTGGCAAAACAGCAAAAATTAGATTTTTAACGTTTAGGAAGCTTCTAAAAATTTGCACACGATTTTTCTATAAAATTCTGTGTTCTCTGATTGTTCTAAATATATATCGACTACTCTCACTGTTAATCATAAAATATCCTCAAGTTTTGCTTAGCTGGCAACCCTAAAAACATCTTCGAAATATATGAACACGTCTCTTGAAATGGTATCAATAACAACAATACAAACAACTAGCTCTTTTGAGGCATTTTCTCTTAATATATTCCATTTTTGGATGCGGCAGTGGTAGCATAGCGAAATTAACCCGCGTAATTTTATTATATTTCCCGACAACTCCATTGCTTTAACACTCCACATTATAACGTACTGTACAGGGTGGATGAGAAATATTGATACATTAAGAAACTTAAATACATATTTATTAAATTCTTGTGATTTATTTTTCTTTCTTCAATTTAATAGATTGGTTTGCTATGTTTTTGAAATTTTCATAGCATATTTTTAGGCATATTTTGTTCTGTGATTTATTGAAACTTCAAAAACTTCTTATTTTCTTTTTATTCATTTGAAATTTTCAGTTTTACAAATTCAGTTTACACTTATTTCATTGTACCTACTATAGTTTCCGATTTTATTCTAAGGTATTTCATAAATATTTGTCACAAAAAATTGTTCTATGTACAATTTAAAAGCGAATATGTGATCATCTCTGATTCCTTATTCAGCTTAAAGAAAATCAATATATCATGTTTTTTTTTCTTTATTAAAACCGGACCCGTCATCCTAACACGGGAAAGAAGAACTAGTTATATTAATAAAGCACACATCTATTTCATTGTCCACATGTGTATCTATTGAAAAAACTCATTTATAAGCAAAAAACTATATGCTGATTTTTTTATTTAATTCGCGCTAAAATCATCACATAGATTACAGTGCATCGGCTAGAAAGAGTGTCCCCATAAGTGCGTCTATATTCCTTTTAAATGTTATGGTTTATGTTTTTCTTCTTTTTATCACCTTCATCAGCCACCCTGTATGTATATAAATCTGCACATTGAGTTGATGCTGCTTTGACTGCTGTTTGTTTAGACGCTGCGTTTCGCAATTTTTCGCCCATATCAACTTGTCTGTTTAGCAATTAAAGAGCAAAAAATTATAGAAATTTGCAACTTGTGACAATAGAGTGCTACCGAGAACTGTTTACACATTCGTTGTCGACGTCGACGCCAGTCGTTTGGGCATAAAATTTTACTCGTACTCATACTCATTGTGATGTTCTGCTATTTATGACAACAGCTTTTGTTTTAATATTTAAGCGGTAACAGAATGCAAACAAACAACAACAACAATAAAAACAGCGAGTATGCGAGTTATTATGCAGTGCTGCCACCCAGAAGCACTGTTGTCGCACTGTTAGCCCCCAAAGGAATGATACTTCTACAAGACAGAATGGCTTAAATGAATAAAAATAAAACTACCACTTTTTTGTGTTTGGATTGTTTTATTTTCAATACTCGCTACTCATAGATGATGTAGCAGCATTTTCCACTCTGCTGTTGCTTACAAATCCACACATATCGTCTACATTGGGAATGTAGACCCACCTTCCGCAACTATGTAGCATGTTTCCCAGCGCAGTCATCAACAATTTGTGTACTTGTAGCTGGAGAAGTCTGCCGAAGAAGAATCGTCAAACATTGGCATTTATTTACGTTGAATCCACTACTCACCAACAGCAACAACAACAACAACAACTACCTATACGACAGCCGTTTCCCACATAAAATTTGTTTTCGGTTTGTTAGGAAAAACAACAAATGTTGCATTGTCTGTGGCGCTATTTGAATTTTGTGAGGGTGTGAATGACACCAGTTATTGGTGTAGGTACAGAAACTTACAATGAATGGATATCATTTATACGAAAATAAGACAAAATGCAGGGTTAATTTATGTGCCTGATTGAACGTCGCCATTGTCTTTAAGAAAATAACAATTTTTTTTAGGTAAGACGAGTCTAAAAAGCGACATCAAATATGTGTCTTACCTTCATATAAGGTCTGAGTTAAGTTTAAAACATTTTACCGCAAATAACTATCTGCAGTATCTGAGTAATTCTCCTTTAAGATTCCAATTTTAGACAATTTCTTTTTCTTTTTAACATTCCAACATATATGCTGCATCATTTTTTTATATCCTTTTTTCCTCTTATAGCTTATATATCTATCTTGCACCCACATTCCCCCAATTAACTACAAACCATTTTGCTTAGTTCTTAATTTTTCCACTGAATCCTGTCTGTTCAACTGTTGTACGTCGAAATCTAGTTTAAGTGTTATTTTTCGAGACAAGAAAAACTTTTTTGACGACATCGCTTTGTTAAAATGTATGGCTTTTTGTGTTTTTAATTGTTTTAAGTGTTTTACGATGTTTGCCATTTGTATGTTTGTGTTCGAAATTTGCGTAGTAAAATTAATTTGCCAACTTTTGGCTTGCAAAAATAAAAGGATTATCGCTGTCACCGCAAAATAAAAATTATTTTGGAGATGCGGGGCATCGATCCCCGTACCTCTCACATGCTAAGCGAGCGCTCTACCATCTGAGCTACATCCCCATGTTGAAAAATATAACAAATCAGTTGATTTTTCAAAACATTCAATACAAATTACAAAAAAACTAGACTGTACGCCGACGGACGTGTTATGCTGCAAAATGGTTTGTCAAAAACTTAAGATCCGAACTGGTTTCAGATCTATTAATATGCTAGCCATGTTGGCCCACTGGTCTAGTAATCTTATGAATAATGATTAACACAAAACATTGAACAAGTTTTCGTCAAACAACGCCATGAAAACAAAAAACACCTACAGAGTTTGGATTCTGGTATAACAATTCATTTATCTGTACTTTTGTTTCGATAGTAGTACTTTGGAAGTGAGCTGTCTTATCTTCATTGCTTCAATTTTAGCCTTATATGAGGACAACGATAGCTTAACCTTCAAACTTATTGTTGATCTGTCCGAATCCGATCTTTCTATTGGAAACTGCGCTTTGGAAGCAAAGTTACCTTAAGTCTGCTCAATTTTTTTATAGTATCTCTTAAACCATCAGTTTATATGGTTTTCATAACCACATTTACATGTCGTAATTATAAATCTATTGACATCTTTTCAATATTTATGAAATTTGTTTTGGGAAGAGCTTTTGATTTGGTCGAATTCGAATTTTTCTCAAAAGATAAGTTTTTCCAAAAATGTAGTTTGTAAAAAAATTAGTTTCAAACTCAAAACAACCACTCTTGAAGCAAATATTTTATTCGAATTTTAACTAATTGAAAGTTCTGATTTGAGAAATAAATATTTCTACTATTCTTAAATGGATTGTTTTTATTTTTTTTTTGTTTTTTATTCTTATCAATTGACTTACAAAAATCAATATTAAAATTAGCCAAACAAATTTTATGTTTTTCCAAAAAAATTGGTAGAAGAATTGTTTTGTTGCAAAAAACATTTATTGAAAAATTTGAATTTTTTAAAATGGCTTCTAAATCATTTAGCCATGTCCGTCTGTCTGTCTGTGGACATGATTACTGCCGTCATTTTTAAGCTATCGTACTGAAATTCGATATTTGAGCTTTTAATTAAAAAACTAAGATCAAGTTCGAGAATGGGCTAATTCGGGTTAAAACCACGCCTACCTCCCATACAACCCGAATAATGAAAACTCTATAAAGAGGCTAATATTTAAGCTATATTACTGAAATTTGGTACTTGTGCATTTTATGTCGAAACTGAGGTGTGTTAGAAAAATGGGCGTCATACACCCACTAACACGCCCACCTCCTATACAACCCCAAAATTGAAAACTTTATAAAGAGGCTTCTGTCAAACCTACATAAATAAAATTAAGTATTTATTCATTTCATATCAAAACTAATGCGTGTAAGAAAAATGGGCGTCATTCACCCACGCATACGCCCACCTACCACACCAACCAAAACTTTAATACTATAGAAAGAGGCTTTTGTTTTAGCTACAAAAATAAAATTAGATATTTATTTATTTTATATCATAATTAAGGCTTTTTATAAAATGGGCGTCATCCACCCACAAACACGCCCACCTCCCATACAACCCCAAAATTTAAAACTATATAAAGAGGCTTCTGTCGACGGTACAAAAATAAAATGAGGTCTTAATTCGAACACGCCCTCCTCTCATACAACTCCAAAATTGAAAACTATAAATAGGCTTTGCTTTAAACTACAGGCCAAAAATTTGATGGGTTTGTATTTTATATCAAAACTAAATTGTGGAATAAAGTGGGCGTCATCTGACTACGGACACACCCACTTCTCGTAGAACCCACTATAGTGAAAACTCTAAAAAAAATAAAAACTAATTTAAGCTACAAAACTAAAATTCAGTATTTGTGTATTTTATATTAAAACTGAGGTGTGTTGAAAAAATAACCCTCCATAGAACGTATAATAGTGAAAACTTTATAGAGGCTAGTATTTAAGCTACAAACCTGAAACAACCCCGAACACGCCAATCTGCTATACATCCCGAAAATTTAAAACTTTATAAAAAGTTTTATCTTTAATCCGCAGGAAAACAATTTGATAGGTATGTATTTTAAACGTCATCAAAATAGTAAAATCTTTTAAAATCTCATAGAAAAAGCGCTACAATTTAAGATTGTTTTGCCCTTACGAATCGGCCGTGGGGGTATTTTATTACCTTAAAAATATACCTTACTAGCTCAAGTCTCAATTTAAGACTCTCGGTTTTTTGACCTTAAGTCCAGATTTTTGGATTTGTCCGGCAAATTTAATTCCTTAACTCGACAAGACCAGAAAATTAATATTACCTCAAAGGTATTTCAACTTAGTTTCATATTGTCGCACTGTGTAATTGATGGTGTTGGAGCAGCGTAAATTTCGACGTCAGTTTCCTAATCGGGTCGAGTCAAGAGTGCAAACATTTCGGCGCTTAGCTGCTCGGCTCGAACAGACTATAACTACACGATTCGTTGCAAGGCGTGGGCGACACCGGACTTTGTTCGGCCTATAATATCGCCGATCTTCGTTTCTGGGGCACTGAAAATTCGCGTGTGATACACGCTCCATTACATCCACTGTGTGGTGCGGCGTTTCCGCGGGAGGAGTGATTGGGCAGTATTTTTTTTAAGGACGCCATTGGCAACACGGACACTGTTACTGGCAAACGCTACAGGACCATGATGCTTTCAACATGACGGTGCAACTGCATACACAGCTCGAGCCACAATTGATATTGGAAGGAAACGTTTTTGGTTGCGTAATCTTCCGGTTAGGCAATTTGACATAGCCAGCAAGATCGCCCGATTTAACCATCCCAGACTTATTTCTTCGGGGCTACTTAAAGTCACGGGCTTATGCCAACAAGCCTCAGGCAATCGCAAACCTTAAAAAGATTATTCGACAGAAATGCGAACAGTTATCACCAAGAATGTCATGGAAAATGCAATAAAACGGGCACAAAACTGTATCAAAACTGGCGACAGACACTTGACAGATATCATCTTTTCCACTTAACACAAAAAGTTGTAATGGTTCAAATAAAGATTTCCATCACTCAAAATCATTTGTTTTTATTTAGTAAAAGAGTTATTAAAAACAAAAATTGGATGATGAATTTTCCGCCACCTTGCATATAATTGGTATTTTGCCGTCAGCCTCAGGTCGTGCAGAATAGTGGCTGTTGCTGTTGAAGCAAGTTCATTCAAAAACCAACGCTACGACTGCTGTACAGCATCTGTACGGCGAAAGCGTCTGTTGTTAAGCCGTTTAATGACTTATTTCTTATATTTTTAACGTAGAATTACGTCTTACAGCGAGGTTTGTCTGGGGTCATTTTTACAAATTTTTTCAAGCACATGAAACGTTTTTGAGTAATACTTTAGGATATACCTACAGCCATTAATACTCATCGTTCAAATATAATACATATGCACACATATCAAATGCATTGCGAGCTTAACGAATATCTAATTTTGGATTTTGTCACTATTTTATTAAACTCACAAAATAGCAAAATCTAAGAAGAAAAATTTAGCTTTTCATAAGAGAAAATCAATCATTAGCTGCTTATGTTGTGCCTGCTGTTTTCGTTGGTTTTGCTTGTGGTGTTGTTATTTTGTACGAATTGGCTTATTTTGCTCTAGCATTGGTTCTCTTCTCAACGCAAGAGGGCATTGAGCGCATTGGGTTTTTGTATATATTCGATAAATTACTGTGCAATGTTTGTAGCGTAGCAAGGAACATAATTTGCCAAAAAAAAATGTGAAACTTGTCTTCACAAGTACTCTGGTGGTCATAAAAACCTCACCACGCAGAATGTTTATAAAGTTAAGTTGTTATTACAAAAACACATATATTTGACATTTGAATATTAATTTTCAAAAAAGTTCAAGTATTTTTCAACAAAAAAATAGGTCATAAGTTTCATTAGGCCATTTCAGATAGTTCTGATTTTGAGATTATTGTGGAACTCTTTATCTATCACTGTTTATGATGTGAATTCACAATAGATTTTTTAAATATTCCTGGAAAATCAAAACAGCAATAATTTTTCCTAAAAATTCAACAAATAAATTGTTTATTCGAAATTTTGCCTTTTTATTTAAAAACTTTAATTTAATTTAAATTTATTATAAATTAATTAATTTTATTACTAATTTATTTATCGATATGGAAATATTTTGAATTTAACTTTAAAAACAGTTGTGTTTAAATTAAATGAATTTGTTTCAAGCTCTATTTCAAAAACAAATTCGTTTGATATGAATACAATTTCATTTAATATTAACACATATTTCCCTCAGTGTAAGCATTGCGTCAAATTCTTCTGATATTGTAAGAAAAAACAAAATATAATGCTTTAAACTCTTTTTATTAACTGCAACAAAACATCAACACATTTTTAAGAAATGATAGACGTTGACAAATTATTTCATATTAGCCTGTTGTTGGTGGTTGAGGTCCGTTACCGGCAGGTGGTGGTGGTGGTCCATTACTTCCTGGAGGTGGTGGAGTACAACCTTCACAAAAATACAGGAAATTTCTTTATAAAACTTGTCTATTACGTTTGATATTTTTCTAAATTTAAATATATTTGTGTTACATATCTTACCTGGAGGTAGTGGTCCTGATGGCATTGTTCCTGGTGCAGGCGGAGGAGGGCATTTCGGATTTTGCTGAGTTTGTGGATTTGAAGCCTTTAAAAAAAAACACATTTTTATATTGCCATAGTTAACTGTGTAAAATTCTAATTTAAAGAGCTCTATAAACTCACCACAAAGCTGCACAACAAGGCGCTGATTATCAATAAAACTGTCAAAGATTTCTGCATTTTAGTAACTGATAGAATGGTTTGTTCACTCTTAGCTAACTGATAAAAATTTTAAGCTTTTATACTACTAAATAGTAAAAGGTTTTCAAAATGCTCACCTGAGCGTTAAGTAATGATTTCAAATTATAATGATTATTTAAATGAATATATCAGAATGAAATTTAAACATCATCCCATTTAAGCAATTAAATTCTGTGTAAGTGAGTAAACTGCATAGTAAAAAATTTATTTTTTTCATGCAGTTTATTAACGTTTTTGTCAAATTTTTACTTGTAAATTTATTTCATCAAATATTTTTGTCACATTCACACTCTTGAAATAATTATTTATCATTGATTGCTAGATCAAATTATGCGTTATTATAAAGAATTGTTGTGCGGAAACGCAACATTGAAAATTATGTTTTACGTTCTAAATTTGAAGCTGCTGCTGATGTTGATTTAAAAATAATGATTTTTATTAGTGTCCGACCGATTATTCGGCTTCGGCTTCGGTAATCGGCATAATCGGCCTATATTTTGATCTTCGGCTTCGGCTTCTGCTTCGGCCGAAATAGCCGATTATTTTTGCCGAATATTATTGCTTTGTTAAACAATTTTTTTATAAGTTTTTTTAATTTTTTTGAATTATTCAGTAAACATTTGAAACATTTTCATTGTTCACTTTGTGTTTCTCTCCTTTTCTGTTCTCTCATGAGTTGGTGTTCATTCCTTGAAAATTTTATTCAAATGATAAATGCAGCGAGTCCGACTGTTACGTTTTTGCTTTTGTTATGGACTGAAATATAAACGCTAGAAATTTTCTGCCAGATTTCAGTTAGTATTACATTTCTGTAGCTTTTCTCTTATATTCAATTTTCTTCTACTTTATCCTGACGTCAATAATTCGATTACAGAAATATCCGAATTTTGCAGAAAAACTCTTACGTTTAACTCGAATTTAACCCAATACCGCCCAAGGTGCTAAAAAATTAGTATTTTAAATTTTTGTTATATTTTCTGAGTTCTTTATTGATATATGAATAGGATAAAATAAAATAAAATTTCAAAAATATTCTAATTCTAAGAAATATGAGCTGTACTCATATGAGTACAATGGGCACATACGGGGTGCGAATTTATATGTGAAAGTTTTGAAACAATCTCTTTCTAAGCATAAAGCGACGTTGCACATTTCGCAAATCCATCTAGAACGCATAGAACACACTTTGCATCTCAGTTGGTTAGTAATTTTTTTTTGGGAAATGCGGTCCTGTACTTTTTGCAAAGTTGTGTCTGTTGTTTTGCACGGCGTACAAACGAGTCTGCTCTAATATTAGCTTTACCACATCTTCATCAAATAGTGTTTCAAAAATTTCAACTGGATTTCAATTTTCCAATTGTGCCTTCATTTCTCTCATATTCCGTTCAAAATCATAAGTTGCAGCCATATCTCTATTGCAGGGTGCATCACTCCATTGTGGGATTGATGGTTTTTCGGCAATAAGTGATTTTTTCAATTCTGATATAGAAATATCATCTTCAGTGTCGTATTCACATTCATGGAAAAATAAATCAATAGTGCCTGGAACGTCATTTGGCAACTGTGCTTGAGTAATGTCGTCTGAATCTACATCATCTTCATTGGTATTGCAGTCCGCAATAGGTGGAATTATGGCTATATCTATCAAACTATTTCCCTGATTCGCTTCAACAGCCTCTAATGCGGAGGCAATGTTGGCATATGAGAGTCCATAAAATGATTGAGTCGATAGTGGCGTGAAATCCATTCTAAAAAAAATTGTTTGCTGAGTACAGATCTGCCCATTGCACTATGGGAAATTTTACCCTATTTTGTGGCCAAAATTCAAAAAGTTGAAGTATCAACTTAAAACTTGATCCATCACTTAAGTTTGAAGTATTAAGCTTGCCTAACAAATATATACTTGCCACGCCCACTTTTTTATAGGGGGAGGTATAGAGGTGAATTATCAGCTTGAATCTTGATCGACCACTTGGGCTCAAATTAGTAAGCTTCCAATACAAAAATTGACTTGCCACGCCCACTATTTCTACAGGTAGGCGGTAAAAAGTTCAATAAATGTTGTAATTTTTAGGTTAGAAAAATTATTTTTTTTTTAATATCGCACAAAATCGCAATATGAGATGTTATGGCAATAACACATAAATGATTGCTCTATCGATGTATGATTAGTTTTTCTTGAACTCTCTTGAACTTTTTTTTAAAACTCTAACTAAAGTTTTCTTTTAAAATTACACAATTTCTCGTAAAGGTCACTTATAATAAATTCACTTTTTATCAGAATTTTTCAATTTAATAGAAATTATTAATTGATATATTATTGTACAAACCATCACTAGTTTTTTTCCATTTTTTAGTTATCTAAAGTTGCTGTTAGATTTTGAGGTGCATCCATTTGAACACGATATAAAAAACTATATAAAAAAAAATAAATTTTTAACTAATTTCAAAACAACATGTTTGGGATGTACCATAGCAGTGGTAAAACACATTATCTAAAAACAGAGTTTACATTTGTTTGTTTTGGAGTATTCCCTGTTAGATAAAACCAAAAATAGAAAGATTCAAACAAGTTGAAAAATTTACTTTTGGCCTCAAAATGGAGCCAAATTTCCCAATGTGCATTGTACCCAATCGAGTACACCTAATTTTAAACACTCTTACCTGAACCAAAATAATTTCTAATTATGAATTTATGTACTCAAATCACTTTCTAGATATGTTTTCAATGTTTATTTATAATATCGCTGCGTATATTTGCGTATGCATCTCACCCTGTTGACAATTATAAACTGAGCTCAAAAAAATGAAAAATTTCAAAACACAACAGAAAAAAACAACAAAAATAAATAAACCGTTATGTTTTTTGTACTCTTTGCTAGCACGAATTCGAAGTAAACACATGAAACTACGCATTTGAGCGCAATAAGACATTTTAGGTATGTATGTAAGATTTGTGAAGTGCGAAATGATTCATTAAAAATTTGTACTCAGATGAGTACAATGGGCGGTAATGGGTTAAGGGGACATTCAAAAAAGTTTATTTTAATGTTTTAAAATGCCTTTAAGTTGAATAAAAAACAAGATATCATTTTGAAAAATTATATATATATTTTGTTGTTAAAAAAATCACACAAAAAAAATTTGATTTAATTTTTTGATTTTTTTATCTACAAATATGGCTACTGGAATTATTTTAAAAAAGCATCAAAAAACCATAACGGCATGATTACAACTCACTGGAACATCTGAAAAAAACAAAGAACGGGGTTTTTATCAGCATCAAAACCGCCATGGAATGAACTAGAAGAAACAAGTTTGGTCAAAAAATAACAAAATGGCGGCGTTTTTTCAAAAATTGACAAGTTTTTTTGGACAATATTGGCCAAAAACTCAAAAACTATAGAACCGATTTTTCTGTCCGTAGTTCATGCCATGCATCAACAAGTGTAAAACAAAATATTTAAATTTAAATTTAAGTAAATGATTCTTTAAACAAATTCCTGTAGCAATACATCTGATTAAAATAATAAAAAAACATTTTTTTTTGAGTAGTTTTTTTAAAAAATAAAAAAATATATTTTTAATTTTTCAAAACGATATCTTATTTTCTATTCAACTTATACGCATTTTAAAACATTAAAATAAAAAATGTTTGAAGGTGTTACTTCCCCTTAATGATTTCAGTAAGTTTTTTGTACTGAAATGAATATTAAAGGTGGTTAAATTTTAAGGGCCGATCCTGATTTTGACAAAACACAAATTATTCAGAAAATTACTGTCATTTCTTTTTATTATGATAATGGTTCAGCTTCAAATTTAGAACGTAAAAACATAATTTTCAATGTTGCGTTTCCGTACAACAATTTTTTATAATAACGCATAATTTGATCTAGAAATCAATGATAATTATTTATATGAAGAGTGTGAATGTGACAAAAATATTTGACAAAATAAATTTATAAGCAAAAATTTGACAAAAACGTTAATAAACTGCATGAAAAAAATACATTTTTTCATATGCAATTTACTCACTTATACAGAATTTAATTGCGTAAATTAATGGGATGATGTTTAAATTTAATTCTAATATATTCATTTAAATAATCATTATAATTTGAAATCATTACTTAACGCTCAGGTGAGCATTTTGAAAACCTTTTACTATTTAGTAGTATAAAAGCTTAAAATTTTTATCAGTTAGCTAAGAGTGAACAAACCATTCTATCAGTTACTAAAATGCAGAAATCTTTGACAGTTTTATTGATAATCAGCGCCTTGTTGTGCAGCTTTGTGGTGAGTTAATAGAGCTCCTAAAATTATAATTTTGCACAGCTAACTATGGCAATATAAAAATGTGATATTTTTTAAAGGCTTCAAACCCGCAAAATCCGAAATGCCCTTCTCCACCTGCACCAGGAACAATGCCATCAGGACCACCACCTCCAGGTAAGAAAAGAAAAATGCAAACGTAATAGACAAGTTTTATAAATAAATTTCCTGTATTTTTGTGAAGGTTGTCCTCCACCACCTCCAGGAAGTAATGGACCACCACCACCACCTGCCGGTAACGGACCTCAACCACCAACAACAGCCTAATATGAAATAATTTGTCAACATCTATCATTTCTTAACAGTGTGTTGTTGATGTTTTGTTGCAGTTAATAAAAAGTATTTAAAGCATTATACTTTGTTTTTTCATACAATATCAGAAGAATTTGACGCAATGCTTACACTAAGGGAAATATGTATTAAAATTAAATGAAATTGTGCTCATATCAAACGAATTTATTTTTGAAATAGAGCTTGAAACAAATTCATTTAATGTAGACACAACTATTTTTAAAGTTAAATTCAAAATATTTCCTTCTTGCTACATAAATAAAAAATAAAATTAATTAATTTATAATAAATTTAAATGAAATTAAAATTTTTAAATAAAAAGGCAAAATTTCGAATAAACAATTTACTTGTTGAATTTTTAGGAAAAATTATTGCTTCTTTGATTTTCCAGAAAAATTTAAAAAGCAATTATGAATTTAGACAAAAAGTTCAAAATAATCTCAAAATCGGAAGTATCTGAAATATCCGTTTTTCTTGTGTTATTAATTTGAATTAATACAAACTAAATAAAAAACTTTTGAACTATTTTTTTGTTGGAAAATACTTGAATTTTTTTTTTAAATTAATATTCAAATGTCAAATATATGTGTTTTTGTAATTGCAACTTAACTTTATAAACATTCTGCGTGGTGCGGTTTTAATGACCGCCAGTGTACTTGTGCTCACATTTTTACTGAGCAAGTTTTGTTCCTTGCTACGCTACAAATTATTGCAAAGTAATTTATCGAAGTCTTAAGGAAGGAAATAAGCTCATTTAAAAAATACGAAAAACTTGGTTTCAAGAAACTGAAATATTTAAAATGAAATAGTTTCTTTTTAAAAGTTTTTACCTCACTGAGAGTGCATTGTCGAAGTTCAGTCAGCTTTCAAGTGGCTTTAATATTAATTGCGATGAGAACGATACTGCTCCTGTGAGAGTAAATCTTCGTTAGGTTGCTTCCTAACGACATTAAAGAGAAACTTGCCGAAGTTCAGTTCAATATTGCCAGAAGAGGAATTTTTCCCCGTTTTACGGAAATTTTCGACCCAAAAGAGAAAACGGGAAAAGCATTCTTAAAAACGGGAAAAAGGATGTTGAACTCATTTTTATGAAAAAAAATTTTATTTTCCAGAGAGTCGACCAAGTATTTTATTTCTTTTCTTTCATATATTCCCATATTTAAACATATTTTAAAAGTATCTGAATGAGCTAGAAATTTTACTTGAATTTATTCTCAAACGCTAGCTTAGGTTAAGAAATAGACAAGAAATATTTTCAGTTGCACTCAAGTTATATGTACAATAAAATGGTTTTTTTTTCTATACCAAAAAGAAAGTATTGAAAATTGTATCCCTTATTTTAAAGATGACCTCAAGGCAATTTCAAAAACAAAACAAAAAATGGTTTTGTACCCCCGAAAAAACTGTTAAAATTGTATTTTTTCCATAACTTGTATTTAATGTCGGATCTGAGGAAATAGTTTCTAATTAAGAGAGGCTTGATTATTTCAATTTTTTCTCTTAAAGTTTACGGACTTCCAAAGAAGTGAAGAAATTTTTTTAAGAATTCGAGTTCAGGTGAGGTTAAAACGAAATAACAGGGCTTACCAGTCGAATATGGCTTCGGAAGTCCAAATCCCCGAAAAAAAAATTATTTTTAAGCAAGGCCTTTTAACATTATTTCCTAAGATTGAATATAAATGCATAAGTTAAGATGAAAACAACATGTTGATTGTTTTTATGTGGCTCAAAAAAATGTTGTTTTTTTTTTGCTGTCTCGATGGTCTTTTTAAAAGATGAGGTGCACTTTTCGATAATTTCTTTTTTGCATGGAAACCGACAAAATCTATTCTACATATGAGTGCAACTAGAATAATTTCTTGTATTTTATGTGACCTACGTTTTCATGTGTCCTTTTCACGTGTTATTTTTATTGAATAAAGTTAAATAAAACACCCAGAAAATAAAAAGTTTTGATTCTATTTATTTTAACATACTTTTAAAAAAGGAGAAAAAACAGCGAAAATACAACGGGGAAAACATCTTGAAAAGCTGGGACAAAATAGGAATGATCTCTACCCAAATCTGGCAATACTGGTTCAGTCAGCTTCTCTATAACTTAAGAGAGCGAGACGACTATTCAACACAATAGTGAGCCTCGAACATGCTCCAAAACCAGTGTTGCCAAGTTAGAGATATCCCCTTGATTTAAGAGTTTTGAACTGTTTTGAGGAATTTTAGGGAAAATTAATTTTTGGGGGGATTAAGTGTTTTTAATTAGTTTTTTTTGGGTTTTTGAAAAATGTTCTTTTCAAAATAAATTTTTCTTGCTCTTCCTGGAAATTTGCTAGCAATTTTAAGAAAATTAAGAGGATATGAAGATTATTATGGAAGACATTAACGGGGGACATGATATTGGCCGTTTTTTAAATCTATATCTTTTTTTATAATTTTGTATTTTATAATATTCTGAAGATTCTAAGAAAAAATAAGTTATATATTTATATATTTGTATATAAGTAAATTTTTATATATTAATATAAAATTTCATAGAAAAATTCCTACGGGTTCAAAAGTTACAACCGGATTAGTGAGAGCGCATTTTCATTTTTCCTTGCATTTTTCTTTGTTCACAAACTTTGAACGAAACCATGTTTTTCGTACTGGTTGCGGCACTAGCGGATTTATTTTTGATGAATTTTTTTTTTTTTGAACTTGATTCGCTATCGTATGACACGAGCTTTTTTTAATTTTTTTTTGAATTTTTTATGAATTTTTAAAGTCAATATTTTTGTGGAACAAACACACTTTCAAATATGGAACATCACCAAAAATTGAAAAAAATTAAAAAAAAGCTCCTGTCATACGATAACCAATTTTGTTAAGATTAAAAAAGTCAGGTTTTTTCCAGATCGGACAATTTTTGCGACTCCCAGCGCTGCAACCACGAGGCCCTGTTTTTTTCTCTGCCGCCATCTTGGAGCTCTATAAAACCATGTTGGAGTGAAAAATATATTTATTTTGGAAATTTTGGAATAATTTTTGTTTTTGACTGAGTTATGAATTTTTAAAAAAAGGTCTGTTTTCTCTGCCGAGAATGTTATGTCCCTCCTTAAATTAGATGCGAAGATGTGACTGAAATAAAAAAAGAGTGGAATCTTTTGTCTTATATAGACAGAGATTTTTAGAATTAAAAGTAATGAGCAGCACTCTTTAACACTTCATTCAATTGATTTTTGCTTTATTGTGTATCCCTTTTTCGAATGCATAGTTGGAAGATCCTCTTCAATTGTGAATATTGCGACAAATAAATTGAAAAAAAAATGTCTAAAAAAAACTTCCGACACAATCTTCCGTGTTCAATATAGAATCAGAACCGGCCGAAAAAAAAATTGAAACCTACAGTGGCTCAAAGTAACAACAACTTAACAAACTTAAAAATTTCATTGAAATCCAAATTTAAGTTATTTTGATGGTTATTTTTAACTTTAATTACAATTTTAAAAAAAAAATTGTTTACCTCTAAACTTTAATATCGTTCATATCCAGCGCACCATAAAAATATGTTGTTGTTATTGTTCCAACAACACTCAACGCCACAGTGTCGTTTCAAACCTCAAGAAAACTCACTTAACTTGAAAATTACCTCAAGCTGTTGCACGTCAACCCTTAATTTTCGAATTACAAGAAATTATTTTATAACGAAACAAACAAAGCTTGACGTTAAAATTCCCATAGCATGAATAAAGCAACAATTAGTGCAGCTCATGTAAGGATGTCATGTTACCACCCCACATTAACCCACGAACACAACCTAAACTCCGAAAGCATTCACGTACTTTAAGCAACACCGAGAAGATTTAAACGTTCTTTTATTTATGAGAATCATAAAATTCAATGATATGCGTTACAAAAGTAACAAGCAAGGAAAAAGTTTCTTAGTCTCTAAGTACTAGAAGAAACAATTCAACTCATCTCCCAAAGTTGGGGCTGAATGAGTCTTGAAATACAAGAGGTAAATAAAAGTGAACAAATAGATGTTATTTGTTGTCATTTTAAATTTCATTGTCAGTTTCAGTTGACAACACTTAAAGTTAGAGAGTATAAAAAAACAACAGAAAATTCACTATGTTGGGAAAATATTTACCTCGAGCCTTAAGTTTATTTTGCAATTCCCTTGAAATGGCTTTTTTTAATTTTAATACTCACAGAGAAAACTCACTCCCACACATCCTACACTTTAAGAATTTCTTAGTCACGTTTTTGAGTTTGTTGAGACTTTTTTAATTGACTTCTGTGTGACTTCTGTGTGACATTTTCATCGACACACACAGACAGGCAATCAAAGCGTATCGGGATGATGCTTCATTAAGGACTCTTCTACATTTTTTTTTTTCTTTCCTACACAATCTTTAAATGTCCACATTTTTTACAATTCATGTTAACACCTCTTGGTCGGGCATGCTCATTATGGCCACGTCTTGTATATTTACTTAACAGTAACCTTGCGTGCATCCGTTACCCAAAGAAAGTTTCTTTCTTATAAATAATCTTTGCAGAAGCCTTTTTTCACTCATCATCATCGTCATCATCATCATATATTTTGTGATATTTGTATGCTTTTTGCATACAAATTTCTAATGCACAGTGGAACTAATTTAAGGTTTTCAGTCACAGACATTTTTAAGAATCTAGTTTGTCGATCACAAGCGAAGGTTTGGTGAAAATTAAGCGTTTTTGGTAAGTTTTTGGTTAGAAATTTTTGTTATTACTTTTATTTAGTTGGAATAATCATGAGTAGACTTACACCTGAACAACGTTGAGTAATTGTGGAAACTTAATACCAAAATCAGTCATCAGTAAGAGAATGTTATAGAGTTCTTCAAACATAATTTTGGTCGTTATGAGTCAGTATCATTTTATTGTGGCGGCTGATCTTGGTGTACGTTTTAATTTCGTTTTATGAGTTTATGACAGTGTCGAGTCTACCTTGAGGCAAATGCTTCGAGCCCCGCGACAGCGCGTCATAAGGCAATAATTTTTTCAAATAATAAAAAACAAATCAGTTCTCGCTGAGTATTTTGTACTGCACCCAAGTGCAAGATTTATGCGTAACTTTCTAACAAGCAAGTTTTTTCTTATTCTCTAGGCAGTTACAAGTTCACTTTGTAACATTTCAATAAAACAAACTCTTCGATGATTTCATCGAGATCAAAACTTACTAAAACCTCATTTTCGATAGACATCATCGCGAAAGCGTTCAGCTTCGACTCAAACAATTTGGTTCGCAATTAATTATACCCTAAACCTGAAAGGTCAGGGTATATTAACTTTGTGCAAACGTTTGTAACGCATAGAACGAAACGAGTCCGGTATAGAAAAGTATATATATTCTTGATCAGCGTCACCACGTGAGTCGAGCTATCCATGTCCGTCCGTCCGTCCGTCCGTCCGTCCGTCCGTCTGTCCGTCTGTGTGTTGTCCGTATACACAGGATAAGAAGAAGGAGTTGAGATAATTGGATGAAACTTGGTACACATGGTCACATGTACCCAAGGATCTGCACTATTGAATATTTTTGGAATCCGCCCACGGACACGCCTACCTCCCATACAACGCAAGATTGAAAACTGCATAACTCAGCTCATAATTAACCTACAACAATTAAATTTAGTATATATGTGTTTTGTATCAACACAAAGATGTCATCGAAAAATGGGTGTCGTTTGCTAACGGACACGCCCACCTCCCATACAATTCAAAAATTGAAAACGCAATAAATAAGCTTGTGTTTAACCTAAAGAGCTAAAATTTGGCACATATGTTTTTTATGACAAGACAAAGATGTTTTTGAAAAATGGACATTATCCTCCCACGGACACGCCTACCTCCATACAACGCGATAATTGAAAACTGCATAACTCAGCTCATAGTTAACCTACAACAATAAAATTTGATATGTATGTGTTTTATACCAACACAAATATGTCTTCGAAAAATGGGCGTAATCTGCTCACGGACACGCCCACCGCCCATACAACCCAAAAATTGAAAATGCAATAAATAAGCCTGTGTTTAACCTAAAGAGCTAAAATTTGGCACATATGTTTTTTATAACAAGACAAAGATGGTTTTGAAAAACGGACGTCATCCGCCTATGGACACGCCTACCTCCCATACAACCCAAAAATTGAAAACGCAATAAATAAGCCTGTGTTTAACCTACAGAGCTAAAATTTGGCACATATGTTTTTTATGACAAGACAAAGACGTTTTGAAAAATGGACGTCATCCGCCTACGGACACGCCTACCTCCCATATAACCCAAAAAGTTTAAAACTCAATAAATAAGGTTTTGTTTGTCATAGAGAAATTAAATTTGGTATGTATGTATTTTATACCAAAACTAAGGTGTGTTCAAAAATTGGGAGTAGTCCGTCCATGAACACGCCCACCTCCCATAGCGAAAGCATAATAAAGGCATTAACTGTGAGCTACAGGAATAAAACTTGGTATGTGTACATTTTTCTTCAACATTTAAATGCACATAAAATATAGGCTTCATGCGCCCACGGACACGCCCATTTACAATAAAAATTTTTTTGTTTTTGAAAAGTGGGTTTAGGGTATTTCATAGTCGGCCTAGACCGAGTTTAGACTTTCTTTACTTGTTTTTGATTTACTTTAATTTTGAAAAGGATCTATCATCCTGAACGTTCGTAGAAAACATGGACAAATATATACGCAAAAAAATCTCGATATCTGGACAATTGGGCTGTAATTTGTCTTCGAAAATTTGTAATTACACGGATGTGTGAGAGACGCTGGAATTTTCATCTCAAAAAAATAATGTTTTCCCAATTCACACTCAGAAAGAATTTATCACCATTAACATCATTCACGTAAAATGATTCGATGTTTTTGCAGGCTGATGAGATTTCGCTGTTGCTCAATTTGTTGAGTTTTGTCAGAAAAGCATTCCATTCTTTTCCTCAAATGTGTAAGTAAAGACTAAATGACGGGAGTGAAAATGGAACTATTGCAGCTGGATGTGCAGCAAGAGTGATGGATGTTCTCAATATCAATGTATACTCGTCAACGTCAAGTGAAATATAAGTCGATTTGGCTACTTCCCAAAATCATCGAATTGATTCTTCAGCTCCTCAATATGGTCGACAATGCTTTGATAAAGTGACGCCGGTACAGATAGACTCAAATCTGATTTCTGCAGAGCACGGCTCACTTTGTCGAATTTATTGAGAACGGTGTTCCAGATTTTGAACATGAGAATATTTTCAAAATAGCATAGCTCTCAGATCACAATTGTCGCTAGCGCTTTCTTGACCTGTGTTGTTTGATGGATTCATTGCTGATAAGACCCGACAGCACTTCAACCCTTTCGCCTCGACGATGCTTGGATTTAAAGAAAAACCTGAATCATTTTTGCCCGACCATCGCGCGTCTGTCGCTCTCTTGAGAATACGTTGATTGGGTTGCAATGCGTGTTGGAATAAATCCCAACGCAAAGTTAATCTGATAAAAAATGAAAAGGTATTTGAAAAGGAAAAACGAAACAGCTTTTTTGTTCTCTGAAACAGCAGCTACTTCGATTAAATTCAGAGAATGTAATGCACACGGAACATATACTGCGAATCGATTTTATTCGCTGCTGGAATCCTTAGATTTCAAGATTATGTTTTTGGTGAAAATCTTTGCTCGAAAAGGCCTCGAAGATCTTCCTGCCTCAAGTCCCGTAAAACGTTAACTCGACACAGGTTCATCATTAAGTCGTATTGAATACTGAACACAAACGTCATAAAGACAATCCATTTGACCCATAACAGCTGTCAAAACGATCCAGTTGAAAAAGGGAACGTATTAGATCAAAAAACAAAAAACAAAAAAAAACAAATTGGCCATTTCAGCCCTTGAAAGGACTTTGACCGAGCTTCCAAGGATCGATTGTGTTGTGTGTGTTATTAAATGTTTGCACACAATTGACCGAGAACTGGACCTACATGTTTTATGCCGACTCCGAACGGCTAAAGTTCATGTTCTCAAGAAGCTTTACAAGGCATTATTTACTCTCTGAGGTTTGCCATTGTCTGCAGAGAGGTGGTGACCGATCAGAAAAATTTTTTATTGAAAAAATCTTTTCGCCACGGCTAGGGATCGAACCCGGGCTCTCGAGCATGCTAAGCCACACACTTAACCTGCATGCCAAGGTCACCACGAACGTATTAGATCACCTTTTATAATTTAACCGTTTAATTTTTTAATTTTTATTATCTTTTTCTCAGTGGTTTTTTCCATTTAACAAAATTAAAATTATATTTTTATATGAAATTCAACAATGTATTGGTCGGAGCCGTGTGAACAATTTTTCTTTGATTTTTTGCACTGATATTTTACAACTTTTCCTTATTTATTGTTTTTTATTAATGTTTCTTTAAAATATTTTCACAAAGTTTTTGTCACCTCGTAGCAAACATTATGACTCTTAAAAGACTCATATAAATGAGGTTTTATAGTCATAATGCACTCAAAACAGTACTATTCTATGAGTACATTTTCGTATATTGTAGGCCCCAAAATATGATTCATAATAATGACTACTTTATGAGTCTTTTTGGACTCATAGTAAAGACGGTTTTAAGGCTCATATTAAATACTCTTTTAAGACTCATATAAAGTACCCTTCTAAGACTCATATTTAATACTCTTTTAAGACTCGTATAAGAAGTCTTTTTGTAACGACCATTTATTGTAGCTCAATTCCAATGCATGTATATCGCCACAAACAAACAATTCTCCGAAAACCGACGCCAGGATAGCATGTGTCCATAACGAACATTTACAAATTTTTATACAATTGATTTCTTATTTATTATGAGCAATTATCCGATTCTATTCTCTCATAAGATACTCGTATATAAGACTCTTGTATGAGTCTTCTTTATGATTGCGCATGAGTCTTTTTTATGAACAATCATATTACCGTCATATATAAGACTTAAATGAGTATCTTTTATGAGTAGTCATAAAGCAGATACAATAATGACTATTTTATCAGTCTTATTTTTGAACAATTATTAGCAGTCATATTAAAGACTCTTTCATGAGTCCTTTCAATGAGTCATCATAAAACATGCATAAAAACAATATTTTAAGAATCATTTTTTGAAGAGCCTCAAAAAATGTTTTGCAGGGTTTTTTCAGAAGTTTCTGACTCAGCACAAATATTATTTTTTTTCACAAAAAAGTGAAATACTACTTTATATAAAAAAACAAAACTTTAGTTGTATACATATTTCAAAACGAACTAAGGTGAAAATTTTGTTTCAATATATTGGTGAAAAACTGAAATTTTGTATAAGTCTTAGTTAAATCGGTTAGCGGTTTTTTACAGGGCTAAGGTTTAAAATTTATAAATTGTATGTACGAGATATATGAAACAATAAAAAAAATTTCGTTGATGCCATGAAAAAATAGGGAACATGAATCATTCATTATTATTGTGAATAAACTTCATGTACAAATACGAGAAGTACAAGAAAAGATGATGAAATAAATGACAAAAATGCATAAATCTCATGTATAATTACAAGGGAATCGTGAACTAATTTATGAGTTTAGTGATTGGCATTCAATAGCAAGAATGTTCATAAGATAACAGTAAAAAATGCATGAAACTCATATACTTTAAAATGACGATGAGCGGACTGAGATCATGTACAATTGCATGAAGACGACAGTACTTCATGAATAGAAACATAAAATAAGTTTTAGACAGTCTTTACAACGACTTCTATTTTTAATTATAGGCGAAATTCGCCAAATAACGAGCAGCTTGACAAATTGAGAAAATAAAAATAGTTTATTTATACAAAGTGATTTAGACTGTTGAGCCTGGCAGGAGGATTCAAAGGTAAAGCTGAAAGAATGAATGGATCTCATTGAAGTTGCTTATACTCAGCTCTTATTCATTCTTATAATGAAGAAATAATACTTGCAAAACATAACGTCTAGGGGCATGTAGAAGCCGTTCCTGCTTAAGGGTCCAAATTAAAAATAAAATAATGCTGTAAGTTCTTAAGTAGACGAGCTTGTAGTAGTTCAAAAATAAAATTGTTTTACTGAAGTTTTTTTTGAAAGTTTAATTTAATTTGATCTCAGAGGATTTGGAAGAGGTTTAGCGGTCGCACTAAACGTATTTTCCCTAAAAATTAGATTTTTCGGCGATTTTCCAAATTTCAAGCATACGTAGATCAATAGCAGACATTTTCTTTGACTCATCATTTCTTAAGCCGAATAACCAAAATTGACAAATAACCAAATGACCACCTGAAATTTGAAAACTCTCTGAAAATTCTGATTTTAAGAGAAAATCTGAATAGCGCTATTTCTAAACCCTAAAAAATCAGAAATAAATCTAAAAAATAATATATTTTCATAAGCTTGCAAACACAGATTCAGCAACTTAGAAATTCAAAACACATTTTCCTTTTGGGACACCCTGCTATGCAGGAAGGTGTGGTCTTCATTTCTAATAAGTTATTTGTTAATTTGTTCTCTCTGTGATTCTCGTTATTATGCGTTGTATTTGTAAATTCCAAATTAACAGTCAACTGTAAAGAACAAAATATTCGGTGAATAGGTATAAGTCTATGAATCCGCTGAAACTTTATTTAGATAGAAAATTACGAAGTCAATCTAACCAGCCGTAAAAATTAAAATTTTTTAACTTAGGTCGCACAACGACCGAACAAGAAAAACATTTTAAAAATATCTCATAGCCTCTATACTGTCGAAATGTCCTGCAACGCCCATTTTTCAGCCGTTGTGGGATTATTTTGAACATTTTTTCATATTTGACCGTTTTGCAATCTAAGATAAAAAATAGCTGCCTCTCTTGCGAAAATATTAGGGGTATTCTCGCAGTATAGCAAAGATGCAAAATTTGTGAAAATGCAACCTTGCAATACAAAAACATGCAACACAGCGCACAAAAGCACAAATATTGTGAATATTAAAAAAAATGCCGCGAAAACTCAAAAATTGATATACTTATGCTAACGCACACGAACAAAAATGAACAAATTTGTCTCAATCAGAGTGCACGGTTCCACGTCCACCCAATACATGGGTGCCAGTGTTGCACAAATTGCACGAATTGCGAAACTTTTATCGCTTGTATTTTGTTGTTGTGTCGTTGCACGGGTTGCAAGATTCTGCGAACTTTTGCAATTCTTACACCTTGCAAGGGTTTTTCAAGACAGCGAGAATACCCCTATTGTTCACTGAAACATTTTTCCCAACCTCACCTTACTTTTTGCTTGTAAGTCAAATAATATGTCTACTTTCGACATTTTTCAAAGATCTCTTAAATTCTTCTTGACTGTAAAAATTATTTATATAAAAAATTAATTACAGTTTTTTCCTCTTTTTCATTGAAAATCCTTTATTTTTCATATATTTTTTTTTTGTTTTTGTTTTTACAGATCGAAAATAAAATTTTAACCTTCAAAATCAAATAGCTTAGTTATGAGGCTTTGTTTTAGTTGATATATTTTGTTTGTTTTTATGAAAGAACTAAGCTCAAGGAATTGATTTTAACATCTTGGCTTTTTTTTAACATCAACCATTCTCCAGTACAAAATTTGGTCAAAATGCATTACGGGAACGCCAAAATTGGTATAGACCAATGAAAAAGTATGCAAATCGAAAAGATTTTTTATGTATTTAGTTTTGTTTCGTGCATTGTGTGTCAAATTTTTTCCATACAAGCCGATACACTCTTATCAATATACATTACTTTTTAAGAATATTTTCAAAAGTTTTGTCCACTGTTATACTTCAAAATTTCACTAAAGCTTGTTCTTCTCTCCTCTTTCGTTCCTCCATTACTTCTCTCAGTTATTTAAAAATGTATTGAAATGGAACCTAATTTGTTATTTACCTTCATTTACAAGCTATTCACAAAACTTTATGACTTTTGACGCTACTATAAATTTATTTTTCTCTTACCCTATTATTGTGGTTGTGACTTTTGTGTCATGCATAAATTATAACATGCAAAATTTATCGTTTTGATTAATGAAATATTTAAAAGTAAAATAAGAGAACTTTTTCTTAAACTTCTTGCGACAACTTCAAAGTTTTAATGTGAAAAAATGTAAATCCGTTAAATGTAAATTAATCCAGGCACAAAAAAAAGGACACAAGTTATTTCGTAGCAAACATTTTTAATTAGTTTAAGGTGCAAGCGAAAAAAATACAAACACAAATAAAAGCAGCGAAAGATTTGTGGTCTTTTGTATAAATTTGCTGTTTTTTTTTATGTTACTTCATAAGTCAACTACCTGCCCACGCCCTACTTTTTTACTCACTATTCCTTAAGTTTTCTGGTAATTTTCACCCTCACAGGCTGTTTGTTTTGTTTTGTTGTTGAGCTTGTCGGAGTTCTTCTTTTGTATATATTTTAAGGTTGTAAATTTTAAATCTGTTATATTAATCCTGCTTCGTTTTTTGCCTGCAAACACGTTTCTTAAGAGTGCTCCGCAGCAAGTTTGTTATTTGTAGGTGTGCAAAAATATGCGCCTAAATTAAAAGTTCTTAGCACGTATTTTGATTACATTAATTATTCCTTTATTGTTCTCTTTTTTTTTAGTGTATATAAAGAAGTAGATATTTTTTGATATTCTTTTGATAAATTGTAATTTTGGTTAATTTGAATCTGAATTTTTTTGTATTTAAAAAATTTAAAAAAAAACTATTTGTTTGGAGATGCGGGGCATCGATCCCCGTACCTCTCACATGCTAAGCGAGCGCTCTACCATCTGAGCTACATCCCCTTGTGAAATTGACCATTAAATTAAATAATATAAAATAAGAAAAAAAACCAATTCGAATTTATTTTCAATTGTATAAGCAATAAACTTGACAATGATAAATCACGTTGACCCATTCAACGTAACTTTGGCCATAATCAACTCATTGCCTTTTTTTTAAGCTGCACCCACAATAGTAATCGTTAAAGCCACAAAAACCACACAACAATTGCGCTATTTAACAGTTTAAATAAGGCTCAGAATTAAAAGCATTAACTTTTTACTGGATGTATTTCATGTATTAATTTCATGTCTGACAAGTGATACGATTACTTTTTGATAATGTTTAAAAAAACAGAAACAAAATGTGGCTGGTAGGAAGAAAGCTTCGCAATTTTGAAAATTAACTTATTATTTACAATTATTGTTTTAATCATTTGTAGATATGACATTATGCACAATTATAACTAACTACGGTACAAAAACTTATCGCACAAATTATCGCTTTTATTTGGTAAAATATTATATATAAAATAATAAATATAGCTTTTATCGCTAATACAAAATTCTCAAAAAATTTTAGAAACTGCTTTGCTTCAACTTTACTATCGTAAAACTTACGTGGCAAAGCGTCATGTACGATACGGAGACGGAGTTCGTATTCTGAACACACCACGGTCTGTGAAAATCTTTATGAGTCTCATCTTGCTCATATTCAAGCTTAATTCTTATCGGATCCTAAAAGCTACTTCAAGTTCATCAAGGTTGGTCACCCCTACAAGTGCCCATAAATGTTGGTCACCCCTAAAGTTCGCCAGGTCCGCCTCTCATTTCAAAGCTTATGTTAAGAGGGTTTTGGTGCCATACAATTTTTTTTAGGTGAACCCAAAATCTAACCAAAATAGACTTTTTTGTATAACACTATCCGTTTTCGATAGGAACTGAAGACTAACGAACAAAATCAGAGATGAACGAAGACATTCAAAGACAAACGAAACCACACGAACATTAGCCATAGGCTAAAGTTAAGATATTAGAACAAACTTCACCAAAATGTTAATTCGCTGTAACTTTTTTTCCTACGAATCTTATTAAAAATTTTCTTCACTACAGTGTGATGTATTTTTATGAACTTTTATTCAATAAAAAAAAATAAAGGCGTTCTGAGAAATTATGATGAAAAATTAAAATAGTTAGTCAAAAATGGAGTAGGAGGCAAAAAAGTTCTTAGAACGAATTGTTGTCCTTTCTGAGATCTATCCAACGACATACTTTTCTGAAGTAATGCAAAAAAGACCATTTTGGTTAGATTTTAGGTCCAAAATCAAAATCCTCTCACCAAACATAAGCTTTAAAACAAGTAAAAAAAGTCTAAAGTCGGTCTAGGCCGACTATGAAATACCCTAAACCTACTCTTCCAAAAAAAAATAATATTATTGAAAATGGGAGTGTCCGTGGGTGGATAAAGCCTATATTTTATATGCATTTAAATCAGTGCTGATCAAAAGTTGAAATGTAGTTGTGTTGGTGAGAAAAAGAGAATTGCACTGTAAGAAATGTTGAACGGGTTGGTAGGAATATTAGTTTCTGTATGAATTTATATTATATTTAAAATATGATAATGTGAATGTTTTATGTAAAAAGTGAAGTACTATCGGAAAAAATAAATAAATACTACACCGTTTTAAGAAATAAAAATTGAACAGTAATTCAATTTTTAAAAGGAAAAAAGTAAATACATATATACATTAGGGTGGCTTTTTTATTCTATAAAAAACAAAAAATAATAGATTTTTTCAATCAATATTAATGATTTCATTGTATTTACATATTATTAAAATATATTTAATCTGTTGGATTTATTATGTTGTCCTGTTAAATAAAAAATATTATAAAAAATTAAATTTTTGGAAGGAAAAAAAATGCTTTTTTCATGATATGAAAAAAAGTTTTCGATTTCTGATACAAGCAGATCGAATTTCTGATTAATTTAAAAAACTGTAAATTTAAATTCATTTTTATAGAGTTAAAAAAATTGTTGCATATTTAGCAAATTTTTTTATTGAAACCTTTCCATGTCGAAATTGGTATCGATTCAATATAGAATGAGCCTTATATATTACAAGGTAATGCATTATTAAATACATTACCCAGAAATAAATTTTTCTATATTTACGCTTTCGTGACAATTGCGTACTAGTAAGATATTTTTTAAATTTACAAAGCTTAATGCGTTACGTTGTTTAGAACAAATAAATTTTAAATCTGAAAAAATTTGTTCACAAAGGTAGGTTGTTGGGAAAAACGATAATATTTTTAGTGAAATTGTTTTTAGTTCAGGATATATGGCGTGATTTAAACTTTTCCAAAAATCTATAATTTCCGTTCTGCTTGGTGCTTGCACTTCACTTCGAAGTATTATTAGTTCTACTTGTACTTGATACTCGTAGTTGCTAACTTCACATGAAAACGGATTCTCGAAGAGATCTAGTAATTGTTTTATATTTTGCAGATCTTGAAACCTATCCTCAAAATTATAAAAAAGGGTTTCAAATATAACTAAATGTTCATATTTTCTAAAATTATTTTTATTGCCACATATTTGTAAAGTTTTTGGGAAATTTGAAAAATCGTCGAACTGGATTTGGAGCAGTAGCAAATATAATTTTGTTTTAAAATTGAAAAGAGTTTTGTACAATTCAGATATATTTTTTCCCTTTCCTTGAAGCTCTAAATTAAATTCATTAAGATATGAAGTTGTGTCTGCTAAAAACGCAAGATCTAAAATAAATTCATCGTCTTTTAAAAAATAATACTCTCTCATGCTTTCAATTTCAAAAAACTCTGTAATTTCTTCTTTTAGGTCAAAAACTCTATTAAGGCATAAACCACGGCTTAACCACCGGACTTCGGAAAACATTTTTAAATCACTGTGGGAAGCATTCTTACTTTTTAAAAATTTTTTAAACTTCCTGTGGGTAAGATGGTTATGTCCACCGCGAATCTTGTTAATTATTTGCTCCGCAGATTTCATGGCAGTGCACTCAGATAGGAATTTGGACGCAAGAGCGGCTTGATGGATAATGCAGTGAAAGTTTTGAACTGAAAAGCCATGTTTTTTCAATTGTCCAACTAATCCTTCGTTTTTTCCTGTCATGACATTTGCCCCGTCCGTACAGACACCAGTAAGTTTTCTAGGATCTACTAAAGATAATAATTTATTGCTGACAACATCAAACAGCACTTTCCCTGTCACGTTTGCGTCAAACGTTTCAAGTGAAAACATTGTTTCAAAAACATTTGAGTTTGCATCAACGCAACGAACGCAAATAATTAGTTGGCACAGACCGTTTATGTCTGTGCTTTCGTCCAAGCAAAAAGAAAAAAAAACACAATTTTCAAGAGTTTGCCTAATAACAGACTCAGCATAAACTCCCATTTCCATAGTACGTCTAACTACGGTATAACGGGACAAAGGAATGGATTTTATTAAACTTAAATTGCAATTAAGCTTTTCAAAAACTTTTTTAAACATTTGTTTTACAAATTTTCCATCTGAAAACGGCCTGCCGTGTTTAACTATGTCCAAGCTTATTAAGCTTGATCTTTTTTTACATTTTTATTTGTCGATCTTGGTTTATTGGTTTCCAAATTGATTAACCATTCTTTTAATTTTTCAATAAAAATTAGTTTGTTTGAAGCAAACTGCTTTTCTTTTTCATTTTCATTTAATTCATTAAAATTGTCATGAAAAGAGTGAAAATGTCGTTTACAAACATTTAAATTATTTTCTTTAAATGTTTTATAACAAATAAGGCATTGGGGATTACCATACGCATTTATAATCATAAAATACTTGTCGTACATTGCTATTAATTTTTTTCAGTGCATTATAATAAAAAAAAAGAAAAAAAAACAGACAAAATAAGCATACGTCCGCTTGATGTTCATTCGGCGCTGGTTCAGTGACGACTAAAAGCAAGAGCGTAAGAATACATGTGATTTGAGCGCAAACAATTGTTCTATGAAATGATCAGCACTGATTTAAATGTTGATGAACAATTTACACATACCTACCAAGTTTTATTCCTGTAGCTCACAGTTAATGCCTTTATTGTGGTTTCGCTATGGGAGGTGTGCGTATTAATGGACGGACTACTTCCAATTTTTTAACACACCTTAGTTTTGGTATAAAATACATACACACCAAATTTAATTTCTCTATGACAAACAACCTTATTTATTGAGTTTTAAACTTTTTGGGTTGTATGGGAAATAGGCGTGTCCGTAGGCGGATGACGTCCATTTTTCAAAACCACCTTTGTCTTGTCATAAAAAACATGCGTGCCAAATTTTAGCTCTGTAGGTAAAACAGAGGCTTAGTTATTGCGTTTTCAATTTTTGGGTTGTATGGGAGGTGGGCGTGTCCTTGAGCGGATGACACCCATTTTTCGAAAACATCTTTGTGTTGATACAAAACGCATACATACCAAAGTTTATTGTTGTAGGCTTATTATGAGGTGAGTTATGCAGTTTTCAATTTTTGCGTTGTATGGGGGGTAGGCGTGTCTGTGGGCGGATTCCAAAAATATTCAATAGTGCAGATCCTTGGGTCCATGTGACTATGTGTACCAATTTTCATCCAATTATCTCAACTCCTTCTTCTTATCCTGTGTTTACGGACAACACACAGACGGACAGATGGACGGACGGACGGACGGACATAGATAGCTCGACTCACGTGGTGACGCTGATCAAGAATATATATACTTTTTTATACCGGACTCGCTTCGTTCTGTGCGTTACAAACGTTTGCACAAAGTTAATATACCCTGACCTTTCAGGTTTAGGGTACAATGAGGGATTGATAATATCATTAGTAGAGCCAACTCAAACTGCTCTTGGTTTCGTGAAACACTGGTACAGAGTGATCTCCAATCCCTAAGTCATAAAATTGCTCTATCTTACCTTTGTTACACCCATCTTTGAATATACCATCCGGTCTCCCATCTATAACACCCATTCAATGCGAATTGAAGCCGTTTAATGAAGATTTGTTGCTATCGCTCTTCGTGGTCTTCTCGGTTCTGACACTTTCTACATACCTTTTATGACGATCATCTGAAGTTGATAAACATACAAACTCTTGCAAAACGAAGGGAAGTTTTCGATGTACTCTTCATTCATAAACTGGTTTGCGGAACCGATAACTGCTTAGCACAACTTCAATAATAAGCCTTTATAGCCAACCTATGCAACCTTAGGTCTATACCTCTTTTTCACCATTACTTTCACCGCACCGGCAATAGATGCAATGAAACTATAACCAGAATGTTTCGTCTAACCAATAATTAAATCAGCGAATTCGATTTTCGTCTGAGCAAATCTCGACTCTGACATACCGTTCTTAACTACAACTCCACTTCATCCTCCTCTCTAATGTCTTCTTACATTTAAGATATGGTACATGTATTTAACCCATTGTCAATGAACTTTTTAATTTAAGTATTTAAACTGCTTGTAATAAGCTTAAATCAATTAATAAATAAATATTAAAAAATTTCGTTTTTATACGAAGATATTGAAGTGTTTGTTATCAAAACGTAATTAAAATTCGTTAAACCTTTGCTATTTGATTTTGCGGTATTGACAGTGGCATGCAAGTTAAGTGTGTGACTTAGCATGCCCAGAGCCCGATATCGATCCCCAGTCACGGCAAAAGTTTTTTTCAATAAAAAAATTTTTCTCATCGGTCACCACTTCTCTGCAGACAATGGCAAACCTCAGAGAGTAAATAATGCCATTTAAAGCTTCTTGAGAACATGAACTTTAGCCGTTCGGAGTCAGCATTAAACATGTAGGTCCAGTTCTCGATCAATTGTGTGCAAAAATTGTTCATAAGAAGCTTGGTCAAAGTACTTTTTTAAGGGCTGAAATGGTAAATTTGTTTTTTATTTGATTTTGCAATAAATTAAACTAAATTCAAATCATTTTCTTATTTAAATTTTACAATTTGACATTTGATTATACTTTTTGTCATATTCAATTTGAATACTTTTATATTTAAACGCAACAAAAAAACAAATTGGCCTTCTCAAAGGGACTATTGAAATCTTCATAGGAATATGAATCAGAATTTAAATATTATTTTAAATTATAAATATTGAAACAATCTAATGTATTTCCTTCTTCTAAACTCTTTTCATTTTGTAAACCAATTATGAGAAGTATAGTTCTCTCATTTGCGAAGTCACTACACTTCAGTAGCATAGGATTAAAATATGGACTTTATTTTATTATCTTGTACATTTCCAATTTTGCGAAGTTGTTTGTGAGGCACAGTTTCCATGTTTTTTCTAGTATTGTGAATATAAATTGATCATTTGTAGATTATTATGATCTATTATTAGTTTAAGAACTTTGGAGCATAAGCTCATCCTTTTAATTCAATATTAGTTGAGTATTGCCTTCGGTTAAACCCATCAAATTTTTCAGCGGAATACAAAAATAAAGTAATTGTTTCTCCAATCTAAAATTTTCTGCAAGATACCTACCAGTTTCTACTTTATTTAATGATCTAAACTTTTTTCATGGTCAATGAAATTCCAAGATTGCGAACACGATTAACTTCAAAATCAATTACTTCATAACGCCTTTCATTGAACAGATATGAAGATTGCTTTTTAATTTCACCACTGAGGTTGCTACATCTTTTCCTCCTTCCTGTTCAACTACAAACACAATAGGCTAAAATCAAGTTCAAAGCGTTCGTAACTGAAACCAGCTGTTCACGTTCGCAGTTTATGCCAGAAATTAGGCTTGAACATTTTTTTATAAACATGTCAATTTGTGCTAAATAAGTGTAATCTTGAGCTTGTTGGCAAAAAAATTTATTTTATTGTTGTTGTTTCTGTACATCAAAAAAATTAGCAACCGAACGACGTAATTCTCACTTGGCTTTTGTTCCTGTTAGTGATAAAAGATGAAATATATCTAATTTGGACAATGAAAATAGTATTCATATATTTTGTATTTTATAATTGTATTTATTTAAAAATATTGTTGACACTTGAAATATTTCAAAGAACAATTCCAAAATTTCTTAGATTGGGCTTCTTTAGATTAGGCTATTCTTAAATTTCTTAGATAATGAAAAAATATTCATTATTTTTGGTAACAATCCATAAATCATTGGACACAAATATGCATGTTTTTGTTTTTTATAAACAAAAATTACATAAATTTGGAACAAGTGAGCATTCATTTTTTTCATAAACAATTCAAAAATTTCTTTTATTAGACGCATGTGGGCATATTTAGTTTTTGATAAACAATCACATTAGGGCTTGGTATCAAGAATATTATGGCTTAGCTCAGAATCACTCCCAAAATTAATTGGTTTGGGTTTGTTTTCAGCTTAAATTTATCTCTGTGTATTATAGTCATAAATGTCAATAATACTCTCATTTGGCAATAAATTTATTTAATAAATTTAAATAAATAATAAGTTTATTCAATGATTGAAAATTAAATCCCAAAGATTTGAAATATTATAAGATTTGAAATATTATGAGATGAAAAACATCTTCCGTTTTATATATTCTCGATCGAGTGTTGATGTGCGACTTAATATAAATCCTATTTTAATTATATAAATCCTTTATGTGAAGTCTCTCAGAAATTTTTTTTATGAGATTGTATAAAATCGACGTCATGATTTAAGAGTTATATGTTGTTTATTTCTGGTGAAGAAATAACGTTTCAAGGTTTCTCATTTATCTTATGTCTAAGTGAGACATGGAGAGGAAATTCATGAATAATATAAATTAAAGTTTTATTAATATTATTAACATACGCTAGTGTAAAAGCTCGTCCTACGACGGGAAGGAACCGTTTAGAGTACAAAATGCGAAAAAAATTTATTAGATTTATATACAAAAGTTTTTATTTGAAAACATGTTTATTCAATTATTTTGATAAAATTTCCTTATATACAACATTTCTAGTAAAAAAATTTGTAGAACTTTTAACCAATTCACCTTGTCCCTTGCCATCTATAATGCTAAGTCAAAAATTCGGTAGGGTAATTTTGTTTATCGTTATCATCACTGTCTTCAATTTAATCCGTGCTCAGATCTATCTAGGCTTGTGCTAAACAGTTCCGGAGCCGGAACGAACATGGAACGTTTCTTTTGTACAGCGGAACTAGTTCGCGGAAACATGTTCGCGGAACTATGTAGTTCCTTTGCACTTTTCAAGAATGTTTGTGTACCTAAATTTATGAGGAAATCTGCTAATATATGAATATATATTATTACATTAAGTATTCATAAATACGATACTCATTTGAATAATATAACAAACATTATTCTACATTCCTTGCCTGCAATTTATTCCACATATTTTAATTATTTAACATGTTCATGTGCAGCAGTTGACTCGAAAGCAAAACATGTCCCGGAACTATCTAGTTCCACCCGTTCGATTGTTCAACCAAATGAACAACACAATGAGCATAACAAGAACAACAATATATCTTCCAATAGTTTTTTTATCATGCCTTTCAATCATATTTACACATGTATGTCCGCGGAACTATCTAGTTCCGCTAGTTCCATTTGATTGAACGAAAGCATGTTCAAAATGAAATGAACAGAGCATTGCACACAACAAGGACAACGAATTGTCATCTTTTCATTTCATACAATACTTCTTTCGTTCACTCACAAACATCATCTTTGCACTTGTAGTCGATCACAAAAGTCGAGTAAATCTTAATATGTAAGAAAGAGATGTTGTATTGATGTTCATATTGAGTAAGAAAAAAAAACATTCATTGCAGCCGGAACTGTTTGAACATGTTAAAAATGAATCGAAGGAACGATTGGAACTATGTCCGACTGTGAACATAGTTCCGGGAACTATACAGGTTCGGAACGACACATCTCTAGATCTATCTCTATGTCACCAACTGAAATATCTAGAACGTGCTCGTTGACTTCGTTGACATTGGAATTTTTTGGGCACAGTATCCGAACTCAAGGTATCGCCAAAAATATCTATAACCCTTTCAATGGATTTGTCCACTATATTGGACACTTCGGAAAATAATTTTTTTTTATTTCTCAACTTCTTTTTTAAAATCAAATAGGTTGGTACTATGAAATGAAGTTGTACCAACATGACCAAAATAATTTTAGGGAGATATATAACATTTAACTTAGCTAGATTTATGCCCAACAGAAGCCTAAAATTTTTTTATATTGCGTGTTAATAAATTTTGCAAAAAAAAAGTGGTTATTGTGATTGGTGTGCAAAGTATAATTTTGTTTTTTCTATAATAACATTATAAATAACGCATTTGCATTGGTCTGCGGTTGTTTTAGTTGAGCTTAAATATTATAATACAAAGTTATCATGGTTTTGTCCATTATATTAGACAGCCTGCAAAAAGCAAAGCAGCTCATGTAAGAATCAGAGGGATGTTTTTTTAATCTTTTTATAGCCTAAATTATGGGGATATTAGCTCAAAAAAGGGTTAAAAGGATACGGGAAAGGGTAAATAAGCGAACCTTTAAAAAAAAAATGATGGGGAATTTCTATGATATCTTCAGGCAAGCTGTGATCATTCATAAAATCTCCATTTCCTAACTTGAGTAGCCAATCGCTGAAACTTGGATCAGAAGACCGAACATTGGGATTTAATTCTAGCACTTCCAATTGACACAACACGTCACTGAATGTAGTAATTGCTGTTCAGCTTATGCGGACTGAACAGGTTCTGGTTCTGGTAATTAAGAAGCACTGTAATAGCAAGACATGATGTTTGGCGTATAGTAGTTGAGGAAAATGACGATAGTCCAGACTGAACAGATTTTAAAAAGCATAGTGAGTACAAAGATTTCCAATACATAATTTAACAACAGGTTCTGGTCCAGGCTGAACAGCTTCTAAAGAGTATAGTAAGTACAAAGATTTCAAATACATCAGTTTAAAACAGGTTCTGGTCAGGCTGAACAGGTTTTAAAAAGTATAGTTAGTACAATGATTTCAAATGCATAGTTGTATAACAGCTTCTGGTCCAGGCTGAACAGGTTTTAAAAAGTAAGTACAAAGATTACAAATGCATAATATTAGAACAGGTTCTGGTTCAGGCCGAACATGTTTAAAAGCATAACAATAACAACTGTAACAGTTTGAGCGATATAGAGCACGGAACAGGACGCTTGTCTTTTATATATTAAGATAATTCCGTAAAATGTGAGCGCAGAACGCTTGATTTTTTTTGAAAATTTCTTAGCATATTTGTAGGCATTTTTGTTTTGTGATTATTGAAACTTCAAAGTTATTTTATAAATATTTGGAACTAAAAATTGTTATTTGCGCAATTAAAAATTGAATTTGTCATCATCGTTTATTTTTTTTTTTTTTCAGCTTAAAAAAATCAATATTTTATTTGTTGCTCTGTTTCAACCGGGCCCGTAATTTTTGACGGGAAAGAACTTGTTAATATATAATCCCCTTGTTTAGTTGCATTCAATTCATATTGTATTTACATTAATAATATTTAAAGGTAAATCTGATTGAAAGCTCTCAGTCCCATCAAAATCACGATGCATTTACTTTTGCTAAACTCAAGTGCGTGTTCTATAATGTTTGATTGTAAAGAGTCTTTCCTCGGATGATATTATTTCAGTTTTGTTTTTTAATTAATTCTTATTTTTTTATGGTTAACTCTCCTATTGGGAATAATTGCGAATTAATGCGAATGTATTGAACTTTCAAGAGGACTAACAAATGTGATATTGTTGTCAAAATAGTTTTCAGACATAAACCAATCTCTACCTCTCTTCTCATTGGACTTTACTGCTTCATAACATTCCATTATTTGAACTACTTCATAACATTCTATAACATTCTCTCAGCCCATCGATCATAGGCTGAAGTTTAAAAAGACGTTCTTTGTAATTTTCGAAATTTTTTTGTAATGTTCACATGAAGATTGCTCAATTGTAATATTCCAATAAAAGCATAGAAATCAATTTTTGTCAAATTTTGTTATTTTTACATGCAGAGGTACTGCATGGTGTATACTTTCGACTGGAATATTATTTGTTTTCTATTATATTCTCAAAAATGTTATTTTCGTTAGTATAAAATATTTGCTATTGGGAAATTATGGATTGAGTGAAAATTGGGTAGAGTAAATATGTCCAAATAATCTACTATTCTCCATAACCACAAAACTCTTTAAAAATGTCTATACAATTTTATGATATCTAAAATAATTGCCTTTTCTTATCATTACAGTAATTGGCTAAATCAAAATCCGAATGCTGGAGATTATTATGGCAGTAACTATAATAAAAATAATTATGTAAGTATAAAATCAATACAAACTACAGCAAATATTTATATGAACTATTTCGACTACAAAAAAAACAAAAACATAATAGCGTAAAGTAGGAGGTTCTTACAACAACAATTACAATTATCAAGGATACAGAAGTAAATATAACGATAACTCACACTATAAAATAAATCGTGTGTATGATAGAAATAACACATGGAAAAATCAAAAAAATAATACAACTTATCCAAGACGTTACAAATCACGCTGGGATAATCCAAATCCAACTTCTAATTATAACAACTCTAAAGAAAGCTCATTCTATGCAGATGATTATAATTTTTTTCATTCTGATGATGTAGATCATAAAAATAAGTCTGATGGAAAAATTCAATCTACGCAGAAGAGTAGTGTAAGTGTTGGTGGCTCAACAAAATCACCTTCAACAAAAAATAAAACACCCACGCAAAAAGAGAAACCATCGACTAGTAAAGAAAAGACTCCAAGTAGTAAAGATAAAGATAAAACACCAACGTGCAAAAAGAAAATTTTAACAAGCAAAGATAAAACACCAACTAGTAAAGTTCAATCTCCCACAGCGCAGGATAATAAATCACCAACATCATCGAAACTAATAAATAGTACTGATCGTTCACATGTCTCTGGCACACCAACTGGCAGAAATTTAAGCAAAACCTTCTCCACGTCTAAGAACAAAAACAAATCTTCACCGCAAAAGAGTACAACTCCTAAAAGCGCCACGAAGCAACTTAATACAAATAAGAAAAAATCTCAACAAAAACCTAACAAAAAAAGTGAAAGCTTAACATTAAAAAGTAGTGCTTCCTCCACAGAAACTGTGCCAACAGAATTTACTGAAGTAGTAAATGCCAATCTAGCACAGCCGGAAACTTTTGAACCCCAGACTGAGAGAGTTTCAGCTAATAACGAAGCTTCAAGTCCTGTGCGTCCAAAAATAACACTTATTCCGCTTGCCAAACTCATTAGAAATGAACTGTTGGATATAGCTGCAAATGACATAATATCCTGCACACAGCCTGACAGCAATCACAGCACCAACTGGACATTATCTCCCAGTGTTAGTGCTGATGCTAGCGGCAAATCACAACGCATACGTAAACCTAATTTAGTGCCACGTCGTCGCAACATTTCATGTTGCAGCAATTCTAGTCAAACCGAAAATCTTGTCGAAAAAGTGGTAAACATGGATAAAAGTGGCATCAAGAATGTCATCAATAGTTCTGGAACAAAATATGATGAAGCACTCAAGATACAGGCACGCAAACGTCTACGCGATGAGATACGCAAACAGTTGAAATCCATGAACCTCGAAAAACCACGCACCAACACTGGCAATATAGATGCTGTGGCCGATGATATAGTCAACTGCATAGATATACCCCAAACTGTTATGGACGAGATAAGAAAAGCATTTGGTATTGAAATCTTGGAAGGTATGGCGCTATCCAAGGACAATGCACACAATAATGACTTGAGCTTGAGTTTGAATACCGATGATGATATGCTGCAGGATATTGAATCGGATTATAGCGCTGAGCCGACTACGACTGCAGTGCAGTTAGTACAGCCTATAGTGACAGCTCGACGCATGAGCACTGATCTAATGAGTCGCATAAAAGCTGCGGAACAACTGAAATCCTTTACAGAGCGTTCACCGCCTAAAGAACTACAACGCAGAATAGCACGCTTTGAGGATGAAGCAAACTCCAAAGGTATAACAACTGCGGATAATGTTGCTGTAGTGCCTAAAGCATGTAGTTCACCCAAAACCTGCCCAAACAATGCGTCCCCCAAACATTCAGAGTCCTCTGCATCAATTTGCATCAAGACCGAACCGAAGAAAAATCGAAAGAAAAGCAAAAACAAATCCAAAAGATCGCACTCCGATGTCATTGTCATAGAATCTTCGGACTCGTCCGATTCTTCGACCAGCAACTCTTCCTCATCCTCATCGTCATCCTCTAGCTCCAGTAACGACTCCGATACGGACTCCGTGCATAGCTCTTCATCCTCGGTTAGACGTCGTCGTCAGCGACAAAAAATTATATCCGAAAATGTTGTCAACAGCTTTGAAACGCTAATATTGCCCAATTTAAGTGAAGCTCAGCGTAGTCGTTACAAAGAAAAATACTCAGCCACAACCAACATAAAACTCCACTTCATATCTTGTATCTGTACCAGCGAATATAACACGCAAAAGTTCTCCAAAATTGAAACTGCAAAACTGCAGCGTAACCTGAAGGCGGAAGATAATGCAACGGCGCTGGAGTTTCTAATGCGTGAGATAGTTAATGTTTTCAACAAACAGAAAAAATTAAGGCAGGAGAAATCATCACAAGCTGCCGGCGAAAGGGAAGCTAATAAAGCGGAGGAGACCAGCGAGTTAATGACACCACAAAACAAGCCGCCATCAAAGTTGTCAGATACAAAAACCGCAACCAATAAAGTTGAGCCGCAATCTAATAGGATTCCCTTCGCACCAACTCCAACAACAACAACAACAACATCTGATTCAGTCATACAAAAAGCATCAATAAAAAGTAAAACTGCCAATGCAGCAGAAAAAGTAACTGTCAACAGAAGACTGAAAGAAATTTTAGTCAAGCGGCAACTTCAAACAGTAAATGAGCAACCATCAATAAAACGGGGCGTAGCAATCGCTGCTGCTGCTGCTGCTGCTGCTACTGTCGAAAATATTGCTGAGACGGCTAAAAACTCAACGCAGCAAATTATTGGAAATGCTAAACGAAAAAAGAATAGCGAAGTAATTTCAGCAGCTAAAGAAAATCCAATTAGGCGAATGAATGTTGATGAAGACGAAGAAGAAGCAGCTAGTGATAATAATGAAACCAGAGCAATAGAACAACACAGCGTACAAAATAATAATCTTCTGGAGGCAGAAGACGAAGTCTACGAAGAGGAAGAAAATGAGCAGCAATTAACTGATGATGATGATGATGAGCAAAGCTCACAAAACTTGGAGTTCATCAACACACAAGTCACCACGCCAGAAAGTCAACAAACCCAACAGCGACAATGGAAATCGCCAGGCGAAAAGAAATGCATCGATGATGCCCAGAGCCTAGCCACCACAACTGCAACATCCAACACAAATTTGCCTGGACTACACTGGTTTGCAGGCTACAAAGATAGTCTGTCCAAGTCCAGCACCTGTAGCGGTCTGGAAAATGTAGCCGGTTTAGCTGGATTCAGCAGCTTGTCTGCAGCACTCAATAGTTTTACCCAAAATCCACATCATTTGCAACCCGTCGATCTAGACGCTCTCAAACACGATAGCCTAGTCGGCGAAGCAGTGGTCAACAACTTGCGTGAGATCGATGTCAAGCTCATGGAACTGCACAAACGTAAAATGTTCATCGAAGAAATGATTCTGAAATTGCAAAAAGACAAAATGGAAGCCGATTTGCAGACCATCAAATTGCAAAATGAAAAATTTATACTTCTTAATACTGCCATGACCGCCAATGCCACAGCAGTAGCTGCATCGGCCTGCAATTCTGCTGCTGGTGCCTCGCCCGCAAGAAGTGTTACAGAAAAGCCCAGCAGCAGCACACAAGAAATAGTTATAAAAACGGAAAATTCCAAAGATTGTGGCACAAATACTGAAGCAAAAGTGGTCATCAAAAAATTATCAGAAAAACGCAAACTTCCGCCCTTCTCTACGCCATTTGCCGAAAAGTTACGCAACCGTAAGAAGCGTTGTCAGCGTGATATACTCATTGAGTATACAGCCAATGCGCTGCACTCCAATGAAACTGTTGAAATTGTCAAAGATAACACTGGAAGTGAGCGTTCTATGCGCCAAAGAAAGCCCAAGGGAAACCTTAAAAAAGCTACAACATCCACAAAGAAGACTGCCAAGAAAAATACTAGCAAAAAACAGCGTTCAACGCCAACCGTAGAGGTCGAAGAAGAAGAACTGCCAACGACAACAACCACAACAGCTTCATCAACTACTAAAACTGCTGACGAAACACTCTTAATCGATGTTGCCGCTGACAGCCTGCAGTCACCTGCCTACTCAGCTGCGACAGAAAACCTTAGAACTAAAGATCCTCTAGCACCAACCTATGATTACTCAAATGTTCCAACGGGCTATCTGGATGGCATTAAGAGCCCCGTGACGCAAATACGTGTTTTTGAAGAATCCATCATTGCCTCCTCTGAAGATGGCAATTTGTATAAGTTCAATATACGTTCCCTACAGCTGGAGAAACATTTTGCCAAACACAGTGAAGCCATAACCCAGATGTATCTGTGCCAGCAAAAGAAGGTGTTATACACAACATCGCTCGATGGTTATCTCAAAAAGTCTTCAATCGAGGTTAGTTCGAGTTAGGCTAAGATTTTGTACAAAAAGACTGTTTAATGTTTATTTTTTATAGAATTTTGATCTTGATATACAAACGGTCTATCTGGAGGAACCTTTACAATCGATTGATGTGCAATGGGGCATTGCATTTATAGGCAGCAGATGGGGCAATATTTTTACCTATGACATTAATGTAAGTATGACTTTTGTTGTTTTAATCTTTACATAACAGACATGGCCACTTTTGAAGTCATCTCTCTAGTAATGCAACAATATCAAGGAACTTATTGTAGACACAATCATGCTGATTGTGGAAAACGGCGAATTGGTTGCGGCGGGAGTTCATCTAATCCGCACTCTCCTCACTTTAACAAAGAATCCCATTGTTGAAACCGTGCAAGTGAACTGCAATACCGATCCGCACTCCGAACTCCGAAATTTTGAAAAACAGCTGTTCAGCTATCAAAACAAAATTAAATAACGAGTGAATTTGCATAAGTGTAAAATATTCGTAACAAAAGTGAAAAATATAAATAAAAAGACAATTCAAATGTAATCATACCATAAATTTATTTTTAAAAATTACTAATACATTGTCCTGGCAACATGGAGCTCTTGACGAGTGGTCCTTTCACCGCAGCACAGTAGCTCTTTTTTGTTGGTGGTGATGTTTTTTGCATTTATTTTGGTTGCTCCTGAGACTTCTGGACCGACACCAAGACATTTGAACCCTCTGCCTCTCCTGGTGAAGATTCCGATGCCACGGGTTATTGTTCGATTGCTGTTTATATAAAAACGTTTAGTTTAGTTAATTTTAATTTAAGAGCTTTAACTTACTTCTTAGGAAGGTCCATAATTTTAACGCGTTAAAAAAATTTTGCAAGTGCCAGTTTTTTAACAATGAACTATTTAAATTAAGTCAAAAATTAAATACATAAGTTGTCGATAAATAGATAAACATAGATATGTTACATTCAAAAAGTTGATTTTTAAATTCTATGTGCCCATATCATGTATGATGCATTGGCAATAGTATTTTAATGGTGCAAATTTGATACAGTCGGGCAAAAGCATTTCTATAAATTATGCTGTTGTTTTGAAAATATTTGCCATCATATTTTACAAATTTCACGATGCAAGGCTGTACAATGCACAAAGTACATACAGCATTATTAAGTTAGCAACATGAAAAAGGTCTGAAAATTTGTTTTGCTTTGAAATCCGAAAACTTCTATGATAAAAATTAATTTATTTTAAAATTTATAAAAAATTATTTTTGAGTTAAAAAACGATGTAGCAATATTTTAAACACTAGATTCGAGTTCAGCGACCACAAATTACCCTGAAATCTTACATAGCATTTCTTTTTTGAGAAATTTTTTTCAAATCCGCACAGATCCGCACCAATTTTGTTGCGGATGAAAAGTGAAAAAATTTGCGGATGGACTGCATTTTCAACAATAGCACCTTTTCACTCCAAATCCGCAAACTTCATTAAGCTGGAAGTTCATTCGATGCATTTGCGTTTTTCATCCGTTTACTCGGGAGAGAGTTCTATGGTTGTGAACGTTACGCTGACAAAACGCTAGTTACGCAAGAAAGTTGAAAATATTTCAACTTTTCTTGCGTAAATTGCGTTTTTTGACAGCTCGTTACTTATAACGAAAAGCGAGAAGAAAGTATAGTAACGAGTCAGAAGCAATTGCTTTCAGGGATGTCTCTTGCTCATAGATCTTGAAAATTTTAAATATCTTAGATTTTTTTTTGATAATTTGTTACCATGACGTGTTTAATACTTAGAATCTAAATTTTTATGATTATAAATGAAAACATTTTGAGTATTTTTGTGTAAAAATGGTGAAAATTATTGAGAAATATGACGATAAGAACATAGAAACTGTTTTATAATGTTGCAGCCCTTGCTTGCTCTGAACTTAAAACGCAGTGATTGAACTCTACCATCATTTTCTTGCGTAAATTGCTGTAGCGAGTAAACGGACGGAAAACGCAAATGCATCGAATGAACTTCCAGCTTTATCGATACGCAACGAACTTACTCGCCGGTTTCTACAATCGCTAAAACAACGAGTTCAAGTAATTTTCCCGCCGCAACTGATCCGCCGTTTTCCACAATCAGCATGAATATAAATATACAGCCCGATTCTGTACACTTGATAAATTCACCATATTGAGTAATTATCAATAAGTGATGATTTATCACGATTTAGCATTCTGTCTCAGATTTAATTTTATTTTATAATTCTTAAAGAACATATTCATAAATACCAACGAAATGCTGAAACCTAGATGGACACGAGATAAAGAATTAAACAAAAATCGCAACAACAAAATCTTTGCAGAATCACTGCAGTCAACTTTTTGAAATTTTGCAACAAGCAAAGGAGTAGAAAAACACTGCTTTGATGAAGTGAAAAATGTCTCGGTAAATAAGTGTAAATAAAAATCAACATTTTAAACAAATTTCAGTAAAAAATATCAAATTGGCCTACTTTAAAAAGTTAGGGGGGTAGCTTACCCCCTTACCCCTGCTAGGTTCGCCCCTGATCCGAAGCCAAAAATTCACCGGTTTTCATAGTCTTCCATAAATTATTGCATTAAAAATGTACAATTTTGATTAAATTATCTATCAAATAGATAGATTTGCTTTTAAGTAAATTTTTAAAATTATAATTACTTTCAGGTAAAATTGTTTTTTCAAATTTTTTCGATTTTTCTATACTATTAAAATTAAACATCTTTTAGTTCTGTGTTTCGTACTTTGTTTATTTTCAAAAAAAAGACGTGCTACTTTTGACCACGTCCTGTCGAGGCTTCAATTAAATCTACACGAATTCCAATTAAAAATTTAAGCAAATTTCTTGCCAATGTCTATGGTGAGAAACATTGATGTGTCTAGACAGCGAAAATACAAATTTTTGAAGTACAAGTCTGCGTTTGCCGCTTCCTCCCTTAAGGGCTAAGTCAGGGTTATTTTCATCAACAAAGAACGATAAACATCCTTCCATGTTTGCCTACAGTATTTTTTAACGTTAAGTACTAGTTCGTTGGTATGCCAAAGTCATAATGTTCGATTTCAAATTTATTGCCTCGACGTGATTATAATTCACGTCATTTCTTTGGAGTTGTAGTTGGCGGTGGTAACCATTTGATTGCCTGTTGTTTTTGTCTTTCTTACAACTTTAAAGTGGTTAAAATTGGAAAGAATATCGCCTAGAAAATAAGAGAAAGTTTTTTATTAGTTCTTCTTCATTATTAAAGCTGCATTTATTTTGGTGGTGCAAAGACTGGAGTTGTGTCTTAATGCACTCCCCTTTTTAAGGCGTTACTTTTATATTGTAGTACTAAATTAACATTTGCATTTCATGCAACTAAATACAGCTGCACACCCTCTTTTAAATAAAATGCTTGGTTTATTTTAACTTATATACTAGTAAGGTTTAGTGTGTGTTTGTCCCAACCCTAACTAAATAAATGCGCCGCCGCTGCATTTTCAAGCAACACGTTGAATTTCTTATTTTAACTCAACTCTCTGTTTGTTTTCCCTCTCTAACTGTCGCTCTGTGTATACCGTATAGTGCATTTTATTATCCATTTCTTACCGAATGCGCATGTCCTTGGGCTGGCTGCACTTGTGGTTGCAGTGCCAAGAAATTTCTTACAACAACAACAATTTATAGATAAAAATTCTTTTTATTTTACTCTTTTAACAATATTTCTATTTTTTGTTTACGTTTTCTATGATTGCTCCTTGTAAAGTACTCTTCTTTTTCTCCGTTTGCATTGTTGTATTTTGTTTTGTTTCATTTTCTTTTCTACCTCTTTGTGCAATTGGAAGTTTTTCCTTGGCTGGTTGGTCTATCTTTCTCAACTGGAAAATGTCGTTCGGAGAGTAAAACGTGCTCTCATTGGTTGTTTCGAACGAATCAGAAGGCGAGCAACACTTTCTTGGTTTTGTTTTGTTTTTTTTGTATCCTTTCATTCAATGCTACAATTAGGTGCATTCCTCATATGCACCATCTAATGCAGTATATTGGGGTCTATTGCGAATCGGCTGCTAAGAACAATACTGTTGCTCTCTTTGTCTTTTATTTTATGAAATTAAAATGGCGTCTATTTATTTAGCATAACCTTTATGTTTGTAATTTATAGCCTTGCGTTGAGGCAAAAGTCCAGCCATTATGCTTCGATAAAATGTAGTTAAAGTTAAGTGACGTGTGCAAAAAACTAAATTTAGGATTCTATAAAAAAGTAAATAATTTTTTTGTCGCTGAAATAACTTTAAAAAACTTAAATATAATTGTTTGTATTAAAATTATGGAAATTAAACTTTTATAACTTAATCTTGGAAAATTTATACAAATAACGAGGTTAGGAAAAAATCATTTTGAAATAAACAAAGCTCGCATCAATTTTGCATAGAAAAATAATATAGCAAAGTTCAAAAGGGAATTGCAAAAAAAGGATTCTTTAATTTTGTAGTGAATCTCACGAAGAAGTTATAGTGATGAAAGTCAGTAGTGATATGAGTGATAAAAAAAAACTCGCGTGTAGCAACGTACACGTGGCAGAAGTGAAACTTCTTTAACAATAAGAAATAAGAGATTTTAGTGTGAAATAGAGAGAAAAAGTATCTGAAAAGAAATTCAATCAATACGAAATGGAATAATAATCTGTCGATTCAATATTTACATCCAGTGACCGTACCGGCTATGGTTTTTATCGAAAGTGTCACATATTAACTGTTATCTTTCAACTTTTATTTTTCCAACAAAAATAAAAGTATTTTTGTACCTTATAGTTTTTTGGGCAAAAATAACAGTTATTTTTGTCTTTTCTTTTATTGGTCAAAAATAGCACTTATTTTCTGCCGTTTATTTTTTCGGTCAAAAATATCAGGTAATTTATATTTTTCAAAAGTCATTGTACCGAATTAAAAAACTTTTGATACCATTATTTTCATCTCATGGGTAAGACATTTTACACATGGTGTCAACAGTTCAAACTGTCAAGCGGCCTTTAAAAACACACAAATTGCTTGATATTTTTAACCTAAAAAATTATAAATAAAAAATAGCTGCTATTTTTGACCGATAAAATAAAAGTCAAAAGTAACCTTTATTTTTCTTCGAAAAAATACAAGCCAAAAAATAACAGTTAAATTTTAGCTTTTTAAGAATCAGTCGAAAATTTTAAAAGGCACTTAATATTAGTGAGGCTGAGGACATTTGTAACATAATGGTATATTTGAAAAAGTCTTTCAACAATTTTTTTCATTTGAAAATTGTAAAATAACAGTTATTTTCCGTCCTTGTTTAAGTTCAGTCAGTGTTTTAGTTGCTTTCGAATGTCTTCTCAACATTGTCACTTTTTGAATGCTTGATTGCATTTGCATAGTACTCGTTGAAGAAGCCTCCGAAAGCAGAGGCAAATCTTGTTGATTATTGCCTCCTGCTTCCTGATCATAATAGTTGCTATGTTGAGTGAAGTGAGGTGAGGCTCGTAAAGCAGCCAACGTCGATTGTTGAGTTTATCAACTTGGTTGGCTATAAAATTTTGTTGAGATGATGGCTGAGTTCCAAAATACATTTGTACAAAGCGTCAGTGTGTTTTTCTAGGGATTGGTTCTTTGCAGATTCACCAAAATACACTAATGCTTCGTAAAAATGTATTTTGGAACACAGCCGATATTGCAATCACCTTACCTTCATCATTAGTTGCAGACCCAGCTGCTGCTGCATTCTTAAGAGCTCTAATTCGCTCTTTATATTCACGAACGCGTTCTGCTCCTGTTTTAGCTATTTTTCTTAGCTTTGATACGTTTTTTGGCATGGCAAAAACTTTCTCGGCAGTCTTGAATATTGCACTTTTAACACTTTTTGCTTTAAATATTATATTGAATTAACTGTTTTGCATGTTGTCAATCTTTTGTAAAGTTTTTGATAACAACCAACGAACCAAATTAAGCTTCAAGCTTATTATGCTGCGAACAGGCAGTAAATTTTTTCCTGCTAGATGTATCTCTATGCCTTAATATTTTCGTTTGAAGCTTAATAAAGAAATAAATTTTCCTTGCATACTTTTAGGATGAAAATTAATGTTACGGACCAAAACGCGTTGAATGTTAATTACATTTTGTTTGCCTCTCTATCATGCGCCTATGTGGCGTTATTGTAAAACTTCCAACTCTTGAATACTCTTGAATAATGATCAACATCGATGGTCCGGGTACAATTCTCGCTTTTCAATCATTTTTTTGATAATTTTCATATGAATTGAAAACGTTAGCCTAGCGTCACGAATAAGAGACCTTGAAATTTCACTCTTCCAGCTATAAAACATAACTAATTTAAAAAAAAAACGCAATGAAAAATTGATTTAAGACATAATACTAAGAGATATTTCAGAAAATAAAAAAAGGTACTTACAGAACACTTACAACATCGATTTATAACACTTTTAGATGAAAAAACCCCAAAAAACCCAAAAAAAAAAAACTTTTTTTATGAAAACCGTTGAAATTTGACTGAGTTGCTTGCTCGGAAAGTGGAATTTTTGATTTTGGAACTGCATTTTTCGGACAATTGACATTTGAGGAATGCATAAAAGATAATTTTGGTTAAAAATTTTTAGTTTTGAAAAAAATTCGACCAATTCATAAGCTCTTCTCAAACTAAATTTCAAATTGATTAAATAGCAAATATTTGTACAAAAATTTTATTTCTGTTTTAAAAGGTTGGGAACCCCCTGAAGCGAAATCACAATTTTTAAAAGTGGTTTGCACAATTTCAGCCAAAACCTGATTAAATGACATCTGAATCGATAAAATCGGTCCATTGGTCTGGGAGGAGTTGAAGGCACAAAAAAAACCTTAGCCTATTAATTATATAGATAATGAATCATTTTTCACCCAGAATTCGAAAAGGTAGTTTTTTAAGAGCATCTCTATTTGCACAGGAAAATATATTTTACAACAAATTTTGTTTTTTTACTAGCTTCCTACGCAAAACTCAAACGGCTACTCAAGTCCGCTTGGAAAGAAATGGGTTAATGTAATAAGTACATGTAATAAGAAAATATACGATGTTCTTGTATTTCATCTTGAAAGAAATAATAGCGACAAAAACTATTTTATCAAGACGACTCTACTTCTACTGACCTCATTCCGCCAGACATCTTAAAAAGCACAAATGCAATAGGCCAAAATGTGCAAGTATATTTCCCAAAAAATTGTGTACGCGGTCATTTTAGTTCGATTGGTTAAGATTTTGTTGGGAATTCTAGATATGAAATTCTAGTTATATGTTTTGTATATATAAAATATACAAATATACTTCGGCATCGGCTTCGGCCGAGATAGCCGTTTAATTTTGCCGAATGTTTTTGCTTTGCTAAACAGTTTTTTTTTTTAAGTTTTTAGAATTTTTTTGAATTATTCAGTGAACTCCGTTCACAAATCCACATTTGGAACATTTTCCATTGTTTGTTTTGTTTTTATCTCCTTTTCTGTTCTTTCATGAGTTGGTGTTCATAAATCATTGATAAATCATTTCTTATGAATTGATTCGTTTTTCATACCAAATTTCTTTACATTCGGTCCAGTCGTTCAGGCGTTATTGAGCCATATATATTTTATTACTTTAAGCGCCCTCTATCGAAAGTTTATAATATGAAAGTTTTCTATGCTTGGCGACCCTTTCGGTACCTTCATGCTGAAGAAACAGAAGATACTCAATAACATCGCGATTAGACGGTAGCTTTGATAAGTTTGTGTTAATTTTCACGAAGCGCATTTTTTATGAATAGCAGATAGTTTGTTTTTAGTATTGAAAATATCTTGTTAGCTTGTGTGTGAGGTTGTGTGCCTTTTCCTTTAGTTGCTGCTTAACTTGTTAGTTTATTTTTTTTATTTAATAATTTGGCTAAACGGTCGACTGGCTAAACGACTGGAGCGATTTTGATAAAATTGTAGGTACGAATATTCTTCTGACCTAGTAATACAATATAGACTTTTAGAAGTTATAAAAACTTTCGATAGAGGGCGCTTAAAGTAATAAAATATATATGGTTCAATAACGCCTGAACGACTGGCCCGAATGTAAAGAAACTTGGTATGAAAAACGAACCTAAAAAGATGAACCGAAGGCTAAAGTCAAAAAGCGAAAACGAACTTCACTAAAATTTTGATTCGCTGTAACTTTTTTCCCACGAATAAAATTTAATAGTTTCTTCACAAAAGTTTAATGATTTTTTATGAACTTTTGTTATATTAAAACAAATTTAAAATTTTGAGGGTGCTTGTGTACTAATTAAGACCTATCCAAAGATATACTTCTTTTCACGATCGGGTTAAAACTGGTGAAGTTATACAAAAAAGACCATTTGGGGCAGATTTCGGGCTCACAAAAAAAATTTATATTGTTCTGAAATCCTCTCAACACAAGCTTTCATATTAGGGGCGGTAAATTCAAACTTTTTTCCCCATATGGGGTTACCCACCTTAATTCTCATACCTCATGTAATAAAATGCACGAATTTTAAAATGCTATATCTTTTAAATGAACCATAAAAATCACTTTAATTTTTATATCATCAGAATTCTCTTATTACGTAGTCTATTTAGCATTCATTTCAAATTTTTTCACCCGTGCCCATTGGAGATATTTGACCCCAAAGGTGGGTCAAATTTGAGATTTCTTATTTTTCAAAGGGATGTAACCCAAAAAGTTTATGATCTAGTCACTTTTAAAAATGTATATTTTAAGTTCTTTCTAAGACTTATACCAAAAAAATAGATCTGCCACTAACTTCTTTATATTAAAATTTTTTTTCAAAGTTACCAAAAATTACGCTTATTTTCGGAAACTTTAACGTTTTTTTTATACCCTAAACCTGAAAGGTCAGGGTATATTAACTTTGTGCAAACGTTTGTAACGCATAGAACGAAGCGAGTCCGGTATAGAAAAGTATATATATTCTTGATCAGCGTCACCACGTGAGTCGAGCTATCTATGTCCGTCCGTCCGTCCGTCCGTCCGTCCGTCCGTCCGTCCGTCCGTCCGTCCGTCCGTCCGTCCGTCCGTCCGTCCGTCTGTGTGTTGTCCGTATACACAGGATAAGAAGAAGGAGTTGAGATAATTGGATGAAACTTGGTACACATGGTCACATGTACCCAAGGATCTGCACTATTGAATATTTTTGGAATCCGCCCACGGACACGCCTACCTCCCATACAACGCAAAAATTTAAAACTGCATAACTCAGCTCATAATAAGTCTACAACAACAAAATTTGGTATGTGTGTGTTTTATACCAACACAAAGATGTCTTTGAAAAATGGACGTCATCCGCTCACGGACACGCCCACCTCCCATACAACCCAAAAATTGAAAATGCAATAAATAAGCCTCTGTTTAACCTACAGAGCTAAAATTTGGCACGTATGTTTTTTATAACAAAAAAAATATGGTTTTGAAAAATGGACATCGTCCGCCCACGGACACGCCTACTTCCCATACAACGCGAAAATTGAAAACTGCATAGCTCAGCTCATAATTACCCTACAAGAATAAAATTTGTATGTATGTGTTTCATACTAACACAAATATGTCTTCGGAAAATGGACGTCATCCGATCACGGCCACGCCTACCTCCCATACAACCCAAAAATTGAAAACGCAATATATAAGCATGTGTTTAACCTACAGAGCTAAAATTTGGCACGTATGTTTTTTATGACAAGACAAAGATGGTTTGGAAAAATGGACTTCATCCGCCCACGGACACGCCCATTTACAATAAATTTTTTTTTTTTTTTTTTGAAAAGTGGGTTTAGGGTATTTCATAGTCGGCCTAGACCGACTTTAGACTCTTTACTTGTTTTAAATTATGTAAAATCCCAATTAATTTTTCTGATATGCAAGATAATAGCCAAGGTATTATTAATATTATGTTTAATCATTTATTACTGTATGTTTGTCAGGAGCTGAGTTATGATCATTACCGCAAACTCTATGAAATACGAAAATCGCTCGTGATTGCATGAAAAACATGGTCGCCATTTTGTAAATACAACAAAAAAAATTTTTTTGAAGCAGTTCTAAGGTGCCGAAACATTACGATATTAATGGTAAAAAAAAATTTTTTTAAATGGTTGACCGACCGAATTTTGTGATCAATTTCGGCGGAATGACCCAGTTAGTATCAGTTAGTAGCTTTTCTCGACTGGGTCGAAAATTGATAACTTTTTTTTTACGTTATCCTGACGTCAATAAATCAATTACAGAAACATCCATTCATTTTGTAGAAAAACTCTTACATTTAATTCGAATTTAATGTTTTCTAAATGATAAATAAATTTTTATAATTTTTTTACTTTAAAACATTTGCTTGTTATTCGGCTTCGGCCTTCGGCCGATTATTTAAATTTTGCCGAAGAATCGGCTTCGCTATATATACTATATGCTTAAATAATATGCTTAAATAATAATGAACAGAAGGCGTTGAATTCTCAGCATGACCTCGGTGGCCATTTTTAACTCAACGCATGATCTTTTTGATAAAAGTCTTGATGTGTTAAAGATAATTGCAAGGGTACCCAGTCTTGGCCCAGGTTGAATCCTGGGTTTAACCAGCATCGAAGAATGTGTAGGATCATTATCTTGCAACATTGTGGAATAACAATGCTTACGTCGATAATTTCTTTTTAGTCCAAAAATTTGTCCAATTCCATCCAATTAAATCATAAGACCTTTTTCATTTCGCTGTTGAGCCATTAGGACACCTTTTTCCTGTTGGAGTGTTATTCATGTTTTAGGGTTCTGTTATTAAACTTAACGATTGCCAAGACACATATGGCACTTGGTAACTTCAACAGGTGTTTTTACCGAGGAGCAGCAAATTATCAATTTTATTTAACATTTTTTGCTAAATTCGACCATAAATTGCTCATAAAAATTAATTAATAATGTAATTTTTTAACAATCTTAAAAGTTCTGTGTACTTCCATAGTAAATTAGCTGCTCATTTCCCAACGTGTTTTTGAAAGAAACGTTAAAAAAGAAACAGTTTCGATAGTATCGTAAGTGCGGACGTAGAATTCCGTTTAAGTTTTAACCTCTTCTACTTTGTCTCTTTCCAAATGTTTTGTCCATTTTGCACATATTTTTTATTGATCTTCCGAAAATTAAAAAATAAATTAATAACACTCAATTTTGAACTACTTGTCGAGACCAAAACAAAGAAAAAGTTTAAAGTAAGCATGATTAAATGAGCAAGCAAAATGTCAAATTTTTTCGATCATTTCGTAAAGTTTGATAGGTTGAGCTCATTGATTTAGTTAAAAAGAAAGCGAAGCAAATGCACTTTCAATTGGTGCCACTTTCTTCTCTGCCCGATATATGGTTTGCGAACTACATTCAGTTTAACTACTTATTTTGAAAATAAAATGAAGACCCCGATTTTTGAAAAAATGGTATGGTGACTATATTTCACGCTGAGCACATGTCCTTTCCATTTGTGCCACTCTCGTCTCTGTCCGATATTTAGTTTGCGAGCTTCACTTTCGTCTCTGTTCGATGTATAGTTTGCGAACTACACTCGCTAGTGCTATGTTGTTTCCAAATTAATTTGCATTAAAAACAAAAATTAAAATTTTACGCCATCTATTGAGCAAAAGCATAAAACGAAATATGATCCAACTCGTTTTTTTTCATAAGAATTAAATCTAACCGAGATCCGGTGTCACCGGTGTCACAATGCGCAAAAAGCATTGGCGCAAATGTTGAAAAGCGAACCAATGCTTACAATGCTACCAATGCGAACCAATCAGTTCGTGCAAAACAAAAACAACACAAGCTAAAACAACAAAACAAAAACAAAGAAAGCAGCAGGCACAGCGTAAGCAGCTGATGATTGATTTCGTATATAAACACATGCAGTTTTCTTCTTATATTTTACTATTTTGTGACTTTAATATAATAGTGAGAAAATCCAAAATATGATATTCATTGAGCGCAAAATATATCTGATATTTTAGTACTTGTATATTTTATCTTTGAAATATGAGTATTAAAGGCTAAAGGTATACCCTGAAGTATTAGTCAAAACGTTTCATAACCTTGAAAAAATCTGTTAAAACGACCCCATACAAACCGCGCTGTTAGACGTAATTCTACGTCAAAAAACTAGTAAGGTATATGATGATATATCTTTGGCTCGGCCGAAGTTAAAATAACCCTACGCCTTCTTATAGATTTTTCAATTTTGGGGTTGTATGGAGGTGGGCGTGTTCGTCGACGGATCAAAACAATTTTTCTAACACGTCTTGGTTTTGGTATAAAATACATAAATTTTATTAGCTTAAAATAGTACAGCAACTTTGAACAGATATAACTTTTTTCTTTATGAATAAAAGTAAAAACTTTTTTCTTAAATGTATGATCATTTTTCACGAACTTCAATCCTACATCTGAAATGTAGGATTAGGTTAGAGCGGTTTTTAAGAAAGCAATGTTGAGTACTAGTGGAAGGTGACAACATAGTTCAAAGACGTCAATGCATAAACATAGTCCTTGTAAAGACCTTTTTAACGATAATACACAAAAACGATTAAACTTTATAATCGGACTACATGTAACTTAGTTATGGAAAAAACAACACGATTCCGCTGTTTTTGCCACGCCCACACAAACAAATTGTTTGCCCTCCCGAAATTTTCTTGACATTACTGTTTAAATAAATAACAAATAATTAAAAATCCAAAAAAAAAAAAGGCGGTAACATTTATATATTTTTTTTTTCATTTATAACGATACGGCTTATTGGCCATTTTAGCCTTTGAAAGGACTTCCACCGAGCTTCTTATGATTAATTATGTTGTGTGTGTTATTTAATTTCTTTTTACTCAATTGACCGAGGACTGGACCTAAATGTTTTATGCCAGCCCTAGAAGCTTTACATGGCATTAATTACTCTCTGAGGTTACTATTGTCTGCTGAGAGGTAACATCCGATCAGAAAAATTCATTTCAATTGAAAGAACTTTCTGTTTGCGATGGTGTTTCGAACCCGGGTATACCGAGATTCGTTGGCTTACATAGAATCTCTTACAAACAAACATACATAGGCCGTCAGCACCTGCGGCTTTGTTGTTTTTGAGTCGCTGGATAGCAACTTTAACCTCGTCATGGCTAAGTGGTGGAATTTCCACTCCACCATCGTCGATTGGTGGTGTCAGACTGCATTCTATAAGGGCGAAATTGTTGGTATCGTCGCCTGCAAGCAGATTGGAAAAATGCTGTCTCCATAATTTCAATGCTTGAAACCTTGGGTTAGACGCTTAACCTGCTGGTAGAATTTTCGCGTATCCTCTTATAATTCTATAAGAGATTCCTCTATTAATTCTTATGCGTATCGCGATAGTTTTCGTGCATGGCTCGCGTTGCAGCTGACTGCAGCGTCTTATTATATGCGGCGTATTTTGCTGCTGTCGCATCGCAACACTCCTGGTCATACCATTGGTTGCGAGGTTGCGGGCGCCGAAAACCAATGACTTATTCAGCACCAGTGCGCATGGAGTGCGCCCAAAGTCCGCCAGCGTCGTCAAGGCAAGAGTAAGGTTGGTTGAGCTTAACCGATAGTTGAGCGGAGTAGACCTCGGCAGTCCATTGTGATAGCAGCTTTTCGACATCAAGCTTTCGTTGCACACCTGTGCGTACATTCTTCGCATTGCACAATCGCATGCGAATCTTGGCTGTAACAAGATAATGGTCAATATTGACCCCCGAAATGTGCGCACATCCAGTACACTTGAAGCGTGCCTTCCGTCGATCACAACATGATCAATTTGGTTTCGCGTTTTTTGATCCGGTGACAGCCAGGTTGCCTCTTGGATATCGAGGTGTTGGAATCTGGTGCTACTAACTTTCATGTTTCCCGCCGCGGCGAAGTCGATCAATCTTAGACCGTTATTCGAAGTGGTCTCGTGGAGACTGAACTGACCGACAGTGGAGCCAAAGATGCCTTCTTTTCCTACCTTCGCGTTAAAATCGCCGAAAACTATTTTTACGTCATGGGCCGGGCAGCGATCATACACGTCCTCTAGGCTCGAGTAGAAGGTGTCCTTGACAGCATTGTCCTTTTCCTCCGTCGGGGCATGTGCGCAAATAAGGCTGATGTAGAAGAATTTCGCCTTGATGCGGATTGTCGCCAGCCTTTTCTTTCTTTCTTAATAAAATACAGATTTAATACCTGAAAAATTTGATTTTTTAAAAGAAAATGTTCTTTGGGGAATTTAAGCAGAATAATAGTTTCAAACATTATGGAAAATACGGTCAAATTTCAAAATTACTTACTTACTTAGATGGCGCTTACAACCGTTGGTCGGTTATGGCCTCGTCTAAGAATTTGCGCCAGCCTCTTTTGTCGTGCGCTTGCTGGCGCCATTTGGAAACTCCAAGCGTTGTCAGGTTATCCAATGCCTGGTCTTTCCAACGGAGATGCGGTCTTCCTCGTCTACGTTGGCCACCGCTGGGTACCGAATCCAATATATTTTTCGCTGGAGCTTCGTCGTTCATTCTCTCGACATGACCAAGCCAGCGAAGCCGCTCTATTTTAATACGCTTGACTATATCGATGTCGGCATACAGCTCGTGGTTTCATCGTATTCGGTACTTTCCATTGACGCAGATTGGACCATAGATCTTGCGAAGGATTTTTCTCTCGAACGCTCCCAAAGTCCTTTCATCATAGCTGCTCAACGTCCAGGTTTGTGGTGCGTATAGTAGGACGGGCATGATTATTGACTTATAGAGCGTCAGTTTTGTTCGTCGAGAGAGAGCTCTGCTTCTCAATTGCCTACTGAGCCCAAAGTAACACTTGTTGGCAGGAGTTATCCTTGCCTTTGGTTAACAATTTCAAAATTGTTAACCAAAAATTTCAAATTTCAAATTTAGACTTAAATATCTCAGAGAAGAAACCCGACATACAAATGGTTAGTACAGTATTAGATAGCATACTTAATTATCTGTCAGATGACGTACAAATTATTACTTTACATGGAACAGTTTAGTTTCTAGATAATAAAAACTGGATCATAGTCTAAAAAAACAAATCACCCTGTATCTCAAAAATTCGACCTTTTAAGGAAAAACTGAGTATAGGCGTAGAAGCAGCGTAAACAGGTCTTATAGAAAAGTAGTTCAGGTCTCTGGATAAAAAAATGTTCCTGAATTTGTGGACTAGTGTTATTGAAGAATAATGTTGTTTTCGTTACATACGATTAAAACGCGGAAAAACATTGTATATATTTACTTACAGTTCCAAAAAAAATATGTTTTTAACAATATTTATCTAACAAAGCATCGTTAATTTATTTGAAAGTAATATCTTCTCATTTTATTTTCAAGACAAATCATCTTTCCGAATCCTTGCTTTGCTCGTCGGATTCCTCTATAATTGCATTGAAAGCGACCAAAGAAGGGCCACGCAAAATACTGATTGTCTCATCGAAAGGCAATCTGATACATTTCCGTGATGCAACCTCCGGTTTACTGCTGCGTTCACTTACTGTGCCGGAAAATTTGCACATCTTTAGTTTACTGCTGGACTATAGCGTACTTTATTGTGGCACGCAGAAAAACGAAATCTATAAATATGATTTTACGGTAAAAAAATTATTTCATAATATGTATATAAAAAAAAAATGTAAAACAAACTCTTCCACAGACCGGTGCTCGTCTGGCAATAATGTATTGTGGCAATGGCGCTGTCTCAATGAAGCTATACAAAGAAAAATTTATCTTTGTCGGTTGTTACGATGGATTCGTCTATGTATTGGAAAAGGAGTCAGGCTGTCAAATTGGACGATTTCCTGGTTCCGGTAAATTGGTGCTTGCTCTGGAAATTGCCGGCGATAAGGTAAAAAGTTTATTTTATTTGAATACGAAATTTTTCTATTTCTATTTTTTCTTTCTTGTTTATATTTAGTTACTCACATCGGCCAAGGACAATACAATGCAAATCATCGATATACCCAAATATATTGTTACTAAGACAAAAGTTTAGTTTTAAATTTTTTCCAATTTGCTGACCTTGATTAGAAATTAATAATATGTACAAATCTAATTTGTATGCAGCTTAAGCACAACGTTTGCACTAATCTTCAAGATAAGTCTCATCGTATTAAACATTTTTTACTTTTTCCCTGAAATAAAGTGTTACTTTAGGTTGTAAGCCTGTATAATTTAATTTTTTTTTTTTTTTTGCATCCTAAGTGTTATTTAACTTATGAATAAATATTTGCCATAATATAGAGTATTATTTTGATTCGGTACCTTTTTTATTTGTTTTCATATCAGGTGATGAGAGCTTAAAAGTTCTGATAAAACCCGAATTTTTCAAATATGGTAAGTAGAAGAAAACAATCTCAGTCAGAATTTGAGTTATTGCTAACATTATAAATGGGAAATTTTGGAAGGCACAATTTTGTGCGTAATTTAAAAAAATTTCAAAGTTTATATAGTTTTTTTCTCGAATACTAGAAAAACGATAAATTTACTAATAACTATTCTGAAAGATGAGCACTTAGATAGAGATAGATAGATATGATTAACGGCAAGCTTAGACAGCTCTGATAATACGGCTTCATATGATTCGTATTGTGTTATACCTATTTGTTTAAGGCAGTTCAATTGCTGTAGTTTTATTCAGAAAACATAGAATATTATAGAGTTTAAGATAACCAATATGTCCTAATGTGACTTATTTACTACCGAGATTTCTCTCTCTTACTGGGAGAAAACCTGGAGAATATTTATGGAGATTTCTTTATTCTCAAGGCATGGTCTTCATAATGAATTATTTGAAAGATTTATTTTTTAGAGATTTTTAATTTAGTTTACAATGTCCATTTATAATTCCCATCATCGCCCTTAAATCGTTTTATTCCTATGTTACGAGGATAATTTCAAAATTTAGTACATTTTTTAATTTCCCGAGTAGTAACTTTAAATGCAACACTGATCCTGTCAACTACCATCTGTTAAAAGACTACTATCAAAATTTCAGCTCGTTGCAGTGATTCCAACTAGTACGGTACGCTATACGATCCTGGTGAATGTACGGTGATTTAGAATTTGTATGGTTTATAATGGAATTTTTATTTAATAGCATTTTTTACCTTTTTCGATTACTTGGTATCCCTGAAACATATCTTAATAAAGTAATAATATTGCAGCACAAATTTGACGGTTATTTGTGCCAAAGACAATTTTTTAAAATAATGCTATTCACATTACGAGAAAAACAAATCCTATTATTTATCTGATTCAAGAACTGCTGATTTTGCATTAAATTTGCTTTCTTCACCGCACTCTAGCGCTGAATGCGAACGATTTTTTTTTCAAAAGATTTCTAATAAAAACGAAATTAATTTTTTGATGAATTAATTTAAAAGCCACGTTATTAATCTTGCTTTTGAGTTCAGGTAAGAAAACTATTAATTACGAATTCAGTTAAGGGGGCTGATAGATGCGGTTGTGGAAAGTTCACCGTAACGGCAAATAAGATAATGTGATGACAAAATCATATTTGTACCCTAACTTAAAAAAAGGCTCTGAAATTGATGAGCAAGACAACCAGGGTGGTCACCACTGGGTAAGTATGATGCCGACGTCGGTTTTGAACAATAAATTGCAATGCATCTCAAATTTTATTACTTAATTGTAAATCAACTTGTTGATTTTAAGTTTATATATACTTGCTTACATAGGGAGATAAGGGGGCGATCTTCACATGGCAACGTGTCTGACTGCCTCAACTTGGCGAGGTCAGCATTATCCATGTCGAAATCGTCTCAAGTCGACTCAAACCTCCGCTTGGTGTCTCCTGGAAACGTCAAAGAAACGTCAAAAAAGAGGCTGGCGCAAATTCTTAGACGAGGCCAAAACCGACCAACGGTTGCAAGCGCCATCTAAGTAAGTAAGTAAGTATACTTGTAAGTATACTTGCTTACATAGATGGCTCTTACAACCGTTGGTCGGTTTTGGCCTCGTCTAAGAATTTGCGCCAGCCTCTTTTGTCGTGCGCTTGCTGGCGCCAGTTGGAAATTCCAAGCGTTGTCAGGTGATCCAATGCCTGGTCTTTCCACCGGAGATGCGGTCTTCCTCGTCTGTACCGAATCCAATCATTTTTTCGCTGTAGCTCCGTCATTTCGTTCATTCTCTCGACATGCCCTAGCCAGCGAAGCCGCTCTATTTTAATACGCTTGACTATATCGATGTCAGCATATAGCTCATACAGCTCGTGGTTCCATCGTATTCGGTATTCGCCATTGACGCAGATTAGATCATAGATCTTGCGAAAGATTTTTCTCTTTCACCAGAGCTGCTCAACGTCCAGGTTTGTGATGCGTATAGTAGCACGGGCATGATTATTGAATTATAGAGCGTCAGTTTTGTTCGTCGAGAGAGAGAGCTCTGCTTCTCAATTGCCTACTGAGCCCAAAGTAACACCTGTTGGCAAGAGTTATCCTTCGTTTAATCTCAATACTGATATCGTTGGAGGAGTTAATACTGGATCCCAGGTAAACAAAGTCCTTCACTTCCTCAAAGGAGGTGTTGTCAACAGTGACGTGGTTTCCAAGACGCTGGGATTGTTTGTTTGTTGACACGAGATACTTCGTTTTATCTGCGTTCACTGCAAGACCCATTCGACTCGACTCTTTTTCTAGCCTGGAGAATGCTGCACTGACTTCGCGCATATTTTGGCCAATGATGTCAATATCATCAGCATACGCCAGCAGCATAACGCTCTTATAGAAAATTGTGCCGCTGCGTCTCAGGTCAGCAGCTCGGATGATCTTAGATGATCAGGTCGGCAGCCGTACGCATAGAGTGGAATATGTGCGCCCACTGTGTGCATATATCGTCGATCGGAGGAGTGCTTTCTTGAAGCAGGAGTGAGAGTCGAGTAGCGAAGGCTTTGGCCGTCCGTTTTCACTGCAGCTTGTCGACGTCTAGCTTTTTTAGTGTAGGATTGCGAGCATTCTTAGCTACACACAGACGTGTGCGGTCTGGGCTGCGACAAGATAATGATCCAAATCTATGTTAACACCACGAATCGTGCGTACGTCTACTACACTGGAAGAGTGCCTTACGTCAATCAAAACGTGATCAATTTGGTTACATGTTTTTTGGTTACAGGAGACAGCCAGGTGGCCATATGAATGAGATGCTTGAATCTAGTGCTACTTACGAACATGTTTCGTGCTGCGGCAAAGTCAATCAACCTCATTCCGTTATCGGATGTGTTGTCGTGGAGGCTGAACTTTCCGACTGTAGGACCAAATATGTTTTCCTTACCCACCTTGGCGTTGAAGTCACCAAGCACGATTTTTATGTCATGACAGGGGGCAGCGCTCGTATGCGTCTTCAAGGCACTCGTAAAAACTTTCTTTGGTCTCGTCATCTTTTTCTTCTGTCGGGGCGTGCGCACATATTAGGCTAATGTTCAAAAATTTTGCCTTGAACCGGATTATGGCAAGTCGTTCGTTCACAGGAGTGAATCGCAGGACATGATGCCGTATTCTCTTGCCAACTGCACAACCGCATCCAAACTCGTGCTTCTCCACATGGCCGCTGTAGTAAATATCACAGGATGCTTGCCGTAAGCAACCCTATCCCTTCCATCGCATTTCTTGGATTGCAGTGATATCAGAATTATATCTTTCCAAGACATCAATCAGTTGGATAGAGGTACCATCCCAATTTAGGGTCTGGACATTTCAGGTACATATCCCTTAATCATCATCAGTTTTTCGTTTGCGGTAGTCGTCATCAGGTTTGGGGATCATTCTTTCATTTATTCTTTTACGTTTCATTGAAATCTTTTTTTATGTGGTGGGCTTCAAACCCAACGCACAACCTTTGCTTGATGGCCAAAGGGAAAGCCCGCCGGTCAAATTAGCCGCCAAAGTTTATCGGGCGATAGTTTTTGACGTTTCCAGGAGAAATAATTCTGAAAAACATTTCAGCAACTTCAAAAAACTTCAGCTTTTTCGTCACTTGAGTTTCGTTAACTTGAGCTGGCTGCAGAGAGAGCGATTCAAAGCGCATGTTGCTTGAGTTTATGTCAAACTACAATGAATAGAATTTTGTTTGTGAATATTTCGTAACAAAAATGGGAAAACATCTATATAATTAATAGGCTAAGGTTTTTTTTGTGACTTCAACTCCTCCCAGACCAATGGACTGATTTTATAGATACAGATGTCATTGAATCAGGTTTAGGCTGTAGATGTGCAAAATACTTTTAAAAATTGTGATTTCGCTTCATGGGGTTCCCAACCTTTTAAAACAGAAATAAAATTTTTGTACAAAATCCGCTATTTAATCGATTTGAAATTTAGTTTGAGAAAAGCTTATGAATTGATCGAATTTTTTCAAAACTAAAAATTTTTAACATTAATTATCTTTTATGCGTTCCTCAAATGTCAATTGTCCGAAAAATGCAGTTTCAAAATCAAAAATTCCACTTTCCGAGCAAACAACTCAGTCAAATTTTAACGGTTTTCAAAAAAAAATTTTTTGGGTTTTTTTGACGTTTTTTCATTGAAATGTAGTATAAATCGATGTCGTAAGTGTTCTGTGAGTGTATTTATTGTATTTCTTAATTTGATCTAATATTATTTGTTCTCTTGAATCTCTTTTTAATTCGTTTTTATTATTTTTATTTAGTTATGACTTAAAATTTGGAAATTTAAGATCCGATATTTTATAATAGTAATAATTTTTATCTCAGTATAAGTATTAGTGTAAGTCTGTCGTATATCGTTATTGAGGAAACACGCTTCTTTATGGAATAGCATGCATTAAACATTAATTTTTCTATTATGTTTTGATTTAATTGCTCGAATGCGGGCAACAGATTTACTAGTTAGAAATATTGTGTTTATTTTGTGTTCTTATAAACTAATATCAAGAAAAAATGAGGCAGGTCTGTGAAATAATAGAGAAATGTTATTGACATAAGCCCGAGCTAGCTCAAATCGTTATGGTTAAATTAACGATTTGACAGTTCTCAAGTTGGCTTTTCGTAAAGTTTTGATGTTAGGGGGCGTCCATAAATTACGTTAGATGTTTAAGGGGGGGAGGGGGTCGAGTCAAATCTCATCTAGTCTTACGTTGGAGAGAGGGGGGTCTCGGAAAATATCACGCAATTTTTTTTCTGGTTGAAACAAAAAAAAATTATACTATTTTGGTCCATTTAATTCAGATTGTACATGCTTAAGATTTAATCTTAAGCGTAATCGTAATACGATTAAGATCATTCACTAATTCGTTCGAAAGAAAATAATTTCATTCATACTTCGACGTTATACATTTACTGACTGTCAAACCACCATATTTGTTTTGTACCATGTGTATTGGGACATGTTGGTCCCAATAGTCTCTCTTAAGACCGCGCATGATTCTCCATGGACTGAATTGGAGTAGATATTTTTTTTTTTAATCACAGTAGTTACGATTTAAGTATTCTATTGTTAAATTTTTATTACACTTATAACTCTCAGCAATATCGATTACAAGTCTTAACTAGTAGTAAATAAAAGTACGAAGCAATTTTTTTTTTTCTTTTTACAATAACAATCCAACGCGTTTACGTAAGAAACCCACATTTTGAAAAAGCTCACGTGAGATTGGGGTATGGGGGAGGGGGTTGTATAAAATCTCACGACATCTCACCAGGGGGGGAGGGAGAGACAGAAAATTTTAAAAAACACCTCACGTAATTTATGGACGCCCCCTTAGCTGCAGCCAGCTCGAGCCTATTATGGTTGAGCCTTAAGCCACACACTTAAACTGCATGCTAATTTGTGTTAATTTTTCTCTTATTTGAATCGCTTAGGTTTTTTGAAGTGGATTGAACTTGGGTCAATTCAAACTCTATTCAAAAACTATTTCTTAGTTTTTGAACAAAATAGCAATTCGTCTAAAATAGTATTTAGTATTTTCTAGCTCTAGAACAGTATTAACAAATTTATTTATGTATGTATTGATAAACTTTATTTGAAATTATTTTTCAACTGTTTACAAATAATTATGTAAATTAAAAAAAAAAAATCATTTCAAGTATTGCATGAAATTAAAGTTATATGTAAATCATATGAATATGTAAATTTTAATCAGATATATTGAAAACGCGCGAAGCCAACTGCATAGTGTGCAGTTTCTGATTTAATTTTTGATTGTGATCTTTGAGGTAAGCAATTAGGTCGGCCTAAATAAAAAAATTTATTATGTGAAGAGGAGCTATTTTTTAATGCTTGCTAAGAACAAACCTGTTTCTCAAGCAGCTCAGCTGTATTGCCACCAGGTTGCATTAGTCCCAAAGAACCACTCGCGTTATCAGCGCCTCGCAGAGCATCCGGTGGTTGGGCTGATCTATTAAATTTAGCTACTTTTGCTATAGTAACAAAAAAACAGTATTTATAAGCATTTTTTAAAAATTCAAAAAACTTAAACCTACAAATGTAGCAGCCGTGGGTGGCAGCTAGCACAATAGATTCCACAATGTTAAAAACAGCGATATAGGAGACTGGTGATAACAAACCCTTAATACAATGCGACCAGAAGTTATCACCGTAGTAATGATGTATGAAGGCCTGTACGCCCAAAAGCACTGAGTTCCAAAGGGACACAACATTTAGTGGAATACCCTTTTGCATTGCAGTAGAACGATGGAACTCATGATAGCCATTCATGCGAAGATCATCGTGATGTTTTTTAATCAAATGATCAAAAAGCTATGAAAATTAATAAAATAAATTTAAATTAAGTTCATTTGTAGACAAAATTCAATTACAAATGTTATAAGCCAGAATGCTACACGCAAATATAGCATAATAAAATATGCTTCACATCGTTTTTGTTCAGGCCAGGAGGCAGCCAACACTATGCCGACAATAGAGATTGCAGTGGAGATTAACAAATGAATGCTATTAAATAAAAAATTTATATATAAAAGCATTCATAAAGTAAGTGTTTAATTAGCATTATAAACAGTTAAATCTATAGAAAACTGCACAAAGAACAATGAAAGTGACGGCTATACAAACAGTTTGCTTACCTAAATGCTGGAATAGTTCTGAGTGGCTTGAACGAGCTTTCATCATTCGATGCAAGCACTGTATCCAGCAATTCCTGTCTATCACTAACACTTACGCGATTACCACCGCCCTCTAAAATAGCCGCATTGTTAGTATTATCCATAATTTGTGCACCCTTTAGTTCATAGTTATTGCAATAAAAATAACAAAATTTATTTACATACATAGTTTAGCTATCATCTACCATATAATTCGGAGTGCAACGACTTACCTTCTACAAGTTAAAATTACGTTTTAATCTAATAATTGATGATCTGCGCCATGCATGTAAATCGGTAAATGCAGTTGCTAAAATGAGTCAGTTTGAAGTACGTTCTTTGTGTTCCACGGCTTGATAGGCGAAGAGCAGAAAACTGATAAGCTTATGAAATATAATGTATTGTGTATTGTATAAAAAGAAACAATAGGCATTATTTATATTTTCCTGACTTACTTTCTGCGACTCAAATTTCATTAAGAATTGCGCTGGTCGCGGCTTTTTTGTTTGGCCTTTATTTTATTTCATTTTGAACAGCGAAAATGGCGTACAAGCGGAAATGTCAAAAAAGTGTTTTTTGTGACAGCTGTTTTTCTAGAGATGGAATTGTGATTAGAAATTATAAGTTATCGATAAAAGCATATTTCGTAATACAAAAATTACAAGTTTTAAGGTACTATTACAGTGTGAAGCTATTAAAAACAACACCTTTTTTATTAATTTTTTTTACATAGTATTATAAAATTATTCAATTCAAATTTATTTACATTATGTACAGTTAAAGTATAAGATATAAAAAACATGTTTTTTTTTGTTTTTGTATATGTTGTTTTTTTCTAGAGGTCGTTGTTGGCGTGTTTAAAAAAAAGGTTGAAAGTTGGTTTCTCGTCTCCAGCATTTCCAAGGCGTCGGAAAGTAAAAAATCGAAGTGCATTCTTCAGTAAAGGGTTGTGGTTTAGCACTCTACCTACGGAAATAAAAAAATAAAGGAAACAAAAAAATGGCATGCGTTGAAAAACAAATTTACAAAAACCCCCTCTTTTTGGCAGAAATTCTTAGCCATAAAAAACAAAATATAAAAGTTTCTCAGCTTTTTATAAGTAGAGTGCTTAACAGAGTTTATGAAGATCTCAATAAATCAAGATTCATCGAAATCGATCAAGCAGAACTCGAGATATCTTAGAAACCAATTCGAAAAAACTTGTTTCGAGAAAAACGTGATTAGATTTTCTTCTATGAACGATAATATATGAATAAATGCGCGACATACGAATATAAAATATGTTGTACCTTTTTTTTATTTGATATTTTTTCTGGAATTTCATATACGCATTCTTAAGACCTTTAAGATTCTAAAAAAAACAAAAAAATTATTTTTCATTTTTTACACACTGTAATAGTACCTTAATTTGTCCTAAATTGCTTCACTTCAATAAACTGCGTTCAAGCTAGCTGTTCGTAATTTATATTGAAATTTCCATGACAATTCGCATATTTGTTTATCTGATAATTGTGATAAATGGTAATTTTTGATAAATTACTTACTTTCGAAGTAATTTCATTGACAGATTTCCCTATGGGAAATTACTTATACCATGTTCTCACTATCGAAATTACTTTGAAATTAAGTACAGTCAAACCTGTTTTTGTGCGGTCCTTTTTTGTGCGATTTTATTTTTGTGCGATCTGTTTTATGCGAGTTTTATTTTTACGCGACCTATTTGTGTGCGATATTTTTTTATGTGGTTTCAGTTATGCTTGCATGCGATATTTTGTATGAAATTTTTTTCAAGCGACATATAAATGTCGTGATGTTATTCGCCCTAGTAAGGTCGCGGCGATATTAGATCAACTGCATATAGCGCCATATTTTTAACCAGGAGAAGGATTTGATATTTTCGACGAAAATGATCTTATCGAAATGATTGAGGATGATTCTTTTAATGATAAAAACGTTATCGATATCTTAACTGATCATAAAGATGAACAAGGAGAATCGACTTCTATGACAACAGACAACATTTATGCAGAAATCCAACTTAGCATAAAATTAGTATACATTTTCTTAGAATTGATAACAACTCCAAAAGAAGTTAAAAATTTCAAAAAGAGCTTCGGTCATGTTTTTCTGGCTATCGCGATATTTATAATAAGCTAACCAAACGACCGTCGTCACAAAGACTTATTACCGTCTATATGGTAGCATTCCACAACAATGGTGGTAACAGATAATAATTCCCTCTCAATATCTTCAAGTGATGAAAACGATTACGAACCAGATCAACATAAGAAAATGCACGTTTTGGACTACGTGGAGTATTGAAGTACGTTTGAATATATATTTTGTGAATTTTTCTTTACTTTGAATACAGAAATACAATTTTTGAAACGTTTCCATGTGTTATTTATTTATTTATTTTGATTGGGAGATAAATTTTTCAGTTTTCCATAGAACTTGGACATATTTCCTAGGGTAAACTTTTTTCATGCAGTCTCTATCTACCGTATAAAAAAATTTTTTTCGTAATGGATTGGTTAAAGTTCAATATTATAGCTATTTGTGAAGTTTCAGAAAATTTTTTGTGTGCGTATTCTTGACATTCAATCTGTGTCGGTTCTAATTTTTTCGATTAAGTATCGACACATCACTTGGTGTCAATGGTGTCAATTAGAATAAAGAATAAATTCAAAATACACGACATTACGTCAAAAGAAAAAGTTAAAATGCTTCTAGAGCGAGAGCAAGTTATTCTGTAAAAACTATACTAGCCATGTGGCAGTCGATTTATTAATATTTAATATTGTAACAGTCTATGCAGGCCATACTATTGCAGCCGCTAAATTATTTACTTATAAGAAACAGTTTATATCAAAGAGATAAATACAGATATAAATAAATAAAGTTAGTTTTTCTCAAGTTCCGCATTTTCCGCTCTCCCAACGTTGGATCCAACGTGAAAGGGATTTATTTCTAAATGGGAACAAGTTCTCATCATATATGAAAGCAAATTTAATGTTTTTCGGTAAGATGGTCGATTCTTGATCGTGTCGAAAATGGTAAATGCGAAACTTGAGAAAAACGAACTTTGTCAAACAATAAAGCACGGTATAGGTTCAGTGGTGCTATGGTGTGCCATGTCAGCTGCAGGTCTTGGCTTCACATCTTCAAGGTATTATGGACCAAGGTATTATTATGCTTTTTTTTTTTTTTTAGCTTTGAACCAAGAATTTCAGGTGTCAAACCTTTTCAGCCAAGTCTGCCTTGGTTCGGAAATGGGGAGATAGATAAGTAGGAGAGAAAGTGGAATAGAGAGAAACAAGTGTAGAATGTTATATGTGTGGCGGAACACTATATCAACATGCGTATTTGAATCTGAGGCAAGTGTTATGACTTTGCCTCAGTCAATTCGAGTTGTTAAGCAATCGCATACCACAAACATCCCTAACACCAATTACAACTTCCAAAGACGTATGTATTGATGAAATTTTAATTTCAGTTGATTAGAAATGAGGAAAGAATTAAAGAAAGGTAAAAGCGTAGGACCATGGCTAGACCGGGATTCGAACCCGGAACCTCTGGGTTGGCAGTCAAGCACGCTAACCACTCGACTACTGAGGCCCCTAAATCATGTTTAAAAATTAATGGCGTTTTCGTTTCTGCGAAAAAATGTTGCCTTTTCACTGTCCTTGTCTTTTTTCGTGTTCGATTCTAAAATAAGTGCAAACGGGTGAGAAAATTCTGTGTTCGTTTCTTAAAATGTCGCCCTCACACAGGGCAAAAAAGGCGCATTTTCTGCCCTGCGAAGTTTTCTCAGGGGAGAATGTTGCCCAGCATATCAGCTGTTCTTAAAGATGATACTTGAAAAGAAAATTTCATGCGACAAGTTTTATTGCATAAATCCCCTCCAACTTGTCCAAGGTTCTTTTCCATTAAGCTTTAATCGGTTCACACAATTATCTATACTTTTTTAAAGCACTTTTTATCAATTCTGTGATTGGTTTTTACGGGGAGATTACGATTTCCGGGGCGCCGCGATTTGACGATGGATTCGAAGATTACTCTTAATAAAAATAAGCATAGCCAAAGGAAATGTTTTGTTATCGATTTGTTTTCGAGTTATCGATTTTTTAAATTTTATTTTTTGCTATAAAGTCTATGAAGAAAATCGGCTATATTATTCTTAATATATAACCGATATTAATGAATAAGGTATTATATAAAAGGTTATATATAAGGCTTTTTAAATTAATGAAATTTGTTGAGTACTTTGTATTTTATAGGCATTTTTGTTCAATAAAAAAATATTTTCTTACACAAAACCGTTATTTTCTCAAAAATTACCGTTATTACTATGAATTATAAAAAGTAAATTATTAAAGCTTAAAAATTTATCTTTCATTTGGTATATAATATATATAATTTATTTGACTTTTTGTGGTGTTTTTTATGATACAATGATTTGCCCTTGTACGGGAAATTGCTTATTCACTCATTTGTACCTTAGATGTTTGGCTTTCTTACTCCATATTGACGAATATTGCCATTACAACATTGTAGCTACAATATTTATATGAATTAACGGGATTTTCAAGTCAGTGAAAAAAATTTGTATTTTTTATTCGATCAGTTAATAAAAAAATATACATATTTTTATCTATCGAAAAAAAGGTAAAACTTTCAAGGTTCTTTTAATTAAAAAATTCAAATCTGATATTTATTCAGTTATAAATTTAAAAACTTTTTTGAAATTATATTTGTATTATATATCGTTCAAAAGGCATTTATTTACCTTATTTACCATTGGATATTGGCAAAGATATAGAAAATTTTGTGAACAGATTTTTTAACAAAGAAAACACTTGGAAAATTTAAATTTTATGTAATATAGTGTGAAATTAAATAAAATATGTATATTTTTATATGTCAAACAAAAGGTCTAACTGTAAGCTTTTCAAACAAAATATATTTTTAGTAACTTAATAACGTAAATTTTTTAGAAAATAACGGTTCTTTTCATTAAAAAATTCAACTCTGGAATAAATTCGCTTATAAAACTAAAAATATTGTAGCAATGATATTTATAACAAATATATTTGAAAGGTCATTTAATGACCTTTCAAATAAAATATCAATCTTGAAGATCCATTGAGTAGCTGGGATGTTTTTTTCTTGTTCTCTACCAGAAAACATCTTCAAATCGCGGCACCCCGGAAATCGTAATCGTGCCGTTTTTACGATTAAATTTTAAAATTTTTGCAAGAATTTGCACGAACTCTATTTTCTGCTGCCATGGACTGCAGTCAGCTCGATTGTTGCGTTCCTTCTTTTTCCTCAAAACTGATACATCACACGCATCTGTCATTTCTGAATGTGCCTCTTACGGCATAGTTCTTGTGAATGCCTCGAATTTATTGAACTATTCACAATAACTTCGTAACCATAAACTACTTCACATCAAAACTTATCAACTGTCGAATTTCAAAGTTTTGTTTTTATTTAATTATTTTTCTTTATACAGATTTAGTTTATTCTTCACATTTTGGAAGATATATTCATGTTTTCTCATAAATAATAAAGTAATTTTATAAATAATTTTACGTCTTTCATGTATCCCAGGCGTGTTAAAGACTTACCCCGCCTAGAAACAGATTCTGAAGATGACCTCAATACACCCCTTAAAGATAGATCAAAAAATATAGCCGCCGCAGCTGCGCCTGATCCACCTAAATCAACGCCGCACTGCAACAAAGAGAATCAAGGCAGTGCCAGTAACTTGTCCAGCATCAACAATGTCTTCAACAAATTCCGCAATTAGTAAGTGGATACTTTTATTTTTATAATACAAACTCTACCTACTCAATGTTTACACACCTGTTTTAGTCCAAAACGAAGTTCAGAGCTCCCTGCGCTGGAATCAGATTCTGAAGAAGACGAAAATCTTAACTGCGCAATTTTAAATGACTCCTTTCTATTGACGCCGGGCAAAAATGAAACGAACCAATATTCCACTATATCTCCACCAAAAGAACAAAGTGCCGCATCACTCAATGCTAAAAATACCGTGAAATCTGAGAATAATGCTTCAAATCTTTCCCTGCTTTCACGATTCGATAAAATGGGTCTGGGCCCTGAGGTTCAGCATGCTAAGACTGAAGTTAAAACTAATGGCAACTCTAACATCAACGCTTTATCAAATACAGGCAATAAGAGTTTGGTTAATGAACGTAAACCGTTAACCACCTCCGTTTGTAACCTGAATAGTATTGCAGAGGATAAAGAACTAGCACAAGTGAAGCGTTATAACTCTGAACCTGAACCTGCAGCTCATCAGCAACAAATATCAAAGGATCAGGAAACACCATTTAAATCGTCTTCCAATTCCATGGGCACAACTTCCATAGATGGACAATTCGCCACACCACAGATACGCTCTTTTTCCGTACAACGTCGTCCACGCGATATCTGCTCTACGCAATCTCAAAAGACTCGTTCGGCCATTGTCAATGAGTTCCGTTCTCAAAAGGTACTCTTTCAAACACCCATGGCTATGTCGCGTCAACCTATTTCAACCAATGATAGCATAACACTCTCGCTCTGTGACTCAATAAGTGATCAACAAAGTGGTACTCCAATAAATATGAAAACTGTTTCACCTCAATGTACACCTCCGGAGCCACCCATAGACCCAGTTACTGGGAAATCTAAAAAGTCTCTTGATGATGCGTTCAAAGAATTCGAATTAGCAGGTGGTGTTCCTTCAGTAAGTGACAATAAGTTATCCTCCGTGGGTGTGACAACAGCAGCGACACCAACTCCTTACTCATTGAGTGTGAGCAACACAGCAACCAAGACTGCAACGAATGGAAAGCAAACAATTATAAAAATAAACAATACAAGTTATATTATTCTTAACAAATTGGGCGCAGGCGGTTCTAGCTCGGTGTATTTGGCTCAATGCACAGAAAACGGCAAAGAATGTGCCATTAAAGTACGCAATCAAACAAAAGTTATGTTACAAGATTTTGTATATGTTTTAAATCAATCTTGCAGATTGTTGATCTACGCGGTGATGCAGCAGTCGTTGAAGGTTATCTGAATGAAACTAAACTGCTGGCAAAACTACAGGGAAATATTTGTGTTGTATCGCTTTACGATTAGTAAATATCACCCGACTGACTACATTGTCTTACCTCATATTTTAACTAATTATTTATAAATTCACAGTCAACTGCTGCAAAAGGAATCTAAACTTTATATGGTTATGGAAAAAGGTGACTCGGATTTGCACAAAATACTGCAAAGCTATAGAACTAGTCTGCCACTTTATGTGCTCATGAATTTTTGGTATCAAATGTTGCAGGCTGTAAATTATATTCATCAGAATGGTGATTATATTTAGGCGCATAGAACTGAATGAAATTGTATCTTTTGTATATTAAAGGTGTTATACACTCCGATCTCAAACCCGCCAATTTTCTGATGATTAATGGACGACTGAAACTAATTGATTTCGGCATTGCCAGCAATATTGCTGTTGACTCTACAAGCATTATAAAGTTTTCACAAGCTGGTACATTTAATTATATAAGCCCAGAAGCTCTAACAGACACTTCGACTGGCAGCAGTCCCATGAGAAATCAGCCCAAAATAAAAGTATTCGCATTCTCAAAGCAATATGTGTAAAAACTTGCAACAAAAATTCTCTTTTTTTCTAATAGATATCTACTAAATCTGATGTTTGGTCACTTGGTTGTATTCTTTATTTGTTAATTTACAAAAAGACTCCCTTCAGTCATATTTTGAATATATATGCAAAAATAAGCGCCATCTCAAGTCCAACGCCATCAATTGATTATCAAGCTTTACCTCCATATTATCCCGACATGTTGTTGCATGTAAGTTACACATTTTTCATATGAATTCAAATTCATAAAATTGCTTTTACTCTAGATGGTCAAAAGTTGCCTACAACATAATCCAAAGAAGCGCCCGTCTTGTGCAGAATTACTACAATATCCATTCCATATGGTTATACCAATAAGAAATTTAACAATTCCACCAAAATAATATAACTCAATTGTATTACTTACTTTTAATGGGCATAATGTTTTAAAGTATTATTATTATTATGATTATTGTATAAATATTTCTTGGTAATCAAATTGAAAATAAACTATTAGGATTAAGTCTTAATGCTCATCTATTTTCTTATGTTCGAAAAATAGAAAAAAAAGTCAGCCTAAAGCCGAAAATTATTTTTATTAACGCACATGCGTGGCTCTTTTGTTACAACATTAATAAGACTGTTATATCCAATAGTGTACGATCTTATTTTGAATATTTTTTGCCTATGAATATAATATGGTTTTTAAGCAACTTCCATTCAGGCAGACTATTTCGGTCTTACAAGAAATTGTTACCGAGCATCGTATAAATGATTTATATGGTGTGTCATTTTATTTAACACACGAATGACTCCGAACGAATAATGTTTCCAATAAGCTTTTACATGACATTTACTCTAAGGAGACGCTTCGTTAGGAAAAGTTATGTTCTATTAAAATTACTGTCTGTGCCGGCTGGTGTCAAACCCGAGATATCCGTGTTCATATGTATTTAGGAAGTATCATTGATCTAAGCTTAAAACAAAATATCTATTTGAGCAGGTTTGTAGGCAAAAACAAACGCCAATACATGGTCGAAGGTACTTCTTCAGTATGAGTTATGGAATTAAAATCTCACCTATTGTTTGCTCAGTTTCTGCTATGAAGTTGTTGTCTTCTGAATACCTTGAAGGTACCAATCAATCATGACCAAGCTTCTTGGATTTGAAACAAGAAATTTACCAATTCCAACATTTAAATGTGGTTGGTCTTAACCGATGATAATCTTTTTATATCCTCGGTTACAGATTCCTCGACCTAAAAAGTTTTTCTATGGAAAAATATAAACAAGCACATCTTTTGGGAGAAAGCATTAAAAATTTTAAGATATTTTATCATTTCAAAAAGTTTATCCGTGCAAATTTTGAGATAATTAGAGGTTTTTGAGACTGTTCGTGGATAATTTTGTTTCGCCTTCTTCTTGCCAGTTTAAATCATTTTCTTTTTATAATTGTTATCTTTGTTAATATTTATCTTTTGTTGCATGAGTAAACGTCCACTGAGATCATATTGCCCATGAAGGCATTTAATGTGCTGATTACCCTTTTGAAGCTTTCAGATTTTTCTGGAATAAGAGAACAAACAACCTGTCGTGGCTTTTTTTACATCCTAAAAAAATGTAGGAAAATCCATTGTACATGAATCTTCATATACAGTGGCATTTAGAAAAGCACATCGCAGGACAAACAAAACATTTCAACAAAACAAAACCTTCAGCTACTCGATGTGATCGTACAAAAAATTGTGCAAATATACCGTAAAGTCTTTTTATCAAAATATTCGACTACTTCATATTCTATTGATAACCAATTATACGTACTAAGCCACAATTCTGGCATCCAACCAAGTTCGACCAACCAAGGGCCTTACTCTGCAACGCGATTCGAAAGCTAAATTGTTCGAATTCGGAAATTTGACACTCTGCAATTCGACTTTCGCATTAAATATTTTGACATTTCTTCTATTTCTTCACACTGATTTTCGCATTTTTAACGTTTAAAAGCCAGTTATGCTATCTTTAACTGAATATTTGTTGAAACGATAAGTTAAGTCACTGTCACTAATGCGAAATAGTTACATTTTGAGATTTAACTTTCGAATCGCATTTCATTTTCGAATCGCATTGCCTTTCGAATCGCGATACAGAGTAAAGCCCCAAGTTTGGATAAATCCTTTTTGTAGTGTAATTGTTTTACTGAAATTAAATTATGATGTATAGTTTATTGAAATATATTAAAATAGCCTTGTCCTTTCTTTTTCGATTTTCCTGTTTTCAGTTTCAAAGAGAATGTGATAGATCAAAAATGTTCTAAACTTGGCCGAAATTAAAATACCCCCACGGCTGATTCTTAAGGGTTAAAGAATCTTAAATTGGAGTTTTTTTTATGAGATTTTGTTATTTTTATGTGTCTAAAATACAAACATATCAAATTGTTTTCCTGCAGCATAAATATAAGCCTTTTTATTAAGTTTGCAATTTTGGGGTTGTATGGGAGGTGGGTGTGTTAGTGGGTGGATGACGCCCATGTCTAACACACATAAGTTTTGAAATAGAATACACAAATACCGAGTTTCAGTTTTGTAACTTTAATATTAGTCTCTTTATAGATTTTTCAATTTTGGGGTTGTATGGGAGGTGGGCTTGTTAGAAGATGGTTGACGCCCATTTTTCTAACACACCTTAGTTTTGACATTGAATACAGAAATACCGAGTTTCAGTTTTGTAACTTTAATAATAACCTCTTTATAGAGTTTGCATTATTTGGGTTGTATAGGAGGTAGGCGTGGTTTTCATCCGATTTAGCCCATTCTCGAACTTGATCTTAGTTGTTAAAAAAAAACTCAAATATCGAATTTTTTTGCGATAGCTTGAAAATTACGGCTGTAATCGTGTCCACAGACAGACGGACAGACAGACAGATGGACATATTGTCATAATATTGTCCCTGTGCGACGTCACTTTTTATAGGAGGTAAAAGTGGTTTTCTTTCGATTCGTTTCATCTTTCTCAATTTCGTATATATACATTTACAATTTCATTGATTAAAAAAGGATCACAGATGTGTGCTGTTGGGTGTATTCGAAAATGCAACAAAATGCGCAAACTGCTTTTGCATTACAAGCAAAAAAAAAGTAATTTTTGTATCAAGCGTCAGTTATCATTTACATCAAAAAAATGTTTGCTGCGCATACTGCGAATCGTGATGCATTTCCGAACAGACCCATTCATTTTTTTGTATCAGCCACCTCAACCTTTCAAGAAATTTCTTGTTATTTATCGTGGCAATCCGCTCCTCCCCCTCCCTTTTTTACAGCAATCAAAAACACAGTTTTCGTTTAATTTCATATATTTGTAATCTTGTTTATCGTATTTATCATCATCTATCTTCATCATCATCAAAATGAGTTATCATTTGAGTCTCGTGAATCTCGTCGTTCAATGCTTTTCGTACAATTGGCAAATATATTTTATTACATTACACATTATTCTTTCAGATGTTTTCTGTTAAATAAATATTAAATTGATTTTATGTTAATGTTCACAATTTATTTCTCTATAAATTTATAATTCGTACACTTTTATACAGTTTCACAATATATTGATTGGCTCGAGGAGATTTATCAATATTAATTAATACTCTGTTGCCAAGATTTCAATGCTCGTTTCTTTTTTCACGACATTGAAACTTCAAATTGCCGCATATTTTTCATTTTTCTTCACATTTTTTTTCTTTCTTTGTTAAGTCTTTCAAAACACGCAGCCTATAATAAGTATATTGATACAGATATTATATAAAAATAGATTCATCATTATGTTTAATTTTAAGTAAATCATTTGCTGTTGTTCAGGTTTCAATTTTATTTAGTGTTTTTTTTTTTTTGTTTTTCATTCTAAATAACCAATACTTTTGTGACAATAGTGATTGAATTTAACATAAACATAAAATCATAAGTAAAATAAAACAAAAATATGATCATAATATCAAGGGTCTCCACATCCAAAAATAGAACAGCAATAAAGATGACAATGAAAAACGTTAAAAAAAAAAACAATTACAAGCGAATATTTAAACCAACATATTAAGCATAAATGAACGTGTGTAAGCTAATTATAAATTCAGTATTGCATCTGGGCAACTTAAGGTTACAATAGAAAATCAAATTTAATTGTTTAAATAAACTAAATATGAAATCGTTATATAAATGCAAACAGTTTTTTAAATGTTTTTAAATAGCGGGATGTTTTTATGTTTTTTTTATTGCGTTTTAAAATTTTTATAATTTATTATTTCAACATTTCACAATTTATGCGGTGCTCATTCTAGCATTGTTTGTTCCTTTCCAATAATTGTTTTTTTAATACTTGCTTAAATACGCTGATGCTTATTAATGTTGCTGTTGTTTGTTTGGGTTTGTTTTTAGTTTTTGCTTAATTTTGTTAGTTTATTTGTTACGCTTGCGTGACGATATTTATATTTACTTTATGTTGTGGAAGGCATATCTCATAATCTTTAATTATACGTTAATGCTTACGAAAATGTCTTGTAATATAACATTAAATATCCTGTAATAAAAAATGATTGTAAAAGGTTTACATATTAATTTTAACGAAGCTTACCTGTTCTCCATTCGAATGTTGTAACGCATTAATTTGTTCATCCTTTGAGCTAACAATGCTGGGTGTGCTGCTTTCAAGCTCCGATACTGTGATATCCTGATTAATAAACAGATAAAACAATTACGATATCAGTTTTTGTGTTTTAAATCATTTACTTACAGTTTTATTGACGGGATGAGCGATCTCCTGAACAGTTCGATTCTCGGCAGGATCACTTATTGCTTCACTGCCAAAATCATTATCTGTTGGTGATGATTCACTTTTTAATAAATCTGTGTTATTGTTGTGTTGATTATCTTTATGTTTTGTATGATTATTGCTACTATTGTTTGATTGTGTTGATTTATGACTATTGCTAGTTGTGGCTGGTGTTGATTGTTTTATGTGTGTAGCTAAAACTTGTTCCATCCATTGATCGAAGGATAATGAGAGCGCAGTGCCAGCACATGCTTTGACTGCATCTGGAAACAGGCGTTGGAATAATTCGCGTGTATGTTTTTCATCCTTTGGAGGATCAACTGTTGTTGTCGCTGTGGTGATTGACTTTTGTGCAGCATCTAATAATTGCTGTTGTTGCTGTAAAAAACGAAATCATTAAGTTTAAACATTGTACATATAAAAGTAGTTGGGAGAAATAGGGTAGAGGATATAAAACAAACACATATAAATAATTAAAAGCAAAACATGCACTTACAACTACGTTGGTATTAGAAAGTTTATTTTGTTTAGTTGTTTTTTCAGCCGTTTGTAAAGCTTCAACTAACTTCCAGTTTTTCGTACGTAAATCCTACGAGATATGAAATATAACAACAGCATTAGTTTCATTAACAAACAAAAAAAAAACAAATAAATTTAACCAAAAAAAAAATATGTGACAAAATATTGTGCGAAATATGTTTACGTATTAATGTGCATTGATTGATTGGAAATAGAAAATTAAAATTAATTGAGCTATGAGGAAAATTAAACGTATACGAAAGCATGATGAAAAGCGTATATAAAGCGTATTTGGGGAACTTTTAATAATGTCAATAATCAAATTAAGTATGTCTGTAGTGAAGTTGTGGCGTACTTCCTTTTATTGTTCAACTAATACAACCGTTAACTCATCTCTTAAACTCGGGTTTTGTAACAGGAAAATTCTGTTCTCATCTCTACTACAGGTGTTAAATAAAGGTATAACGACTTTTTTCTTTCAAGAATTTGTCGGATTTGTGGTAAGAAATCGTTACAAAATGAAGTGGCAACTATGAAAACTAATAAAGTATGGAAGGTGTCTCATGCTTACGATCGAAATACCGGATCTTAAATGAAAATGGGTCTTTCGGGTTTCGAAAAGGAGGTTGCAAAAAGTAAAACAACACAATATGGACTACATATACATATGGGTATAAAGTGGGCTACAATAAAACCTATGAAAAAATGAGTAAGTTAACAGCTACACTTCCGCACGCATTAGCTGTAGACGTTCAACACAGTCTTTATCAATTGCAACAGTTTGATGTAAAAGTAATGATATATTATTAAATAAGATAGGCAGTGTTTCACTTGGCTACACGTGGACTACATATTCAAAATTGTGGAAACTACGTGTCATGGTACAGCAAGGAATAGACAACTGTTGTTACTTTCTCCAATAAAGCAGAATACTCTAAGTAGTTTTAATATCTTCTTTAAAAAGTCTAGAAGTCCCAGCAACAATTCATGTGGATTGGTTTTCAATTTTTAAATAAATTTTAAGGTGACCATTGGAGAACTTTTAAGTCACAAATTGAATATTTCAATTTAAATTCAAAGCGCTTGAAATCTGCTGCTTAACAAAAATATTGCAAATAAAAACAAAATTATTTTCATGAGCACAATTTGTTTTTACTTCAAACAATTAAAATAAATGTCAAAAACATAACACCAAAAGGTGTAAACTAATCGGTGTTAAAAATTAATTCTCATAACCTTCAGCATGATTCGGTGTTCAAAATATTACACCGAATGCAGTTAGTTTTCAGCTCCGCCAAATCGGATTCGATTTTCACCGAATGGTGTTGGACTCCCATTGGGAGTTCAAATTTTTAATTGTGTAGATATTAGTTGAGGTTTGTGGCCTACAGACTGCATGGCGTACATTTTTGGTATCAACTTGCGGTAGCTATGCAATTCCATTTTAGTATTTTTCTGGATATACTTTTTAATAGAGAACTCATAAAGTATATTTTAATATATGATTTATTTTCCTTAATAAACATTTCGCACACTAAATACAAAACAGTCACAACTCAAATTTTTTGACAACGACTTTTTCTTATAAATCAATTCACAAAACACATGTCTCACTATCTTTTTCATTATTTTCTTCATTAACTGAAAGAATGAAGTTTGTTTGTTTAAATGAAAATTGCTTTTCTTCTGTTGTTTCAACCAAAGAGTTTTATTTTTCGCTTCTCCTGAAAAGTTATGTTTTTTTAGTTGTGTCTGTTTTGTATTTAGTGTGCGATTTGTCTTCTTTCAAGAATAAAATTTGTTGAAAAAATGTTAATTTGCTCACTCTTAAAAATTTTCGAAATTTCGATGACCGAATATTTATTTTTTAAGCACCCATAGGTGTTGACGAACTTCGATTCATCGGTGTTCAAATTTTTAGCTATCCGAATGGAGTTCAAGAGTTTTGAGAAGTTGTTAAAACGCAAAGAAATTTTCTTTTATGCATAATTTATGAACACCGATAGGACAAAAATCTTGAACACCATTTGATCTTCAAAATATAGCTCCGTCCGGACGTTTGATAGAGAGAATAGGGGTGTAAAAAGTGGGCGGAAGTATGTGGGCTCGGCACTCAATAACAACTTCTAAACGCCTGGACCTATTTCCATGAAATTTGTTATGAAGGTTCAACTGCTCCCAAAATAAAACAAAAGGCTATCAAAAATTCCAAAGGTTTCCCAAGAGGGCGCTTTAAGTAGTGAGTTTTTAAGACTCAATAACTCCTAAATGCCTGGACCGATTTCAACTGCATCCAATATAAAGCATAGGCAAAAAGTGGGAGGAATTATGTGGGCGTGGCACTTTATAATAACTCCTAAACACCTGGACCGATTTCAATCAAATTTTGGTATGAAAGTTCGACTGCGCCCAAGATTACAAAGGCTATAAAAAATTCTAAAGACTTTCGCAAAAGGGCGCTTTAAATAGAGCATTTTTATGACTCAATACCTCCTAAACGCCTGAACCGATTTCAATGAAATTTGATTCAATGAACCGATTTCAATGACCGTTCAACCGCACCCAAGATAAAGCATAACATATAAAAAAAATTCCAAATGAAATTTCAATGAAATTTGATTCAATGAACCGATTTCAATGACCGTTCAACTGCACCCAAGATAAAGCATAACATATAAAAAATTCCAAAGACTTCCGCAAGAGGGCGCTTTCAGAAGTGTATTGTTAAGACTCAATAACTCATAAATGACTTGACTGATTTTACAAAAATTAGGTACGTGAAATAACTTGACCCTGCAACAGAATTGAGGCTCTTTAAATTTCAGAAAACTTCAAACTATGTTTGGCTCATTCACGTCAAAACGGATGAACCGATTTTTAGAAACTTTGTATCTGTTACTGAAATAGGCATTTGTATCTGTTACTGAAATAGATCCTATGCTTTTAAAATTTCTTTCGACAAAAATCAAGGAATGAGCCGAAGGCAAACGAAATCAAGAACCAAAGACTAACGAAAAAAAAGAAGTTTAACTAATACTAGCAAAAGCTATATACAGATGAAAAAATTAACCGAACAATATCGACAAAAACCGAAGTTGAACGAAGGCAATCCACAAATCGAATCGATGCTTATAGGATTTTTTAAAATTGGAATATTTTACAGATAAAATTGCATATGCATGCTTAGAAAAACTTTAAAAGCATTTTTCTCGAAATGATTTTTTGAAACTCAAAAACCAGACGTCAGATCGAGACATTGAAGATGTCATTATTTTTAATCATCTCTGGCAGGTACAGTTTTACGGAAATTTGACTAAACACTTTCGACGGAAGGAGGGGGGAAAACATCAAAAAACTATAATTTTAAAATTTAGTTGATTATTTAAAAAATGTTAAAATGAGAGCAGTTTTGAAAATCGTCCTTTTTCTGTGCTCGAGGCACAACCCCGAATAACACTGGGTTACATTTGCTAGTATTCTATATGATGAATTGTCAATTTATTTACGAGGTCCCGTAGGGCGCTTAAACGAAAATCCTTTGGAGATATGGAAGGACTTGAAGTCTCAGTTCCTAGTTTTGTATAAATTGGCATTCAAATATTTATCAGTTATAGCAACTTCAGTCCCCTCTGAGACTTTTTTCCAAAGCTGTTCAAGCTTTAAATCAACAAAGGAACTGACAAAAGTGAAAACGCCTTCAAAATTGTTGTTTTTGCAAAACCTTGAACGTTGCCACTGAGATCTTCAATTCCAAAGATATAAATTTGTATATTCATAAAATTCTTTATAAATAAATCAAACATAAAAACTTTCGATTCTTGTTGTTTTTTTTTTAGCAAGGAAAAAAAAGTAGAAACATCGATGTTTTTTGTCGATGCATCGATGTTTTCATTCCATGTGATATATCGAAATATATAGAGAAAAAACATCGATGTAATTTTTGATGGGCATCCCTAATTCACACCGAATAATGTTGGACTACCAGAAACACCGTTCGCAGTTAAAATTTCTGTATCGTCCTTTAAAGAAAACTATTTTGGAAAAACAATATGAGAAACATTATTTTAATTACTGTACAGACGACACCGATGCCGATGATATTGATATATGCGTGAAGTCAGTTCAGCATTCTCCAAGTAACAGAAAGAGTCTAGTCTACCGCTTGGAAATTACAACCAGTAATCGCACGACAGAATTGGCTATAATATTATCAAATGCGTGCGTTAGACAAGGATGGTTACATTCGTTGCAACATGGCAACATTTTTTGGAAGAAGCGAAAACGCCATTAGAAGAGACCAAAACCTATCTAAGACTGCGTGCATAGTAAACGCATACTCCGACAGGCAGGCTGAAATCTGTGCGAACAAACGAGATACAAATAGATATCTATCTCGCTTTTTCACACTGCCTGTCTGAATCGGCGTTCGCAGCCTAAGGCTATCAATAAGTAAGTAAGTAAGTAGAAACGATAAGAGTTTAAATTGTCATTTTCTTCTAGTCAACATCCCTTACAAAATAAAAAACACAAAAACATAACACATTTAAAAAAACAATTAATTCAAACTTTTCTGCAGAAGGTATTTCATACTAGCTCAAAATTTCAAAAATAATTAACCAGTAATTTTTTAATTTCACTCCTTTATAAATATCTACTTTAGCCTAAAGTTACCGAGTTTGTATTTAAAGTAGTCTCATTGAGTTTTGAAGGCTTTGTGAAATAAGGCAACAATATCAAAACGAAATAAGGCCCCAAAAATGGGGTGTATTTTCATAATGAAATAAGAGTTCACGAATAAATGCCCCAATTCGATGAAATACCATCCTAAACATTTTTTTTTGTATATAAATACTTGGGGCCTTATTGCATTTCAAGTTTGCGCCCTAATTTCCTGGGGCTTTATTTTATAGAGCCAATTTTGAGATGTTAAAATTTAAACACAATTTAAAAAGTTTCAAAACCTTAACTCAATTAAAATTGTAAATGAGTTAACGGGCCCAAGTCAGTAAGATTGTAAAACGAATTGCACTGCAAATATTTAATAAACAATTTTGAAAATTTTAGCCCTAACCAAAATAGACGATTTGCTCCGTAACGAGCGAAGACGAAAATGTTCGCTTAAATGCAATTCAATGATGTTGCACAAAATAAAATAAGCAAACGTAAACACATCGAAACTGAACAAAACGGTTTGACAAGACGTTTTGTTCCGTAAGAACCGAACTTTAGCGTCTTAACTGGTCAGCAACAATAGTGCAGAGTATTTTTACATCAAGTTTTGTTGCTTTTTATCAATTAGTGCAAGAAACAATATTTTAATGAATCAATACCCATTGTTGGCATGAACAAGGCATTTATATGAATTTGAAACAGTTGGCAGCAGACCAGCCTAGACGAGTTCAAGAACGTTTCATTTTGGGTTAAATGTCAAAACAGACGTAACCGAGTGTATACGCTCGTCGAGTTACAATCGTCGTTTTGTCTATATTGGTTGGGGCTTTTGATTTTTGAAAACTGGAAGTTTGTTTTTTTTTTAACATTTAAATGAACTAGTTATTATTTGTAGAATATTATTAAATTTAAATAAAATAAACACAAAACATAAAAACTATCAAGTGTAACAGATGCTACAAAGTGTTTAATTAATGAGTAATAAAATCATGTACTTACATTATTTTTTTCTTTTTGCTCCTGCAACTGATCGAACAATTCTTTTTCCTTGCGGTTAAAGTCTGCTGCAGCAGTTTCAATCTCTGTCAATTTCTTGTCTTTCTCAGCCATCTCAGTCTTAAGCAAATCAATACCTTGCTTTAGCTTATCTTCCTCTTGCTCGCGCTGTTGACGCTGACTTTGCATTTTAGTTAATTCGAGCATGAGTTCAGAGTTTTTCACATTAAATACAAGCAGCTTTTGCTCTTTTTCAGCTACCTGCGCTTTAAGAGCTTCCAAAGTAGCATGCATATCTGATTGCTCCTTGGATTGTTCCTGGGATTTGTTGTTTATTCCAGTTAATTGCTGCGTAAGGTCATCATTCTTTGCATGCAGCATTTGAATCTCATTTTGTTTAACAACAAGCTCTACATTGCGAGCTAGAGCAAGTTCAGCGGTGACAGTTTCCAAATCTTTGTGGGATTGCATTAGATTAGCATTAGCAGATTCTAGAGCATTTTGCAAATTACGTATTTCAACTTTGTTCTCAGCATTTTCGCTTTCCAGAGTCTTTGATTGTTCCATTTCAAAGACGCGATTATTGGACAATTGCTCCAGTTCATCGCGTTGCTGTTCGAGTGCGCGTATCTGTTGCACTTGAGTTTGTATGAGCTCAGATGTTTTCTGTTGCGAGTCCTCAACTGCCTGATGTGATGCATTCATCATGCAGGTCAGCTCGGTTATGCATTTATCCTTGTGCGCCAACTCGTTTTGCATTAATTGCAGCTGAGCAAGCAGATCCTGAGAGCTAGCTTGTTTCTCATGCAACAATTTTGCTTGGAATTGTTGGCGCTCGAGTGTAATTTTATCATTTAGGGATGCCAACTCTTGATTGAGTGCGTTTAGTTCTTGATCTTTGGCTTGCAGCTTTTCAATGTAGGCTTTGACATTGACATTCATTTGAGCACGCTCAGTGTTGACTTCAGTGCGCAAATCACGCAACTTAGCCTGAATACCCATTGAAGCTTCCTGTTGTTCAGCTAGAAGGCGTTCTTTTTCTTCAAGCTGACGTTTTAATTTCTGGCAAATGTCGTCAGACCATTCAGAGTGTGTCGTAGGCATATCTTGTTGTTTGTTGAGAAGATAGTCGATAAGGATTTGTATTTCGGAACGATTGAGTTCAGCACGACGGAAAAGATTCATCAAGAGTGAAACACCAATGGTATCGGTTTCCGAGAGTTTATCTAAAGCTACTACAAGTTCCTTTGTGGCTGCTGTTTCTTTGTTTTGCTTCTTGGTTTTCGAATTTACTTTGTTGCTGGTATTCTGACTCTTAGGTGAACCTTGACGACCCAATTTCTCATCGAGCTGCTTGATTTCTTTTGCAATATTAATAACCTCAACAGCATGTTCTATCTGTTTCTCAATTTTGTTGGTGGTTTTTTCTTTTTTGCCTTGCTTTGACTTTTCCTGTTGCTGAGTTGGCTTTTCATCCTTTGCCTTGTTTTCCTTATCTTGTTTTTTCATCTCTACAACATCTTTGGGTTGTTTTACTTCAAAATGATTTAATTCTGGCTCTTCGACAAGGTTTTCCTTGACAACAACAGGTTCGTTTTTGTTCACTAGAATGCCACTCTTGGCGCTTTTCTTGTCTTTTTTGGATTTCGGTTGCTTTGATGCAGTATTAACCACGACGTTCTCTTTATCAGCATTGCTAGAACGACGCAGTGGCACATTCTCGACGTTGTTATTGTAGGTTAAAATCTCTGGATCAGGTTCAAATTCAACATGTGTCTTGGACAAACCTTGAGGCTGTTCATCCTCGACAGAGGCATGATCAGATTGAGCATCAGAGTCTTCTTGATCCTGTTCATGTTCGTTGTTATCGCGTTGTTGTTCCTTTTGACGCTGTTTCTTCTCGCGTTTTTGCTCCTTCTTCAGTTGTTGCATTTTTTTGGGTTTCTTTGTGGTTATCTTGTTCTGGCCATATATCTTATCGGTCATTGCTTTCTTTTCGGCAATAATTTCCTCGAATGTTTTTCTTCTAAAGAACTTGTTGATAAAAAGCAGAGAGAAGAGTGAAGCTAAGAATACACAGCTGATAACAATTAAAATATGAAAGTCCATCATTGCATAGTCTTTTTGAATGCACACAACGTTGAAAGTTATTTACTGAAAATAGAGGAAAAATGCATATGAGAAATAAATTTGGCTTTCATCAAGATAATCTTAAAATATTTTGTGCTAATTTTAATAGCATGTTTCTTTCTGAGAGAAGAATTCTCTCTTTGACAGTCTACATTTTATATTCCATATTTTAAATAGTCAAGATATTTGAAGATCCTTAAAAATAAGAAGAAGATCCTATAAATAATTACAACTTATCCTTTCACAGTGATGTTTTCTTCACCATTTTTTAATGGTTTTTTTAAATTTAATGTTGGCATGATGATAAATTTCGATTGAAGCAAATTCTAGATCGATTAAATTCCTAACATTTATATTCGATAATCATTTTAAGAATTCAGTACGAAAATATGCCGAATGGGGGAACATCTCGCACCAATTAAATATGCCATATTTTTAAATTGATATATCGGATGAAAACTAATCTTATCTTCCATACAAAATGACGACATCAAAATACTAAAAACTTAATAAATTTCACAAAAACATATGTTTCGACTTAAGATTTTGTACTTGAATGAGATAAGATAAAAGTAACTTTTTCTTTTTCAAAAGTTTCAGCAAAAGGTGCGACAAAAAACTACGCCCACCTTCAATAGTGCAGCTAAAACATCAATTACACAAAGATATTTTATGATTGTTCTAAGCTCTAAAATCTACCACTTATGTGTTCGAGAGTATATTTCTTTTCAGAGACAGTTCAACTGTTTGGACACTATCTCGAGTAATATAAACCCGAGCTGAAGATTAAATAAACTTAATAAGAGAGTTAAATTTTTAATATATTTGCAGCCACGTTCAGTATCTCGAAACAATCACTTTTGACGGTCTTAGAAAAGATCTTGTTATTATAATTTCTTGAACGAACGAAGGTTCAGTTCATTTTTTAGTATGAAGCAATGAACTGTCCACAAAAAACGAATTAAAATCAGAAAATTATTAAAAATGTAAGCACTGCAAATACTGAAGAAAACATTTGATATTTTGTTCAAAATTGCCACTGTTTAATGAATAGAATCTTTTTCATATCTGCTTTAAATATAATTTTATAGCAAAAATTTTTCTTTTTCAAATTTTTTAATTGAATTTGCCTTCTTTTGTCAAGCGAAGTTGCTTGAGACCAAAAATATATTGCTATTTAACATTCACATTATCAGACCATTGATAAGAGCACCAGCAGCCTGCTTGTTTTCAACACCAGCTTTTTAAAATAATTGTATGTTAACGTGTAAGAATTCAGAAACACTCCTTATATACTAGATTTTAAAACTCTTATCAGTTCAGCAAAATGTATAAAATTAAAAGAAAAGACATTTGAACTTTTTGAACAGCAGAAAATAATTTTAAATACAAATAAACGAAAACCTTAAAAATACAAAACTTGTTTAAGATGACGTGTTCATCTGCAATTCGACATTGGTGATCACAACAAATAATGTTCATTGACTTCGTAGAAGGAAATATAATATTCGATATACCGGCCGGCGACTATTTTTGCATAATTGTTAGTGTTTGTTTCTGTATATATTAAAGTGTTTATATGTATACAAGCGTGATTCATTAATTGTACTGTTGAATTGATATTGACAATAGATTTAAATAAAAATGCTGGTAAAAACAAGTAACTACAAACGGTAAGAGTCGATCATGGGGTATTCTGAGGTAATTGTGTGAATATTCAACTGTAAGCTAGTTTTAAATATATATTTTATTAGCGCTGACGTCATTCCCAGAGCAATAGTATGCGGTCAACATGATAGCATCAAGTCAAAACGTCATTTATTCTGCTGACTTCAAAAATAATACATAAGTCTCTAAGTTATCGTCTTTACTTGGTACCGTACCTTGAGTCTATTTTTAGCCAACTGAAACCTGTCTACCGGTACCAGTACAACAAGTTGATAAGTAAACCTACTTTATAAAACATACAAATAACAGCGAAATTTCTTTCACCTTATATCCAAGACTTGTTCTATACTGTGATCTTGTTTAACTGCCAAATATACATAAATATTTTCTAAGACTTAAAAAAGTTCATTTTGTTTACGTAAACAACTATTTTCAGTAGAAATTACAGCAAAGTATGAAGAATATTTGAAAAAAAAAAAACAAAATTAGCTTTGAAGTCAAACTTAAAGCTGAAGTAACAAGAAATCAAGATCTATTCAATTTTGCAAGAAGTCCCACGTAAATTAATAATACAGAACACAACAACAAAACAGCAACATCGAAGATAAATACAAACACAAAGAAATACGTGAAATTATCTTTCTAACCGGTAATACAGTAACTGCTCAGCGCTGTCTTCTTCGCTATCTTCAGAAATACCCACTACATTCCGCTACTAACGTAAATAAGCTGTATACGTTGACGTAAACTAAGAAAAGAAACCAAGATTCACATATTTGCCAAGTGCAAAAATTTAACCCAAAAGGTTGTTGCTCCGCTCTCTCTCGGTTTTACTTTCGGCTTTAATCCGTAAATTTTCAACTAAGCGCGCTTCGTCGTTCATTGTCGTCTGCGAGCATGTAATGCTAGCTTGTTTATGTGATTGTTTTGTAGCTTACTTCTTTATATTAAACAAAGTTAAGTTATTCGTCAATATTTGTTGAAAAGAATTGCAATTTGTTTGCAATATTTTGCTGTTTCAATATTATGTGCTTAGCAATTTCATTTATGAGTTTAAACAAATTCCAAACTCATGAATAATGAGAACAATGTAACACACCTGTATTTAGAAAATTATTTATATTCTTGTTATTATTTATATTTATATTTTTGTTCAAAAATTTACTTGAGTTTATGATTTTTTTATAAAATTAGAATTTTCCTGTGTCGCCCAACGCACAACAACGCTACAAAAGAATGTTTTTATATTTTTACTTGCAAGCATTACTTAGAACAAGTATTTTTCTTATTAAGAACAACTTATATAGTACCTATTAAATATTTAAAATTAAAAAACGATACACTTCACTTAATGCCAGAGTCAAAGCATGAACACAAAAGAACAGATACTAGGCAAGCAAATAAATAAACAATTTCGCAACGACTGATTGACACACAGCGTTATATGTACGTATGTATATAATAATAAATAGGCCTATATGTATGCATACCGCCTTCAGAGGTCATCAACCGGAAGAGATGTAAAGTCAAAAATATTTTAACCGACACTTTGATATAGAGCGTCACGAGATTATAAGAAATTTTCTTGTTCATAACGTAAACAAGCATACATTTATTTTAAAAATATGCATAAAGTATTAAATTCCATTGAATGTCGTTTTTGACAGCTAGTTGTGTGGAAAAAATATGTCTTTAATTAAATGATGAATAGATTGAAAGCAAATATGTAAGAAGCCAGAGAGTACAATAGATATAAAACGTCGTGGCAAGAAATAAGAGCTACAGCAGTGACGTGAAATTTTTTTTAACCCGTATCTAGTCGATGCCAGAATATTTAAGCCGATTTCTAATATTTTCACAGAAAATGTTCACTTTAAGCTATTTTAATACAAAAAAATTTAAAGTTCTTCTAGAAAGTAACACCCACATAGGTGTAATAAATATTAATTGTCAAGAATATTCTCATCTAACCATTTTTGGTAAGTTCTACTCGACTATTAATTTATCTTCTTTTAAGAGATAGAATTTTTTAAAAACATGAAAACTTTTTGAAAAAATAATTAGTTTGCCCAGCAGTTGCTTTTCGAAGCATAGAATGGTGTATTTTATTGGCCCGGAATAGCAATTTAGCTGTAGGTATGAAAACACCAAGTTTATACGAAAATAAAAGCAAATTATACTTTTCAACACTTGAAAAGACTTTTTTTAAATCTTTACACACAATTGACCGAGAACTGAACCATCATGGTAGACTCCGAAAGGCTAAAGAACATGTTTTCAAGAAGCTTTACATGGCTTTATTTAATCTCTGAGGTTTGCCATTGTCTACAGAGAGTTGACGACCCCAAACTTTTGCTTCAGATGAGGAGTGAACTCGGGATTCGTTAGCTCGCACGCCACACACTTAGCATGCACGACGACTGACGCCACATAATATTTATAAAAGTTGAAATTAATAATTTTATCTTTAAACTAGTTATCCTAAAAACTACATTTTCAAACATTGCTTCAGTTCGAACTTAATAACTTATCTTATCGATGTGATTTTTCATTAAGGCTCATTCCACAGAAATGAGGAACGGAAACATGAATTCTAAAATGTATGTATTTGAAGTAATTTTTGGTTTTCGAATTGAAGTGGAATCTTAATTTAGTCCTGCTGCAAAAATATTTTTAAATTAAATGCTTTTTCATATTATTTTGACAATTTAACTAAACAAACTTCGAGTAGAAAAAAATTTTTAAATATTTTGATTTAATTTACCCCTTGAAATCAGTCATCTTTTGATACAACTTTAAAAAAAATAAGGTTAGTTATATTAAAAAAAATATTAATGTTGTGTTTGAATAGTTTGTAATAATTATTGGTTACTGCGTTTTCAAAGTACAAAATATTTAAACTGAGTGTTTTTTCTGTGTCACACCCGTCCCAAAAAAGGCTATAGTTTTCCTAAGAAGCAACATGGGCTTATGATAAGAATGAAACTTTCCTAAAGTAAGGATATTGATGTTTTACATAAATTTGTTAACTTTTTTCATTCAATAAATTATTTTTATTCTTCATTTCCGTTACAAGAAGTTTGTCACACCCGGAACGGTTTTCAAAATTTTTTTCTAATAATGAAATTTTTGCAAGTATATGAATAAATTCTTTGATTAAAACAAGCTTTATAAATTCATGTATAGCGAAATCAATTGTATTGGTATTAATTTGATCAAAACTTCATGCGAAAAATTTTTTGCAAAAAAATAGTTTTTTTTTAAATATATTAAAAACTTGAAATTATTTGTACAGGTATTAATTTGATAAAAAATGCATGCAAAAAAATTTTTTGCAAAAAATTATTTTTTTTTTAAAATAATACATTCATTAAAAACATATTTTTTTGATTTAAGTGTCAAAAATATGTGAAAGTTATTATACCCATTAAGTTCTTATATATAATTCCCACATCATTCGCACTCGTCACACCCGGGACAATCTTATGTCACACCCGTCCCATTTAAAAGTTTAAAAAAGAATGGTTATCGCCATTTTTTTTAAATATTTTTTACTGGCATTCAACAGAAAATATATTAAATTGGAATATATGCAAGTCAAAAATTGTCTCATTATGGAAGATGGACTGAATTTTAATGCTAAACTCAGAATTTTTAGTTTTTAAACTTGTGCTCGTCACACCCGTCCCAGGTGTTTAAGCGAATGTAACTATTAAACTAGTATAAATTATTGCATTATGTTTTAGCATTTTGAAACCTTGAGGCACCTTCTAAAAAACCTTTTATTATTTTATCCGGTTAATACCATTTTCAGCACGATAAAGTAGTCAAAACGTCACACTCGTCTGTATGGAATGAGCCTTAAGTACTTACATTTTGTGCTCAGGCACATTTTTTGTTTGCCTATTTACAATTATATGCAGAAAAATACGACAAAAAAGCTCTGCTATTCTCTACAACAGCTATTTACAACCTCTGTTGGCTGCAGCAGCGATGTTTAACAGAGCTATGTCGGCATTTATTTTGATGTGATTTTTGAAAAAACCCATTGGGAAAAAGGTGTTTTCCTTCGATTTACCTACCGTAATGACATTCTATTCAAATAAAAATAATATTCTGCACTTCTACTCAAAAATACTTTTCCATCGATATAAGTATTATATAAATATATTGACATTAACCCAAACTTTTTGTTTGCGTATTAATATATAGATGTTTTGATTTTCTGAACGAATTCCTGTTCACATGGGAAAAATCGCTTGCTTAGTGCGTGGCCCCTAAGCGTTAGCATACATGAACAATTATTTACCAAGTTTATAAACTGACAAGGTTCTTAACATTGAAATTAATTTGTTTGATCTACCCTCAACTTTCAGCAGACACTGGCAACACTGCATACCTGAAAAAGTAAATAATGGCATGTAAAGCTTATTGAGAGCACGAACAATACCCTTTCGGAGACGACATAGAACTCGTTACTTTAGTTCTCGATTACTTGAGTACAATCACAATAAGATTTCTCGACCTCAACACGTGCACGAACGCACGTTATTATATAAAACTTAGGTAAGATATTAAAATAGACCGGCAATTCTTTAAAATTATTATATTTATGAAAGAAAGATGAATACACAAAGAGATAAAATAATTTATAGTATCAAGGAATCCATTTTTTACTTTGAAATGTATACCTATTACTAATTACAAAATTTGAAAGTTGTATAAAATATCATAATGTGTTATGTTGTATAAAATATTATATAACTATTAAAATTAATGCTGTAGCATTAGCCTGATTTATGTGCTTTCAAGGTTAGAAATAGCAATTGGTTTTTTTACTATTATAGAGAAAATCGTTTAAAATATTTTGCAGAAGTGAAATATTGCAAATAAATAATTAACTTTTTTGCGGTTAAACCAAAAATTGTTGAAGGTTCCAAACATTTTTGGAATGTTTATTCAACAAAGGTTCGAAAAAAACCACAGGAATTCAACTAATTATCAGCAGACAATACCGTCATACTAGTGGCATCTTCGTTCTTGTAAATATGAACAGAACCAAGCAACAAGCCATAAACAAATTATTTAAATAAGTGGCTTGTTGTTTGCTTGTGTTCGAAAGTGTCAGATACTCTAAAATTTTATTATTTATGACAATATGATGCAGTTTTATTAGTAAATCTTTTAGTTCAGTCATTCAGTCATCGCCACAATAGAAAATTTACACATATGATTCATATTGTTTCTATTTATGCTGACGCAACACTGATCAATAATATTAGTTGTCGGATATTCAAGGAAACATGAAAAATAAAATAAATAAATATGAAACACGATAGATGTAAGAATACGGCAGCATCATCAGCTATACTTGTTTACATATTGTTGCGTAAATAAACATAAACTGTACACTTTTCATGCAGGAAGGGAAGTTTGAAAATGTTTTATCGGCAAAATTTGATGCTTTTTATATTTTAAGCTATATCAGTTGTAACCCATAAACCTCATTGTAATATGCGATGCAAAAAACTTTGTAATATTTATTCATTGAATTGAATAAAACATGAAAACATAAATAATAGCGCCAAAGTTTATCAACACATCAGAAATTCTGCTATTATTCACTAGACAAGTGAAAAGAGTGTCGTCCAACGACAGGTGTGTGCAATTTGCATTTATATTTGCAATGCATTATTCTGTACAATGAGCTTAATTAGTAAAAATGGGTGAAATATTTTTTTTTCGTATATTTTCAGACTGAAACTTGTCAGTTTGCTTCACAATCTTAGGTGAAAGCCATTGAGGTGGAAAATTTTTAGAATTGAGGGATCTAGATTACAAATGTTAAAGAAAATATTTATAATATTGAAGCTTAACTTAAATACTTAATAATATTACTTTTCACAAAAAAAAGTTCAAATTAAAAAATAGTAAAATCCGTTTGTTGTGGTTAAAAACTGTTTGACTACATAACAACTTATTGGGTTTAAAAAGCGCCTGGAAATATTGAATGCTATAGCAGTTATCACTCTATTGTTTGAATGTTTTTTAAACAGTTCTTAAAAATATCTTCCAGGTCTCGTTTAATTTTTACAAAAATAAGCTGGAATAAAATATCAGTATAATAAGAAATGCCTATTTACATCGCTAGGTCACATAAGCAAGCAGAGAATAAGTGATTGCATCTTAGTTTCTGTCCGATCCACAACTTATATGTAATAACATTAGTTTTTATATTTAACTAATAAATGCTGTTTCTTTAACATGCATTCAAGCATTTCATTATCATTATTAAATTTTGAATTATCAATATTTTCCGTATAACCTAAAGTTATTTGTCGAAAACAAATTACACATTGTACATTGGAAGGCCTTTATGATTACTATTTTGATATTTTTTTAAAACAAGCTCAATGACAAAAATCTTTATTTTTTATACAAATGACTGTAGTTTCATGCCTTTAATAAAATCATGCCGGCAGCCAATTTTTGGGATTAATTGTCATTGCGGCAAATAAGCATGATTAATAACAATCGAAAAATATAAGCATTTCTTTCGAAAATCACTTGAACGAATTATTAAGCATACCAAAAATAAAAATTAAATATTTTATACACAACTTTATTACGCTAATTAAGTGCTTAATTGGCGACGCAGTGTAAATTGCATTGAAGACAAAACATACAAACATTACTACATTCATAGTACAAAGGACGGACTTATTAATGTTTTTTTTTAATAAATTTATTATAGACACTCAGAAGAGCATCGAGAAAGCACAAAAAGGAACGCAATAAATGTTGCACCAATATTTGACAGTTTTCACAAAAACGGCAGACAGATAGACAAACAGCCGGATGGTGCGATGCACAATGGGGTTTTTGTTTAATTAAGGCGACCAAATGTTAATTTACCCAAATTACATTTGATAAAAAAATTCTATTTTTTCTGTGTATCTAGATTTGAAACATGCAGACATTTTGTTGTTTTATATGGATATTTTTTCAATATCCGAAAATTCACGATATATAGTAGTCTTCTTCATAACTGCAACTAAAAAGCTTTGAATAGCTAACTTATTTTTCGATTAGGTCAATTAGTACATAAATAATGCGGCCGTAGTCATGCGTGCCAAGTGTGTGGCGTACAGTCCAACGAATCCCGAGTTCAATACTCACCTCGGGCAAAAGTTTTTCGATAGAAATGCAAACCTCAGAATGTAAACAATGCCATGTAAAGCTTATTGAGAACATGCATGACCGTTCGGAGTCGGCATAAAACATGTCAGACCAGTGCTCGATCAATTGTAAAAAAAAACATTTAAAAACACATAAATGGCCAATTCGGTTTTGTTACTTAAATAAGGGCAATTTAAAAAAAAAGGTAATTGTGGGTGTTTCAATATTATTATTATTATTATTATTATTACTATAACATAATTCCCTAAAATGTGAGTGCGGAACGCTTGATTTTTTGAAAAATTTCATAGCATATTTCTAGGCATTTTTTGTTTTGTGATTTATTGAAACTTCAAAAATTTGTTGATATATTTTTTCATTTTGAAATGTTCTGTTTTTCAAAAAATGTTTAAACTTTTGTCGTCGTACCTACTATGGTTTCAATTTTTACTTTAATTTGTTTTATAAATATTTGGAACAAAAAATTGTTATTTGCATAATTTAAAATCGTATATGTGACCATCATTGAATTGTAATTCGGCTTAAAGAAAATCAATATTTCATGTTTTTCCTTTATTAAAACCGGGCCCGTCATTTTTGACGGGAAAAAACTAGTATTAATATAGACATAAGTATTATTCCAATGAATGTCTGTTTCGTGCCGTGCTGAATCTTAACTCGTGGCTTCGTTTTTACGTACATATATAACCGTAAAGGTGTTGACGACCGTGGAATACATGAAAAACAGTATTTTAGAACCTAAATACACATAACAGGTTGATCAGAAATGTTCCAAAAAATTTGTAAAGACCGGTAAGTGCGTAATCAATACGCCCTATAAACATGTTTGTTTGACATCAACTTGAGGTACATTTGATATTGAATGACTTTCTGAAATCTCCATAGTAAATTTTCAACATCTAAACATTTTCAACATTTTCGTAGTTATATATATGTTGAAAAAAATTTAAAATTATTATATTTATGAAAGAAAGATTAGACCGACAATTCTTCAAAATTATTATATTTATTCTCCCTCAACTTCTCAGGTTGAAGAATAACTTTTGAGAAAATGATTATCTTAAATGATAAGAAATATTAAAACCATAGCTGTTAAATTTCGATTACGATTAGTAATCAATTAGATTATTTTTCAAAAAGAATTATAATCATAATATAATCCTTAGGTAAAGTTTTTGATTAGTAATTGATTACGATTACAAATAATCAAATTATAATCACAATTACTTTAAATTACGAATATAATCGATAAGAATCAAAAGTAATCCAAAAAAATAATTTGAGCCTAAGAATCGAAAATTCTTAAAATAATCAAAAAGAATCAAAAGTAATCTTTAAAAATAATCGACCTTTTTTTGTGGATTACTTTTGATTCTTTTTGATTATTTTCCTAATTTCAAGTAATCGTGAATATAATTTGATTATTTGTAATCGTAATCGCTTGATTACTGAGCCAAACAGAAAAGAATCCTACTTAATCAATTATTTCAAATTTTTAATAAAAATAATCTAATTACTAATGAATACGATTACTAATCATTATTTAACAGCTATGATTTAACTCAAGTTGAGAACTACAAATTCTCAAATGGTAGAATTTTTTTTTTTGTTTTCTGGGCGACCGCAATATATATATGCCGCAATAATCGTTTCGAGTAAAGGATAGCCAATATTCGGAAAATGTTATAACCATTTGCCCAAGAAAATTTTGATGTTGACTTATTTCGAACTTTTTTGGTCGTTATTTTTAAATTTTTCTTAAAAATCAAGATATCAAGTGAGTTAAATAATTTTCACCTCGTACAAAACGTTAACATATCGCACACTAAATACAAAACAGTCACAACTCAAAAAACATGACTTTTCAGGAAAAGCGAAAAATAAAACTCTTTGCTGGAAACTGCAGAAGAAAAACAATTTTCATTTAACACAAAAACTTCATTCTTCCAGTTAATGAAGAAAATAACGAGAAATATAGTCAGATATGTGTTTTATAAATTGATTTATAACAAAAATTCGATATAAAAAATTTCGAGTTGTGACTGTTTTGTATTTAGTGTGCAATATGTTATAAGAGACCCATTTCAGGATTAAAGATCCTTTAAATCTGAAGCAACCTTTATTCGATCATAACCTAATTAATTTTGAAAACCTAAATCGGTCAAAACCCCCACTGTGCGGTTAACTTAAATGGCACAAGTGCTGGCCGACCCAACAACCGGCCAATAATTAAAAGAGAAGCACACAAGGACAACATGGAAACGTAAATAATTTTTAGAGCTATGCGCAAGGCAAAATATGAACAATATTGAAGACAAACAAACATTCTGAATAAATGAACTATTAACATTAGCAACTGTAATTAATAAATAAAATATATAATAATGTATAGATAGATAAGAAAAAAACTTGCAACGCTGGCACCACTGCTGCAATTCCTTTCAATGCAGAGCCAGACCAGCAACCAACAGACAATGCAAAAGCGAGACAAAAACTTATTAGCTGCTGCGACGCCGACTGAGAAGCTATCTTCGTCGATCTCTGCCGCAGTCGCAAGCAATAAGAAAAAATCGGCACTTTTTCTTCCTTTAATTGATGCAAGCTTTTTATTGAAATTCCATATCCAACCTTGATGTTACTGTTCAATTAATTTGATTTATAACTTACACTTCGAATTTCACTTGAAACTTTTTCGAATTTTACACTAAATTTTAATTAAAATTCTTAATACAAATTTCAAGACGAGAAAAAATAATCTACGTGCGTTTATATCAAATTTTTCGCCCAACTAGACGAAGAATAAAAGCGAATACGTCGCAAAACGAAAAACAGCGTTGCATGACAAAAATTAGTACTTCTTTGTAAAAGGTAAAAGAAACTGAATTTTTTTCCATTTATAGCTCCTTTCCAGTGAACCAGCATGTCTGATGGAAATAAAAAAAAATTCACTATGAAAAAATTCGAAAATGGTACCTTTTTCATTTTGTTTTCGACGTCGCATCGGTCATAAGTGAGAAAATATAAAACCATATAGCTTATGTAGCTTTAGCTCATATACATATATAATTGAGTTTATTGAAAAATTTGTATGTATATTAATACATATTTTGTATATGAATTTATATATTAAGGAATTAATTCTATGTGTTTTGCTTGAAATTGGCGAAAATATTATTCCTTTGAAGATTGTTGGAACACTTAGAAACATTCTGCCATTCCTTTCCCATCGAACATTGAAAGACGAAAGTTTTTAATCAATAAGGGTGCTCACAGTTCTGTATTATCTGCTCTGTTAACTTTGCCGTCTATTAACTTTAGAACATTTTAGCACGTGTTAACTTTGATTGTTTTTGTTTTACGTACAAACTTGAGATACCACTTGTTGCTAAAGTTATCTCACTTCTGCTCATGTCTTTCTTTTGTGTTAATGTGGTATCACTAGTCAGCTGATTTAATTTTGTTGCAAAAAAATGGAAGAAGAATGCATCGTCGAAGAAGTAAATACATTTTTCCATAATTCTTCGTTTCCGTTCATTCGAGGCATGTTTTTGAAGAAATTTCAAATTTTTTAAAACTATTTTTGCAATTTAGCTCCAAAACACAAAAAGAGGTGCTCACAATTCGATTGAAATATCTTTCTAAAGTTGCCAGGTGTTAACTTTAGAAGCAAACTGTGAATTCCCTAAATAACAATTTTTCAGAATAAAATAATACACTAAAAAAAACTTACTATATCAAACTCAAAAAGTAAGGTTAAGATAGTATTAAATACTCCTACTCTTTAATTAAGTAGCCCTGATAATTCTGATTCGATATTTTACCAGTGCTGCCAAGCCAACGTCAACGTTAAGGTTCGTCAACACTTGCATGTATGAGGAGATTTATGCAATGCAACTAATACCATCATTTTCTATCCCTAAAGCCTAGTACTATGCTCGATTGCGTGAAATTTCACTGGCAACAGCCAGTTATTTGTTGATAGGGGATTATACAGTGAAACTAGTCGCATGAGACTGTCAAAAGTGAGGGTGCGCAGTATGAAACGAAATTGAAATGAAAAAAATCTCTCGGGCTGTGATTTCATGAAACTTTTTGACATTATGCTTTCATATTTTCGTCGTTGACTATTTTTTCAGAGCAAAGTCTCTGTAACTCAGTTTCATCATGTAATTTGAAGATGAAACTTGAAAAGAGAACTTCAGAAAATCTCATGCGATTAGTTTCATTGTATAAATCCCCTCTTGCGTGAAAATTTTGACAGATATTTTGTTGCGAACGAACAGCTGATGATCAGCTTACAAATTTCGACAAGATGTAAATAAACAGCCACAATTAATTAGAGAAAAAGCAGAAAATCATTTCAGTTCTTTAATTTTCATATATATGATTATATAAATACAAAATAAATATTTAAACAAGTAAACTTAACCTTTGTTGTGGAGCAGAATAAGTCAATAGTTTATGGCAGTCTACAAGCTGCGAAGTTTTGCGACCGCCAACACCGCGGAAAGGTGCATCCGTATTTACAATTTCCAACAGCTGCAATTATTAATTGCAAAATAGAAGTAGTACTAAAATATCATTTTAATTAGTTACATTGTTCTTTTGCTTGCACTTTTCTTAAATGAAATGGCAATTGTCATTTTTCACGGAAAAATAAATGGTCGAAGCAATTAAATTGCCGTGAAAACAATGTTGCTAGATGCATGTTGCGGAATATAGTACTAAATTTTCCGCAGCGAAGCATAGAACAGCTTTGATGAAATAGTTGTGAAATGTTCATGGTTGTTTCACAGCTGTCATTTTTTGTATGGAATTTCACGTGAAGCCGAACAGAGTACTATGCTTAACGAGCGACTCAACGAACAAAATTTTGTCAAATTTCTGAAATTTTTTGAATTTTTTCTATTTTCTTAAAGATATCTTAGCTTTTGTTCAGTTTGTTTTTATTTAAAGACACATGTTCTTGTTTATATTTATTTTTGTTTGACAAATTATAAATATAAATAAAAAAATTGTGTATGTTTGAGAAAGTGTAGTGCTGCGGATAAAGTTATTGCAGTTCAAAACAAAACAAAATTCAACAACAAAATTCAGACTAAGCTGCTGGAAGACCATTGAGGGTGAAAAACCAAAGGCAACACAAATTTTCTGGATTCAGCAGAACCTGAGTAAGTTTTTTATTGCATATATTTGCATTGTTTATTCATTGTTTTTGGCCAATGCACGGGGTGCTTTACATTTATCGAGCTCAGCACTTGTGTTACACGGAGTGCAGCACTATTGATATCCATTTCCAACCAAATGTTTATCAACGAGCGCTACACAACAATAGCATAAAAGTGTTCGTTCGAAATTGAAGTTTCTACTCTTAATTTTATTGACTGAAAGAAATACAAATTTCACAATTTTCAGTGTTCATCGTTTGCCAGGTGATCGGCTGTTATCAAAACTTGATTCTGTTCGAATAATATGCTTGAAAACTACGAACGAGCAATGTTTTAAACGAGACGAGTGTTCGGATAGGGATGCAGAATGAAGCTATAATAGAGGGTTTCGCACGGACGTACATGTTATCCGACTTGGGCATGTACGACGACATGTGCGATCGTTCTACAGCAAATGAGACAGTCGGATCGACATGTCGGATGATAATCAAAAATTTTTGATTTTTCTGCCGGTCCATCCTACATGTCGTTCACTTACGCATGTCGGTCCGACTCGCTGAATTTATAATTTCTATAAAGTTTTCAACGAGTGAACATCAACTTAGGCGACAACAGCAAGTAAGAATAAAAATAAAACAAACAATGGCAAGTGCTCCAAGTGTGCAATTTTGGGCAGAGTTCATTTCCCATTATTTTCTTCATGTTCTTCGTCTTCTTTTTCCAAAAATTTGGTCAATTATAATTGCCGCTAAAAATTGCCTAGCCATTATAACACCGATGTGTTAAGCGGAACGTTGTAGAACGTTGAGAAATGTCACTTTGCAATCTATTACATGAACTTCTTATATGAGCGTTTATAATACGACGGAATGGAACGGCACGCGACGTTGAGATCTATAGATTTTTGATTTTTGCGTTGCGTTCCGTTCCGTCGAGAATAAAAATATGCTTTTGACAAATGCTTAAACAAATATCTGTTAATTTGATTTTCTGACGCCTCTTTTTTATAATGAATTCATATTTATTTTGAACACAATTTTTGGAAATGAAGTTAAAAGAAAGGAAAATTGATGTTTTTCAATGTTTGCTTATGTTTATTTGACCATTTTAACAATTTATTCCGTTTCTATTATAATCGTCACTTCGTTTGAAAGCGTTTCATCACGCTACGCTGACATTTGTCTACGTTCCGTTTTGTCTATTATAATCAGCGCTTTACTCTCGAGAGTCAGTACCGAAATGAAGTCGTCGTATATGTTCGATTGTTCGAAAGCTCAACAAAATAATCCCGTTAGTTTGTCGTCGTGTAATATCGGCTGACATGTACGACCGTGCGAAACCCCTTCTGTAATCGCATGAAATTTTCTGAAGTTCTCTTTTCAAGTTTCATCTTCAAATTACATGATGAAACTGAGTTGCAAAGACTTTGCTCTGAAAATTCAGTCAACGACGAAAATATGAAAGTATAACGTCAAACAGTTTCATGACACAAATTGTTCATGTCAAAAAGTTTCAATGTCTAAAAAAGTTTCATGTCAAAAAGTTTCGTGAAATCACAGCCCGAGAGACTTTTTTCATTCACTTTCGTTTCTTTCTCCGCACCCTCACTTTTGACAGTCTCATGCGACTAGTTTCATTGTATAAATCCCCTCGTACCAACACTCACATACATCGTATAAAGGTCTCTGCCCACTTACGGCACGTAACGAAACAACTGTCGAACGGCAACGGTAAGACAAAGAAGTGTTTCATGCACACTTATTGTAAAAGCGGCAATAACAAATCAACACTAAGGGCTTAGACATGAGCGAACTGGTTCGTCGAACAACATGGCGGGGCGAACCTGTTCGAAAAAGGGACCGTTCAAATTCAGACAACATGTTCGTAAAATATGATTTTTTATATTTTGTTTTTCCATTATTTTGTTATAAATATTAGTTCATTTGCTTTTGTCAACAAGCCAGCAGGTACGATGATCTGCCGAACTAGCTTCTTAATTGGCTTGAACATGGCCGCGGCTCCAAGAGCCAGTTCGCTAATTTGTAAGCAGCTTATGTCTAATTCTTTTCTGGAAACAAAATCTGAAATTTTTTCAAGAATTCTACATGTTATCTTTCTTTTCTGTAGACCTCAAAATAAATCGTACACTTTTCTCAAAATTGTTGACCACAAAAGTATAACAAATGCAGAATTTCCTACCTTGCTGCTCCCTAGAAATACTAACATAAAAACAAAATAAAATAATTTCGACATTTCCTATTTTGTGCTGCAATATTTGTTAGGAATAATAGCCTAGACACATTGACTGCGGCTGCAACATAACAGCACGAGGTGAAAACGAAAATGTTGGCATGTTGTCTACGACTTGATTAATTTGGATGCAGCGCGATAAGCCGCATTTTCATATATTTTTATTATTAAACATCGAATTATCACTAAAAAACAAACATTTAACACAAACACAATGAGAATGAACAATAAAAAATACAAAAAAGCACGAAATTAAACGAAAACATTGACAAATGCCGATGTTCTTCTCTTGTCGCACGTCAAAATAGATAAAGTTCTAAATCGACGACAGCAACACTGCTGCAATGACGCATTGTCGTTGCAACATTTTCCCCACATTCACCTCCATAAGAAAAGCATGTAAAAAAAATTTGACGTTTGACGCAATGCTGCAGCCGCTGTCAATGTGTCTAGGCTATAAGACTAAGTAATTTTCAGAAATGTCTGAAATTAAATCTAATGCTCTGATGAGTAAAGGTTCTTATAGCTTTTAACTTACCACTCGCAAAGTTTTCTTGAGCCATTATATTGAATATTTATTTACACTATAACCTCAATCGTTAATTCATGGGAATTCAAAACAACAATGTTGCCAACATTAAATAAAAAATGTTGCTTTTTTCTTAGCTGAAAAACAGAATTTGAAATAATCTGCAAACAAAATCTGATGAATTTTTTGTTAAAAACAGAAGGCGCAATTGATTAATATAATTTGAATTGCTAAAATGAATTAAATGTTATCGAGATATCATGCTGTAATTTTTGGTGGGCATTTAATCTCATGAAATTTTATTTAGATAATTACGTCAAACAAATTTTGAACTTAATTTTGGTCTATTCATCACTAAATTTATATTTTTGCACTTTCTTACTATTTTTGTAGTTTTCTTACAACTTAACTTAAAGAGTTGCAACCAATGCAGTCACTTACATATTTTACTGAAAACTGTTAAAGAAATATTTCAAGAGATAAATTTCATGTAGCGATCTACACTTCCATTCAATATAATTTTCTATAAATTATTTCTAAACACAATTTTCTAAAGACTCTTATTTACATAATTACAATTATGCATAGTTTTTACCAGGGATTAAAAATGCAGCAAAATTTTCGTAGTCTCTATTTTTCATTTGCTGCATGCTATGAAAAAAACAAACAGTCACAGCGGCAGCCAGCGATCGCATTTTACAGCCGTTTCTCCTTTGCTGGTTTATTTCTGTTACATTCACGAAGCAACAGCAGCATCGAACAAAATAACTTTGCAGCCGTTTCCTCGCTGCTGCTGTTTGTTTATGGCATTATCAAGCATTGGCAGCAGCAATAGTAAGAAATGTTTGCATGCTGTGCTGCTATGCTATTTTCAGCATTTGACTGCTGCTGTTTGCAGTTGCTGCTGCTTTCTGTTTGCGGTATTTCTGCGCTATATACAGCAATCAGTAGCTGCTGCTTGTGGTCGCTGCTACCAGAGATAATGAGATGGGAAACTTCTTTTTAATGATGTTTTTTTTCATGTTTCCCTCCAAATTCATGCTTCTTCTTCAATTTTTTGGGTACTTTTGTGAGTCTCATGTATTGTATACATGATTCACCTCATAGTTGTCAAGTATTATTGTCAGATTCTATTAATAGGGTTGCATTGCAAAAAAAATAAAAATGTACTATTATATCAAAGTTGCTTCGAACTTAAATGCTGTTTGCGGTAGAACAATGGTATTTTCTTTTCCCGATAAAAGAAATCAAGAATATATTCCATTTTTCTGCACCCTCTATGCAAAGAGTGCAGAATATATTACAATTTTTATTTAATCCAAAAACTTTGCCCTGTTCTAAGTAGATAAAACACAAAAAAACAAATCTCGTCATAATTCTACTATAGGGCCCACGTCTTTTTTATTTTTTTTTTTGAGTTGGAATAGTTAGATTATATGTATTTGGACTCGCTAAGCCCAATGGTGGCAAATTAAAGGATTTTTTTTTTTGGTTTAGGAGATAAAATTCATAAAAGTTCGAAAAAAGCTTATACAAATCTGTGATTTTTTATAATTTTTTAACGAATATTCAATATTAAACAACAAGTTTATTTATAATTAACAACAAATTATTATTTATTAACAAATTATTTACCGTTTTAACCAGAGTGGCACCAAAATGCATAGCCTCATACTTTTGCTTTAAGTTAATCGTGCCCTTCTAGTTTGAATATTTGGAATATTTTTCTCTTTTTAGTAGAAACAGCTTTGAGAGAAGAAAGATAAATGAAGGAAGTAAATATATTTACCAACAAAACAATATGAAAATGTTTCAAATCTAGTTTTTTATCTAATACTATGTTCACACTGAGATCAAATTAGGTAATTTCGTGAGACAATTTCGAAATTGTGCAAAAGTGTTCACACTAGGCTTGGATAATTTCGTTTGAAGTTTGATTTATTTTTTTGTCAATTTTTTACTGGCCACATTCAGCACTCTCAACAGTTGCCAACTGAAATGTTCAATTAAAATAGAGAATTCTTACTCAAAGTAAGTTTGCAAAATTATTTCGCATAAAGCCGTACATGTTATCAATTGTGCAACTTTAATTCATTGAAAACATCGCTCACCTAAGTTTCACTGAATGGGTTGTTAACCGAAGGGTCAAAACAGCTAAGTATCTGAATGTGGCCATTATCATGTGTCATGTATAATTTTGACGACTCAGCTGGAATGGATAGCAAAATTGTTAATACGCCAAAAAAAGGGTGTGTTTAATTCACTACATATTCAGATTTCAGAGTTGCAGTGCATTTTTGCCTAATTTCGTGAGTAATTTAAACGAAATTACCTTGTTTGAGGTAATTTCCAAATCAACAAATTGTATGGGAAATTACCATAGTTTTTAGATAATTTCAGTCGAAATTACATAAAAGCTCGAAATTATCTAATTTGATCTCAGTGTGAACATAGTATAATGAAATCTTTAAGTGAAACGTATTGCTTATTTTATGTTTCGATTTTATAACAAAAACGTATTCATTTTAGCTTCTGAATTTACAGATAAATATTTGTTATCTTCCAAATAAAAGTATTTTTCATTCTAAAGAAGAAATTCATTAACTGTTTACCAAGAGTTATACAATGATCTCTATTCAATTTCAATCGCTTTCCTAATTTGCGCAAAGCAATATCTTATTCACCAACTTAAAACTTGTTAAAAAATAATTGGTGAATGGTAAAAAGTTATTCAACACAATTTATAAGCTTATAACTAAGTTCTTCTATGTCAAGCGAAAGCTTCATCGATTAAATAAAGAAATAATGGGTTCCGTAAGCGAGAAGGTAATCAGTGATTTAAATAATCTGGATTACTCTCTCAATTGCATGTAAGCAGGATTTTGTTGGGGCTTTATGTTCAATATTTTCTTAAAATGTCACTTTTCAGTTCCTTCGGTTGACAGCATTTAAGGGTAGAATTTTAAAATCGTCAATTTAAAGAAAGAACTGCAATTTATCTTACTTTTGAGATCAACATTTTTGTGAAAAAAACATTATTATATTTAGGTCAGAACTTGTTTGAGAAGAGAACCAAAAACTGCAAAATTCTTAAAGAGGGTCAAAATAATAAAAAGTTATTCTGTACCTTGATTCTATTCCTAGTGGAGACGTTCTGTAACAAAAACCGGCCTGTATAAAATTAATTCCGAATAAAATAGTACTAGTACAATTCTACTATAATTTCGTACTTATTAATTCGTAGTGAATATTACCTACTCTTAATAGTACAAAACTACGTTTTTATGCAACTCTGCTGTTGGCTTTCATGCCAAGGTGGGTTTCAGATTAAATCAGTGAGCGCTTTCAAGCGATACAACTGTTCCAGTAGAAAACCTAATTAGCGCTTTTTTTCTATGACTGAGTTGATAAGTTAAACATCAAAAATATTGGCAATTTGTTAAAATGCAATGCCGTTCAACATAAATTTTGACAAATAACAATGAATGCGCATGTTCTTGTAGTTTTGAGAGCATATTTTTAAAATTAATACTGAATAAATAAACTTAAAAGAGACAAAAATTACAATTTCCTGGTTAAGCTACCAATTTATTCAATAAACTGTTTGCATTTCGTTAATTTGACAACTATTTTGACGTTTCAAATAGCAAACTATTCAGAAAATATAACTTATTGAGAGCGCTGGATGTGGCCACTGAGTTTTCACCAGACTGCTTAAATTTAAGGAAACTGTTGAATTATGTATTTAATTAAGGTAACTGGGGAGTATGTCAAAAATTGCACTAACACATTTGTAGAGTTTATGTTGGTATTGTTGCCATTTTGACAGAAGGCCATCTCTTTCTTGCCGAAATTTGTCGAAGTTTCCCATCTCATTATCTCTGGCAATATTTTGATGCTCTTACTAATTTGACTACAGCAATTTAAACCCTGGTTTTTACATAATTATACATATAGCCTATTCACAGTTTGAATACGCAGGTCTGTTTTATTTACGATTTGTTGTTTGTACGCCAACTTACGCAAGCGTATTTTGCTTTATTATTGTTTTGCATGCAAACGCAAATACGCAGACACGCGTAAATCAAAATAGCCTTTGGACGTGTTTTTTGAGCCTCGTATTTTTAAGCCGTCTACAGTTGCCAACTTCGCGTTAAGTGTTCTGTCAGTTAGAAAATAAAACAGTGGTGCCACTGCAAAATATGCAAACTTCACTAATTTTGTTTAACTCATAAAACTATTTTTTTATTATTTTGAATGGTGGAGTGGTTTTAGGGATAGGACCTCAACTTCGCATAAAATTTATTAAGAAATAGAAGTGAATATATCTCCTAAACTCAATTAGGCTATTCACAGTTTAAGCGTACATTAACAAAGCGTATTTATAGCATTTGTTATTTCTGAAACTGTGAGCACCTCAGTATACAACAATTATGCAACGCTGTGAGGTTTATCGTTAGTGTAGCCACTACGTTTAAAACTCTTTGAAGGAGAATTTTTATTACCTGGATTATTACAATAGCTGAAATATAACGAATTCAAAACAAATCATTAAGTTTAGGAGATATATTCACTCCTATTTCTTAACAAATAATATGCGAAGTTGAGGTTCTATCCTTAAAACCACCCCACCATTCAAAATAATAAAAAAAATATTTTTATATGTTAAACAAAATTAGTGATATTTTGCTCAAATGCAGTGGAATCACTGTCTTATTTTTTATCTGACAGAACATTTAACACGAAGTTGGCAACTGTAGACGGCTTAAATATACGAGGCTCAAAAAACACGTCCAAGGGCTACTTTTATTTACGCGTGTCTGCGTATTTGCGTTTGCATGCAAAACAACAATAAAGCAAAATACGCTTGCGTAAGTTGGTGTACAAATAACAAATCGTAAATATAACAGACCTGCGTATTCAAACTGTGAATAGGCTAAATGTTTTGCAATGAACTCCTTATATATCAGATACTGTAATAATCCCCACAGGTAATACAATTTCTCCTTCAAAGAGTTTTAACGTAGTGGCAACACTAACGGTAAACGTCACAGCGTTGCATAATTATTGAATACTGAGGTGCTCATAGTTTCAGAAATAACAAATGCTATAAATACGCTTTGTTAATATACGCTTAAACTGTGAATAGCCTAATAGTTTTCTAGCCTCCAAAATAATGGGCTGTATTTTATGAAATAAATCTTAAAATTATAGAATACCATACCCCCGAACGTACAAGTGCAAGTTCGAAAAACTTCAAAACTTGCACTAATGTACACTCACAATCCCACCACTTGCAGCTGTACTATCAACGAAATTTCGATAGCAATTAATTTTTCTTGTTGCAAGCATGTAAATGTCGAACATGGAAAAAAATCTTGTTCCCTATATTATTTTTTGAAAAATGCTCATTGGGACTATAAAACGTAGTAGAAGTATCACGATGGGGTGTTATGGTGACCAGAATTCATGGAACAAAATACGGGACCCATTAACTTACAAAAATTTTGAATTTGAAGAAAATCACCAGAATTTGGCTTAACAGTGAAATATTAAGTACTGAACAATTTAAAAAACATTTAGAGAACAAAAAACTTCATACTCGCCACATGATCGATTTTTCACTTTATTTAGCATTGAAAAAAAATTATTACTTAAAAAAATTTATCTTTAGATATGTTTACATTGTACTTTTTTAATGAGGATCTCTTAATTTTTTTGTGTTAAGGTAGCTGTAAAAATATTGCAAAACTTAAACAATTTTATTTTATACAAGTTCTTAAAAACAATAAAACGTTACTTTAAAAAACGTTAAAAATATTGCAAAACTTAAACAATTTTATTTTATACAAGTTCTTAAAAACAATAAAACGTTACTTTTTCGAAACAAAATGTTTAATGCGGGACTCTGCCACGTCCTGATTAAAATAATAATTCACCGGGACTCTTTGCTAAAACACGGGACTGTCCCGGGTAATACGGGACGAATTGTCACCATATGTATAATGCAAGTACTTGGAGCCTATTCGTTTAATTTCGGATACAATATGCATTCTCTACTTGCAAGTGATTACTTGCACTTGTGGTCTTTTATATAATATCTTTTAATAACAAATATATTTTATTAATGTATCGAGTTTTTAAGAAACTCTCACCGATGCCACGCATTGCCTGGTCATTTTCTTTTCACACATGTGAAAATAACCTTTATTTTCCCTTCAATTTCCCCTTCATTTTCCATAGTGTGTTTTGACTTTTATAGTGTTTTAATGGTGTTTAATAATAAAACGCGCTATGAAGTGTTTTAATTTTTGTATGGTAAAACACTCACAAAACATCGTGTTTCGGCTCTTAAACGCGATAAATGCTTTTGGAGGTTCGGTGTAAGCATACATTAAGATTGTTTAAAAAAAAAAAATATATGCAATAACAATAGAGTTCTGAGTTCCATTTAATACCACGACCCATAGCATAAAATAAATTTTATGTTAAGGATTCCAGTGGCTAAAAACAAGTTCATGTGGAAAAAATTTACCATCCAATGTTTGGCATAACTACGACATAACTACTAACCATGCATACAAAGATCTATAATTATATAATCTCTTTTAGTCTACTTTTGAGTTGACCTTTTGACAAGTTAACATCAAAAACGCTACAGTTGTTAACAAAGGTACTCATGCGGTTTAAAGGAGCAGTTAACATATAACTCGTTCTACTGAAAGGAGTAAGTAAAAATTAAAAAAGTTAAACAAAAACGTTAATCTAAAACGTGAAAAAGGCGATATGAACAGTCGCGTTTCGGGATAAAACACAAAAGCTATGAAACGTATTTAAGTTTCGGTTTAAACATTGCTGTTTTTCGGGACATAAAAAAAATTGTATAGAATTGTATAAAAATATATATAAATATATAACTAGTTCTTTCCCGTCAAAAATGACGGGCCCAGTTTTAACAAAAGCAAAAACATGATATATTGACTATCTTTAAGCTAAATTAGAAATCAGCGATGGTCACATATAAGATATGTGCGAATAATGATTTTTAGTTCAAAGTTTTTATGAGATACCCTAAAGTAAAAACGGAAACCATAGTAGGTACGACAAAATAAGTTTAAAATTTTTTTGTAAAACTGAAAATTTAAAAATGAATAAAAATATAAAAATTTCTGAAGTTTCAATAAATCACAAAACAAAAAATGCCTAAAAATGCTGTGAAATTTATAAAAAAAATCAAGCGTTCCGCACTCATATTTTACGGAATTATGTTATAGTAATTGTATACATAAAGTAACGCTTTTATCGCGTTTAAGAACCAAAACACGATGTTTTGTGAGTGTTTTACCATACAAATATTAAAATACCTAAAGCCCTAACCAAAATAGACGAAACGAGACGATTACAACTCGACGAGCGTGTACACTCGTTACGTCTGCTTTGACATTTAACCCAAAATGAAACGTTCTTGAACTCGTCTGGGCTGCTCAGCTGCCAACTGTTTCAAATGCATATATAAATTCCTTGTTCATCCCTAACAATAGGCCACCCCAAATGATACTATATGTCGGATGGACCTGTCATGTTGACGCACATGTAGTGCCGTTCGTGTGCTTAAAATTAAGTCAGATAAGGCCACCCCAAAAGGCCACCCCAAACGATACTACATGTCCATCGGACATGTAGTTTCACAAAATAACGGAACTTTTTGTCTTTGGTCCTACACGTTCGGACATGTCGGATGGACTTCATTATTTTATAGATTTCATGCAGTACACATCGAGCGCACTTATTATTTTGTAGCTTTTAACTTTCAAGTCTCTGTGAGATATCTTTATATATTAACATATTCTATTGAAAATTCAAGATTTATTATGTGTGTTATGTTATGCGCGAGATGTACTTCTCTCAAAAATTGTTATCGAATGACAAAATGCACCAAGTTGGATGGACACGCACACAAACGATACTACATGTCGGATGGACCGAGCAAAAAGTCAAAAATGTTTGTCTTTCATCGGACATGTCTATCCAACTTCATTTAAAGCACACGAACGGTACTACATGTGCGTAGACACAGCCGCGTACCGTGGGGGGAGAGGGGGGCGGTCCGCCCCGGGCAGCATTATTTTAGGGGCGGCACTGAAGCTAAATTGAGCCTTTTGAATAACTGGTGTTTTCGAGTAACTCGAAATTTTTCGAGTTTTTGAGTGCTTTAACTTATCAGTGGAAATACCCAGTAGTGGAATTTTCGTTTGATTATGGCGGATTGTAATTACAGAGTGCATACTAAAAATTAAGACTTATGCGTATAATTTTAAGTCGTATCTATTATAATTTTGTGTGATTTTTGAAGGGATTTTACTGTTTTAATAAAATCACTTTGGAGGGCAGTTAGGTGTGGTTTATACTGATTTGGGTCGTCATATTTTAATTTAATAATTTAATTATTAATTTTTGAGAAATAATTTTGAGAATGACCACAAGGTTTCAGCAGCTTCATGCTCTTGCTGAAAAATACGATATTCTTACTCCTTTGATTCTCCTGAATGATAAGTTGGAATGCAAACTGAATGAACTCTGTCACGAAGATATTGACAAGGAAGAGTTTCTCGTTGAGAGAAAAATACTTCAGAATTTTGTTTCTATTGCGCACAAAAAAACTGATTCTTGTATGAAAGGTCCACTTGAACTTTTACAATTGATTTTTAAATTAAGTCTAGAAAACGCAGTTCCAAACATTGTTATACTTTTACGCATCTTTCTTACCAAAGCTGTTAGTGTTGCTACTTGTGAAAGGAGCTTCTCTAAGTTAAAACTCATAAAAACCTACATTAGAACTACAATGAGTATGTCTAGCCTACAAAATGTTGCCATATTATCTATAGAATACAAGTTAAGTAATGAAATAGACTTTGACAATGTAATTAACGATTTTGCTAATAAAAAAGCAAGAAAAATAACAATTTAATAAAATGTTAAATAAAAAAATTATAGTTTTAAAAATTCATTTTTCGGTGTCATTTTAGAGGTAACTTTTTTTATCGTTGGCGTAATTCTAATATGACGTAAGTCAACATTTGGAATAACAGCGATTATTAACGTTTAAGGTAGACTGATCAAAACTACATTTTTGCCTTTTTTTAATTTTCAACGCTTTTAATGCTTGAATACATATTTCAATACATTTGAAATTAGTTTTCTTTGCCACTTCAACATTAGATAATTTTGATAGAAATCCATTTTTTTAAGGCCTAACCACTATTTTTTAGTCATGCCTAACTTCAAAAATATTTAATCAAAAATTTCACTAAACGTATCACCTTTTTTTATTTTTTTTTTTAAATTTGTTTAATTAATAATTTTAAATCATATAGATTTAACCAATAAAGCTATACAGAATTCTTAATTTTATGTTGAAGTTAAGCATCAGCACTAAAAAGTTTAAAAACTGTTGCACTGTTTAGAGATCTTTGCCAATTATAATATATACTAGTTCTTTCCCGTCAAAAATGACGGGTCCGTTTCCATTTATTCGATTTTATATTATTCAAATAATAATTTTTAGTTCCAAATACTTATAAAATACCTCAAAGTAAAAACGGACACCATAGTAGGTGCGACGAAATATGTTTAAAAAATTTTTGTAAAACAGAAACTTTCAAAATGAAAAAAAAAATATAAAGTTTTTGAAGTTTCAATAAACTACAAAACAAAAAATGCCTAAAAATATGCTATACAATTTTTCAAAAAAATCAAGCGTTCCGCACTCACATTTTACGGAATTATGTTATAGTAATGGTGACCTTATTTTACTCTTTTTACCAAGAGAAAATCTTTTTACCAAGAGAATCAGCCAAAGTGGGTTTGACGGTGAACGAGGGCAAAACAAAGTATATGCTGTCTGCAAATATGGAAGTGCGGCGTCTAGGCTCCCATGTTACAGCAGGCAAATATAACTTTGAAGTTGTCAAGGAGTTTACATACCTTGGCACCGCCGTAAACAGCAACAACAATGTCAGCCTGGAGATAAAGCGAAGAACAACAATTGCTAATAGGTGCTACTACGGGCTAAGTAAGCAATTAGGTTCCACAGCACTCTCTCGATCGACAAAACTAACACTCTACAAGACGCTCATCATACCTGTGCTTCTCTATGGCGCTGAGGCATGGGTGGTATCGCAAACAGATGCAGCTGCTCTTGGCGTGTTCGAGAGGAAAGTTCTTCACAAAATCTTTGGTCCTGTTCGAGTTGGCGACGACTATCGCATTCGAATGAACCACGAACTGTACGAGCTCTATGACGACATTGACATAGTCCAGCGTATAACAATTCAGCGACTACGTTGGCTGGATCATGTCTTTCGTATGGATGAAGAAGCTCCAGCGAAAAAGGTGTTTGAGAAAGCCGAGGGTCGACGACGAAAAGGAAGACCATGCCTCCGATGGATTGACCAGGCCGAGGAAGCCCTTACCGCGCTTGGTGAAAGAGATTGGAGACGGCGCGCGCGAAGCAGAGACGCTTGGCGAGAACTGATGAAGTCGGCCGTAACCCGACAACGGGTTGTCATGGCCACCTAAGTAAATAAGTAAGACCTTATTTTACTTTCATAGATAATCTGTTTCAAAAATTTGACTTACATGGACGAAGCCACGCCCAGTCTTTTAATGTTCGTTCAAGTTTTCTAGTATAAAAACTTGATCAATTATTTACTCCATACTGAGTTTTGTTATCATCCGACATTTTGTTCCAAAACTTTTTTATATGAATATTTTTTATTTAATGTGCGGTGACACGCTCTCTGACCACTGCTTGCCCACTTTTGCCAGTCAAAGGACACGAATAAATAGTATGGGGCTTAAAGTTTCTTTGATGTGTACATTAGGCCGTATCGAAAATTTTAGAACGTAATTTTAGAGGTCTCAAAAGTTGCATAGGCTTGTCAAGATCACCCAAAAAAAATTTTATAAAAATTAAAGGACATCTTCCTGCCCCGCAAGGACTAAGTTGTTTTTTGGGAAAAACAATAAAAAATAACGATCTTAAAATGCTTTGATTTTTTTAAGAAAATCCACACATGTCTTAAAGCAAAAGTAATAATGCAGTTTAACTAACAATTTCTTGCCACACACGGTGCTACTCATGATTTTTAGCAACAGTATCCTGTATGAAGGATATTCGAAGCGAAAGTTGTACTTAGGATACATCCACAAGACTTTGGATTGTAAGCATTGGTTATACATTTTGGTGGTACTGTTTGTAGTGTTGATGTATTCCATAAATAGCACGAATTAATAATTTGCATAGTTTTTGCATTTGTATTCTCTTGTTTTAGAAAAATGTATACTAGAACGCAATTCTTTAAGTTTTTCAAAAAAATGAATATGAGATTTTATGTCAAGTGATTCAGAAGTGTTGTCGAAGATAATCTTCTCAATTTGAGTTTTTTGAAAATTTCTGAACATGATACTGCCTAAAAATATTTATTTAATATATCAGCTTAAGACCACGATTTTATTTTCTATTTCGATATTTTAAAAAAAGTTATTTCCTAGCATCAAATTTCTCAATTTGAGTTATGTCCCCTTTATGGTTATAATTTCATTAAAACACATTTTAAAAACAATTATTTAGTCTTTTGAGACCGACTGAATGGCATAAAATGTATTTTAATGATATTATAACCATAAAGAAGATATAACTCAAATTGAGAAATTTGATGGTACGAAGTAAAATTTGTTTAAGTATTAAAATATAAAAAAAAAATCGTGGTCTGAGCCTGGCATAATAAATACATATTTTAAGGTAGGGTCATGTACACAAATATTTGAAAAATCCAAATTGAGAAAATTATCTTCGACACCACTTCTTATGCCCGTGATATAAAATCTAATATTAATTTTTTTGAAAAAGTTAAAAAATTGCGTTCTAGTATACATTTCTCTAAAACAAGAGAATACAAATGCAAAAACTATGCAAATTATTACCTCATAATATTTAAGAAATACGCCAACACTATAATCAATGTCATCAAAATTTAGACTCAATCAATGCCATCAATTTTTAGGTTACAATCAAGTGATGTGCCATCTCGAGTATAACTTTCGCTTCGAATATCCTTCAAACAGGATACTGTGGGTAAAAATCATGAGTATCATCGTATTTGGTAAGACATTGCTAGTTAAACTGCATTTAAATTTTTTCCTTTAGACAAATGTAGTTTTTTTTACAAAAATCAAAGCATTTTAAGATCGTTATTTTTTACTGTTTTTCTCAAAAAACAACTTTGTCCTTGCGGGGCAGGAAGATGTCCTTTTATTTTCATAAAATTTTTTTTGGTACATCATGACAGCCACATGAAACTTTTGAGACCTCTTAGAATGTGAAATTCGAAAAAAAAATTTAATTCGATACGCCCTAGTGTACATTATGGCGTATCGAAAAATTTAGATCGTATTCCAAGAGGTCTCAAAAGTTGCATGTGGTTGTCAAGATATGCCAAAAAAATTTTTATGAAAATAAAAGGACATCTTCTCTCCCCGCAAGGACAAAGTAATTTTTTGAGTTAAACTGTATTTAAATTTTTTCTTTAAGACACAGGCAGTTGTTCTTAAAAAAATCAGAGCATTTTAAGACCGTTATTTTTTACTGTTTTTCTCAAAAAACAACTTTGTCCTTGCGGGGGAGGAAGATGTCCTTTTATTTTCATAAAAATTTTTTTGGCAGATCTTGACAACCACTTGCAACTTTTGAGACCTCTTATTTATTTTTATTTTATTTTTATTTATAAAGATCTTTATTAGTACAATAAGAACGAGTTCTTTTCGTGTACAAAGATATAGATAGCATCAGGGATATTCCATTTAAAAAAAAATTTAACATAACTTATATACTAACATTAATAAAGTTAACATAGATTATAGTATTAGATTAATTTTGATAATATGGAGAATATAACTTAGAATATGGGCATTTCCACAGAAAGGTCTACTGGAACCGAAAAAAAATTGTTAAATAAACAAATAATTTTTTTGTTATTATTTAAAAAAAATGCTGGAATTTTTATAATTTACTGCATTTAAAACTTATTTCAGTTTTTATTCTGAGAAAATTGGCCTGATATCTGAGAAATATGTTTTTCTTGCTTTTAGCTGCTTTTAAGGACTCTTTCTCTTTAGTATTTTTCGTTTATTTATCAACGTTATGTTTGCACTCTTCTTATAAAATCCATCTTTAAACTACAAATTAAAAATAAAAAATAAAAAGATACCAAACAAAGCATGATTTACGGTAAATTTTTTATATTGCTTTAACTACTATTCGAATGTCGCGTTCTTGTACCTAAATCATCATTTGTTATCAGAACTTCGTGATCGTTCTAAGCAAATGTCTGAAAATTGTAACTTAAATCAAATATGGTCGCCTCACTATAAAAAAAAGTTACTGCAGGTAAAAATCATACTAAACATTTCATATTCATCATCAAAATGTGTCGCGTTCGCGATCATGCGCCGTTTTTTTAAAACACTTTGTATGGGAAGTAAGGAAAGATTTCATTCGATTTTTCTGAATTTTTTACTTAGTGTTAATAGTCCAAATTAAAGCTCATGAGCTAATTGTCAAGTCATTGGATTGATTTTTAATAGATTTTTAAGAAATTTTCTAATTTGAGAACGACAATTTGTATGGGAGGTATACGTGGTTTTCATCCTATTTGGATTATTTTCGAACATGATTTTTCTTTTTACGATATAAGCTTAAATATCGAATTTCATTATTATAACTTAATAATAACGGCTGTAATCATGTCAACAGATGGGGTGACATACAAAAACAGGGATGCCATGGTTAACAAAACTTAAGCCCTAACCAAAATAGACGATTTGCTCCGTAACGAGCCAAGACGAAAATGTTCGCTTGAATGCAATTCAATGTTGTTGCCCAAAATAAGCAAACGTAAACACATCGAAACTGAACGAAACGGTTTGACGAGACGTTTTGTTCCGTAAGAACCGAACTTTTAGCGTCTCAACTCGTCAGCAACAACAGTGCAGAGAATTTTTACATCAATTTTTGTTGCATTTTTATCAATTAGTGCAAGAAACAATATTTTAATGAATTAATAGCCATTGTTAGGGATGAACAAGGCATTTATATGCATTTGAAACAGTTGGCAGCTGACCAGCCAAGACGAGTTCAAGAACGTTTCATTTTGGGTTAAATGTCAAAACAGACGTAGCGAGTGTACACGCTCGTCGAGTTGCAATCGTCTCGTTTCGTCTATTTTGGTTAGGGCTTTAGAAGGTGATACTGCAGTATAATAAATGCACTTTTCTGTATTTGCCACGCCTACTTATAGGCGTAAAAAACGTCGTCATAAAGTAAATAACCACGTACGTAGTACGGGTGGGGTTACAAACAAATATCATAATTTTTCTCACTAGCCTCATATGTACTTTTGGTTTTTTTTTTATTATATACTTATATACAACTCACAAATAATATTTACGATGTTTTTGGTAGGTAATGCAATATTTAGTTGAAATGACTTTAACTAATTCTTATTAAAAACCTGATGAGAAAAAATGTCGCGTGCTAGATGTCGCGATCGCGATCAGGCTTAAGCTCAATAAAAAAAGAACGAATAGAAATATGTCAAAATGACAACTATTTCTTGAAATCCACACAAATCTTATTTAATTTACAATTAACCGCTTCAAAATATTATGTTACGTTTCGCAGATATCTGCATTTTTCTAGATGCAGTCGAAAACGAGTTCCATTTTTTGTCGCGTTCGCGATGCCATGTTTATTGCTTATATTTTGGAAACATAAAATCTAGAGAACCTAACTTTTTTTTCTAAATATAGTGCTAATAAAATGCTATCTAAAACTTGAAAAAAAAGAAAATTTGTCTTGAATTTTCTTTATTATTTTGCTCCTCAAAGGCGTACGAATGTCGCGTTCGCGACTATGGAAATGCCCATATACGAATTTGAGATTACTGACATTAATGAGAAAAAAAAAACAAGAAATAAATGAATAAAATATTTAAAACAGAGAAAAAAAAAATTAAACCGATGATAAATTAAAACATTGAAAATGAAAATAAATAAATTAACAAATGTGAAATAGAAATACAGAAAAGAGATAGAAATCTGGTCATTTTTTGAAGACATTCGGAATTAAGAAAAATGATTTAAAACGGCCTGCCTAAATGTGCTTTCATTACAAATAGATTTAATGTGACTGGGTAACGCATTCCATAATCTTATGGCATTAACGAAAAATAGCCTAGTTGAGTTAAGAGAATTAAAGTTAGGTATTATCATCATATTACTGCGGGCGGATTGACCAAATTGCAATTTTTCGAACAGGTATTGTGGAACTTTACGCCGAATCAACTTATGTAGGAATATGCAGTTACGAGCATTAAGATAGCTTATTATATCACGACCTAGAATACCATTCTTGAGCTGAGATATGTGATCAAACCTACGAATATTATAGACGTATCGCGTTGCATGGTTAAAAGCAATTCGCAATTTGTGCTCAGAACAAGAATCTAATTTGCTATAAATAAGCTCAGAATAGGTTATTGCAGGGATTATCATTTGCAACACTAACTTACGCCTGGTATCAACAGGTGTAAACTGGGCTGACATTCTTAAGTTTCGCAGGGCATAATAAATGTTTCGGACTACACTATTTATGTGATCAGTGCAAGTTAAGGACGAATTAATATAAAAACCAAGGCTTTTTACAGTACCTACCAATTTTAATTTACTGTCCCCAATAAACAAGTCGGGAATGTCATCAAAGCATATTTTACTACGGGCAATAGGTAACACATATGATTTTAGCGCATTCAGTTTAAGTCCATTTTTAATAGCCCATTTGTGAACATTATCAAGATCCTCATTCATTCTGTAGCTTAAATCTTCTAGAAGGCCCATCCTACGAGAGAGATGAAGTTGTACATCATCTGCATATGCATGCATAGAAGAGTATTTGCATATACTAAAGATGTCGTTTATAAATATTGAAAAAAGAAGGGGCCCTAGAACTGATCCTTGAGGCACTCCACTGCAAACAAACTTGTACTGAGAGCACTTATTAGTAACATTTACTCTTTGTAATCTGTTCGATAAATAGCTACTTATAAGATTAACAGCATTGCCGCAAAACCCATAATAGTTTTTAAGTTTTTGACACAGTAACGAATGATTCACAGTGTCAAATGCTTTAAAGAAATCAATCATGCAAAGTAGAGTAAGAAGGCCTTCATCATAGGGAGATCGAATGTCATCAAGCACCTTAAGAGTCGCAGTTGCACAGCTGTGGCCACCACGAAATCCAGATTGAAATGGGGATAAAAGATTGTTTTGTGCGAGAAAATTGGTTAACTGATCAGCCATTATAGCTTCACACACCTTTGACAAGGAAGACAAAATGCTAATAGGCCTGAAATCACTTGGCTCACTTGCTTGTGGTTTTTTGGCAACAGGCAAGACCTTAGCAATTTTGCAGGAATAAGGAAAAGAAGAGGAAGCGAAACAATGATTTATTATGTGTGTTAAAGGGCTAATTATGTAAGGCAGAATGAGTTGAATTTAGTCAAAATTCCATCCTCACCAACGGCATTTGATTTAATTTTCATGATTTGTTCAACTATGCTTGGTTCAACTATGACATCTGTCAACTCTTCAAGATTACTTTGACTATCATTATTATTTAGGAAAAAATCATTCATTATATCAGGGTCAACACAACAATCAACTACTGGTTTGTTGCCAATACCAAGATTTTTAAGATTTTTCCAAAGTTCTTTAGAAGGAAGCGTCGTTTTCAGCTTATTTGAGCAGTATCTTATTTTTGATTGCCTGCAAATATGAACTGATGCATTCCTTGCCGCTCTATAATCTTCCCAATTTTCCGGCGACGGATTTTTTTCCACCGCTTGTGCATTTTGTTACGTCTTTTTATTGCATTCTGGACACTTGACGTGTACCACGGACAAGACACATTCTTTATAACAATAGTCCGCATAGGAACATGGGTTTCAAAAAGATAGTTTATTTTTTGAGTAAGGACATCTACTTTGTCACTTACGTTTGAAAAGAACCAGATATCATTCCATGGAATGCAGCAAGCGTCATTGTATAAGCACGGAAGATCAATAGAATTGAAGTCCTTATAACTAATGGTTTTGGACGTAACAGTGCGATGCATTGCTATATCAATAGTACAAAAAATTAAGTCGTGATCAGAAAGAAAAATAAATTTGATCAAACAGTAAAACAGACGAGACATCAGAAACAATAAAGTAATCAAGGAGACTTGGAGTATCATTATTAGAAAATCGTGTGGGCATAGTTTCATTTACAATTGACAGACCGACAGACGAGATATTATCATAGACTGAATTAGTAAAATTATCATTACACAATAAATTAATATTAAAGTCACCACATATAACAAAGTAATTAAAATCAATTGATGAGTTAGAAAGTTCTGAGAAATAAGAGTTAAGACTATTCAATTTACTAGGGTTGTAAACGCAAGACAGATAAATTTTAACATGATTGTCAGTTACACACAGATTTAAATATTCTACAGAACTGTTTGAAGATTTCTGTACCACTGTAGCACTTAGGCTTTTATGACAGTAAATTGCTACGCCTCCCCCTCTCCTTTCACTCCTATCATTCCTAAATAAGTTAAAATTATTTAACGCATAAGCAGAGTCGCTGACTTCGGGACAGAACCACGTTTCAGATACACAAATCACATCAATAGATTTATATACAAAAATTTTAAATAATCTAATTTACTAGAATTTAGACTCCGAGCGTTAAATGAATGTGAAATTTGAAAAATAATTCAATTCGATACGCTCTAGTGTACATACCTAGAGTTCTAAATGTATACCTAAAATTTGAGCTGATCAAAAAGTGACACGCCTCTTGTATAAAGCTTACAAAATGTTACCAATGAAGCGGCACGTGTAAATTGAGATTAAATGCCTAATTATGAGATTCTACGACCTGTTATTTCAGAGCTAAGCGGTATTGCAAATTAGGTTACATAGGAGGTGCCACGCCTCTTGTATCGATTATTTCAAAACAGCAACACTTGAAAAGCCTTGCGACAGCTACCCTGAAAAAATCATATCAATTGGTTTAGCGGTTTCGGAGTCTATAACTAACACACGCATACGTCCCTGTGTTATATATATACATAAATTGTTCCTTTTTTTGAGTGTGAAAGGACACTTAAGATTCTGAAAATCGTTAAGTGTAACGATATTTTAAAAAAAAATAAAAATAAATAAATAAATGTTTTTTTTAATTGTACTGCATTTTATATTATTTGTTCACTACTTTATATATCATAAATAAATTTTATTTTCAACTGTAGGGTATAAGTGTAGAATGCAATGACAAAATTTTATTATGCCAGGTTACTCCTTAAAAAAATACTTGTTCACGTGTCAATATATCAGCTTTATATTTTAGCTAATATAGAAATGACAGCTAAAATAGACTCATAGCGCGCGTTTTGCTCCATTTTTTCCCAACGCGCGTCTTATCAGAAATAGGTTGATGATATGTATACTAGAATTTGTTTTTATATAATTGAGAACAATGAAAGTTCACGTTCTACAGTGAAAACTATGAATTAAAATCCCTATATTAATATCAAAGATGGTTTTTTTTTTATTGCATATGAGAGGGGCGGCAATTTGAAATCCGCACCGGGCGGATTAGCCTCTCGGTACGCCACTGCGTAGACAAGACAGGTCCATCCATAGATGCCAGTTTCGTGTGATAAATCACTTTTCGTGATTTTTTGAGGGCTGTGTGACAATGTGTGATTTCTGAAATGAAGCGAGTGATTTTTCACTCATGCGTGATTTTTTTAATCACTCACTTTATTGTTGAAGAGTGCGTGCAAGTAAATGCGAAAACACGTATATTAACGAACAAACCCAACACTGCAATTGAAATTTGTTAACGCAGGTATAAAGTTTAAACTTTTAAAAAGTTAATATTAAGTTTATATTACAAATTCAGACAATTCAAATTAGTTCCACTGATATATAATATATTGAATTACCAAAAATTTTCATATCTTCTTAATTTTGATCTAGTAAATAATATTTTAATAAATTTTTAACAATAAGCTTTTGCTGATATTACCAAATAACAGAAAATATCTCATTATTTGTAAAATTGTATGGCATTAAATGCTCTTTTATGCTGTAATATTGGAATTGCTTCTGAGTGATTTTCTGCTCCGTGTGTGATTTTCTGTTCTGTTTGTGTGATTTTGCGTGATTTTTTTTCTATGTGCGTGATTTTTTTGCTGTGAGTGTCACACGAGTGATTTTTACATATATGTTGTGTGATTTAGTGATTTCGAGTGTGAATTTTGGTTGGCATCTATGGGTCCATCCGACATGTCGTATCGTTTGAGGTGGCCTAAGCGCATTCACTCAGTTAACCTTTTCTGTGCACATTTCATTCACGCGTACTTCTACCACAGCAGGTAGAAATCTCTTTTTGGTAATGTGAGGTATTTTGTGGAAATTTCGGTATTTTTTATCTCTCGCGTGGGAAATATCGCACATGTGGTAAAAATTTTGAGAATGAGAATTTTTTTCACATAAAGCGATGATTTTTACTTTCTCCCGCAGCATCTCGCAAGAGCGAAAAATTACCGAAAGCACTATTTATCGTGCAAAACTGGTAACGCTGCTTGTTGCATGTGAAGGCATGTGATGTGCCCCGTGCAGACGGCCTGTTACCATTCAGTGCATTCAGCAGAAAATTTGCTACGTAGCTGCTACACAACTTTCCGGCTGAATGGTATGTAGCATAAGCCTCTCACACAACATGTTTCCTGAGCGGTCGCCATCTTAGGTAGCGAAAATATTTTATGCTACCCCGGTTGAGCGCTTTATGCTCACTTCATTTTGACATATGATCAATCAGTTTGTTAGAAATTTAACATTTCGCAAAAAATCCATTCAGCAGAAAGTTTCACTTTATGAACTTGTGAAGTTAAAGCAAAAACGTCAATCTAAAACCTGGGGTGTAATAGGCGGTGTAAACAGTCATGTTTTGTAATAAAACACAATCGCTATAAAACATTTGTTTGAACATCTAAAAGAACTTTTGCTGTAGCAATATGCTTCGCCCGCCAACTTGGTATTTTAAAACATTGGCCCGTATGCATAAAATATAGTGAACGCTTAAGAGTAGTGTTATCTATCAAGTAGTGAAAGTACGGTAGTGAACACTACTTTTGGTATGAATAAAAATTTTTAACTTGGGGTTTACATTACCCCCTAGCCACACGTGCCAGTAACAGTTCGAAAAACTCAATACATTCTCACTTTTTCACTAATACACTCACACTTTGACATCGACAGCCAGCACTGGCAGTCCACTGGCAACAACTTTTACAGAGACAGTGAATTTTGACAACCGCAGACAGTGGAATCAAAATACGAAAAACAGTGTTGCGTTTTATCCCTATACTATTCCAACTTGAAGTATGTATTTTTTTTTTTATGCCTTATAGTGAAATAAACATGTAATTATTTTAATTACCATTGTTTAACACATAAAATATGATATGAAAAAGTTGTTTTTTTGAAAATATTTTAATAAATATATTGTAAATATTTGAAATCAACATAGCTTTTTCCCCATTTAAGTTTTGTGCTGTTTTGGAATTAAAGGCATCACTGAATAATAGTAAACAAGAGAGGAAAGTTGTTGAATTGTTGCTATAGCAATTCTATAGAACCTTTAACTTTGACAACGTTTTGCAAGTGAACTTTTACTTCCACGTGTGGCCGCAGCGAAATTTGTTGCTTATTTCATGCTTATTTCGAAACATTTTCGAAGTTAATACATATTTTTTACTGGCAAGACATTACTATCACGTGTGGCTGCAGGGTTAGACAGTAGTGTAAAGACAGTTGCAACACATTCACAATTTTTTACACACACTCACTCACTTTTTTAACTGTCTGGTCAACTGTCTGAACTTTTTTGAAGACAGTTGCCAGCCAGTAGCTGGGACAGTAAAATTACATTTTCTATATAGAAAAAAACGGAAAAGGGAAAAACGTCAAATAATTCACTGAAAATTGAAGATAAAAAGTAAAATATATTTTTAAAAATATAAGCAGCGCAAATAATTGCAATAATATTAGAAACACTGAATATTTTATATCAATTAATGTTAAATTTGTACAATATTTTATCTACTGTCTTGCCAATTGTCTGGACGCCTACGTCATAAACCTAATTTACTGTCTAACGCTGCAGCTACACGTTTAAGAAATTGCTTTCAAGTTGATCACACATAGTGCTTGTCAAAATTTATTCGAACTGATGCCTGTGACGTAGGCTGTGCGCAACTTGATAGCCAATTTTACTTTCAAGATGCCATCGTCAAGGCAACAACTCAAAATTTCACAACGAAGCACGAGAATTTATTTACAAAACTGTGATCAGCTGTTTAACTTGACCGTCAAGTTGCCTCGCGACTTGAAAGGACAAATTGATATCAAGTTGGTTTTCAAGTTCGAAAAGTTTGAGTGTGTTAGTAAAAAAGTGTGAATGTGTTGAAACTTGAAAGGCAACTTGAAAAAAAAATTGAACGTGTAGCCACCAAGTAAGCAAGCTCTATTCTCGAATTTCGAGCTTAAGTGTTCACTTATTTTATAGAGGGGATTTATACAATGTATCTCGTCGCATGAGATTTTCTGAAATTTTCTTTTCAAGTTTCATCTTCAAATTACATGATGAAACTGCGTTGCAGAGACTTTGCTTTAGAAATTTCATCAACAACGAAAATATGAAAGTATACATGAAAGTTTCATGAAATCACAGCCCGAGAGACTTTGTATTCTTGTCATATATCAAAAATTCAATTTGAAAATTGAATGCATTAAAAATAAAGTTGCTTAATGATTTATTTTGCATCAAGCTTAAAATATTTTTACTAAAAATGATGTTTTTTTAAGAATTATTAGCTTAAATTAATTAATATTAGCAAAAAAAATACGGGACTACATGAAGACATAGAAATAGTGACCTTAAAGGAAGGTCGCAAAGAAATTGCAGGAGAAACCGAACTGGAGTGTTTCGCTTGGGCAAACGTTTCCAAAGAATACATTGCATTTTAGTAAAATTACTTAACGCGAAATCTCGAGTTCCTTAATTTTCAGGCATTAAAGACTCTGCTAACAATTCAACATTCTCACAGGACAATCTATAAAAAAATCGAAAGCTATCTTCGTTGACAAAGCTTCTTTTTTAATAACATTAATTCTATTTCTACGATTAAAATGAAAAAACATTGCCATTTCGTTACTAATTATTTCAAAAAGTCTAATCAGAACCACACTACAATATATTATAGTGAACACTTCTTTTTAAGTAGTGAACACTCCTTTTATGCATATCGAAGTTTAGCAAGTAGTGTTTCGAAAATAGTCTAGTCAAAAAAAGAAGTGAACACTATATAGTGTTTTCTTTTTATACATATCAATGACGAGAAATCAAGTGTTCACTATCTTGTTATGCTCTCTATCTTGTTTTTTTATATTTCTTGCTTCCAAAGCAGCAGCCTGTCAACAGCAAACGTGCACAAGGCGGTCATCCATTTAATGCGTGTGGCAATGCGCCAACAGAATACGTGGTTGTTTCTGAAGCACAGCAAAACTAAAACTATGCCTACCTTCAAGAGTTAATTTCAATTTTCACTTATTTTATTGTTGTTTGTTTACATAGTTCCAATTAATAAAATATATAACTAGCGTTTTGCCAGCGTAACGTTCACAACCATTGAACTCGCTCCCATAAGCTTTCACATACTTCTATTTTATAACGCAATTTACGCAAGAAAAGTTGAAATATTTTCAACTTTCTTGCGTAACTAGCGTTTTGCCAGCGTAACGTTCACAACCATTGAACTCGCTCCCATAAGCTTTCACATACTTCTATTTTATAACGCCATCGAGTAAACGGATGCAAAACGCAAATGCATCGAATGAACTTCCAGCTTTATTTGTGTTTATAGCATAAAGCTGGAAGTTCATTCGATGCATTTGCGTTTTTCATCCGTTTACTCGCTAGAGCAATTTACGCAAGAAAATGATGGTAGAGTTCAATCACTGCGTTTTACGTTCAGAGCAAGCAAGGGCTGCAACATTATAAAACATTTTATATGTTCTTAGCGTCATATTTGTTAATAATTTTCATCATTTTTACATAAAATTACTCAAAATGTTTTCATTTATAATCATAAAAACTTAAATTCTACGTATTAAACACGTCCTGTTAACAAATAATCAACAAAAAAATCGAAGACATTTAACATTTTTAAGATCTATGTGTTAGAGTCATCCCTGAAAGTAATTGCTTCTGACTCGTTACTTTACTTTCTTCTCGCTTTTCGTTATAAGTAACGAGCTGTCAAAAAACGCAATTTACGCAAGAAAAGTTGAAATATTTTCAACTTTCTTGCGTAACTAGCGTTTTGCCAGCGTAACTTTCACAACCATTGAACTCGCTCCCATAAGCTTTCACATACTTCTATTTTATAACGCCAGCGAGTAAACGGATGAAAAACGCAAATGCATCGAATGAACTTCCAGCTTAAAGCTGGAAGTTCATTCGATGCATATGCGTTTTTCATCCGTTTACTCGCTAGAGCAATTTACGCAAGAAAATGGTGGTAGAGTTCAATCACTGCGTCTTACGTTCAGAGCAAGTAAGGGCTGCAACATTATAAAACAGTTTGTATGCTCTTAGCGTCATATTTTTTAATAATTTTTATCATTTTTTCACAAAAATACTCGAACTGTTTTTATTTATAATCATAAAAATTTAAATTCTAAGTATTAAACACGTCCTGTTTACAAATTATCGAAAAAAAATCTAAGACATTAAACATTTTTAAGATCTATGCGCAAGAGCCATCCCTGAAAGTAGTTGCTTCTGACTCGTTACTTTACTTTCTTCTCGCTTTTCGTTATAAGTAACGAGCTGTCAAAAAACGCAATTTACGCAAGAAAAGTTGAAATATTTTCAACTTTCTTGCGTAACTAGCGTTTTGCCAGCGTAACGTTCGCAACCATTGAACTCGCTCCCATAAGCTTTCACATACTTCTATTTTGTAACGCCAGCGAGTAAACGGATGAAAAATGCAAATGCATCGAATGAACTTCCAGCTTAAGCGTGTCGTGTTTGCAAACTAGTATTATCAACGGTGCACCCCTGAAGTTCATTAAAATACCTTCCACACAGCTGACATGGAACTTAAATAAATATTTACTTTTCATGTTTCTTTCGAATGTTGAAATTTGCCAATTTTCACAAAAATGATTGAAATAAAAGCAAAACTAGTGCGTGCAGATTCGGCAATTTTCGCTGTCGGTGAAAATGTTGAATGCTTCATAGAATTAACTCATAAACAATTTGAGGATATCAATCATTCTGATGACTTAAGGTACTTAGGACTTGAGGAACATACATATTTGCTTAGTTCGTATAATTTGAAAATTTAATCAACAGTGAACACGTAGAGAACTTGGCTTGGGCATCAGTGCAACTACACTGTTATCGCAAAACAAGTTACAGTCTTAATCAAGACAAGCCTACAGATCTAGCTGATATGATAGGCCGAACTGCTTTGGATGCTGTGACACAGACACCAGGTGATATAATTGTAGCAACGAAACCTAAAATTCTCTTTTGTGATCTTAAACTCAAGTATGGTGAAGCAAAGACATGTAAGTATTTGATTATTGCCCATATTTTTCTTTACATTAATAGCAATTTCTTTAAATTGTACGTAGATTTCTTTAGCGAGTTTGTACCTCGTGATGGACCCCCAACATATCGTGGCCATGATATTAAATATTTCTATAAAATAACAATCGCAATGCAGCGTGTCAAATCGAAGGTACAAACACTCACCGTACCCATACGAGTGCTACCAATACCCATCATAGTGCGGCTTGACGAAATGCCCGGCACCGAAGAAACTAACGAAGAGTTAACACCAACAAATCCATTTTTGGAAAAGCGAGAGTTAACCGAATTGGAAATATCTTGGCATCATTTAAAGGTATATTTTTAATTTAAAATAATGCTATTTTTTTTTAGTTTTTCATAATCTATTTATTAATAGAATGTAACCGCACGTCGTGCTCCAAAATTTTACCGCATTTCTAATAAACGTGGTTTCGTTGGACGATTTTGTCTTTTCAAACCGTCTTACAAACTAGGCGAGGATATTGTTGGCAGCTTGGACTTTGTTAATTGCAAAGTGCGCTGCGTACAGTTTTCTGTTAAACTTCAATCTCAAGAAATATCGTTACTCAATACAACGACAAACCAACCAACTGGCGACTTCAATGATACGTCCTCCACACATTCACTGGATTTGGCTAGCATAGCTAGTGGCAATGCAGTTGATAATTTACACAAATCATCAACTTCTGGTAGTGCTAAAGAAAATGCGGCCGAAGAACTTCCCACAGGCAAAATAACTACATTGGCAACGTGTCATAAGGTGTGTTATGCAATGTTGCAAACTCAAGTGGTTATTCCAATATCATTGCATGCAACTCCATCATTTCGCACTGATTTGGTAGATGTGCGATGGCGACTTCATTTCGAATTCGTCACCAGCACATTAATGGACTTCGGCACAGAAAATCCCACGGAAGGTGAATTGAGAGCGCCATTAGAAATTCCAGTGGAGACTATGATTTGGAATTTGCCTCTAACAGTATACTCGGCAAATCCGCTACAAATCTATTCGCCAAGTCAATCTCACAGCATGCTTATTAAATAATGTAAAGATGCAATACTTAAACGTTCATAGTTTTTATATTAATGGTATTCATGCAATGCCGAATTTTTCCCCATGCCGTATATCGGAAAATATTCGTTGTTTTTGTATGAGGTACCTTTTTGTGTAGTTTTCAGTTTGTGTCGTGTATCAATCAACTGTCTTTTTAGTTGTATTGAAAAATTGGCAATTTTGGTTTATTAAATGAGCTGAAAAATAAATAAATAAATGGTTTGGTAAATGAGCTGAAGACAAAGAAATCTGAGATAAATTAATTCTTTACGCTACGACAACTGAGAACATTAAATTTTTTGTTTAAAAGAATTCTCAAGTTAGTTTTTAGTTTATATTAAATATTGTAAAATATTTTAGGGATAGACACAATTCTTTGCCGCTATTTTCTCGTTAAAAATGCTACAACTGAGAACATTTACTTTATTGTTTAAAAGAATTCTTAAGTTAGTTTATATTAAAAATTGTAAAATATTTAAGGGATGGACACAATTCTTTGCCGCTATTTTCTCGTTAAAAATGTGCGGACAACTGGAAACTTACCGAACATCTGATTTTATACAAATTGTCAGTTGATATTCGACGTTAACGCTTTTCAGATTTTCAGCATATTCAGCATTACATGAATACCATTACAAAATGCGAACATTTTATTAATAAAGAAACAAAAGCATTTTTGTGCAATATAATTTTTCTTTTTGAGGTTCATGTTACATACATATTTTTAAAGAAAACAGATTATACCTTATATTTTTAGATCCATTCAGTTTAAAAACCAACTTTTCCTAATTTTGTATCAGTTTTTGGATTTGCTGTCAAGTTTTGAACGGCAACTATTGTTTCATTGATGCGAGTCTGTAGCTGTCGCAGACTTTGTATTTGGAGCAGTCGTAAAATACGCACTGGGTAATCCAACGCGGGATCATCAGCTGAAACAACATCATTACCTTTCTCGAATGGAAAAGGTGTGCCCATTATCGGTTCACGGTGTTTCTGCGCGGCTGGTGACAAGCGTTCGTGTACTATGCGAGCAACAGCCTCTAATAGAATTAAATGGTTGGGATGACGGGGAATCTTTAGCTTATTTGCAAGTGAACGTACGCCACCAATGAAGTCCTTGTGGTTGACTAGTTTTTGGGATATTACATGACTAGATATATAAAATTTTATTTTGCAATTTACTTACAATCCATGTTATCAAAGAAATTATCTGCTTTAATACTGGGAGCTATTGACTTGCTTTGTTGCTGGCCAATTTCATGAGCATTAATTTCATTGTAATCATCGGGTGCATCCAAGAATTCTAAACGCACAGCATAGCTAAGCAACCAAGACAACTCTTCCAAGGGGGTCCGCAGCTGTGGGACACCGACGTCAGCTTTATATTGCAAATAAGCCTTTTCCCACAATGGCAGGTTGTCAACTTTGCGAATGCCCTCACGTTCTTCGATTTTGTATTGTCGTATTTTCTGGTCTTCCAACCAGAGTATAGTGCTAGCAAATACCCTGCGATCTATTCAAAGATAGTAGGCGTTGATTGCAAGCATTTATGATTCTATTATAGTTACTTACTATTGTAATCCAAATCATTGGGTGTAGGATGCTCCAACGCTTCTAATTTGATTCGTAGCATTTTAAATTTTTTTATTTAGTATAAATTGCAAAATATATGTATTGCAGGAACACAAATGCACCGGCAAAGGAAAACCAACAAAATTATTTATTTGTCAAAATACTCTAAATCTTATTGTAATAGATTAGAAGACGCAGCCATACACAGATGCCAGACTCGTGTGATAAATCACTTTTCGTTATTTCTAACTTGGTGGCTACACGTTCAATTTTTCTTTCAAGTTGCCTTTCAAGTTGCAACACATTCACACTTTTTTACTAACAAATTTTCGAACTTGAAAACCAACTTGATATCAATTTTTCCTTTCAAGTCGTGAGGCAACTTGACGGTCAAGTTTAACTTGATGGCTACACGTTCAATTTTTCTATCAAGTTGCCTTTCAAGTTGCAACACATTCACACTTTATTATTAACACACTCAAACTTTTCGAACTTGAAAACCAACTTGATATCAATTTGTCCTTTCAAGTCGTGAGGCAACTTGACGGTCAAGTTAAACAGCTGATCACAGTTTTGTAAATAAATTCTCGTGCTTCGTTGTGAAATTTTGAGTTGTTGTCTTGACGATGGCATCTTGAAAGTAAAATTGACTATCAAGTTGCGCACAGCCTACGTCACAGCTATCAATTCGAATGAATTTTGACAAGCACTATGTGTGATCAACTTGAAAGCAATTTCTTGAACGTGTAGCTGCAGCGTAACAGCTGATCACAGTTTTTTTTAATAAATTGATTTGTTGCCTTGACGATGGCATCTTGACAATAAAATTGATTATCAAGTTGCGCACAGCCTACGTCACAGCTATCAATTCGAATGAATTTTGACAAACACTATGTGTGATCAACTTAAAAGCAGTTTCTTGAACGTGTAGCTGCAGCGTAAGTGCCGTGTGACAATATGTGATTTACGTTAGTATCTGCTGATTTCAGCTACCACCCAGCTAGACAGCGCTAACAAGTTTACAAACACAACGAAAATAAATTTGGTGATTACTAATATATTCTTACATTGTTGTTTGATGTTTAAAAAGGAAGGTTATATTTGTATATATTTCTTATTCTTTTTAACGAGCAAAAATAAAAAATTAGTTAAAACACCAAAAACAACGCCAGCTAAGGAAGATTTGTTAAAGACATAAAATTAAATTAAATTAAAAGAAAAATTTTAAAAGAGAAGTGATAGAATATTGAAATATAGAAGTGAATCTAATGGAATCTGCATACTGAAATTTTGTTTCTGCACCTTTTTCTGTAAATTTCATTTTTTTTATGTGCTTTTATGTTTGTGTTGTTTAATAGATACGTTTATGTCTATAATATATACATATTTTAAATAAAATTATTTTTATTCTTTTTCTATCTTAAATATAGAAAAATATTAAAAAAAAATAAAATCGAAAAAATATAAAATGCAAAATAAAATTTAAAAAATGTGTTTGTCTTCTTTAACGCTCGTACTCGAGCATCTTTTCATTAGAAGTCAGAGCTCTAACCAATACACCACGCAGCAGAAGCGTCTCGCAGCCGAAAAATTTAAACTTATATAAACGACTGAATTTGTTTATTTTTCCTTATGTAATTTTATATAGGTGTGCAAAGTGCAGCTAATAGTCTTTTTGTATGAAAAAACGTAGGTATCAGAAAGAAATGTAACATCACACGTATACAAAAAATCACATTACATTTTGCCCGATGCCTGAACAAAGATGTAACAACCTTTGTTTGGAAAATTTTATATAGGGGTAACACACTTTTTATTAGCGCTCGTGATAAATAACCAGTTATCTAACAGTTACCATTCTGCAAGAGCACAGCGTGCTCAAACGGGTTTTCATTAGCACTATCGTCAGAGGTTTTCCAGTTTTTTTTACTGAATATATTTTTTCTCATTTTTATTGAATACTTCGACAAGTAGTGCTGCATAAATTTTAAGATTTAAAATATTTAGATTTCGGTTCGAATCTTGTTCATCCTTCTTATAAAATAGAATATTTTCGTCGAAATATTCATAGAAAAAAGTTTGAATATTTCGTAAAAAGTATTGGGTACATAATAATTTTATTTTATGAATCACTTCTGTAGCTCGTTTCTGGAACTTTTGTAACCGTAGTTCTCACAATATGTTCTCACTTTGACGCCATAATGACGTCATTCTCACTTGCACCGTCTCTGTAATAAAATGAGAAAAGTCGGTGACTCGGCTCGCTTGTTTCAATTCTATTTTCGTAGGAATTTAATAGCCAAAGTGTTTCTGTAAACTAAAATATGCGATTCGAGTGGACTGAAGTTGTCACTATGTTCTTATAAGTTGAGAACAATTTTTGGTTGATAGTGCAACTGTCGATTTTAATGAAGTGGTTACTAATACTTCTACCCGGTACAAGGTATCAACTTCCAGTTTCACGTATTCACGTGTTTCACGAGTATACCTGTATATAAACCTGTAAAAAGTGGTTATTTTTGGCTTATCCGCTCCGTTTTCGAAATATCCCGCTTTTTCTGTTTTTTCATATATTTTATTTATTTTTGGCCTATCTCGTTCTCAGAAACTCAAAACAAAACTATTAAAAGTTCGGCTCTGCTTAAAGTACGTGAATACTATTCACGTGTATATTATTCACGTGAATACGAAAATCACGTGTAGTCCGTGAATACGAAAATAGCGTTTAGTCCGTGAATAAAATACACGTGTAGTTGAGTTTAATACAAGTTAGGGTGCTCACAATTCTGTTTTATCTGCTGATTTAATTTTGTTGCAAAAAATGGAAGAAGAATGGATCGTCGAAGAAGTAAGTACATTTTTCCATAATTCTTCGTTTCCGTTCATTTGAGGCATGATTTTGAATAAATTTCAAATTTTTTAAAACTGTTTTTGCAATTTAGCTCCAAAACACAAAAAGAGGTGCTCACAGTTCGATTGAAATTCTTGAGTTGCCAGGTGTTTACTTTAGAAGCAAACTGTGAATTCCCTAAGTGTTTCGTGAGTAAACGAAAAAGTGAGTATTTTGGGACGAAATAGTGTGACGACAGAAAAAGTAACTATTTGTCGCAAAAGCTGCAGAAACGAGCTACTGATTGTCATTCAGTCACAGTTGTCATCTTTATAGGAAATTTACACAATTATTGAAATATAACTTGGAAGCATTTTTTTCGTTTACTTGACAAACTTTTAAGCGACTAACAGTTTCCCGTGTTATTTAAGCGAGTCCTATGATAAGCGGTCGTTTTTTTAAACTCGCTTGGTAAAAACACAGCTAGTGTGTGAATTATGAATTATGTATGAATTATTATTAGATATTTAATAGAAATTAGAAATTTTCTAGTTTTTCACATACCTATACATTCCTCATTAAACTTCACGTTGACATTGCTTATTTAACTTATAGTTTGTCTAAATTAGTTTTGTAACTGTTATTGGTGTTTACACTCCCAGTAGCGCAGTTAGCTTTGTCACTATGTGGAAGTTTCCTTTTTCACAATTAAAAAAAAATTTTTAAACACGTTGAAATTTAAATTTATTAGATAACAACAACATTAAAACTATTAAAATATGTGAACTGATGATTTTGTTATATATTTTTTTGTTTTTATTATATGTCATTTCCTTATTTTTTCAATTTCCGTTTGTTGAAAAACAGTGTTGCACAATATCATCGGTGTTCCAAATTATCGGAAATTTTCAAGTGTACATGACCGAAAGAAGTTGTTAGTCTGGCATCTTTGATTCTTTTTAAAATAATTTAATCATCAGGCAACACTTTTTAAGTTAACTACACGTGAGGCAAAACGTCAAAAAATATATTTACTTTATTCAGAACGTTGTTTTTATATAAAACTTAATAAAAACTGTGAAATGGCACTTGCCGGACTAAAACCAAATAAAAGGGAGAAAGGTATAAAAAACGAAATTTCTTATTGCAATTAAAAACAATAAAATATTATAGTGAGTCAGCATTCACCAACGCACAATGCTGAGGAAAGCGATAACGAAAATAATTCTGATGATGATCAGAATACAGAGGGTAACGCTGGTTGGGCAGATTCAATAGCCAAAGTTCTCAATACCACAAAACCCAAAACTAAAAAAACACTTGTGCTCTCTAGAGCCAAAAAAATAAAACTTGGTAATAAGACCAAATCAGATGGGAAACATTTTGATTTTGAGGTAGAAGGCGAAGAAATCGAAGAAGAGAAACCTATAAAGGAAGAACTAGATGAAAAAGTGAAGCAACGTAAAAATGTACAACTTGCACTGCGTGTGAAACCCTCATTGAAGGATATGGAACGTGAGAGAACGTTGCGAAAAGTGGCAACAAGAGGTGTTGTACAGCTTTTCAACGCGGTGCGCATTCAACAGAAGGATCTTCAAGCTCAACTTGAAGAAGCGGGCCCATTAGACAGTCGCAAAGAAGCTGTCTTAAATAATATAAATAAACGCAAGTTCTTAGACGTTCTTATGAGCGGCAATCGTGCGAAATCCGAGGCAGTTGATAATAATCTCAAGTTTGAGAATAAAAAGGAAGATGATGATGAAAGCAGTGAGGGCGAGGACGATACCAGTCGTGGTAAAAAGAAATCAGAGTGGAATGTTCTACGTGAAGATTTTATGACTAACAAAAAAATAAAACATTGGGATGAAGACGATAGCAATGACGAAGCTGATGACGTAAATTCTGAATAATTTTTGTTAATGCTAGTTATAAGTTTTTATCTGTATTAAAAATTTTCTAAGTTTAATTTTAGAATGTACAATAAAGTTAAATTTGTAGTTAATTGTCTTTTCTCGCCTTTAGAAAGTCCATATTAAAGAGTCTAGCTATTCCAATGCCAACAGTACCTTTAAATTGGAATTTTTTATTACATTCTTTGCGAGTTTTTTGCACTTACCTGCAGCTAAGAATCGCATTGTGTGTATTTCAAATTTTCGTCGATTTTTAGCTTGTACGTAAATATAGACGCCTATACCAACAACTCCAAATCCTGTTACTAAACGACACCCCAGACAATCCTTTGACTCTTTTTCGACTTTAGTAGCCATTCATGTTAAAGTTTTTATAAGCTAACAGATGTAAACATCGATTAAACGTAACCTCATTATAATACCTTCATTTTTCGAGAAAGAGGTGCCACCTGAATACAATCGGAAATATGGTAAGAAACAAAAAATATACAAAAATATGTATGCAACACAGCATCATAAAAAATTCGTACATCAAATCTAAAAGATATCAAAACATAATTTTAAAAAAGTTCACTTTATCAAATTTTAAGATGCTAGCGGCTAAAAAAGTAAAATTTTGTTAATTTGTTATTAAGGCTAATATATTTTTTAAATAAAATACTTTTATTATTTAACCCTACTTGCGGCTACTGTAACGATATCGTCAACTTATTTTTACGAGAAAGCTGTATCTGAGACATGTGAAATAGGCGACGGTTGGTATCTCCTCCTAAAAAACTGTTAACCTTTGTACGAACACCTGCCAAGCCGCGTCAGTTTTGACTTAGCCGTTTATCCGTACTGTGAGTGCAAAGTTGGACCGACTACGAAATCGTTACAGTAGCCACAGGACGTGATTTTTTTATCTATTTTTTGTATGTTAACAATAGCTGTGTTTTTTACCAAGCGAGTAGTCAAAAAACGACTGCTTACTCGCTTAAGAATTTTTTTAAAACTTGGAAGCATTTTCTGAAAAGTCAAAAACGTTGTTTATGTTCTGATCAAATTTTTGTAAACAATTTTTGACAAATTTATTTTATATATCAAAGTTCTGACAATTAGTGATGCATAAATTTTCAGATTTTAAGCATTGGAGACTCGGTTCTGAAAACTAACCCGATACTCAAAATATTTTCAGTGCTAAAAGCTTAAACAAACAACATAGTTTTACATAATGAGTATATTTGATAAATTTTGTTTATCTTACCTGTTAAATTATTATGTATTTTTATTGAAATATTGATCTTAAGCAAATTATGAGTATTTCGTGAAAAGTATTTGGTACAAAAAATGTTCATTTCATACATCACTATTGACTATCAATCAGATATAGTTGCCACCTTTGTAGGAAATTTATACAATTATTGAAACATAACTTGGAAGCATTTTTTTTCGTTTGGTCGGCAAACTTTTAAGCGAGTAACAGTTTCCTGTGTTATTTAAGCGAGTATTCATATGATAAGCGGTCGTTTTTTAACTACTCGCTTGATAAAAAACACAGCTAATGTTGTTATTTTTGCTCCAAATGAATTAATTTTGTCATATTTTTACTTTTTTTATGTACAAATAAATGCAAAATGAAAAAACAAACAAAAAAATGTTTATCCAATAAAACCTTAAATTTTTTAAAATTTTTTACTCAAAAAAAGCAAATTTTCAGCTTGAAAAATAATTATGGTTTTTGGAACGGAGCAAAATCTGGGTAGGTTTTTTTTTTAAGAAATATATAGGAAGCCTAATACCTAGAATATTGTTCCTTAATACCAATTAAGCTGGAAGTTCATTCGATGCATTTGCGTTTTTCATCCGTTTACTCGATGGCGTTATAAAATAGAAGTATGTGAAAGCTTATGGAAGCGAGTTCAATGGTTGTGAACGTTACGCTGGCAAAACGCTAGTTACGCAAGAAAGTTGAAAATATTTCAACTTTTCTTGCGTAAATTGCGTTTTTTGACATCTCTTTACTTAAAACGAAAAGCGAGAAGAAAGTAAAGTAACGAGTCAGAAGCAATTACTTTCAGGGATGGCTCTTGCACATAGATCTTAAAAATTTTAAATATCTTAGATTTTTTCTTGATAATTTGTTAACAGGACATGTTTAATACTTAGAATTTACATTTTTATGATCATAAATGACGACATTTAATGTTTTTTTGTGTAAAAATTACAAAAATTATTAAGAAATATGGTGCTAAGAACATTCAAACTGTTTTATAATGGTGTAACCCTTACTTGCTCTGAACGTAAACCGCAGTGATTGAACTCTACCATCATTTTATTGCGTAAATTGCTCTAGTGAGTAAACGGATGAAAAATGCAAATGCATCGAATGAACTTCCAGTTTTAGAGCCGGAGATATGAATTTTGGACTCAAAATTTAAAAAATGCTCATTATCGGCGGTTCCGAAATTTTTGGCGCAAAACTGAGTGGACGCAAAATTGAAATGTTTATCTAAAACCTTAAAAAAATTGTTGCCAACAATTATTTTTGAAGGGGTTAAAAAATGGCTTTGACGATATCGTAACACTAGCCACGGCGCGGTCACGGCTTATAATTATAATCCTTTTGACTACGTTTTTAGGAACATTCCAATAACCAATTTAATGTAATTGTATTGTATTGTATCATATTAGGTTTCAAAGTTTATAAAATAGTAACAACAAAAAGTATAATTTTTCAAGTGATTTTAAGTAATTTATTTATTTTACTATACAACAAATATTAAGGGGATTCATGTCACTTCGTAAGTATTCGTATGTCGTGTATCGTATTCTACGTATACGATTGACATAAATGAACTTTTACGAACTTTCGTACCGTTTTTTGTAAATTGGTTACATTTTGTGTAGATGAGCGCTCAAGAAGCACAAAGCGCACATTTTTGCTTATCGAATTTTATTATTTTAATTTGTCTTTTTGATAGCACATTTCCGGTCCCCAAAGTTTCGGATGATGATCTGCCAATGGATGAAAAGTCAACTGTTACTCACTGGAGTAACACTCCATGGAGTAACAGTTATATATATATATATATTTAATAAAATAAAAATAATAAAGAACATTATTTTGTTTTCAAACCAGACTTCCTCACCAATTGAACGCAAAAACACTAACATATTTACATGATTTGGCGAAAGGCGGTTCCACTGGAAAATCAACTCGTATGGACTCCCACAATAAAAACAAAAAATTTGTTGTCAGGGACGGATAGTCGATTCAAATAACCGATTTTAGATTTTAATCGAAAACAATAACCGACTTTAAAAAACCTAAATTTTGAAGAAATAACACAATGCGACACGAAAAAATAACTTCAAATATCTCAATGGTTTTTGTTGGTTTCTGTTTTATCGGATTAGGTCAAATAAGAGAGAAATTCAAGGTCAAATCTCACCTTTAAGTCACAAATTCGTTCTTATAACTCTTAAACTAAATTCAAATCCTATGTAGTAACTGCATCTAAATATTTGCAATGGATGGTTCTTTACATTTTGAACAGGGCTTTAAAAAAACAAGTAAAGAAAATCTAAAGTCGTTCTAGATCGACTATGAAATACCCTCAACCTTCTTTTCAAAAAAAAAATAAAAATATATAAATGTTGAAGAAAAATGTACACATATCAAGTTTTATTCCTGTAGCTAACAGTTAATGCCTTTATTATGCTTTCGCTATGGGCGGTGGGCGTGTTAATGGACGGATTACTCCGGATACTATTTTTGAACACACCTTAGTTTTGGTATAAAATACATACATACAAAATTTGATCTCTCTATGACAAACATAATCTTATTTATTCAGTTTTAAACTTTTTGGGTTATGTGGGAGGTAGGCGTGTGCGTGGGCGGATGATGACCATTTTTAAAAACCATCTTTGTTTTGTCATAAAAAACATACGTCCCAAATTCGATTTTTGTAGGCTAAACAGAGCCTTATTTATTCCGTTTTCAATTTTTGGGTTGTATGGGAGGTGGGCGTGTCCGTGGGCGGATGACACCCATTTTTCGAAGACATCTTTGTGTTGATACAAAACACATACACACCAAGTTTTATTGTTGTAGGTTAATTATGTGCTTATTTAGGCAGTTTTCAATTTTTGCGTTGTATGGGAGGTGGGCGTGTCCGTGGGCGGATGACGTCAATTTAACAATACCATTCTTATTTTGTTATAATAAACATACATGACAAATTGTATCTCTGTAGGTTGTACAGAGGCTTATTTATTCCGTTTTCAGCAATTTTTGCTGTAAGACCTTAATAATTCGAAAAAAGTACATTTTGAAGCACCCTAATACAGTAATCCCCGCTTAATTCCACAAGCAAATATGTTCACACGTTTGTTCAATTAAACGGGAAATTCAATTAACGTCCCGCTTAATTGAACAGTTGCTCAATAAAAAAAAATTCCGTTTAACTGCACTTTTCGTTCAATTATGCAAAACCACTTTTTTGGAAAGAAAACCAAAAGTATTAGAAGAAAATATACGTAGTTTATATGTATTCCCAACTTTTTACTTAAATAATGTTAAACTTATAATTTTTCGAAGAAGTTCGTTATTGTTGGTTGTTATTTGTCGTGCCTAAATGAATTTTCGGTGAGAAAATGTTGTTGAAAAAGTTAAACTGCTCCCAGCAGTTCTTTCGGTGGAATGGGTTTATTTAAGACTTCCTCTTTCTCCGCATCCGTCTCATCCATGATGAATCCGTTAGAACGCTCTCTGCGATTTGCGAGTCTGTTAATTATCCATAGCATTGTTTGTCGACGTCACAATCAATGAAGTCCCGTTAAAGGCCAAACTGGAAACACTTGTCAGCACATTTCACAAATATGTATTGCCAAAAACAGTTGTTTAAATTGTTACTACCACTTCCGGTTAATCTCTTCACCATGGAGGGTGTAAAGCTCCAATTGATAAAAAAAAATTCATTTTAATCAAAAACATCATAAAAAGTATCGAAGTGTTTTAAGTAAAAATACAGTCAGTCGCACGGAAGTCCCACTTCGATCTTTTGAGATGTTATCGTTTAATATAAAAAAGTGAAATCGTTCGAGTTTTCGATAAGCAATCACATGTATTTGATAATAAATTTTAACAAAGAATACAACAATCATAATTGGTGATGGCGTTTTAATTCTTCGGATTGGCCAATTCAGCTCTTGTTATTCTACGGAATTCTAGAGTAACTTAAATAAAAAAAAAAAAAAATAAATAAATTGTCACTAGTTGAAGTTTCGTTAAACATTATTAAATTGATGTAATTTTTTGGGGGAAAATTAAGTGCTATTTTTTGTATTGTTTTATCTACAAGGTCAAAATTTTTGTTGTGCATATAAGCGGGAAATTCAATAAAGCGGGAATTAATTAAACGGGAATTACACAATATATTTCTTATGGGAGCGTAAGATTGACACATTTTTCGGTCAATTAAGCGGGGAAATCAATTAAGTTCGATGCAATTAAACTGTGATTCCTGTATATACTAGTTGCCAAATACAAGAGACATCGAATAGTATCGCTTTTGATATTAAACAGTGTTGCCGTTTGGATGCAATGGATAGTTTTTTTTCTTCAAAAATTGATGGATACTTATTTTTTAGCCTTAGTGTAAATTTGGATACTTTTATTGAAAAATCTTTTTAATATGAAAATATCGTCAAAGAAATCAAAAAGTTTACCAAGTTACCAAAAAATCAAAATCGAGTTTTTGATTGATTATGATGCACAGTATCCAAATGCATGTTTATGCAAAATGTTACACTTCTACTACTAAAAACAACGATTTTATGAACAAAATTAGCCCGAAAAAATGTTGAAAAAATTTGTTTTTTTACCTTTTTATGGATCGTTCGCGCAGCACTGATACTTACTAAGGATTTGGACTTTTTGTTTCGTGAGAGAAAAATTTAGAACAAGAAATACTCAATTTTATTTTCGAGTGTATATGCCACGAAGATAGAACACGAAATTTTATTTTGGAAATTCGTTGACCCGTGCAAAAAAAAATGGAAAAAAACAGTATAGAATCACAAATTATACTTTCGGGAAGTAGGGTAAAGGGGTAAGTTCATGAGTAAAACACAAAACCAAAAATTTAAAGTAATAACCTTATCAAATGCCCTTCACGAAAAAATTTAACCGTACCAGCTCGTAGATTTTTTCTATGATTTTGGGAATTTTTGGAACAAAAAAGAACATACAAATTTTGTTAAAAATTGAGTATGATCACCAAAAAACCCATTAAATATCACACCTACACAAAAAAATGACTCGCATAGTCTTACGTGATAAATTGACTGTCTGAAGAAAAACAAATTAAGAACCTCCTCCTTTCTTTAAAAAAAGTTACAGGGCAAACAGTTCTTGAGCTATTTTCAAGCCATTTTAAGCACGTTTTGTTTTTTTGCTTTTAATGAAAACCGGTAGGAATTTCCACTAACGATACCAATTTTTGGAAGCAGATTTTATTTAACCTCAGTAGAATACATTATTTGATACTCAAACCATCAGTAATCACAGTCACTTCAACTGTAAATAATACTTTGTTTATTAAAAAAAAAAAATAGCGGAGTTGCTATCACTGTGACTGAAATATGCTAGCTACCAAAATGTCGGCCCATCACTATTGAACTTTATAAAGCTATTTTAAGCTATTTTTACGAATAAGACCGTTTATTTTCAAACTGAAAGTGTTTCTATTTTAACAAAAAAGCTAAGACAAAATTTTCATGAATAAACAATTTTAAAAGCGTTGAATTGAATTGAATTGACTTTTCCATAAGTAATTTATTGCATCAAAATCAGTTTTAGTAGGAGAACATAATTTATTCCATTGACAACTAATTAGAAACCATTTGTTAACAATAAAGTTTTCAAACTTTTTGTGCATAATTTCTGAATATTTCCAGATTCAGATTTTATTATTTTGAACTGTTTACACATAATTTCAACAAAAAACTGTGTCCATAAAATGGAAAAACCCAAGAGATGCACGCCAGGTACCCGCAAGGCAATTATTGAATTCAACAGTGGTGGGCTATCATACGGATCAATTCAAATGCTTGAAAACGATGGTTTTCAATGCTATTGCTCATCTTCGACAATATAAAACCACGGAAAATGTACCACTCCAAAAAATACAGCGCTAAAATTCAGTACATATTGATCAAAAGATTGTCCGACTATCAAAACCTGATCCAAGGAAGAGCACAACAGTCATCCAGCGTGAAAAAGTGGATGAAATTGGCGTCAGTATATCAAAAAGAACCGTTGCACGACTTTAAGTGGAAACTGGCCTTCATGGAAGACTTGCACGCAAGAATCCCATGGTGGAGGCTCGCAAAGAAAACACCGTATTGAATTTGCCAAAGATCATGTATCTTGTTCGGTAAACCAGTGCAAATACTTATTGTGTGGAGTGTTTAAACAAATTTCAATCGCATTGATACTGATGGTACAAAGAGTGTCCGACGCCCAAAAGGCAATGAAATTGAACTAAAGTACACTTCTTCGGTTGTTAAGCATGGCGGTGGATCGATCTTTGTTCGTGGGAAAATTTTCTGGGAATGGCATTGGTCTAATTCACTTTGTTTCTGGCACAATAACCAACGAAGAATACGTTTATGTTTTAAGAATTGTTATGCTGCTTTGGGATGAAGACAATATCCCAGTGTTTTGGCCATTCCAGCAGGATAATGACTCCAAGTATACGGCAAAACTGACCAAACAATTTTTTTATTAAATTGCTATGAGTGTCCTTGACTGGCCGCCGTCAAGTCCGGATGTAAATCCCATCGAGCATTCATTGAATGATTTGAAAAATGACCACACTAAACCATCAACACACTAAACAACAAATTTGGATGATTTTTGTAAGCAAGATTCAAGGAAGCTTGGTGCGCTATTTGGTAAAACGATGTCAAGACCTTATCCTTAATGCAAAGACGATGTGTTGTAGTTTTAAAGCAAAACGTGTTTCTAACAAAATATTATACTTTAAGCATCACTTTTGTTAAGTTTTCACATATTTTACTACTTTTTTTAACTGAATTTAATGTATTTTGCAAGCGTTTCTACTTAGTTGTCACATATATATTAAAGGTTTAAGAATAAAAGTTTCTTTAAAACTTGTCAACTAGTTTTTTGTTTTTAAGATATATTCGTGTAGTTTCAGAAAAAGGAAAGTCAATATGGATGAATGAAAAGTTAAATAAGAAATAGGAAGATGTCTTATAATTAAACTAGTAAGCTATATCTTCGACTTGGCCGAAGTAAAAATACCCCCACGGCCGATTCTTAAGGTTGGAAGAATCTTAAATTGGAGAGCTTTTTGGCCTTTTTATAAAGTTTTCAATTTTGGGGTTGTATGGGAGGTGGGCGTGTTAGATTGTGTATGACGCCCATTTTTCTAGCATACTTCAGTTTCGACATAGAATTATAGATTTATAGATTTTTCAATTTTGGGGTTGTATGGGAGGTGGGCGTGTTAATTGGTGGATGACTCCTATTTTTATAACACACCTCAGTTTTGACATTAAATACACCAATACCGAGTTTCCATCTTGTAACTTTAATATTAGCCTCTTTATAGATTGTTCAATTTTGGGGTTGTATGGGAGGTGGGCGTGTTAGTGGGTGGATGACGCCCATTTTTCTAACACACCTCATTTTTGACATTGAAAACACAAATACCGAGTTTCCGTCTTGTACCTTTAATATTAGCCTCTTTATAGATATTTAAATTTTGGGGTTGTATGGGAGGTGGGCGTGTTAGTGAGTGGATAACGCCCATTTTTCTATGACATCTTAGTTTTGACATAGAATATACATATACCAAATTTCAGTATTGTAGCTTTAATATTAGCTTCTTTGCAGAGTTTTCAATTTTGGGGTTGTATGGGAGGTAGGCGTGGTTTTCATCCGATTTAGCCCATTCTCGAACTTGACCTTAGTTTTTTAAAAAAAAGCTTAAATATCGAATTTCATTACGATATCTTCAAAATTACGGCTGTAATCGTGTCGACAGACAGACGGACAGACGGACTGACAGACGGACATGGCTAAATCAACTCAGGTGGTGATGCTGATCAAGAATATATATATACTTTTCCATACCTCCTTTTGGGTGTTACACACGTCGTGACAAAATTAATATACCCCTTACGCAGTATGCGTGGGGGTATAAATATCGTTTCTAATTAGTTGTCAACGGCTGTAGTTGTCATACATAATTCATATGATAATATTAATATGCCATCATCTTCCTACTGGGTAGTTATTATTAATTATTCGACTGAGAAACGAGATGATGCACATGTATTTAATTTTTACTGTATTTGCTTTGAATGTGTTTAAGCTCCGCCTACCATTGCGAATCATAACAAATACATTCACAATGCGTCGCTGATACCCACTCGCAAATACAAATTCATGAAATCATTTTAAAGCTATTTTTATGAGCTCTTGCTTATGGGCGCCTGCTACGGTGTCAGCTTTGCGACAGAAATTGTGACAGTAAAAGAAGATTAACGACGATGCAGCAAAAACAACCAAGCAAGTCCACAACGGTATTGTAGCAGATTTTTGTCTCGAACTCTTGAGTCGGCTGAGTCACGAAATTAAATCGCTTTAATTGGTCGATGCTTTGGTTCTACCAAATTTCGTTGAATAGCGTTTATTTTATGATTCTTCCGAAATGAAACATTCACAATGCAGCGCGCTTAAGAAAATAAAAATAGCACCGGTAGCGTGCTGCCAGTTAAGGATTTCACCGGAATTATTGGAACTTCAAGTCCGCTGAAGAACTAGGCGAACAGCAGAAATTATTAGTGTTTGCCAAATGCTTTAAATATTTTCTCTTCCCATATTATATATAGCAAGCTCTACTATTTTCAGTTCAATGATGGCGTATGTGTGTGTGCCTAAAATAAAATATTACATACATATATAAAAATAATTATAAAACCATGATACAATAATAAGGTAGACTCATATTGCAATGGCTGCTTAAATGTCTATATTTGCATATATAAACGTCAAACGATAAAGGCAACAATAACAATTATTAGTATGCGGTTTATGACATGGTTGAATAACAAGGTTGCTGCAAAACTGACTATGCTCTCTTTCGCATATCCGAAAGTGTCAAAATCAACTGGCTGTCGAAAAAAAGAACAACAGCTGAAGCAGTTCGCTTTGACATTTGCGGCAGTCGCGCTCTTCATGTTGCGGCTACCTTGTTCAGTGTACCCTGGTTTATGATTATTTTGAAATATTTTTTTACATGTTTACGAGTGGTAGGTAGATGGCAAAATGTATAAGAAAACATTAAAATCAGTGATTTAAACTGCAAGTAAGAAGCACACGCTTTAATTTTCACTTTTTCACACAGCACAAAATTTTTCAATTGAAAAAATTAGATATTTGTTTATCTGTTGTTTTTTCTTTCGGTAGACAGTTGATTTTTACAGTTACGGCTAAGGAAAAGAGAGCACTGTCAATTTTGCAACAACCTTATTAGGTGTGTTTCCGAACACAAAGTCGGGTATAGTTCAAGCTGAGAGAGTAAAACGAAATTTTAAAAAATTCTCAAAAGTACTAAAACAAAATCTAGCTAGTTTCAAGCACAACAATCCATGATATAATAACTTTACCAGGTAGTATTGACAAGTGTTGATTCTCTCAGCTACGAGTAAACGAACTCTTGTCAAAAAACGGCTGTTCGTTGTTATGTGCGTTGGCCACATTCAGCTGTGTCAACTGTTGTGACAGCTACACATCGGGGAGCGCTGTTATCGGTATTGAAGTTGCAGAAAAGTTGTCATGTTTATGATATGTCAAGCTTTGTATCAAATACCAATGGAAACTTTACCGACAAATGAAAAATGATCTATTTTTAAATGCATTTTAATGCGCAACTTCATCTTTATGTGCATAAAGTTTTGACTTAACAGTTGCCAACTATTGAGTACGCTGAATGTGACCAGTGAAGAGTAATTGTATGCAATGACGGATTGCAAGCGCTCTCATCTTTGTTATATTTTTTGACAGAAGTTGGTTTCCAACAGAAACGTCAACACTACCTTGTAGTTATTATATCATGCTACAATCGAGTACGGAAACACACCTTTTATTCAACCATGCCAATAGCTATATAAAAATATCCCAGTAGGAACTTCAAATGGGCAACTCACACGAGATTGTTTGATTGGCAATCAATTAACTTTTCTTACTCTCTTTTCCCCTGCCCATACGGTGATTGCCATTCAAACAATCTACTCGTTTTGTTGTTGCTCAGGTGAAATTATCAAAAACATTGAGAGCGAGAGCGGATGAACACAGATTGCAGAATCTCGTGTGAGCTAGCCAATAGAAGACACAACAGTTTATTGCTGTGAACCGTAATAGGCCTATACCATGATAGAATAACAAGGTACGATAAAATACGATAAAATTCTAATGATTTTAAATGGGGATTTTATTGAGAATTTCGTATTGCATAGGCGGTGCTCACATGTTAATCAAATGATTGAATGAACTCAATTTTGTTGTTGTTTGTCCAGCTAAAAAAAAATGAACTTTCTGTGAGAGAGAAAATTAACTTTGAATACGTCATCGCTTCATTTAAAGTTTTGACCACGCTCTAGACCTGAATCATTCAGTCAAAGCGTTGAAAATTTTTACTTGGCTGCTGCTTAGTAGTAAGTTATTGATAAGTAGGTAGTAGATTGAACAAAAAATACTGTTATTCTATTGTATTTATTTTTACTCTGCTACTTCGCCATGGTTTTATTCAAAAATAGTTGAGATTCTGATGAAGATTTTTTAGTTTTTGCCATTAATAAAATGAATTTTATAATTTTTATTCTGACAATTTTCTGTGTATCATCCATATATGTGTTATATCCGCCATATTGATTTGCTAACGTAATAAATTTCAATCCTTAAAGATCAACATTTTCAATATCGTTCTCCCTTTTAGAAAACTTTTATGCAGATAGTGCGAAAAAACACAATTAACAAAAAAATCCCGTTATTCTTCAATCATTTGATTCACGATGTATGAGCACAGCCATACAGCTCTCCCATTGATTGAGTTGATCAACATCAAATTAAATTAAACAAGTAAAGAAAGTCTAAAGTCGGTCTAGGCCGACTATGAAATACCCTAAACCCACTTTTCAAAAATAAAAAAATTTTTTTTGTAAAAGGGCGTCTCCGTGGGCGGATGAAGCCTATATTTTAATTGCATTTAAATGGTGATGAAAAATTTACACATACCAAGTTTTATTCCTGTAGCTCACAGTTAATGCCTTTATTGTGCTTTCGCTATGGGAGGTGGGCGTGTTCATGGACGGATTACTCCCAATTTCCGAACACACCTTAGTTTTGGTATGAAATACATACATACCAAATTTAATTTCTCTATGACAAACATAACCTTATTTATTGAGTTTTAAACTTTTTGGGTTGTATGGGAGGTAGGCGTGTCCGTAGGCGGATGACGTCCATTTATCAAAACCATCTTTGTCTTGTCATAAAAAACATTCGTGCTAAATCTTAGCTCTGTAGGTTAACCAGAGGCTTATTTATTGCGTTTTCAATTTTTGGGTTGTATGGGAGGTGGGCGTGTCCGTGAACGGATAACGTCCATTTTTCGAAGACATCTTTGTGTTTGTATAGAACACATACATATCAAATTTTATTGTTGTAGGCTAAATATGAGCTGAGTTATGCAGTTTTCAATATTTGCGTTGTATGGGAGGTAGGCGTGTCCGTAGGCGGATGACGTCCATTTTTCAAAATTATTTTTGTTTTGTTATAAAAAATATATGTGCCAAATTTTAGCTCTGTAGGTTAAACAGAGGCTTATTTATTGCGTTTTCAATTTTTGGGTTGTATGGGAGGTGGGCGTGTCCGTGAGTGGATGACACCCATTTTTCAAAGACATCTTTGTGTTGATACAAAACACATACATACCAAGTTTTATTGTTGTATGTTAATTATGAGCTGAGTTATGCAGTTTTCAATTTTTGCGTTGTATTGGAGGTAGGCGTGTCCGTGGGCGGATTCCAAAAATATTCGATAGTGCAGATCCTTGGGTCCATGTGACTATGTGTACCAAGTTTCATCCAATTATCTCAACTCCTACTTCTTATCCTGTGTATACGGACAACACACAGACGGACAGACGGACGGACGGACGGACGGACGGACGGACGGACATGAATAGCTCGACTCACGTGGTGACGCTGATCAAGAATATATATACTTTTCTATACCGGACTCGCTTCGTTCTATGCGTTACAAACGTTTGCACAAAGTTAATATACCCTGACCTTTCAGGTTTAGGGTATAAAAATGTGCAGCAGCAGCACTGAATCATCAACAGAGACAACACGGTTAAAAATTTTGGACTAGTTTTAAATCCGAACTTTGGTTTAAAGCAATTTTTAATCCTAAAAGTACTAATTTTTATTCCATATTTTAGTTTAATTTTTTTTTAATCCGAAAAAGTTTAAGTTTAAGACTATTTTTGGACTACAAATTTGTATTAAGGTAGTAATTTCAGAAAAAGTATGTATGTTATTTAATAGCTGAATTACAATGTAGCATTGGCACTGACAGCAGCTGTGTCAGTGGCAGCGGCAGTGATTAGCTGTTTCGTATTTTACTGCCTGCCAATTACAATCTAGCAGTGCAAGCGTCAGCATCAAAATCAGTGAACGTTGAAGTTTTCTAAGTAGTTTAATTATTTGCATGTTGGCAGTGAATTTAGAAATAGGGCTGACCTCGGCAGTACTGCTTACTGCCACAGCTGCTATGTAAGTTTTACCATTGAACAACAGTATTCCTAAAATAACAGCTGATCAATGCCACTGCCACTGACGCTGCCACTGCCGCATTGTAATTCAGGTATAAGATTGAAAACTACTACTACTACGAAATTTAAGCTAAATATAATTCTAAATGTTGTTAAAGCATCCGAAAGTTATTTTTAATAAAGTTAAACAAATTGTTTATTAAAATCTGAACCAAAATATTATTTTACACATTATTACAGTAAACAGTGTTTAAACCTTTGAGGATTAAATAGTAATCCCTTTTCGGATTACAATGTTTTAAACTTTTTTTGACTAAAATCTAATCCTTTTTGTATTATAATATTTTTAACTTTCTGTGGATTAACAATTATTCCTTTTTGGATTAATAAATTTTAAACTTTTTGCGGATTAAAAATAAATCCTTTTTGGATTGAAAAATTTAAAACTTTTCATTGGATTAAAAAATAATCTTTTTTTGGTCGTGTCCTATATGTAATCCAAAAAAGTTTAAAATTAAGTCCAAGATTTTTAACCGTGAACAAGACCGAAAACAGTGATTGACGCTGTATTTTAAAGATATATTGATAAAATCGAAATTAAGCAATTGTTTCATATTTTAGTTACGATAAGCCTTTTGTTGAAATTAAATAACATTCGTACTTGGTACCAATATTATTATAAAAACCTTATAATTATCCCAATTCTTATACTGCATTCGTCTCTTTCAGTTTAGTCTTCTCAAAATTTTTACTTCTATCGTGTGTGTCGGCCACACACACAATTTTTTTATTAGTTTATTTAAAATTTTTTTTTATTTTATAAATTCGATCGAACGCTTGAAACTTTCAAAGAAGCTTCAGGCTACCTGGAGAGGAGATATCGTGTAAGCCGCAAGAGACCTGACGTTCGCAACGTCAACCTTAACGAGCATAACTATTGATGTAAAAAAAAAAAAAAAAAAATGTAATTTAAGACAGCTAAAATGTAAAAAAAAATATTCTGATATATAATAAAATACCGTCATTCACAAAAACCCGTTTTTTTACGCAAAAAATTTAAATTTGGCCTTTAACATTAAAATTTACGATACGATATACGAAGAGAAAGAGTTATTTTTGAATAAAAAAACGACCGTTGGAATTTTTTCCATGTTGTTTCTTAATCTTTATAAAACGATTTTTATCTGGAAAATAGATCTCTCAGATATATCGTCCCCTAAGCACCCAATTATTCATTAAGCGTCAGTTACAGCATTCCACATACCTATTTTATTGAAATAGTGAATATAAAGCAAAAAAAAAATATTAGAAACAAAACTAGAAATTAGAATAAGGCTCATACAAGACAAAACACAAAAAACATATTGGCTCTTACGATAATTGGGCGCATAGGGGACGATATTTCTAAAGATGAAAATATGTGTTTCTTCTAACATTGATTCTTACTCTTTAATTAAAAAAATTAAATTTCCCGGATACTTATTATAAATAGTAAGGCTAATATCTGACCTATTTACCAATTAACATGAAATGTTGGTCTTAATAGAAGCTAAAATTATGAAGATTGTAACTAAAAATCTATAGCAATATAGGAGATAAAAGTTTGATAATTTTACGAAAACATAAAACTGAATTCAGTTTCGAAGGTGCATATCGTCACATAAATGCAAAAAGGCGTTACAACAAAAAAATTGAAAATTTAATTTTGTATTTATTATAAAAATTTGACATAACTAAAATGTTTTCAAATTCATACTACCAAAAATAGCTATTTTTTTACGAAATTCAAAAGAAAGATTGGTTCTTAACCAGGGGTTGAAATAACAGTTATTTGAATTGTAATTTTTTGTTCAAAAATATTTTGTTTTTGAACAGAACAAAAAAAATATTATACAAAAATTTTGTTCTGATTATGAACAAAAAATTTTGGTTTACAATTTTTTTGCTCTTTGAACAATATTTATTTTTTGAACAATATAAATTTTGTTCAATTTTTTTTGTTCATTTGAAAAATTTTTATGTTAATTTTATGTGAATGTTTTCTTAAGTTATTTTGTTCAAATAATGTTCAACAGCAAAACAAAATATGCCTGAAATGAAATCCTTGAACCCGATTCAACCTAAAAACGGTCTTACATGTATACTTTTTCATAAAAAAATTTAACATAACAAATTCTTATGCAAAAAATTCACAACATTCAATGTACAATCTTATCGTTAGTGCGTATATATTTTTGACCATTACGACTGAACCTATCCATCTTATATTCACACCATGTGTTTGTGTGGTGCGAAATATTTTATTTTTGTTAATTGCCCCTATTTGGCACAAAAAAGGCGAAAAAATATAGAGATTTTCATATCTTCATGAATGCCCAGTTTTTGTGTACTTTTTATTGTTGAATAAGAATACGTACACGAACAATTTTTATTACTGTAGTTTAAATTCAACTATCTTTATAGTGATTTAAATTAAATGGTTGTATGCAGGTAGATGTGTCAGTGGGCGGGTTCCAAAAATTTCAATAGTGCAGATCCTTGGGTCTACTTTAACATGTGCACCAAGCTTAAAACTCACTCATATTTCTAAATTTGCAGCAATCATTCTACTTATCAATTCCTGTTACGCAAATGAGTGTTGAAAGAAACTTTTCAGCGTTCAAATTTATTTGAAATGACATCGGTCAAAATTATCGTAGAAAAATCTCGAAAATATATTATTAGTAAGGATTAACACTAAAAATCTTAAATACATTCTATAAAATCAAATATGCAAGAAAAAGTCTGATTTAACTGTAATACAATTTTAGGATTTTTTTTATGTAAAAAAGTTACTTCTTCATACTTTTATACCACAACCTTTTCTACCAATATGTATTTTATATATTCTTGCGAACGAGAACCAAGTTTATTGCGTTTGCTATCGTTTCCAATTTGCGAACTTGAGCTTGAACTCTGATTTTAAGTCATAAAAAAATTTTGATTTTTTTTTAGCCTGTGAGCAATATGTTTTGTTCAAAAATTTTTTTGTTCTTAAACTGATTTTTATTTTTGAACAATATTTTTTTTGTTCATTGAACAATATTTATTTTGAGAACAAAATTTTTTTGTTCATATATTTTTGGTTAAATTTTGAACTTTTTATTTTGTTCTTTTTTGGATTCAATCCCTGTTCTTAACTGTTAAAAGTGAGCCTTTTTATTACGTTTTCGTTTTCTCCTATGCAAATATAAAAAGTGTAGTTATGTCTTTTTGCATTTTAGGTGACGATATGAAAGTAACTGAGGAACTGGATGTCGTTAAAAAAGTTAATACTATTTTAGGACATGATTTAATAATATTGAAACTAGGAGTAGGCAGGGTTTTCACTCATTACATCACACTTGTTTTATAGGCTAAAAATTGATGAATTGAATTAACAGAATATGAAATTATTTCATTGTTGTGAGTATCACTACTTTACAACGTTTTTTTAGCGAAACCATAGATCTGCAAAGACTAAATTCAGGTTTTCATTCATTTGGTTTCTGTTAACATGTCGAGTGCAGGTGTGTAAAGTAATGATTTGTTCTTTACCTATTGGGATTACTATTGTTTATGATGTTGCCAAGTACCTAATAAGAACCATTATCGAAGAGAGCGATGATTTCTTTTCCATAAGGGATGTAAATAAATTTGAGGACCTTAGCCTTGCATTATAACAATTTTTTACTACACGTGATTTCAACCAGACTTTTCTTAATTTCGAATAAAGGTAAATTTTTTAGTTTTCAATGATTTCTCGAGCACTTGATTTTTACTTAAGTCTCAAAAGTAAGAATTAATTTGTAAAAAACTTTGATTTTTTCTACTTGGAAAATTTTCATCCTTTTCTCGTTAAATTAAATTCAAGAAATTTAATTTAATTCATCTTAAGTTTTATGATTTAAAAATAGTTATTTTGTGACCTTTCCTGCAAGTTTTTAAAAAAATTTACATGGTTTGTTTGGCGTTGTTCTTAAAGCTTATTGACGATACTTAAAAAGAATTTTATAGGCAAGATTGGGCCACATATTTCGAAAAATATGATTTTGAAAGACCGAGATTTTTTGTTTAAAATTTAACTTTTTTTGGTGGTCTACCGGTGGTCTCGCGTTCTATATAAAGCTTTGTCGATAGCAACTGATTTAAAAAGATTAAGCATACTGTTAAATAAAATTATATACATATGCTTTGAAGTTATTAAATTAAAAAACTTACATTTCCCTGAAAGAGAACGAACAACATACTTTATTTGGAATACTTTGCTTTGTTCAATCCTATATAGATTACAATACATTAACATATAATATATGAAATTTTTTTAAATAATTATATATACATACATATTTGTAAGATTAAGAATTATCATATTTTTAGAAAAGAGAAGTTCGTAATAGTTATCGTGCAAATAATCAAGAAATTCTATTCTCAGAATCAAGGACTAAAAAAATTCTCAGAAGCAATTCTTTATAAAGATGTTATTTGATGCTGAATTGTTTAAGTATTACCTTTGAAGTTTGCTTAATCATCGAAACTGAGAATCGCTAATATTTCTTAGTTTTACTTTTGGCAATCGACCAAAAATTTGCAATTTTTAATTTTTTGAAAAAAATTTGCTGAAAAGTTAAAATTGGTCATGAATTTGTTAATCTGCATTAGAAGTTTTTTACTTAGCTATGTGCTAATGACCTCTTCGAGTTTCAATCACTTCCATTTTTAAAATTCTTGACTGTTCTAACTAACAACTGTAGATTAACACGAATTATGAAAGAGAAATAAATTTATATATTGATAGAATTGGAATGAATGTAGAGCTTATTTATAATTTCCAACATTTTTTGTTTTTTTTTTTTTTTGAGTAAGTAATTAAGGTTTTAACGTTTAACTAAAATGTATATACATAACTTTGACAGTTAAAAGAAATTAAACAATATAAACAAAATAAGAAAGTTTGTTTAAGAAACTAGCTGAAATTTTACTAGCTTTGGTAAAAATTTTTGCAAGAGTAACAGAATTTATTATGTTGGGAGGGTAGACCTAATGTTATGATAAGATATATGAACAAATACTTATTAAGCATTAAGTTGACTTGTGTTGTTTACACTTTTGCTTACATCGGCTTTAAAACTCTTTCAACCGCACCACTTTAATCCTTGTCACCCATCTTTACTTTGGAAGTCATATAGATTCCAACAATCAAGCCAAATAGACCTATGGCTGAACCGAAAATTTCCACAATCAAAATTTTAACAAACAGCGCTGAATTGGCAGCATCTGCAAGTGCAGCACCAGAACCGACAATACCGACTGCAATACCACAGAACAGATTCACCAGTCCAACAGCCAAGCCAGCACCGAACATAGTATACCCTGCAGTCCAATTGTTGTTCATCACTGCTGGAGTGGAAAGAGCAACCTCCATTTTGAAAACTTCCAGCAAGCCAGATAAAACGATAGCCGTAATCAGGCCATAAATAGCAACAGCCTCACAGAAAATAACCGAAATCAAATTCTTGGTCTTGATGCGTGGCGCTTTGACACCACCTCCCACAATACTGGTGCCAGTCGTGTGGATTCCCAAGGCTGCGCCAACAACAGACAGCGAAACAGCTAGTCCAATACCCAAGCAGGCCCACATATATGGCGATGTTGTGGCCAAAAACCAGCCAACACTGACACGTTCACCTTTGCCAGTCAGGACATGATAAAGGATTAGCACTGTGCTGGTGGCCACAAAGAGCCAGATGAATGTCTGCAAGACGATGTTTCGAAGGGCAGCCATATTTTGCTGTTTTTCGTGGAAAATCTACAAAATTGTGTTAAATTATTAGACTCACTTTCTTTTTCTAGTGTTATATTGCAGAAATTTACAAAAATTATTGATGAAAAATCTTACAAATTCTCAAGATTATTTTCTATGACAGGTGACTCCGAACGAAAAACTTTCTGGCCTATCACATGACAGCAACACAAGTGCTGCCCTCTTCCGTAAAATCGAATCTTCAAAAGTTCTTATTTGCTAGTGTGAACTTTTGTTTTGTAGTGTACACAAATTTAAATGCGTTCGGAAAATCGAGATTTTGTTGAATAGTTTCGATGATTTTATTATTTCGGTTTTAACTTTACTAAAAAATGCCAAAAAGTGGTCTTTCCAAAGAAATAAAATAAATATAAGAAAATGCTGCTTCCCTCACATACAATGTACGTGTGCTGAAGCGAGACAAGAAGCATTTATGGAAAGTTGGTCTATTAAAAATGTCAACAGCATTTATTATGCTTTTATAAACTAAAAAAATGAAGTAAAAAGTTATTGGATGCGTTTAGCAAGAACAACTGTTGGGCAACCGTTGAGTGGGTACCTGCTGAACGGAAAAAATCAGTTTCTGATCAGCTCAGCATGTTGTGGAACGGAATCTGATTTACTGATCATTTTTTTTTCCTCTACATTCACTCAACGTGTTGCGACTAACAGTTCGACAGTTTGAAAAATTAGAAAAAACGCAAATATTTAAGTATGCCTTCTATACAAGCTTAAAAATAAATACAAATACTATTTTGAACAATTTCTTGGAAAATTAGTGCTTTAAATTTTAATTTAATAAAAGTTGAATATAATTTTCCGTTTTGACAGAAAGCGTATCACATCGTTTAGCTGGTATAAAAGGAGCATAAAATGAAACTGATTAAATACAAAGCATGTTGACAATAGGTCTGTTTCAGTAAGCACTTCAAGCAACTTGAAGTTAGTCGAAACCATGATAGAATAACAAGGAAAGCTCATATTGGAGAGGAAGTGAGCTAGATGTCAAAATCAGCTGTACGAATTTGAGTTGTTCTAATTGTTGTTGTTATCTTTTTGTTTGACGTTCATGGCACAGCATTGTTTGTGTAAAACTAGACATTTGAGCAGCCATATTAATATGAGCCTACCTAGTACAACAAGGAGGGTATTAAAGTATTAATAAGACTGAAACAGCTGTTTAGCGAAGGCATATAGGGTCAAAATGCTGTGATGACAATTGATGGTGTTGTTATTTTATTTTTACAACATTTTTTATTAACAAAAAAGAGGATTTTTGTGAGAAGGGGAAAACAAAATTTTAAAATATGGCAAAATTTTTAATTTTTGTTAATTAAAACAAGTTAATTTTGCATTGTATTAAAAAACACAAAATAAGGCGGAAGAGTTTGAAAAAAAAAGAATTTGATTTACAAACACTTGTGTTGTAAATTTGCAACAGGAATGCGTCCAATCTTTCAAAAAGGGTTGGGGCTTGATAAAGGCACGCGGAACTTATGCAAATTTTACACTAGAATAATATAATTTAGCGCAATGATGGGAAGACAATTTGCTTAAAGAAAAAATTCGCTTTATCTTTTTATTTCGGTGTACATCACTTGTTTTTGACACTCTATGCCCACAGCTCGGCGGCGCAGTCAGTAATAATACTACCTTCCTTGTTGTGAGCCTACCTTATTATTCTATCATGGTCGAAACCGTTTCTTTATGCAGGCTTCAAATCTGAGTTTTTGTGTGCCACACGGCGGCCATTTCCACACACGTTCGATAGTTAAGAAGCTAGTTCGCCAGTTTGGCACACAAGTTGGCTTGTTGACAAAAAATTTTGATTTTCTCTGTCCAACAAAGTAAAAAAAAAACATTTCTGTAGTCATTACGAAACCAGGGTTATATTGAAACAAGTGTAGTACTACGTGGAATACATTTTAATGATTTAAGTAAGATATGAGAAATGTTTGGTACTATTTGTTTTCTATTTGGTAGTATTCTTTGTAAATTACATACAGTATACGTGATAACTTTGTTTGGATTCAGTAAAAAAATTGTTTCGAAAAAAGTAAGCAGGTGTGGAAGACTTGGAGATCATTTTTGCTTTATTTCCCCACCCAAAAATAATTTTATTTCGAAGCAATAAATACTTTTTTAATAGTACATTTCTACTCTTCTCAAATGTAACCCTGTGTGTACCAAACTAATTCCATAATTTGAACGCTTCGTTTTCTCGAACACATACAAGCCGCCATATTGCTTGCCACACGAGTTCCAGATGGGAAAGCCACAATTCACTAGCCTTTGTTGTGTTAGTTTTTTATATTTGTTGTAAAAGTTTGGTTGAAATTCACAGAAGTTTTTTAGCTTTTATTTTACATATATATATTTACAACAGTCAGGAAGTAATTGGTTTATTCATAAAACAATTAATATTTTATATTGATACTGTTGTATATGTGGTCGGATATGTTTTTCAAGAAATCAAATTTATTCATTACTATTTTGAACTTTATACTGGAGACACACACATTTGGTTTCGATACTACAACGGAAATATACTACATTGTAAACCACATGTGCGTCACGGTATACCAGCTATAAAACAGCTTCAGAAACTAGTATAGCGTCTTATTCATGGTATACAAAACACAACCAATTTTCATGTTTTCTCCTTCATTTTTTCGACTTTCAGTCCTGATATTGCTATATTTTATCTGATATCAGCGCCAAAGTGAGAGCGCGTTAAAATGTTTAACTACATTAATGTCATAATATTGAAAATTTTTATTTTGAAAAAATTTCAATTTTAAAAAAAAGCAGTTAAAAAAATAAAAATGCGCTGAATGAATATCTAATTTTGGATTTTTTCACTATTATATTAAAGTTACAAAATAGTAAAATATAAGAAAAAAAAAATGCATGTGTTTATATAAGAAAATCAATCATCAGCTGCTTATGCTGTGCCTGCTGCTTTCTTTGTTTTTGTTTCACTGTTTTTGCTTGTGTTGGTTTTGTTTTGTACGAACTTGGTTCTCTACTCTAATATCCAATTAGATATAACTCTTATGAAAAAAATTACTTCATATTTCGTTTTGTGCTATTACTCCATAGATGGCACTATCTGTTCGGCTGATATGACGTATGCATCTAACGATCGTTGGTAATTGCGTCTAGTAGAAAGTAGCAGAAATATGTGAAATGAACAATCTATTTTTAATTTAAGAAATAAACCAGGTTTCGTTCTGGATAAATTGTTGGTTTTGTTTTCAATGCAAATTAATTTGGATGATCAACCATATACATCCCACTTCTCATTTAAGTGTAGCTCGCAAACTATTCATCGGTCAGTGAAGAAAGTGACACCCGTGGAAAGGCCATTTGCTCAGCATGAGGTATAGCCACCACTCGATATCTTGAAAAACCGGAACATTCACTTTATTTAAAATTAAATTGAAGTAAAATTGAGTGTGCTCGCAAACTATCCACCAGACAAAGACACCAATGAAAAGGACATTCGCTTAGTGTTCTTTTCAACTAATAGCGTTTTCTTTTCTCAACGAAAAATTCTGCCCTCTGAAAATGCAGAATTTTTTCAATTTTGACCTGACTCCACAGAATTCTGACCTGTTTTTAGCTGAGAGTAGATCACAAAAAATGCAAAATTTTTTTTAATGTGTTCGAGTGGCACCCTTTTTGAAAAACTTCAAAAGAATTAAAGATAAAAAATTTTAAAACTTCAAATTCAAAAATCTTTTCCCGCTAAAAAAATGTATTTATTTTTCATAGAAAAATTTTGACGTTTTCCGTAGATGAGCTCAATCTTTTCTGAACTGTCAATGGTAACGTTAACTATTTTTCACATGTCATTTATTTTGTTTATTCAGTTGGTAGCAATTGAGGTCAGAATTTTTCGAACCGTCGAAGTAGAGAGGGCAGAAATTCTGCATTTTTTCTACTTTTATTCTATGTTCACACTGAGATCAAATTATACTATGTTCACACTGAGATCAAATTATACTATGTTCACACTGAGTTTAAATTAGGTAATTTCGAGCTTTTATGTAATTTCGACTGAAATTATCTAAAAACTATGGTAATTTCCCATACAATTTGTTGATTTGGAAATTACCTCAAACAAGGTAATTTCGTTTAAATTACTCACGAAATTAGGCAAAAATGCACTGCAACCCTGAAATCTGAATATATTGTGAATTAAACACACCCTTTTTTTGGCGTATTAACAATCTTGCTATCCATTCCAGCTGAGCCGTCAAAATTATACATGACACATGATAATGGCCACATTCAGATACTTAGCTGTTTTGACCCTTCGGTTAGCAACCCATTTAGTGAAACATAGGTGAGCGATGTTTTCAATAAATTAAAGTTGTTGTAAAGTATTTTTAATTTTGGTGGATATTTGTCAATATATGGTGGATATATGACAAAAAATTTAAAATTTGCAAAAACATTAAATAAAACAATTTTTTAAATATTTCTAGTGAAAATAGCGTACAAATTCTTTGGTAAAAGTTTAATGATTTTTTTATGGGCTTTCTAATTCTGATATCGAAATGGTACGTTAAGATGGTAGAAACTGGGGTTCGGTGGGTCAGTACTATAAGGGGTCAACTGAGGTCAATAATTTTCAGAAATCAAAAATAGGTCTTCCTTAGACAAAAACAAAAACATATCATTCTTTAAGATCGGACGGTAAACACCGAAGTTATAAAGAAATATGTCGATGCTCGACCCCTAATTATTCAATTTATCAAAAAGAATCACAGTATATGAAGTTGAAGTTTGAAGTTTGCGAAAGGTTCGGATTTTTTAATGATCTTCAAACGATTCCAACTGAAGTGTTAAAGGCAAAAGCGAAAAATCTTGTTGATTGTTGCCCAGAACATGTAGAATCGACTCTTGGTAATGAACTGGTTCAACTCGCTGAGCTAGCAAGGCTCTTTAAACGAAAAATCGCAGAATCTGGAGCACAATTTCTTTATCGCATAATAATGGAGAACAATCTTCGCTCAACTTTTGTAAATATGTACTAAAATAGTTCTTCGCATTTACTTGGTCATGATGGTAACCAATTGTAGTGGAGAGAGATCATTCTCCAAAATGAAACTACTCATAAATAGATTGCGTACGAGTATGGGACAGAAACGTCTTACCAGCCTCATGATTCTTAGTACAGAAATTGACATTATTCGTGATTTATCTTTCGAAAATGTTATTGAAGTGTTCGCTTTGATTAAATCTCTTAAAACTTCTAAATAATAACCACTCATACTATTCTGATGATTGTCATTAACGATATTTATAGAACAAATAACGACTTTTCTAATTCAATATTTTAAACATAATAAAAATGATTTAATTAAATCTATAATAATGACTCTGCATACGTTTTTGTGCAACTAACTTTTTAAATTCATTATTAGGGGCCCTCACCAATAAACTGGCCTCAGGGCCCCACCAAGCTTAATTCGGCCCTCGACACAGCTGATTTTGACAATATCGGCAGTACCGAGAAGAGAGCACAATCAGCGCTACATATACCTTATTTATTCTACTATGCTATGGATTATGTAGATAATTTTTTTATAATTTTTCGTTTCGCAGCAATTTCTATTTTTCAAAAATTTTTTCGATAGTCAATGTCATCCAACATGTTGAAATAACGGAAATTGTGCGTTTTCATCTTCAATTCAAACTACTTTGTTGCTTTGTAATTATAATCTTGCTTGATATTTTGATATAAGTTAAAACTGCTGCTAACTGCTTAAATTTAAACAATTCATTTCGTTTGACACTGTTTTTACATGAAACTCCAATGAAATAAAACTAAATATAATTTTTTTCGGCGTTGGGTGTAAATTGCAACTGATTACTAAGCAAATGAAAAGTACAGAGTAGCCGAAGACTGCTATGAAATGGCAGCGTACCGCGCTGCCCGAAATTTCTTAAGCACTAAATTTTGACAGTAACTTTCATATCTTATTTTGAAAACATTGCTTGATAGACGCTAATTAACACTATTTTGATTAAGTTAATTTTTTTTTTTGAATTAAGCAAGATGAGTTGAATACTACAACCCCATTAAATCTTGAGTAGTACTTGAGTAGTCGAAGTTCTGGGTTCTCAATGTTTTTAAGATGTGGATTTTTACGCCAGCTGTAGCCATCGTATATTCTTTATTGTGCGGACTAAACGGTGAAACTGCTATCCAAATTTCAGGTAAAAAAAAACTATATTCCTTCGCACAGCTTCTTTAATAGAATGTAAATTCATCAGCTGGGATCAGAGGAAACATACTAGAAAATATAAATTCATCGCACTCATCAACGAAACAATATTTTAGATTTCTATACTCAAAATTTAGGTTTAATCTAGTAGTTAAATAATTAGATGTCCAAAAATATTTCTGGTGGTCTTTTCATTATTGAAAGTAATCTGCACTAAATAAATAAAAAAAAGTTAATTTTGTTTGTTTACAATTCAACGTATTTAACAGACTTCTATAGATTTATAATGTATGGAAAATTCAAACTTTTTTACTCTTACAAAAATGTAAGTCATGAAGATCTCAATCAAGCAACAAGTATAAACAATCAACATCGCATGCACATACACTATTAATTCACTAGTTTTAGTTTTAAAATCTTTCTACAAATTTGTCCAAATTATAAATTATGTTAAAATAACTGAAATTCTTTCAGATAATTTAATTGAAAATACATTTAATTCAGTTTTTTTTTAAGATCCGTTTTGTATTTTTTCTACCCAGAAAATCATTTTATACAGTTTAAAATTACTTGTAATGTCAATGGCTCAAGGTGCAAAATATTTACGCATCGTCACCCTTTGTTGCGCGTGTGTAGATGACTTGTGAATGATGTTGCACCACCTGCTTAATCAAACCTGCAACAAGATAACAAATTAAAATATAATTCGACTAGAACTCTTTGCTGCAACTTACCCTTATCCCTCAGTTCAACAAGAGCGCGTTTTGCCAGGGAACCACGAATCTTCAAACGTTCAGACACCACCGAAGGTGTGATCAATTTGTACTGTGGCACTTCCTTGTACAGCTTTTCATAGGTGGCCTTATCGAACAAAATTTGATTGTTCAACTTGTCCCTTACTTTTCCCTTGGACCACTTCTTCTTCTTGGCTTTACCGCCGCCACCTCCTTCCTTCTTCTTCTGTGTTTTTTGTGGCTGTTTAGCCGAGGATTTTGAGTCCTTTTTTGGCGGCTGTAAAACGAATTAAAATAAAACTTTGTAAGAATCCATAATTTTAAGGTTATGTTTGTTGTTCACGGCTGTCACAATCTTGCATTAATATTAGCAAAACAAAACTGAAGATAGCAACAAGTCTTATAACACATTTAAGCACAAAAAGTAAATTGAACATTAAAAACTTAAGCCGACAAGTTTTAGAGGTATTTGAAGTAAATTATAGTAACTTTTTAACAATTTTACACAACAGACGACTTACCATCGTGAAAACCTCAATGCAAAAAGATGGAGGGCGGAAATTGTCAGTTGTACCATATTTCAGAAAATAAAAAGTGACATTTCAAGTGGATTCCATCTACAAAGTGTGGATGATACGTTTCGTAAAGGTACACTCACAGTGGATCAATAGGGGTTATCAAACGACGCAAGATGTCGGTCCAACATGGTATGTTGGACGACATGTCGGACATGTGAACGGAATAAAGATGGTAGGCTGTTCCCATGAAGGCTTTTATTTATTCTTTCACTCTGTTTTGGTCATCGTACAGTGAATATCGGCAACGGTGATCAGTCAGGAAATTTAAATAAAAGAAACATGGCAAGTGTGTGAAAAATTTTAATTTAGCTTATTAATGCCTATATGACACTGGCTAGTTTTAGTATTTTTCAGCGCTTAAATTGTAAGTTTAGAGCAGTACGATAAATGCTTACTACAATTTTCTGTTGATATGACTGCCTACGCTATATGTGCAATCAAGCGAATCATGCGCTAAAAAATACAAAAATGTTCTACTTTTTCAGCTTCTACAAGCTTAAAATCACAAAAAAGTCATTGTGAATACCTTGTTACAGCAGAAGGAAGAACAAGATAAATATTTTGTAAAGCAGACATTCTGCATTTTTGCCGTCGTACCTTTTAATGCTGTTTTTGCATTTCAATTGGTTGCCCATAAACGTTTTTAATTGAAATAAATAACAATTGGGCTGCACGAGCACGTCATTATTTTTAAATAATTCGGACAAGTTGTACATTTTTGCCACAAAATAAATTATATTTTTGTCGCATCAGTAGTTGAATTTTCGACACTTTTTTCCACAAACACCCTATTCACACAAGACATTGCTGTCTCTTTTATCCCTTGCTTGTTTTAAGATCTGAAAACAAACCAGTGTCATAACACTATAAGACTAAATATATAAATATTTATATGTATTTCGTATCAAATATCAATATCAAATTTTCTGAAAGGAACAGCAAGAACAATTATTTGCACTACTGTTGAACTGTTTTGTTTAATGTGTACATCACAGCGCTAGAACGAATAGATGGATAATTCAAAATAATTCTAAACGAATTATCAGTTTTACTTTAGCTTTACACGAAGAAATACTTATCAGGATTATTTTTAAGCGAAAAGAAGGCAGCTAATGGCTCCTAAAACTACTTATTTAAACTTCTTATGATCAATTCTGTTGTGTGTATTAAATGTATGTACACTATTGACCGAGAACTGAACCTACATGATTTATGCCGACTCCACACGAATAAATTTCATATTCTCAATTAATCTTTAGGCCTTTTCCTCACGGAGCAATGGAAAAGTAATGCAATTGCAACACAATTATTTATAAAGTTTGAAACCACTGCAATTCAAAACATAATTGCAACCTAGGCTTTCAGAAGAGCAAGACATGTTACAACGCTACATTGATTATTTTTGTTAAAATAGGCATCATTTCACCTAAGGGCCAAAAACAAAAAAGCAGCGTGGGCCCCAAAGTAAAATTATTTCTTTTCTTTTACTATACGCGAAAGAACAAACGGCAAAAAGATTTGGGTCCATCCGTACCAGTGTTGCCAGAAATTTTTTGAAGTTGTAGCTAAAACTGATAAAAAAAGTAGCTAAAAGTAGCTAAAACCGCTAAAAAAAGTAGCTTAAAAAAAAGCTAAAAAATTTTAGACAAGAAAAAGAATAAATTTTTTTATGAAAACATATTCAAACTTTTATTTATAAAATACATACATAAGTATATTTTTTTAAATTTATATAGAAAATAAAAGGGACTTTCAAACTAAAAAAAAAAACAAACAAAAACTTAATTTAAAAACAAAAACAAAATTCATAAAACGTTAAACAATAAATTCATTTCAACAAACAGAACAAAAAACTAATTTTATATTTTAAGTATAACTTAAAAAATATAAAATATATAACAATATAAAATAAGAAGAAAAATTTATATATATTCAACTTCTGTTTCTTCATCACTAGGTGAGTCTTGTCGATAACATTTAAATTATCGTTTTACTTTCACATTTACATGGAAGCTTTCACACGGTGAAATATGTATAATGTAAAAAAATTAAATGCAATATATTTAATTCAAACAAATATTTTGTAGCTAAAAAGAGCTAAGGAAAATAAAAAGTAGCTAAAGAAAGTAGCTAGGAGCTAAAACACAATTTTTGTAGCTAAGTGAGAAAAAAAAAGCTAAATCTAGCTACAAAATCGCTAAACTGGCAACACTGATCCGTACATTAAAAATAATATAAACAGCAGATTTTCGTGGCAGTAAAAGAGTTACAACAAAGTGATGCTTAATTTTTAGCATTGCACAGAATGACCAAAAAAACACCAAGTTGGTGATATAAATTGCAACATGCTGCGTTGCATAAAACTTATCGCAAACATGTTGCCAACTAGTTTCGAAAAAGTTGCTCCATGTGAAGGTTTCGGTATAGTAACATGGGTCAGCAACATATGTTGCAATTGCATTACTTTTGAATTGCTCCGTGAGGAAATGGCCTTACATGGCATTATTACTCTCTGAGGTTTGCCATTGTCTGCAGAGAGGTTGTGACCGATCAGAAAATTTGTTTGTTGAAAAAAACTTTGCCGCGAGTGGGAATCGCACTACGGGCACGTATAGCCTCATACTTAACCTGCATGCCACTAAATACAAAAACAAAAACTAACAACAAGATAAATTGTATTATACAAAAGTTGAAACAAATGCGGATAATGCAAATTATAAATAAATTATATTGAAAGTAACGAAAAACTTACAAATTTTTAAAGAGTATTATACAGTTTCATTTTACAAGATACTTCATTAGATACTGTCATTAAAATACCGAACAATGCCACAAGAAAGACAACCAACAGTTAGAAGCACTAAGGTTGATGCTCACTTACGACACGAAACGACATGAAAAAACATTACAACACTGATTTTCATATAAGTCCCCTTTTCCACACGGGAAGTTTTATTGCCAGCAAGTTTTCAATTCTCTTTTTAACTTGCCATTTGCAAGTTTTCTTGAGCAATTCTGAATAATACTAAAGCGAAACTTCAAAGAAAGAGCAGCACAAAAGAAAAATTGCCGGTACGAGCAAGTCTGTACTCGTCCCCTCTCGTCACGTTCCGATGCCTACAAACTCAACTTGCCAGCAAAAAAATTGTTTTGCCGTGTGGAAAAGGGGTCTAAGCATGCTCATTAACGTTGCCGTTTCGTTGTCTTTTAATGCGAACAATACACAATACACTCCAGCCGTCAACTGAGTCTTTCAATTGAATTGATTCTCGGCCACACACTGACTAAACTGAACTGAACTGAACTGGACGATTTTCTTTCGACTGTCGAATATAAATATTTCTACATTTTATTTTTCAGGCATTTGAGTTTTAGTAAAATCTTTTATAAGCAATCAGTAATTGAAATGGATGCAAAAAGAAAATTACTTGCAATGATGATTATTGCAGAATGTAGTGATGACGACAACAAAAAAAAAAACAAAAAAGAATTTGGTCAAAAGAATGGTTGAGGAATAAGGAAAAAAAATTCAAACGAAAATTTAATAAGAGAACTGAAAACAACAGAATCAGATGATTTTAAAATTTTACAAGGTTGAATTTCAGCAACCCATTATTAGGAAGCAGGACACTTAATAGCTGCCGGAGACTTAATTTTTAGCTGCCGGAGACTTCTTACAAAAAAAAAAACCGGAGACTTCTTATCAATGAAAAATTGAGTCTGCACAATTTTTTGAAAAAACTGGTTTTCCACATTGCCTTGGAGCAATCGAAGCAAAACATATCGAAATAAATTCTGGGTCATATAACTTCAAATATAAAAAACATCGTACTAATGGCTGTTGTTAATGGCAATAGTGAACATTTAATGATTGATGTTGGCAAAAACGTGCGAATTTTCGATGGTGAAGTTTTTGGCTCTACCGATTTTTCGAAACTACTCCAAAGCAATTCCCTTCAAGTGCCAATTGTAGAAAAAGTTGTAGAAGGTGGAGAAAAATTGCCATTCGTTTTCATTGCCGAAAACGCATTTCCTTTAAGAGAATATATAATGAAGCCATATTCAGGCACAAATATTGGTCTGAAAAAAATTCATTTTAATAAACGTTTCAGTTCTGCTAGAGTGCGCGTTGAAAACGCATTTGGTGTTCTTGTGTACGGATTTCAAGTTTTGCTTAAGCCAATCAACATATGCCCCGAAAAAGCAACTAAAGTTTTTTACATAATTATTTAAAAAACAATAATGGGGTCATTTATGCAACGATGTCATCAACTGAAACCCCAATATTGCCTTTTGAATTTCAGCACACTACATCAAGAAATTTCACAAATCTTTCAAAAGATATTCGAAACAAACTATCCGATCTTTTATACATACAAAACTCTTGGCGTTGAAAATATAATAAAATAAAAGTTATGCCGCGTTTTCATGCTATCTTCTATGATCTCCCACAATCACATTTTTTGTAAGAAAGAATTAGCATGCGAACCCTATCTTGCGGAATTGGCTAATGTTAGTATGAAATAGGCATACATTTTCTACTTTAATAGCATGTGATATCCTCTATGATCTCATGAGATACTAGAAGAAAGTTCAAGAAGTTAAACTTTTTCTATAAAAGTGTGTCATATGCTATAACATTTAATAACCGTGTTTATAGTTGCGTGGCATTTTTCATTTATATGACATTTCTAAAAATTTTTTCAGTCGGCAGACGGCAGACAAACAACAGCTTGATAAAACGGACCCCGACAACTGCGTTCATATTTATAAACATTTAATCAGACAAAACATTAGTTGATGAAAGTAACTTTAAACAACAAGACTTGTTTGTTACTGGTAAAAATTATACTTGTAATTTTCATTGTATAATTGTTTTAAATATTGTTTATATTGCGTTAAAATAGTTAATACTTGCATTTTTCATTTATTGTTTGAAATTGGTTTATATTGTTTTAAAATAGTGTGTGTTAAATGTTTTCATGTTATTTCTAGGTCTTATGCTGAAGATGACTAATATTTTTAGTCGAAATATTGATATAAATAAAAATTAAAATTTGCGTTTTAATTTTCATACGGCCAAAGCCTACAACAATTTAATACCAAATAAAAGGCCGAAAACATCAATTGTTATAGATAATCTCTTAAATTAAACTCAGTTCTATGTATTTAATTGTGATATATTATTAAAAAATGGTAAATAATTGAATTAAAATTAATATTTATATGTTATTTATTTATAAGAATTTTATTATGATAGCTTGAAAATTAGGTTGTAATAACGTAAATTACATTTTACAGCCGTAACTCTAAATTACGCCACGGACGGACAGACAGACAGACATGGCTAAATCAACTGAGGTGGTCACGCTGAGCAAGAAAATATATACTTTTCTTTACGTTTTTACGATCGGAGAATGTTTTGTTCATCGGAAAATATATGACACATTGGAATAGTTGCTTTGTTGACTTTGAACCGTGAATAAATTTTGGCTGGACTGTTGTATCTGTTCATTTTGCGCCTCCATATACTGTTGACCAACGACAAACACCTTTTTTTGGCACAATTTTTTGCACTTTCATTATAGGTGAAAATGCTGGCAATGAAACGCACTGTGGTGGAGTTGGGCTGTATGGTGTAGATCAAGGGTGTCCAACCTTTTTGTTTCCGTGGGCCACATCAGAAAAAGACATGGTGCTACGGGCCACAAGTATATTACCATAGCTGACGAATGAAAAAAAAATATGTGTGCATAAGTACGTACTTGCAAACAATGATACCATGAATAGTGCATAAGGGTCATTCTTTTACAAATCGCACACCTAATTTACCTTGACATTTTAGAATTGACCAATAAGTTTTTTACAGCTTATGCTATGTTCAGACATCTAGTAATCTTTCTAGTATTATTACAAATACTAGATGTCTGTACACTCAAAAAAATACTGTAGTAAAATTTACTGCATAACGTGTATTTGTTTCATTAATTTGTAGTTTTATTTATTTTTAAATACACAAATATTTATTCCAAATCTTTTACTTCATTTACATGTAAATATCTAGTACTACACGAAGTAGTTGTATGCAGTCAGTACTTGTTTAAATGTATTAACACGTTGACGGACAGTTGCGTCTATAGCCGTCAAGTTCAAGTTCACTATGTGACATGACGGCAATAGCCGTCCAATACGAAACGGTCGTTTTTAGACACTGCGGCTGTAGCAGCACAAATGTGCATTTACCAGCGTACAAGTAGAAGCCTAGTGTCATGTTTTGAACTAACATTTCGTGTAAAACTCCCAAAAATACTTTGTTGCTCACAAAAAATTTCTTATTTCAGTCATTAAACCTGTCATTTACGTTTTTAAATTTTTGCTGTTATAGCCGCCATCGTCCCATTACATAGTGTCTAGAGTCCGCTGGAGCCATGACGGTTGTAGCCGCAACCTAATTAAAGGTGCTGAATTAATCAAAATTAAGTGTATTTAAGCAGAAAGAGTAAAACTATACTTCTAATATTCTAAAAATTACAAAAACATATAGTGTCAATTTGCGAATTTCACTTGTTTCTACTGTCCGTCAACGTGTTAATTTGACAATAAAAATTTTTTTTTAAAATAGCAATCTATAATTTTTTGTTTATATTTTTTTTTTATATAAATAAAAAGTAGCTTGAAGGCTGGAAAAATATTTTATTAAAAAAAGTATTGGCGCCAACTTGTAAGCATTTTGTAAGTAATCCCTCATTTCTATTACCTTTTTTTAACTAAGCTCTTCTTTCAGCGGACAGTCTTACTTTGAGCTTTGAGATGGCTGCATTTTTAGCTAATATCCTGCATAAAGCTTTTGGCCTGGCAAAGAGGATTCACAATACTGGAATGCATTGTTAAGCAAACAACTGACCGGTGCTCTCCTTCTCCCTGATTTTTGAGCTCTTCTTCATAACATTTAAGAACAGTTTATTTATTAAAAGCAATAGATTTTTGTTTGGAATATAAGAAAGCTTCTCGTGTCTTACTTATCGTTGGAGTGCTTTTTCGCGAAACAGCATAAAGTGTTAAGTAAAAGTTTAAAAATAAACCGTGTTCAAAAATTATTTCAATATTATGTAAAAATTGCTTGTTAACTTTGTACTTTATGTGTTGTTAATAAATATAAATTGCAACCAAAAACAGTAAAAATAACTACAAATGTAGTAAAAATTTAGATATTACTGCATAAAAAAATTTAATTTTTAAAATTCGATTAAATAAATATGTAGTAAAATATACTAAAATTGTAGTCAAATTTACAACAAAGAAAAACAAAATTTTCTGTAGTAAAAATAAATAAAAGAAATTAGTAATAATAAATAAATTTTTATTTGGACGGTGAGCTACTACTTTACATTTGTTTTAAATAAATTTTTATTTATTTTTACTACAGCATTTTTTTGAGTGTACAAGAATACTACAAAAATACCAGCAGAGCAATCTAGTTTTTTTTTAGTATAAATGCTAAGGGTATTCATGCAAAGAGGCAGGAATATAAATTGGCAATTAGTTATTTTTATCAGGCAGGTTGCATGAGCATCCTTTAAAAGTCGATTGAGCATTTGCATCAATATATCAGCCGTTTGCAAGTTCAGTGTTTGCTTTCTGCAAATGAAGTATATAAATATTTTTTAATTCCTTCAATTCACAAAATTTCCATTCTTACCTCTTCCATTTTATTTAATTAAGATTTAAAATTTTGACTATATCTTCTCCTGCTTCTAATATTTTCTGTTGCTTTAATAAAATAAATCAGCTGATTGATGTTATAAGTTTGCCTGCTCGTTTGCTCAGCTAAATCGTTGAGCAAAGATATCTGGTTTGTGCAAAAGCTTCTTCATACAAACTTTGACAGTTCATTTATAAGGAGAATAAACTTATACGGTTTATACCGTTTATAAGGGTTTTGCCCAGTTGCATGAATACCCTTACTATGTACGGAACATTGTATTCTTGCTAGTATTCTTATTAAACACAGCCAGGTAAAATGAACATAGCTAAAATATGCGAACGACATTTCAAAAATCTATTGTGAATGCCAATCAGAAAGAGGGGATTTATGAGGGGATTTATACAATGAAACTAGTCGCATGAGATTTTCTGAAGTTCTCTTTTCAAGTTTCATCTTCAAATTACATGATGAAATTGAGTTGCAGAGACTTTGCTCTGAAAATTCAGTCAACAACGAAAATATGAAAGTATAACGTCAAAAAGTTTCATGAAATCACAGAGACACGAGAGATTTCGAGTTCTTGCGAGGTAAAATTCGTTTTGTAGCTTTAAAACTTAAAAGGCGTTATACCAATATTTTTATTTGTTAATATAAATCTTTTTCTGCTTAGAACAAATTCATTCTCAAAACTGGAATTAATTTTGAAGCAGTTTCAAATCAACTCTTCATCTTCTCCATACATTTGTCATTTTAACTCTGTTAAAGCTTATTTCAACCATCTACAAATATCATATTTTGTATTTTAAAGCTAAAACGGAATTTTGTTGAGCACGAAACAGAGTTCGGTTGAAAAATTTTTCCGTTTGTTTGTTTTAAAATTTTAAAAAATTTGTGCGTGTTTAGGTATAAAGTGCAAAATTTGGCATTTATTAATCAAATTAGGTTTCATCAAAAACCTTTAATTGAATGAAATAAAATAAAAAATCTCATTGAAATAGTTCTGTTAACATTAATTTTTCTTTTCCTTGTTTTTTGACTTAAAAAACGAGTCTTGATTTGACTCTTTTGTGGGTTGACTTTTTTATTTTTGTTTTTGAAGATGAAACTTGAAAAGAGAACTTCAGAAAATCTCATGCAATTAGTTTCATTGTATAAATCCCCTCAAAGATTTTAGATGTAAAAAAAAACACACATTTACCAAAACAGCTGTTTAAATAACAAAAAATAAGAATAGTAGATGTCTGAACGCAGTCTAGTATTTCAAAATACTTTGATACTTTGATTTAAGAACTAGATGTCTGAACATAGCATTAAATACATAAAAATAATTGATACATATTTCAGGAATTAAAAAAAAATTGTTTTTTGGAAAATATTCACACATTAATTTTTGATAATTTGCTGAATTTTCTCCGATGAAATTCTTTTTTTTTACACTGAATTGCATTAGCTTTCGGATTGTATTTAAAAAAATTATTTTTACAACAGAATAAGAAAGAAATAAAATTTATTTTGTATTTTTTAATGAGTTTTTACATGCCGTTAACCCATGATGAATTCATTTAAATAAATATCATTTTGTTCTTTATTTTGATACCTTCAAAAATCTTTTTAGTAAAAAGACAAACATTGCTGACAAACAACAGCAAATTGTCATATGATATCAAATAAGTTCAAGTTGCATTTGAAAAATTTTAAAGGAGAATCAAAATACTTACTAAATTGGAAAAAATACCATATTTTTCAACATTTTTTCAAGTTAATTATACCCTAAACCTGAAAGGTGAAACTTTAACTAATATCACCAAATAACAGAAAATATCTCATTATTTGTAATATTGTATGGCATTAATTGCTCTTTTATGCTGTAAAATTGGAATTGCTTCTGAATGATTTTCTGTTCTGTGTGTGAATTTTGCGTGATTTTCTGTTCTGTGTGTGCGATTTCGCGTGATTTTTTTTTTCTATGTGCGTGATTTTTTTGCTGTGAGTGTCACACGAATGATTTTTATATATATGTTAGTGATTTAGTGATTTCGTATGTGAATTTTGGTTGGCATCTATGTCGCCAAGTTTTAATTTAGGAAGCAATCTAAAATTTTCATACGAAGTTCAGCACCAAATGAAACGTCAAAATTCATAATTATTTTTTGCTCATTTTTGTGGTGTTGTCACCAAAATAAACGTCAAATAATTTTTACGAAAAACTACACGCGAAGGCATTTTAATTTTGTAAAAGTAAAATTAAATTTGTAAATAAAAACCACAATTAAATATAAAATGCATTAAGAGCCACTCAAACAACACATTTGCATCCAGAAATAAAATTTAACCTGGATACATCGACTAAGAAACTAATAGCGAATAAAAAATTGAAACTAGAACAAACTAATCTTAAGATTATTTACAATTATATAGCCGGAAAGAAGTTTGATATACAACATCTAACAGCTGAACTACGGATAATACCACGTAGGCAGCTATACAACTAAATGCTGTTTTAAGGAATTGATAAAGAAAAAGTTGCAGAAAAGGAGCTCTGAAGAAATTTTATTCTCAGCTGTTATATTTTAAGAGCACTTTTGTAAGCCGCAAACATGTTGCCGTTGACACACAAGGACCGCAGCAATCTTAGTTACCGCATCAAAGAAAAGCTCAAAAGCTGGAAACGACTTATCTTCTCGGATCCTAACTCGCGCAACTTGTTTCTGTTTTTATTGCTTAATTTAAGTTTTGCATTTGTTGAACTCTTTTATGGCATTCTGACAAACAGTTTAGGTAAGTGTGAACAAAACATTTTTACATTTATGGAATGTTATCACTGTCTCAGTTTATGGTTAGAAGATAGTCAGTCGTAAATGTTCATTTAGTAGGATTTATGAACAAAACAAAAACGTTACAAAAATAAATATTTTTTAGGTCTGATCTCCGACTCATTTCACATGTTCTTCGATTGTACTGGACTTTTAGCCGGCCTAGCTGCTTCAGTCATTACAAAATGGAAAGCAAACGACAAATTCTCCTATGGCTACGTACGTGCCGAGGTGTTGGCTGGATTTGTAAACAGCTTATTTTTGCTATTCATAGCTTTCTTCATATTGTCGGAAGGTGTTGAACGTTTGATTGAGCCTCCAGAGGTAAAGCACGAACGTTTGTTTGTTGTATCTGTGCTCGGCCTCCTAGTCAACTTGGTAGGCATTTATGCATTCCAACATGGCGGAGCGCATGGTCATTCACATGGCGGAGGAGGTGGACATGGACACTCACATGGTGGTGGTGGCGGTCATGGACACTCGCACGAACACAATCACATTGATATGAATAATCATAATCATCTCAGCTTAGAATTGGATGGAGGTATAATAATTGTTGTCTCTATTCTAAAATAGTGTTTTTTACCTTAACCAATTCAACAGGTCACGGTCATTCACATGACTCACACAGTGCCTCTCATGGACATTCGCATGGTGGTGATATGAGTGGCAACAACTCGCAAATTATGCGTGGCGTTTTCTTGCATATTTTGGCTGATACGTTGGGCTCAGTTGGTGTCATTATATCGGCTGTGCTAATGCAAATGTTCGGTTGGATGATTGCCGATCCTATCTGTTCAATTTTCATTGCGCTGCTTATAGCACTCAGCGTGCTTAGTCTTATTAAAGAATCGATTTTAATTTTAATGCAACGTCAACCATCGAGTCTAGATCGTTCGCTGCCACAGTGCTATCAGAAAGTAACTGGCTTAGCCGGTGTCTATGCGGTGCAGGAGCCACACTTTTGGACACTATGTTCTGACGTTTACGTTGGAGCAATTAAGTTGGAGGTATCGAAAAATGTCGATCCTAAATATGTAGTCACGCATGCGCGCATGATATTCGAGTCAGTGGGTGTTAAACAAATTTATATACAGCTCGATTATGTGTGATAAATTTATTTTAATAATTTATTTTTGTTTAAGAAACATACAAAGAACATGTTAAAAAACTTAATCAAAGTAATGCAATTTTGATTTATTTTTGTCAATATTTAAATTAAGTTCATTTTTTCTCCATAAATTGCAACAGTTTTTAATGTTATTATGTGAAAATGTTGTTAGCATCATTGCAGCAATTCGTTAAATGCAAGAGCGAAGTTTTATGCAATTCTATGATTTAGTAATAATCATTATTGTATGCTCATTAATATATACAATTTTGAATATTAACTTCTAGCTATACTTGCATTTAAAATCCAAAAGTAGAATCATTCCATGAACAATATATTGTCATATTTGGCTTTAATCTTGATAATAAAATAGAATGTGTTGCAATAGTATTTTGACTGAGTGGCTCCTTTTTTTAGAACTTTTTAAAATAAAACAAAATTTAATTTATTGTGTGCAACAGATATCCATGTAAATATAAACTAAAACTTAACACTTTCAATAAAGCTAGGAATAATATTGAATATTTTAGTGATTATTTATTTAAAGCTTGCGTTCATGATCGTGGGAGTTAGAAGTTATCATATAAACAAGTTGAGTGCATGAACTTTTCACCAATCTAGGAGTTTTCATGTATAGTTGTAAATGGTTATTTGTAAAATACAATTTAATGTTCATTTTATATATTTTAGTTACCTTAGTTGTTTCAGGTATTTTTTTGTGTAATTATACCCAGGATTTTGTTAATTTGGATAAGTTATTCGAACTTCATTTTATATATCTTCGTCAAAAAAATTTTATTTGTCTCGCATTATAAACGGACTTATTTGTTTAAAGTTTATAGTTAGATCAATCTTATAATTTGGATAGTTTTTTAGTGTACAATTTTCATTTAATATATGACTACTCGGCAGTTAGTAGTTCGTCGTGACGCGCCCATCTCTAGTTTTTATCCAATTCAGTAGGTTGGAGTGGAATCCCAAAACTGAAAGCTATGATATAAGCTGTGAAAACAGCCTCAGTTAGCAAGTGATTTTTCAAATTTTGAAGTATGTTATTAACAAAAAGAATAAGATTGGTAGTAGTGGACTTACCACACAAAAAAACCATGTTGATCAGTAGACATGATCATTTTAACAGAAAACAAAAATTTACCATTAACGATTTTTAAAGTACGGAAACGGTTTCAAGTAAGTTTCAAGCAAAATAGCATTTTTTTGAAAAAAATAGAATTTAATTGTTTTATTTTTGTATTTAAAACACTTTCGTAAGCGTTCATTTTAGCTATTTTAACTATTTTTATTATTTTGCTTACCAATTGCATACATTTATTTCACAACACAATGGCTGCGTTTCTAAGACAGAAGTAGCGGAAAGTGATACATACATGTTTACAACATGTTGTGTGTCTTCTGAACGGTTATTTTCATTTTCTGTAAACACTTCCAAAAATTGACTTATTTGAGCGCGAAAATTTTAATAACTATTGGATATATGAATTTGGACGAGATAATTAATATTTTTATTAAAGAATTATCACTTTTAATTGTGTCAAACTATGTGAATATGTCAAATTGAAAATTACAACATGTTGAATAAATGTAGCGGAAAAATAAAGCGCTCCCAAATACACAACATGTTGTGAGTAGCGGAAACTGATTATTGCCGTTCAGAAGACATTTTACTCAACAGTTGTGCAACTGTTGCGAAAAATTTTGTATTAGAAACACACCCAATGAAAAAATTTAATTTCATCACATTGACAATCAGCTGTTTGAAGCTCGAGTTTCGTGCCCGAACAAATTTTTCAAGTAATGTTCGAGTAATAGAGAGCGACAAAAACGAAGCACAAGGAGTTGGAGTCCAAAATTAAAATTCTCTGAAATTTGTACATAAAATGTAAGCTAAAAAATGGCAATGATTTCAAAAAAACTCACTTGTAGCAACGTACACGTGGCAGAAGTGAAACTAATTAAACAGTAAGAAATAAGAGAGATTTTAGAGTGAAATAGAGAGAGAAAGTATCTCTATCGAACTATCGAAAGTGTCACATATTAACTGTTATCTTTTAATTTTTTCCAACAAAATTTAAAGTTATTTTGTGCCTTATAGTTTTTTGGGCAAAAATAACAGTTACTTTTGACTTATTTTATCGGTCAAAAATAACAGTTATTTTCTAAAAAACTTTTGATACCATTATTTTCATCTCATCGGTGAGACATTTTACACATGCTGTCAACAGCAACCGACCTTTAAAAAAACACAAATTGCTTGATATTTTTGACCGAAAAAATAAAGTCACAAAATAACTGCTTTTTTTGACCGATAAAAGAAAAGTCAAAAGTAACCTTCATTTTTCCCCGAAAAAATACAAGGTATAAAATAACAGTTAAATTTTAACTTTTAAAGAATCAGTCTAAAATTTAAAATACACTAAATATTCGTGAGGCTGAGGACATTTGTAACATATTGGTATATTTGATAGTCTTTCAACAATTTTTTCATTTGAAAATTGTAAAATAACAGTTATTTTCGGTCCTTGTTTTAGTTCAGTTGGTGTTTTAGTTGCTTTCGAATGTCTTCTCAACTTTGTCACTTTTTGAATGCTAAATTGCATTTGCATAGTACTCGTTGACGCAGCCTCCGAAAGCTGAGGCAAATTTTGTTGATAAATGTGTTTTGCTTCCTGATCATAATAGTTGCTATGTTGAGTGAGGGCCTCGTAAAGCACCGAACGTCGATCGTTGAGTGTATCAACTTGGTTGGCTATAAAGTTTTGTTGAGATGATGGCTGAGTTCCAAAATATATTTTAACAAAGCATCAGTGTGTTTTTCTAGGGATTGGTTCTTTGCAGATTCACCAAAATACACTGATGCTTCGTAAAAATGCATTTTTGAACTCAGCCGATGTTGCAATCACCTTACCTTCATCATTAGTTGCAGACCCAGCTGCGGCTGCATTCTTAAGAGCTCTAATTCGCACTTTATATTCACGAACGCGTTCTGCTCCTGTTTTAGCTATTTTTTTTTTAGCTTTGAGACGTTTTTTTGCTGGCAAAAACTATTCTCGGCAGTCTTAAATATAGCACTTTTAACACTTTTTGTTTTTTTTATTATATTGAATACTGTTTTTGGCATGTTGTCAATCATCTGTCAAGTTTTTGATCACAACCAACGAACCAAATTAAGCTTTAAGCTCATTATGCGGCGAACAGGCAGTAGAATTTTTTCCCGTTGGATGTATCTCTATGCCTAAATATTTTCATTTGAAGCTTAAAGAAATACATTTTTCGTGCATACTTTTCGGATGAAAATTAATGTTACGGACAGAATGTTACGCGTTCAGTCTTAATTGCATTTTGTTTGCCTGTTTATCATGTGCCTAAGTGGCGTAAAGGTATAGATTTCGACTATTGAGTAACGATGGTCCGGGTTCAATTCTCGCTAGCGGTTATCATTTTTTGAAAATTTTCTTATGAATTGAAAACGTTAGTCTAGCGTCACGAATAAGAGACCTTGAAATTTCACTCGCCGCGAAAGAAGTTTCACTTCAAAAATTGGCTATCAGTTAAAAACGGAATGCAGCCCTGACGTTTAAAAATTGGTTCACATTTAATAAATACGAAAATAATATTTGTTTTTCGACAAATGCGTAAAGGTAAATTATAACCTTAAATAAACACATAAGGTTATCCTTATCAGCAATAGTTTCGATAAGAGCAACGCTGCAAATGAAAAACATAACGGCAACAGAGACTTCTATGAAATACATGCAATTTAATAATCAATTTCCAATGAAGCACCAAGTAAATAAATTCGACAAATTTACAATTCCAAAAAAACTTATCAAAAATGTGTGCCAGCTTTTTGTTAGCCATTTTTATGTGATTTTTGCTCAATTTGTTTCCATAGTGCTAAGCGTAGCAATGTCTAGCAGCATGTTGCTAAACGTTCTATGACGCGCAACATTTAAAATTATTGTTTTTGCACACAAGCATAAACGTGGATTGTACGTATGTAAATTGCAAGGTTTAATTTCTTTTAGAAATAAACACGATAGCAAAACTAAGGCACGTTTTACAAATTGCATCCGAATGCGTCAGAGCTGCGAAACCTTTTTGCTTGCCATCCATGCTTTACCATGTCATAGAAACATAACGGAAACACAAATGCGCAGAAAATTGAAGACAACAGTCACATTTTGCAAAATTTTATTCCCTCAGCTACGTCATTAACCAATGGCATGTGGCAACAAGTTCACATGATGTTGTTGTTGTAATAGACTTTTGGCCTATAAATGTAAACAAAAACATTGTCAAACATTTAACTAGATATCTTTTAAAGCATATTTTTAGCTAAATAAACAAGCCAAGAAATTTCCAATACTTTGAGGTTAAGTTCTTCGCAGCATTGTGGTTTTAGCAGTAGAACAAAAGAAAATAGTTTTTAAATTGCGCAAAACTAGGCCAATGCATACAGGCAACAGTTTCCTGTGGATAAAGCAACAAAGTGCATGTTTCCCTCCCTGTTCTAGTTGCAAGATGAAAGGTCAATGGAATTTTCTGCTTATACATAAGTCACACTTACTCATTCGTTGTCATCTTGGTTAAATTTGCCAACAGTCATGACTCATCATCTTAGAATGTTCTTGAAAATTTGAATTGTTTTTTCAATAAATAAAAATGCAAGTTTTGTGTTTATGGTTTGCGTTAAATTGTCGGCAACATTTGTAATTCTTTAAAGTTTCTTTTGAGTGTTCGATTTTTTTTTTTTTTGTTCTTTTACAATATTTTAACTTATGACAAAATTAACGAAAAACAAATTTTATGCTACTCGAGTCTAGAGACGATGCTTTTACAATTATTTTAAAGTTCCTATTTTTATCGAGTTCGTATAAAAAGAATTTAAATACATAATAAATATTATTGGTTACAATATATATCCTTTTTTTTTCTCTGTTAAAGTCTTACAATGTTTTAGCCGTTGAATAAGCACAAAATATATAAATTTGTATCTCGTCAATTATCGTCAGTGTTCTCTTCTTTCAATTTAGTGTATTTTTGTTGTAGCTGAGTAAAAAATATGTTGATGAAAATAAAAATTCTAACTAAAAAAAAAGAATTAAGCAACTATCTGCGTGGAAGGCGTTGGCTGTATCGTTTGCGTCTTCCCAATCTTAGCATTTCTCTTCATCGAGTCCATGTTTGAAGAACATAAGTACGGGAGTGCTCACGCCGTCTATATCGCGGTATTCGCACATGGCAACCATACCGTCGCAGTCCATTGATTCGCCTGTGAAGAATTGTAAATCCTTGAAGCGGCTCAAGATTTCCTTCATCTGTTTGTTCATGTTGTTTTTGAAAATATCAATCTGGTCGGGAGCTTTCTCTTCCAACTTGGCGAGTACTTTCTTCATGTAGTCTTTAAGGTAGAGTGTGAACGATTTCTTGTCGCCAAAAGCGAAACATTCTTGCAGACGGTGGTTGAGCACTACATCGACGCCAGTCTCGACGCAAGCATCAGTGCCTTCATCAGCTTCTTCAGCCGATGGATTGAAGCCTTCAATCCTGATGTCACCTTCACTGCGTGATACCAGTTTGCCATAGACCTCATAAATTACATCATCAATTAATTTCATTTTGTAGGTATCGGCAAACATTTCATCGCCAGTAATGGTGTCCTTGTAGATTTTCATTTTGTTGCGATTATAAACAGACTATTTGTAACAAGAAAATTTATTTGAAAATCTAATTCACACCAAAAACGTCACAGGTAGACCGACACGACGATGCCACGCGCTCAACTTCAATAGCGAAAAGAAAGAACAAACTGCAATGGCGAATATATATGATTTGTACAAGAGCTTATGGCATTTTTTTGGTAATAGAACTATTTTGTAAAAGATTTTTCGTAAGGGTGTATATATATTTGACAGAGCGTGTTCAGTGTAGCGCTCACATATGCCTTGAACATTGGAAGGAACCGCAGCATCACATCAAGTCATGCATATAAAAATTAATAGCGTTTTCTTCTCTGAAAAATATTATGAATTTTTTCTGCGCTTTTGAAGAATTCTGCCCTTTTCCGTTCTATTCTCGAAAAATTTTGACCTATAAATTAAATCGTGTTCTTTTATCTAGAATGTTGACCTCTAATGCAGGCTTCAAATCTGCGTTCTTGTGTGCCACACGGTGGCACGGTGGCCACACAGGTTCGATAGTTAAGAAGCTAGTTCACCAGTTTGACACACTAGTTGGCTTCTTGACAAAAATTTTTGATTTTCTCTATCCAACAAAACAAAAAAAAAAACATTCTCTATAGTCTTTACGTAACCAGGGTTGTATTGAAACATTAGTTAAGTACTATGTGAAGTACATTTTGATGATTTGAGGACGATGTGAGGAATGTTTGGTACTTTTTCTTTTCTATTTGGTAGTACTCTAAGTTATATATAGTTGTATGTGAAAACTTTGTTTTGATACAGTATAGAAGTTATTTCGAAAAAATTATGCTGGTGTCAAGGACTTGGGAAGCATTTTTTCTAAATTTTCCCCACACAAAAATAATTTTATTTCGAAGCAATAAATACTATTTTAATGGCATCTTGCTTTAAAACGAACGAAACGTGTATTTCACGAAAACTTCGCTCAAAAGCCAATGATCAGCTGTTTTTGCTTGATGTAAAACGTATATCGCTAACAATCGAGAACAGCTGATTCAGTTGCGAACGAAGACGTAACAGCAGTACAAATTTGGCTTGCTGTAAGAAAATTAAACGAAGCGTTATGTAAAAAAACGGCGATAAACAAATAGTCATCGTCCACAAAATTTGCATAATGGAAGTTGCTGTGAAGAAAAGTAAATACAATTTCATAAGCACTTATAACATTATTTATATATTATATTAACAATTTCTTATATATTTTTAGCAGCACAAAGAAAACTACAAGCAAATTTGTAGAATCCGGCACGTTTGACATGCATTGGCTGCTCATCACTATCATTATCACTATCACTATACTATCACTATCACTATCACTTTCACTATCACTATCACTATCACTATCACTATCACTATCACTATCACTATCACTATCACTATCACTATCACTATCACTATCACTATCACTATCACTATCACTATCACTATCACTATCACTATCACTATCACTATCACTATCACTATCACTATCACTATCACTATCACTATCACTATCACTATCACTATCACTATCACTATCACTATCACTATCACTATCACTATCACTATCACTATCACTATCACTATCACTATCACTATCACTATCACTATCACTATGAAACAGCTGATGGAAGAAAGCAGTGCCAGCGTTAAAAAAAATATACGATTTAACAATAAAATTTTTAACGTTCTGTACTCTCAGAGTGCAGAATTTTTTGGCGAGAAAAGAAAACGCTATAAATTAAATCGGAATTATCTCTAACGAGATAAAATAGGTTGATGATGAATGTGAATCTACTTGTTATTGAAGTTTTATTTTTAAGTTAAGAAAGCAGTGCCAGCGTTAAAAAAAATATACGATTTAACAATAAAATTTTTAACGTTCTGTACTCTCAGAGTGCAGAATTTTTTGGCGAGAAAAGAAAACGCTATAAATTAAATCGGAATTATCTCTAACGAGATAAAATAGGTTGATGATGAATGTGAATCTACTTGTTATTGAAGGTTTATTTTTTAAGTTATGTTTTGTTTTATTTTTTTATATATATATATACAATATATTGTTTTGTTTAATACTATGATTACAGGCTAAAAAGTTGCTTTTCAGTTGAAAAAGATACTGTTTACATATAGTCATATATATTTTATTATTGCGTTTTGTTGCTGCATTTGCTGGCCATTTCCGCACATATATAAGCATTTTTTAACAATAATGGTATTCCCTTAACGATAAAAATTTCCCATTTCGTAAACTCGTAAAATTCCGAGCCTCTGTTAAAGGAACGCACCTATAGGTGCAAAGGAAAAAATCGACCGGAAATTTTTTCTTAGAATCTGTTTGCTGTATATTTCTGAAATGGTAATAATTGAGTGAGCTGCCAAACTTCAGTGCTCAGTATTTATTTACTTCAAACTTTTCGGGACAATCTTTAACCTCATCCAATACCAATTGCAGCAGTTCTACTGTCTGACAAAGCACCCAACGATGTGTCGAAGTGTTTCTCTTCCTTTTTCAAGCACTGCCACTATCCACTTCTATGCTTGCCAATTAGGATCAAATAAGCCCCAAAATATATAAAAAAATCACCACACACGTTTTGACAGTTTTACAGCTGAAAGTTTAACCAAACTTTTTTACATTGCTTAAGCAATGAAATTGTAGCCTAAATATCGTACAAAAATCGCCATACAAAATATTTCCATTATTCCCCATTTTCTTAAAGTTAAGCAGTTTACGAGGTTTAAGCTGTTTCCGAGACGTAAAGGGAATACCATTAATGAGTTGTATTCTAAATTTTCATTGCTTTTTGCTGAAGAAGCAGCATATTATTTGACAGTTCTTCTAGCCATTTTTGCCTGAAAAGCGGCTTTTTGACCTTAGTGTGAACATAGTATAATGGAAAACTAAGTGTGTGGCTTTGCATGCCCGGAGCTCGAGATCGATTCCCACTCGCGGCAAAGTTTATTTCAATAAACAAATTTTCAGATCGGTCACCACCTCTCCGCAGACAATGGCTCAGAGAGTAAATAATGCCATATAAAGCTTCTTGAGAACATGAACTAGTTTTCGGTCAATTGCAAACATTTTAAATACACACAACACAATTGATCATAAGAAGCTCTGTCAAAGTCCTTTCAAGGGCTGAAATGGCCAATTTGTTTTTTTATTCTAAAATTTTTATTCTACTTATTCTAAAAAGTATAACTTTTTCTCAAAACACTTTTTTGAGCCTTTAACTTAGCAAACATTTTATTCCACCACCTAGTAATACTGTTCAGATTGCTGATTATTGTCATGTACTGAGTTTTCATGGCGAGTTAAGTCGGTGTTTACTCGAGTTAAGTTGAGTTTCGTTAAATCCACGAATCTTGTTGGATTTAGCTGTGTTCTATCTCTCAAAATCTATTATGGTATTTTTCACAAAAAATGGTGGCTGCAAGAGTCTGTTGGAGTGCTGCCGTTCATTTTCTCTTCATAAATTTGATAAGTTCAACTCGATGTTCAGCATCGACAAAACTTAGACAAAAGCCTTAGACAAAACTTTCATATCTCTTGCAGTTATATACTCTAAAGAGAATTAAAACATAAATACGTAAACATAAATACAATCAAATATTTTTTATTAGCATTACGTATGCATACAATACTATTAAAATTATTATATCTATAATAATGTATATGGGTTTATATGTGTGGTATAATATTTTATCACATTAACGCATAAATTTTATTGCGATGGAAACTTTACCGTAGGAATCTCATATTGCACCTCGGTTAGAAGCTGTGCTCTTTCGCAAAAACCAACATAAAAAGTTTTATTTAATTAAAAAAATAAACTATACTCTCAATATCTTGAAGAGTTGATGTCTCCATACAAGAGAACATCTCTTACAATAAAAATAATATACTTAAGTAAGTCACATATAAGAGTTGTATACCTACGAGATGGGTTTACGCAAAATTTTGTATTACCACCATTTTTTAAAAGCATTCACTATTGAGACCTATGCTCTAATAATAAGATTTATACTCTTCTGGTTAGACCGCTCTTATAATCTCTCTTATAATCTGTAAGCGTATTACTCTTGCTGAAGGTAACTATATATAGTTACAATATTATTTTTATTTTTTTAAATAATTTTTAATTTATCGAAATGAAAAATCACAGCTAGCTATAAAAAATATTTTTTTTAAAAATTTTTGTGTATAAAAATAAATACATTTAAATAAATACTTACTACATATAACTACATCGTGTAGTATAAATTATTTAAGTGTATAATGCAGTAAAAAGTTATCGAATAACTACAAGTGTGTTTGAAAATAAATAAAACTACATGTTTTGGGAAACAAATACACATTGTGTAGTATATTCTACTACAGTATTTTTTGAGTGTAGGACCTTATTAAAAAATAAAATTTTTCGTCCAGTGCTCCACTCTTTAGAATTGTTGCCTGGGCTGTATTAAGTATAAACTGAATCAAATTACGAAGACCTACGTGCCCAGCTACACAGGTAACCGTGACATACAGTGTATGTTTGGCATACGCGTCACGACTTTGACGTTATTTTCATATAAAGCACTCCATACAAATAAGAGCCCAAACAGAACCAAAGCGGTTGACAGCTGGCGGATTCGCTCTTCAGCAGAATACATGAAAATGTATACCGTCAGCAAGAACGAATTCGCTGGGTGAATCTGCGACGGAAAAACGGCAGAATAGAATCTATTCTAGTTTTGCTATGGCGGCTGGCGGTCCTCTCTCTGAGTAACATAAATATTGCCATACTTTTGATAAGAATTGGCTGTGTTTAATGTAGTTGTTTTTAATTTTTAGTATATTCTGACGTTTTTTCTTTGTGTCTGTGTTATATTTATGTGAATTCGCAACAATTTACGAAATCATTTTTTTCATAATGGATTTTGATGAAAACTTAATTAAATAAGTAAAATTTTTTTCATTATATGTTAATCATGTTGTCCGTCTGTTGCACCCCTATCTGTCAATTGTACCACTACCGTGACAAAAAGCAACTCTGTTCCGACAACCGCCAGCCGCCCTTGTTGTAGACGTGTTTTCAGCTTAATTCGCCAGCCGTCAGCCGCTTTGGTTCTGTTCGGGCTCTAACGTACCGACACTTGCCAACACTCATCCATGTGATCTGGCATCCCTGTCTACCACCCATGTTTTACCGATAAGAAAATAGTATATCTGAACTGCTCACACCAATTACAAATTCATGTTCTCCCCTTACCCCTGATACCATACCTTTCTTTTTCACGACATTCACGTTAACCAAAGAAAGCAAAAAAAGCAGTTTATGTTGATTATAAATGTTTTCTTTATTTTCATTCAAATATACATCAAAATTACATAATAATACATACTAATTTTCCTTCTATAAAACACCTAAGAACATTCTTAACAACATATCAAAAACACAACATTTACGGATATAATCATTACTATAACATAATTCCGTAAAATGTGAGTGCGGAACGCTTGATTTTTTTGTAAAATATCAGAGCATATTTTTAGGCATTTTTTGTTTTGAGATTTATTGAAACTTCAAAAACTTTATATATTTTTTTCCTTTTGAAAGTTTCAGTTTTACAAAAAATTTTTAAACATATTTCGTGGTACCTACTATGGTTTCTGTTTTTGCTTTACTAGGCCTTTTATAAGTATTTGGAACTAAAAATTATTATTTGAATAATGTAAAATTGAATAAGTGGAAACGGGCCCGTCTCTTTTGACGGGTAAGAACTAGTTGTATAATATTTATATAAGACAAAAGAGGCGCATTGTTTTGCTTATATTAAACCCTACATCAATAAAATTGTATTCTGCTGAACATATTCTTATCATTACTTTATAGGAGCTTTATATCATGTTTTCAGTCTTATATCAGTGTTTTTTGCTATAGAGAGCATGAGAGAATATTTATATCATGAAAATATTGAAGTTTTATAGTCATGTCAAATATGTCAAATAAATATTCGAGAAAATTTTTTTGATATTCGAAAAAAAAATTTTTTAATTGAAGTATTTGTTGACTTGAATTGGGTGCTGCTCTTTTCTTCCTAATATTTTATTATGTTTTTTTTTATATTTATAAAAGTTATTTATTTTGTGTTGGAAGCGGATTCGAACTATGTACCTTTATGTTGCAAGTCCGACACAATACAAATATTAAATTTTGAATGTAATTTTTTCAAAGAATTTTGCCTTTTCTTTTTACTAAAGTATTTCCCACTGTTAAAATTTTCTTTTATATTTGGGCCTATTCTGCGCAATCTGTTATTCTGTTACGAATTTTCTGTTTCCAATCATAAAAGATGTCGACCATAACAGTAGCTCGTTCTTGCAAATAAATCGACAAGTTACCGATTTTTATGACGTCACGTTGTATCGATCCTTATTTACCGATTTCGTGAGAACAAGTGTTTGTGTAAGTTCAAATCGCTAAAAATTCGGTCCATGATGAAAAAGAACACAAATCGAGAAGAAATGATGCGAAACTGAATCAAATGACAAACATCTGTTCGTTTGTTTTGACGTAGAATACGTCTTACCTTTCGATATTAGGGCACCATGTATGAAAAATTTGAATTGCAGTTTTGGAGCTTCACGAAATTGGCTATTGTGAAAAAACTAATGGACCGATTTGCTTCAAACAAATTTCATTTAATAGATTAAACTTAAAATTTTATATTTCTTTATAATTCTGTGTGCAAACTTTTCTATTTTTTCTTCAAAACCATCTCAAACTTTATGCATTTTTCCAACTTTAAATCATTATAAAAACGTTCATATATACTAGAAATGTCTGGATTATAGCTAAATTGATAAAATAGAATACAATACATAGTATACTATATGATTTGTATGTGATTTTATAAAAAATCGTCGTTTTTCACGCAAAAAATGTGCAAAAAATTAGGATTTTTTTTTAATCCTTCATAACTCGAAATCGGCTCCAAGAAAATGGATTTTCAGTAAAATAGAAGAGTTCATCTTTCATTTGAGGGGTGTACCATTGCGATTGAAAAGATGTAAGTGGGTCTATTTGAAGCTGAGCAAGTTTATTTTTTCACTTAAATTTTTGTGCATACATTTTGTTTTAGTTTTTTTGCATTTCGCTATTATTTCCTAAAAGAAAGCAACAACAACAAAAAAACCTAAATAACAATTCTTTTGCCTTGCTGTTTGGTTTCTTCTTCTTATCGTTATCATAAATAAACATATATCATAAATATAACAAAAAATATAACAAAAACCAATTCTACAAGGAATGTATTATTTTATTATCCTATTATTTATTATTATTATACTATTATATATTATGCTATTTTATATTACAATTATGTATATAATGTTATTTCTTCTTCTGGTCCTAAGCATATTATTTATTTTACTTTATTTATTTTCCATTTTCTTTAACAGTGTACCACTTAGGCCATTTCCTCACGGAGCAATCCAAAAGTAATGCAATTGCAACAAATGTTGCTAACCCATGTTACTATACCGAAACCTTCACATGGAGAAACTTTTTCAAAACTAGTTGGCAGCACGTTTGAGATAAGTTTTATGCAACGCAGCATGCTGCAATTTATATCACCAACTTGTGTGTTTTTTTTTGTCACTCTGTACAATGCTAAAAATTAAGCTTCATTTTGTTGCAGCTCTTTTACTGCAACCAACAATCTGCTGTTTATATTATTTTTTAATGTACAGATGGACCCAAATCTTTTTTGCCGTTGTTTTTATCGCTTATAGTAAAATAAAAAGAATTATTGTACTTTGGGGCCCACGCCGCTTGTTTGTTTTGGGCCCTCAGGTAAAATTATGTCTATTTCTATAAAAATAATCAATGTTGCGTTGTAACATAATTTGCTCTCCTGAAAGCATAGATTGCAGTTATGTTTTGAATTGCAGTGGTTTGAAACTTCATAAATAATTGTGTTGCAATTGCATTACTTTTCCATTGCTCCGTGAGGAAAAGGCCTTAGACTACGTATTCTACGTCTAATGTGATGGCCGTGTCTCCGACACAGCCTGTCTGTTTTTTTTATTTCATTTATCAAGCTGTACATTTTTATAATATTACTATTATTGTTATTATTTCCCTGTTATTAGAAAGTGAATATTTTAAATTGAGATGAATGAAACTTTTGTTTTTATGTATGCCATAAGACATGCTGTGACTTGAAAACTCGCTCGGACTTAACTTGCTATTAAATAAATATACTTAACCTTAATATTATAAATATTTATACATTACTTTAGCTTACCTTCTCATTATTTATATTCAGTTCTTCGGTTTTGTAAGCGTTTTTTACTTGCACAAAGTAAATAAATAACAATCGGCAGAGTTCTCATTTTCCTCAGAGTCAGTGATAAAAACATTAATTTTTATCGATTTACTTTTCTTACACAAACACTTCTTTGAAGGATTCTATTGAAGTGGAATCGGAACAGCTGACAGTTTTTCGATTTGGAACAAAAAAATTTAACAGAAATCGATTTAGATTATTACACGAACACTGTAGGTGAGAATTACGTCAGAGTGACGTCAAATCGGTAATAGGGATCGGTAACTGCGATCGGTACGAGTTACAAGAACGAGCTACAGATCTGTTATAATTGCTATTCAGCTTTTCGATCTTTTACAGTCACTTTTGACAGTCACTTTTGACAGTCACTTTTGACAGTCTCATGCGACTAGTTTCATTGTATAAATCCCCTCTACACGTTCAAGAAATTGCTTTCAAGTTGATCACACATAGTACTTGTCAAAATTAATTCGAATTGATAGCTGTGACATAGGCTGTGCACAACTTGATAGTCAATTTTATTTTGTAAATGGTGTAAATGGTTGCAACTTGAAAGGCAACTTGATAGAAAAATTGAATGTGTAGCCACCAAGTTATGAAACAGCTGATTGCTATCATAAAATGAATCAGTGCTCATAAAAATAAATAAATTAAAATGCAAGCCGAAAAAAGTATGTTAATAACAGCAATAAACAAATCGAAATTTTCTTATAGGATAACTCAAATAGATAATCTATGTTGTGCAAAAGGAGATAAGACTTTTTGTGTCTTCAAAACACACAAACATATATATTTATTATATAATCTTACATTGTCCTCCTTTTTCAAGCCATTCTTAATGAATTTTTAAATAAACATCCATTTTTCAGACCAAAATGATCAATTTTTAAAAATTTGTTATGATAAAAGGCAGAAAAATATTTTTGTTATTCTGTTGTCATTCATAACAGCTTTCATAGCAGATTTTGCTATGCCGAATACCAATTTAAGATTTTGTAAAAGATTTTTTGACAGTTCCAAAAATCTGCTATGATTCATAAGAGATTTCATAAAAGATAGTCGTGCAGAATACGAATTTTGGACTCGTAACAGATTTTTTGACAGCACAAAAATTTGTATGGGAAATCATAACAGAATTTTTTACTAACAGACAGTCTTATTCAATATAATTCCTTAAACAGTCGTGCAACGCTTGTTTAGTTACGCACTGTTTAAACCTTAACGCAGCCTTTACGCAACGTTGCTTAAATTGTTATTCAGAATCATTTTTTATGTATTGTGTAACTAAACTATCGTTGTGTCAAAAATTTACGAAATTTATTACAATAATCTTGTACATTTAGAAAATGCAACCGAAAATTCCATTTGCAAGCAGCTGCTCTAACAGCAGCTGATCAAATAGCGCATAGCGATCATGACTTGCAGCTCCACTAGAATGTGACCATTTCTTGTGGTTACTGAATTCCGGGAGGATAATATTGATTAGCTTTCCTTGTTAGCTTTGGAAATACGATATTTTTTCCGAAGCTCCTTTTCCCATAGTTTCATAAGATTTAACCTTTTTTGTAAACTTTTCTTAGTTCCACAGGATGAAGTAATGATAGACATGCTTATCCTGTGCAACCAAATTAAAATTTACGTGGCATTTACGCAGCCTTTAAACGCCAATTTCGGCGTTTAAGTAACGCAACCCTTAAACAACGTTGCGTAAGACGAAAAAATAATTCTGAATTAGGTTTTGTTGCTTAACGCTTGCTTAAAATTACGCAGCCTTTAAAATGCTATTCTGAATAAGGCTGAGAATGTGCAGAATAGGCCCAATTATTACTTTACGTTCAGACCAGTTTCGTGTAAAAACGTACACTCTTTAACACAACCGTTTATATGAAAGCACTCGTACTATTGTAAGAGATTACAATAATGCTGTTGTGAAATACTACAATGCAGCCAACATTGAAAACCAAAGAATATTTTTATGTCAAAATATTCTCAGCTGTAGGACTGCCAAAAAAGTCGACGAATTGAAAGAATTACATTCAGATTAAAATGTAAGTTAAACTGCAGTTTATTTGCTTATTAAAATAACGATTTATTTCTCTAAGGTATGCCATCACACGTTCCTTGCTGCAAGCTTCTGCTTTGCGTCAGGGTGCCCAAATAACACCGGCTGCAGCCAGGCAGATAACTATGAAAGTAATGCAGCCAGTTGCTGAACCCGATGAAACTAACACAGAGAAAAATGAACGCCTGGGACGTGCATTGTCCCCACATCTGACCATCTATAAGCCACAACTTACCAGCATCTTGTCAATCTCACACAGAGGCACTGGAGTTCTACTTACAGGATACATTGGTGTCTTGGGTATTGGTGCGCTTATATCTCCACATGATATCGGCCATTATGCCACCATGATTGAGGGCTTGCATATGAGTGCTGCAACTCTTACAGCAGTCAAATTCATCCTGGCTTATCCACTTGCTTATCACACATGTAACGGTGTTCGCCACTTGGCCTGGGATACTGGGAAATTATTGAAACTTAAGGAAGTCTACTCCAGCGGTTATGCAATGGTTGCAGCTTCAATTGTTGTTGCAGCTATACTTGCTGTGATCTAAATATGAATATTAAAAACAAATAGAATTAAAGGGCTAAGTAAAACGGCTGTAATTCAACTAAGAATGCTTAAAGAGTTAACACTTAAAATAAAGCAAATGCAGTGTATTTGCAGCGCAAGCTTTTGTATTTATTGCCTAATTTATTTGTTAGTGTGTTACGCAACATCAGCTTACCTGTTTTATGTTGCTAATTTAGTTTTTTCTGATGACGTTTTTGGTTTACAATTAATTTATGTCATTATTTAATGGTCAAAAAAAAATATTAATGCAAATGCAAGTAGAACCACTTATATAACTAATGTTTATACATATTATACTGACGCAATTCAACTTGTAGTAAAATTGTTACAAGTCTTAATTGGCTCTAGAATATTTATTTGGTTAGTTAACATTAAAAAATTTAGAAAATTAAGAACATTTTGAAATTTTTCATTTAATTCATCAGTCGATATAATGGGAATAGATTCACGATAAAATTTAATTGAAAGCAAAAATTTTGCCACATTTAAGTAATCTTATTGAAGTCTTAAATAATATGTAACGACATATACCTTCAGTTATATTAAGCTATATTTTATAATTACAATACAAACCAACAATCATGCTAGTTCTACTATATGCAGCGAAAACCTGGACATTGAACAGTTTTGATTAATAGAGCTTCGGTGGCTTTCGAGAGAAACATCATTCGTAAGATATTTTACTCAAATTGCACTGACGTCGAAATAGTCGAGCGCATAGCGAGATTGAATGGCATCACTGGCTAAGTCATGTGGAATTTTAAAATACATGGCAATGGGTGCGGTTGGTATCACCTCCTAATAAAAACTTTGAACCTTTGTATGAACACCTACCAAACCGCGTCAGTTTTGGTTAAGCCGTTTGTTCGTACTGTGAGTGCAAAGTTGGACTGACTACGAAATCGTTACAGTAGCCACAGGACGTTAGTTTTTTTATTATTTTTGGTAAGTAAAAATTTTTTTATTTTAACTCCAAATCAAGTAATTTTGTCATATTCTCTACTTTTTTTAAAGTACAAATGAATGCAACATAAAAAACACGTGTTTTTAAAAGTGTTTTTCCAATAAAACCTTGAATTTTTAAAAATTTTTTTACTCGAAAAAGAACCAATTTTGAGGTTGCAAAATAATTATGGTTTTTGAAACGGAGCCAAAGATGAATGGGTTTTTTTTTAAGACATATATATCAATTAGCGCCGGAGATATGCATTTTTGACTAAAAATTTGAAAAAATGCTCGGTTTCGGCTGTTCCGAAAATTTTGGCGAAACACTTTTTTCCTTTTAATTGAAATGTTTATCTGAAACCTTTGGAAAATAAATAAAAAACTTGTAAGGAATATCTTTGACTTGGCCAATCTGGTGACACTAAATTCGATTGGAGCAAACCATTCACCTGGTACGGAGTCTTGAAAATATCTGACATTCGAAGTTGTTTAATATGAACATTTTCTCACTAAATGCAAGCAAATCAAACACTTCATTTGCTTCTTGAATAATGCCCATGAAACCTAAGTCTCGAATGTCTTCGTTAAGAGGACACCCTTCAGTTGTACTGAGATTCAGTTTATATAAAAATGCATTAAGAGAACCATGGTCAGTCAACAGGAAGCCCATACTTAAGGATAACAAAAAGTCAGGACGACCTTGGACAAAAGTCAGATCACATCATAAACTGGTAGATTATTGACCGTTTTGACTCTGGCACCATCTAGATGTAGGGCATATTTTAAGCATGGCTATATGAATTGAGGTCAAATCCCTACCTGGCACGTTCGGAGCCCAATCAAGTGCAAACGATCAAAAGTGCATGATGACCAAATCTAATACATCCAATCAAGATCGCTCTCTAACATGAGAGTCTCATCAGGTAACCCACAACAGAACTGACTACGGCGCCCCACACAGGCGAACCATAAGTTGCACAAGCAACAAGCCACCATACATGAGACGGACAGCCCAGACCGCTTACTAAGTCCCCAGCCAGTCCTAAAAATTCTTCGTACTCGCCTACTCGTCCTACCTCAGTCAACGGACGTTCTCTTTACTTATCTAGGTGCACCAACAACTTCATCCTTTCTCTCATGTGAATCCCCAAGTAAAGGGCGTTTTTAGAGGCATAGAGCTTACCTGTATTCAAAAGATAATCTTTATAATTTAAATATGATTTGTGGAATATGGCCACCACGGCTGCCTGGAGGTCCAATTTGATATCACTTATTCCAACATTTGTGGCCATATATCGGCAATAACTTGGTGAATGTTGCCTTCCAAGTGGTCGATCGTTTCGGGCTTACCGGGCTTTCGGGCAAAGAAAATAGTCTAGCGGCGTTAAATCGCCCGATCTTGGAGGCCAATTCACGGGTCTGGAACGTGAAATTATTCGGTTATCAAACGTCTTCAGTAAATCAATTGTAGCGCGAGCTTTGTGAGATGTTGCGCCCTCTTGTTGAAACCACAGCTTCTGCACAATGAAAAAGGTCAGTAATCATGGTTATATAGCGGTCACCATTGACTGTAACGTTCTGGCCAGCATCTTTTTTACAGAAGTACGGACCAATAATTCTACAAGACCATAAAGCATACCAAACAGTCAGTTTTTCTGGATGTAACGGTGTCTCAACATAGACTTGAGAATTATCTTCACTCCAAATACGGCAGTTTTGTTTATCGAGATAGCCATTCAACCAAAAGTGAGCTGAAGCTCATAGGCCCGTACCTGAGGCACATATTCTACAGGTTGACAAAAGAGGATTGACTGCGTGATAATTTACCTTTGAGTAACATTATTACCGTTTTGTCCCTTGCCTACTTGTTCACCCCAAGTACTAATGGCCTCATAACCTCATTTGCTTCAAGCTCAGCACGAGAACTACCTATCACCAATAAAAGAAGGTCATCGGCATACGCACAGCACTTAGACAGCGGTTCAAGCCGCCGCAACGGAAGATCCATTATAAGGTTCCATATGAATGGACCACTGATAGATCCTTGCGAATTGCCACGGACAACTATCCCTACTGTTTGCCCATGCTTCCCTACCAGAGAAATAGCTTTGCCAAGGCTCATTTATCGGCACCTCATTTCCCCTAGCCTACCTAACACCTTTTCCCAGCATAGATAGTCAAAAGCACCCATAAAATCAATTAATTACGCGAAAAAATATTTGGAGCTATTGGAGCTATATTGTCCTCTTCGGCATCGACCCTTGGCCTTAACCTCAAACACCTTTTTAGCTGAATCTTCATCATCCATACAATAGACATCACCCAGACAGCGTAGTCGCTGAAGTATTATACGCTGAACTTAGTCAATATCGTCGTAGAGATCATACAGTTCATGGTCGATTTAAATGCTATAATCATCGCCAACTCGAACAGGATCAAAGATGTTGCGAAGACAGTCCCAGTTATGTAGATCGAGAGAGAGTACTCTGGAACCTAATTGCTTACTTAACCCGTAGTAGCAACTATAGCAATTGTTGTTCTTCGCTTAATCTACAGGCTGACATTGTTATTGCTGGTTACTGTGGTGCCAAGGTATGTAAGCTCCTCGACTTCTTCAAAGTTTTATTTGCCTGCTGTAATGTGGCATATACTTTGTTTTACCCTCATTTACTGTCAAACCCACTTTAGCTGATTTTTCAATAGCGGTGAAAGCAGCAGTTACATCTCTCTAGTTTCGGCCGATAATATCGATATCATCAGCGTAGGCAAGGAGCTGGACACCTTTGCAAAATATGGTATTAATGGTTTCGGAGAGGTAATTTCCTACCTCGACGTTATCCTGCAGAGTGATATCAACTTTGCAGTTATACCGAACTAAGACATTGTTGCATACAGGCAATCCCGAAGGATTCATCAAGATCAATCTTATGGCTCGAAGGAATCTTTTACGCGATGGAAATAAGACTTTTACCTCGGTAGATACCGCGCAGATAGCTTCGTCTCCTTTTTTTATATAGGACAAAGCACAGTACAGGAGGGAATTGTTTGGATCGTCACCAGCAAGATTTGTATGACCTTCATAATCTCAGTACGTACAACGTATCTGTAACCAGATCACCATTTTCATCTCTACTAGCGGATAGCCCGGGCTTGAAACCTTGGTTGATAGAATTTTTGTGCATTCTCATAGCCTTGGAATAAACCTCTCTTCTTTCCTCTCTACGCGGTAGTTTTTGCGCATGGCTCGCAATGCAACTGACTGCAGCGTCTTTTTATAAGCGTCGTTTTTTACTGCAGTCGTGTCGCGACATTCCTGGTCTTAGCATTGGTTCCAAGGTTGCGGGCGTCGGAAAACAATAACTTCCTTATTAACAGTACGCAAGATTGGTTGAGCTTAACTGAGAGCTGTGCGGAGTAGGGCTCCGTTGGCAGTCCGTTGTGATTGCAGCTTTGCAACATCTAGCTTTCAATGCATAACTGTGGCTAAAATCTTCGCAGAAATGTCTGGTACAACTGCATGGGGATCTAGACTGCAACAATATAGTGGCCGGAGTGGATGCGGATTAAGGCCGGATTAAGGACTTTTGTGCACAGGTGTTAACCGGGAAACAAGGTGGAGTAGTTTCTGGTGCTTCTCCGCATGACAGCTATAGTAGATATCGCAGTCTGCTCTCTTAGAGCGGTCTTTCCCTTTCTATCTCATTTCCTGGATCGCGGTGATATCAACCTTTAATTTTACGAGTTTTAACTGGCGGATGGATAGAGACACCTTCCTTATATAGGGTCCAGACGTTCCAGGGACATTCCAGGTGCTATCCATAAATTATTGTTCGTTTTTCGTTTGCGATGGTCGTCAAGGTGGTAGGGTTTCATATCCGAGGCTGGTTTGGAGTAAATGGTGTGGTAATAATGTCGTGGAACCCAAACCGTACACATATTCCATTTTTAAGGTCTTGTAGAGACCACAAAAGCTTTGAGTCTACAGGAGAAAGGGAGTTTCGGATAAAGAGCTTTAAAGGTAGCACCGCCTTGACAGTACCAGTTGAGGGCTATGTGGGTTTTTCGTTCAAGAAGCAAAACTGTCCAACTGCTGCTTTTCCGGGACCGCTTGAACGCCACTTACCTCTATATATAGAGGCCGTTTACTATATGCAACCTGTACCCGTTCGGTGGAACGGTTCCCTGTTCCCGCAGATTTCCTTTAGAATCAATGGAACCGAACATATTTATAATACCATATTAAAACAAGTAAAGAAAGTCTAAAGTCGGTCTAGGCCCACTATGAAATACCCTAAACCTCCTTTCCCAAAAAAAAAAATAATGATATTATTGAAAATGTGTGTCCGTGGGCGGATGTATCCTATATTTTATATGCATTGAAAAGTTGAAGAAAAATTTACACATACCAAGTTTTATTCCTGTAGCTCACAGTTAATGCCTTTATCATGCTTTCGCTATGGGAGATGGGGTGTTCATGGACGGATAACTCCCAATATTTTAACAAACCTTAGTTTTGGTATAAAATACATACATACCAAATTTGATCTCTCTATGACAAACATAATCATATTTATTCAGTTTTAAACTTTTTGGGTTGTGTGGGAGGTAGGCGTGTCCGTGGGCGGATGACGTCCCTTTTCCAAAACCATCTTTGTTTTGTCATAAAAAACACACGTGCCAAATTTTATCCCTGTTGGCTAAACATAGGCTTATTTATTGCGTTTTCAATTTTTGGGTTGTATGGGAGGTGGGCGTGTCCGTGAGCGGATGACTTCCATTTTTCGAAGACATCTTTGTGTTTGTATAAAACACATACATATCAAATTTTATTGTTGTAGACTTATTATGAGCTGAGTTATGCAGTTTTCAATTTTCGCGTTGTATGGGAGGTAGGCGTGTCCGTGGGCGAATGATGTCCATTTTTCAAAACCATCTTTGTATTGTTATAAAAAACATATGTGCCAAATTTTAGCTCTGTAGGTTAAACAGAGGCTTATTTATTGCGTTTTCAATTTTTGGGTTGTATGGGAGGTGGGCGTGTTCGTGAGCGGATAACGTCCATTTTTCGAAGACATCTTTGTGTTGATATAAAACACATACATACCAAATTTTATTGTTGTAGGCTGATTATGAGCTAAGTTATGCAGTTTTCAATTTTTGCGTTGTATGGGAGGTAGGCGTGTCCGTGGGCGGATTCCAAAAATATTCAATAGTGCAGATCCTTGGGTTCATGTGACTATGTGTACTAAGTTTCATCCAATTATCTCAACTCCTTCTTCTTATCCTGTGTATACGGACAACACACAGACGGACAGACGGACGGACGGACGGATAAAGACAGCTCGACTCACGTGGTGACGCTGATCAAGAATATATATACTTTTCTATACCGGACTCGCTTCGTTCTATGCGTTACAAACGTTTGCACAAAGTTAATATACCCTGACCTTTCAGGTTTAGGGTATAAACAAGTAAAGAAAGTCTAAAGTCGGTCTAGGCCGACTATGAAATACCCTAAACCCACTTTTCAAAAACAAAAAAATTTTTATTGTAGCTCACAGTCAATGCCTTTATTGTGCTTTCGTTATGGGAGGTGGGCGTGTTCATGGACGGATTACTCACAATTTTTGAACACACCTTAGTTGTGGTATAAAATAAATAAATACCACATTTAATTTCGCTATGACAAACATAACCTTATTTATTGAGTTTTAAACTTTTTGGGTTGTATGGGAGGTAGGCGTGTCCGTATGGGGATGACGTCCATTTTTCAAAACCATCTTTGTCTTGTCATAAAAAACATACGTGCCGAATTTTGACTCTGTAGGTTGAACAGAGGCTTATTTATTGCGTTTTAAATTTTTGGGTTGTATGGGAGGTGGGCGTGTCCGTGAGCGGATGACGTCCATTTTCCGAAGACATCTTTGTGTTGATATAAAACACTTACGTACCAAATTTAATTGTTGTAGACTTATTATGAGCTGAGTTATGCAGTTTTTAATTTTTGCGTAGTATGGGAGGTAGGCGTGTCCGTGGGCGGATGATGTCCATTTTTCAAAACTATCTTTTTTTTGTTATGAAAAACACACGTGTCAAATTTTGACTCTGAAGGTTAAACAGAGGCTTATTTATTGCGTTTTCAGTTTTTAGGTTGTATGGGAGATGGGCGTGTCCGTGGGCGGACGACACCCATTTTTCGAACACATCTTTGTAAACCTGAAAGGTCAGCGTATATTAACTTTGTGCAAACGTTTGTAACGCATAGAACGAAGCGAGTCCGGTGTAGAAAAGTATATATATTCTTGATCAGCGTCACCACGTGAGTCGAGCTATCCATGTCCGCCCGTCCGTCTGTCCGTCTGTGTGTTGGCCGTATACACATGATAAGAAGAAGGAGTAGAGATAATTGGATGAAACTTGGTACACATGGTCACATGCACCCAAGGATCTGCACTATTGAATATTTTTGGAATCCGCCCACGGACACGCCTACCTCCCATACAACGCAAAAATTGAAAACTGCATAACTCAGCTCATAATTAACCTACAACAATAAAATGTGGTGTGTATGTATTTTTTGTCAACACAAAGATGTCTTCGAAAAATGGACGTCATCTGCTCACGGACACGCCCAGTTCCCATACAACGCAAATATTGAAAACGCAATAAATAAGCCTGTGTTTAACTTAAAAACCTTAAATTTGGCACATATGTTTTTTATAACAAAACAAAGATGATTTTGAAAAATGGACATCATCCGCCCACGGACACGCCTACCTCCCATACAACGCGAAAATTGAAAACTGCATAACTCAGCTCATAGTTAATTTACAACAATAAAATTTGATATGTATGTGTTCTATACCAACACAAAGATATCTTCGAAAAATGGACGTCATCCGCTCACTGACACGCCCACCTCCCATACAACCCAAAAATTGAAAACGCAATAAATAAGCCTGTGTTTAACCTAAAGAGCTAAGATTTGGCACATATGTTTTTTATAACAAAACAAAGATGATTTTGAAAAATGGACAACATCCGCCTACGGACACGCCTACCTCCCATACAACCCAAAAAGTTGAAAACTCAATAAATAAGGTTATGTTTGTCATAGAGAAAATAAATTTGGTATGTATGTATTTTATACCAAAACTAAGGTGTGTTCAAAAATTGGGAGTAATCCGTCCAAAAACTCGCCCACCTCCCATAGCAAAAGCACAATAAAGGCATTAACTGTGAGCTACAGGAATAAAACTTGGTATGTGTACATTTTTCATCAACATTTAAATGCACATAAAATATTGGCTTCATTATCCCACGGACACGCCCATTTACAATAAAAATTTTTTTGTTTTTGAATTTTTTTGGGTTTAGGGTATTTCATAGTCGGCCTAGACCGACTTTAGACTTTCTTTACTTGTTTCTATATAAAAATAATAAATACATAATTTTACTTTTGTAGCTTCGACAGAAGCCTATTTTATAGGTTTCAATTTTGGGGTTGTATGGGAGATGGGCGTGTTAGTGGATGGATGAAACCCATTTTTCTAACACACCTGAGTTTTGTCATAGACTACACAAATACCGAATTAAGTTTAGTTTTGTAGCTTAAATATTTGCTTCTTTATGGAGTTTCATTATTTGGGTTGTATGAGAGGTAGGCGTGGTTTTCATCCGATTTAGCCCATTCTCGAACTTGATCTTAGTTTAATGGAAAAAAGCTTAAATATCGAATTTCAGTATGATAGCTTCACAATTACGGCTGTAATCGTGTCCACAGACGGACAGACAGACGGACATGCCTTAATCAACTCAGGTGGTGATGCTGAGCAAGAATATATATATACTTTTCTATACCTACCACGCCTCCTTATACCCCCTTACGCAGTACGCATGGGGGTATAAAAATAACTAAATTTAATTCCTGTGCTATGTCCCCTTTTCCACACAGCAATTTTTCTTGCTGGTAAGTCGAGTTTTTTAGACATCGGAACGTGACGAGAGGGGACGAGTACAGACTTGCTCATACCGGCAAGCTTTCTTTTGTGCTGATCTTTCTTTGAAGTTTTGCTTTAGTTTTATTCAGAATTGCTCAAGAAATCTTGCTGAATGGAAACGCAAGTGGCAAGTCCAAAAGAGAATTGAAAACTTGTTGGTAATAAAACTTACCGTATGGAAAACGGGACTATGTGGACTTCAGCCGTCAGTCAAGCTTCACATTTCGACATTGCTTCAAATTGATTTGGATAAAAAAAGTTACACTGAATTTCATTAAAATGTGAACGCACCAGATTATTGTTTTCCCCATCCTCAGCGCTATGAAAATTTTGTCAAGACAGAAAAATAAATTTAATTGTCACAGAAATATTTTTACACCATCGGTTATTTCAAAACTATTAATATTAACGGCAATCAAATTAAAGAATTGATGAAATGTAAGTAAAAGTATACCACCAATGCATACAAAACCACAAGACCAACCAATTTTATTAAAAATGTAGCAATTAAGTTAAGATTAAAAATAATTTTAAGTTGAACAAGCAATAAAGGCCTAACGAACGACTCCTTACGTAGCCCTGCCTACAATGTTTAAAGTTTACACTTCTGTTATTTCCATTTTAAGCCTTTCGAAACCATTTCAAAATTAACCACAATCTTACATTAACAGGTATGCCTTAAGACGTCATCTTTTAAAACTGCCTACTTTTCGCCAGAGTTTACATTTTGCCGATAAGGCCGGCGGCGATAAGTGTAAAACCGAAACCAAAAAGCCTGACCCCAAGAAACCACCTGCCAAGCCCAAGGCACCGCCAAAGCCACTCAAAATGTCAATTATTCCGTATAGAGAAATACACGTTGACGAAGATACTTTTGAGCAAAATACACGCATGGGTCGTTTTTATTCACCACACATGACTATCTACGAGCCACAATTAACCTCTATACTTTCATACCTACATCGTATATGTGGCTTTGTTGTCAGTGGCTATGTAAGCAGCTTGGGTTTGTCCGCTGTGGTCTTTCCAACCAGCATGTTGGACAACGTCACCCTAATTGAAGAGCTACAATTACCCGGTGCTGTTCTGCTGCTGTTAAAATTGATGATTACATTACCGTTTTCCTTTCATCTAACCAATGGTATACGTCATTTGGTTTGGGATTCTGGACGTTGCTTAACTATACCCGAAGTCTACAAAACCGGCTATGCAGCACTTGGATTAGCAGCTGTTTTGAGTGTTGCTCTAGCTTTGCTTTAAATACTTTGGTGAATTGTAGTTTTTTCTTAATTTCACCCACTCTTACGATTTGTTGGAAGAGGTTCTGTCAAAGGCATACAAATAAATAAAAAAACCTCAATTCAAATGGGTTTCTTTTATTTGGTGAAGGTTTTTGTTGACGTGGGGAAAATTTTTTTTTTAAAAATCTAACGAAAATATTATTTGTCTACCAATAGTATTAGATTTAAAAATTAGCTTATAAACCAAAAACAATAATTTATTATATAACAAAATTCTTACATTAACAGGTATACCTTCAGACATCATCTTTTGAAGTTTCCAAAAATACGTCAGAGCTTATATTTTGCCGATAAGGCTGGTTCCTGCAAAGGCAAAGACGAAAAATCCAAGACCACAGCTAAGCCTGCCACAAAATCCACACCCAAACTACCAAGAAAAAAAGTAAAATTGGTTATCGTACCATACAATAGGATACATAGAGATGAAAATAGTTTTCAACATAATAAGCGCATGGGTCGTTTCTACTCACCACACATGACAATCTATGAGCTACAAATAACCTCTATACTATCGTTTACACATCGCATAGCTGGTACTGCTATTAGTGGATATTTTAGTGCTTTAGGCTTGTCTTCATTTGTCCTGCCATACGATATGCCAGATAGTGTGGCTTATTTGCAAGATCTAGTACAGGAACTGCAAATACCTGGTGTTTTTCTATTGCTGGTCAAAGTTATATTAACTCTTCCATATACATTTCATCTTTTCAACGGTATACGCCACTTGGTCTGGGACAGTGGACGCTGCTTAACCATTCCGGATGTCGAAAAAACTGGCTACATAGCTGTTGCAGCATCGGTTATCTTTTGCGCACTCTTAACTTGTATGTAAAAGTTTTCAAGATATATTGAAAATATTCGATGCGGTGTATTTTATATTAAATCGTTTATAATCATTTCATTTACAAGTATTGTTAAAAAAGTATCTGTATATATAAACTGACTTAATTTGCTTGCATTCTGAGCTCACTTGTTTATTTGAATTTTCTATTGTACTTGAGAAAGTCCCGTAGGGTTGTACGTAAATTTATGCATATCAGTAAAAGTTTTTTAGCACAATTTAAAGTAGTTTTAAACTTATTTCTAAACATCCTCAATATAAGGTTTTTATAGAATAAAAGGGATGCGATGGTTCGAAATTGTTCGCTCAGCCAACGCCAAAAATATTAGGTTACATCAACATGCCTTGCTCAAAAAAACAAAATAAAACGAAAAACAGAATAACAGAATAACACAAAAAAGTGTCTTAAAAAAGTTTTCAACATCGTTGCTTGCCCAAAACTATCTACAACAGCTTCAAAAGGAACAAGTTACTAGCAACAGTTACAACAAAGTTAAAAATAAAAGAGGGGTTTGGGTGAAGGTGAGCAATGCAACAAAATGGCATTAAATAACCTCTGCTGCAGAAAACGCTAAAGAAGTGGGTGGTAGTGGGAGGTAGATAAGCTTCCTGGGAACTGGGAGGTTTTCACTATAAAATGTCTGATGGTTCGCTTATATCTGGATACTTTAAAGATAGCATCTAAAAATATCAGAGTAAACATATTCGCATTACATCAGATATAGATCTTAAGAACAAGTGTAAGTATGAGGAAGACTATTAGAGACTAAAATTAATCCAAGTGGCTTTAAGGAAATGTTGTTTTTTTCTTAATGCTTAAAATATGTAGAAAAAAATCTGACCAAATTTATTTCTATTGAAAAATCTCTATGGAACCCTATGGAAGCTGCAATCAATTTAAAAAAATTTGTTTAGTTTTTTTGTTTAAATTTGGCAAACTCTAGCATAAAAATTCCAAAAATATTTTTTGTTTTTTTTAAACATCGCTTTTCAATCGCTTTCTAACGATACTTCATTTAAAAAAAGGGCAACAGATGACGGAGATATGATTTATTGGATATGATTCCATATTCAAGATTTTTATTTTTATCAAAAATTGGTATCTCCATAACTTTACAAAAAATGGCGATAAAAAAAAAATAACTTATGTTCTTATAAGTGGAATACATTGCCAAAATTTGAGGTCATTCAGGACTCTGAAAAAAAAAATGTTAATTCTAACAATAAAATAACAATAATCTTGGTTAAAATAGCATTAACAATCGTTACTGTTGATTTCTTGTTAGAATTAACAATTAAAATTGTAGATTTTTCGAAATTAAATTTTGATGGTTGTCTTGTCATTTATGAATGTTTAAATGTAAAAAACTTTAAACGTCAAGAATTAAATGTCAAAACTTAAACGTGAAAAATTAAATGTCAAAATTTAAACGTCAAAAAATTGTAATACCTAAAATCATCTGTCAAAAATAAATTAACATTTAAAACGAAAAATGCGAATTTTATTTAATCATTAATGCAACACGGCCGTTTGTTATGTTAACCACCGCGTGTCTTTCAAGGTAGCTGAAAAACTTGTTGTGGCTGCCCAGCACCACCAAACACACCGCACCTCATATGTCCAAAGCGGTTATTTTGGTTTGTATGTGATTCCTCTCAAAATAACTCATTGTAGTATCAATGGATGTAGTATGCGTCAAAACGTGCGAGGCTAATAAAAGATTAATGAGGAAATTAATAATACAAATGAAACTCCATATCAGTTGTACAATTTACCGAGATATTAATCAGTGGTACCTTCAGCTATCCAATCCAAATATTAAGTACTAGTTTTTCTCCACTTGATTTTCCAACTGCAGCAGTATATTAAAAAAGAACTGGCAAGGATTCCAATTCCAAATTCCAACTACATCCAAATTCCAGGTTCCAGATTCCAACTGCATCCAAATATTTCATGCATGTATATTTTTTAATATATTTATTTTTCTTATGATTATTTTCTTCCATTCACAAATATTTGAAATTTTTTAAATTTTTAAATTGTCTGCTGCCACGTTGATTTTTCAAATTTCCAAATTTGACAATAGAATTGTTGAATTCAAAAATAAATGAAAATAACAATAAATTTAACAAGTTCACAATAATAATTGTTAATTTTTGAAAAGAAACAATAATAACTCAAAATCAAAAGAAAATAATAGCAAGGTAATTGTTAAATTTACTAACAATCATAATGGTTAAATTTTAACAATAATTTTTGGAGAGTGTAGAGAATAACAAAAAAAAAAAAAAAATTCAAATAAATTTAAAAAATTTCAATGAAAAAACTAAAGTACTTTTCTATCACTTATATCAGTGATTCCATGTCAAAAGACACTTTTTCCTGCCATCAGTATTTAGATACTTTTCTGAAAAATATAAAAACCAAAATACGTACTTTTATTGGTATATTAATTTTTTTTTTAACACTGGAAAATATTAAAAAATATAAAAAATTAAATAAGTGAATGTATTTAAACAGCTCTGTTTTCTAAACCGTAAGTCATACCGAAAAGAAAGTCAGGTATATGTCAATATATCCGTCAGGTCAGGTTAATGTCCGTCATGGAATTATTCTCGGTCTAATAGTACTTTTTTTAATAAAAGTTTACGTAACAAAATTCGTTCTTTGGTTCTTCTGCACAATTATGATTTTCCAGTAACAACATTGTTCTTCTAAGCCGTCGATATATTCAGCCCAATCATGAAACATTTTCTCGCGGGAGTTGTAAATGGTAGTTTCCTGTTTTAAGAAAGCAGATAAAGTTTTCTCATTTTTTAGCTTTACACTCATGAATATTAGCGATTGATGAAGAAAATTGCCTTAAATATTTCCAAAAAATATTTTAACTTTATCTTAAAAACGGAAACTCCCATTTATAACTCCCGGGAGAAAATGTTTCATGATTGGGCTGATTCTTTTTGTTTTCTTTAATCGGTTTTTCGCTGCTTGGCATTTTCTTCGCATACAAATTTTTAAATTGGGTTCCAAATATATAAAAACTACTAGCGGACCCGGCGAACTTCATCTTGCCCCAATTTAACGCCTTCACATAAACTCCAAAAACAATAAAACAGTAGAGAGTGATATGATAAGCAATAATGATATTCATGTAATCCCGAATATTTTCCGATGCCGTATATCAGATTATATTCGCTGTTTTTGCATGAGGTACCTTTTTTGTATTTTTCGATTAGTGCCGTATATCGATCAGCTGTTCTTTAAATAATATTGCAAACGTGGTCACTTAGTTTTAATAAATTAGCTGAAAATTAAATAAATAAACAAATAAATAGATGTTTTCATAATTAAGTTGAAGTTAAAGAAATTCCATATAAATTCTTTTATTATTCGACAACTTACAACATGCAATGTGTCGTTTAAAAGAAATCCAAGTTAAAAGTCGAGTAAGATGTTTTTATTTTGTAATAAATATTGTAAAAAATTTGAAAGGTGGCAACAACTCTTTGCCGAAAGTTTTCGGCGCTGTTTTCGCATCAAAACCATACGGAAAACTGGTAACTTTGCCGGCTCAAATCAAATTCTTTCAAATAAAATTTCAAATCAAATCAAATCAAATTCTTTCTTTCAAATTCAATATCAAATTCTATACAAATGTTGACAGTTGAAATACAGCGTTTACGTTTTTTCCGATTTTCGATTTGTTTTCCGGTGCAAAAACAAACAACGAAGCGTTTGCCAACACGCGAACAGGCAACGTATAGCTGACCCTGTGGAAAACAGGGAAATTCGAGATTAATCCCACAGACATCCAATGATTGGCCAATCGAAAGGGGTACTGAATCCGCTTGAATTAGAATAATCGGAATTCATGTGATAAGGACTTCCTCTCCTTAGAATTTGGCCATGATGATCGTTGCTTAAATCATATTGAAGTATGAGAATGATGCCAATATAATGAATATCAGTCGATTCCACTGATTGCGTCTACTGAGCCACCAACGGACGGGGATAACGGACGGTGAATCTGGGTTGAGTAGTCCACAATGGCCATGAATCACGATCGTTCTCACAGCGGATTGCAGCTCCGGAACAGTTTCTGGGCCCGGTATATCGGCAGAAATGATCGAATCAATATGATCTAGCAGGTGCGGATACTAGGGGGGGTAAAGGGGGTAATTACCCCCCTAATAACTTTTAAATACTTTACTTTTTAATACTTTATTTGAAGAAAATAATTGTGCCCACAGCTTAAGGGTACTTTTATGTATATATAAGCCATTCTGAAGGCGTTTTTTGAAAAAATACTACAAAAAAAGATCAGAGACATTGTTAAACTCTAGTTTTTTTATTGATTTCAACAATTATTAAAGTATATAAAAAAAGAAACAGTTTCGATAGTATCGTAAGTGTAGACGTAGAATTCCGTTTAAGTTGTAACCTCTTCTACTTTGTCTCTTTGGTCCGATTGTTTTGTTCATTTTGCACGTATTTTTATTGATCTTCCAAAAATTAAAAAATAAATGAATAACACTCAGTTATGGACTACTTATCGATGCCAAAACAAAGAAAAAGTTAAATAGTAGGTATGATTTAATGGCAAGCAAAAAGAAACAAGCAAAATTTCAAATTTGTTCGATCATTTTAAGTTTGACAGGTTGAGTTCATTGACTTAGTTGAAAAGAAGGCGAAGCAAATGCACTTTCCATTGATGCCACTTTCGTCTCTGCCCGATATATAGTTTGCGAGCTACAGTCAGTTTAACTACTAATTTCAAATTAAAATTAAGACCCCGATTTTAAAAAATCAAATGGTTACTATATTTCACGCTGAGCACATGTCCTTTCCTCTCGTCTCTGTCTGATATTAAGTTTGCTAGCTACACTTTCTGTTCGATGTATAGTTTGCAAACTACACTCGCTAGTGCTAGTGGGATGTGGAATCCAAATTAATTTGCATTAAAAACAAACATTTTTATTTTACGCCATCTATTGGGTAAAAGCATAAAAAGAAATATAATCCAACTCGTTTTTTTCATAAGAGTTAAATCTAACCGGATCACAGACCCATTTCGTTAAATTTGACAGATAGAGTTCATTGACTGATTTGAAAAGGGGTTCATGACTGGTTTCAAAATAGTATACTAGAACAGTAGTGCATACATAAACCCAATGCGAACTAATGCTTACAATGCTGCCAAAGCGAACCCATCAGTTCGTGCAAAACCAAAGCATACAAGCATAAACAACAAAAGAAAAACAAAGAAAGCAGCAGACACATAAGCAGCTGATGATTGATTTTCTTATATAAAAACATGATTTTTTCATCTTCTATTTTACGATTTTGTGACTTTAATATAATAGTGACAAAATCCAAAGTTAGATATTTATTCAGCGCAGGATATATCTGATATTTTAGTATATATATTATCTTTGAACGAAGAGTATTAAAGGCTGTAGGTGTACCATAAAGTATTCGCCAAAAACGTTGCCTAATGACCTTGAAAAAATCTGTGAAAACGACCCCATACAAACCGCGCTGTAAGACGTAATTCTACGTCAAAAAATGTTGCTTGTTTTTTTTGTTTTGTGACGTCATTTGCGTGTAGGTGTCGTTTTTATGAAGCGATGCGAGAAGAGTAGGACCATTTTGCTTGTATAATAACAAAATCTGTAGTCATATGCAAAAAAAAAAATATAATTATATGTAAAGCAAACACTTACGTCAATGTTGTAACTTTTTAAAAATGACCCTGAAAATAAAGTTAGAGCACGTTATGTAGACAAATTTACACCCATTTTTTAAACAATCAACTGTAAAGTTATAGTTCTTACAAATAAAAATTAAAAAAAAAAACGTGAAGTCAGCGTAAGTGTTTGCTTTATAATAATTATATTTTTGCAAAATATTAACGATTGGTTTAAAAAAAAAGCGCAATTAAGATTTTGGCAATGCAGACCGGAGTTGCCACTTAAAATATTTCTATTATTCTTAATTTTTACTGAAAACCTGTCAAACTTTTTTTCAACCTATGTGCCAACAAATTTTACCATAAAAAAATGTGCATTCTTACTTTCAGTTTTCACTTGATAAATTTTCAAAACAAAAAGTTCAAACAATGTAAAATCCAATAGTTTGTTTTTACTTCAATTATTTCATCATCAGTTAAATTATTTTTTAGAAATATTTCAGCTATTGTCCTTATGAAAATATTATATACATCTGTAATACTTTTGTCATATATGATACATAACGGAGAAGGAGTGCACCAACTTTTTTATACAACTATAAATAAGCAAACAAAAATTGGTCAATTTTCGAACCCAAACGGTACAAGTCATTATAATTGCAACAAACAAACAAAATTACCACAACCGACTTTCATGAAATAAAACTGCCACTTTAAGTCCACTTTTAGTAAGGAACTAATTCAAATTCAACTATTTCATGAACTTCATATTTGGCAGTGTAAATAGGCGAGCGAAACTTACGTTAATGATATCAACGCCGTTTTTACTCTTAATAATAATAACATTTTTCCACTAATTTCTAAAATGTTTGCTATCTTTGCCACGTTTCCTATCAGTGTAGCAACAGCTGAGTGAAGTTTTATTACACTGCGACGCACATAGGGGTATTTGGATCGAAAAACCGCTCATTAATCAATTTCTCAAAATGTAAAGTTGAGAAGTAAAATTATTTTCTAGCTTTTGTTAAAACTCATTAAATAAGTTACCATTTGTTTTTTTAATTTTAATGCACACACTTCGTCGCAGCATCAGTTGAAAGTCATCGATCATAAGCTTGCATTGTTATTGAGTTAATTCGAGTGAAAAAGATCACACCTAAACAAATATTTTTTTTTTGTTATTAATATTGTGAAATAAGTTTGTTGCTATGGAAGATTTTGCTGCAGGTATGTACTTTAAAATACAACTTTTTTTATGGATATTGAAGCTTTATTTATATAGATATATAATTTGTTATGAAGGTATGAAAATGGGAAATTTTTTAAAATTTTTTTTTTTAGTATGAACCTTTTGTTATATTATTTGGTGTTATTGGGTAACATTTTTGGTATAGGCTAATGAAGAAAGATGTCAAAAAGCAAAAACCGAAAAAAAATGCTGCCCGAAACCGCCCCCCTCCCCCAGATTTCATTGTCCCTGATAGGTGTATAGTTTGATGAAAGAGAAAATTTGAAATGAAAGAGAAAAGGGACATGACATTGCCCGTTTATTTTTATAATTTTGTATTTTAGTAAATATTCTTAAGATTCTAAGAAAAAAATTTCATGGAAAAATTTGCACGAGCCTAAAAGTTAGAGCCGGATTAGTGAGAGCGCATTTTTATTTTTCTTTGCATTTTTCTTTGTTCACAAACTTTGAACGCGTTTATCTCGAAACCCTGTTTTTCGTACTCATTTTTTGAAGATTTTTTTTTTTTAGTATTTTTTAAACTTGATTCGCTTTCGTATGACACGAGGTTTTTTTAAATTTTTTTCGATTTTTTATGAATTTTAAAGTCAATATTTTTTTCGAAAAACACACTTTCAAATTTGGAACATCACCAAAAAGTGAAAAAAAATGTAAAAAAGTCATTTTTTTCCAGATCGGACAATTTTTGCGACTCCCAGCGCTGCAACCGCGAGGCCCCGTTTTTTTCTCTGCCGCCAGTTTGGAGCTCTACAAAATCATGTTGGAGTCAAAAATATATTTTTTTAAATATATTTTTTTTTGTAATTTGTTCAATTCTCTACAATAATAAAAAAAAAATTTGGAAAATGTTTGTTTTTGACTGAGTTATGAATTTTTCAAAAAAAGGTCTGTTTTCTCTGCTGCGAATGTTATGTCCCTCCTTAAGAAACTTAATTTACACCTTTATTTGGTCGAAACAAGCTTTATAGCCCTTTTCAAGTTATTTTAGACAAATATCATTTACTTAGGACAAACAAATATTTTTGAGCGGTTTTTGGAGCCAAATACCCCTATGTGCGACGATTAAAAACATGGTTACGTTCAACTATGCAATAAGAACGATTGAAGGGACTTGCATTATTGCATATACTTAGAGATATTAAAATATATATTTACGAAGTTATTGATAATTTTGCGATGATTTTGTCATATAATTTTTCTCTATCTAATGACTACCAAATAACGCAGAGTAACAAAATTAAGCTTTATAAAAGTTGCAGAGATCTCGATAAATAATCCCTAATGCATTTTAGCTGCTAATTTAAAACATGGATTCCGTTTTTCTCCATCAGCTCGAGTTTTTGAGTTAAAGGCAAAAACATAAAAATCAGTTCTTTTTCTGATAGTTTTCTTATATCTATTATATTGATCTACCGATTTGTATTACTTTGACTGATTTTTACATTCCATTTTATTAAAATTCACTTCAAAAAGTACGTAAGTAGAAATGAGTTTTATATAAAAGTAGTGAGCTTTTTAATAAAATTGAACGTACAAAACTGTTTGTTTTTCAATCTCTTTGAAAATATGCAAGATAATAAAAAAACCAAAATGTTTATTAAAATTCCAAAGATTTTCTACCAAGTAAAAAACAGTTTTTGTAAATTTGTTGAAAAATATCGAAGATACAAGAGTTTCAAAAAAAAAGTTATGTAATATTAATAAAAGCCTACGTAATATTGTGAAATTTGTTTGACTTTGAACGTCGATATCTTCGAATCTGCCAGATATTGTTATTGAATGTACAAAAATTGAAAGGTCTTCTATGTCTTCGTTGAAATCAGTCATAGTAATACAAATCAGTAGATCAATATAATAGATTTAGCGAAATTATCAGAAAAAGAACTGATTTTCATGTTTTTGCCTATAGCTAAAAAACTCGAGCTGATGGAGAAAAACGGAGTTCATATTTGAAATCAGAAAACCCTATTTGTCTTGAAAAATCTTTGAAAAATCTCCGGCACCAGAACGTCCGTCGCGCAGTGTAATCAGTATTCATATTGTATTGTTCATTTATTTTTCAAAGTGTACCATATCATAATCGTAGCGTCAGAACAATAAGTTTCAAATTCCTTTAATTTTTTTTATTGAAAATAACTATGCTTTTTCATTGCACATACTTTAAAATATAATATAAAATTATATAATATGAAAATAAATGTGAAAAATTTGAATAAATCAACCTTAATTCTAAAATAAGTTAAATTTAAAGTTTTATATACTTTTCGCTAAGATATTATTCCAGAAAAAGGGAGAAGTAAATAAATACGGAAATGTGCTTGTATGTATCTGGGAAAAATGCTTCTTAAACAATTAAATAATTTCAATTCAAAATAGTACAATTTGTCTATTTGTAAAAAGCAGACATGCACAACGAAATCAACAAAATTTTTTCGTTTCGTTGAAACCGAAAAATAAATTATCAAAATTATTTCGTTTTTTAAATAACGTTAAAAATTTATCAAAGTAAATTTCGTTTCGTTGAAAAACGAAAAATTTTCTATAATTTTCTCCTATAGGTACTAAAAAAAATTTCTTCTGATACAAAAAAAAACGAAATTTTTTTGTTGAAATTAACGTTATTTTCAACGGTTGATTGGGAAAAAAACGAAAAAAATTTATATCGTTTTCTCCGAAACGAAATAAATATATTTCGTTTATTGAATTAACGTTATTTTTTTATTTCGTTTCAACGAAACAAAAAAAATATTTCGGTTACCGTTAAAATTAACGTTAACGTGCATGCCTGGTAAAAAGACAAAATTTTCTCAAAACGAAAATGTGTGTCTTTGATAATTTACCCCCCCCCCCCCCAAGATTTTTTCCAGATCCGTCACTGTGATATAGTTGAATTTTGTCGAACATCCAAAACAGAGTGTGTGCATGTGGTGAACCACACTTCTGGCATTCAACAGAGAACATCCAAAAACGGAGTACGCCAAATGGCTTCACAACGAATTTTTCTCCTTTACATCGTCCAAAATCATCAAATCACGCTGTAACCCCTTACTGCATGATTTTTTTACAGAAAAAAAATTTGGTATTGTTATAAGAAATATGGAGCTCTAGGCCAGAAATAGTTCTGTAATTAAAAAATTATAAAAATAGTAGATTCAACAAGTGCAAATTCAATACATCCTTTGAGTCACAGTGCATGTGGCCTTTTTATAATGAATATGTCTGAAGGTCCTTCCAACCAAATGTTTGTATATGTTTAAATCAAGAACAACAACTGTTTTAATACATATATGAAAATGCAATTTTTTTTTAATTTATTATAAATAGCAATCGTTAGGAGCACTGAGCGACGTCGCAATAGAACATGTTTTAATTTTCTGAGCGAATATCTGTTCATATGGGAAAAATTGAAAATCACTCACTCAGTTGCTCATTGATCTGTGCGTGGCCGGCCCCGTAGAGATTCAAGTTTAAATTTTGCGCAAGCGTTTAGATTCTAATGTTAAGAATAAATTCTTAAATGCGACACTTTATTAAAAAGGCAAAAAATTAGTTGCTCTGACTAAAAATTGTTATTAAAATTACTATAAAACAAGTAAAGAAAGTCTAAAGTCGGTCTAGGCCGACTATGAAATACCCTAAACCCACTTTAAAAAAAAAAAAAAACAAAAAAAAAAAAAAAAATTAATTGTAAATGGGCGTGTCCGTGGGCGGATGAAGTCCATTTTTCCAAACCATCTTTGTCTTGTCATAAAAAACATACGTGCCAAATTTTAGCTCTGTAGGTTAAACACATGCTTATTTATTGCGTTTTCAATTTTTGGGTTGTATGGGAGGTAGGCGTGTCCGTGATCGGATGACGTCCATTTTCCGAAGACATATTTGTGTTGGTATGAAACACATACATATCAAATTTTATTGTTGTAGGCTAATTATGAGCTGAGCTATGCAGTTTTCAATTTTCGCGTTGTATGGGAAGTAGGCGTGTCCGTGGGCGGACGATGTCCATTTTTCAAAACCATCTTTTTTTTGTTATAAAAAACATACGTGCCAAATTTTAGCTCTGTAGGTTAAACAGAGGCTTATTTATTGCGTTTTCAATTTTTGGGTTGTATGGGAGGTGGGCGTGTCCGTGGGCGGACGATGTCCATTTTTCAAAACCATCTTTTTTTTGTTATAAAAAACATACGTGCCAAATTTTAGCTCTGTAGGTTAAACAGAGGCTTATTTATTGCGTTTTCAATTTTTGGGTTGTATGGGAGGTGGGCGTGTCCGTAAGCGGATGACGTCCATTTTTCAAAGATATCTTTGTGTTGGTATAAAACACACACATACCAAATTTTGTTGTTGTAGACTTATTATGAGCTGAATTATGCAGTTTTAAATTTTTGCGTTGTATGGGAGGTAGGCGTGTCCGTGGGCGGATTCCAAAAATATTCAATAGTGCAGATCTTTGGGTCCATGTGACCATGTGTACCAAGTTTCATCCAATTATCTTAGCTCCTTCTTCTTATCCTGTGTATACGGACAACACACAGACGGACGGACGGACGGACATAGATAGCTCGACTCACGTGGTGACGCTGATCAAGAATATATATACTTTTCTATACCGGACTCGCTTCGTTCTATGCGTTACAAACGTTTGCACAAAGTTAATATACCCTGACCTTTCAGGTTTAGGGTATAAAAATGCCACCACCAGAAAGATCCATTCGAGATGTTTATTGAATCAGCGATATATATTAATGAATAGTGTCCGACCGATTATTCGGCTTCGGCTTCGGTAATCGGCATAATCGGCCAATATTTTGATCTTCGGCTTCGGCTTCTGCTTCGGCCGAAATAGCCGATTATTTTTGCCGAATATTTTTGCCTTCCTAAACAATTTTTGTTATAAGTTTTTTGAATTATTCAGTAAACATTTGAAACATTTTCATTGTTTGTTTTGTGTTTCTCTTCTTTTCTGTTCTTTCATGAGTTGGTGTTCACTCCTTGAAAATTTTATTCAAATGATAAATGGAGCGAGTCCGACTGTGACGTTTTTGCTTTTGTTATGGACTGAAATAAACCGAGTTAACGCTAGAATTTATCTGCCAGATTTCAGTTAGTATTACATTTCTGTAGCTTTTCTCAACTGTATCAAAAATATATTCAATTTTTTTCTATTTTATCCTGACGTCAATAATTTGATTACAGAAAAATCCGAATTTTGCAGAAAAACTCTTGCGTTTAACTCGAGTTTAAAGATTTCAGTAAGTTTTTTGTATTGAAATTAATTTAAGGGTGGTTAATTTTTAAGGGCCGATGTTGATTTTGAATAAAACACAAACTATTCAAAAAATTACTGTCATTTCTTTTTATTATGATAATATTGGTATGGTTCAATTATGTATACAACAAAATATCGTCCAAACGGCTGCCGCGACCTCGGCGGCACACCTCCATTCGATGGTCCAAATTTTCGATGACGCTGAGGCATAATTGAGGTTCTATGCCGTTAATGTGCCGAATTATCTCATCCTTTAGCTCTTGAGTTGTTGCTGGCTTATCGACGTACACCTTTTCTTTTAAATAACCCCAAAGAAAGAAATCCAACGGTGTCAAATCACATGATCTTGACGGCCAATTGACATCGCCACCAAGTGAGATAATACGGCCATTGAATTTGTCGCGCAAAAGAGTCATTGTTTCGTTAGCTGTGTGGCAAGTGGTACCGTCCCGTTAAAACCACGTATTGTCCACATTTATATCTACTAATTTGGGCCTTAAAAAGTTCGTTATCATCTCACGATAGCGAACAACATTCACAGTAACTGCCTGGCCGGCTTCATTTTGGAATAAATACGGCCCGATGATGCCGCCAGCCCATAAACCACACCGAACAGTCACTCTTTGTGGGTGAATTGGTTTTTCGAAAATCACTCTTGGATTATCATTCGTCCAAATGCGGCAATTCTGCTTATTGACGAATCCACTGAGGTGAAAATGTGCCTCATCACTGAAGATGATTTTCTTCGAAAATTGATCATCCACTGTTGCCATTTCTTGAATAACTTTAACGCGTGGCTCGATTGTGTATCTTTCTATTGTTCAAATTGAGTTAGTCTGAATGAAATGCAGGAAAAACTTGACGTTAAGGTGTGGTTCACATTCAACATCGGCCCTTAACAAAAGCAAAGAATCAATTTCATAATTTTTTTTACTTGAAAACATTTGTTTCTTATTCGGCTTCGGCTTCGGCCTTCGGCCGATTATTTCCATTATGCCGAAGAATCGGCTTCGGCTTCGGCTTCGGCAAAAATTCACGTTCGGTCGGACACTATTAATGAACAATGTATTTAAGAAAATCTTAAACTCTACTTCAACATGCTGAAAATATAGACTTTAGAATACATTAAAATACAACCTTAGAAATTAAGGAACTGTTTTTAAGCTTATGTTTTAAGAGGGGACATGATATTGGCCGTTTTTTTAAATCGACTTTTTTCTTTCACAACTTAAGAATTTTCATAGAGCGAACTTTTGCAAGGAGTATTTAAGCGAACATAGTGTTGCCACTATTGCTTAAATTATCTCGCAATAAAAACTCTGCTAGAGAAGGAACAAGTTATTCATTCATTAACACTAACGGTGATATTATGTTATTGCCTCTTAAATGGAAATTCAAGTAAAAATTCAAAGATAAATTATTAAAAAAACGGTTAAGCAAATTATTATAAAAATTACTCAAAATCGAAGTTTTTTCACTTGAGAGGAAGTGTGGAAGTGATTGATATAAAAGTGAAGTGGAAAACTTCGATCAAGTGAAAACGGCAACGCTGCTGTTCAGCAGATCTTGAAATAACATCTCGTTACGCTTTTCGTTTACGTTTTGTAAATAAAGCGTTATCTACTTTACACACAAGCAAAGAATGTGATAGTATATGTTTGTGTATTAAAGGTCTGCAAAGAATCATTCGAACGTACTTGTTGTGTGTTGCTATTTTTTCTTATATCTACTTGTATCTGTTACGCTCTCTAAGCATTGAGTATGCATGGAATATTTCTCTTTAAGATAACGTGGATCAGGTATAAGAGAGTGAAATTACCAACTATCAACAATACGAATTTGAGAACAAATGCAATAAACAGATGTATTGATAATATTGTTATCTTTACTTGGAACATTTGGATTATGTAACGTAGCAAGCATTAAGAATAAAGATAAAAATAAGAATCAATAAAAGAAACACTATGTAATGCTTTTAAGTTTAAAATTTTTTTCATGAAAAATAATGATCATAACAAAGATATTTCTTCAGATAACTTAATGAAATTAAAAATGAATGCACATAAAAAAATTATAAAAAAATGACTTCAATAAGTTTAAATTGTATTTAAAGTACCACAAGGAATTAATTATAACAAATTTCTCTTACAACAACAAAAACCACCAATTAATGAGAACAAACCTGTTTCAAACATTCTCCTGACACAAAGAAAACTATCTGGAATGTCCATATTGAATGGATATATCAATTTGAAAAAGACTTAAAACAGTTACTTTGAGAAGTGGAAGAGATAAAGAGAAAAAAAGCTTACACTACAATAATAGTCAGAGAAAAAGACGCTACGCTCTCTGGTCTATCCAAAACAAACTAGTGTATGTTCAGTTCTACTTTTTGTTGTTTTTGTATCAATAGTATCAGATTATTACTTGTTGTATCTGTTTGTACATACCTTTTGTACATACCATGGTTCAGTGCATACCTTTAGTGCGTATCACTGGTTTTTATCTAATTAAATGTTGCTCATACGTCCCGATGTACATTATTTGAGTTCATCTAGTTTTTTAATACAAATAAGCGGTATTGACACTGTACTCGCAATATTGGAGTAATATGGTCACTATGCTATATATTGTTATTTATTTTTAAATATGTACCTTACCATTTATACCCTAACTTGTAGAGTGCATTCGATTTCATAAGAATTTTTCTTAAATTTTCCCCATGAAAAATTTAATTTCCATCGAAAGAATCTCTAAAAGAGTTTCATTATTACCTTGAAAATTATGCATGCGTCTTCTAATACGGAATTTCTAATACGTATAACCTCAATACTGCAATAGTTTCAACGACTGCCACTTTGCGGTGTACCCTACCGATGGCTTACACATGTCAAGTGTGTGGTTCTTAGACCGATGTGCCATAATAGCAGAACGAGCTGAACCGATTTCTGTCAGGACTCACAGTCAAGCGTCTGTCGAAGTGAGCTCTAATAATATTGATGTGAGACTTAAGTTGTATATGCGGCTGTATGGGTGGTTGTTCTTTATATCACTCATGCAAAAAGACATACATACACATATTTGAAAATATTTATGAATTGCAAGTGTCTAAAGTGTTGCCAACCACAGCCAATGAATGCGTTTGAGATGCCATAGAAATGTTTGCAAAGTGCAACAAACAAAGCAAACATCATGGGTACAGGTTGGCAATGCCAGCAGCAATAACAACATGAAGAACAAAAACGCAAACAACAACAACAATTTCAACAGCTACACCTTGATACTGATTATTTTGTTGTCGATGTTGTTGTCGTTGTCGCCGTCATCAACATCGCCCTCGTCATTCTTATTGTTAGTTGCTGAAGCATTTGCGGTTGCTGTTGTTGGTGGCGAAACGCTGCTGGTTGCTGTTTTATTATTGTTGTTGTTTTTGTTTTCACGTTGTTATGCTGTTGACATAAATTCTGGAGCAAAACTACTACATTTTCCGGGTAATTATAATTTGCACGTTTACGGCTTAATGCACAAGTTTTTCAAGCTTACAGTCGCGTTGCCAACCGTCAGTTCGTCTCGCAATCATCCCGACAAGTTATTTGCAACGCGTGCATAGCTGCAAGTAATAAGCATGTATGTGAGCATCAGTTTATATACTTATGTGTGTGAGTGTATGTAGCGATGGTAAAGAATGCAAATGCACACAAGCAGAAGTATGCATAATTGTTGTAAGCAGTTTTGAACAACTTGAAGAAATTCGACACACTTGACGCAGCTTATTTGCTTAAAAAAAAGATTTTGCTTTAACGAAACAGAATATTACTCTTTAAATGTATGAAGATAAATTCATACTGAACCACTAACGTAAGCTTGACGAAAGGTGAGGGTTTTGTGAACGTTTTCGGTTCTTTAATACATTTTCTTTCTTAACTGTGAAGCATCAAAAAATTTTATTAATTCAATCTCCTTCAACTACTTTACTTACAATTGTGCTTTCGAAATTCCATATTTGATATTACAACTGAAAATAACATAAAAATTGTCTTAAAAAATATGAACAAGTTCTAAATCTATGAAACGATATTTCAATGTTGTTGCATTAGCTGCCATCTGAAATGATAACCTCATGATGCCATCATTATACCCCCACGCGTACTGCGTAAGGGGTATATTAATTTTGTCACGACGTGTGTAATGCCCATAAGGAGGCGTGGTAGGTATAGAAAAGTATATATATTCTTGATCAGCATCACCAGCTGAGTTGATTTAGCCATGTCCGTCTGTCTGTCCATCTGTCCGTCTGTCTGTCCGTCTGTCCGTCTGTGGACACGATTACAGCCGTAATTTTGAAGCTATCGTTATAAAATTCGATATTTAAGCTTTTTTCTAAAAAACAAAGATCAAGTTCGAGAATGGGCTAGATCGGATGAAAACCACGCCTACCTCCCATACAACCCCAATAATGAAAACATTATAAAGAGACTAATATTTAAGCTACGAAATTGAAATTCGGTATTTGTGTATTCTATGTATTCTATTATACCAAATTTAGACAAGATAGCGTATAGGTGACTCTTTATTGGACTGTCGAAGGCGGCTTTGAAATCGACAAAAAGATGGTGTGTGTCGATTTGTTTTTCGAGGGTCTTTTCCAAGATTTGTCACGGAGCGTGAAGATCTGGTCGATGGTGGACTTTCCAGGTCTGAAGCCACACTGATAAGGTCCAATCAGTTGGTTAACGATGAGCTTCAGTCTTTCACACAATACGCTCGACAGGACCTTATATGCGATATTAAGAAGGCTTATCCCACGGTAGTTGGCGCAAATGGTGGGATCGCGTTTCTTGTGGATTGGGCAGAGTACACTGAGGTTCCAATCATCTGGAATGCATGCTTCCGACTATATTCTGCATAGAAGTCTGTGAATGCATTATACAGAGCTTCGCCACCGGTCTTAAACAGCTCAGCCGGTAGGCCATCGGCTCCTGCGGCTTTGTTGTTTTTAAGCCGAACTTCAACGCTGTCATTCATAATTGGGGTTTCCGGGATATCATCTCCACTGGCGGGATTGTTGTCAGCGTCGCCATTTACAAGTCTAGAGAAGTGGCATTTCCACCACTTTTTTTTTCGCCTGAAAATCTTCTTCCTCCTTTTCTCTCGGCATCGCTCCATAACAGCACGCGTTACAACCGGTGGCTTTGTAGGTGGTGTCCTTCTCTGCAGCGGCATCGCGACATTCTTGGTCCTGCCACTGGTTTCCGCGAGGGCGGTGGTAGCCTATCACCTCATCGGCAGCCGTACGCATAGAGTGGGATATGTGCGACCACTGTGTGCATTAGACCGTATCACCTTGTATGGCAGAAAAATATACCTATTTTGACCCCGCCGCAATCGTTAGATATTTGAAAGACATTTTCGAAAAAAATATTTTTTTTTTTAAAGCGGTCCCTACGGTACTATTTCGGTTTTTTCCTTATACTTACTGATATGAAGTGACTGCTACAGCCACCTTAAATCTGAATTCTTAAATCTTAAATCCGAATTTCCGATTTCGAAAATTCAAAAAAAATGTTATTATGATCCAAAGTGTTATTCTTTGCAAAATAGGTCGGAAGTGCTTCTAAAATCCATTTTTTCGATTTCACTTCTTGCCATGGTTATAATGATTTTTTCAAAGCTGTAATTTGTTGGAGTTTTTGGAGCAGAATAATATGGTAGGAACGAAGATCGATTGTGTAATCAGTAGAAAAAAAAACATTTGAGGTAAAAAAAACATAAGAAAATATTTGGATAACACCAATAAACATACAGATATAAAATCTTCCGGATCGAACAAGAAACACCGAGGATATAACGAAAAAACCAAAATAGCACCATAGGGACCACTTTAAAAAAAATTTTTTTTTTCGAAAATGTCTTTCAAATATCTAACGATTGAGGCGGGGTCAAATATAGGTTAGTTTTGGTGACACGCTCTAGTGTGCATGTATTGTCGATTGGAGGAGTGCTTTCTTGAAGCGGGAGTTAGAGTCGAGTAGCGAAGGCTTTGCCTGTCCGTTTTGACTTCAGCTTGTTGACGTATAGTTTTCTTTGTGTAGCACTGCGGATTTTGGCCGCGACAAGATATTGATCCGAGTCTATGTTAGCAACACGAATCGTGCGTACGTCTAGTACACTGGAAGAGTGCCTTCCGTCAATCAAAACGTGATTAATTTGGTTGCGTGTTCTGTGATCAGGGGATAATCAGGTGACCTTATGAATATTGAGATGCTTGAATCTTGTGCTACACTGAGGGAAAAATGTGTTAAAATTAAATGAAATTGTGTTCATATCTAACGAATTTGTTTTTGAAATAGAGCTTGAAACAAATTCATTAAAATTAAACACAACTGTATTTAAATTTAAATTCAAAACAAAAGTTTTTGTTTTTAAAACAATGTTTTTGTTACGAAAAACAAATTTAAAACAAAAATTTTATAATTTAAAACAAATATTTTAAAGCATATTTCGATGCCATTTTTTTAGCTTTACCGAGTTTTTAGCATCAGATGCACCCTCGGGACCTCCGAATGTTAACTCCTTTCGAAGAATTTTGCATTTGATATATTTTAATATTTAATTAATTAGTTTTTATTTTATCGTATGTTCGATATTTTTCAAACCAATTCAAAAAATTCAAAAATTTTCTTGTATTCAAATTTTTGTTTGTTTCTTCAAAGAAATAATGAGAGAAAATAAAAAAAAGAAAGTAGTTTATTGGTAGTTGAAAATTAAACACACTTATTTTAAGTTTTGTTTTGTAGAAACGCAAAGGCGTTAAATTTCTATTTCAAAATTTTTTGTTTAATTTTAAAGTATGTTTTTTTTCTCAGTGTACTAACGACCATGTTTCATGCTGCGGCCTCAGTCAATCAACCTCATTCCGTTATTGGATGTGTTGTCGTGGAGGCTGAACTATCCGACTGTTCGACCAAATATGTTTTCCTTGCTAATATGCTAATGTTAATGTTAAAATATTTTGCCTTGAAGCGGATTATGGCAAGTCGTTCGTTCACAGAGGGAATCGCAGGATATGATGCGGATTTCGGGATTATTCTTTAATTTATTCTTGAACTTTTCATTGAAATAATTTTATTACGTGGTGGGCTTTAAGCCAACGCTCAACCTTTGCTTGATGGCTTAAGGAAGCCCGCCGCTCAGATAAGCCGCCAAAGTCTATCGGGCGATAGTTTTTTGATGTTTCTAGGAGACACCACGCGGAGGTTTGAGTCAGCTTGAGACGATTTCGACATGGATAATTCTGGCCTCGCCAAGTTGAGGTAGTCAGACACGTTGTCATGTGAAGATCGCCCCCTTGTCTCCTTGGCGGTGCTTATCAGTAGCTTATCAGTATACCTCAGCGTGTTGAACGACTCTCGACTTTGTTTTAAGCAGCGCCTTGAGTATGCACAGAAAAGCAGTCACCTCGTGGGGTGAAAGCAAGCTGATACACGCATCAAAAGTCTGGACCGCAGCGATTAAGGTTTAGTCCTACCAACGAAGAGTAGAGTCGGTATATAGACTAGGCGCTCTTAGAGTATGCTGCACCTTCAGAACAGTGTCTGAGGATGCAGCTCTGGTGCTCACTAACTCGATTCTCATGGACTTCTTGGTGGACGGGGCCCAACCAGGAGCAACTAGCGAGAGCGCATCCCCTCGAAAAAAAGCCTCGAGAAAGAAGTGTGACAAAGCGACAGGCACGTTAAGATCGGGTAAGGGACGCTGGACCCATCACCTCATCCCTAACCTATCCGTGTAGTATGGTAGAAGTCACGGTTCAGTGAACTTCTATCTCATTCAAATTCTGAACGGCTACGGTTGCTTTAGAGCATACCTGCATAAATTCAAGCAAGCATGTGAACCCATTGCACAAATTCCTCTGGCAGCATTGTAGAAGACACATCCTCTTCGAGTGCCCTAGATTCAACGAAACGAGATCTGTGGCGAAGTGCCGACACCCCAAAACTTGGTGAACCTTATGTTGAGACGTGAAACCAACTGCTCACTGATAAGCTCTTTGTCCAAACGCATAATCGACGAACTTCGAAGAGTCGAGCGTTTGCAAAATAAGTTATCGTGAGATGGGAAACTATATACGAAGTTTAGGGTTCTCCCAGACCCAGAGTCGACATCAAGTTAAGTATCAAATTTAGACTCTTAACTTAGCAGTACCCGAACAGAATAAATAAGTCCTTCAGTTTTCAGAACAGCTCAGAGCAGTTCTCTTATTCTGCGAAGTAATGCCTTACGGCGGTTCCACGGGATTCATTCATTCATACTCCCACCTGCACGGATGAGACCTTTTGAAGGTTCCTCTACGCGATTAAAAAAAAAAACAAACATACTCAATACTAGCTAGTTCCGTTTTTTCGTCTGTTTAATGCCTGGAAAATAACTGTCACAAAAATAACTGACGATTGTAAATCTGACCTTTTTTCTCTGTTGTTTTTTTAATGTACAATAATATAAAGTACAGCAAAGAAAATAGCAACAAAAATAAAAAAAACAAACAAACAGTGATGAAAAGTGCTACAGCACACAGAACTAAGCCAGACAGATATATATGAGAGAATTTTCTTAGAGCGCTACTATATTTAAGCTTAATACTTAATTCCTTGTTCATTACACAAGGATTTATCCCATAATATTTCAAACAAATCCATGCAATTGTCTTAATTGAAACATCAAATTAAGGAATGTCTGTTTTCGAGAAGAAAGAAAATCTTTAACTAAATATAAGTATGTTTAAAGTAAGTTTTCTTACCAGCAATGTTTCTACAAAAAAACATTCAACATGCGTTGGCAACCCTATGTAGAAAAAAAAAACAACAATACAAAACAAACACACATATACTTAAGGAAACATTAAGACAAGCATGCCATACAAGTATGCCGAGAATGAGCAATAAAAACATGCAATCATGAAAATTCGTTTAACTGAAATAAATAGTTATGTAGACAAATAAACGCACACAAAAACACGCAAATACACTTTAATGTGTCACAAAAAAATAAATAAAAAAAAACCACACAAAAATGTACACAGGATAGACACATGCACATGTTTGTGTGTGTGTGTGCGTGTGTGTGTGTATGTTTTGTATGTGAAAACCTATTCAGCGCCGCTGAAACTCTTGTTTATTTTATGCTAAACCTTAAGCGTCAAAAAAGCTTGCTCAAAACCAAAACAAAAGCTCTTTAATAATGTTTTATTTTTGTTTTCAAATTTTTTTGTGGTAAGCTTGATATGATGCTGTGGGCGGAATAGGATTTAAATAAATACCCACAAAAAAATTAATTTGGAATATAATGTGAGCGAAATTATTTGAGCCAATGTGTCCGAGTATGTGTGTGTGTGTGTGTGTGTGTGTGTGTGATTATGTGGTGCTCCGCAGTGCCGGGCAAATATGGCTGCCTTGGAATGAGTGTACTTTAATCCTGTTTTTTGTTCCTTTAAACATACATACGATATGAGCTGTAGCTGTCCTTTTTGCCAAGTCACCAGGAACCGTGGCACCATGCTAACCACTGCCTAAATCCCACCAGTGAGTACAATTTGACCACGAAATTTGTTTACATTTACATACTTTATTTTTTGTTTATTATTTTTTTTTATTATTTGGTAGCCAAATAAAAAACGCCTGATTAAAATACTAACTAAGCGCTGCAGCATTTTATGAGAAGGAAAAACAAAAACAAAAAAAAAAGGATTAGCGTTGTATTGATGTGTGCAGCACAAAACAGCAAAACAAAAACAACAATAAGCAGCACATGAATGAATAAGCTTCCAAGCTGCTGTGCACCATAAAATGGTCAAAAGTTCTATTTTGATGGGACTATTTTTGTTTTGTTTTTTTTTTTTTTTGTGTGAAGATTTTATTTCAATATTCAGCAATGCTGACATTTTTTCATAAAATTCTGCGTGTGTGTGTGTGTGTGTGTGTGTGTGTGTGTGTTTGTGTGTGTTTGTGTGTGCTTAGGTTTCTCATATAGCGCGCTGCCTCATGGCTCATAAAAGGCTAATTAATTAAAATCATGCTAGGACATTTTACTACCCCGCAGCGTCGCTCCATAGGGAGCCGTTCATGCCCAAACCCACATACGCACCCACAAACACCCACACACACATACACACATGCAGTCTACCTACGCATACTTTTGTATGAGCATGAGTAAAGTTTGTGTGTTTAATTTGTAGTAGGCATTTTCTGTGTTGAACTGTGTTGGATATGTATTTAAGTGTATGTGTGTACATGAGTTGGCTTGTATTTGAAGAAAAGGGCTTTTTTTCTACCTCTTTATGATGAGCATGTTTCGCAAAGATCGTTAAACAAAGTCACAGTGGTGCAGAAAAAAGGACTAATTAAAAGCTTTCCACTGCCATTATATTGTAGTTGTAAACATACATCCGCTCTTCTTGCACACACACACACACACAAACACTCTCACACAAGCACAACAAACAAACTTACATACAAACATACATACATAGGCAAAAACGTGAAAAATCTATTAGAAAGGATTTTGCGTAGAGCTTAAATGAACATAAAAACGGCTGTAGAAACTAATGTGCAGAAAGAAGTGGGAAGGAATTCGTAATTACTAGAGATGATGTTCGCTTGTGATGTGATTTATTTAAGCTTATTTTACGCTTTATTTGTGTTTGATATAAAAGTGAAAAAATAATTGAAAAAAAAACCAAGGATGCACGTAGAAATTTGTAATTTATTTAAAAAAAATATTTAATTCTAATTTAAAATTTTTTTCAAAAGTAGCATAGATGGGAAATTGTCAATTCAAAAATGTTAATGGTTTGTGTCTTGGTTAGACAAAACTTACTGAAACAGTAACTACTTTTGACATTAATTTATAATTAAAATTTTATATTTTTTAAAAATGTAGTATGTAAGAGTATTCAAATGCGAAATGATGAGCACGACCGTTTAGTTTAAGCAACTTCAATGGAATATAAATTAATATAGAACAAAATAAGGATATAAGTAGATAGAGAGATTTGCAAGTTATCGCAATAGAGTTATTAATGCGTAGTTATGCATCAATACACTGGGGGAAAAATGTGTTAAAATTAAATGAAATTGTGTTCATATCTAACGAATTTGTTTTTGAAATAGAGCTTGAAACAAATTCATTAAAATTAAACAGAACTGTTTTTTACGTTACATTCAAAACAAAAGTTTTTGTTTTTAAAACAATGTTTTTGTTATGAAAAACAAATATGAAACAAAAATTTTAAAATTCAAAACAAAGATTTCAACGCATATTTTTTCGGTGGCATTCTTTTAGTTTTTCCGAATTCTTAGCATCAGAATCCCAACCAGCTACCTCCGGGATTCTCCGAATGCCAACTGTTAGCTCCATTCGATGAAGTTTCCATTGAAATAATTTAATAAATAATTAATCAGTTTTTATTTTATTATATGTTCGACATTTGTCAAACCAATTCAAAAATTTTCATTATGTTGAAATTTTTGTTTATTTTTTCAAAGAATAATAAAAGAAAAAAGTTTATAAGCTGTTCAAAATTAAACACACATGTTTTAAATTTTGTTTTGTAGAAACGCAAAGGCGTTAAATTTCTATTTTAAAATTTTTTGTTTAATTTTAAAGTATGTTTTTTTTCTCAGTGTAGAAATTATCTACACATAATTAATAGCATTCTCTAAAATAGTACTTTTAAGTTTAGTATTTTTTAAAATTAAGTACATAGTTTTTAAAATTTTTTCTTTTGGCCAGAGAAACTAAAACATGCCCTGTGTGCATGGCAAAGAGAGGTGAAAAATTTGACAGAAAAACTTTTTAGCACATAATTTTAGATTTTCTATTAGTAACAACCCAATAAACATTGTGGTGAGAGGTGATTCGTCAACGAATCACTTGTAAATAGTTTTTTCGTATTATTTTCGAATAGTTTCGTTTTGTCTGAATCTTAGCTTGGCTGGATGCTTAAAGATAGCACTCTTTAAAATTGCTATGTTAAATAGCACTTAAGGTGTTTTTAGCCTCGCTCAAATTTTTATTTCCACAAATTATTATTTCTTTTTCGTTTTACAGAACATTGAATAGCCGTGAATTTTGGTGAAGTTTTATGATTACGAATATGTTTTCTGTGTTCTTATACGTAAATGTGAATGGTTTTCTGAATTTTTATGCGCATTCCAAAAGAAATTCCCAAATGAATCTTTAAATATTGTGGACAAAAAGTCCAAGAAATGTTTTCAATACGCGAAGGATGAAATTTAAAAAAAAAATTATAAGCGAAATAAAAACTTTTCCAAAAATTAAATAAATGCTCAAATCAGTGACGTAGATAGCTTTTGGTTCTGGTAGGGGTCCGAAAAAAATGATTGACCTGTCATACGCTAAATGACCCTAATTTATGTTTAATTTAAACTTTTTTTTCAGAGTACCCAAAAAATTTGCAAAAATTACCTTTTTTTCGCTCCCCATTTTTTTTTTATAGAGAATGGATGCTATAAAAAATATCTATACAATTAACTTGATCTGCATCTCTAACGGTTAAAACCACTCGCTTTTGAGTTTTAGCTTAAAATTGACTAAAAAATTTTCTCAAAAAACTTGTATAACATAATTTCCTTATCATTTTTAAAATACCAGTTAAAGGAGAATATCGGAAAGAATGGCCAGGAAAGTTTTCTTGCAATATTTATCGATTTAGATTTTTTGTACTGTTTTTTTTTTTTCTTTTTATCATGTCGGCTATGTTTTTTTAATAACAAAGGTTATGTTAAATACAAAGGTCAAAAAGTACAAAAATATTTTTATCGGATAATTTTTACATGAAAAGTTTTTAAAGTAACAAGGCGTGTAAATTACATGAAATGTTTAAGAACCCGGGACCCGTGGACCACCCCCATACCTACGCCAATGGCTCAAATATACAGTATGTACAATAAAATGTACACTAAAATTAATAAATTTTCAAATAAATTGCACATAATATGTATAAAACTTACAGATTTTTAATTTTTTTTTGTTTTACGATCTTTGGTGATTTGTTTAAGAATTACTTCTTTTAAATTTGACGATTCGTTACCGAATTCATGTTTGTTTGTCTGCGAGCCTTTCATGAATTTTAATATATACTTAAATATTTTTTATGAGTACCTACCCTGCAAACATTTGGAAGACGATTGGAAGATTAGATCATTTGGTGACGCGCTAGCGATTCGCCTAAGGGTTCTTTGGAAGATTGATCGCTTTTCGATCGCCGAAGCGTTGAATGCGCGATTCTCAAAAAATTTAAAAATCTTCCTTCGCTCATTCTGGCGATCGTTGGAAGATGAATGCGTGATTGACAAAAAATGTTCAAAATCTTCCTTCGCTCATTCCGGCGATCGTTGGAAGATGGATCGCTTTTTGATCGCCCAAGCAATAAATTCGCGATTGACAAAAAATGTTCAAAATCTTCCTTCGCTCATTCCGGCGATCGTTGGCAGATGGATCGCTTTTTGATCGCCCAAGGGATGATGGCACGATTCAAAACAATTTCAAAATCTTCCTTCGCTCATTCCGGCGATCGTTGGAAGATTTCTTTTTAAAAGCTTTCAAAATCTATCATTGTAATATAAAGCAGGCTCTGAAAAATAGTTTAAATTAATCAAAAAATTCGACTTTTAAAAAACTTCATGAAACTGGGATAAAACAACATCTGAAGAGCACGCTAGTTCAAACTTGCAACAACTTTTAACATTCAACAACGATGCTCTGCAACAAACAAAAACCCCTTCTGCTGATTCGTTGGCGAATCTTCCCGGCGAATCGCTTAAGTCTCCTCTCAGCGAATCGTTCGCGACTCTTCCTGGCGAATCACCTAAGACTCTTCTCGGCGATTCGTTGGCGAATCTTCCAGGCGAATCGCTTAAGATTCCTCTCGGCGAATCGTGCGCGAATCTTCCAGGCGAATCGCTTAACACTCCTCTCGGCGATTCGTCGGCGAATCTTCCAGGCGAATCGCTAAAGACTCCTCTTAGCGATTTGCCGGCGAATCTTCCCGGTGAATCGCTTTTATGGCCTCAGCTGCTTACATTCGGCGATTCCCGGAAGACTCGCAGAAGAGCTCGCCGGCGATCGTTTCATCTTCCAAGCGATTCGCGGGCAATTCTCAGGCGATTAAAAATGTTTGCAGGGTATTATTTAAATATGCTAAACAAAGGTTTAAATAGTGAGCTTATCTCATCCATGAAATTCGTTTGATGTTAATTATTGACGAAGACAGTTCGGTCTCTTGAAGCTTTATCTTAGCAATACTTTTATTTTCTATCTTAAAAATAACGTAACTTATTCTATTGAATAACATTTAAAACAATGTAGAGTTACATTTTTTTCTTGTTTTTATTTTTACTTTTTATCATGTTCATGACCATGATTTCTAATTTTGTGATCAAAGCTATGACCCGATAGTTTTCCTAAAGCAGAGAGAATTCTTCCACAGATTTTAGTTTTTTAAGTGCATCAGCGTTAGGTCTTGGTTACTGTGGGCAGTACTTCATCATCGCTAAACTCTTTCGTTTGTAACGAATCAATGTTTTGATTATCCATGACTGTTGTTAAGCACATATGACCACAGTAACTAAGTATGTCCTTGATATCTAATGAAGAGGGTGGTATACGGTTGACAACGGTCATGCGTTGCGATGTATTGATATTATAATGTAGCTTGAAGTGTTTCAGCCAGCTTTTGTTCGAAAAGAAATCATTGATCTTAAGAATGCTCTCTAGTTCGCAGGCAATTTCAATCTGCAGATTCTCATTGAGTGGCATTTTGCGATGGTACTTTTCTAAGGTTTATGGTCGCAGCGAAGAAAAACATAGATTACGTTAAAGAAATTGATAAAAATTATGAAAAAAGTTTATCTTTAAATAAATATTAATGTTTTTTACAATTTTTCACTTAAATTTTATATAGAAGACGTGGTTTGATTTCGAAAAAAGTTTAAATTCATAGTTGTTCAGGGCCACTGAGGGAGAATTCGTCAAAGAATTCAAATAGTTTCCAGGTATTACTTTGCTCCAATTATTCAAAATAGAAAACTAACTTGAGTTTTTATGACTTATAAATATGTTAATTTTTCTATAAATTAATAACAATACTGCTTGGTTTACTGATAGTAAATGATTTTCATAGAACTTATACGCCCGGTAGACAAGCTGTTACTACTTTGCGATTATAATAAAATATTCGAAGTTTTTTAGAGAAAATTCTTTTAGTTTCTGAAAAAACAAAGCATAATTTTGAAATTTTTTAAATCTTAAAAAATACACCAACGTAAATATATGTTAAAATTAAATGAAATTGTGTTCATATCAAACGAATTTGTTTTTGAAATAGAGCTTGAAACAAATACATTTAAATTAAACACAACAACAATATGGTCTTATATTTATAGATTTTAGGAAGGCTCATAATTATAAGACAGAAGCAGTCTTCGTCATGAACATCATATGAACACTCATAGCAATGAAAAAAACTATTTAAGAAAAGAAACTTTCTTGTGAAAATTTCACGAGAAAAAATGCTGAAAAATCACTCTAATTCTCTAATTACACTTCTGTCTACAAATGATTTTTCTTTAAGAATTGTAGAATTAACTGAAACTTAATTCATAAGAATTAAGGCACTATTTTTTTAGATATGCTTAAAAAATATAAATTTTTTCTAGAATTTTTTTAGAATTACGTCTTACAGTGCGGTTTGTAATGGGGTCGTTTTAAAAGATTTTTTCAAGGCCATGAAACTTTTTTAACGAATACTTTAGGGTATACCTACAGCCTTTAATACTCATCGTTCAAATATAATATATATACTTGAATATCAGATATATCCTGCGCTGAATGAATATCTAATTTTGGATTTTGTCACTATTATATTAAAGGAACTGTTATATAGGAACTGATTCGCAGACTTCTTCATTGGGTTCTTGTATGTACTACTTAGAACTGAGCGTTCTTGTTTATGTCCTGAAGGTTCTTGTATGTACTACATTCACAACCTCTTTTCAACTCAGTTAATGAACTCCAACTGTCAAATTCAACGAAATCGGCCTGTGATTCGGTGAGATTACAGAAACTCTTATGAAAAAAAACGACTTTGATCATATTTCGTTTAATGATTTCACCCAATAGATGGCGTACAATTTTAATTTTTTTTTTAATGCAAATTTATTTGGATCCCACATCACACTAGTACTAGTGAGTGCAGCTCGCAAACTTTATATCGGACAGCGACGAAAGTGTAGCTCGCAAACTAATCATCGAACAGAGACGAATGTAGCACCAATGGAAAGTGCATTTGCTTCGCCTTCCTTTCAATTATTATTATATCATGAGTCGTCATACAACAAGAAGGTCTAGTTCGTGATCAATTATGTGCAAACATTTATAATACAAACAACACAATTGATCATAACGCACCCCATCAATAATATCACTTTATCCTAACTCGACTTTAACGGTTATTCCTTAAAGGCACAGATTTATTTCACGCGTATTCAAGTATGGCCAGGGCTGCTTAAAACTCATTAAAATTTCTAGTTTTATGCCCGTATTCACCGACCTCGATATAATACTCTCTTTATTTCAGCAAGCTTTTTAGTTTACTATTTTTTTCATATTCACCAAGCAAACTATATTTTTTATTTCGAGCTTATATTCGAACTTTTCGAATAGCAGTTTGCCATACAAGATTTGAAAAAAGCAAGCCTACTATAAGATATTGTTTTATTTTTAGGTTGGAATCGATTGCTATTTTATAGAGAAGTCAGCGGTTGCTTAAAAAGAAAATATTGGTGAATATCAAAAATGCAAAAATGGCACGCTAAAAAAATAATGAGGTTGGTGAATACGGGCCTTAATATTGAATAAAATTGATTTCAGTTCTTGTGAAAATCAAAAGGTAAATACATCATATACAAGTAAGTTGCATTGATGAGTTTATTTCACATTCAAAAAAAAGATACTTAAAAAAATGATCTAAAGATAAAAACATCATATTTGGAAAAACAAACCTCATATTACTATAATCACAAACTCCTGCAAATTAAATTTAATATACAGTCCCACCTAGTACCTTCCAATATATTTTCTATGTCTTGGTTTGACTCTCTTTATTTTTACTTTAAACTTCAGGCCTGACAAACTGAAAAACTCCCATTAAAATTCCTGCTCACTTCCCGGTGGGAAAAATCAAATATTTATTACTCCCACAGATTACATGAAAGATTTGCTTAAAGCAGATGCTCTCTATACACTCTTCTTACAACTGCAATTAACTACTATTGCATTTTCTCTGTTCCTACTTGTTTTATTACCGTGTTGTCATAGCTAAAGAAGTTATTAACTTGTTGCCTACTTTAAGCTGTTGTTTGTCTCATGTTTGTGCTCGACACTGTTAATGTGGCACATTTCTAAATGCCCCTCAAGAGTCGGAGAAAAATAAACCCTAGCTTCTGGTTTTTGCGTAAAAAAGTACTAAATTATTTACACTTCACAAAGAATGGCAGGCAGACGGTAGGCGGGTAGGTAGACTTTAAAAGTAATCCTCTTGTAGAATTAAGTTCAAACATTTCGCCACATAAAACCATGGCGAATGGGCAACGCTATAAATTTTTAAATAGTCTTATTTTTTATTATTATTATTTTTGGTGTAAATACTTTTAAGTAGGGGAAAATGACGATGATAACAAAAATATAAGGCCTTGTAATAAACACAAAAATTAACCCGGGCGAGTAACCATTTTTTTTGTTTTTGTTCATGATGATGATGGTTGGCATGGTAGTGATGATGAAGATTCTAATGTTGTTTGTAATGATAAAGGTGATGATGATGTTGACAATGATTACAACATAAATAATTTTTTTTTTTAATTTGTCGCTAATCCTCAAAAGAACAGCAACGCTTGTTGTGGGTGAGTGTCTGCATGGATGGTGCGAAAGATAGCCTTTGAAAATAATAACATAACAACCTTGCTACGAACAGCTGTAGAAAAATTTTAGCGACACAAAAAAAAAATCGTTCATCTCCAACTGCCGATCAGCCCCGCAGACCCCAGCAAAAAAAGTTACGAAAATATAATTTCAACTAAAGACGTCATAAATTTTCACCGACATGCTGCCCAACAACAAACGAAAAAAAGGACGCTAAGAACTTTTATTTCGCTTTTCAACAGCCGAAAGCAACAAGATTATTTATGAGAGTTGGCGAGTAGTAGTGTGCGTTTTTTTCTCACATGCATGTGTGGCAAGGTTCACTCACACCCATGGCAGCATTCGAAATTTTCACTTCGTCGCCATTTTTAACATTTGCCACTTTAGGTTAGTCGACGCCACCCCGCCTGCCTCACGGTCATATTGCTTTTGGCGAAATGCTGCTACTTGCTGCTTGGCAGTGTTGCCAATGAATACAAATGTCAGTGCGTAACTTTCTCGAACGTTGTATTACGTTAGCCTGCGTTGCGTTACACTGCGTTGACTGCGTTGACAAATGACTGCGTTGATGTTTTTTATTGCCTAACCTATCTGCCAAACTGTCTATGTTTGGTGTGAATATATTTGACTGTAACTTGGTTGTTTGGTCTGTCGTTTAAGCCTAGCTGTCATTCTGTCACACTGTCGCTGTGTCACTTCTGGCTGGTTGCCAAGCAGCACAATGTCGTTGCTCCCTGGTCACATTTGGCTGATGACAGTTTTTTTTTGCTACTTTGTACTTTTTATGCTCGTGGAATGGCAGCTCATAAAAATGTTTCATTTCATTTATGCTAAATTCGTTTTTGTAAATCTGTTATTTCAATGTGTCACCCCACAAAATGCGTGTCAGGGAGGCAACAGCATAAGGATCAACTTGATGAATGAAGTTTAAGCTGAAATGAAACCGCTTTTTGATATGCAAGGATATAATTATTGTTTAAAGAGCAGCGCGTTAAAATTCCCAGAAAGAAATAAAGATTCAAAAATAAGAACTAGACACAAATTTTAAATATCCAACTAGACCATAAATATGAAAAAATGTTAAAGGTGTGCTTAAAGGTAAATGTAAAGGTAAAGGTAAAGGTAAAGGTAAAGGTAAAGGTAAAGGTAAAGGTAAAGGTAAAGGTAAAGGTAAAGGTAAAGGTAAAGGTAAAGGTAAAGGTAAAGGTAAAGGTAAAGGTAAAGGTAAAGGTAAAGGTAAAGGTAAAGGTAAAGGTAAAGGTAAAGGTAAAGGTAAAGGTAAAGGTAAAGGTAAAGGTAAAGGTAAAGGTAAAGGTAAAGGTAAAGGTAAAGGTAAAGGTAAAGGTAAAGGTAAAGGTAAAGGTAAAGGTAAAGGTAAAGGTAAAGGTAAAGGTAAAGGTAAAGGTAAAGGTAAAGGTAAAGGTAAAGGTAAAGGTAAAGGTAAAGGTAAAGGTAAAGGTAAAGGTAAAGGTAAAGGTAAAGGTAAAGGTAAAGGTAAAGGTAAAGGTAAAGGTAAAGGTAAAGGTAAAGGTAAAGGTAAAGGTAAAGGTAAAGGTAAAGGTAAAGGTAAAGGTAAAGGTAAAGGTAAAGGTAAAGGTAAAGGTAAAGGTAAAGGTAAAGGTAAAGGTAAAGGTAAAGGTAAAGGTAAAGGTAAAGGTAAAGGTAAAGGTAAAGGTAAAGGTAAAGGTAAAGGTAAAGGTAAAGGTAAAGGTAAAGGTAAAGGTAAAGGTAAAGGTAAAGGTAAAGGTAAAGGTAAAGGTAAAGGTAAAGGTAAAGGTAAAGGTAAAGGTAAAGGTAAAGGTAAAGGTAAAGGTAAAGGTAAAGGTAAAGGTAAAGGTAAAGGTAAAGGTAAAGGTAAAGGTAAAGGTAAAGGTAAAGGTAAAGGTAAAGGTAAAGGTAAAGGTAAAGGTAAAGGTAAAGGTAAAGGTAAAGGTAAAGGTAAAGGTAAAGGTAAAGGTAAAGGTAAAGGTAAAGGTAAAGGTAAAGGTAAAGGTAAAGGTAAAGGTAAAGGTAAAGGTAAAGGTAAAGGTAAAGGTAAAGGTAAAGGTAAAGGTAAAGGTAAAGGTAAAGGTAAAGGTAAAGGTAAAGGTAAAGGTAAAGGTAAAGGTAAAGGTAAAGGTAAAGGTAAAGGTAAAGGTAAAGGTAAAGGTAAAGGTAAAGGTAAAGGTAAAGGTAAAGGTAAAGGTAAAGGTAAAGGTAAAGGTAAAGGTAAAGGTAAAGGTAAAGGTAAAGGTAAAGGTAAAGGTAAAGGTAAAGGTAAAGGTAAAGGTAAAGGTAAAGGTAAAGGTAAAGGTAAAGGTAAAGGTAAAGGTAAAGGTAAAGGTAAAGGTAAAGGTAAAGGTAAAGGTAAAGGTAAAGGTAAAGGTAAAGGTAAAGGTAAAGGTAAATTATAGAATAAATTATAGAAATTATAAATTATAGAATTCCAAAAATTAAGTTTCTTAAATAATTCCATGAAAATTTTCTTGAGAGCATGAACTTTAGCTGTTCGGAGTCGGCATTAAATCACGCAGGTACAGTTCTTATTCAATTGTTTGGAAAAATTTAATAAAACACACAAAACAATTGATCATAAGAAGCTCGGCTTAAGTCCTTAGTTTTTTGTACTATGATTTTATTGTTTTCTATTAAAATAAATTGACAAAGAATTTGACAAAAAGTGGTTATTGTTTTGGTAACCGTAACCATAGGAGTAAATTATTGTTGGTAAAGTGTGCTTTTGACATGGAATCATTGAATCGTTAAAATTCTATGATGTAGATAGAAAGTTTTGCATTCATAAATATGCATCTTTGTAGATAGAAATACGATAAAATTAGTGATATATGTATATCACTAAAAATTTGTTTTTTTAATTAAAAGTTTTACAATAGATGCAACTGGAGTCAGTGATGCCTTTGGCATAAAAAAATTGTCATTAAATGTAAATATACATTATTGAATATAAGCTCTCGATATATTAAGCAAATTTGCATCTTTGTAAATCCTTCATCTTCAACTTCAATCTCTCATCCTTCAGAAATATTTGCAACATGGTTAATTGCGTGGTTACATAAGTACTTGTATTTGCCATTGGAAGCAGGTTTTAAGTAATACAATTTTTCCATTTTTAAATTCAACTATAAGGCCTTAACCCTTAAATGCCTAACATAAAATTGTTAGTTTTATTTTTGAAGTATTTAACTGCAGTTGAAATTTTTATAGCTTAAATTTACAGTTCCACCATTTAGAAAATTCATATTGCTAACAATCAACGCAGTCCACAATTTAGGTGTGATATTTCAGACTGAATAAAAAACATACATATTTTTATGCATAGCAATACTTTTTTTTATGTTTTTTCATTTTATTGTGTTGCCATGATTTGTTTTAACTTTACGATGAAAAATTCAAGATATGACAAGAAGTCGTTGTCGTCATTGTGTGGGCTTGTATGAGCGAGCATATGAGGTAGTTCATATATAGCAACGATGGATAGAGTAAACAAAAATAAAAAAAAAAAAAAATAAAACAAAAAAAAAATGCTCGTCAACCCAAAATTACAATAAAAAATTCAAATTTTTATTTGCATTTTATGTGCGCTGAACAAATACAACAATAATTGTAGATTTGTGTTTAGCTGCAGGATATGACAAAAAAACCCACACACACACACACACATCCTAGTAGAGTAAAATAAAACAAGCAGGATCTGTTAGCATATTTATTTGTTTTTACTTTTAGTATTTGTCTGTTTCTGTGAGTTTTTTCTTTTTTTTTGTGTGTTTTTTTCTGAATTTTTTGTTGAAGCTTATTTGAAACATTTGTTGTGCATAAATAAATGTAAATGATGTTTAGCTGTGTGTTGGCCGAAAACAAAGAAAAAAAATTTAATATTTCTGCATATTTTGTGAAATTGTATTTTTTTCTCCTGCAATTTTTTAAATTGGCTGTAAACGCGGAATGAAGGTTTATAGCTTAAAATAAAATCGTAAATCTTGGTTTGGCTAAAAAATTTTTTTTGTTTTTGTTGACATCGCATGCATGGTTAAAAGGATGAGTGTCAAAATGTTAGCACAAGTTCAAGAAACTGCTAATTTGGTATCGTTGTAATAGTTTTGTTGTTGTTGATGGCAAAATTAATAATTTTAATACATTCATAAATGACCTTCGATTGCTGAATTATAACTTAAAAAAAATAATTGTGAAAAAAATGATACAATTTTTTTGTTTTGTTGCATAGTATGACGTGCTTGTCAGAGGCGTTTCTGGGCTTGGTGTCACACGGGGCGTTGTTAATAAGTGTTTTTATTATTATCTTTATGTTTTTCGAAAAAAAGGTTAAACTTATTAAAGGCGGGGCGGGGAAAAGTTTTGAACATCTCAAGAATATTGTATTGAATTTTGAGGACATTCGGCTTCAACTCAGCTATACCAGTGAACAAAACTTTATATCAATTTTCACAAACATGTAATTTTTAAAGTCGGTGACCACGATTCGGAGAAAACTATTGAACCGATCGTTTTAAAAATTTTTCCACATATTGTACATTCAAATAACTCTCAAATGACGTTTAAAATTTTCAATTAGTATCTATCTTACAATAAAAATAGTTCTACTTTATTGTAAAAAAGACGCGTTCTTTGCAAAAATCAATTTTTTTTAGGTACCAGCGAACAACTGAAATAAATCTGTTATTACTTTATATTTTTGTACCAAACTTTTTTAAATAATCTTCAAATGTATTATTGTAATATACTAACTTTCACAATAAATTTATAATAACAATATGTCATAAAAAATTCTTGAAAGTATGCTTTTCAAAGGCGCTGTACAGTGTATTCATCCTATATAAAATTGTTACAAAAATAGAAAGAGTGCTCCGATGATTATTAAATTTTGTATGGTAGAATAATTTAAGCTTAATAAGCAAAATTGCTAAAATGGTTGACATCGTTTAGTTCCTAGGGGTACCTTCCTTGGACCTATATTAATTTTTACATTATTTTGTATGCGAGTGCTTACAAAAGTTGGCCGATCTTAACAAAATTTGTTCAAAAGGGCCAGTCAGTTAGAGAAATAGTTTTGCACTTAAAACAGTAGAAATTGATGAGAACTTAGGGATACCTTCCTTGGACCTATATTATATTTTTATACGATTTTGTATGGGAGGTACATACAAAAGTAGCTCGATCCTATCAAAACTCAGTGAGAATGCTAGACAAGAAAGAAATAGATGTGAACTGAAGATGATAGAAATTGGTAAAACCTTAAGGGTACCACTCTTGTACCTATATTATTTGTTTTTTAAAAATCCAATTTAAGACACATTTTATGTTATTTATAATAGAAAAATATATATGGTAACTTTTTTTTTTATCACTCATATCACTACTGACTTTCATCACTATAACTACTTCGTGAGATTCACTACAAAATTAAAGAATCATTTTTTTTTGTAGTGCCCTTTTGAATTTTACTTAATTATTTTTCTATGCAAAAATTATTAGTTTTCACAAAAAGTCACTTTATTAAACCTGAATAACTTTCTTGTTTATAAGAAGGTGCAGATAATATTTTGGAAATCAAAAGTTACTACTTCAAATCAAATTACGATAAAATTATGCTAAAATCGAAGGAAGAATTTTTGTTTGTAATTCAATTTTGAAATTTGATAAAGTTATAATATTTTTCTGTGCAAAATTTACATTTTTTTTTTTAAAAAATCACTTTTTAAATTTGCAAATCTTGCTTGTTTATAAAGAAGAGCAAACAATAGTTTGAAAATAAAAAATAAATACTTTAAATAAAATTACAGAAAAGTTTTGCTAAAATCCAATAATCTTCTTTTTCTTTTGGTTATAGCTTAAAAACAAAACAAAAACATTTTTTTTTCTATTTTTGTGCCATTTCTGTGTCGAAATTACCTCATCGAAATCAATATTACTTGCAAGCTCGTTTTCAATGTATAAAATAGAAAGATCGGAAAGTCTTGCCTCTCCCTTGGTAGATCTTGAATAAGTTTTAATTAATTTTAGCTTTGAAAACGTTTCCACAAAGTTTTCTTCTCATTGTTTCCACTTGCAAGCAGAATTTTAAATTTTAAAACAACAATTCAAAAAATGAGCCACAAATTTTTAACGTTAAGTATTTTTTCGCTTTTTCTGATTGTTTGAGAAATAAAAAAAAAATATAGAAATGGTGTTACCCCTAAAATGGTGGTACGCGGGGCGGACCGCCCCCTTCTCTCCTCCCTAGGACCGCCTCTGGTGCTAGTAATATGAAACAGTCATAAAAACAACCATAAAAACTTCAGGGAATTATTAAAATCGCTCGAGATCATAATTAATTCAAACTAATATTAAACAAAAACACCGTTATATTCAATTTTCTACGTTTTAGTATCTTAAATACCGTTATAAACCGGCTAGGGCCACAAAAATATTACTAAAGCTTAATTTAATACTTATTTTAAGAACGCTGATTTGTTTACACAACAATTTTTTTTTTTGTTTTCTTGCCATCATCATCAAAATATTTATGACTTAACACAATTTGTGCAAATTATTATAAAAGGCAAATCTTTCATTACAACACAAGCAACAACAGCAACAAAAGCGGCAAATAATAAACGCCATGTTGTTTATTTAACACCACCTATTTTTGTCAATTTTACAAAAACTTTGTGCAACTTTACTTCCGTTCGCTAAAATTCCATTTCGTTCCGCAGTGGAACACATCATAAAAACCAATAAAAATACCTATGTATTTATGTACGAGTACCTATAATAGAATCACATAAAAAATTGCGATATTTGTCGCGACATAAAAAATGGACGCAGTCACAACCTAGCCCAGACACTCAGGCCTAGTCTACAAAAAGTCTTCAAAAGAGCAGACAAGTCAAGAGAGGAGTATACAAAGTAATCAAGAAGTACACCGGAGGATTCAAGAAGCTTGAGTGGGCTTTGCGTGTCTCAACGTTGTAGTTGGTAGGGGGTGGAGGTGTAGGTGGCGGAGATATTATGAATTGCAAAAGTTGCCAATATATATATTTATACATCGTATATTTACCAAATGGCCATTTTTTATGGTCTATAAAAAAATCAGATTATTCATTGTTCATCGCGTACTAAGCCAGCAGAGAGAACGACAAGGAGTAGAAAAAAAGATAGAGACTAGCCGAATAGCGTAGCGCAAGAAAGTGAGTGAGCATTATGACAGCGCGAGTAAGACGGCAATAAAACGAAAGTGACGTCGTAAATGATTTGTTTGTGAAATTATTGCTGTCGCGTTTGGCGACGCAGTCATAATTCTTTGCTCTTTTCTGGGCAAACTTTTTAGCAACATTTGTCTCTACTACTTCTTTTTTTTATTATTATTCTTTTTCTTATTGTTATGTTTATAAGTATGTCACAAAATATAACTGCAAAATATCAAAACAAAAAGAAATAGACTAAGAAATAATAGTCAGGTCGAAACGTAAGGCAATAAATTTAAAAAGTCACAAAAGAATGAGTTTTAATCAAGAGAAGATATTGCTATGACTTTAAGGTTTATGAGTTATAACTTAATCTCTTAACAATTGCTTGCAAATTGTAAGCGAAAAATATTGATTTATTCAACCGACTTATTGAGTAACCTTGAAAGCCTGACAATACCGACTATTTGCTAAGTATAAGTATCAGGGAGACATTTGGCGGCTCAAGCATTGATGACATTAACCGTACACAGTAAGCGGGTACAAGAGTAGGTTTGTTGCATTCGACGGATAATGGTAAGAAGCTCTGGGTTATTGAGAAAAAAGGGTGTCCACAAGGAGAAAGGGAGTGGGTTCAACTGCGAAAAAAATAAATTGCTCAACGTTTTTCGATGCCTCAAGAAACTGTTATGCATTAAAATTACAGGTTTTGTAGTTACCTCAATCGAAGTATAAAAAGTGGTTCTAGCGCATGCAAAAGAGTATCGATCTTCATGAAGAATATTTTGAAAAACAATAAAGCTATTTCCAATTGTAAATATTTGTTTTTACTTCCCTGCAAACATTTTATGAGGCTCTCCAAAAATTGACTCTAAAAAGAGTTTTTTTATGCATGTTTTATGATGATTCATTAAAAGGACTCATTAAAGAGCCTTTAATATGATTGTTAAATAATTGTTCAAAAATAAGACACATACAAGAGTCATTATTGTATATGCTTAATAGTGTCCGACCGAACGTGAATTTTTGCCGAAGCCGATTCTTCGGCAAACTGGAAATAATCGGCCGATGGCCGAAGCCGAAGCCGAATATGAAACTTTGTTAAGGGCCTATGTTGAATGTGAACCACACCGAAACTTTAAGTCTTTTTCTGCATTTCATTTGGCATTTCCCAATTTCCCAATTTTTCCCAACAGTGGAGGATCAATTCTCGAAGAAAATCATCTTCAGTGATGAGGCACATTTTCACCTCAGTGGATAAGCAGAATTGTCGCATTTGGGCGAATGATAATCCAAGAGTGATTGTCGAAAAACCAATGCACCCACAAAGAGTGACTGTTTGGTGCGATACATGGGCTGGCGGCATTATCGGGCCATATTTATTCCAAAATGTCGGTCAGGTAGGTACTGTGAATGTTGTTCACTATCGTGAGATGATAACGAACTTTTTAAGGCCCGAATTAGTAGATATAAATGTGGACATTATGTGGTTTCAACACGAGGGTACCACTTGCCACACAGCTAATGAAACAATGACTCTTTTGCGCGACAAATTCAATGACCATGTTATCTCACGTGGTGGCGATGTCAATTGGCCGCCAAGATCATGTGATTTGACACCGTTGGACTTCTTTCTTTGGGGTTATTTGAAAGAAAAGGTGTACGTTGATAAGCCAGCAAGAATTCAAGAGCTAAGGGATGAGAAAATTCGGCACATTAACGGCATAGAACCTCAATTATGCCTCAACGTCATAGAAAATTTGGACCATCGGATGGAGGTGTGCCGCCGAGGTCGCGGAAGCCATTTGGCCGATATTTTGTTTCATACATAATTGAACCATACCAATATTATCATAATAAAAATAATTGACAGTAATTTTCTGAATAATTTGTGTTTTAACCATCCTTTATATTCATTTCAGTACAAAAAAACTTACTGAAATCATTAAATTCGAGTTAAACGGAAGAGTTTTTCTGCAAGATTCGGATTTTTCTGTAATCGAATTATTGACGTCAGGATAAAGTAGAAAAACTTGAATATATTTTCGATCCAGTCGAGAAAAGCTACAGAAATGTAATACTAACTGAAATCTGGCAGAAAGTTTCTAGCGTTAAATCGGCTTTTATATTTCAGTCCATAACAAAAGCAAAAACGTAACAGTCGGACTCGCAGCATTTATCATTTGAATAAAATTTTCACTGAATGAACACCAACTCATGAAAGAACAGAAAACGAGAGAAACACAAAACGAACAATGAAAATGTTAAAAATATTTACTGAATAATTCAAAAAAATTCAAAAAAGTTAAAAAAAAATTGTTTAGTAAAGCAAAAACATTCGGCAAAAATAATCGGCTATTTCGGCCGAAGCAGAAGCCGAAGCCGAAGATCAAAATATCGGCCTATTATGCCGAATCAGTACTCATCAAAGATATTCATTAAAAAGTCCTAAATATGACTGCAATACGATTGTTTATAAAAAAGACTCATAAAAGGATCATTTATTGATTGCGTAATCATATAGAAGAGCCATAAGATTTAAGTCTTCTTATGATTAAGTCTATAAAAGTCTTATATAGAGTGTTTTATGAGAGACTAGAATCGGATTATTGCAAAAGCAATAAATAAATAAAAATCTAATGAATAAATAAGAACTTAATCCAACACATTATTTTTTATTGTATAAAACTGTGTAACTGTCCGTTATGAACACATGTTATCCTGGTGTCGCTTTTCGAAGTAGTTACAGTTCATTGAAATTTAACTTTCGTTGCAGAAAGACTTTTTATATGAGTCTTAAAGAGTATTAAATATGAGTATTAAAAGAGTACTAAATATGAGTCTTAAAAGAGTCCAAAAAAAAAAAAATGAGTTACAATGAGTCCAAGAAGACTCATAGAACCGTCATTATTATGAATCATATTTTGAGGCCCACAACACACGAACATGTACTCATAAAAGAGTATTTTTGAGCGCACTATGACGATAAAACCTCAATTATATGAGTCTTGAAAGAGTCTTTTAAGAGTCGTAATGTTTTCTAGTTTGTTTATCTAAAAACTTAAAAGTCAACTCTCGTACACTCAGAAAAATATAAACTGTAATATTAACAGCCGGCCAATGTTATTTCAAAACACTGTTCGATTGAATGATTTGCGCTTAAGTAAACAATTTTCTTTGTTGAATGAACGTTTCAAAGTATTTTTGTGCTGTTAAAATCATCTGTTGAAATGTTTTAGTGCTTTTGTTGAATTGTCTATTTTTTCTAAGCAATAGTTTTTAAATGTGTTTTGATACGTTTATATTATCGTTGCCAAAAGTTCAGTGAAAGTCCACTAGACTGTCATGCGGGGGACGTGGGTTCGAACCCTAGCTGTGTAAGTATCAAAATTTGTAATTTAATAATTTTAATAATAATAATTCTGTTTCATTAATAGTTTGGTCAAAACTAAACTTCAAAATAAGTTGCTTACAATCTTGCAAACAAAATTGCAAATTTCATTATTTATTAAAAAAAAAAATTTTAAACGAAAAAAATTTTTGTTGGCCTTGCCGGATTTGAACCGTGGACACTCGAGTACTAAACGCACACGTCAGCACACTCGGCCATACATGAACTTTAAAAACAGTGATAAAATTTCAATAAATAAGTTTTTATACGGGTTTCGTGTTCTATAGACCAACAGTCAACCGACTGTTGATTTGAAAGTTTCATTTGTTGGATGGTATTTAACAGTGAAATCTGTTATTTCAATCCATGTTTTGTTTGATATAACAGCATTTTTTCCCTGAGTGTAGTATATTTTACTCAGTCCTGAGATAACCCAGCAAACATAATGAGTCTTATGACTCTTTTAAGACTCATATTTATAAGTCTGAGCGCTCATAATGAGCTCATAAAAGACTTCGATAAGTGCGTGTTTCTCTTCCTGAAAGGGCACACAGATATGAGTCCAAAATAGGACTCTTATAGACAGAACTATTAGTGTTTTCGGAGTTTTATAAGATTCGATTTTAAGAGGCCTATATGACTCTTAAATAACAAAAATTATGATGCTCTAATGACTTATAATAACCAAATATTATGAGTCCTTTAAGAGTCTTTTAAGACTCTAATTTATAAGCTCATAAAATGATCATAAAAGAGTCTTACATGAGCGAATTTCCCTTTCTACTATAGAAGGGCACACAGATCTGACAATGAGTCCGAAATATAACTTTTATAAGAGTCCGAAATATGTGTTTTTTAAGAATCAGAATTATGAATGATAATTACATGTATTAAAATTCTTAAACCATAACATATCAATTTTCTCTCATCGATCTCGTTTCGATCTCTTGCATAATTTTAAAGAATGCCTTAAGTGTTGACTTTATGCCGTGCAATGAAATAACAAATGGCTTCTGAAAAATTGTATTAAACAAAACTGTTTGTCGAAAAAGTTGCTCTGAATTATATTGGTTTGTCTGTGTGATAAATATGAGCGCTCAAAAAACCATCATAAATATGAGCTTTTTCTGGGTCATTATTATGTGCGCTCATAAAAGGTTCATAAATAAGAGTCTTTTCGGCCTCAAAATCATGAGTACTCATTAAACTTTCATAAATAAGAGTCTTTTCGGCCTCAAAATCATGAGCGCTCGTCAGAAAATATCCTATTTTCAGAGTAATTTATATGAGCGCTCTTATAAATGTTGATTACGAAGTTACTATACCATTTCATTGACAACTTATACGTTTTCTTATTAATTTCGCCAACACAAATTTACAAGGAATATTAACGAGCATTTGATGTTGGGAAAACTCCATCAATTATCTGTCAAATCGTTTGATAAAATTAAAATATTTTGATTTTCTCCGTTGTTTGTCCAGTAGTTTGACGAAAAATTTGATAGTTTGAACTGACGTGTCGTCAAACGATTTGATAACTTATTCATTAATATTCATAATTATCAACTCGCCACACAGAACCACATGCTGTATCGTGAGCGCGATTTATGACACAAGGGATTAACTGTATTAAAATTGTCTTGTTTCGTGATCAGCCTATGGATCAAAAACGTACAAATTTTGGAAGCTGACGAAACAGTCAGATATATTTCATTCGTTAATGGCTTTGCAGAGAGAGAGAGAGAGCTATTAATCTCATGAACGGATTTTTTGAGAAAGTAACAACGTCGGAGAATGAAAAGAAAATCATTCTTCTAGGAGAAGAAGCTCATAAAAACATTTTTCCCTATGGAATACTTCAAAAAACAAATTATTACACATATACAACAGAACTAAAAATATTCTGAATAATTCCAAAAAGTAAATTCACCTGATATTATATCGCTTAAAAAATTATCAATTTGCAGAATTGTTCCTTTGAATGTTATCTACATTAAGCACGCATCACAAGTGGTATGTTTAATTTTCATAAGAACATAAAAATCTACCAGATCGGGAGAATTTCAATAAGACCTGAGAATTCATCGACCAATTTTGTACGGGGATATAATTTTTTTGTAATTTTCGTGTAACTGTTGTTTCGATGGCTCGAAAAATACGATTTAACTGCAGCTCATCTAATTTATGAAAAGTGTGGTATATTTTTGGCGTTTTACTATATATCTGTGTCGACAAGGAATAACAGCTAAACTCATTTTGAAAATTTCAGAAGAGCATTTTTCAGATGAAAATTGCTCCTTGTTTTTTTGCTTTGTTGTTTAGATTTGATGGCCTCAAACATTAAATTTTCAAGGTACAATCATAAAATTTGAGTACTAGTGTTTTTCGTTGATAAAAAAAGCAAAGAAATTAATAACCTCATTTTGTCCTAACTCGACTTTAACGGTTATTTCTTGTCGACACAGATATATGGAAGTTCCTAGAAAGGGCACGGAGAATCAGTAGCATAAAAGGATTAGACTATATCTAGTATTAATTAATACGTTTTGAATTATTCAATAAATAAGATTTGACAATTTTTTGTAAGCATTAATTTTTGGTTATTTTAACTATTTTTATTAATTTGCTAATCAATCGCATACAAATTTTCACAACACAATAAGTGCTGTCACTTGAAAATTTTAAATAGTGGTAGAATTTGCTCTAAAAGAGTGGTAGATTAAGACAAATAGTGGTAGATTTTTTTCTCTACGAAAAATTTGATTTATTTGCTATAATCTCATAAAACTTATGGTATAGCTTTATTTTGACGTTTATTAAATGTAAATGCAAAAAGTAAATTATTTGTACTTTTTGTACTACCCAAATTATTTTCCAAAAAAGCATAACATCCATTATTAATAGTGAAAACCCATAAAGACAATTTAAATGTGAAATTCAAGGTAATAGAATGGCTAGCTCACGAGCTCAACACACCAGGAAAAGTGGGCCATCTCATAGCTTCCTGTAACAAACTCTTAGATTCGGAGATCATGACTCTTCGTTTCCAAACGTCATATATTTGTTTTGTATTGGCAATAAAGGAGAGATATTAATTTGGCAATAAAGGAGAGATATTAATTTTTCACAATAAATAGAGATTTTTGTCATGTTTTGTGTCTGTTTTTCAAATATTTTCCATCGCTTTTTGGCTTCCTGCACATCACCTAAAATAATGGCGCCTTTTTAAATTCTTTAAGCAGTAGGAAAAGATGAATTCCTCATCTTATTTTTATAAATTTTTAGATTTTTGACTTGCGAAGCTCAAATACTTTTTAAATATATACACTTTGCATATTCCCGTAAATCCGCATCCAATTTTGAGCTTAAAAGAACGAACCAAACTGCAAATAAGGCAAGAGCAGACTGATATCTGGAAAAAGAACTGAACAAAAATTTAATAATTTTTTGTTTTTCATTGATTAAAATATGTTTTTAAAATTTATATGAACATTTTACATTTTATATACCCTAAACCTGAAAGGTCAGGGTATATTAACTTTGTGCAAACGCTTGTAACGCATAGAAAGAAGCAAGTCCGGTACAGAAAAGTGTATATATTCTTGATCAGAGTCACCTTGTGAGTGTGTTGTTCGTAAACACAAGATAAGAAGAAGGAGTTGAGTTACTTGAGATACCCACGGACACTCCTACCTTTCATAAAATGCAAAAATTTAAAACTGCATAAATAAGCTCATAATTAACCTACAACAATAAACATAAAGATGTCTTCGAAAAATGGGTATCATCAGCTCACGGGCACGCCCACCTCCCATACAACCCAAATATGGAAAACTCAATAAATAAGCTTCTGTTAAACCTACAGAGATTAAATTTGGTACGCATGTTTTTTATAACAAAACAAAGATGGTTTTGAAAAATGAACGTCATCCGCTCAAGGACACGCCTACCTCGCATACAACCTAAAAAGTTAAGAACTCAATAAATAAGAGAGATCAAATTTGGTATTTATATATTTTATACCGAAACTAACTAAGATGTGTTCATAAATAAAACATGGTATGTGTAAATTTTTCATCAACACTTAAATGCATATAAAATATGGGCTTCATCCGCCCAATGAAACGCCTATTTTAAATACTATTAATTTTTTTTGGAGTAGTGGTGACCATGGCATGCAGGTTAAGTGTGTGGCTTAGCATGCTCGGAGCCCGGGTTCGATCCCCAGCGGCGGCGAAAAGTTTTTTTCAATAAACAATTTTTCTGATCGGTCATCACCTCTCTGCAGACAATGGCAAACCTCAGAGAGTAAATAATGCCATGTAAAGCTTCTTTAGAACAATAACTTTAGCCGTTCGGAGTCGGCATAAAACATGTAGGTCCAGTTCTCGGTCAATGTGTGCAAACATTTAATAACACACACAACATAATTGATCATAAGAAGCTCGGTCAAAGTCCTTTCAAGGGCTGAAATGGCCAATTAAAAAAAAAAAAGGTTTAGGGTTTCAAGTCTCCGGCTCCGTAGATTATATGGGAGATCTGCAGGGGCTGAGCTACAAACCACCTGTCTAAGTGATCGTAGACACATAGTGGGTGAGTTGGAGTTGCCTTAAAAGCTCCATGTCCGAAACTAGCTGCCTCCTCTAGATTCTAAGCTCGTGCGTAGGGTTTACATCCCACCACATTATAACTGTCCAACAATAATCAAAATAGCCTAGCTATGAACGCCTCCTACGTTGACGACCACTGCAAAAGAAAAACGCACACTGCTTTACGGATATGCTCCTGGAATGTGCGGACCCTTAACAGGGAAGGTGCCTCTGTCCAATTGGTAGTACCCATCGTACAAATAAAGGCTGATACCACAGCCGTCCAGGAAATGATATGGAAAGAACAAGGCAGCTCTAAGAGAGCAGACTGTGATATCTTCTACGTTATCTGTCATGCGGAGAAGCGCGAATTTAAATGCGGACAATTCGCATCAAGGCGAAATTCTTCCACATGAGTCTAATTTGTGTGTACAAGCGATGACTGCTGCTTTCGCTGCTATCAAAAAGGAATCAGCCAAAGGTGAACGAGGGCAAAACAAAGTTTATGTTTAGGGAAGCGCAGCGTCTAGGCTCCCATGTTACAGCAGGCAAATATAACTTTGAAGTTGTCAAGGAGTTCACATACCTTGGCACCGCCGTAAACAGCAACAACAATGTCAGCCTGGAGATAAAGCGAAAGATAACTGATAATTGCTAATTGATGCTACTACGGGCTAAGTCAGCAATTAGGTTCCAGAGCCCTCTCTCGATCGAAAAAACTGGTACTCTTCAAGACGCTGATCATACATATGCTTCTCTATGGCGCTAAGGCATGGGTGGTATAGCAAACAGATGCAGTCGCTCTTGGGGTGTTCTTGAGCTCTTCGAAAAATATTTGGTCCTGTTTGAGTTGACGACGACTATTGCACGCCAAGCTCTACGACGACATTAACTTAGTCCACCGTATAAAAATGTAGCGAATACTACGGCTGGGTCATGTCTTTCGTATGGATGAAGAAGCTCCAGCGAAAAAGGTGTTTGAGGCGAAAGCCGAGGGGCGACGGTAAAGAGATCGACCATGCTTCCGAGAAAGTACTAACCGTGCTCGGTGAAAGAAATTGGAGAAGGCGCGCACGAAACAGAACGCCTGGCGAGAGCTGATAAAGTCGGCTGTAACCCGACCACGGGTTGTCATGGCTGTTTAAGAAATTAAATAAGATTTCAGCTGTTTAGTTTAATTTTAAAAGGGAAGTAGTAAAGCTTAGTGCCTTATTTTTTAGGAAATTATTGTTGCAACAAATTATTGCAACAACTGGGATATATGTATAATGTTTTATCATGATAATATCGCTTTTATTGACATCAATATTAAACAAATTTTACAACAAAGAAATACTTAATTATATTTTAAGAAAAGCCATAGAAATGTACATTTTTGGACCAATCACCACAATAGCCAAAAGAAAGCCAAGCCAGACAAAAAAAAAAAAAATATAAAACAAAAATAAATAAATTTAAAAGGCAAGTATCAAGGTAAGCAAAGAAACCAAACTTTACCTGATGCCACCCTGAGGCCAATCAGGCATAAAAGCCATTATTATTGAAAAAGTATTTATAAAGTAATAAAACAGAATCAAAATTTCATTGAAGACTAAAGGGACGCAGCAGTAGCGGATATAAGGCTGTGCAGAAAGAAGGAGTTATAAGCGGATAACCAAAAAGGGTATACAGTTCAGTGCCTTACATACAACAACAACAATGCACTCACATTGAAAGTAGCAAAGTTTTACTAAGAATTTATGTTTAATAAAATGTTAACGTGCAGACAAAGTAAGGAAAATGCACTGAAAAAAAACTATTCAAGCTAAAAACAACAAAAATATGTATCAACAACAATCACCAATATAAAAAGAAAAGACAGCAAAAATGTTTGCACTCACTAAAAGGTTAAAAACCATTCTTCAAAAAAGGCATATAAAGGCATGCCAAAAGAAATATTAAGAGAAAAAAAAAAAAAAAAAAGAAAAATTTGCTTCTTTGGCATATAACAGCGTTTCTACCTTTTCTTCTTTGAAAACATTCGGGCAGTTTTTATTTTTTATGATTGAACACAAAGATTCGCAAATAATTACAACTGAGTGAAACAACGCACAAGCCACAGCAAGAAGCCTTAATAGGCTACAAGAAAAAAAAAAAATTAAAAAAAAAACGGGAAAGGAAAAATTCTACAGAAACTAGTGACTGACCAAACGATTCATCTTCAACCTTCAGCCGCTGCTGGGCAAATAACCACAGAAGAATCGTCGCCGCTCTCTGCCCTCTAACAAACTTCTGTTGAAACCAGAGCAGCGCATATCGAAGCGAACCAATTATAACAAATAAAAAAAACAAAAACCAAACTAAAAATGAAAAGTTTTGTAATTAAAATTGGAAAATTTCCAGATAATATCTTTTTTCTTCATTTTAACTATGTTCAATTATTGTTCAATAGCAGGGTGGTGTTCGTGGTGGCAAGGCCGACTTTGGGCGCAGTCATTGACTGCGCCTAGCCTGCAGAATGGTTGGTGTGTGCCAGTGAAGGCAATTAAATGTTCCTTGTGCTAATACAGCAAATACGTTCCAATGAACGTCGAAGAAAATATTGTTAGAATGATAAATAGTGGGTAAATTGGTGGATTGATGATGCGGTGGGGTGTGTTAGCCATGTTGGGTTGAATAGCGTGAAGAGACTAAAAAGGCATGATATTTAAACAAAAACTATTCGCTGTTGCTTGATGAGTTTGTAGAGTTTATTTGTTTTGTTTAAACTAGCGGTAGTGCTTGAGCACAATGAACAAAAGTTTTTGAAAAAAAGAATAATCATTCTATGATTTTCAGAACATAAATAAACAGCTTCATATTTAAAAAAAAAAAATGAGATGATAATAATTTTGTTATAATACAATGATAAATTAGCTATTTAAATTGCTAAAAAACTGATCTATGAATGCATTTATCAAAGAACTTGTTGATGTTGTCTCCAAAAACTGTATTCGATATTTATAAAAACAATTTAAAATTTTGTTTTTTAAATTCTTGCTCACAACTTTAACAAGAATCAAACCAAATCAAATGTATTTGTGGCGATATTAAAACAATTTTGGTTAAGTAATAGTTTTGTTAAACCCTTGGGAGACAAGGAGGCGATCTTCACATGGCAAAGTGTCTGACTGCCTCAACTTGGCCAGGCTAGCATTATCCATATCGAAATCGTCTCAAGTCGACTCAAACCTCCACGTGGTGTCTCCTGGAAAAGTCAAAACTCTCACCCGACAGTCTTGGCGTCTAATTTGAGCGGCGGATTTCCTTTGGCCATCAAGCAAAGGTTGTGCGTTGGGTTTGAAGCCCACCATGTAATTAAATATATCAATAAAGACTATAAGAATAAATGAAAGAATTATCCCCAAATCTGATGACGACCTCTGTGCCTCGGTGCCTCTGTCCTATTGATTATTATCTTGGAAAGTTATAAAGCTGATAATACTGCAATCCAAGAAATGCGATGGAAGGAACAGTGTTCCGGATTTGTAGTTGGCAAGAGAATACGGCATCATGTCCTGCGATTCACTCCTGTGAACGAACGACTTGCCATAATCCGCTTCAAGGCTAAATTTTTTAACATAAGCGCACGCTCCACAGAAGAAAAAGATGACGAGACCAAAGAAAGTTTTTATGAGTGCCTTGAAGACGCATACGAGCACTGCCCCCGTCATGACATAAAGTAAGGAAATCATATTTGGTCCAGCAGTCGGAAAGTTCAACCTTCACGACAACACATCCGATAACGGAATGAGGTTGATTGACTTCGCCGCAGTACGAAACATGGTCGTTAGAAGCACTAGATTCAAGCATCTCAATATTCATAAGGCCATCTGGCTGTCCCCTGATCAAAAAACATGTAACCAAATTGATCACGTTTTGATTGACAAAAGGCACTCTTCCAGTATACTAGACGTACGCACGGTCCGTGGTGCTAACATAGACTCGGATGATTATCTTAAAAAAAAAAAAAACAAAAAACAAATTGGCCATTTCAGCCCTTGAAAAGACTTTGACCGAGCTTCTTATGATGAATTGTGTTGTGTGTGTTATTAAATGTTTGCACACATTGACCGAGAACTGGACCTACATGTTTTATGCCGACTCCAAACGGCTAAAGTTCATGTTCTCAAGAAGCTTTACATGGCATTATTTACTCTCTGAGGTTTGCCATTGTCTGCAGCGAGGTGGTGACCGATCAGAAAAATTTTTTAATTGAAAAAAACTTTTTGCCGCGGCTGGGGATCGAACCCGGGCTCCGAGCATGCTAAGCCACACACTTAACCTGCATGCCACGGTCACCACATGAGCTTATTTATGCAGTTTTTAATTTTCGTGTTGTATGGGAGGTAGGTGTGTCCGTGGGCGAATTCCAAAAATATTCAATAGTGCAGATCCTTGGGTTTATGTGAACATGAGTACCAAGTTTCATTGAGTAGCCGAGCTATAGCTGTTAAGACCTCGTCGGGCAACGGAACTTCAACTCTATCTTTGATAATTATGGTTTTCGAGATATCATCTCTATTGGCGGAATTGTTGTTAGCGTCGCCATTTAGAAGACTAGAGAATTGTTCCCTCCATAACATCAGTGTACTATGGATATCAGGAAGTGGCTCCGGCTAAGCGTCTTGCGTCCATGCATCTCAAAAATCCAATTTTGAGTTGTGACAGTCTTGCATGAAATAGAAATATTTTTGTTGTGATTTTTGCATCCAGTTATTTGTTATTTTAGCTTTTTTGTTTTGATTTGAAAACGTCTCAAAACTAGAGCTGTTTTATTTAACTCCGCAACATTTACTTAAATTTCTTAAAGCTTTTCTTAGTTTACCAAATACTGCTTTGTAATATATTAAAAATGTATGCAATAAACCACTGATAGAGGGCGCAGCATGTTTTTGACCTCAAGAATAAGAAATGTTCTAATTTCACAAACGCACAACCATGAATTAATTGTTGCTTGATGTTGGTTGGTTTGTTGCATGAACGGAGTGCAAAGAGTTACGCATACTTATATACAAACAAGCTCATACAAACACACACACACACACACATATATTGGCGCAGTTTAATAACCAGAGCAACCGGAAAGCCATGAGCAGCTAGCAGTAGGCTTAATTAAAAGGAAACTGATTTTATTGCATATTTGATGAGCTAGGCGCTTGCTTTTGTGTTTGTGTTGCTTAATTTGGTTTTTGTGTAAGCAAGTGTATTTGTATGTATTTGTTGTGTTAGTGTGTGTGTTTGTGAAGGGCTATGTGTATTTATTAACTTGGCGCCTTCATGAATGTGGTGTTAAATACCATTACCGCTAAGCCAGCTAGCTGCCGGAGTAGCTATTCTGGCTACAGTTGTTGTAACTGATGGTATTGTTGCTGCTGCTGTTGTTGTTGTTGTTGTTGTTGTTGTTGTTGTTGTTGTTGTTGTTGTTGTTGTTGTTGTTGTTGTTGTTGTTGTTGTTGTTGTTGTTGTTGTTGTTGTTGTTGTTGTTTTTGTTGTCATAAAGTTAACTTTAGCTTAACATAAATTGTGATGAATACTAAAAAGGTAGACGACATTGTGTTTATTTATTTTTGCCTCACAATCCGAGTGCCCCGAACAACCAACACTTTGTTGCCCACTAAATAATTTCTATGTAGAAATACTCGATGACATTTTCTACCAACCCTCCACGAATTGTTGCTACTTTTATTGGTGTATTGTTGCTGTTGTTGTTGTTATTGTTGTTGTTGTTGTTAATGTTGTTCTTTGTTGTATTTTTAACGATGTAATCTTGTGTATAAATGCTGAATTTTATTAACGTGTGTTAATTTCGTATGCAATAAAGTCAGTTCGAGATTCGAAAAATTAATAAAATGAACTCGCAGATATTTAATGCCAGGCAATAGAATGAGACGTGGTTAGCTTAACAAGCAGTCGTCAGTCAATAAGCTGCAAGTAAGCCAGAAAGAGAAAGTGAGAACGTGTGTTCTAAATCTAGGATATGCTATGTGAAAATTAAAATAAATCAGTTGTATACAACTAAAATAAATAAAAACTAAAGGCTCACTCCAATTTATTTCATCAAAACAAAAAAAAAAACCGCTGTATCATCTCGAAAAAAAAATTGATGTGAGTTGTTGCACCATTAGTTTTTGCCTTTAATGTACTCCATTAACTTGAAGGGGAAGTTTTTATATTTTTTTTTTAGATTTTTTCATCGGAAGTAAGCTTTTCATTCATGCTTTCTGTAATCAATCAAATATTAATAAGTATTAAGCCGGATCGAAATTTAGATCAATCTTTTGCCAATTTTTCAATAATTTTTTTTGCCTATACCTTCTTTCTCTTCAGAATGCATACCCAAGATAAGCAAAATAGTGAAGATTGTGACAGTTCACAAATATTGATTAAAAAAAAATGTTGAAATTTGCTGTTTTTACAAACTCTTTTGAGACCCCAAAAAACAAGATATTTCTTAATTTTCGAAAGACATGTTTTTTTAAACACCTATAAAATACGTATTTTGCATGGTATTCACATGATTTAAGCTTATCGTATGGTGTGGTTTAACCAAAACTTAGGGCCACATTTATATAATACGTGAGAAATTGATATTCAGAAGGCTTTTTTCAGCTTAATTATTATTTAATTGCCATAATTACCGTTCGATTTTGACAAATCTTAGTATATATGAGTTTTAAGGTACGCAAAATCGAATTATGATAACCATTTTTTTAAAAAGTCTACGCCAAATGGCGCTCCAGTACAAAATTAATCATTTTCGAAAATATATTTTTATGGTACTCAGTTTGGATCGAACCACTCCATACGTTATAGCAATGAAAATAACAGCTCAATGCTTTTCTGATAAGCAAAATGCATGTAAATACTATTAAAAATACTTATTTAATGGTATTTAAAAAAAAACATCTTTTCGAAAATGACGAAATATCTTTTTTGGGGTTTCCAAAGAGTTTGTAGGGGAAGAGTGGCATGAAAGAGCCAAGTTTTGAAAGAGCCATCTTGATTTACGCGGTAGTTTTCATACGAATGCTTCTTAAACTATAATTTTTAAGAAGCAATACTCGCCATATGGCACCCTCGAACATTTGACAGTTCACTGATAATAAACGACGATGGTGTATCGTATTTTGGATTTCTTCATCATTAAGTAAGTTTTTCAGAACATTTTATTTGTTTTGTGACGTCTTCACTTTTAAAACTAACAGTAATATTATTATACTATAATTTTATGGATATATTAGGCCTACCAATAACATATTTATTTTGCCGGAAAAATCTTGATTTCATACTAATTTTTGAGGTTATGTTTCTTTGGACAATATGTTTTGAAAGAGCTGGGTTGCGGTGGTATGAAGAAGAATAAAGGAAGTTTAAATTATTTTTGTCAAAAATGTTTTTAAGTGTTTTAAGCCTCTTATTTTGTTTTTGGAATAGGTCTTATTATTATAGATTTTCTTCAAAGCGATTTAATTCTTTTGCTAAAAATATTTTTAAGTTTTTTAACTATTTTTTGTTTTTAGTTTTGAATTTTTTTATTTATTTAATTTGTTTTTGTAAAAACAATACTTTTTATAATAGCAATTAATATTTTTAATAAAATATTCGTTATTTTTCGTGTTAAGTCTTGTAATAAGAAGTTGGCTCTTTCAAAACTTTGGTTGACTCTTTCAATGCCCATGTCCAAGAATATTTTTGATTTTGGAAAATATTTCATGGTTTTACGTTCATAAATGAATGAGAAAATACTTTTGATACAAGAATTATAATTTTATTAATTATTTTTATATATTTTGTAACTTTTTTAAAACTGGCTCTTTCATGCCACTCTTCCCCTAAAAACAATAAATTTCAACTTTTTTGTAACCAATATTTTTGTACCGCTACAATATTCACTATTTTACTTATCTTTGGTATCCATTCTGAGGAAAAAAATAGTTATAGGCAAAAAAATTGATTTTTTGGCCTAAAAAGTGGTTCAGGAGAACCAAGACCGCTCTCCGATAAAAAAAAAAATCATACAGAAATAGTTTTTAAGAGTCCCTCTAACTTTTAAACCTGTTGAGCAGCGTAAAAAAATTAGAAATTAATTGCACGTTAAGTGGTAAAAAAGTGTTGGTGAAAATTGAAAAATGAATTTTGATAAATTGAAAAAAATCACAAGAACAATACAAAAAGAAGTTTCGCTCAAAACGTGTGTTGCACACTCGAAACCGTAAGACCAAATATCGAAACAACAGCTTTTCAATATATTTAATATAAGCTGCTTTCGATTCGCCAGTTCTCAACTCGCTTGTGAAAAAAACGGCTACTCATTTTGATTTTATTTATTCAATAGTTGGCAGCACTTTTGTTATGGCGGCCACATCAATAAATAAATTAAAAAATTTTTACCTGCCAATAAATCAATCGACATAAGGACATGGAAACATTTTGAAATATTTTGAAAATAAAACAGTTGACTGCTTGAAGAAATTTTATTTTATTTTTGTACTCACATCACATTTCGCAGAATCTATGATATTTCACCCTATCGCGTACACAAACCAATTAAAAAAATAAGAACTTGGCAACGCAACTTTACTCAACTCAATAGCTAGTTGGCTTTCTCTTTGCTCAACTAGCTGGAGACTTTGTTGTTGTTTTCTCATACAAATTTTGAAATAAGCTACTTCAATTGAAAATAGGCTGGCGAATCGAACACAGCTATAGATTTCTTATTAATCACAACAAAAAACAAGTAAAGAAAGCCTAAAGTCGGTTTTGCCCGACTATAAAATGCTCTAAACCGACTTTTTCAAAATACAATAATATTTTTTAAAATGAGGATGTCAGTGGGCGGATAACACATTTAGGCCCAACCAAAATAGACGAAACAAGACGATTGCAGTCTGACTAACGTTTGCATTCGTTACGGCTGTTTTGGCATTTAATTTAAAAGAAAAACGTTGTCGAACACGTCTTACCTGATCAACTGACAACCGAAATAAATACTTGTATATTACTTTTTATCTCCAACAACGACAATAAAATAATAAATATATCGCACACTAAATACAAAACAGTCACAACTCAAAAAACATGACTTTTCAGGAGAAGCTAAAAATAAAGCTTTGGTTGATACTAGAGAAGAAAAGCAATTTTCTTTTAAACACACAAACTTCATTCGTCCAGTTAATGAAGAAAATAATGAAAAAGATAGTGAGATATGTGTTTTGTGTTAAAAAAATTTTGAGTTGTGACTGTTTTGTATTTAGTGTGCGATATGTTAACTTGCACTAATTGATAAAAATGCAACAAAACTTGATGTAAACACACTCAACACAGTTGTTGCTGACGAGTTGAAACGGTAAAAGTTCGGTTCTTACGGAACATAGCGTCTAGTCAAACGTTTCGATCAAATACGTTAGACCATTTTGGTTAATGACATTGTTTCACGTATGCTTGAATTTACTCGTTACGTCTCGTCTCGTCTATTTTGGTTGGCCCTTTTCTCAACAACATGTTTGTTTTGTTATAAAAAATATGGAAACCAAATTTTATCTCTTTACGTTAAACATAAGCTTATTTCTTGAGTTTTGAAATTTTGGGTTATATGGGAGGTGGGCGTGTCCATGGGCAAGTGACACCTATTTTTCGAAAACATCTTTGTTTTGATATAAAATACATGCATACCCAATTTTATTGTTGTAGGTTGATTTTTAGCTTATTTATGCAGTTTTCGATCACAGAAATATTCAATAGTCCAGGTCCTTGGACCCATGTGTCCATGTGTATTGAGTTTCACCGAATTATCTCAACTCCTTCTTATACTGTGTTTACGGACAACACACAGATGGACGGAAGTACAAGGATAGCTTGACTCACGAGGTGACGCTGATCAAGAATATATATACTTTTCTATACCGGACTCGCTTCGTTCTATGCGTTACAAACGTTTGCACAAAGTTAATATATAGCCCGTTTCAAAATAGAAGAACATTTTTTAGTTTCATTTTTCGATGCGCAGTGAGAAATTATTTTTAAAGCTAGAAAAATTTTTAGAGCGTAATTTCTTGCTCTTTTTGTACTGTTCGCTGAACTTTATGCTTTTTTTAGTGGTTTTTACTATTTTTCTATATATTTAAATGCGCAAACATTCAGAACAAATGATCGTACAAGTACGGTGTTGCACCGACGTCCTGCAACAACCTGCATCTTGAGAGAGAAATCAAATACAAATTACATAAAAAATAAATTATTTTCTCAAGAAAAAATTGTGAAGTGAAATTTTGGCTAACAAATTATTTTTTGACGCCCACTTTTTTTTCAATTTTGATTGGTTGATTTTGAAAAATAAAATTCAGTACTTCCGCAGCGCAGTTGCGATGAACAACAAAATTCAGGAATATACATTAATTTTTTTCATTTATTTTTCTGCTCAGAGAATATTCAATTTTTTTTTTAATGTCGACCAATCAGAATGAAGAACGCTCTCAAAATTATTTTCTTATTCTCTAACATGCGCGAAAATGTTCTTCTCTTTTGAAACAGGCTATACCCTGACCTTTTAGGTTTAGGTTATAATTACATAAGAATAAAAACTTTTTAACAAAAAAAAAAAAACCTACTTCAAAATCACTACAAAGTAAAAAAATAATTTTAAATTACTTTTACTATTTATTTCTTGTTCAAACTTGATAATTTATTTATATTCATTATATTGGAAGTCTTATGATATCAATTATTCTGAATTTTTTTAATTTATATCATAAATATATTAATTTTTTATGATAATAAAAGCTTCTAGTCAGCGCTAACCATTGACATAAAATCATGATATTTTTGCCATCCCTACTCTATTTAAGACTTTTTTATTTGTGAACATCCTGCTTAGGTGACGCTGTATTAATTTGTTATCTTAAATTTTCTTAAATCTTAATTAATGCTATATGTGTGTTACAGCTGCACAAAAAATATGATTATATTAACGCCGACTTCAAAGCTTTTATTATAATAAAAAATTAATATATTTATGATATAAATAAAAAAAATTCAGAATAATTGATATCATAAGATTTCCAATAAAATAATGAATATAAATAAATTATCAAGTTTGAACAAGAAATAAATAGTAAAAGTAATTTAAAATTATTTTTTACTTTGTAGTGATTTTGAAGTAGGTTTTTTTTTTTGTTAAAAAGTTTTTATTTCTTTCTTTTTAGAGAAAATGATATATATTAAAAAAATGTTTAAATTAATTAAACACCAATTATTTATGCTCATAATATGGAAAATGCTTTTCTGTCGTTTCTTATTCTGTTCTTTGTCAATATCTTTATCAGTACCTAATCTTGTATTTTTATCAGTACCCCAATGTCAATATTGACTGAAATATAGTGTGTTTGTAATAGTGACACGCCTCTTTGTCAAGAATATCACACTCTTTGTCATAGTGTTTTCAATAGTTCTACCCATTCTAACAATGAATTTTATCACCCTTAAGTCAATTTTATACAGTTTTTTTACACACTGCCACACCCCTTAGTCGAATAACGCCCAATTAATCGGTAGTATTTTGTAATAATTGTGCCTACATCTGTAATTTTTCAGTTAGTAGCATCAGTATTCGATTTAGTGTTTTCTAATATTGCCACACCCCTTTGTCGAATGACGCCCTCTTTATTGACAATTACTTGTTATAAGTGTGCCTACCTCTGTACTAAATATCAGTACTCTAGTGTCAATATTATTCGAGATACAATGTTTTTTATATATTGCCACACCCCTTTATCAAACAACGCCCACTTTATTGAAATACATTTTTTATAATTGTGCCTACCTCTGTAGTCAACATTAGTACTCCAGTGTCAATATTATTCGAGATACAGTGTGTTTCATATATTGCCACACCCCTTTATCAAACAACGTCCACTTTATTGAAATTAATTGTTTTATAGCTGGCCTACCCCTGTAGTTAACTTTAGTACTCTAGTGTCAATATTATTCGAGATACAGAGTTTTTCTAATATTGCCACACCTCTTTGACGACTAACTCCCACTTAACTGACCGTTATTTTTTATAATTGTACCTACCCTTGCATTTTTGCTGTGCATTTTATTGACTCTAGTACTCTAGTGTCAATATTAACAGAGATACAGTGTTTTTCTTATAGTGACACGCCCCTTTATCGAATACCGCCCACATTACTGGCAGTTTTTTGTTTTTTGTTATATTTGTACCTACCTTTGTACTGAATTTTAGTATCATAGTGTCAATAGTAATTGAGATACAGTGTTTTTTTTAATATTGCCACTCCCCTTCTCGAATAACGCCCATTTTTTTTTTACAAAAATTTGTAGTAATTTTTCCTACCATTGTAATAAATTCCTGTACCCTAGTGTCAATATTATTCGAGACACAGTAATTCTCTTATATTGCCACACCTCTTTGCCGAATTACGCCCACTTTTTTTAAAGTAATTTTCAATAATTGTGCCTACCTTTGTACTTAATTTCAGTACTCTAGTGTCAATTTTCTTCGAGATACAGAGTTTTTACAATATTGCCACACCTTTTTTTAGAATTACGCCCACTTAAGTGATCGTCATTTTAAATATTTGTGCTGGCCCTTGTAATTTTACTGTGAATTTTATTACCGTAGTGTCAATATTTAATGAGATACAGTGTTTTTCTTATAGAGACACGCCCCTTTTCCGAATACCGCCCCCTTTCATAAACGGGCACCTCCGCGTAGATAATTTCTATATGTTGAAAAAAAATTACGGCAATCGGGCAAGTACTTTAGGAGTAATCGATGTACAATCGATGTATACAACCCCAAAATTGAAAACTTTATAAAGAGGCTTGCCTTTACTCTTTAATTTTTTTAAATCTCATACAAAAAGAGCAACAATTTAAAATTTTGTATCCTTAAGAATTGGTCGTGGGGGTATTTTAACTTCGATATACCTTACTAGTGTTTTAATATTTCTGATTTTTAATTAAGGAACATTATAAAACAAACCTATACTCAAAAAAACTAAAAAATTTTAAATAATTTAATAACAGACACTCTCTTCACGAAACTACCGCTACGTATTACTTTGCGGGGCTGACAAACAATTTAAGCTACTTTATTGCTCATGTTGCTTTCCTTCCAGTTTTAGTTTCTTGTATTTTCGATCTTTGAGGTGAGACAGCATCGGGAAGACGTCCCTAGACGCAGACATATGATAGGTCGACTGCAGTCTCTTCTTGTAAGGGAACCACTTCAGGAAATGATCCCTGGACAACGTCGCAGTCGGAACATCGTTTGCAGTCCCTTGCAAAATGAGCACTTTTGTTCAAAACTCCTTGACCTCGGGCAAGTCAAGCAATCATGCTATTTCGTTGCTTTCCATGTTATATCAAATTGATTGTTGGTTCACGGGTGTGGAGATCATTTCAGGAAATGACGCATGGTCTGACGACTGCGGTCTCTTCTTGCAAGGGAACGAACCAGATCGACTGAGGTCTCTTGAAAGATTAACGCTTACTAGTATCGCCTGGGGTCGAAATTAGACCAATAAGTCGATTAAAATAAGTTTGAGGCTATAACTCTTAATTGATTGGAGATATAAAGCTATTTTCTCCAAAAAAAATTTTTTTTTATGTAATTATTTTTTTCAAAAACAGAAAAACATTTTAAAAAAATTTAATTTTGTCAAAGAAATCATAGGGGGAGCCTTGAGTTTTTGATGGCACGGACAGATTATTAATTTAGTGTCAAGACAATATAAATTCACCTAAAATTCGGTATAGACTTTGAAAGAAAATCAAAAATGCAATTTTGAGTTTTGGTTTTTTTACAACAAAAATCATTTTTACCCCATATTTTAAAAATAAATCAAATTTTATGGTCTTTTTTAAAAGGAATTATTTTAATATAAACAAACAAAAAACGGTATTATTTTCAAAAGTTTTTTTTAAGTTAACTGATAAGACTTAAATACAAAAAAAAAAAAAATAAAATTTATTCACAGATGGCGGAGATATTGGCTTCAGAAATTAGAACATTCAATTTGAGGCAGTTTTTTTTTCTCTCTCTTGGCATTTGGTTGAAACACACGCTAAATAACTAACGACAATATTAAGAAAATTCATTAAAAATACTTTTGGTTAGAACTTTGCTGTAAATTATATCACATTTGAAAGAAAATTTAACAAATTTTCAGAAAAAAAATAGAAAAATTGAAAAACCGTTAAAATTAAACCAAGACATTTACATGGAAAGTCCAATTTTTGAATATAAAACACATTTTTTTACAAATGTTACAAATGACGAATGGATAAAACTACATTTTTTTAAAAAATTGTTACTTTTAAAAAAAATTCAAATTCGACCGACTCAATAACTCTACCCCAACCAAATTTCATATTAATTAAAAAGCGGGTTTTTTCTCAAAAATTTAAATTCTTTATACATTCTGCACATTTGGGCAACATAACCTTTCGAATGACATAAGTTTAATTTATTTGAGTTTTAGTTAATACCAAAAAAGCGTACGACAGCTTTAATGTTCACATATTAATATATAAGATGCTCAAAACCCCCTGACAAGGTTAAGAATTTTTTGCTCTTCTAAACTTCTTATGGCGTTGCGCAGTCTCTCTAAGTGACAAAATTCTTTCGTTATCGGGCATTGCATGCTAAGGTTAAGTTTTCTTCTGAGTTAAGCACTATATTCACCAAAGGTTCCATTGCTGGCCACCTTCCTACTTTATTACTTAGTTCTAGGCTTTGTGGATTAAATTTTGCTCCAAACTTGAATGGGATAACTAAATAAAGAGCATTTAAGAGAAATCTTCTTTTGTTAGTGCGGCTAATTTTGAGATGCTTAGACCTTCGGTGAGTTCTTGTTCTCGATTATTTTTAAAATACGATATAACTGCGGGGCCTCCAACTCCTTTTTAAAATTATGGCATGATGACTACCTAATTTACACAGTAAGCAACCATTTCTCATCATTTATGTTTTTTTCGTTTCGATGTGTTATCTTTAGTTTTCGTTATTGTTTTTCGATAAGAGCGAAATATCAATAAATTTGTGTGTTTCCTTAAATGCCAAAGTGAACGCCAAATGGAAGGCGCTGGAAGCCTCGAAGCTTCATTTCATATTCGAAAAGGGCGGTAATGTCATACTTCCATTTACTACCGGGATGATACTTGGTTAATTATTGCCATAAGTAGCGTTAAAGTTCTGAACTTTTTTTTTTGTTTTTTCATGTTCTGTGGAAAAAACACAACATTTTTATTAACTTCAATAAACTGCTACATATAAAAGGAAAATGCACAAAACTTATTTTAATGTGTTTATTTTTTTTTGCAACTGCCTAGAACAACTTTAAGCCTAAAATACTCGAGTTATTTTTTGCAATGCAAAAGTTTGCATTATTTCATTAAATTTTCTGTGTAAAGTTTTACGCTTAAAATGTTAAATATTTGTTAGAGTTGCCAGTAGCAGGCAAAAGTATACTAGCAGCAGCAGCAGCAGCAGCAGCAGCAGCAGCAAAAATAACAATAAAAATAATAACAAGCGCAGGCAGCAGCAGCAGTAGCAGCAGCAAGGAGAAAATTGAGGTTATAAAGTGAGAATATTACAGAGCAGATGGGCAGAAAATACGCAATTTGCGGGTTTGCCACTGAGAGAAAAAAAAAATGCAAACATCGTTTTTATCAAAGCTGAAATCTTCAGGCTAGACTACAGAAAAATGTAAAAACAGTTATGTCTAGAATTATTGGCATATTGCCTGGCTGGTTGTTGTCTTGGCTAATATTTCAGACTTGTTTGATTTTGACAGTTATACAAGAGCATCAATGTTTCAATGCAAAGTTTTAACATTTTTTTCTCAGTGTAAACTCTTTTACATACACACTAACACACGAATAATGCCAAATAAGCAGCTCACCAACGAACGAACGACGTTGAAGCAAGCAATGAGAATTATCGCTTGAGGTGACTTAAAATTTATTTTCGGGTAATTACAAAAGAGGAATTCACATTCTTGTAACCCGAAATTGCTTGTTATAACAAAAGTTGAATTGTTGCCATAATGGAAAAGGAAATGAAACGGAGTTGTGGTATGAGTTAAAAAGCGAAATAAAAACGAGCGAAGATGTGAAGATAGTAGCTATATGGCTTCACTTAAGTCTAGAGTTGCCAAATGCATGCCGAAAAAACTATTAAAAATTGTTTTGGGAAAATATTATAAAAACTGTTATGAAACATATGGGATTTGTGGTAAATTTATATAACTAACAAAACAAAAATACATTTAGGTTTTTCACAACTTGAAATAAGCAGTTGTATCGTTGTATTCATATTTTCGTCGTATTCACATTGTTTTTGTTTTCTATTTGAAAGATAAATCAAACGTAGGAGCTCAACAAACGTTTTTTTTTCTTTCATATAGAAAACAAAAACAATTTGAATACGACTTGAATTCGAATACAACGATACAACTGTGTATTTCAAGTTGTGAAAAACCTAATTGTTTATATTTACAATAAAAATTAAAATTAAAAATGTCAAAACTTATTTTCATATCTGTGAAAAAAAAAACTATTTAATAAATATTTTTATAAAATTTCAATGCCAAAAAACTATTTAACAATTTATTTTGGCCAAAAAATTCTGACTTACACCAGATTATAACAACAGAATTATGACTACAAAAGTCGAATACTAAAAATTTTGTTTTTCTAAAATAAGATATTTAATTTCTCTTCTTAAAATTTTGTTAGATCATAAATAGTTTTTATCTATGGCTTTATGTGAACCGGCTTATAAATAAAAATGATGTAATTATTAAAAATCAGAATTTCGTAAAAACAGACTCATGAAAAACACAATTTGAAAACCGAATTTTAACAAAATTATTATTATTATAATAAAATTCCGTCAAATGTGAGCGCGGAACGTTTGATTTTTTCTGAAAAATTTCACAGCATATTTTTAGGCATTGTTTGATTTATTGAAACTTCAGAAACTTTTTATATTTTTTTTTTTTCATTTTGAAATTTTCAGTTTTACAATTTTTCATTGTACCTGCTATGATTTGGCACCTACTATGATTTCCGTTTCTATTTTAAGGTATTTTAAAAATATATGGAACTAAAAATCGCTGATTTCAATATTTCATGTTTTTTCCTTATTTGAAACCGTCCCCGGCATTTTTGACGGGAAAGAACTTATTTTAGTATATTTTCTTAAAGTTTTCTTAGTTCTTAAAGTTTATCAACCAATTTCGACAGTGAGAATACTGTGTTTTCCAGTATGGAAATTAAAATTGGTTATAAAATTTGAATTTTTAACTACAAAAATAAAAATTCTTAAGAAAATTGACGCTCTTATTATGGATGATAAAAATAAATTCTCTTAATTGTCTGAAACGTTATTCTATGTTGTACTTGAGTGTTTACCGAAAAAACTAGTTTTAAAAGTTAACGGACTCTTATATAGCTTTGCTAGTTCAAAAACATTTATATGGCGTGAAAATGTATATTTGTGCGGCATTAAATTTTAGTTGATCATATTAAGTTAATTAATTTTAAGGTAGATTTAGTCGTCAAATGTTTTAATAATTGGCAACGTTCTTTTTTTCAACTTCGCACATCCAATTCGGGTAATATTTTTCCATTCCAATGGACTGTAACTACGTCAAGTACATTGTTCTGAAACTCAGTTTTTATTGCTTCTGCCCTGGATTTTTCGACTGAGTATGAATTCGCTGAATCAAGGATTTGTTAATGGGGAAATCATCGCCGCTCAAGCCAAGAGCTTTTACGATCGCTGGAATAATGTTAACGGAGTCTCATGCTTACCTGGCATCGATCTTAAGCTGTGACAAGTTTAGGTGTTTTGAGATTCTTTGTACTACTGTTTGAACTTTTTTCAGGGAACGACTGGCAAGCTGAGTTCAGAATTCAAAATTAGTTCTGCGTCCGAATATTCTGGTAATTCCAAGTCATTAATAGTAGAAGTATATGCAACAGCTGGTATTCCTTTCCTATTCTTCCAACCGTCTTTGCATAGCTCTTTCTTCTCAAATTTTTTGTCAACACCACCTGTGCTTCTCGGTCTACATGGCTCTCTCTGTTTCTTTCTCTGGCATTAGCAAGTGCGATATTAAATAATGCTATGTCTACACAGAGAGTTAAGTTAATTTTAACTAACATTTAACCGAAGTTGTTCACACAGAGATACCGTAGCAGAATTGAGTTAAATTTGCCGATAATGCTGCTGGTGTCTCTGCGTACACATGCGTTTTTTTCTTGCTATGCAAAAGCTCTGCCCATATTTGGATGAAAACTACTTTCCCCACTATTGCCCAAATCCTTTTCGAAGTTCTTTTACCCATTTTTAAAGAAAATAACAACATATAGTTAAAAAAATAATTGGTATAATTAACGAATCAGCTGTTCTATTTTGACAGTTCTTGTAAAAAAAGTTTCTTTCATGAAAAATACCACTGAATATAAACATTTATATTATTTTGTAGTGTACTTTTAGGCACTTTTTACATTGAGTCATAAAAACTCAGAATATATAATGAGTTAAGTTGAGTTAAATCGTACATTTTTGTACTGGTAACGCAAGAGTTTATTTCTCGTTAAATGGGAAAACTCAGCTTTGTACTGGTAACTCAAACTTAACTCTCTGTGTAGACGTAGCATAAGATATCATGGTAAATTTAAAAATTATTTTCGCTTAAAATTACATTTATGCATGTAAAGTTACAATTCAAAGCAGTTTGAAGATGAGTTTGTAAGAAATCTACACACCACAAGATTTTCACTGTCTCTGACGGCCAGCTTTACTTCGCGAATATTATAAAATAAAACAGGGAGAACTTTTTGATTAGATGCTAATTTTGCACCATTAATTTGATAATTTATTGAATAAAGTAACAAAAGTAGTAAAAAAAGTGTTCAGGAATCAAATGATCGTCAGCATAATATACTTTCGTAACAGAGCTCATCAAACGAAAAAAAGAGCGTAAAAAGTAACGTGACCATAGATTACACTGGCTTACAAATAACGAAAAGTTGTTTGTACTTTGAATGCCACTATCCTTTTCTCATGTTAAATTGGTCGCTAATTCCGAAAAAAAAATTATTTTTTTTTTCTGTCACTCCGTTTTCAAGATATTGCCCACTGTAGGGTTTTCAACGAAAAAAAAAAGTTGGTTCCACTTAATTGCATATATCTCCAGAACCAACAACAGTAATCAAACAAATGATATATCAAATAAAAGCTAATGAAATTTCTTGCAAACAATGCAAACATCATTTTTTGGTCGAGTTGTTAGTTTTGGCGGAATTAATTCAAATTTCGGGGATTTTTTTTATTTTCAGAAAAATTTCCAAAAAAAGACAAAATAGTTGCAAATTTCGTTAAGAAATCAAAATATTTTATTACTTTTGATATTTTTTACTAAAAGCCTTTATTTTTCCAAAAAAAATAAGCTATTGTCGAAGAAAATCTATTGAAAAATGAAAAATTTGTGTTTAATGGAACGAAATCACCCAAATTGTGTGATTATCAATTTATGCATTTGGACTTATTTTATTGCCATAAAAAAAAAAATGAAATGAGAACTAAAGGTTGTTGTAATAAAGTCATATATTCTTCATTTTTATTGTTTTTTAATAATGAAAACCCTACAGTGGGCAATATCTTGAAAACGGATTTTTTTTTCGGAATTAGCGACCGATTTAACATGAGAAAAGGATAGTGGCATTCAAAGTACATATTGGCTGTAAACCAGTGTTATTGGACCGTCACCAAAAGGTCACAGCTCTTAACCCGCGCAACTTGTATGGGCAAAATTAAACCTCAAGTCGGCAGGGTTATCGCTTATAGATAACGCTTAAATTTTTTGTCTAGACAATGTTGTCATAACGAATGGGTCATAACGAAAGTTTTTAGAGGGTATACGTTAAAAAAATATTGAACTTGCAATTTAAGAGACACTCTAATGCATATGTTTACTGAGCATGTGCACTTGTTCATGAGCTCCAAGTAATTATACATGGCTTAAGTGTATTCATACACAAGCTCATGGAAATCACAAGAATAGTTATGTAAACGTATAAAAATGTCCACAAATCTGTTGTTCACAAAATTCCTGATCGCGAACACTGTCTTAGAGAATTAATTTACTCTCAGTATATAAAGAGTGCAGCAAGTGTGCAAGAGTGTATAAAGAGTGCAAGAGCAATTATGAAAAACATGATAATTAATTTTTGCATAGCGACAGCGAAAACTTTCATATCATGTGTGCCGCTTGCCAACGCATTGTTAACGAAAAGGATAGAAACAACAACACAAGTACCGGCAGTGTCAAAGTCAAGCTGTTGAACAAACAAATACACAAATATAATAATAAAGCCGTACAATATAAGGTTGTGTTTATAGTGAACGCCGAGTCAGACAGGCAGGCAGACAGGCAATGTGAACAAGCGAGATAGATAGTTGATTGCGTCTCGTTTTTTCACAAAGATTACAGCCTGCCTGCCTGCCTGCCTGTCTGAATCGCCTTCACTATAATCGCGGCCTAAGAGTGCAGCTGAAACCAATATTCGGCAAATTACAACAATCATCAAAAATCGAAGTTGTTACAAGAAGTGCCTACAACTTTCTGTTTGTGATTTTGTGTTTCTGTTCATAAGCTGAGTGTATTCATATATGATTTTGTGTATTAAACATTGTCATCTTTATGCAACTTTACATGATCTTAGCCCGCTCATATACATAAGGTCATGAATAAGCACACTATTTAAATGTTAGTGTTCACAAATATTGGAATCGTTCCTTTTTAAAGCTCTCGCGGCTGGTGATAGCCATGAAAAGTCAGTTTGTTTCCACGTTGACTCCACTTTTTACAAAAAACTCCAGAAAACCTAAGTAGTTAATGCCTAGTAATATTGCATTGCCAAATTGTTTCGAGGAGGTCGTTAAAATGAGTCAAGTTATTAAACTAAATGCACTTAATGCATAAAGTTGTTCATGCTTCCCTTGTATAAGTACATGCGCTTCAAGTATTTTTGGCTCTTATCTGCAGTGGTGGACAAAATTTTGCGTAAGAGCTTTTTTTTCTTCAATTTACCATGTCCTAATGCATTTTAAAAACAGTTATGATGCAGGTTTGAATTCAAACCTACGAATTCAAAAAATGAGAAATAATATGAAAAAGAATAATAAACCAATAAAAAATTTGATATTTTATTGGGCCACCATCAGCATCGATGACCGCTTGGAACCATCTGGGCATTGAAGCTACTAAATTTTTGAGCTCTTCCGGCGTTATTTTCTGCCAATCCTCTTTTAGAGTTGGAGAACCACTAATAGCGTGTTTTGGGATCTTTCACTCTAAAATTCCCCACATGTGGTCTATTATGTTTAAGTACGAGCTTTGTAGTGGTGAATACAGCTATCATGAAGCACAATACTGCAGCCGGTTCTTTACTTCCTACGACGTATGCTTAGGATCATTGTCAAGTTGGAAGACACAGCTCGTTCCTAAGCACTTTTACACGGATGGCTTCAAATTGTGTTCGAAAATGGACTTGTATTGGAAGTGACCCATAATGCCTTCAACAAATACCAGATTTTTAATGCCTGAGGCTGCAACTGCAAGATCATAACACTGCCACAACCGTGCTCCACAGTCGGCATTAGGTGCTTGGAATTTAAAGCAGTGTTCGGTTTTCTCCAAACTTTGGCTTTCACATCGTACCCAAATATGTTGTATTTGAAATCATGCGTAAATAGAACACCATCCCAGAAGTCAATTCCCTTATTTATTTATATGCTTTTCTGCAAACTCCAAGTGAAGTTTCCGGTTCTTGTCGCTTTTAAGGGATAATAAGGGAGGAGTTCTGCAATGAAACCTTTCATTATTGAAGGATCTTGTGAATGTGCGTGGGTGAACAATAATTTTGCATCTCTCAGCTATGTCCGGGGCCAACTTAGTGACATAAACTTGGGGATTTCTGTCCACTTCTTTGGGAATTAATGAAACGTCACTACGGTGAAGCTTCTTCCGACTACCAGTGCGCGGCTTATTCTCGACGGAACTTGATTTTTTAAAGTTATTAAGAATGGTTTCCATCGTCGATTTGCTTAAACAAAATAATTTTGCTATTTCGCCAAATGATTTATTCTAATTTGTATGTTTCATATGAAATTTTCACACATCCACAGAAATTTCTTTGCGTGGAGCCATTTTCCTGATCGTAACCGTTTAAAAATATCAAAAAGCACGATAAATTCTAAGAATAAAATTAAGTATACACATAAAATGAAATAAACAGTCATTTACCGTAATGTTTCATCAGAGAAAAATAGCAAAAAGAGTGAAACGTATGTAGACTTTTGTCAGTGCCTTTTTTTAGTTTTAAGTGAATAACTTCAAAAGATTATATTTGGTCTGTTCGAGTTCTGATAATTTGTGATAATTTTCACAAATTATCAGCTTTTGGCGTTAGCGTACGCAAAAAACTTGCAAAATGAGAGAAATTGAGAGCGCAAAGTGACAGTTGACTCGGAGGGGAAGTTGCAAATTCCTGCTGGAAAAATTTTTACTGTCGAGAATTTGTTTGAACTTTCAAACAGGCCAAACAAATTTAGTAAAAATTTTGTAAAATTTAGTAAAAGTCACCATGATTATTGGTACACTTGTTAAATGTAACCGCTTTCAACTTTGTGAAATGTTCCAGGAGAGCAACTGCGTCCTATTTGCGTTTGCTTTCCATTCCACTTGAAATGTAAGCAAGACGTTAATCAGCTGTTATCGTGGTTTGCAAGTTTTTGCAAATTTTGCGTTTGCGTACTTTTTATGATATTCTTCTATTTGAGAGAGAATTACGCGTTACTCTCTCGCAAGTTGCTGTTGGATATTTTTCACTGGATAAGTACTCGAACAGACCAATTGAAATACATGATATAATAATTTTACCAGGTATGTGTTGACAAATGTTGATTCTCTCAGCTACAAGTAAACGAACTCTTGTCAAAAACAGCTGTTCGTTGTTATATGCGTTGGCCACATTCAGCTGTTTGAACTGTTGTGACAGCAACACATCGGAGAGCGCTGTTATCGGTATTGAAGTTTCAGAAAAATTGTCAAGTTTATGAAATATCAAACTTTGTATCAAATACGAATGGAAATTTAATGACAAATTAAAAATTTTCTATTTTCAAATGCATTTTAATGCGCAACTTCATATTTATGTGCATCAAGTTTTGACTTAACAGTTGCCAACTGTTGGGTACGCTGAATGTGACCAGTGAAAATTAATTGTATGCTATGACGGATTGTGAGAGCTCTCTTTCTTGTTATATTTTTTGACAGAAGTTCGTTTCCAACAGAAACGTCAATACTACCTTGGAGTAATTATATTATGATTGAATAATTAGTGATAGTTTTTTTTTAATTGTAATACAATAATAAGATTCAAAACATACCTGCACCATTACTTTTCTTTCTAATCCTACAAACCTTGTTAAATAAAAAAAGGCGTACGTAGAGTCTTGTCGGACACTGTATATTAATTCTTTACAAGAATTATATGAATTGCAGTCAATAAACTCATAAAGTAGTTCATAATTCTCTTGTATGTGTACATGAGATTCATGAATTTTTGCCAATTCCCAGCAAACATTTGGAAGACAATTAGAAGATTAGATCATTTGACGACGCGCTAGCGATTTGCCTGAGGGATCTTTGGAAGGAGGATCGCTTTTCGACCGTCGAAGCGATGAATGAGCGATTCTCGAAAAATTTCAAAATCCTCCTTCGCTCATTCTGGCGATCGTTGGAAGATGGATTGCTTTTCGATCGCCCAAGCGATGAATGCGCGATTCTCCTTCGCTCATTCTGGCGATCGTTGGCTTTTTAAAAAACTTTTTTAAATCTATCATTGCAATAAAAAGCAGGCTCTGAAAAATCGTTTAAGTAAATCAAAAAATTTAACTAATAAACAACTTAATGGAACTGCTATCTTAAACTTGCAACAAACTGAAACGTACAACAACTTTGCTAAGTGATGCAAAACGATGTCTTTGCCACTTGACATGTCTTCTCAGCAAAACACTTTAGACCCCTTCCGCCGATTCGTGAGCGAATTCCTGGTGAATCGCATAATACTCTTCTCGGCGATTCGTTGGCGAATCTTCCCTGCGCATCGCTTAAGACTCCTATCGTTCGCGACTCTTCCTAGCGAATCGCCTAAGCCTCATCTCGGCGATCGTTGGCTTTTTAAAAAACTTTTTTAAATCTATCATTGCAATAAAAAGCAGGCTCTGAAAAATCGTTTAAGTAAATCAAAAAATTTAACTAATAAACAACTTCATGGAACTGCTATCTTAAACTTGCAACAAACTGAAACGTACAACAACTTTGCTAAGTGATGCAAAACGATGTAAACAAATTGGATTCTGTTCCTGTAGATTTGCTGTCGCTGGCAAGCTGTAAGATGAGCAGTGGTCAGCCTAAATTTGCGAGTAAAATTTTGTGCAATATGTGCCCAAGAAGTTACTCGCAATTGCACGAAACAAGATAGAAAAAACACCGGTAAGTACAAATTTGCTTTAATAATAATTGTTTTTATTTATCACTTACTTTTTTTCTTCCAATAGGTGGATAAGCACAATGTAAATAATGGTATAGATGGCACGGATGATTTATGATATTCACAAAAGGTAAGATGGTTGAAGAACGCGTCTAATACTTCCAGGAAAAAGATCAAGAAGGAGGCCGCCATTAAAGAGACGAAGACACCTCCGAGGCACTCGTTCGGCTATCGACAATCGATACTCGAACGAGTCGGTAAGTATGTATTGATCTTTTACCTTTTGTGAGCATTAATCTTTTACCTTTTGCATTTAGGGTTGCGGCCTAAACATGCCGGCCCCCTTGCAGTACTACTGTAAGATAAATTTTAAAAATTCTAAAATACCTTAAGCTAGTAAAAAGAGGTTGATTAATTCAGAACATGTCTAATTTGTTTTCAGTGTCACGTTATAATTTATTGTAATTATTCATTATATCAAGAATTCAGTGCTTATAAATAATATAAAAATATAAAAATAAATATAAATAAATTAAAAAATTATGCCCGCTACTGGGAAACGACACCCGATAACACCCATCCGAAGATGGTGTTTTGAGAAACAATTCCCCCCACACTACTTGGACAGATCCCGGGTTTTATTATTTTTGGGACGACATCTGCTCCCAACACCATGCTGACCGGAGACGAATAGAAGAAGTCGGGATCAGCAAGCATCAGATTCGAGAATTGTGCTCTGATAGACGCGTCCAAGCTTTCTCGAGGCGTGATTCGTGTGAAATGTCGCAACACCTTCGCTTGGGCCGTCACCGTGTGGTTAGACTCATAGTTCGCTCGGAGGGTTAGGGAGCAAACTTCATGTGAGCCAACCATCCGCGTTGACAACCCAAGTTGACGAACTAGTCGGTGCGACACCACGGACATTTCGGCGCATGTATCTACCAGAGCACGAACCCGATGGATGTGACCCTTATCGATCACCTTGACGACCGCCGTGGGGAGGAGCGAAGTCACCTGTTGCAGACATGGCAACGGTGATGGCGAGGGCAGGCGCTGCGCGCCACTATTAGAGCGGCGATGACTGGTGCGGGCTCGTCCTTGCACCCGATGGCGACGTTCATTTTTCACAACGCGAGATCGCCGATTAGAGCGCCTCGTAGGGCGAGACTTCACGGTGCTGCCCTGCAGCGATGGCCGAAACACGCGAGACTCTTCGGCATTCCGAATGCATCGCTCTAATCGCGTCTCGTCGTCTTCTTCTCTGTTTGTCGCCGAATCCCCCTCAACGCTCGATGCTGACGGCAAGGAAAGCCGGTCAGCAACACTCCCTTCGACGCCCGTCCTGCGCTGACGATAAGGCTCAGGCGACTGACGCTTGGCCCCGTCTTGCGCCTGGAGCGGTGACGACTTTTCTTCGTCTTTAGTCCGGCCCAGATGCAGCATGGTGTGATGCTCTCCCTGACATTTGACGCATCGTCCGTGACTGGCACACTCAAGGGTTTTATGGTCGGGCGAAAGGCACCTCGCGCAATGTTTGAAAAGCAGCACTAGCCGCAGTCGATCTGCCACGTTTCCCGCGACGAACGCCTTGCAGAAACGCAACGGGTGACGCGCCAAGCATACGCGACACTTCTTTGGTGCTGGAGGGACTTCATGTACGCTCGACATTTTTGTTGACTAAAAAGAAAGAAATTAAATAAGTTAATTCCTTCTCGATGGAATGGACATAACGAGCAAGGACAACACGCAACAAAACCAACACGGACGAACAAGTCACACTACGAAGACGATGGTAAAATTATGAGTTTTACTACTGGCCGCGTAATAATGCCACGTTCCGTGCGCAGATCGGCGACACGGACACGATTGTCAGAGCCTAGATACACCTTCACTACTCTCCCTAAACGCCATTCGGTGGCCGAGAGGTTGTCCGCTTTGATCACAACCAAGTCGTCAATTTTCAGATCTTCGCGGGGATTTTTCCACTTATTTCGTTTGTGAAGTTCTTTGAGGTAATCATTCTTCCAAATTTGGCAGAACTTTTGGTTCAATGCCTTCAATTTTTGCCAACGATTTATGATAGATATTGGATTTTCGTCAATATCTGGCTCAATTGGAGCAAGTAATGATCCCCCTACTAGGAAATGCGCAGGAGTTAAGGGCGCGAGGTCATTTGGGTCTGACGACATTGGGCTAAGAGGGCGTGAATTCAAGCATGCTTCGATTCGCGATAGCAATGTTGAGAGCTCCTCAAAGGTATATTTCAGGTCTGAAGCTACTTTACGAAAGTGCAATTTAAAACTTTTGACTCCCGCTTCCCACAGACCTCCCATATGGGGAGCGCCTGCTGGAATAAAGTGCCAAGTTAAGTGTTGGTGAGCAAACTTGGACACCAATTTATCTTTAGAGTCGTTGAGAAAAGTTTTAAAATCTTCTTTAAAGGCTCGCGAGGCACCGACAAAGTTGGTTCCATTGTCCGAATACATTTTCTCCGGACAACCTCTGCGTGCGACAAATCTCGAAAATGCTGCCAAAAAAGTGACAGTGCTGAGATCGCTAGTCGCCTCTAAATGAATTGCCTTTGTAGCAAAGCAGACAAAAACACAAATATAGCCCTTGGTTATGAGACAAGCGCGTCCCGTATAATTTTTGATATCATATGGACCCGTAAAATCAACTCCAGTAGACGCAAACGGGCGAGATAATTTTGTTCGCTCTGGAGGTAAGGATGCCATCATTTGGGTCTGTAACCGCTTGCGGTCGATCACACAGACCTTACAGTTGTGAATAATGGATTTAATCATATTTTTTACTCTGGGAATCCAGTATTGCATTCGAATAAGTCGCAATACAAGCTGGTTCCCACCATGAATAGAGATTTCGTGGGTGAACTTCACGAGTAACTTAGAGAATTGACAATCATATGGTAGAATTACCGGATGACGTTCATCATAAGTGATGTGTTCTGTCTCCGATAAGCGTCCGCCAACCCTAAGTATCTTTTGGCTGTCGAGAAAAGGGTTCAAATTTAAAATTGAACTCTTTGAATCAATAAGACTTTTCTTCGACAACTGGGCATATTCAGATGGAAAGCCCAATTTTTGACTCTCAACAACGAGTCGTTTGGTTGCATCTTTAATTTCTTGCTGTGATATTGCAACAGACTTATGACAGAAATTCCTCTTATGCTGCCCATGAGTTCTGTGAAAGAATCGTAAAATGTACGATATAACTCGTAAGGCCCGAGGCAATGAAGAAAACCGATCTAAAATATCGTTATTTTTAGTAATAGCTATATGAGCTTTAATCGATTTTGCTTCCATCGTTGTAACATACTCGTCGCTGCGGTTCGGCCACGACTTGGGCTCCTGATGTAGCCATCCCGGTCCATGCCACCACAATGAGCTATCCTTGAGGTTCTGTGGTTCCAGCCCTCTGCTTGCTAAATCCGCTGGATTATCGGCTGAATCCACGTGACTCCAATTTTCTGTGCCCACCTTCTCGCTGATTTTTGCGACACGATTTGCCACAAAAGTGGTCCAGGCGCATGGCTGTTTACGCAACCACGCCAGCACAATGGTTGAATCTGTCCATAAAAACAGTTCATTATTATATGTTTCTAAATTAGTTAGAAACGATTCAACCATTTCCGCTAGCAGAAGTGCTCCACACAACTCAAGCCTGGGCAACGACACCGTCTTGACTGGTGCGACTTTCGTTTTCGCGACGAGGAGATGGACGCATACTCTATCTTCATGCTGAACACGAATGTAAATTGCGGCTCCATATGCTTTCTCCGAAGCATCGCAGAATCCGTGAAACTGGAGCTCGCTTTTCGGAGAGAAATCTACCCAACGTGGAATCCGGACACTGCTGATGTGAGGATAATTTTCCAAGAAACCTTGCCAACGCTGCAAAGTCGACGGGATCAGCTTATCATCCCATCCGATGCCATCCAACCAAACTTGCTGCATCAGGATTTTTGCGATGACCACGACCGGAGCCAACCATCCTGCAGGATCGAACAGTTTTGCGATCGCTGACAAAACCTCGCGTTTTGAAAAACTTCCCTCCTGGTCTAACGGACGAGCATGAAAGTAAAAATAGTCGAATCGGGCGTTCCATCTAATACCCAGCGTCTTTACATTGCTCGTATCTTCCAGCTCCAGAAAATCTTCTCGTAGCCGATGACTCTTCGGGATACCTTGCAGTACCTCATCGGAGTTGGCCGTCCACTTCCGCAAGGTAAAACCTGCTGATGCGGCCGCTTTTTCCAAGTCTATCCGAGCTTGAACTGCTGACTCCACGTCATGACCTCCCGCCAGTGCGTCATCTACGTACATATGGTGACGCAAAATTTTTGACGCTAGTGGCAAGCTGCTTTCTACATCGTCAGCTAATTGCAAAAGTGTTCGCAGCGCTAGAAATGGGGCACAATTTACCCCGAAAGTGACTGTTTTCAGCTGAAAATCTTGTAGATGATTCTCTGTTTGATCGCGAAAAATTATTCGCTGGAATCGCTGATGGTCTTCAGTCACAAGAATTTGGCGGTACATCTTTTCGATGTCACCATTAAAAACAAATTGGAAGAACCGCCACTTCAGGATAAGCAAAGTTAGATCACTTTGCAAGACTGGCCCGGCATGTAGAACATCGTTCAGACTCATTCCATTTGAGGTAGGGCTTGAGGCATTGAAGACCACACGAACCTTTGTCGTGGTGCTATCTGGTTTCATGACGGCGTGATGAGGAAGGTAATAACTCTGAGTTTGCCTCGGAGTGGTACAAGAAGACACTTCTCTCATATGGCCCAGTTCCAGATATTCTCTCAAAACACCATCGTACTCCTTCTTAACATCTATATTCTTGTTTAACCTGACCTCATTGCGCAGAAATTGTCGAACAGCAATATAGCGTGAATCTCCTAAAATGGTTTTCTGCGGATAACTTTCCTTAAAAGGTAAAGTCACTACATACCGACCATCAGAATTACGCCTTGTTGTCTTGACGAAGTTGTCCTCACAGAATTTGTCTGCGCTGTTGGACACAATATTTTGAGGTACCTCCTCCAGCTCCCAAAATGATGCTAGCTGTCGATCAAGTGAAACTTCACTAAAATATGAAACGACAGTCGAGGAGGGAGGTTTCTGCACGGAGGTTGGAACGGAACCGGTTAAGATCCAGCCGAATATTGTTTCTTGAGCAATAAGTGACCCAAGAATATTTCGACGGATACCGTCAAGAAGAAGTTGTGGGTATAAATCACCACCTAGCAACACATCTACTTGATCGCTGCAGTAGAAACGTTTGTCCGCAAGAACAAGCTCTGGAAAAGCTTGCTGCATCAACGGATCGACTGAGCATGAAGGAAGATTTCCTGTAATTTTTGTGAGAATTAGAGCGCTTGTGGTAAGTTGGATGGTTGGATCAATAGGTGATCCTATGACCAAAGTGCACGCTTTTTGCACTCTGGCTGACACCACATTATTAAGCCCTGAGACTTGAGCGCAAACACGATGAGTAGGAAGCTGAATAAGTCGATGCAACCTCTCAGAAATGAACGAGCCTTCTGAGCCAGAATCAATAAGTGCTCTGGCTTTGAACACGTCTCCTCGATGGCAAATATTTATCATCGCGGTTCCCAGCAAAATACCTTTGCTGCTTGAGGCAAAACACGCTTGGTAGTTTTCGCGAGCGCCTGCAGATGTTTGCGATTGCTCTGCAACATGTTGAGTGGACTGTATACTCGTGCTTGGACCTCCCGCATTTGGATGATTATTTGCGCCTCTAAATTCTCTATGAAGCAACGAATGATGTCGTTGTCCACATGTGGAGCAGTTGTATCCGCTCTTGCAGTTTTTAGAAACATGGCTGGTTGATAAACAGTTGAGACAACAATGCAACCGTCTTGCAGCCGATGATCTGTCATTTACTGACATTGCCAAAAATTTTGGACAGAACTTCAATGCATGCTGCTGGTTTTTACACAGCTTGCAATTATTGTTCGCCACGTTTGCCTGAAAGGTGTTAACTTTCTTCACATTTTGCGGAGGTGCGTTCGGCTTTTGCCCTTTTGGCACCGCGCCTCTAAAGTCTGACACCGTTTCTAATGTCTGAAAACGACTTGTGAGAAATTTATCAAGGTCAGCCCATTTGGGGATTTCTGCCTTGTTCTCAATCGATTGCTCCCATAAGGAGAGCGTTGTCTCAGGCAATTTTGTTGAACATAAATATGTAAATATAGCATCCCAATTGCTAATATTTACTTTATGTATTGTAAGAGCGGATATACAATTATTTATGTCTCTTTGAAGTTTCTTAATTCCACTTCCAGACTCTGTCGCAACCGCTGGCAGGTTAAATAAAACTTTAAGCTGGCTGTTCACCAAAATCCGCTTATTTTCATAGCGGTCTGTCAAGTTCTGCCAGGCTGTTGCAAACCCTTCATGCGTGAGTGGAGATTTTTGAACAATCTCTTTTGCCTCTCCGCGGGTTTTCTGGTTCAAGTGAAATAATTTTTCCACGGGTGTTAGCCGACTATTTGAAATATAAATAGCCGAAAACATATCCCGGAAAGACGGCCATGTTACGTAATCACCATGAAATATTTCAGTATCACATGGTGGTAAATTTATATTGTGTCCAGACATCGGCATAACAAAACTGGAAATATCCGCTTCATTACTTTTTTTCGCCATTGACAATTTATCGCTAAGTTCGTTCATCTTAGCTAGACATCGAACATATGTTTGATAACATGTGCGATATTTGACTTTGACTAGGGTGACGTTTTCATCAGCGTCACCACTCGCTGCCACTAATTTGAGCAAGCATGCGTCATACGACGTCTTTAAATTAGTCCATTGAGACTTCAATTCATCCTCTTGAATTCGTAGAGCAAAAGTTGTGTGCTCTTCTTGAGGAATCTCATTGAAGTCTCTCTCCATATCAAAAATGGTGTCGGCATGTCTCATAAAAGAGGTTAGTTTTGCCATTATTTATTTATTTTTTTTTTTTTTTTGATCGAAAAAAATAGACAAAAAGAATCGCCAAAAACTTTCTAATAAGTAGAAAAAATCGATCGAGATCCGAAAAATGTAAATTGTTTTAACTGTCAAACTGAATCGACAGAAAGAAACAACTCTTTGATAAGAAGTAAAAAAAAAATTTTTTTTTTTTTTTTTTTATAACTTGTACAAATTGTTTTTAATTTGTAAAAATTGTTTCCAATAAGTGGAAAATGTTTTTTTTTTAAAAAAAAAAAACTCGAAACAAATTCTCTAAAAAGAGAAAACCGGTTTGAAAATTTTTTTTTTTTTTACAATTTTTAAAAATTGCTTCCAATAAGTGGAAATATTTTTCAAAATTAAATCGAGAAAAAAAAAATTCTCTAAAATGAGAAAAACCGTTTTGAAAAATTTTTTTTCACAATTTGTAAAAATTGTTTCCAATAAGTGGAATATTTTTCAAATAAATCGAAACAAAATTCTCTAAAATGAGAAAAAACCCGTTTTGAAAAATTTTTTCACAACTTGTAAAAATTGTTTCCAATAAGTGGAATATTTTTCAAAAAAATCGAAACAAAATTCTCTAAAATGAGAAAACCCGTTTTGAAAAATTTTTTCACAATTTGTAAAAATTGTTTCCAATAAGTGGAATATTTTTCAAAAAAATCGAAACAAATTTTCCAAAAAATGAAAACTTGTATTAAAAATCCCGTTTACCGAAATATTTACGTTGCTAATCAAAAAAGTGCTCGTAAACGTACAATAATAGAAGAGATTCTCAAGCTGGAGGTATTTCAAACTATTTACAACTGGTTTCTAATAAGTAGAAACTTTCGTTTGTAAAATAAAGAAAAATTTTCCTCACTCAACAGCTCTCTTAAAAAACTTTACAAAATATAAAATACCGTAAAAACCGATATACAAATTTATATATGACGACTTGGTGGAAATTCGGGGTAAATTCCCGAATGTTTCAAAAAAAGTGCTTAAAATAACAATCGCAATAGGTGCGATAATTTTTGAGCACGGTGGCAGCTCTGTGTTGGTAATTCGGACTTAATCACGAATTTAAAAAAAAGTGCATAAAGGAATAATCGCAATAGGTGCGATAAATTTTTTTTTTTTTTTTAGCACGGTGGCAACTCTTTTTCGAAGATCCACCAGCTGTCTCTTGCTTCTCGATCTTCTTGTTTTGCTTTTAGTAGTTAACTCGTCGCGTTGTTTACTAAATTGAGTGATTTCTTTTATTTTGTTTTGATCGCGTTTCGGTGTTTTCGAGTTGCTTATTTCTCTATCTTTATTCTATTGAGTGTTAAAAACAATTAAATAATATAAATTGAAAATAATATAAGTTCAATAGAATAAAGAAGTTGTGTAACAAAAATAAAAAACGCGACGAAAAAGTATATGGAGCAGCGTCAAATGCTTCAATACGCGTGTGTGTGTGTGTGTGTGGGTGTAAAACCAAAGTGATTAAGTTGTAAATAATGATAAAAATATATATATAAAAATATTGTGTTTATACAAAATTTCAAAAAAAAAACTAATTTCAACGACGTACGTTAGCAGAAAATTGCCCAACGTACGGACGGACAAATTTGTCTGTTGTGTGTGAGTGTGTGCAATGGAACCAATGCAATGGACCAAAGCAATGGAAAAAAAGTATATATATACAAACAATATAATATATTGCAATACCTGCAATATAAATATATACTTTACAACGAAGTACGTCAATGAAATTAAAAGAAACCAGATATAATAACAAAATATATGTTAATATAAGTTAATATATGTATGCTGCAGGTAATTAAATATTTGTATAATTAATTTAAGAAATATTTTTCTCTTGCTATGATGTGTGTGTGTGTGTTTGTGTGCCTCGACGGCTATCTGAACCAAACTTGTTTTCTTATGGTTTGTTTTTTTTTTTTTTTTTTGTTTCTATTTTTTAGCACTGATTTCTTTTACCAATTAAAACAATTCAAAACAAAAAAACTGCCGGAGACACTGATACAACAATAATGAATTAATCAACCTACCTTTTTAACTGGTGGCAATACGGTGAGTTTTACGGCAATTCGGTGACTTTAATTCCTGCTTCTAATTATTTATTTCAGCTGACTTTGACGGCTTCGATGGGACCATAAACAAATTGGATTCTGTTCCTGTAGATTTGCTGTCGCTGGCAAGCTGTAAGATGAGCAGTGGTCAGCCTAAATTTGCGAGTAAAATTTTGTGCAATATGTGCCCAAGAAGTTACTCGCAATTGCACGAAACAAGATAGAAAAAACACCGGTAAGTACAAATTTGCTTTAATAATAATTGTTTTTATTTATCACTTACTTTTTTTCTTCCAATAGGTGGATAAGCACAATGTAAATAATGGTATAGATGGCACGGATGATTTATGATATTCACAAAAGGTAAGATGGTTGAAGAACGCGTCTAATACTTCCAGGAAAAAGATCAAGAAGGAGGCCGCCATTAAAGAGACGAAGACACCTCCGAGGCACTCGTTCGGCTATCGACAATCGATACTCGAACGAGTCGGTAAGTATGTATTGATCTTTTACCTTTTGTGAGCATTAATCTTTTACCTTTTGCATTTAGGGTTGCGGCCTAAACACGATGTCTTTGCCACTTGACATGTCTTCTCAGCAAAACACTTTAGACCCCTTCCGCCGATTCGTGAGCGAATTCCTGGTGAATCGCATAATACTCTTCTCGGCGATTCGTTGGCGAATCTTCCCTGCGCATCGCTTAAGACTCCTATCGTTCGCGACTCTTCCTAGCGAATCGCCTAAGCCTCATCTCGGCGATTCGTCGGCGAATTTTCCAGGGGAACTGCTAAAGACTCCTCTTGACGATTCGTCGGCGAACATTCCCGGCGAATCGCTGTTATGACCTCAGCTGCTTGCATTCGGCGATACCCGGAAGACTCTCAGAAGAACTCGCCGGCGATTGCTTCATCTTCCAAGCGATTTCATCTTCCAAGCAACTAACATGAAAATGGTTGCGGAGTTTATAAATTTTAAACAATAGGTCTGTTTGTGTCTTTTTCTTTTGTGTATTTAGTACATCGATATTATGAATAGTTGACGTAACTAATTTCATGGAGATCATGTAAAAACTTCATAAGTATTGTGTACTTTTTTGGTTCAGTGTAATCATCTTGGGTCGCGTTTGTTTGTTTTGCTTATTAACGACCTTCCGAATTATATCAATTATTCGAATTCAATATTCTACTTATTCAACAAGACGTAGTTGGCTTGCAGGACTGACTAACAAATTATTTTTGAATGTGGCGAAATATAAAAGGCAAATCCAAGGATAGGGTATTAAGCGTACCTTAGGCGTAATTCACAGGAGTTCTCAGTTCACTTTACACTTAAGTCTTATTTTTCATAATTGTCAGATTACGCCTGGAGTATGCTTGTGTGGTATAGGATGTGCATTAATCTGGAATTGCAAATATTCGAAAAAAACTTCGTTCGGAGTTTATGCCAACTTATGACTCTCGTTGTGTGGAATTTTAAAGAAAGTATTTTTTGGCTATTTTTGCACATGATATTTTAATGAATTAATATGAATATAAGCGTCTGAAAGGAATTTTAGGAAAATAATAAATTGTTTTCAATATTCCTATCGAAGGACAAACTATGATAGGCGTGACCCAGTTTATAATATATAAGCACTTTTATGTCAACAGTTTGAACAGTTGGCAACCCAGTTCGTTGTATGTTCGCGTATTAACAAACATATGAACAAATACAACTTTCATCTTATGGTTTGCTAGGCATAAGGGTGGGTCTGGGTGTGTACAATACAAAATCATACTTTAGGCGTTTACTTGAAAACTTAAGTTCAGTACCAAACAGTCAGCCATAGAGGCAGACACACGCACGCAAACTGACACAAACTTTAATACAAATAAAATGCCTTTTAACATGAACGTTAACATAAGTTTTCACTCACATTGTTGCCACCTTTATTAAATCATGCGGTTATTTCATCCTTCATACAACTTTCGTAGTTTTATAAGTGGTGGAGGAAAACAGTTAAACAAAAAAAAAACAAACATCTCGAATTTGCTGAAAAACTGTCAGAACAATTTAAAAATTTGATTTTAAAAAAATTGAAAAGTTTTGTCATTAATTAGCGAACTTGAAATGTCACATAAGACAACTACTTTGGCTTTAAACATAATTTGAACGAATCATACCCACTAGTTCTCATTTCATGCGCACAATTTCAGCCAGCAGCATGAAAACTGTGCAAGTTCTTCTTAGTTTAGCTGTTCAAGATGTTGAGATGAGATGAGATGAGCTGCTGCAGCAGCGTTGCCACAGTTAATTCACAAAGCAAAATAATTGCAAAAAAAAACATAACAAAAAAAAAACAGCACAGACTAGTGCAATTTCTGTAATGACAACAAACGAAATGCGAATCAAGAAATTCACGAATTTAATTTCGAAATTTCGCTCTCAGCTGCAAGTGTTCAGATGAGCAGCTCAGTTAGTAGAAGGCGTAAGAAATTGGAAGGGAGGAGTAATAGTAGTTTCAGCGAGTTGTGCTTTGTACGAGCTATTGCATGTAATCTAGCTAAAAAGAATTAATTCAAAAATAAGATAAGCATTTTGCCGCTGTTGATTACTGTATCGCTAAAGGTAGAACTACAGAAAACTTTTTGTTCTTATTGAGCCGTTAAATTAACAATTTTAAGTCTAGCAGTATACCTTTTTTACCTTTCTTCATACATATGTGTGCCACACATTAATTAATACTAGTATCGCCTGGGGTTGAAATTCGATCAATTTATTGATTGCCTATTTATAATTATATGCGATATGATTAAAATAAGTTCAAGGCTATAACTCTTAATTGATTGGAAATATAAAGCTATTTTCTACAAAAAAATCATTTTTTATTTTATTGTTTTTTTCAAAAACAGAAAAACAACATTTTAAAAAAATTTAATTTTGTCAAAGAAATCATTGGGGGTATCCTTGATTTTTTGATGGCACGGACAGTTTATTAATTTAGTGTCCAGACAAAATAAATGCACCTAAAATCCGGTTTTGACTTTGAAAGAAAATCAAAAATGCAATTTTGAGTTTATGTTTTTTTACAACAAAAATCATTTTTACCCCATATTTTAAGAATAAATCAAATTTTATTGTTTTTTTTTTGAAAAGGAATGATATAAATATAAAAAATCAAATAACGGTATTATTTTCAAAGTTAATTGATTTTTTAAGCTAATTGATAAGACTCAAATACAAAAAAGAAATAAATAAAATCTATTCTCAGATGGCGGAGATATTAGTTTCTCAATTTAGAACATTCAATTTGTGACAGTTTTTTTCTCTTTCTTGGCATTTGGTTTAAACACACGCTAAATAACTAACGACAATATTAAGAAAATTCATTAAAAGTACTTTTGGTTAAAACTTTGCAGTAGTTTTTATCACATTTGAAAGAAAATTTAACAAACTTTTGGAAAAAATTAGAAAAATTGAAAAACCGTTAAAATTTGACCAAGATATTAAGTCAAATTTTTGAAATTAAAACACATTTTTTTACAAATTTCACAATTGACGAATGGATAAAACTACATTTTTTTAAGTAATTGTTACTTTAAAAAAAAATTCAAATTCGACCAAATCAAAAACTTTCTCCCAACCAAATTTCATATTAATCAAAGAGCGGGTTTTTTCTCCATACCATACATCTAACTAATTAACTTATTAGATCTGTTTCCGTACGCATTTCAAGTAAAGTACGGGTAAAGTTCGAGCGGTAGAGAGTATTTGATTATCTGTCAAAATGAGAAAATTTGTCAAAAAGTACGGAAACGGTTTCAAGTTAGTTTCAAGCCATGATATAATAACTGCAAGGTAGTATTGACGTTGCTGTTGGAAACGGAGTTTTGTCAAAAAATATAACAAGAAACAGAGTGTTCACAATCCGTCATTGCATACAATTAATTTTCACTGGTCACATTCAGCGTACCCAACAGTTGGCAACTGCTAAGTCAAATCTTAAACAAACAAATAAAAAAAAAAAAAAAAACAAATTGGCCATTTCAGCCATTGAAAGGACTTTGACCGAGCTTCTTATGATCAATTGTCAAATCTTGATGCACATAAATATGAAGTTGCGCATTAAAATGCATTTAAAAATAGAACATTTTTAATTTATCGGTAAAATTTCCATTCATATTTGATACAAAGCTTGACATATCATAAACATGATAACTTTTCTGAAACTTCAATACCGATAACAGCGCTCCCCGATGTGTAGCTGTCACAACAGTTGACACAGCTGAATGTGGCCAACGTATATAACAGCGAACCGTTTTTGACAAGAGTTCGTTTACTCGTAGCTGATTAAATCAACACTTGTCAATACTACCTGGTAAAATTATTCTATCATGGAATAGACCCATAATAATTTTTTGTTTATATGTCACAATTTTAATAATATTTTGACATTCAAATAAACAAAAAATTTTGTTGTCTATGTTTTGCTCTGAAAAAATTGTGACTTATTATATTTATTTTCAATTTTTTGAAATGTTTTGCAATGTTTCCAAATTTTGACGAAGAATTACGTCTTACAGCGCGTTTTGTATGGGGTCGTTTTAACAGATTTTTTCAAGGTCATTAGGCAACGTTTTTGGCGAATACTTTAGGGTATACCTACAGCGTTTAATACTCATCGTTCAAGTATAATATATATATACTAAAATATCAGATATATCCTGCGCTGAATGAATATCTATTTTTGGATTTTGTCACTATTATATTAAAGTCACAAAAAAGTAAAATATAAGAAGAAAAATGCATGTTTTTATATAAGAAAATCAATCATCAGCTGCTTATGTGCCTGCTGCTTTCTTTGTTTTTCTTTCGTTGTTTATGCTTGTATGCTTTGGTTTTGCACGAACTGATTGGTAGCATTGTAAGCAATAGTTCGCATTGGGTTTATGTATGCACTACTGTTCTAGTATACTATTTTAAAACCAGAGTTCATGAAACTCTTTTCAACTCAGTCAATGAACTCAATCTGTCAAATTTAACGAAATGGGTCTGTGATCCGGTTAGATTCTTTTCTTTTTATGCTTTTACCCAATAGATGGCGTAAAATTTTAATTTTTGTTTTTAATGCAAATTAATTTGGATTCCACATCCCACTAGCACTAGCGAGTGTAGTTTGCAAACTATACATCAAACAGAAAGTGTAGCTAGCAAACTAAATATCAGACAGAGACGAGAGGAAAGGACATGTGCTCAGCGTGGAATATAGTAACCGTACGATTTTTTAAAAATCGGGGTCTTAATTTTAATTTGAAATAAGTAGTTAAACTGACTGTAAATCGCAAACTTTATATCGGGCAGAGACGAAAGTGGCACCAATGGAAAGTGCATTTGCTTCGCCTTCTTTTCAACTAAGTCAATGAACTCAACCTGTCAAACTTAACAAAATGATCGAAAAAATTTGAAATTTTGCTTGTTTCTTTTTGCTTGGTCATGTAATCATACTTACTATTTAACTTTTTCTTTGTTTTGGCACCGATAAGCAGTGCATAATTGAGTGTTATTAATTTATTTTTTAATTTTTGGAAGATCAATAAAAAATACGTGCAAAATGGACAAAACAATCGGACCAAAGAGAAAAAGTAGAAGAAGTTACAACTTAAGCGGAATTCTACGTATACACTTACGATACCATCGAAACTGTTTCTTTTTTTAATTAGTTTGAAGCATTTTTGACAATATTTGTGCTCAGATGAGAGTAAAAATTTTAAAAATGCTTTATCAAGGTTTTATTGAAGGTTTCTCATTTATAAAGCCTTTATAAGAGGTTTTTGTCGTTATTGGACGTTTATGAATACTGTTTTTGATATTTTTCTTGTAAAGGCTTTATAAGAAGCTCATTAATTTTTATGAATACAGCCGTAAAAATGCAAGGATTTTTTCAAATAACAAAAAAAGTCATTTGTTTATTCAACATTTTTTTTTTTCGGTCTCGGTAGACCATTCTATGGAAATGCTCATATGTGCTTAAGAAGAATACTGCTTTTGGGAAGAAATATATGATTTTGGATATGATAGTTGTAGTTCTGATGACAATATACCATTATATCTAATAAAACGTCATATAATTGCAAGCTAGTTATATTATATATTAGTTATATAATTATTTAAATTATTGTTCATTATAGCCTGAAGTTAATCCGTATTATAATAAAATTTTGATTTAGTACTGTGGTTCGTTATTAAATTTAAATTTTTGAGCATTATAGCTGGAAAAGGTGTATTAGAGGTTATTAATTTAAAATGAAAACCGAAAGTTATGAGTGTTACCAATTCTTGGTAATGCGAGTAACCGTTTAATTTGTGGTTTATTTTAAATATTTTGATTAAATACAAACAAATTTTAAAAAAATGTAGGCACTCTCTGAATATGTTGTCCAAAACTGGTAGCGCGAGTTACTAACCCAAATTATTATTTCACTGGGTAACTGTTATGATTTTTTGTAACCAATTTATAATATACAAATCCCATTATTTTCATAAACATTGCATTTGTATTTGTGAATCTTAATAAAATAGATTTAAAGCTTAACTAATCTCCATAGAATGTTCTAAATGTAACGAGAGTTACCATGCAACTACCCAGATAATTAAATAGTTCATTGTAGTAAAAAACGATTAAACTGCAATATTTCCAATACAATTTTATAAATAATTTCAAAATGTTTTTTAAGAACGGTTACTGCGTTATTTCGTTTCAATAAAATAAATGTCGATTTTCACGGAGACCGTTCTAGTTTTATTTAGAAGCTTAACTGATACTGAGAAAAAAAAAAATTTTAAGAAATATTATTTTCTTATGCAAAATAAGTACAAAAGTATACCAAATTGTTGTCAATATTTCTCAATTTAATTCTGTTCAATTCTGTAAACAGTTCTGTACGTTTCTGTAAAAATATTGTTCAGAAGCATATAAATTGTAATATTTTTTTTCAACGCCCATCTTTTCAAACTTTACTCTTTATTTTGTCAAAATATTTGTTAAAGTTGAGATATTTTCAATAATATTGCTTGTTTGCAACACAATTTGTAGCAATTTGTTGAAATTTATTTATTTGAATGTCAACCTGCAGCTAGCTATGAGTATCAGAAAAAACGAAGTAGGGCAAGTATTTCCAGCAGCCATCTACAATTAAGTAAACAACAGTAACAACATAATAAAAAAAAATAGCAACAACAACAACAGTGACAGTAACAGCGACAACAACGTCTTTGACAGCATTTAGACGATGTTTTTGTAAAAATATAAAATGCTTTGAAGCATAAACATGATTTTATATAGCTATGTAGCTAGCTGTAGTCGTAGATGTTGTTGATGTTGTCGTGGCTGATGTTGCTGCTTGCTACTCCTGCAACTGATGCTGTCGATAATGTTGACGAGCATTTTGAATGATTGGAATTCATAAAATAGAGTAGAAAATAATGTCTGAAGAAAAATTTGCTAAAGCATGCTTAAAATTTAAGCTCTGACATTGACACAACCTGCTGCGATAGATGGTATTTTGAGTAGAGGTCGCACTACTTTTGCTTTTCAGTTCACGTTGCAGGTGTGAAAGATGATGTTTTTATTGTGCCAATGACTTTAGATGAAAGTCTCGTTGGCTGATTTGGCGACAAATAACAATATTTTATAATCAACAGCAACGACTAAATCTCTCCCACTTCAAGAAAAAATTTGTCTGTCGCTGTCGGTTGTCAAGTGACAAACGCGCTCGAATAACTTTTAACTTTGAGCAAACAATTATCGAGGTTAAAGCGCTGTAGTGCAGTCAACGATGACTCTTGGTGGAAAAAATGATGGAATGAACCAAAGGGAACGCATGCTACATGGCGTTATTAACCTTAGGATGGGCAGATTTTGAGCTTTTATATGTAAACAAGTGTAAAAGCCCGTCCTACGACGGGAAGGAACCATTTAGAGCAGGGGTGCGCAAACTAATACATTCAAAGTTTTTTGTTTGTATTGCAAAGCTTTTGTTTTTCAAGTTAACACTGAACGAAAAGCACGAGTTAGTTCATTGTTACAATCACAACATATGTTCAGTCGCTGTTTGAACTTCATGCTTAAAAGTTGCGGTCGCTTGCTACTGCGTTGACATATTCAATACTACAAGCTTCGTTTAAAAATTAAGTAAAATTCTACGAATTAATTAAATCCCTATTATTTAAAAACAAAAAATTATTACAGACAAACAGATACAATGAACAAACGCATATTCATACGTTTGAATGGTAGCTTGTCGTATTTAATAAGGCAACGCAGGAGCAAGCGACCGCAACCTTACAGCATGAAGTTCGGACAGCGACTGATCGTGTGCTGTGATAGTACGAATGTGAATAAATATTCAGTGTAACAATGCGAGTCTCGACTGCAAAGCTTTTTTGGATGAAAGCTGTCGTATGCATGTGAAAGCTATCCGCCCATGGGCGGCCTTTTGCGCATGCCTGATTTAGAGCAGGCAAACTTTGAATGTATTAGTTTGCGCACCCCTGATTTAGAGTACAAAATGCGACAAAAATTGATTGGATTTATATACAAAGGTTTTTATTTGAAAACATGTTTATTAAATTATTTTGATAAAACTTCTTTATATACAACATTTCTAGTAAAAAAAATCTTAGAATTTTTAACCAATTAACCTTGTTCTTTGCCATCTACACTCAGAAAAAAGTGTCTCGGAATATGATAAAAAAGGCATCATATTTAGGGAAAAATGGTATAGACTTTGTTCCAGAGAATGCTATTATCTAATTGCGATACTAAAAATTCTCTAAAAATGATAAAAAGCTTCCATGAAATAGAAAAATATATCGTTTTTAGAGTAAAATATTTTTTTTTTTGGAGAAAATATTTGTTTTTATTGAAGAAAATACTTCTCATAGTGAATTTTTTATTAAAATATAAGAAAAGTTTTTTATTTTCAATAAAATTTCTCTATAAATGAGAAATTTTTTGTGCGAGAAAAATACTTATCATTATTAAAGACATCGAAATATTTCCATTTCCTAGAAGTAAAGAAATATTTCTTCGAAAATGTGAAAATTTATTCGAATTGAAGAAAATTTTATTTGAAAAAGAGAAAATTGCTATTATCAAAAATAGAGAAATTTTTTACCGGAGCAAGGTATGTGTTTTTTCTCAGTGTATAATGCTTAGTTTTACATCATTAGCCCGCTAAAACTGCCCATGACTAAATACCAGTTCTTTTAGAAAAACTCCTACTTTTTGCAATATTTAACCTTGCAATTTATTAATGGCCATTGAAAAGGTCAGTTTAACTGGAAATTGTCGCCTCCGGAGAGTGAAAGGAAAAATCTGTGTTTGTCGGGGCCAAATCAATTGTAGGTATGAAAACAATTTCATGTTTGCCAGTGCGCCTGTCAATACCTGTGAGATGATTAATTAAGTTTTTAGGTTTTTAAAAACTAACCACCTTCCATTACAGATATCTCTTTTGGTATGGAAATTTCGAAGAAGTATTATAATTCTTCCAATTTTGATGTTTAACTTATGCAGTGGCATTCCTGAAGGATAAAATTCATTCAAAAACTCGGCAGGGTAATTTTGTTTATCGTTATCATCACTGTCTTCAATTTAATCCGTGCTCAGATCTCTCACTGTGTCACCAACTAAAATATTTAGAACTTGCTCGTTGACTTCGTTCACATCGGAATTTTTTGGGCACAGGATAGCAGTTTTGGAATAACGGTTGATGTTATTCGGACTCAAAGTATCGCCAAAAATCCATTTAACCCTTTCAATGGATTTGTCCATTATATTGGACACTTCGGAAAAATGTTTTTTTATTTTTCAACGTCTTTTCTAAAATCAAGTAGGTTAGTACCATGAAATGAAGTTGTGCCAACATGACAAAAATAATTTTAGGGAGATATATAACGTTTAACTTAGTTAGATTTTCGATTTTATGCCCAACAGAAGCCTTCAATTTTTTTATATCGCGTGCTAATAAATTTTGCAAAAAATAAGTGATTATTGTGATTGGTGTGCAAAGTATAATTTTGTTTTTTATAATAACAATTGCATAAAGAACGCATTTGCATTTGTATCCGGTTATTTTAGTTGAACTAAAATATTTTAATAAAACGTTATGGTGGTTTTGTCCATTATATTAGACAGCCTGCCAAAAGCAAAGCAGCTCATGTAAAAATCAGAGGGATGTTTTTTAATCTTATTGCTTAAATGATGGGAATATAAGCTCAAAAAAACTGGCCACGATTATTCTAGACAAGCCATTGAAAGGGTTAAAAGGCGAACCTTTACAAACAAAATGATCGGGAATTTCTATGATATCTTCATCTCCATTTCTTAACTAAAGTAGCCAATCGCTAAAACTTGGATCAGAAGACCGAACATTGTGATTTAATTCTAGCAATTCCAATTGACACCAACGTCACTCAACACTAAGGGAAAAAGTTATGTAGTCAGTACAGAGACAGCTATGTAAAATCTATGCACTGCAACTTGTATGAGAACGCAACGAGAGCAGTATTTACTGAGTAAAGGGAGCGTGTACTGACTTCATATCAATTTATTCACTTTTTAAAATGAATAAAAAATGTATTCAATACATCATGTTATGTGTTGAATACATAGCAGACTTCAATAGATACAAGCAACGTGTACTCAATCAACGTGTTATGTAATTTTTTACAAAAACTTTACTCAATACATAAAATATAGACTCAGTACACGTCCCTCTTATACGATTGAAGTGACACATTTATTCAGTACATAACATATGGACTCAGTACACGTATCTGTTGCACATCAGCACACGATTTTGCTGTTTTATGTCATTCGTTTCTTGATTTTCAAATAAGCAACACCTCTAAAGCCTCTAGAAAATCAGAGCGGGAATAAGATTATCCACTGTACTCTAGAACAAAAGCGATGAATGGATAAGAAATTAATGGCTGGTTTTCTATAAGTAATTGCCAATTATTTTGTGAAATCTAGTCACTTCTTTAATAAATTATTCATTGCATATGTTGAGAAGGAGATTTACGCACAGGCATTAAGCATGTACTCATTGCATAAAATTATGTTTTTAACATATGTAATGAGTAAATTATGTATGTACTCATTATATAAATGTATGCACTAAAAATATGTAATGAGTAAATTATGTATGTACTCATTACATAAAATTATGCATTTAAAATATGTAATGAGTAAATAATGTATGTACTCATTGCATAAAATTATGTACTCCAAATATGTAATGAGTAAATTATGTATGTACTGAGTCAATAATCTTTGTAATACGTACATAAGATCTTTACTCATTACATAAAATTATTTGTAACAGTTTGCGATGAGTACAGTGTGAATGTACTCACCACATACATCCATGAATTCACGACACATATTTATGCGTTGAGTACATAAAATTCTTTATTGACTACATAACCGCTTAAAAGCATTATGTAGTCAATAAAGATTTCAACATGTACTCAATACATAAAAAATGTAAAATTTTTGTGTGCAGAAAACTATGCGATGAGTACATAAATTTATGTACTGAGTCCATAGGTTTTTCCCTCTGTGAATGTAATAATTGCTGTTCAGTTTATGCAGACCGAATAGGTTCTGGTTCTGTTACTTATGAAGCACTGTAATAGCAAGACATGATATTTGATGTATAGTAGTTGAGGAAAATGACGATAGTCTTCAAGTACAAAGATTTCCAATACATAATTTAAGAACAGGTTCTGGTCCGGGCTGAACAGGTTTTATAAGGTTTAGTAAGTACAAAAATTTCAAATGGATAATTTTACAACATGTTTTAGTCCTGAACAGGTTTTAAAAAGTATAGTACGTACAAAGATTTCAAATAGATAATTTTACAACAGGTTCTGATACAGGCTGAACAAGTTTTACGATATAGAGCAAAAGGTTTAGTAAGTATAAACATTTCAAATGAATAATTTTTCAACAGGTTCTGGTCCAGGCTGAACATGTTTTACGATTTAGAGCACGGAGCAGGACGCTTGTCTTTTATATATAAAGATTTGCAATATTTTTTTGACACATTGATAAAAATGGTAACTTATTCACGGAAAAATTGAGACAACAAATGTAAAAAAACTTAGAATTCATGCATATTTGCAAAACTAGAATACTTAAAAATTGTTATCGTAACATGCAATAAACATGAATTAATAAAAGTTTCAAATTCATATTTCACTACATTGTGAAAATATTTCCCAACCCTCAATAGCTATATTCCTCATTTGTAAACATATTCAAACAAAATTAATTGCCTGTTATAAAATATCTATTCGCACTTTTCATGCAACTTCAAGCTCTACACAAAGCTACAAAAACAAAATATTTTATGCTTCGCTCAAGTCTATAAATCAATCTTTCTGCAACCTAAAACCAAATTGCCAAAGCAGTGACTTAAATGCGAATCCCTTTTTTATGTTTCTTTTTTATTTCGAAATGAACACTCTTAACTCGAGTGTATTTTTTGTTATAGCTGTATATAAAAAAAATATATATATATGAAAACCATTCTCTTTAGCCTAGAATACCTGTTTATGAGCTCACATCATGGCTGTAAAGAAATATTCAATTATGCTGAATGATTAACTTGGTTTATTACAGCTTTTGAGATATTTTTTCGCAGGTTATTAACTCTGACATCCGTTTTAGTCGTTCATACCATTTACGACTTTATTATTTATTACCAAAAAACAAGCGTCTTTAGTGTCGATTTCAATTAGAATTATGGGAAAATCATAAAATTTGCAGCTAGCATTTACAACAGAACCACCCATTTACCACCCATCATACACTTTGATTAATATTTTTATCATTTCGGTAACTTAAGGCCGTCAGATATTTTAGGGTAAGACATCTTTCGAGTACATCAGTTGTTATAGAGCAGCTTAGACATAAAGCAGCTAAGCTCGTAGAATTTAAAATGATTTTATTGTAATATTTTTATGCTAGTAAAACATGAAGATTACAATTTAGGAACGTAAATGTTTGATGAAAATTTAATGATACAGAATTCATAATCTTTATTTGCTATTTATAGGCTGTAAGTCAAAAATATAAGAAGAGTGCGAAAATAAATTAATTATGTAGATGTAAAGAAATAATATTTGCCATGATTCGCACACAATGAATTTGAAAGCCGAATGTGCGATAATAAAAAAAGTACCAATAACGATAGCAATGATTAAATGCAAATTATTTAAAAATGCAGATTAGTTTTCTTTGTTTCATGAAACAATTGTAACCTATAAAATTAATAAAAATTAATCATCTACAGAGTTAGTATAAAACACTTTAGAATAAAATGATATTTTATTAATTGAACAAGGGGACCAAAACAGACATTTTTTTCTACGGTGTAAGTTTTTGGAGTCAATTAAGTCAATACATGGGTTAATGAAGTTTTAATCCTATAATTCACATTGTTTGAATTGACTCTGGTTCTCGCGATAAGCCGCTATTTTAAAAATTAAGGAGGTTTCATCACAGATTTTAACATAACTTCAGAACAGTTAGTCTAATTTGGTAAAATAAAAAATTCGAAAATCCGCATCAAAATTGACTCTAAGTTACATCCACTCTTAGTTACAACCACAACTTCCACAATAAATTTAAAGAAATTTATAATAAATCTCAAATAAACAAACAAATTTATAAGAAAAGGAACGATCACCCATGGCTAAATGAAGAAATTCTATTCTAATTCTTAAAGAGAAAGATAAACTTTATCAAAGATACAGAAAAAAACAAAAACAATGTAAGAAAAGAAATAGAATACAAAACATTTAATAATAAATTAACTTACTTACTTACTTACTTACTTAGATGGCGCTTACAACCGTTGGTCGGTTTTGGCCTGGTCTAAGAATTTGCGCCAGCCTCTTTTGTCGTGCGCTTGCTGGCGCCAGTTGGAAATTCCAAGCGTCGTCAGGTTATCCAATGCCTGGTCTTTCCAACAACGGAGATGCGGTCTTCCTCGTCTGCGTTGGCCACCGCTGGGTACCGAATCCAATATTTTTTTCGCTGGAGCTTCGTCGTTCATTCTCTCGACATGACCTAGCCAGCGAAGCCGCTCTATTTTAATACGCTTGACTATATCGATGTCGGCATATAGCTCATACAACTCGTGGTTCCATCGTATTCGGTACTCGCCATTGACGCAGATTGGACCATAGATCTTGCGAAGGATTTTTCTCTCGAACGCTCCCAAAGTCCTTTCATCAGAGCTGCTCAACGTCCAGGTTTGTGATGCGTATAGTAGGACGGGCATGATTATTGACTTATAGAGCGTCAGTTTTGTTCGTCGAGAGAGAGCTCTGCTTCTCAATTGCCTACTGAGCCCAAAGTAACACCTGTTGGCAAGAGTTATCCTTCGTTTAATCTCAATACTGATATCGTTGGAGTAGTTAATGCTGGATCCCAGGTAAACAAAGTCCTTCACAACCTGAAAGGAGGTGTTGTCAACAGTGATGTGGTTTCCAAGACGCTGGCACTGTTTGTTTGTTGACACGAGATACTTCGTTTTATCTGCGTTCACTGCAAGACCCATTCGACTCGACTCTTTTTCTAGCCTGGAGAATGCTGCACTGACTTCGCGCGTATTTTGGCCAATGATGTCAATATCATCAGCATACGCCAGCACCTTGTCTGAAACCTCGCTTGGTATCGAACGGAAGGGAGAGGTCCTTCCCGATTTTCACTGCGCTGCTGGTGTTGTACAGTGTCATCCTGCAAAGACGTATTAGCTTGGCAGGAATACCAAATTCAGACATGATGGAGTATAGGTGACTCCTTATTGGACTGTCGAAGGCGGCTTTGAAATCGACAAAGAGATGGTGCGTGTCGATTTGTTTTTCGAGGGTCTTTTCCAAGATTTGTCGGAGCGTGAAGATCTGGTCAATGGTGGACTTTCCAGGTCTGAAGCCACACTGATAAGGTCCAATCAGTTGGTTGACGATGGGCTTCAGTCTTTCACACAATACGCTCGACAGGACCTTATATGCGATATTTAGAAGGCTAATCCCACGGTAGTTGGCGCAAATGGTGGGATCGCCTTTCTTGTGGATTGGGCAGAGCACACTGAGGTTCCAATCATCTGGAATGCATTCTTCCGACCATATTCTGCATAGAAGTCTGTGAATGCATTTAAACAGAGCTTCGCCACCGGTCTTAAACAGCTCAGCCGGTAGACCATCGGCTCCTGCGGCTTTGTTGTTTTTAAGCCGAGCTATAGCTGTTAAGACCTCGTTATAGTCGGGCAGCGGAACTTCAACGCTGTCATCCATGATTGGGGTTTCCGGGATATCATCTCCACTGGCGGGATTGTTGTCAGCGTCGCCATTTAAAAGACTAGAGAAGTGTTCCCTCCATAGCATCAGTGTACTCTGGATATCTGTCACTAGATTCCCATTCTCATCCTTGCAGGAAGAGGCTCCGGTCTTAAAACCATCGGCCAGGCGTCTTATTTTTTCGAAAAATTTTCGAGTCTCATTCCTGTCGCCATGCATCTCAATTTTCTCGCACTCACGCATTTCCGCCTCTCGTTTTTTTCGCCTGAAAATGCGTCTCTCTTCCCTCCTCTTCTCTCGGTATCGCTCCATAACAGCACGCGTTACAACCGACTGCAGGGTGGCTTTGTAGGCGATGTCCTTCTCTGCAGTGGCGTCGCGACACTCCTGGTCGTGCCACTGGTTTCGGCGAGGGCGGTGGTAGCCTATCACCTCTTCGGCAGCCGTACGCATAGAGTGGGATATGTGCGTCCACTGTCCGCATATATCGTCGATCGGAGGAGTGCTTTCTTGGAGCAGGAGTGAGAGTCGAGTAGCGAAGGCTTCGGCCGTCCGTTTTGACTGCAGCTTATCGACGTCTTGCTTTCTTTGTGTAGGATTGCGAGCATTCTTAGCTGCGCACAGACGTGTGCGGATCTTGGCTGCGACAAGATAATGATCCGAGTCTATGTTAGCACCACGGATCGTGCGTACGTCTAGTACACTGGAAGAGTGCCTTCCGTCAATCAAAACGTGATCAATTTGGTTGCATGTTTTTTGATCAGGGGACAGCCAAGTGGCCTTATGAATATTGAGATGCTTGAATCTAGTACTACTAACGACCATGTTTCGTGCTGCGGCGAAGTCAATCAACCTCATTCCGTTATCGGATGTGTTGTCGTGGAGGCTGAACTTTCCGACTGTTGGACCAAATATGTTTTCCTTAACCACCTTGGCGTTGAAGTCACCAAGCACGATTTTTATGTCATGACGGGGGCAGCGCTCGTATGCGTCTTCAAGGCGCTCGTAAAAACTTTCTTTGGTCTCGTCATCTTTCTCTTCTGTCGGAGCGTGCGCACATATTAGGCTTATGTTAAAAAATTTTGCCTTGAAGCGGATTATGGCAAGTCGTTCGTTCACAGGAGTGAATCGCAGGACATGATGCCGTATTCTCTTGCCAACTACAAATCCGCATCCAAACTCGTGCTTCTCCGCATGGCCGCTGTAGTAGATATCACAGGATGCTTGCCGTAAGCAACCCTGTCCCTTCCATCGCATTTCTTGGATTGCAGTGATATCAGAATTATATCTTTCCAAGATATCAATCAGTTGGATAGAGGCACCATCCCAATTTAGGGTTCGGACATTCCAGGTGCATATCCGTAAATCATTATCAGTTTTTCGTTTGCGGTAGTCGTCATCAGATTTGGGGATCATTCTTTTATTTATTCTTAAACTTTTCATTGAAATGGTTTTATTACATGGTGGGCTTCAAACCCAATGCACAACCTTTGCTTGATGGCCAAAGGAAGCCCGCCGCTCAGATTCGCCGCCAAAGTTTATCGGGCGATAGTACTTTGACGTTACCAGGAGACACCACGCGGAGGTTTGAGTCGACTTGAGACGATTTCGACATGGATAATGCTGGCCTCGCCAAGTTGAGGCAGTCAGACACGTTGCCTTGTGAAGATCGCCCCCTTATCTCCCTTTAATAATAAATTAAATCAGATTATAATGTATGCAAAAAATGAACATCGGCGAAAGGAATTTGTTAAAAACAAGGCACTATATTAGAGGTACTTGGCATTTAATTAATGAAATTATTGGCAAAAAAGAAAACAATCTCGACGAAGTCATAAAGAAAAATTTCAAAAGTGAAAATTTAAAGAGAGTAACCGAAAATTTTGAAAGTAAATTCAAAGAAAACGTACAATATATCATTCACGATTGCACTATAAAAACTTTAAATTGCACAGAAACAAGAATACAAAACAGTTTATTCATCGAAGGAACAAACGAATTGGAAATACTTAACATTCTAAAAACTCTTAACTTAAATAAAGGAGCAGGAGCAGATGGAATTCGACCGTAAGATATAAGACTCAATGCAGAACAGATGGCCCCAGTAATAACATCACTAATTAACACAAGTCTAAACGAGTGCAACAACAAAACAAAAATTGGCCATTTCAGCCCTTGAAAGGACTTTGACCGAGCTTCTTATGATCAATTGTGTTGTGTGTGTTATTAAATGTTTGCACACAATTGACCGAGAACTGGACCTACATGTTTTATGCCGACTCCGAACGGCTAAAGTTCATGTTCTCAAGAAGCTTTACATGGCATTGTTTACTCTCTGAGGTTTGCCATTGTCTGCAGAGAGGTGGTGACCGATCAGAAAAATTTTTTATTGAAAAAAAAACTTTTCGCCACGGCTGGGGATCGAACCCGGGCTCCGAGCATCCTAGGCCACACACTTAACCTGCATGCCACGGTCACCACAACTAAACGAGTGCACTCTACCCAAAATGTTGAAAACCTCTCTAGTAAGGCCGATATATAAAAGCGGCAGTAAAATTGATTACAACAATTACAGGCCCATATCCATTTTACCCATGACCGAAATAATTTTAGAGGAAATTATGGTAAGGCAAAAACATCAATAAATTACTCGGTCATTTTTCAAACCACATAAACAATAGCCTAGACCGTAATTTTCATTGCTTGGCCCTCTTTTTAGACTTCAGCAAAGCTTGATTGATAGGCGAATGATACTCTTTCGCATAATAATTTAATAAACATTTTAGAAAGAAACGGGATCCGAGGTCAATGTCTTAACTGATTTAAAAACTACTTGGAGTGTAGATCGTATCATGTAAAAATCGTGGGAAATTTAATTGAAGAAATGGAGCTGAATACTGGTGTACACAAGGAGCAAAACTTGGTTCAATCCTTTATTTGATAAATGCAAATGAAATGCTTAACCAGTTGAAGAATAACACAACATTTGCTTACGCTGACGATACTGCTGTACTCGTCTCTCATGAGAATCTTCCAGCAGCCGTACAAACTATGCAATCTGAACTCGACGTGATAACAAGGTGGTGTCACGACAATGGATTAATAATAAACGCATCGAAAACTAAATTAATGCATATTAAATTACCACACATACCTAAGTGTAACATACTGATCAAATTCTACGACACAGATTGCATACACAGAAGCAGAGTATCTCGATAACGACAACTGCAAAACAGTTATTGAGTTAGTAGAGAGTTACAAATCGGCAAATCCATTGTCACTCACGTTTCAATCACAGCACTAAACATGCATTTTTCTCCATTCAACATAAACGCTTTTTACACAAAATTACATGGGTATAATAGGTCATAAGCTTACTATTATAAGTTCCTGCAAAAAGTTTTTTATATATGTACACATTTCGAAAAAACTATGATTAAATGGTGTGTCACTCACGTTTTCGGACGATTTGCATTTTTCGACTTCTTCTTACATATTCCTTTAAGTCTGCGAATTGTTTGAGTTAATATAAAGAATAAAGTAATTTTCCGAAACGAAATTGAGTAGAAATTTTAACTGCAGAAAAAAATTTTGCTTTTTCTAAGAAATTGAAGGTTTTTCATACACTGATTTTGTCACTCACGTTTCACGTCGGTGTCACCCACGTTTCAAAACAATTTTAACTGTCTTTTTTTGCATCGTGGTTAATCTGGTGAACTTTTTTAAGCATATTGTGTAAACAATTTTTTTTCATAATATTAAGGAAATTTTTATACAAAAAAGAAAAAAATTTTTTATGGAAAGGATTATGTAAAGCATTATATAGTTAAACAAATAATTCATAATATAAAAACAACATAAAACTATTTCAGATATATATCATTTTAACATAATTTATTCCCGGTTCTGCATCCGAATATGTATGTAAACCCTGAACTGTACGTAACCCTAAGTCTTTGATCCTTACGCTCATTAAAAACCAAATACCGCGCCAAATTTGACGATATGACTGACCTATTAGCAATTCCATCGAGGCTAAAGGCTTAAAATAATGATTTAATTAGATCTTTTTAATCTTTGCTAAGATTGTTTTCTTATATGAATCCGCACATAACTATAATTTTTCTCTATATTTTTTTCATACGTAGTTTAACTGTCGGCTTTCACTTTATCTTGATGTTTTCGCATCTTCATCTTTCATTTCTAATACAATAATAAACAAAAAAAAAAAAATTAAAAGTCACTCACGTTTCACTTCTTCAAATGGTTTTTTTAAGGAAAAATAATTGCATCCGCTTGATTTAAAAAATTACAAAATTCACTAATCTTAATATATAAAAGACAAGCGTCCTGCTCCGTGCTCTATATCGCTCAAACTGTTATAGTCTTTATTGCTATGCTTTTTAAAAGTTCAGCCTGAGACAAAACCTGTTTAGCTATTTTAGTGCTTTTTATATGAAAACATTGTTAGCCTAAAAGTATGCACACAAAATTTATTTGATATTTATCAGACACATCAACACATTGACTTGAACAAAATAACATTTGAGGTGAATGAAAAATGTCATATCGTCTGCTACTTAATTGTTTTTAATACGACCCGTCGTATGACGGGCTTCTATACTAGTCTTATATAAAAAGTAAATCCAAGACATAAATTGTGCCATCCAATTATTTTCCAAGATAATCCAAGTTATCAATAAAAAATTTCACTCACGTTTCACTCTTGAATCACTTTTTTAAATTATATTTTTCGACAGAAAATGATTTTTTATAAAAAATTTTAATACAAACATTTCAACAGAAAATGTGTCAGTTGTGAATATTATGAAACTGTGCTTTGATATTTAAATCTCGAAGTATCAAATAACAAAAAATAAAAAGCTACAACTTTTTTAATGTTCTACAGATTAAAAATACATTCAATGAAATCAGTTAAAATTTAGGGATACAATATGTTTTTTTCAAAATGCTTTTACCGTAGGAAAACACAAACAATATCCTTAACATTGCATATGTTTTAATTGAACTTAAAGCATTTTTGTTTTTTAAGGTTTAGGTTTACTTTTTCTGGGCTTGCAGAAATATCTAGGCGTTATTGTGGATCAGCATCTAAACTGGAAGGACCATATCATCTCACTCAACAAAAAACTACGCAAGACATCTTATGTTCTTTACCATTTAAATAACTGCGCACCACTAAAAGTCTCCAAACAAGCCTATTTTCACTGGCCAAGTTCTATCTTCGTCATGGAATAACGGCATTTGGCAATGTCTCATTTTGTAAGGTACTGCAACAACAACAGCAGAACAGGCTTATTAAAATTTTAATGAAAAACAGAACTAACAATACTACTAACATCAATAATATATCGCACAATCAAAATCAAATAATGAATAACTCTAACTATGAACACTCTCCAAATAACAACAACGCAGAAAAAATAAAAAAATTCTCTAAACAGCACAACATATTAAACATTAAAAACATATGAATTTCATAATAAAAACTTTTTAGAACCAGTGGATCATCGGTATAATACCAGAAGACGGGCAGAAGGCAGGTATAAAACTCCGAGATACAACAACAAACACGGAAAATGCACCCGAATTTTCAACTTCCAACCACCTACAACTCGATGCCAGTAGATTTGATTAATATTCAAAATCAATTTAAAAGAAAAAAACATTGTTGAAAATTATCTAATGTAATATAAATATGTAATATAAATATCCTTGCACACAAGCCTAAGGCTTCGCGGGGACTAAGCAATTGTTATATGAAAATTAATTTAATAAAAAAAAAATTCAATCATGTTATCTCATTTTGATAAAAAATTTCTTATAATAATTTCTAAATAAATACACAGGAAAACAACAAGATTTTTTTTTCTGCCGCATATTTTTTTGCATAAAATTCAGATTAACTTACTATTAGGCCACCAGAGCATTAATGGTAACGAGAGGGCTGACGGACTAGCAAAGAAGGGCTGGAATCTGAGTTTATAAAACATGTATGAATCCCGCTACAAGAGCCGTTATATGAGATTGCTTGTTTAGCACCAGTTTTTGTGGACTGCTGAGTTAAACAGCTCACTTGAAATCTCCACACATGGACAATACTCATATGAAGTTGAAGGAGGAGTCCCTTTGAATGGCAAGAAAGAGTGCGAATCCATTTTTGAACACGCTAGAATGTCCGTAGTTAGCAAATGTTTATCGATAATGTGTTTCTTAAACAATTTGCATCTAATTTCATGCGTGGATTTCGAACTTGAGATTAATTGGTGAATGTAGCTCTTATAAACTTGACTCAAGTTCTAAGAGCCCTTTGAAACCACTCTTATCAGATGGCTTAGGCTGCAGTATTTCATGCGCCATATCTTCATTAAGATACAGAAAGGCTGAAAAAACAAGGACAAGCCAAGGATTATGACACAAGAAAAGTAATTTTGATTATTACTGCCGTATGCAATAACTCGTCTTTTTGATAGCCGAAATGTAGCCAGGCGCTTATCTCAGCCAAGCTCTTGATTTAAGAAATAATTAACGCGCACAAATCTCATCAGAGGGAATCACAATCACAGTTATAATTTACTATTTTTACAAGCAACATGAGGTTACTTAAAATAAAAACACGCTCAATATAAAAATTGTTCAATTTATTTTCTATAGTTTTTAATGAAAAGCTAGTGACATCTTGCCATTTTGGCAAAAATATCGAAAAGCCCCTGGGGAAATTTTTAACTGAGATTAAATTTAATGTTTAAATTAAACTGCCAGTTATTTTTAACTGAGGGTGAATAAAACGAATTTTTAACTTTCTATTTTAATCATGAAATTATTTTTTACTGCCAGTTAGTTTTAATCCGCAGTTAGAGAATTTAACTGAGAGTGAATAAAACGGCTCTAATAATCATATGTTATATGACATGACACCACCTAAAAATATGAGATTTTTAATGAAACAAAGTAGACTTGCCAGAGTCTTATAGGTGTGCGAATAGCCATATCGCTTATATTCAATTGATAGATATTTGGAAAAATTATAAAACTATTAAGGCATACCTTCGACTTGGCCGAAGCTTAAATACCCCCACGACCGATTCGTAAGAGTAAAAAATCTTAAATTGTAGTTTTTTTTGTTTGAGATATAAAAAATTTACTATTTTGATGACGTTTCAAATACATTCATATCAAATTGTTTTTGTATAAAGTTTTCAATTTGAGGTTGTATGGGAGGTGGACGTGTTTTTGGATGGTTGAAGCTAATTTTTCTGACACGCCTCAGTTTGAATACAGTACAACCTCGCTCAACGCAACCAATTAAATTCAGGCCAATTGCCAAAACTGAGGTTGATGGAAAAACTGACGAAAAATGTTCTACTGGCCAACAGACCTATTTGTAAAAAATATGCCTTTTGTACTCATTAAAATTTAATCTATGTTCAGAAACATAACATAATTTTATTTAATTTATTTTTGAAATATTGGAAAATATTGGTCCGCACTTTGTTGCAATTTATAAAGGGAGTTTTTTAAGAGCTTGCTGATTTGAAATTTAAATAAAACACATGCCAAATTATGAAATGGCCAAAAAATTTTTGGCATTTAACATTTAGATATAATTTCGGGCATATGGCCAACAAGACTATTTTGCACAAAGGTCATTCTGGAGGTTCAATTTTCGACCACTTTTTCAAGCATTTGAAGGCGTATTTCAGCATGACATGTTGAATATTGGTTTCGAAAGCGTCAATCATTGCTGGTTTGTCCACATAAACCAATGACTTCACGTATCCCCACAAAAAATAATCAAGTGGCGTCAAATCACACGAACGCGTAGGCCAATTCACCGGTCCATTTCTCGACATAATGTTGTCGTTGAAATGTTCTTTCAATAAGTCGATTGTTTCGCCCGCAGTATGACCAGTGGCACCATCCTGTTGAAACCACATTTCGTCCACATCCATATCTTGAAGATGTGACAACACAAATGCATTTATCATGGTTCTGTATCGATTTCCAATCATGGTAACGCGTCGTCCTTCTTCATTTTTAAAGATATAAGGACCGATGATTCCACCAGCCCATAGACCTCTTCTCATTCTTCTCGGTGGCTTTGCATCCAAAAGATTGAATGTAGGCCGAAATTTGATAATTACGTTCTTTATGTTGGTCTCAGACGGACGATTATGTGCACCATAAAATTCACGAAGTGCTCTACACTGTTTTTGAAAATAAATTTCCACGATTTGGAAGCGTTGTTCAAGAGTTAACCTATTTCATATTCATGATAATTTGCCAAACAATACTGAGTAGAGACGTCACTTTAAACTGTCAAAACCACTGTCAGACAATAGAGTAATCTATATTGAAAAAAAACCTCATAAAAAAACACCCTGCTGCACAGCAGTTTCGAGAAGATCTCGAAGTTTCAAAATGTCATTTAATTGAAGGTCCTTCTTTTCAGTCCATTCAATGCAAGTGTTAAGACAATAAATAACAGTTTCCAATTTATTTTGTGAATCAAAAGAGTGAATCAATTTAGCAGTTGCTTCAGTGGTGCTAAAAAGTGTTTTATTTGGCAGCACTTTATAAAACAAACCGGATTCATCAGCGCTATAGATCTGATCTCGAGTTAAATGAACTCCTTCAGAAATGGATCGACAAGCATTGGCTTATTTGACAATTTCTCACCACAAATTTTTAGCATGCGGATGCCGTGACATTTTTTAAAATTCAGCCCCTGCGAGCGCGAAGCCCGAGTCATTTGCCACAAGGCTTACTTGACACTGCTGTGTAGTTCAAACAGCCAACAGTACCAAAGTATATACAAGAGGTGCGATGCCCGCATATATAACTTAACTTGTTTAAAAAGTCATCGTAAGATGGGTGGGACAGTTTAGATCATTCTAAACATTTTTATGAGAGTATAAGTTGAAAAGTTGGAATAACAAGAAATAATAAAAGCCAATAATAATTTATATGAGTGCTCATATTTATGATTCATATATGAGCCAGTAATATTTCGGACTCAAATCTGTATGCCCTTCCAGCATGTGAAAAACAATCATAAATTGGAGTCTTAAAAGACTAATTTTTTGCTTATTTTGAGTCACAAAAGCAGCATAATTTTTGTTTTGATAAGAGTTATAGAAGACTTAAATATGACTCTTATAAGCAAAATGCTCGTTGCTTTTGCTGTTCTGCTGAAAGTAATTTCAATCCTCAGCAAAGCGAAGCAAAGCAAACGAATTGCTGCTTTCGTAGTGCTGCGACAAATAAGAAAAGCAAAATGAAAAGCAAAGCAATAAAATAATTTCTTATGCGCATAATTTCTTATTTGTAGCACTACGCAGTAAAACAAATTATTTTTAATGCTGCTGCTTTTGCAGTTGCTGTTCGATTTTCAATTGTAAAAGCAAAAGCAACTGAAGTTTTTTAAGTTTTTTAAACGCTGTGTAAAAATGCTGTTATATTGTCTGCTACTTAATTTGAATACGACACGTATGATGGGCTTCTATACTAGTATTAAATATTTCATAAACAAATAATTAATAACACTCATACGCCTTAGTGTATGTATGTTAAATAGTAGTGTCCGACCGAATGTGAATTTTTATCCAAGCCGATTCTTGGGCAAAATGTAAATAATCAGCCGAAGGCCGAAGCCGAAGACGAATAACAAACAAATGTTTTAAAGTCAAAAAAATTATAAAAATTTGTTCTTTGCTTTTGTTATATATTCTTTTGTTATACAAAAAAACGTAATGAAATCATTAAAATCGAATTAAATGTAAGAGTTTTTCTACAAAATTCGGATGTTTCTGTAATTAATTTATTGACGTCAGGATAACGTAGAAAAAAATGTTATCAATTTTCGTAGAAATAAATGTTATCAGTTACTGGGTCATTCCGCCGAGATTGATCACAAAATAGCAAATTCGGTTTAAAAAATTTAAAATTTTTTTTTTTTAACATTAATTTCATAATGTTTCGGCACCTTAGAACTGCTTTAAACAATTTTTTTTTGTATTTACAAAATGGCGACCATGTTTTCCATGCAACCACGAGCAATTTTCGTATTTAATAGAGTTTGCGGTAATGATCATATCTCTGCTCCTATTAAACATACAGTAATAAATGAATAAACATAATATTAATAATACCTTAGGATATTATCTTGCATATCAGAAAAATTAATTGGGATGTTACTTAATTTAAAAAACACGTTGAATCTTTAATCGTAATTTTTGGTAACTTTGAAAAAAAATTTTAATGTAAGGAAGTTAGTGGCAGACCTATTTTTTTGGTATTAGGTACGTCTAAGTGAGAACTTAAAATATAAATTTTTAAAAGTGACTAGATTACAAACTTTTTAAGTTAAATCGCTTTGAAAAATAAGAAATCTCAAATTTACCCCAACTTTGGGGTCAAATATCTCCAATGGGCACGAGTGAAAAAATTTTAAGTTAATGTTAAATACACTACGTAATAAGAGGATTCTGATGATATAAAAATTAAAGAGATTTTTATGGTTCATTCAAAAGATAAAGCATTTTAAAATTCGTGCATTTTATTACATGAGGTATGAGTATTAAGCTGGGTCTTCCCATATGGGGAAAAAAGTTAGCATTTACCGCCCCTAATATGAAAGCTTATGTTGACAGGATTTCAGAACAATACAAATTTTTTTGTGAACCCGAAATCTGCCCCAAATGTTCTTTTTTGTATAACTTCGCCAGTTTTAACCCGATCGTGAAAAGAAGTATATCTTTGGATAGGTCTCAATTAGTACACAAGCACCCCCAAAACTTTAAATTTAATATAATAAAATAATTTAATAATAACTTTTTTAATATAATAACTTTTAATATAACAAAAGTTCATAAAAAATCATTAAACTTTTGTGAAAAAACTATTAAATTTCATTCGTAGGAAAAAAAGTTACAGAGAATCAAAATTTTAGTGAAGTTCGTTTTCGCTTTTGGACTTTCGCCTTCGGTTCATCTTCGTTTGGGTCCGTTTTCCATACCAAATTTCTTTACATTTGGGCCAGTCGTTCAGGCGTCATTGAGCCATATATATTTTATTACTTTAAGCGCCCTCTATCGAAAGTTTTTATAACTTCTAAAAGTCTATCTTGTATAACTAGGTCAGAGGAATCTTCGTACAATTTTATCAAAATTGCGCCAGTCGTTTAGCCAGTCGACCGTTTAGCCAAATTATTATATAAAAAAATAATCTAACAAGCAAAGCAGCAACTAAAGGACAAGGCACACAACCTCACACAGAAGCGAACAAAATATTTTCAATACTAAAAACAAACTATCTGCTATTCATAAAAAATGCGCTACGTAAAAATTAACACAAACTTCCAAGCATAGAAAACTTTCATATTATAAACTTTCGATAGATGGCGCTTAAAGTAATAAAATATATATGGCTCAATAACGCCTGAACGACTGGACCGAATGTAAAGAAATTTGGTATGAAAAATTAACCAATTCATAAGAAATGATTTATCATTTCAATAAAACTTTCAACGTGTGAACACCAACTCATGGAAGAACAGAAAAGGAGAGAAAAACAAAACAAACAATGGAAAATGTTCTAAATGTGGAATTATGAACGGAGTTCACTGAATAATTAAAAAAAAATCTAAAAACTTATAAAAAAAACTGTTTAGCAAAGCAAAAAAATTCGGCAAAAATAATCGGCTATCTCGGCCGAAGCCGAAACCGATGCCGAAGGTTCAAATATCGGCCGATTATGCCGATTACCGAAGCCGAATAACCGGTCGGACACTATTAAATAGTAAGGAACTAGCGTCTGACCGAATCTTCGGTTTCGGCATAGACCTGTTTTGGCCCTTTTTGACAGTAACGGTTATTCGGCCTCGATATGGTAGAAACCGAAACTATAATATAACATAAGACTTGGAATCTTATATGACATCAGACCTGATATATAATATATCATGTGACTTGGCATATGACATGCTATATGTGATAAGATAATATAAGACAAGATGATTGTGACATGACATTCGACACGATATATTCCATATGACTTGTCATGTTGTATGGCATGTGACATTACATATAGCATGGCATATGACATCACATGACATGACATGAAATGACATATAATACATCAGATATCACATTTGACATATGCAATGACATAGGAATGAGATGGGACTACATGTGAAATAACATTACATATGACGTGACATTCGACTATGGCATATAACAAATGGCGTATGAAATATGGTTGAATGAACAAGGTAGCTGCAATGCTACAATTCGGACTTTGGGCTCTCAGTTCTGCAGCTACCTTATTTGTTGTGCTATGGAATATGAAATACTAGTATAGAAGCCCGTCATACGATGGGTCGTATTCAAAATAATTAATATGACATTTTTCATTCAGCTGAAATGTTGTTTTGTTCCAGTCGTCGTCAATGTGATCTTACTGATAAAAATCAAATAAATTTTGTGCATACTTTTAGGCTAACAATTTTTTCATATAAAAAGCACTGTAATAGCGAAGCAGGTTCTGGTTCAGGCTAAACATGCTTCAAAACGCATATTAATAACAACTATAACAGTTTGAGCGTTATATACATCACGGAGCAGGACACTTGTCTTTAATATATAAAGATGATATGACTTCTGAAATGACATATGACATCCCACATAAAATTACATACGACTTGGCAAGTGACATTATAGGTGACATAACATATGAAATGTTATGACATAGGATATGTTATGACATAACATCACATATGACATGACATTACATAGGATATGACATGATTTATTATGTTACATGACATATTATATAAGACACATAAAAATAAAACATGAAATGTTTGACATGACATTTGACTTAAAATATGTAAAAAATTTAAAATTTTGTCGCTAAACGTAAAATGAACCTTAAAATTATTTTTCTTTTAATTACCCTATGCTGTGCTTATTCAATGACCAACACTGTATATTTATCATATTAATATTTAACACATATAATTTTGAATAAAAATAACAAATTAATTATTTACTCAAATATTTTACTTAATGTTGCTTGCCTTTGCAGAAACTTATTACAATAAAGGCAAGATTGTATTAAAATACCAAAATTATTGTAAGGAAAATATCTCCCAACTATTCATGAACTTCATGTCTAACCATTTAAGCAAGCTGCTTCATTTCACAGTCAAACAACACCAACAGCAGCAATACAAATAACATTAACAATGAATAGCATTTGTATTCAAGTTTTAAGATATTTGAAATTTTCTCCTCAAAATATACAACACTGAGAAGTATCAATAAAATTTTGTGAAACAAACATTTAAATTAAATATTAAATTTAACAACATCATAAGAAGAAAAATGAAAATACATGCACACACACACACACATGCTGCAGCAAAAAACTGGCAGGTGCAAAAAATAACTATCCTTCACAAACAGAACAACAGCAGGATAACAACTACAGCTACAGCAACAGCAACAAAAATTGCACAGAGGTACTTTATATGCTAGAGAGAACATGCATGTGGCAGAAACACTAACTAACACACACACGCTCTCATGCTGCTTTCAACAATATACAGGCTCAAATAGCCCAACACCTACCCACCCAACAAAACACACACATATACACATACAAATTCTCTGGCGCTTACAACACTACAATGAGAGCCACAAAACACTCAAAACTCGACCTATCATTATGCTGTCTAACACGTTTAGCACATAATTCTTCTACCAAATTGACAATATTCTAAAATGTTAACGGAAACAGGAAACTCAACATCAGCAGCAGCAGCAGCAGAATGAGCAGCACAATACGTTAAATAAAGAGTGCTGCAATATGGTGCCACTTCCGCTTCTTCCAAAACCCAACATACACCCATACATACACTAACACAAACATGTACTAGTATGTTGCTGCCACACTGCCGCATATCATGTATGTGTGAGTAATACTTTTTTGCTTGCCATCAGTGATGTGCTTAGAGTGTCAGCTATTGAGGGGTCCTTTCTATGCCTAGACGTATCGTAACTAACCCAACTCCACAACCCCTCCTGCCCACAACATCACACTAGCTATTTGTGGATGCTGTTGTCGTGTCCTGTCATGTCAGCCTCTTAACTGCACAAATACCATTTTATGGCAACAAAAATTCCAATAAAGCTTCAATTTTATTTAAGCTCAACAGCAGCGCCATCAAAATTCAGTTCATCACCACCACCAACCACCACCCATACGTAGAAAATTCTACGATATGTCGAAAAGAAATATAAAAAATAAATGAAAAATCACCCACATGTAGATACTTGACGTTGACCTCCCCGCTTTCACCGCTCAACTCACACCATCATTAAGTACAATACTCTGCCAGCACCCAGTGTGTCCAGCACCCATTGTTCGTTTTTTGGTTGGCGCTTCTTTGTTGCATAGCTTTACCACCTGCGCTCGATTTAATTTTTTTTAATATTATTGAATTTTTTCCAATATTTCAGTTTATATTGAAAATCATTGGCAACCTAGAAAAGCTGCTGGAATCAATTTTTTTTGTTCTCTGCTATCGGAATAAAATATAGGCACATTTTTATTACACTCACATTTTGCATAATATATATTAACGTAACGACCTATATGAGAGTTTTTTTTTTTTGTTGTATGTAAGTGTTTTGATGTTTGGTTGTTACACATTCACTCATACACAGCGCTTGGATATCACTTACATTGTGCGATATTGTAGCGTAAAATGAGCATAACCGTTGGCAGATATCCAGAAATACTTTTCTGATATCTCTTTTCTTTTTTGTACCGTATAAGTTTGATTTTATTAAATTTGTTATTGTTAACGGTTGTCTGCGACGCTTGAAGGAAGTGCAAAATATTGAAAATAATTCAAGTTTGAAATATAGCTATAGGAGAAGTAGCTTTAAGCGAGCGAAACCATGCAAAGCATTAATGAAAATTTTCTGTTGTTAGACAAGGTATTGGATCAGTTTTTAAGAAACACGCCTGAAACTGATAAATATTTCGGATATATATAAAGTTCATATAATATCAGCTTGTAATATTTGAACCCAATTAACAATTTAACTTCCAAGAGGTTCCATTTTATATATTCTAGAGGTTTCCATCCCGAAAGCACTTATAAGAAACTTGTAAATACAGGTTGAAAATTTTGTCCCTTTACTTCAAAGTTTCGCGTGCTTCGATTTAAGCCAGTGTTTCTGATCAGTGCGCCCGCGGGCAACGTATCAGTGTTAGTGACCTTATGCATGTGCAGCCGAAGCTAAAAAACGAACATCAGTCTTATGCCAACTGTCCACACAGAAGTTTCACGTCACATGCTTGCTTGAATTTGATTTCTTTTTCAAATAATTTCCGTGATTATTTTAATTGATTGCAACAACTGCTATGCTTACACTCTAAGAAAAACACACAAGCCGTTTGTTGTTTATTTAACACTCATTGTTGATTATGAGTATTATGAGTACATATCATTGAGTTTGTTGTTGTTTTGTTTTGTTTTTTTAACAAGCTTATAGTTTTCTAAATCATCTAATATATAAAATCAAATGTTTGTTTGTCTGTCTGTCTGTCTGTCTGTTCCGTATAGGCTCACGTACCGTTTATCCGATTGAGCTGAAATTTGGACACCGAGTACCTTTTATAGTGAGAAAGAACATAGGAGGTGTAAAAAAGTGGGTGTAAGTATGTGGGCGTGGCACTTTGTAATAACTTCTAAACGCTTGAACCGATTTCCATGACTGCTCCCAAAATAAAACATAAGCAATAAAAAATTCCAAAGACTTCCGCACGAGGGCGCTTTAAGTATTGCGTTTTTAAGACTTAATAACTCCTAAACTCCTGCGCCGATTTCACTGAAATTCGGAACGAAGGTTCGACTGCGCCCCAGAGAACATAGGCTATAAAAATTCCAAAGACTTCCGTAAGGGAGCGCTTTAAGTAAAAAAAAAAACAAATTGGCCATTTCAGCCCTTGAAAGGACTTTGACCGAGCTTCTTATGAGCAATTGTGTTGTGTGTGTTACTAAATGTTTGCACACAATTGACCAAGAACTGGACCTACATGTTTTATGCCGACTCCGAACGGCTAAAGTTCATGTTCTCAAGAAGCTTTACATGGCATTATTTACTCTCTGAGGTTTGCCATTGTATGCAGAGAGGTGCCCGATCAGAAAAATTTTTTATTGAAAAAAACTTTTCGCCGCAGCTGGGGATCGAACCCGGGCTCCGAGCATGCTAAGCCACACACTTAACCTGCATGCCACGGTCACCACGGTCACCACGGGGGCGCTTTAAGTAGTGCGTTTTAAAGACTCAATAACTCCAAAACACCTGAACCGATTTCAATGAAATTTGGTATGAACGTTCAACTGCACCCAAGAAAAAACATAAAATATGAAAAATTCCAAAGACTTCCGAAAGAGGGCGCTTTAAGTAGTGCATTGTTAAGACTCAATAACTCCTAAATGACATGATCGATTTAACTAAAATTTGGTACGTGAAATAACTTGACTCTGCAACAGAATTGAGGCTATTTAAATTTCAGAATACTTCCTTGAGAAGTTTATTCAATCAACTATGTTCGGCTCATTCACCTCAAAACGGATGAACCGATTTTGATGAAACTTGGTAAGCATTTGTTTCTGTTACTGAAATAGATGCTATGCTTTTAAAAGTTCTTTCGACAAAAATCAAGGAATGATCCGAAAGCAAACGAAGTCAAGAACCAAAGACGAACGAAAAAAAAGAAGTTTAACGAATACCAGCAGAAGCTATATAAAGATGAAAAAAAAATGAACCGAACAGTATCGACCAAAACCAAAGTTGAACGAAGAAAATCCAAAACTCGAATCGATGCTTATAGGATTTTTTAAAATTGGCATTTATTTGAGATAAAATTGCATATTACATGCATGCTAAGAAAAACTTTAAACGCATTTTTCTCGAAATGACTTTTCAAACTGCACTCAGTAAAATTTTCTCGGAATATCATAAAAATGGCATCATATTTATTGAAAAATGGTATTGACCTTGCTCCAGAGAATGCTTTTCTCTAAATGCGATCCTAAAAATTCTCTAAAAATGATTAAAACCTTCTATGAAAAAGAGATATTTATAAAAATAATTCGATTTTAGAGAAAAAGACTGTTTATTTTTAGAAAACATTTGTTTTTATTGAAGAAAATATTTCTCATAGTGAATTTTTTATCAAAATATAGGAAAAATTTTTCTGTATAAATGAGAATTTTTTTGTGCGAGATAAATATTGGTCATTATAAGAGACATTGAAATATTTCCATTTCCTAGAAGTGAAGAAATATTTCTTTGAAAATGTGAAAATTTATTCTAATTGAAGAAAATTTTATTTGAAAAGAGAAAATTGCTTTTATCGAAAATAGAGAAATTTTTCACCGGAGGAAGATATGTTTTTTTTTCTGAGTGTGGGTGTCCATTTTCCTCTGAAACCAGACGTCAGATCGAGACGTCGAAGATGTTATTTTTTGTTTTAATCATGTCTTTATACGGAAATTTGACTAAACACTTTCGACGGAAGGAGGGGGCAAAACCCCAAAAAACTATAATTTTAAAAATTTTAAAATTGAATTGATAATTTTAAAAACGTAAAAATGAGAGCAGTTTTGAAAATCGTTCTCTTTCTTTGCTCGAGGCACAACCCCGAGTAACACCGGGTTACATCCGCTAGTAATTATTATAAATAACTATCCTTGAAAACATAAATAAACAAACAAATATTTTATTTTGATTTCTGTGCATAGCTGCTAACCCATATTCCCACAGAAAATCCCTTTTCCCCATAAGCAAATTAAAAAATTACCACACAACTGCCTAACTTTCCACGGTACTTTTTTCATAAAAAAATACCACAGCAACTAAAAAACTACCACAAAAATTACCACAGCCGTTAAAAAATACCTCAAAATTCCCACAAACATTAAAAATTCCCACAATAATTAAAAAATACCACAAAAAGTCCTACAAAGAATAAACGGAATTTCGAATATATTAATTATTATTTTCTTTTTCATTAAAAAATACCACAGCAATAAAAAAATACCCCAAAAACTCCCACAGCCATTAAAAGATACTTCAAAATTCCCACAAATATTAAAAATGCCTACACGAATTAAAAAATAACCCCGCTGAATTAAAAAATACCACGGGAATTCCTTTTTTCCACAGCAATTAAAAATTACCACAAAAGAGATTTTTCCCAAAAGTTGGCAGCTATGTTTCTGTGTACTTTTATGCGTTTTAGCTGAATTACAATGCGGCAGTGGCAGCGTCAGTGGCAGCGTCAGTGGCAGTGGCAGTGATCAGCTGTTATTTTAGGAAGAATGTTGTTCAATGGTGAAACTTACATAGCAGCAGTGGCAGTAAGCAGTACTGACAAGGTTAGCCCTATTTCTAAATTCACTGCCACTGCCACAGTGCTACCAAACAAACAAACGAAAATATTTAGGGAGGAAACATGCAAATAATTAAACTACTAGGAAAATTCCACATTTACTGCTTTTGAGCAAAAAGCTGAGCACTGCCGCTGCCACTGATACTGCTACTGCCACTGCCACTGCTGTATTGTAATTCAGCTATTTGACGATTTGCCGAAACAGTAAAATTGTAAAATTGTTTGAACAAGTGCTATGTTTAGCATTCAACGTTGTTTGAACGTTTCTTCAACGTTTTGTTTTCAATGTTGAAATTGGCTCAGTGTATGCACATCGTTACAATAAGATACGAAGCATGATATCGTTGTGTGCGTTTGGCAGCACTGATTTAAGCTCTTGCAAACATACTTATCGAGAACTAGAGAGTATAATCTTGTGTTTGCCTCGCAAGTACTTGTGATCATTGTTGCCGTTTTGGCTTTTTATAGCCAAAAGTGACTATTTTTTTTTATCGTGATCAGTTTTGGCTATTTGGCGATTTTATTCTTCATTTGGCTATTTTTTTTACACGGCTATGTTTTTGCATTCCGGTGAAAATTAATTTTTTATTTTACATATAACATTTTCAATTGCCTGTGAATCGCCAACGAATCGCTTGGTAGATCAAGCAATTGTCACCTTTGAGCTCATCTGAGAATCATCCGGGTATCACCGACTGTAAGCTGCTAAGGCTGATTCGGCGGGAATATTCGCCAATGAACCGCCAAGAGGAGTTATAATAAATTCGCCGAAAAGGATGGCAAACGAAGTCCTTTTAGGAGTCCTCAGCAAATTGTTCTAAAGCATTGGTGTTCTGTCCGAATTCAATGAATTTTTTTGTGAATTTGTTTTTATTTTGCTTCGACGTTGCACGTTGGGAAAAAATCAGGCAAAACGCGCGCATAGCGATGACATATCAACTTTTATTTATTGGTTTTTTGCAATGATTTTATGATTTGGGATATATTAAATGATAGAAATCCATTTTTTTAAAGTTCATATGCCTTACCACTTTTTTTTAATGGACCTCCAAAGTCATGCCTAACTTCAAAAATATGTAATAAAAAATTTCACTAAACGTATCAGTTTACTAAAATGCTCATAAAAACTTCAAACTGAAGTGAAAATAAATAAAATTTTCAACAATGAATCACAAAAAATTACACTTTAAATTTGTAAACCTAAAAGTTTGGTCCTGTGACAAAATAAGGAGATATACTTCCTTGAAATACCATAAATTTTAAGAAAATATAAAAAAATAATCAATTTTCTTTCATATGCAACTTCCACACGTAATCGCGGGTAATGATCAAAACAATGGACATGAAAATATTAAGCTTTATAAACAAATGGTACAAAATCTGTTTGCTACTTGTTGCAACCTTTTTTGTTATTCTGTATATAATGAAAGCCTTAAAATGCTTTTTATTTTTATACCCCCACTCGTACTGCGTAATTTTCAAGCTATCTTAATGAAATTCGATATTTGAGCTTCTTTTATAAAAACAAAGTTCAAGTTCGAGAATGGGCTGAATCGGATGAAAACCAAGCCTACCTCCCATACAATCACAATAATGAAAACTCTATAAAGAGGATAATATTTAAGCTACAAAAATTAAATTCGGTATATAAGTATTCTATATCAAAATAAAGATGCTTCAGAAAAATGGACGTCATCCACCCACTAACACGTCCACTCCCCTACAACCCCAAAATTGAAAATTTTATAAAAAGTCTTATATTTAAGCTGCAGGAAAACAATTTGATATGTATGTATTTTTGATGTCACAAAAATATTAAAATCTTTTTAAATCCAAATAATTCTCAAAGCCACACCCAGTCTTCCAATGCTCGTACCAGTTTTCTAGTAGAAAAACCTGATCAATAAGTTACTCCATACTGAGTTTTAATATTATCCGACATTTTGTTCCAATGATCTTTATATGAATATTGTGTATTGTATGGACGGTGCCATGCCCTTTTGACCACTGCTTGCTTACTTTTGCCAGTCAAAGTGTTTTCATACTTATGGATCTAAATTTATACCTAAATTTGAGTTGATCAAAAAGTGACACGCCCCTTGTATAAAACCCATAAAATGTTACCAATGGGCGGCACTTATAGAGATTTTATTCCTAATTCTGAGATTGTTGGACCTGTAATTTCAAAGTTAACCGATATTGCAAACTTGATTTACATCGGAGGTGCAACGCCTCTTTTATCGATCGGTACCAAACTTCACAGGGACACTTTCGAGACCTTGTGACAGGCACCCTGAAAAAATCACATCAATTGGTTCAGCGGTTTGGGAGTCTATAACTAACATACAAACATACGTACGTTAATTTTTATATAATGTAGATTACTATATTTTTAAGTGTAAAAGGACACTTAAAATTCTGAAAATCGTTAAGTGTAACGATATCTTTCTAGTTTTTAGTTTTTTTGGATTGTACTGTATTTTATATTATATGTTCACCATTTTATCTATCAAAAACAAATTTTATTTTCAACTGTAGGGTATAAGTGTAGGGTGTATGCAATTAAAAAATTTGATTATGCCAGGTTATTCCTTAAATAATTCTTTTCAAGGTGTCAATATTTCAGCTTTATAATTTAGTTAATATAGAAATTAGAGCAAAAACAAACTCATGCGCGCGTTTTACCCCATTTCTTCCCAACGTGCGTTGTTTCTTAACTAGAATAGTTCAAGTTTTTGATTAATTTTAACGATTTTGCAGAGCCTGCTTCATATTCCCTGATAGATTTTGAAAATTTTTAAAAAATCCATCCTCCAACAAACGCCGAAATGAGCGAAGGAAGATTTTGAAAAATTTTTGTGACGCGCATTCATTGCTTAAGCATTTAAAAAGCGATGCATTTTCCCAAAAACACTTGGGCGAATTACTGGTGCATCGCAAAATTCACTTCTCTGCCAATCTTTCAAATGTTTGCAGGGAAACGATTTAAAATTTGAGAGTGTATAGAATATCCAATAATTGGACATGTGACATCTCGAATCACGTGGCACATAAGAGTATGCAACAATGTATATAACTTTGATCATTGAAAGTGGTTTGTTTTCAAAAGTAAAAATAAAGCAAGTCAGTATGTAAAAGTAAGTTGACGAGCACTCCGCCACACATAAAAAATTCTTCACTTGTTTCACTTGATTTCACTTTCTCACCTACTTATCTTTCTCCCATTTCTGAACCAAGGCAGACTTGACTGAATAGGTTTGACACCTGAAATCCTTGGTTTGAAGCTAAAAAAAAAATGCAATACTTATTTTTACTTCCGAAAATGCAAAAACCTTATGAAGTTTTCTCTACTCTTGTCAAGTATAAAATAAATGAGCTAAGGTCCTTCTATATAAAAGGTCCGTCTATTTAAAGGATATATGCCCTAAATATGTTTTAAACATGCTCTTATATTTTTAATATATAATTTTATATAACATATTAAAAAACAAAAATGCTTGTAAATCAATTTCCAGTAAAAAACGGTACTATGTTGTACAAAAAACAAGTTAGTTAAAAAAGGTATAAATATTAGTTTTGTTTCTTTTTTTCTAATACAATTAATAAATCTTTTGGCGATTTTGTTTTTTACATTTTGGCTATTTTTATTTTGTGTTTTGGATATAAAAATAAATTTACTCCGGCAACACTGCTTGTGATTTAAAGCTTATATGAGAAGCCTCCCTGAACTTCTGAGCGAAAGTATTATTCTTCCTCTATGATACTTCGAATGTTCTTGTAAAGGCAAATTTAAATTCTTGCGAACGAAGTTGTATTGCTTGCTTTGCAAGAAGTGCCTCATTGGGAGTGTAACAAGGATATATCCAGAAGTATTTGATATTCATACAACATTTAAATGAATATATTTGACCAGAGTGAATTTATTAATACCCAATAAAACAAACGAACTGCGAATTCGAATCGAATACGAGATATCTGATCCGAGTTCTCAGGTTCGTTACTAATTCGAAACCAAAGTAAGTTCGCTATTTGGTTTATTGGGTATTCTTTGTTTATTTTAGTATTTTTTTACAATAAAAGAAAAACTACAATTTTTTCAAAATGAAATATTTAAAAAAATTTTGAAAATTTGCTTTCAAAATGATACAAATTTTTATGAATTTTATTTTGTTTTTGTATTTTTTAACCTGGTTAAAAAGTTTCTTAAAAGTTTTGATGAAAAACTAGAAAATTTTTAAGCTGCTAATATTTGAGAGAGCTTTATGAGAGCCAGACCGTTTATTTTATAGCGAATTTTCTTAAGCGTTTTGCAGCTATTTGTGAAAGAAGCCATGATACAACAATTAAAGGTATACTCATTGCCATATTGAGGTTAATTTCCCTAAATGAAGTAAATTTTGTGGTCAATTTTGCAAAACAATTCTTTTTTAGATTTCCAAATAATTTAAGATATTATTAGCACAGTTGACTGTAAAAAAATTTACACCTGCCTCCGATTTAATTGCATAGTAGATTTTTAAATCATCTGCGTACATCAGATTTGGAATATCGTTTAGAACTTCTAAAAGTCGGAAATGAATATGTTATAAAGGAGAGGACCAAGGTGACTGACAACCTTGTGGAACTCGTGAGGAGACTGCAATTTTTTTAGACAAAATTTCTTGAAATTTAACATACTGGGACCTGCAGTCGAGATATGATTTTACCTAACTTAGTGTCGACCTGGCAATACCAAATTTTTCTAACTTATACATTAGAAATCTGTGATCCACTATATCGAAGGCTTTACTGAAATCAGTATAAACAGTACCTATTTGGTGTCCTTTTTTCATTTTGACTAAAACACCGGATACCATCATCATAAGGTTAGTGGTAGTAGACCGTCCTTTTTGGAACCCGTGTTGCTGCTCATTTAGAAGTGGGTTGGTGAGAGGTGTTTGATTATCACAAATAATTTTTTCGAAGAGTTTTGGAATGGCTGACAATGTTGCTATGCCTCTATAATTTTCAATTGACCGTTTATCACCATTCTTGTAAATTGGTGTAAGATGGAATGTTTTCAAATACAAAGGAAATATCCCACAAGACAGTGATTCATTAAAAATTATGTGCAACGGCAAAAGCAGTTGGTCTAAACATAGCACCAAGAAGCCTGTAGATATTAGGTCTGGTCCAGGTCCCTTTAATAAATTTAAGTCTTTTATTGTATTAGAAATCTCTTCCTGCATTATATATAAACTTTCAACCATAACAGGTACGCTTGGACAAGAAACTTCAAATTGGGTGGATGTTTGACGAAATACATCTTTGAAGTGTTCCGCAAATAAATTTCTAATTTCATGAGAATTAAACGACTTGACATTACCTTTAAAGATAGACAAGGGATAACCACTAGATTTTCGCTTCATGTGTAACAAAGTCAAAGAATTTTCTCGGCTCTTGGACAATTTTCTCTCCGATAAGATTCGTGTACAACTGGTACGCTTCTACAGACTTGGTGGAGAATTCTTTTGATAGCTCGTCATGCGTAGCTTTAGTTCATTGCTTCTGAAGTTTGTAAAGTTTATTTCTCTGATTCCTCAAAAAACTGAGATTTTTATCTAGCCATGGTTCTGAAAGCTTGTTTTTTTTCTTTTTTTTTGGCACAAAACTTTCAATAGCAGTAAAAATGTGCTGATAAAATCTAGAGAAAACGCTGTCTGCATCTAAGTTGGATAAAAGATAATTCCAGTTTAGAGCATTAAGATGATATTTAATACTTTCATAATCAGCGTTGAGGTAATCGTACGCAATGGAGTCATTATAGGATTGAGTGAAAGTAATTTCATTAGCAGAGAAAACAACTGCTAAGGCTGTCTGTATTGTGAATAAATTTTCTGCTTCAATGCATGGACTAACCTTCACTTCAGTATACAAGTTAGTAAATATAAGATCCAACCATCTGCCATTTTGATTTTGTACAGAAGAAATTTGCTGCAGGTCCTGCAATAAAAGGTGGTAAGTAATGTGAAATCTATGACATTAGAAAGGTAACAGAAAGAAGATAGTTGTCATTTTCATCGGTCATAAAAGAAATATTTGGATGATAAGGTCACCAAGAATAACAACCTTGTCTTCCTCTATTAGGGTGGAAGAAAAGGGGGACAGTGTTTTACATAGCTCGTTGTAAGTTGTTTCGCTTAAGCCGGGAAAAATGTACACGACACCTATGATCATACAAAGGTGTACGTTTCCTGAACAAACTCTAATTATTCTGTGATCGAAGAGTTTATGGATTGTTGTATCTATTAGCTCACTTGAGAGAGAATTGTGAGAGAATCTTTAAGATTATACTTATGGCATAAGGTTATACTTGTGAAGTGAAGTGAATTATAATGGCTTTTAATAATTTAAATATTTTCTAATTGTTTTTAAGAAAGAAACGAGTAAAGAAAGTCTAAAGTCGGTCTAGGCCGACTATGAAATACCCTAAACCCACTTTTCTAAAACAAAAAATTTTTATTGTAAATGGGCGTGTCCGTGGGCGGATGAAGCCTATATTTTATGTGCATTTAAATGTTGATGAAAAATTTACACATATCAAGTTTTATTCCTGTAGCTCACAGTTAATGCCTTTATTGTGCTTTCGCTATGGGAGGTGGGCGAGTTCATGGACGGATAACTCCCAATTTTTGAACACACCTTAGTTTTGGTATAAAATACATACATAACAAATTTAATTTCTCTATGACAAACATAACTTATTTATTGTGTTTTAAACTTTTTGGGTTGTATGGGAGGTAGGCGTGTCCGTGAGCGGATGACACCCATTTTTCGAACACATCTTTGCCTTGTCATAAAAAACCTACGTGCGAAATTTTAGATCTGTAGGTTAAACACAGGCTTATTTATTGCGTTTTCAATTTGTGGGTTGTATGGGAGGTGGGCGTGTCCGTGAGCGGATGACGTCCATTTTTCGAAGACATCTTTGTGTTGATATAAAACACACATATCAAATTTAATTGTTGTCGGCTAATTATGAGCCGAGTTATGCAGTTTTCAATTTTCGCGTTGTATGGGAGGTAGGCATGTCCGTGAGCGAACGATGTCCATTTTTCAAAAGCATCTTTGTTTTGTCATAAAAAACATACGTGCCAAATTTTATCACTGTAGGTTAAACAGAGGCTTATTTATTGCGTTTTCAATTTTTGAGTTGTATGGGAGGTAGGCGTGTCCGTGGGCGGACGTCACCCATTTTTCAGAAACATCTTTGTATTGATACAAAACACATACGCACCAAATATTATTGTTGTAGGTTAGTTATAAGCTTATTTATGCAGTTTTCAATTTTTGCGTTGTATGGAAGGTAGGCGTGTCCGTGGGCGGATTCCAAAAATATTCAATACTGTAGATCCTCATGTGACCATGTGTACCAAGTTTCATCCAATTATCTCAACTCCTTCTTCTTATCCTGTGTATACGGACAACACACAGACGGGCAGACGGACGGACGGACATGGATAGCTCGGCTCACGTGGTGACGCTGATCAAGAATATATATACTTTTCTATACAGCATTCGCTTCGTTCTATGCGTTACAAACGTTTGCACAAAGTTAATATACCCTGACCTTTCAGGTTTAGGGTATAAAAAGGTAAAATTTTCTACGAAAGTGGTACTTTTTTTTCCTAATAGTGATAAATTTCAGTTTGTCTCTCTGACAACACTGTTGACAACTCATATAAAATCTCAAAAGTATGAGAAAGACGTGAGAAACCAAGAATTTTCAAATTGTAAACGAAGTTGAATCTGTCTTGTTTCTTAAATTAAAAATTGTAAATAATTGTTCTTTTCCGTGCTTCAAGTCCAACATCATAAACAAATTAATTAAAAGAAATTAACTGCAAGCCACATGTTCGCCACACAGCTGATTTTGACAATATCGGCAGTAACAAAAAGGGAGCACAACCAGCGAAGTTACCTGTTTTGTTGCTTCTATGAGAGAAGCAATATCGAAGCTGTTTCATTTGAGAGCGAACCTCTTAAGTGCTCCAAATGTGCTTCTTAGAGGTTTCTCACAAGTCTTTAAGAGGGAGTGAGAATGTTATTCGCATTAGCTTGTTGGAAAGCCGGAAAAATCCTTTACCTCACCCTCCAAGTGGGTGACGGTTGGTGATAATAACTGCTACAGGGTTATTGTAAGGGTGGTAAGCTAAGGGGTTGATTCAGCTACGAAGCTTTGACTCTCAACATTCTCTTGGCTATCCTGATATCCGCTATCTGAAGAGCGGTCTAACTTCACGTGTTGCCATCACATCAATTCGACTAAATATGTCTGTATTAATCTCACTGGCTATACACTGGGAGCATTAGATCATTAGACCTTTACTCAGGGGCGCAACCAGAATTTTTTTTTGGGGGGGGGTTTTGTCAAATGTTTGACTTATATATGAAAACAATTTTACGTTATTATAGCGGCTGTGATGTAGCGCTTAATGCGTCCGATTTTTGCACTAATGGTTCCTTGTTTAAACTTTAAGTAGGGCGAGTAACATGTTTTTTTTAAGACTTCACAGCAATAAGTTTCAACAATGTTCAAACAAAGCATATGTTTACTTATTTTGTTTTCTTAATAAAGAGTGATTTTTTTCCAATTTGTGGAAAGATAAAAATGCTCAGTTAGGTTTGCCATTTTACCATAAATAGACTAATAAATTAACAGCTCTTGCAAATCATTGAAATTTGTTATTCAATTGTGTGCTCTGAGAGAAATGTGTTTCGCTAATAACGTCCATTTTACGATTGTCATAATCGACCTACTGAGCAGGCCATTCAAGGTATCGTGACCAACCTGTATGTGGAGAGTGCATGTCAATGAAGATTGCGATATGTCAATTCGTCGTCGTTCTCAATAATTGCGCTTGTGTTATTCGACCACCTGGAACATTTTACGTAAGGACCTCGGTATGACACTATATAAAGCCGGGTACTTACGACAACGTAGATTTTTTGGTGAATGGGCCTTAGAAAAGTTGGATGAAGATCCACTTTTTTATCAAAAAATTGTCTTCAGTGGCGAAGCTCATTTTTGGCTCAATGGGTACGTCAACAAACAGAATTGATGAATTTGGTCTGAAGAGCAGCCAGAGGCAGTTTAAGAGCTGCCAATGCACTCTGGAAAATGCACTATTTGGTGCGGTTTGCTTGCCGGCGGCATCACTGAACAGTAATTTTTCAAAATAATGAAAATCGCAAAGTAACAGCCAAAGGAGCAAGGTACCGTGCGATGATTGCCAAATTTTTTGTCCCTCAAAATGGAAGAGATGGAAGAGGACTTGTGGTTTCAACAAGACGGTCTCACATGCCATACGGCGCGAGATACCATAGACCTATTTACCACGATCATTCAATTTTTTTCCCACTAAACTGTTTTTCGGTCTAGTTGCAGTCTCTCGTATACAGAGAAGCTAGCCACAATTGCAACTCTTGAAGAGATATCGCACGAATTGATCCCTCTTTATTGCCGTTTAACGAATTGTTTCTTATATTTTGACTTGAAGCCCTCATCACCTAAGTAACCGATGATATTTACTCTAAAATCCTTATTTTTTTTAAACAATTGCATACTAACCCAAATTATATGTCGGAATCAAGTATCCAGTGAAGCCACCATGATTCAGTTTCTAAATAATTCCGATTTCCGGCTTCCGAAATTGGTGAAAAATATTTACAATTCATAAGTTCCGTTGGATTTTCAAAATTTGTTTCATGAAAATCCCTCTTTTGAAAAGTGTCGTGAAGACCATTCGTTAAAAAACATATTATTTCGATAGGAGTCAGCATTTGCTAATTCATGCTTATTGGTATAACTTTAATACATCACAAAAACGGGACAAAAATGGGTGAACAAAAGAGAAATCAAACCAACAATAAGAACTTTTTCAATATTTTTTATAAAAGCCCTTATTTCTTAAAATCCTATAATATTTGGCAATTAACAGAAATTTTTATGAAACTGATTCGAGAATGTATAAATTTTATGAAAATTATGAATTGTGAATTTTTTCAATTGTCAAATCTCGGTTTCAATTGGAATTATTTTTTTACTGAATCACATGACTCCACTATAAACTTAATTCTTACAGTTTGGGTAAGTTTGAGTTTAAGTAAAATTATGATAAAACAAGTAAAGAAAGTCTAAAGTCGGTCTAGGCCGACTTTGAAATACCCTAAGCCCACTTTTCAAAAACAAAAAATTTTTATTATAAATGGGCGTCTCCAAGGGCGGATGAAGCCTTTATTTAATATGCATTTAAATGTTGATGAAAAATTTACACATACCAAGTTTTATTCCTGTAGCTCACAGTTAATGCCTTTATTGTGCTTTCGCTATGGGAGATGGGCGGATTCATGGACGGATTACTTCCAATTTTTGAACACACCTTAGTTTTGGTATAAAATATATGCATACCAAATTCAATTACTCTATGACAAACCTAACCTTATTTAATGCGTTTTCAATTTTTGGGTTGTATGGGAGGTGGGCGTGTCCGTTAGCGGATGACGTCCATTTTTCGAAGACATTTTTGTGTTTGTATAAAACACATACAAATCAAATTTTATTGTAGTTGGCTAATTATGAGCTTATTTATGCAGTTTTCAATTTTCGCGTTGTACGGGAGGTAGGCGTGTCCATGGGCGGATTCCAAAAATATTCAATAGTGCAGATCCGTGGGTCCATGGGACCATGTGTACCAAGTTTCATCCAATTATCTCAACTCCTTCTTCTTATCCTGTGTATACGGACAACACACAGACGGACGGACGGACGAACATGGATAGCTCGACTCACGTGGTGACGCTGATCAAGAATATATATACTTTTCTATACCGGACTCGCTTCGTTCTATGCGTTACAAACGTTTGCACAAAGTTAATATACCCTGACCTTTCAGGTTTAGGGTATAACAAGGACGAAAAATAGCGATTTTAGAGGGAATTTCTTTAATTATTTTGGTGGCGAGGGGTTCAACCGATTGTCCCCAACTTCAGGCTTAATTATTTTGTCTTACTTTTCAATAAAGTTTTTCCCAAATATTTCAGCTGCTTTAGTGGATTCCATGCTAAAGTTGAAAAGATAACTTAAATCGAAGTATTGTCAACAACCCCACAAGTCAACAACCGATATAATGAATCATCGATCATTCGAATTGAAATATACAAATGGGGTTTTCGCTCGTCTGATAAGATGTGTGATTACTTTTAATGTTGATCATTTTGATTGAATCCTATATTGCTAAGTACTACAATAATTTTTCGGGGTGGGGGGTTAAACCCCAAAACCCCCCTTTGGTTGCGCTAATGCCTTTACTTATGTATGGAATTGCAATATAGTGGCCAGCTTTGAGCAAGGTCGCTTACTCTAATCAACTCCAAAAGGTTCAAAGAATGGCATCTATATGCATAAACAGTGCTCTGAGAATGATACGGATTGCTGCTATGAAGGCCATACTTCACCTGCTACCGTTCAACCAGGTTACTAATCAAATGGCAGCTTGTTCGGCAGTTAGGCTTACATAACTCGAGGTATGAAAATGCCAGGAAATAGGCCATGCATCCATATAGAAGTGGCATAACTTTATTTCAATGAGGACTGCTGATTGTAAAACCTCGCTATATTTTGACAGGAGGTACACTAATCCTCAGGGGCGCAACCAGGATTTATTTTTGGGGGGGGGGGGGGGTTTATCAAATTATAAAATCAATTTTACAAAGGCTTTATATCACAGCAAAAAGTTTCAACGCTTGTGAGTAATATTTTCAAATAGAAGTTTAGTTAAGTTAATGGGCTAGGTGGGTTTCGAAGGCTCGAACAAAGCATATAATAACTATTTTTTGTTAATATACGATCTAAATATTTCAAGCACTAGATAATGTATCTTGAAGAAGGTTTCCAAATATTAACCAGATTGGTTATAACTTTTTGGGAAATCATGACAACCAATTTGCAAAAATAAGTGTTGATTTAAGCTTTAAAGAGAATATTTTGGACATATTGTACAATGTCATAAGGCAAAAACAAAATTAATTTTCAAACCGACCCAACCCATTAAAAAACATTCATATTTAAAATTTAAGTATAGTTTTTATAAATAGTATTTTATTAGTATTACAAAAAAATTCAAATATTGTTTTCAGTTGTACAGTAGTCGGCATAATTATTTTGACGCAAGAAAAGGCAAATATTTTCAGTTTTTAAAAAAGTTTGAGAAAACGCGAATCAAAATTTTTATATTTGGTCAAAATCTTACCAGAAATGTGTAATCTTTCTTAAAAATAACTTATAAAGAAAATATATTAGAAAAAACTTCATTTCGAACAGGGCATAACTATTTTGAAAGTTCTGTTCTATACAAAAATCAGCTTAAAAATAAGAAAATTTATGACAAAAACTTAACAACTTAATAAAAAATATATCCACCATTAGCTTGTATTACTTTTTTGGACTGATTCCACAAGATTATTCAAAATATCTATCGGAATTTGCTCTCATAGACTTTTTATTTCAGATATTGTCTCTTCCTTGGTCCGAGTCAAGCAAACGCTTCGTTTTCCTTTAATATAGACCCACAAATGCTCGAAATCGTTTAAATCAGGACTTTGGGTCGGCCAGTTTAAAACTTCTACACTATGGCACTGGCGCACCAGTTCGATTCAAAAAGTTCATTATAAGCTTACGTTTTTGACATGCTGCATTATCTTGTTGTAAAATAAATGACTCACCAATAAGTTTGTCACCAGATGGAAATGCGTGATCATTTAAGACATCCAAATATTTGTATTTGTTCATCTTTCCAACTATTGGAGCCATATCCCCATGACCACAAGAGGAAATGCAGCCCCAGAACATAACCGATCCGCCGCCATGTCAATTGCTTGTAAGACTGTAGCAATTTCTTTGCGTGAATTCTTTGAAATTCGGACAATTCTTGTTTAACGTGATCCATGATACTCAAACGTACTTACATCACTCCACAAAACTCGGTTTGAAAATCTTATAGTCTTCCAAAAAAAAAATATTTGGCAAGTTGGAGTCGTTTGATTTTATTTGCCGGGGTTACTTACGGTATTTTTCTTATGGAATATGCACCGAATTGGAATTCTTTTAAACGTCTGCGAATTGTGCGTTTGCTTACTGGATTCTAAGAAACAGTTTTCATTTGTAATTCTAGCTTTTCGGTGTTAAACCAGGGTTCTTTGAGAACTCTCGTATAATTAGCTGGTCTTCTTTACGTGTTTTTTTTTCTGCCCGAAAGTGGAAAATTTTTTACTGAATTTGTTTTTTTGTCCTTAGTTATTTGATAGTGAACGGTTTGCCTTGATACCTGTAACTCGGTGCATATTTCTTTGACTGAAATACCACAATTATGCTTCTCCACGATTTCACATCTCATTTCAACGCTTAATTCCTACTTTTTCCCCATTTTTTTTATAGAATTATAACTAAAATAAACAAATATATTTGAATAAAATTGAATATATATTTAAAACTCCGATTTTACGTACCAAATCGTTATTTGCTTACAAAATACTTCTACCACCAAGAAATCCTTTCTTTTTGTATTTAACGAATTACTTCCTCGAAAAGCGTAACTTAAATAACCTCGTTTAATTATGTTAAAATTTCTCACACTATTTTTTTACAATAACTATCGTTGTAAAAATAACCAATTGGGGCAAGCCTAAAAATTTGTCCTTTGGTTAGTACTAATGGACCTCATTTCCGAAAGTATAAAACTCACAATTTCTGACACCTTGGGATGAAAAACTAAGAGCCTAATTATGAAAAAATTGTTTGAGTCTTTCGCCACGAAAATAACCGATGCAATTTCCTTTAAAATTGACTTTTATATCGTCAAGTAATTTTTATGAAACAGATTCGGGAAAATACGATGGAAAATTATGAATTGCAAATTTTTGCTTCAGTTTCGGAAGTCAATCGGAAATAGTTTTTTACTGAATCACATGACTTCACTATAAACTTAATTCCTGCAGAGTTTGGGTAAATATGTGTCTAAAAAAATAATTATAAAAAAAAGAACGAGTCATAACACTTTCTGAGGAAATTTCTTTGATCATTTCGCTGGCGAGAAATTCGACCGCTCTTCTTCAAATACAGGCTTTCTTATTTTATATTTTTTTTTAATTAATTTTCATCCAAACATTTCAAATCGTTTTAGTGGGTTCCAAGCTAAAAGTTGAAAAGACAACTCAAATCGAACCCCTCAAGTGATCAGTATCAGTCTGAAGGAAAAAAATATATAAAATTTAGTAGATTATGCATCAAACAGCATCGATTTGAAATATACATTTGGGGTTTTCACTCATTTGATAAGATGTGTGATTGCTTTTCATATGAATCAGTTTGATTTAATCCTATTTTGCTAGGTACTACAATAATTTTTGGGGGGAGGGGGGTTCAAACCCCGAAACCCCCCCTTTGGTTGCGCTTATGCTAATCCTTACCAGGTTATACTGGAAACGTGGTGATTATAAATTACTTTCCTTATAAATAATTTATGAGTGTTTACTTTACGTTGGACAGAAGTTCGATGAACATTTTTAAAGACGTTCTTAACAGACACAAATAGACACATAATTTCTGACACCGAGAAAGATCCGATAAGAACTCCGAGAAGGATAAAGAAATGCTTCTGAGAAATTCCATTATTGGTCATATAGATGGCGTGGTCATGCTGGCCGCCTGGAGTTATGGAGAATAACAATGAAAACAACATAAAAATTTATTTATTCACGACCTAGAAAACATTTTTGATATGTCAATACTCGATTAAAACATTAAATGCACGGACTCTAGGCCATTTCACGGTATGGTCTGCATGTAGGCTCATCCAGAAAAGCTTACAAATAGGCATGCAAAATTGATGCGATTGCTAGACGTCATTTTCTTATTTGACAGACATATTAATGTTGGGACATTATCTAGAAGGTTGATGTAATGGTTGCACCTTTGTATGCATGAAAATGTTACTAAAACACATGGAAATGTAAAAAATGAGCGCCAAAATTTGTTTTAAACATTGTACTTGTTGTTTCCTTTAACAACAATGCCAAAGAAAATGGATGAAATAAACGAACACCAGTTCATGTCAAAAGATGCTAAGAAATCTACATGTAAAATTAATCTTCCATACCAAAGCACAACCCACTCAACAGCCTGATGGGCGAAACTGACTTCAAGAGAGGAGAGTATTCACACAAGATGGCGAAAAGAAACAGAAAATGAATAAAATCTAACATATGGCGTTAAAGATGTGTACGTGCCTAGAATCTTTGACCTTTAAGCTTAATGGTGTCATTCCGCTGTATTCTGACATTTTTTTTGTAGGTTAGGGGCGACCGAAAACCATACACATGCACACATATTTCGAGCTGACTCAAAAACACATACACACACACACACTCTTAACGAAATGCAAACCCAAGTTAGTGTCAGGGTTGTGTCTAGTGCGTAGTAAAGACAAAAGAAGAGCTTATATCTTATATCAAAGTGTGGTGGACAAGGAATTTAAACTAAACCCAATCCCTAGAAGTAATGATCTTGACGACTGTCACACACAAGCAATAAAACCAAATAATTAAGAATCAATAAAATTAAACTGTTGCCACGTACAAACAAAATTAAAGAGCTGGGTATGCATGATAGCGCATAAATTTCTGCAAAATATATCGATAACATGTGGTTATTTCTGGTTTAACAAAAAAAAAAAAAAAAAAAAAAAAAATAAAATGGCAGGTCAACCTATTAAAAGAGTTTATTACAAATAAACGTTTCCGTTCTATGAAATACTTAAATGTAATTGAAAAAAGGCGAGCCTTAAATTTAGCATATAATTTGAAAAATTCTACAGGGTGTACTACTGGAGAGCTCCAGGTTCAATTTTTTTGGCAACTGATTTGCCAACGTCTTTTTCTTATAATTGATACCTCCGTATTAAGTCTGGTTATTAAAGCTAGCTATAAATATGTGAATATTTTCTTCAAATATCAATTCTTTCTGCTTATAGTTCATAGTAATATTCTCAGAACTAATTGAAGACAATGGCGAAAGCTCCCTACGCCATTTTGTCCAAATTAAAGCCTTTAAAGATATCAAAGAAAATCTTTGTGCGTGGGTTAAAATTGTGAATAATTTAAAACAGATTATTATTGGGGTGTGTATTTTGCAATGCTGCGTCAACTACCTGCTCATTAAGTCATAGTCCGGGCCCCAAACCGTTCAATGTTTATTGTCAATAAACTGAGGAAACGACAATGAAAACAAACAAAACAAACTGCTTAACATGCAAAAAAACAAAAGTAAAAACACAAGCAAAAACAAAAGCAACAACAACAACAACAATATTTATGCAATACCAAACAAGTTCAAGACCAATAAAGCAATTCACTGAAGAGCCATCGGAACGAACGTATATAACGTTGTACAGCGCAAAGGCGCCTCATCGAAAAGGCAAAACCTTAGCACTAACACAGTGCAAGATACAATGAAGAGTGCCACCCTCTATCCCCCTTTATAAACTTAAGGGCCTCTAATGATGTTAAGTTGCTGCTGATTACACAGATCAACAAAGTTGAGAACATTAATTTTTTCATACCAAGTCGGTGGTCGGTCACAGCAGCCGACTATACCGACTGCTTTCCCTACGGCCAAGAAGGACTCTTGAACGGAAACGAAAACAAAAGACATGAACTCTGCGAGCGAAAGGAAGCAAAAAGACAAAGCAACAGCTTAACAATAAAGAACAATTTTGAAGTGGCAAGCGTGAGGGGATGGAGGAGGGAAATAGCAGCGCAGCATACAGTATGGAACAATACAATACAAGAGACTAATTAAAGTTTTCGTTAAGAAAGTAAACAATAGTCAAGAACAAGACTAAAGCGCCTAAAAGTAGGCACTTCAAATGCCAAAGAGACACAAAAAAAAAAAAAAACTCAGTGCTGTGCCTTTTAATGCAAGAATAATAGAAAAGGTAATTATTTATAGAGCAGATTACAATAAAGTTAAGTAGCAAAAAACCAGTAACAATAACAACAACAACAACAACAACAACAAAACAACTCTTTAAACAAATTCAAAGAAAATTTACGTAATAAACAGTTTAGGGCAGAATATAAGCAACAGTCTTGGCTGATCTTGTTAGCCATAATAAAGAGGTTTTCTCACGTGAAACTTTGAGAAAATTTAATTTTTCTTGTGTATTTTTCTACTGTTACAAGTTTGTTGATTCAAGTTTTTAAAATAATACCTCTTCCAGACGTCCTCCGGTAGCAGGGTCAAACTGTTTTTAAATATGTTAACAAATTAAAAAAGCGAATATTAGAGTGTGTCAAAAAACAAAAAATTTAAAAAAAGAAATATGTGTGTGACCGCCAAGCACGGAATAAGTGAAACTTTAACCCAAATAAAAACTTTTTAACAAAAAAAAAAAACCTACTTCAAAATCACTACAAAGTAAGAAATAATTTTAAATTACTTTACCTATTAATCTTGGTCAAATATGATAATTTATTTATATACTTTTATATATTGGAAATCTTATTACTTTCATTTTTAATAATTTATTTTATTTTTGTCATAAATATATTAATTATTTTATGACAATAAAAGCTTTGTAGTCGGCGCTAATCTTTGTTATTAAATCATGATATTTGTACCATCCATGCTTTATTTTAAACTTTTTGTCTTCTTCAATATCCTTCTTTGGAGGTTTTGTATTAATTTCAAATTTTACTTTAAAAGCAATTTTAAAAGCTCAAAACATTCTCAATCTACTGTTGCTTTTGTAAGTTGAAGCTGCACAAGAATTGATTTTATAAGCGCCGACTTCGAAGTTTTTATTATCATAAAATAATTAATATATTTATGACAAAAATAAAATAAATTATTAAAAATGAAAGTAATTTAATGGCGACATAAAAATACTTCTATTCTTATAAGTGGAAAAAGGAGCATGAGGTAAATGTTTTGAAAAAAAAAACTTGCATTAGGCTTGGAATTGACGGCACTATCGTCATTTAGCATAAGTTAATTATCGAAAATATTTAGTATTTTTATAGGGATAAAAAAACCAAAAATCAATTTCGTTTATTTGAAAAACGAAATTATCATAAAATAAAAATACATTTAAAGTTTATTGAAAAATATGATCTTATATGATGTGTCTAAGATAAAGTTGACATTTTCGATACATTAAAAACAGTAAAATATTTAAATATACGGTGGGAAACTGAGGATAATAAAATATTCTTATTAATGCAGAACTTATATGCGGATGCAGAAGCGCATGCGGCTAAAAAACAAAAATTAATAATCAAATTTTTACTGATGCTCGGCGGATGCGGTGCTCCGTCAAATCCCTAGTATATAGTTTAAACATATCAGTGAAAATAACCCAAAACTGATTTAGTGAAAAACATAAATTTTTGGAAATCGAAAAATTAGATTGAATTTGTTCCCAAAAACAGGTTTTGTTTTAAAAGTATTACATCAAGTTTTTATTTCTTGTTATTTGGTTAAATTTAATATGTGCTTTTACGCATTAAAACAAAAAATAATATGAAAATTTAAATTCGATGCAAATTTTTTTAACTTAAAATTTAAAATAAATTAATAAATAAACATTATAAAAAATAATTAAAGCGGAACCCTAAAATAATAAAAGTCACTTTAAACCCTTAAAACAGCCAAAAGCAACATTTTCCAATAAAAGTGAATGAATAAAATTGTTTGTAAACTTTGTTCCTCCTCCACGCTCCCTCCATCACACCAATGACCCCAAAAATTTGCTCATTTCAATTAAAAGCGCAAAACATCCACTTAAGATCCAGTTTTTTTTTTTTTTGTTTTGTTTACAAAACTTTTAAACTTTGCTTCCTTTAAAATTAAATTAAAAAAGTTCAAGTTAATAAAATATCTGAAAAGAATTAATTATTTTATGATTGCCAAAAGTAACTTGAAGTTATTTCTTGAGGTTTTCCCCCCTCAAAACCAATAAATATTGCTATACATAGAGTATACATTACAACATCATGTAAAAAGTTGTTTTAAGACAACCCTTAGATTTTAATCAATTGAGCAGCAAGAAGTTGGTTGAATTCAATAACAACAACATTCACTAAAACAACATAAAAAAAAAGCCAAAAACAAAACACAGAAAACCAATAAAAAGCCATCGAAAGTATAAAATTGAATTAGCGCTGCTTGATAAAGCAAATAACCCTACATAATGAAGGTAGACGGTTTTTTTATGCCCTCCTTCATATTTGCTTAAGAATGAAAAATTTGCGAAATAAAAACAGTCTGACTTTGATCTTAAATTTTTTATGTGTTTTATTTTATTGTCGTTTTATTGAAAAAGGCCCGTCAAAGTTATATCGATTTTTTTTTTTTTTTTGCAAATAATTAGAGACAATTGAGTGAATCGACCGATGAGCGTTGAATGGTGTTTGTAAAAAGGTAGGAAATGCCCTTCATTAAATGTGATCAAAAGAATGAATGAATGATTGTATAAAATGTGGTTTGAAAATTAAGTAAAAAAAAAAATAAATAAATTGTCCACTTAGTTAAAGCTGTTGCAGCTTCTTTGTTTGTAGGTATAATAATTAAAAATTTGTAATTTATATAGTTTCATACTTCATTAGTCTTCAACTTACTTCATTAGTGGTGCAAAACCACAAGTCTGGTGAGTTTCATGTTTGTATGCATTTCTGGTAACGAAGATTTAAGTGTTCATGATATAATAATGAGGTACGGTAAAAAGATTCACCACACCAACTACCGACTACGTATGTCAAAATAATAAAAATCTGTGCTGCCGTATCTTAAAAAGTATTCATGAAATACCCATGTTTGTAATTTTCTTGAGTTAATTGAGCAGAAAACGGGGAAGTACATGTTTTGATATTAAACAAGTAAAGAAACTCTAAAGTCGGTCTAGCTCGACTATGGAATACTCTTAACCTCCTATCATATTAAAATATATATTGATATACTTAGCATGATGCCAAAAAAGTAACTTTTTTTAACTTTAAGATACAAAGGTGTAACTATACTCATTAAAGAGAGTATAGATTAAGCTTCATTTCGTAGTACTCCAAAATATCCTTGCATACAGGGTGCCTGATAACTAGATGTTTGAAAAAGTCTCTTTTTTTTTAAGGTGTTGTGTTTTTAATCTTTTTATCCATTTTCCTCGTAGAAAATCAAACATTTTATAATTTTGTATTATCAAAAAGGATATCTTCTTTACAGAATAATGCTCTATACTGCAAGTTTTAAAATACAAATTATAAAAATAGTTGTTTTAAAAAATGGAAGAAAATTGCACTTTTATATTTAAAATGCCATGAATATAAGAAGGAATCAGAAAGAGTCGTCTAAGCAACATTTGTTAACCTAATGGATATCTAAATTTTCACCGAGTGGCTTTACTATATTTGCAATGGTTTTGCAGAAAAATGAGCTACAAAAAAAGTTCAGTACAAAAAAAGTATGTTTTTGACCCTTTTTCTGCATCAAATGCCAACCTAGCCGCTCCATGCCTACAAAAATTAATCATAAATTAATTTTTATTGATAGATTTTTAAAAAATTCACCGAGTGGCTTTAAGTTTTTCTTTACCATTGTTGAGAAATAAACCTTAATATGAAGTAAGGTTTGGAAAAAAAAAAAATTAAAAACAACTATAAAAACAATTGTTTTTTGCTCAACATTAGGCATAGAGTAGAATCAAAGTTGGATTAAATGTTGTATGATTTGGTAGAAAATGACCTAAAAAACATTAATTTCAACGTGGGCACAAAATTGGTGAGAAAATACTTTGACTGCAATGCAAAATGGAATGAACTGGAATGCATGAAACGTTTAGCTGAAAATGAAGATGCAGGTCTTAAAAAAGACGTGTGAAAGCAAGAAATTATTTTTTAAGCTTTGAATGTGCGGAATCATAGCGTAGAAAATGACTTATAAAAAAACTTGTAAATTTTCTTTGTTATACATAGATTTTTTTTTAAAAACACGTACCTTAAACATTTTTTCTTTAATAACTCTTTTGTTTAAAAATCATTTTTAACAAAAAAAAAACGTTGTTGAAAAGGTGATGAAATCTTCTATTTGGTGAGCAAATAAATTTAGTAGAAACAGCTTCAGAAGATGTCGCTTTTCTTATTTTTTTAAAAGGATCAGCAGTTTTGACATCCAAAAGTCAGAATTGACATTTAAAATGTCTTACCAAAATATGGGCTTTACAGTCAATTTTCAACTTTTAGAAGTTTTTAATACAAATTGGTTAGTTTAAATATCCAAATTGAGCTCTACCGGAAGTAACCTTTAAAACCTTCTAAATTACCACGAATAAAAATGACAGCCAAGTCCCTGAACAAACATTGCTACAACTATATGTCTTCACCATCTTCAACAGTAAAAAAAAACTTTTTCTAAAAAACGCTGTTTTGGCATCATGCTAGATATACTTAAACAAATGTAAATAAATTCTTATTTTTTCAAAGTCCATGTATTCCTTTACAGTCTTTTAACATTTTTCACTAATATGGGTTGTATGGGAGTAGGGCGTATTCGTGGGCGGGTGGCGCCTATTTTTTATGCGCACCTTAGTTTTGATATAATACTCCCTCATACAAAGTTTAATCCCTGTAAGTAATATACATAGCATGATGCCAAAACAGCGTGTTTTAGAAAAAGTTTTTTTTTACTGTTGAAGATGGTGAAGATATATAGTTGTAGCAATGTTTGTTCAGGGACTTGGCTGCCATTTTTATTCGTGGTAATTTAGAAGCTTTTTAAAGGTTAATTCCGATAGAGCTCAATTTGAATATTTAAACTAATCAATTTGTATAAAAAAATTCTAAAAGTTGAAAATTGACTGTTAAGCCCATATTTTGGTAAGACATTTCAAAAGTCAATTCTGACTTTTGGATGTCAAAAATGTTGAACCTTTTAAAAAAATAAGAAAAGAGACATCTTCTGAAGCTGTTTCTACTAAATTTATTTGCTGAACAAAAAGAAGATTTCATCACCTTTGCAACAACGTTTTAATTGTTAAAAATTATTTTTAAACAATAGAGATATTTAAAAAAAATGTTTAAAGTAGGTGTTTTTTAAAAAAAAAATCTATTTATAACAAAGAAAATTTATAAGTTTTTCTCATAAGTCATTTTCTACGCTATGATTCCGCACATAAAAAGCTTTAAAAATAATTCCTTGCTTTCATACGTCTTTTTTAAGAGTTGCATCTTCATTTTCAGGTAAACGTTTCATGCATTCCAGTACATTCCATTTTGCATTGCAGTCAAAGTATTTTTTCACCAATTTTGTGCCCTCTTTCAATTTAATGTTTGTTAAGTCATTTTCTACCAAATCGAAGATATTTTGTGTAAATTTATTTGAACGCCACTTGATTTGTTGACACCTAGTATATATTTCTTTGTAATGAGACATATCCTCATTTCTTTTTGTCATTGCAAAAATATCCTTTCAGTTTATGTTATTAAAATGAATACACATCATCAAGTAGTCTACTTAAATATTTTTTTATTGTTGAATCTTAAGCCAAAATTAAAGCATCTTTAGATAACTAACGTAACTGTATTTAAACGGTTTAAAAACTGAAGTTAAAAACATACAATATTAAAAATTTAAATTCCACATAAGATTTTATTTGATCACGTTGAGCGTTGTCCCCATGGGCCTAAAACAACATTTAATCCAACTTTGATTCTACTCTATGCCTAATGTTGAGCAAAAAACAATTGTTTTTCTAATTGTTTTTAATTTTTTTTTTCCAAATCTTACTTCATATTAAGGTTAATTTCTCAACAATGGTAAGGAAAAACTTAAAGCCACTCGGTGAATTTTTTAAAAATCCATCAATAAATATTAATTTATGATTTATGGTTGGCATTTGATGCAGAAAAAGGGTCAAAAACAGACTTTTTTTGTACTGAACTTTTTTTGTAGCTCATTTTTCTGCAAAACCATTGCAAATATCGTAAAGCCACTCGGTGAAAATTTAGATATCCATAAGCTTAACAAATGTTGCTTAGACGACTCTTTCTGATTCCTTTATATATTCATGGCATTTTAAATATAAAAGTGCAATTTTCTTGCATTTTTTAAAATAGCTATTTTTATAATTTGTGTTTAAAAACTTGCAGTGTAGAGCATAATTCTGTAAAGAAGATATCCTTTTTAATAATACAAACTTATAAAATGTTTGATTTTCTACGAGGAAAATGGATAAAAAGATTAAAAACACAACACCTCCAAAAAAAAGAGATTTTTTCAAACATCTACTTATCAGGCACCCTGTATGCAAGGATATTTTGAAGTGCTACGAAATGAAGCTAAATAAATACTTTCTTTAATGAGTGTAGTTACACCTTTGTATCTTAAAGATGAAAAAAGTTATTTTTTTGGCATAATGCTAAATAAACATACATGGTATTTTCAATATAGTAAGTTGTATGGGAGGTGGGCGCGTCCGTGGGCGGATGACGCCTTTTTTTTGGGCGCACCTTAGTTTTGAAATAAGATCCTCCCATACCAAATTTAAGCCCTGTAGGCCATGTATAAACCTTTTTATGGTATTTGCAATATTGTGGGTTGTATGGGAGGTGGGCGTGTTTGTAAGCGGATCACGCCCATTTTTGGTACATGTCATAGATTTTATACAAAATACATACATACCAAATTTGATCTCTGTAAGACAAACATAGGCTTATTTATGCAGTTTTCAAGTTTTTGGTTCGTTTGTGAGGTAGGCGTGTCCGTGGGCGGATGACGTCCATTGTTCAAAAAGATCTTTGTTTTGTTAAAAAAAATATACGTACCAAAGTTTATCTCTGTAGATTGAACAGAAGCTTATTTTTATTTATTTTATTATATTATTTTTCGAAAACATCTTTGCTTTGATATAAAATACATACGTACCTAATTTTATTGTTGTAACTTAATTACGAGCTTAGTTATGCATTTTTCAATATTTTCGTTGTATGGGAGGTAGGCGTGCCCGTGGGCGGATTCCAAAAATATTCAATAGTGCAGATCCTTGGGCCAATAAGACTATGTGTACCGAGTTTCATCCAATTATCTCAACTCCTTCTTCTTATCCTGTGTTTACGGACAACACACAGACGGACGGACAGACATGATAAACCTTGAAATCAGTCATCTTTTTATACAACTCTAAAAAAAAATAAGGTCAGTAATATTAAAAAAGATATAAATGTTGTGTTAGAATAGTTTGTAATAATGATTGGTTACTGCGTTTTCAAAGTACAAAATATTTAAACTGAGTGTTTTTTCTGTGTCACACCCGTCCCAAAAAAAGCTATAGTTTTCCTAAGAAGTAACATGGGCTTATGATAAGAATGAAACTTTCCTAAAGTAAGGATGTTGATGTTTTACATAAATTTGTTAACTTTTTTCATTCCATTAATTATTTTTATTCTTCATTTCCGTTACAAGAAGTTGGTCACACCCGGAACGGTTTTCAAAATTTTTTTCTAATCATGAAATTTTTGCAAGTATATGAATAAATTCTTTGATTAAAACAAGTTTTGTAAATTCATGTATAGCGAAATCAATTGTATAGGTATTAATTTGATCAAAAACTCATGCGAAAAATTTTTTGCAAAAAAATAGTTTTTTTTTTAAATATATTAAAAACTTGAAATTATTTGTACAGGTATTAATTTGATAAAAAATTCATGCAAAAAAATTTATTGCAAAAAAATATTTTTTTTTTTTTAATTAATAGGTACATTAGTTAAAAATAAATTTTTTTGATTTAAGTGTCAAAAATATGTGAAAGTTATTATACCCATTAAGTTCTTATATATAATTTCCACATCATTCGCACTCGTCACACCCGGTACAATCTTATGTCACAACCGTCCCATTTAAAAGTTTAAAAAAGAATGGTTATCGCCATTTTTTCAAAATATTTTTTACTGGTATTCAACAGAAAATATATTAAATTTGAATAAATGAAAGTCAAAAATTGTGGCAGATGGACTGAATTTCAATGTTAAACTCAGAATTTTTAGTTTTTAAACTTGTGCTCGTCACATCCGTCCCAGGTGTTTAAGCGAATGTAACTATTAAACTAGTATAAATAATTGCATTATGTTTTAGCATTTTGAAACCTTGGGGCATCTTCTAAAATACCCTTTAGTAAATTGCTAAAGTTTTAACAAGTTAATACCATTTTCAGCACGATAAAGTAGTCAAAACGTCACACTCGTCTGTATGGAATGAGCCAAATACCGCTGGCAACAAAGAAATAAAATTACTTTTAATTTCAGAACAATTTATTATTTGCAAATTGATATCGATACTTGATAAGTGTTTGATGAAAATTTTTAAAGATGATATAAAAACGATGAAACAACGATATCGAGTCAAAAAATGAATTTCTTCTTATTTTATCCCTTTTACCCTAACATAATTCCTTCTCAAAGTGTTTGTGTCCCATTTATCAACTCAAAGAAAAAGTGGCATCCGTAATTTTGATTTTCACATTCGCATGACATTCGTAGATGGTGTGGTGAATCTCTTTACCGTACCTCATTATTATATTATGCAAGTGTTTTCATAAGATTTTGGTATTACCATCTCAAATGGAAATTCCTTTAAAACATTTAGTTTCCAAGTGTTCATAACATAACTGTTGTTGCGTGCCAAAATCTGCTTCACAGATTTGTCTAGCTGTTGCTTGGAGGGCGACGGCTGGGTGTAGTTTTAGACTAAAATCACTCTTCACTATTATGATAATACTAGTTCTTTCCCGTCAAAAACGACGGGCTCGGTTTTTATAAAGAAAAGAATATGAAATATTGATTTACTTTAAGCTCAATTAGAATAAATTTCGGCACAATTGTAGCGTTTTATTTTCTCAACGAAAAATTCTTCCCTCTGAAGATGCGAATTTTTTTCCATTTTGATCTGAACCCACAGAATTCTGACCTGTTTTTAGCTGAGAATAGATCACAAGAAAAGTAACATTTTTTCAAAAGAATTACAGATAAAAAAAATTTTAAAATTTCAATTAAAAATTTTTTCCCGCTAGTAAAATTCTGGTTTTTTTTTGTCATAGAAGAATTTTGACTCTTCCCGTAGAAGAGCTCAATCTTTTCTGAACTGTCAATGGGAACGTTAACTACTTTCCACATATGTCATTTATTTTGTTTATTCAGTTGGTAGCATTTGAGGTCAGAATTTTTCGAACCGTCGAAGTAGAGAGGACAGAAATTCTGCATTTTTTCTACTTTTAAGGTCAAACTTTTCAAGTAATGAACACTATTCAATTTCAGAGGTCAGAATTTTTTTGAGAAAAGAAGAAAAAAATCAAAATAGGCAGAAAAAATTCAAAACTTTTTTGAAAAATGTAAACGCTATTAAAATTAAAATTAACCTCAATTTTACTGAAATCTTATTCTACTTATGTTTAAAAATAGCTTACATCATCACAGAATTTAATTGTTAAATTTAATTTAATTTCAATTTCCATCAAAAGACAGTCTCAATTTTGATTCTGAATGATCATGATTTTGGTAGTAATTGTGGATGCTTTTCAAGTCGAATTATGATTTATAAGTAATAAAGGACTAAGATATTTGTTTAATGAAAAGATAATCGTCATTTTTCAAATAGATGACCTTCCACCATATAGCGTATCGTATAACTTTGAAAATTGTTTAAAAACGAATGTCACCAGTAAAAGAGACAATTTATACTATAAATTATAAAAAAACGGATCGCGATATCTGTTATTCGGCCAGGTTACATATAGTTTTTAAAATTAATTAAACCTTTGGTTAAATTTTGCAATATTTCTTTGATCAAGCCAACTTGGAGAAAAATTGCAATCATCTGTTTAGACGACCACTCAAAATTATGTAATGAAAGCAGGGATATTCGATTTTAAATTATTCAAATAACAATTTTTAGATCTAAATATTTACAAAATACCTAAAAGTAAAAACGAAAATCATAGTAAGTACGACAAAATATGCTTGAAATTTCAAAATGAAAAAAAATATATATGTAAATAGTTTTTGAAGTTTTAAAAAAATCACAAAACAGAACATGCCAAAACATTTATTGTTAGCGATTCGTTACCGAATGGTGCCATTTATCTCTAACGATTCGGACCGGAGTGTTTTGTCCCCAATTATTATATCCTAAACCTGAAAGGTTAACTTAACAAATATTAACTTTGTGCAAACGTTTGTAACGCATAGAACAAAGCGAGTGCGGTATAGAAAAGTATATATATTCTTGCTCACGGTCACCTCTTGAGTCGAGCTAAACACAGGTTTTTTCCATAAACACAGGATTGAAAGAAGGAGTTAAGATAAATGGATGAAACTCGGTACACATAGTCACATGGGCCCAAGGATCTGCGCTATTGAATATTTTTGGAATCCACCCACGGGCACGCCTACCTCCCATACAATCCAAAAATTAAAAACTGCATAACTAAGCTTATAAGAAACTTACAACAATAAAATTAAGTATGTGTGTACTCTTTATCTAACAAACATGTCTTCGAAAATGGGTGTCATTCACCCAAGGACACGTCCATCTCTCACACAACCCAAAAATGAAGAACTCAATATATGAGCTTCTGTTCAACCTACAGAGACAAAAATTTGGCATGTATGTTTTTTTTTAACAAAACAAAGATGCGTTCGAAAAATGGACGTCATGCGCCTACGGACACGCCTACCTCCAATACAAACCAAAAAATTGAAAACTGTATAAAAAAGCTTAAGTTTGTCTTACAGAGATGAAATTTCGTTTGTATTTATCTTATACTAAAACTAAGGTGTGTCAAAAAATTGGCCGTTCACGAACACGACCACCTCCCATACAACCCTTAATATTAACACACTATTGAAAAGTTCATATTTGACATAGAGAGATAAGACTTGGTATGGGGGAATTTCAGATCAAAACTGTGGTGTATACAAAAAATAGGCGCCATCTATTCACCGACACGCCCACCTCCCATACAACCAACTATGGTAAAAACTCTATAAAAAGGTTTATATATGAGCTACAAGGACAAAACTTGATATGTGAAATTATTGTATCAAAACTAAAATGCGTTCACAAAATGAACGTCATCCGCCCATAAACACGCCCAACTCTCACACAACCCACAATATTAAAAACACTATTAAAAGCTTCATATTTGGCCTAGAGAGATAAAATTTAGTATGGGAGCAAGTCATATAACAAATAAAGTGTGCGGTAAAAATGGGTGTCATCTGCCCACCAACACGTTCGCATTCCATATAAACCAGATTAGTAATTACTGTAATAATTCTATAGGTAGATAGAAGTAAAGATTACATGAATTTTGATAGGAAGTTATATCTATTTGTTTGAGTATTTTAATATATACTAGTAAACCTGTTGCCCGAATTCGAGCAATCCAATAAAAATTAAGTGTTAAAAACATTATAGACGTTTATTATATGATATTCTATTAAAGAAGTTATTATACTCAATAACGATATATTCAGTCTCAATAATGATATAAAATATCATTATCTGAATGGTTTGACTTGAAACGTATGATCTGACACTTAATTTTTTAATGTAACTGTCAAAATACGAAGACGGACTAACACTAATATTACTACTGAGACAAACATTATTACTATTCAAAAACATCGCAGCTTAACTCTTCCAGCTATAAAACATAACTAATGTTAAAAAAAAAAACGCAGTAAAAAATAGATTTAAGAAGTAATAATAAGATATATTTCAGAAATTAATAAAAAATACAAACAGAACACCTACAACATCGATTTATAACACATTTAGATGAAAAAACACCAAAAAACCCAAAAAAAATTTTTTTTTGAAAACTGTTAAAATTTGACTGACTTGTTTGCTCGGAAAGTGGAATTTTTTGATTTTGGAACTGCATTTTTCGGACAATTGACATTTGAGGAATGCATAAAAGATAATTTTGGTAAAAAATTTTTAGTTTTGAAAAAAATTCAAATTCGACCAATTCATAAGCTTTTCTCAAACTAAATTTCAAATCGATAAAATAACGGATTTTTGTACAAAAATTTTATTTCTGTTTTAAAAGGTTGGGAACCCCCTGACGTGAAATCACAATTTTTAAAAGTGGTTTGCACATATACAGCCTAAACCTGATTTAATGACATCTAAATCGATAGGATCCGTCCATTGGTCTGGGAGGAGTTGAAGTCACAAAAAAAACCTTAGCCTATTAATTATATAGATAAGCAGGATGAAAACAGATTCGTGGCTATAACTTTTAATTGGTTGTAGCTATAATGAAATTTTTTTCAAATATATTAAGAGTATTCATGCAACTGGGCAAAACCCTTATAAACGGTGTAAACCGTATAAGTTTATTCTCCTTATAAATGAACTGTCAAAGTTTGTATGAAGAAGCTTTTGCACAAACCAGATATCTTTGCTCAACGATTTAGCTGAGCAAACGAACAGGCAAACTTATAACATCAATCAGCTGATTTATTTTATTAAAGCAAAAGAAAAAATTAGAAGCAGGAGAAGATATAGTCAAAATTGTAAAACTAATTAAATAACATGAAAGAGGTAAGAATGGAAATTTTGTGAATTGAAGGAATTAAAAAATATTTATATACTTCATTTGCAGAAAGCAAACCCTGAACTTGCAAACAGCTGATATATGATGCAAATGCTCAATCGACTTGAAAGGGATGCTCATGCAACCTGCCTGATAAAAATAACTAATTGCCCAAATTATATTCTTGCCTCTTTGCATGAATACCCTTATTGTTTTTGAAGCTTATTGAAGATTTAAAAATTATAAGAACAACATTTTAAAAAAAAAAAATTTCGAGCAAAAAACCATAGGGGGTAGCCTTGTTTTTTCGATGACACATAGTATTTATTAATTTTTCTGTCAAACAAAAACCAATTCGTCTTAAATAAACTACATACAATGTAAGAAAATCAAAAATGCAAATTTGAAATTTTTTTATTTTTACAACAAAAACAATTTTTAATACATTTTTTGAGGAAACATTCATTTTATTGGACTCTTTTTAAAGGCAATGATTAAAATATAAATAATAAAGTAACGGTAAAAACTTTGTTATTATTTTAAAGTCAATTAATTGCAATTAAATACAAAAAAGAAATAAATGAAATTTTTTAAAAAGTGGCAGAGACATTCGCTTCCAAATACAGAACTTTAAATTTCAGAGAGTTTTTTTCTCTGTCTTGGCGTTTGATAAAAATACACGTTAAACAACTAAAGAAAATATTAAGAAAATTCATTAAAAATACATTTGGCAAGATAATTATCGTAATTGCCAACACATTTCAAAGAAAATTAAATAAAAATTTAGAAAAATAAAATAAATTTGAAAACTGTTAAAATTTGACTGACTTGTTTGCTCGGAAAGTGGAATTTTTTGATTTTGGAACTGCATTTTTCGGACAATTGACATTTGAGGAATGCATAAAAGATAATTTTGGTAAAAAATTTTTAGTTTTGAAAAAAATTCAAATTCGACCAATTCATAAGCTCTTCTCAAACTAAATTTCAAATCGATAAAATAACGGATTTTTGTACAAAAATTTTATTTCTGTTTTAAAAGGTTGGGAACCCCCTGACGTGAAATCACAATTTTTAAAAGTGGTTTGCACATATACAGCCTAAACCTGATTTAATGACATCTAAATCGATAGGATCCGTCCATTGGTCTGGGAGGAGTTGAAGTCACAAAGAAAACCTTAGCCTATTAATTATATAGATTTAAATATTATAAGAGGTGTAGGGTATACCATAGTCGGGCTAGACCGACTTTAGACTTTTTTTACTTGTTTTTAATTTCGATCTAATAAATATTATGAATTTCAACAGAAAATGTATATTCATAAATTCTGTTAATAATTCAGACGTTACCTGGTGAACTTTTATGAAAAGTTAATATTGATTAGAAATATTTTTTTTTCTGTTTTATACGCAATGTATAGAAGCCAAAAAAACTATGAGCAAAATAAAAACTTTAACAAAAATTAAACAAATGTTCAAATGTACAATATGTACATTAAAATGTACAATAAAATAAACAAATTTTCAAATAAATAATAAATAATGATCCGTTACTCATCTCCAAAGTTTTAAATCTTTAACCTTACCTTTCGTTAACAGGGTTTACATTTTAAATGCAGTTAAAATTACTTTCCGTAACTGATCATATATTTATCGACAGTTTACTTAACTCTGTTTAAATATTTAAACTGAGATTAAAAGACTTATTTGATCGGCACTTTAGTAAAATTTCTAAAACTTTGAATATCGAAAACATTTCAAAAATTTTGTTTTGTTTTGTTTCTCAAAAACATCAAAATATTTCAAAAAATTTCAATAATATAATGCCGGTTAATGTCGGTTTCAACATTAAAAAACTCGTTGAAAAATCCAATATTGCGGTTAATTTGCTGTGAAAAAGGATATTACCAGCGAAAGTCATCTCATCTTAACCCATTTGAGTCCAAACTTTGTTTTTCAAATTTTTTGGCAAAATGTGGTATTTTTATATGATTTGAGCTCGCTGAAACCGAATATAAATTTATTTTTTTTTGTAAATATCATATTTTAGGGTTTAGAGTACGTTGCGTTAGCGCAATTAAGGTCCATAGGGGATGCAAAAAAATAAAAATAATTTTTTAAATTTTTATTTTGTAACCAAATGTACAATGCAGTTAAATAAGGAAAACATAAAAATTAATTAATTTTTTTAAAAACAAAAAAAAAAAATAAAAAAAAAATTTCACAGCTTCAAAAAAATTACAAAAAAAATCAACATTAATTTCAGTCTTATTAGGTATTTTTACAAACTTTTAAGTTCTTCTTACTTCAATTTGTTATGGATGTAGAGTAACATTGCATGTCTTACATTTAAAAACGGTTGTCAAAGGACATTGCTTGCACGTTAATTTTCTTCCTGAGTGCACAGCAATGTGGGCTCTTTGGTAAGAAAATCTGAATTTTTCTTACTTTTGCCTCTTGCTGGAGGTTTTCCGTGTTTCAATAATAGACTTTTAGCAAGACGACGTCTAAATTGCAGTTGGTCACCTTCGTAACCATACTTCCTTGCTCGGTTCCAGGCATTAGTTACTGCAAAATCAACCATTCACATTATAACCGGCATGTACCATTTTTTGCCTCTCATTGAGATTCTATATGCAGCAATGTGTGCATCCATTAAAACTACCACTCCCATATTGATGTTGTACATCTTTATCACATGGGGTTGAGGTATATCTATTTTTTTCCCTTCAGAATGGACATACCTATGAGCGTGTCCTTTGGGATTTACTCCAAACGTGTTGGAAAGAACTGACACAACTTGGTTGTCCTTCCAACGTGTCAAAATCAGATTGTTTATAGAATCAACAAAGTTCTCCTTGTATCCCCTTTGTTGTTTTTTAATTTCGTTTTTATTGGTCTTGAACTGCTTATTTTGCAATCTATTTTCTCGTACTGTTCCGGTTCCTGCATAATTAATTTTATCTAAAGATTTTAACAGACTGGGACTTGTAAAAAAGTTATCAAAATAAAGAGAGAATTGTTGGCCAGGATATGCTTTTTTTACTTGATTTGCAAAATTCATTACTACTGATTCGCCTAGTACAACATTTTCATCGCATATTTCATGGCGACCTTGGTATAAATCAAAGAAATAACAATAGCCTAAACGTGCTGCAGCCACCCATGCTTTGTAACCAAAACGAATCGGTTTGTTTCGAATCATTTGTTTGCATGGATGGCGCCCATAGTAGGGAACCATTGACTCATCTATCGATATATATTCATTTCAGCTGGTCCATATTTAGAAAAAACTGAATTTAAATGATTTACCAATGGTCGCATTTTGACAAAACGATCATTTGATCCAATTGTCAATTTGTTATATCTTCGAACAAACCTATTCTCATTCATTTTGAAATCAATTCATTGTTCACGTCCTCTTCATTCTCCCAATACATTCTTTCTCGGGGTAACTCATTATACCCCGAGACGATTAAAACGCCAAAAAACGCATAGATATCATCTTGTTTATTTATGTTTCTGTTTTTAGACTTTCCAGCATATTTTACAGTTTCCTTTGCGATAGAATTTGTAATTTCATTGTCGAAAAAGAGTTTGAAATATTCTATTGGTTCCGTTTCAGGGCCAAAAGTTAACGGGCTACATTTTGACTCATGCCATGTTTTCGCCTGATATTCATACATAAATGAGGATAAAGGAAGATCGTCCTCATCACCTGCAGTCCAATTCAGCTTTATTTTTCCTTCATCCCCACAATCATATTCCTGTTGCTCATTTGCATTTGAAACAACTACATCATCGTCAAATTCGATTTCTACAGCAACATTCAATTGTGCTTTATTCATTCGGTTTGCGTCGCAGTTTTCATCGCCCCCAGACTCCTCGACAGTGATATACTCATCATCTGGTGGCTCTATAAAAATTTGCAGGTTGGGTGGTACTAAAATATCATCTGGCATATTCTCAACAGCTCTATGAGTTCCGCTAAATTTAATGGTTTCTTCCTGAAAATTTAAAAAAAATTAATCCCCTAATGACCGTAATTGCGTTTGCGTAATGTCAAAAAAAGGCTTTTAAACTCTACTAATTTTTTTAATTATTAATTTTTTTGTTTGCTTTTTGAACTTTGGTGTTAAGTTAAAGAATTGCTTCTTTTAAATTTGACGATTTGTAAATGAATTGCTACTTTTAAAATTTACGATTCGTTAGCGCATTGCTTCTTTCATATATTTCTCCCGATCACGATATTATAAGTGAATTGTTTATGATAATTGCTATTGAATGATATGTACGAGAAAGCGATTCATAAACGATATCATAAGTGAATCATTTTGTTTGTTGGGCTGTTTCAAGTGCACTCATGCTTGCCTTTATTCTGTATCGCTTAGTTTATAAGTTGTAAACATTTGATAATAAAATTTTATTCTTAATTTAATAAATATTTTTTTACTCTTTCAACGAAAGGAAAAAAAAATATTAACTCAGGCTAATATGCAACAAAAGACTTGACAAAATTAAAATTATTGACATAATAAAGAATTGCACTTGAAAATTTATAACTTAAATAAAAATTTTGCATTATCACTCAACTGATAGATTGTACCTATATTACTGATAACAGTGTCTTAAAAAGTAAATATTAACCCATTTGCGCACAAGTGCTCCTTCGAAAAGTCGTCTTTACAATAAATCACAATTTTAACTCTTTATTTAACAATCTGTTGATCAAACTTTACAAGTGACAAACTGACATTTAATTTTTTTTAATAGAAAAATGCATCAAGTCTGAAAATAGAAAAAAAACTTAAACAAAATAAAACGATAAGAATCACTCTCATCTATACTTGATAAGAACGTTATCAAAAGATTGGCACCTTTATAAATCCTACTCCAATAAAGCAAGTGAGTTCAAATATTGAAAAACAAATTTAAGATTATGAAATGGTTATATTATTTATCTGGTTACTATTTATATGTTAATTAATATGTATATTTTCATGTTTAACATTATTTCATGTGTTATATTCTTTAAATTTTTTCAATTTGTTTTTGCCTTTAAGGGTTAAGAATTGCGCGTTTCTGCACTCATTTATTTTGAAGTAGCTACTTACATGTTTATAAATCTTCCTGCACCACTTAGTTGCAATTTGTCAGTTCATCAATTCGGCTTCATACAATAGTATAACGTTATATTATTTGTAATGTGGTTTAAAATAAATTTACTCATATTTGTGGCTGTGGCTGCACAATCAGATGCTGCTAAAATATTGGCCATATTTCCAGCACAGAGTCCTTCGCATTATATACTTGTACAGCCACTGCTGCAGCAATTGGCCAAGCGTGGACATGAAATCACAGCAATAACGCCATATCCACAACGCATTGCACAGAAGAATTTTCGCGATATTGTCGTGCTCAAGGATTACACGGAGTTTCTGGGTAGGTGGCCCAGAAGACAATTAAGATGAAAATTTATAAAAAAAAAACTTTCTTGCATTCCCTTAGATAAGACCAAAAATAGTCAAGCTATGCGTGACATGTCCATCTGGCAGCTCTTCGATTTGATTTATACCATGAGCACCGGCATGGCTAGATCCATACTTGAGCAGCAGGAAATCAAGCAACTCATGGCTCGCCGCAATGAAACCTTCGATTTGCTAATTGTTGATGTGTGCGCTGATGAGGCGCTTTTTGGTTTTGCAGCACATTTTCAGACATCCATAATTGGTGTGGCACCCTTTGGTGCACATTTGTGGAATACAGATCTGACTGGCGCACCCATTCTACCCGCCTTTATGCCACATCATCTGCTAACTTATAACGAAAAAATGAGTTTCGTGGAACGTCTACATAATTTCTACACCTTTGCTGGTGAATACTACTTTTACTTTTTCAAATATTTGCCGGATTTGGAGAGAATTTTTGGGCACTATTTTGCACACACAGGTCAGACTTTGGCGAATGTGCGGCGTAATTTTTCATTAATTTTGTTAAATCAACACTCATCGCTGGGAGTTTCTCGTCCCTATGTGCCGAATATGATTGAAGTGGGCGGCATGCAGGTTGACTCCCAGATCCATCCCTTGCCCTCAAATATGCAGCAGTTTTTAGACAATGCTACCGAAGGTGCAATTTATTTTTCACTTGGCTCAAATATTAAGAGTGAAACCCTGTCACCACAGCGACTTAACGCCATACTCAATACTTTTCGTGCGTTGCCACAGCGTATACTTTGGAAATTTGAAATCTCCAATTTGACAAATAAGCCCGACAATGTATTTATCAGCTCCTGGTTTCCACAGTCCGATGTGCTGGCACATCCCAACATCAAGTTGTTCATCACGCACGGTGGCCTGCTGAGCGTCACGGAATCGGTTGCACGCGGTAAGCCGATGTTGGGCATACCATTTTTTGCCGATCAATTCATGAATGTGGCACGTGCACAGAAATTGGGCTTCGCTCTGCCTCTAGACTATAATGAGTTTAGCGAGTTGAAATTTCTGCATACCATACAAGAGTTACTTTCGAATGTCAGTTATGCGAAAATGGCCCAAACTATATCGCAACGTTATCACGATAAGCCACAGACTGCGCTGGAAACGGCCATCTACTGGGTGGAGTATGTTTTACGACATCGTGGAGCTCATCATCTGCGTTGCGAAGGCATAAATTTGAATATTTTTCAATATTACGGTTTGGATGTGATGGTTTTGGTGTTGGCGGTACTGATGATTCTAATTGCGGCGGCTATTTTGAGTTTGCGTGTGTTGTTTCGAAAAAACCTAAAAAAAACAAAGGTTAAAAGGCAATGAGAAAAGTAATTCTTTATTACAGTTATATTTAGTATTTAAATAAAATATTTTACAATTATTTTGATGGTAAAGTTGCTGAAAAGTGATGATTTCAAGAACTTCATTATTATTAAACTTTGATTTAGGTAATTTGGGACTGATGAACTGCACTGCGAAAAATTAATCGTAAGAATTCTTTAAAAATAATATGAAATTTTGCAGTTTCGTCTTAGGAACCGTGAGCTTGTAAAGGACAAACTGTTATTTATCAATAACGTCTATAATATGTGACATATTATGTTTTCAAAATCATAACAAAAAGTATTATTTTCTAAAATAATAAATAACACTGTGCAACAGCCATCAAAATAGCCAGATTCAGCGTTATAGTTTCGATACTATGACTAGAGGTAAGTAATACCCTACACTCAAAGAAAAAAAAACGTTTATCGCCAGTTTGCTGCAAAACGAACTTCGTTTGTCGTGCTAAAAGTAATTTTTTGGAAACGTTTGAACAGTTGTCATAATGATAGTCAGCTGCAGGAAACGTGTTATTGAAATAGCAACCGAAAAATTGTTTTTTGTTCAACTGCAAAATTCATTTGTAGAAAAGAGATCCATTTCTTATGACATACACATTTGTAATCTAAAAACAAGTAAAGAAAGTCTAAAGTCGGTCTAGGCCGACTATGAAATACCCTAAACCCACTTTTCAAAAATCCGTGGGCGGATGAAGCCTATATTTTAATTGCATTTAAATGGTGATGAAAAATTTACACATACCAAGTTTTATTCCTGTAGCTCACAGTTAATGCCTTTATTGTGCTTTCGCTATGGGAGGTGGGCGTGTTCATGGACGGATTACTCGCAATTTTTGAACGCACCTTAGTTTTGGTATAAAATACACACATACCAAATTTAATTTCTCTATGACAAACATAACCTTATTTATTGAGTTTTAAACTTTTTGGGTTGTATGGGAGGTAGGCGTGTCCGTATGCGGATGACGTCCATTTTTCAAAACCATCTTTGTCTTGTCATAAAAAATATATGTGTCCAATTTTAGCTCTGTAGGTTAAACAGAGGCTTATTTATTGCGTTTTCAATTTTTGGGTTGTATGGGAGGTGGGCGTGTCCGTGAGCGGATAACGTCCATTTTTCGAAGACATCTTTGTGTTTGTATAAAACACATAAATATCAAATTTTATTGTTGTAGGCTAAATATGAGCTGAGTTATGCAGTTTTCAATTTTCGCGTTGTATGGGAGGTAGGCGTGTCCGTGGGCGGAGGATGTCCATTTTTCAAAACCATCTTTATTTTGTTAAAAAAAATATATGTGTCAAATTTTAGCTCTGTAGGTTAAACAGAGGCTTATTTATTGCGTTTTCAATTTTTGGGTTGTATGGGAGGTGGGCGTGTCCGTGGGCGGATGATGTCCATTTTTCAAAAACATCTTTGCGTTGATACAAAACACATAAATACCAAATTTTATTATTGTAGGTTAATTATGAGTTGAGTTATGCAGTTTTCAATTTTTGCGGTGTATGGGAGGTAGGCGTGTCTATGGGCGGATTCCAAAAATATTCAATAGTGCAGATCCTTGGGTCCATTTGACTATGTGTACTAAGTTTCATTCAATTATCTCAACTCCTTCTTCTTATCCTGTGTATACGGACAACACACAGACGGACGGACGGACGGACGGACGGACGGACGGACGGACATGGATAGCTCGACTCACGTGGTGACGCTGATCAAGAATATATATACTTTTCTATACCGGACTCGCTTCGTTCTATGCGTTACAAACGTTTGCACAAAGTTAATATACCCTGACCTTTAAGGTTTAAGGTATAAAAATTCATTCTACACAATATCTCATGATAGCTCATTGGAAGCGTGCTAGACTGTCACGCGAAAGACGTGGGTTCGAATCTTGGCTATGTAAGTACCAAAAATTATAATTTCATTATTGAAATTCTAATTCTGTTTCATTAACTGATTCGCCAAAAATACCGTCAAAATAAGTTTTACTTATTTCTGGTGTTCTTGTTGGGGATTGAACCCAAGTCAATCGAGTACCTAGACTCGAATGCCAAAACAACTTGAACTTCCAAAACAATGATAAAATTTCATTAAGTTCGATGTTTTTTCGTTTCAAGCAAGAATATTTTAAAGTTGATGATAACTGAATATTCGTTTGCGGCAAATACAGTTCGCAAACGAAGTATAGTTGGTGAAGTTTTCAGTTGCGGTGAACGAAAAATTTCTTTGCGTGTAGCTGGATTTCGCGAGTTTGGCAACCGTTTTTTTATGGCCCCCAATCAGGGGCGCAACTAGTAATTTTTTTGGGGGTTATTATCAAATGTAGGGGAAGAGTGGCATGAAAGAGCCAGTTTTAAAAAAGTTACAAAATATATAAAAATAATTAATAAAATTATAATACTTGTATCAAAAGTATTTTCTCATTCATTTATGAACGTAATACCATGAAATATTTTCCAAAATCAACAATATTCTTGGACCTGTAGCCATTTATAAAAAACATGAAATTCGGCTCTTTCATAACACATGGGCATTGAAAGAGCCAACCAAAGTTTTGAAAGAGCCATCTTCTTATTACAAGACTTAACACGAAAAATAACGAATATTTTATTGAAAATATTAATTGTTATTTTAAAAAGTATTGTTTTTACAAAAAAAAAATTAAACAAATAAAAAAATTCAAAACTAAAAACAAAAAATAGTTAAAAAACTTAAAAATATTTTTAGCAAAAAAAATTAAATCACTTTGAAGAAAATCTATAATAATAGCTGCGTTCGATTCGCCAGTGCTCAACTCGCTTGTGAAAAGAACGTCTACTCATTTTGCTTTTATTTTCTCAATAGTTGGCAACGCTTTTATTATGACGACCACATCAATAAATACATTAAAACTTATCCCGTACACCAACCAAGTGAAAAAATAAGAACTTGGCAACGCAACTTTACTCAACTCAACAGGTAGTTGACTTTCTCTATGCTCAACTAGCTGGAGACTTTGTTGTTGTTTTCTCATTCAAATTTTGAAATAAGCGACAATAAGCGAGTATAGGCTGGCGAATCGAACGCAGCTAATAACACCTATTCCAAAAACAAACTAAGAGGTTTAAAACACTTAAAAACATTTTTGACAAAAAAAATTTAAACTTCTTTTACGTTTTATCATTCCACCGCAACCCAGCTATTTCAAAACATATTGTCCAAAGAAACATAACCTCAAAAATTAGTATGAAATCAAGATTTTACCGGCAAAATAAATATGTTATTGATAGGCCTAATATATCCATAAAATTATAGTATATTAATATTACTGTTAGTTTTAAAGGTGAAGACGTCACAAAATAAATAAAATGTTCTGAAAAACTTACTTAATGATGAAGAAATCCAAAATACGATACACCAACGTCGTTTATTATCAGTGAACTGTCAAATGTTCGAGGGTGCCATATGGCGAGTATTGCTTCTTAAAAATTATAATTTAAGAAGCATTCGTATGAAAACTACCGCGTGAATCATGATGGCTCTTTCAAAACTTGGCTCTTTCATGCCACTTTTCCCCTAGATTTTACATATAAAACTGATTTTACGTAATTATAGTGGCTGTGTTGTAAGAGTTAGTTAGTGCGTTAAATTTTTATACTAATGGTTCCGTGTTCAAACTTCAGTCATGGCCAGCAACATATTTTTTTTCCAAAAAAAAAAAAATGTAAAGCGGTAACTGTCAGGACATTTTAAAATTTAAAGTTAATGTAAACGTCAGGACGTTATAAATTAAACTTTCTTCAGCGTTGCTTAGGATCTGTACGGCCAAAATGTTTTGCAAGCGCGTTTTACGGATTTTTTTCTTGTTCGGCAGTTGTACGATGGTTGGAAGGCTTGTGCTAAAATATTTTCATTTTTACTCGGGTCTCAATAGGGTCAGCAAAAATGTATTTTTTTTTTATCCACACAGTGAAAATTTTTCATCCATACTGCACTTCGTTGTAAAAATACCAAATTAGCTGGCTCTAGCCTTAAAATTCGTCCTTTGGTGAGTACTAATTATGCTCAATTCCGAAAATAAAAAACGCTAAATTTCTTAATCCTTGGGATGAAACCAAAGAGCCTGAATTTGAAAAAAAATCGTTTGAGTCCCTCCCCACAAAAATAGCCGATAACATTTCCTCTAAAACGATTTTTATATTCTTATTCATAATCTTCCCTTGGATTTTCAAAATTAGTTTCATGAAAATCCCTCAAAAATGCGCAAATATTTTCCGATTTAATGAATGTGTGCTCTTTGGAAAAGTGAAGTAAGGACCAGTTGTTAAAAAGATATTTTTTCGATTTAAGTTATCAGTTGCTTATTGGTTCAAGTTATGCCGTATAACTATAAAAAGTCACCGGGCATAACCTGATGAGCAGAAGGAAAAAAATTAATCCAACAACTTTTCACCTAATAAGCCTTTATTCCTTAAAATCGGATTGGAAGATAAGCAAAAAACTAAAGATTTGGTACAAATATATTAACTAAAAAAATTTTTTTTTAAATTTTTGACTTTACAAAATTTTTGAAATCCCAAAAAAGCGATATTTTGTCATGTTCGAAAAGAGGTTGTTTAAAACATCTGTACAATATGTATTTTTCATGGTTTTCACATACATTTAAACATATTAGAAATTTTTTGAGCTCTTCTTTCAATTGATCGTATGGTGTGGTATGTAATCAAAACTTAGTGCCACAATTATATAAAACTTGAGAAATCGATATTCAAAAGCTTCTTTCAGCTAAATTATAATTTAATTGTCATAATTACTGTTCGATTTTGGCAAACATTGGTACATATGGGATTTTAGGTACGCAAAATCGATTTTTGGCAACCAGTTTTAAGTAAAATGTACGCCACATAGCGCTCCAGTACAAAATTCATGATTTTCGAATATACATTTTTTTAAACGCCTATAAAAAACGTATTTTTCATAGTACTTAGTTTTGATTAAACCACAGCATACGATATACAAAAACAAAGAAGAGCTGAATATTTTTCCAATAAGCTTAAATGTATGAAAATACCATAAAAATATAGGTGTTTAAGAAAAAACATAAAATAGTTTTTAAGAGTACCTCTTGCTTTTGAATCGGTGTCCGGCTCACTTTTTTTTCTCCATACAAAATCGATCCGGCTTAATGTGCAGTCTAAAGGAAAAAAAATGACTAATTTAGTAGATTATGCATCAACTAATATCGATTTGAAATATCCATTTGAGGTTTCCAATCATTTCATAAGACTTTTTATGTGATTGCTTTTTATGTGACTTACTTTGATTGAATGCTATTTTGCTTGGTATCCCAATAATTTGGGGGAAGGGGGCTTAAACCCCGAAAGGTCCCCTTTGGTTGCGTTAATGCCCCCCAACATATTGTGATACGTAATAAGTAATACTTAATACTTAATAATAATTAATACTTAATACTTAATACTTAATACTTAATACTTAATACTTAATAATAATTAATACTTAATACTTAATACTTAATACTTAATACTTAATACTTAATACTTAATACTTAATACTTAATACTTAATACTTAATACTTAATACTTAATACTTAATACTTAATACTTAATACTTAATACTTAATACTTAATACTTAATACTTAATACTTAATACTTAATACTTAATACTTAATACTTAATACTTAATACTTAATACTTAATACTTAATACTTAATACTTAATACTTAATACTTAATACTTAATACTTAATACTTAATACTTAATACTTAATACTTAATACTTAATACTTAATACTTAATACTTAATACTTAATACTTAATACTTAATACTTAATACTTAATACTTAATACTTAATACTTAATACTTAATACTTAATACTTAATACTTAATACTTAATACTTAATACTTAATACTTAATACTTAATACTTAATACTTAATACTTAATACTTAATACTTAATACTTAATACTTAATACTTAATACTTAATACTTAATACTTAATACTTAATACTTAATACTTAATACTTAATACTTAATACTTAATACTTAATACTTAATACTTAATACTTAATACTTAATACTTAATACTTAATACTTAATACTTAATACTTAATACTTAATACTTAATACTTAATACTTAATACTTAATACTTAATACTTAATACTTAATACTTAATACTTAATACTTAATACTTAATACTTAATACTTAATACTTAATACTTAATACTTAATACTTAATACTTAATACTTAATACTTAATACTTAATACTTAATACTTAATACTTAATACTTAATACTTAATACTTAATACTTAATACTTAATACTTAATACTTAATACTTAATACTTAATACTTAATACTTAATACTTAATACTTAATACTTAATACTTAATACTTAATACTTAATATTTTCCACCAGTTATTGTTTGTGCTTTTTAAAGCATTTTAACTTAACTGCGAGGAAAAGTATTACATTCTATAATCGTGATCTTATGAAGTGTTGAAAGTTTAAAATATACCTAATGTCTTCTTTAAGAGACCTAGTTGTTCTACCTAAGAGACAAATCCGAAATTATTCGCTGATAGTTGCTCTTTCGAAGGCGCTCTTTCATGTGGCATAAAAAAAAAACAATTAACAGACTGGTTGCTACTTTGGAGATGTTTTTCACGAATTTATGATATTTTCAATTGCTTTCATGTCACGAGTCACGCTGGGCATAAAAGTGATAACTTATTTGTATGCACCTATTTTTTAAGACATTCGTGATGTTTTTTAAATAATCCAGATTATCCATTAACTCTTTTTCTACTTAAAACAGCTTTTAATTTTGTCAGACGGAAAATATTTACTAATATTCAAAATTAAACTTTTCTTCTTCAAATGGAATTTTTGAGTTCATTGACCTATCTAGAGCGCTTAGCTCTTGAGTTATATTGATATAATCGCTTTCTTAAGAATCACGGTGTCAACTTTAATTATTTCCGCTATGCTCATAACTTCAGAATATAATTATTTCGGTTTCGGACACTAATATTTCCACATATTCAGGGTCAGATAAGGGTTAAAACTTATTTCCAATACTTGTTAATCATTGAAAGTTCTTGAAAAGTAATTTTTGGTTTTTTTTTAACATATAAAGTACAGCTCATTTCAAGTTTTAACCTTAGTAGTGTCTCTACCACATTGACAGGCGGAGCAAAATGCTTATAAAAATACGAACTATACTGTTGCTGTGCCTGCTGAAAACACAAATAGATGCCTACAAAATATTATCTATTTTTCCCGCACAAAGCCGATCACACTATATTTTTATAGCCCCGCTGCTCAAGCAGCTGGCTGAAAGAGGACATGAAATTACATCGATTACACCCTATCCACAGAGTGAGCCACTCAAGAATTTACGCCATATTGCAGTGTTGCAGAAATTCAAAGGATTTGGAGGTAATTTTTTGCTATAATTGTAGCACGAGAAGGAAGTATGCTAAAATATGCTATTCTTTTAGATAGGGCTGATTTTCAAGACATGCGTGGTATGTCGTTGTGGCAGTTATTTCAATACATTCATTATCTAAGTCTCAACACTTTCTGTGCTGTGATGGAGCAGCACGAAATTCAGCAGTTTCTGCGTGATCCTAGAGAAACTTTCGATCTTATCATCATTGATGTGTGCTTTAGCGAGGCCTATTTTGGCTTCGGTGCGCACTTTGGGGCACCCATTATTGGTGTGGCAACCTTTGGTGCCCACTCCTGGAATACTGGTATATCAGTTAATAATGGTGCACCTACGCTGCCATCCTTTATGCCGTTTCCATTTTTAGGCTATGTTGATTCTATGACCTTTTGCGAAAGGCTGTATAACTTTTTCGCCTACCTCAATGAATACTTATTTCTGCACTTTATACATTTGCCCAAGCATGTTAAACTGTTCGAGCAGTATTTTGGGCATACTGGTCACACATTGTCGGATGTACAACAGAATTTTTCTTTAGTTTTATTAAATCAACATTCATCATTGGGTGTTTCGCGCCCCCATGTGCCGAATATGATTGATGTTGGCGGCATGCAAGTTAGCTCCCAGATAAAACCATTGCCAGGACATATACAGCAATTTCTGGATAATGCAACCGAAGGCGCCATCTACTTTTCCTTGGGCTCGAATGTTAAGAGCTCACAGTTGCCGCTGGTGAAGATTAACGCTATACTCAATGTTTTTCGTGCGCTGCCACAGCGAATACTCTGGAAATTTGAAATATCAAATTTGACTGATATGCCCGATAATGTTTTTATTAGCTCTTGGTTTCCACAGTCCGATGTGCTGGCACATCCCAACATTAAACTGTTCATCACACACGGTGGTCTGTTGAGCACTATCGAGTCGGTAGTGCGTGGCAAACCATTACTAGGTATACCATGTTATGGCGATCAATTTATGAATTTGGAGCGTGCAAAAAGGTTGGGTTATGCCTTAATGTTGGACATTTTTGACTTCAGTGAGTCAAAGTTTCTTCATGCCATACAAGAGTTACTGTACAACTCAAGTTATGCCGAAATGGCAAAAACTGTCTCGCAGCGCTATCATGACAAGCCACAAAGTGCCATGGAAACGGCCATATACTGGGTGGAATACGTTTTGCGATATGGCGGAGCACGTCATTTGCGTTGTGTTGGCATGGATTTGAATATTTTTCAGTATTATGGTTTGGATGTGTTGGCGCTGGTTCTGGTGATATTGGCGATTATTATTATGGGAGCTATTTTTGGATGCAAATTATTGTGTCAATGTAGGCCAGGCTTAAGGAAGACGAAGTTTAAAATTAAATGAGCAGTTTGTTTTATTATTTATTTAAAGTGGTAGAAGTAATTTTGTATGTTTTATAAAAAAATGGAAGGTCATTGAAAATAAAAAAAAACCAAAGTAATTGTATACTTAAAGTTAAGCATGTATTTTTCTTTAAATTCTGAATTTTGCGTAAAAACTCAAGTTTTTGATATCTTTATGTACATTTTGGTATTGAAAAAAGCCATTTTCTTAATTGTCTAAGTGTACAAGGGTTAAAAAAAATAACCTCTTAAGGTAGGGGTGGAGGTTTTTAGATAAGATAAGGTTTTCGAAAATACCTGGATGTTTTTAAAGGTTGTTGAATGAATATACTTACAATGGGAACAACGTTTTCGATTATTGTTTCGAATGAAGTTTTATAAGATAGTTGTCCAAAGGATCTAAATCTCAGAAAAAGTTTTCATGTTTCATAAACTCATATATCCAACATTTTGACTTGACACTTGATATGTAATATTTTATTATATACCAAACTGGTGCCATACAGAGAAGCACCAGTTTGGATGTGGACTTGTAGTTGGCAAGAGAATACGGCATCATGTCCTTTGATTCACTCCTGTGAACGAACGACTTGCCATAATCGGCTTCAAGGCTAAATTTTTTAACATTAGCCTAATATGTGTGCCACTCCGGCAGAAGAAAAAGATGACGAGACCAAAGAAAGTTTTTACGAGTTGCCCCCGTCATGACATAAAAATCTTGCCTGGTGACTTCAACGCCAGGGTGGGTAAGAAAAACGTATTTGGTCCAACAGTCGGATAGTTCAGCCTCCAAGACAACACATCCGATAACGGAATGAGGTTGATTGACTTCGCCGCAGCACAAAACATGGTCGTGAGAAGTACTAGATTCAAGCATCTCAATATTCATAAGGTCACCTGGCTGTCCCCTGATCAAAAAACATGTAACCAAATTGATCACGTTTTTATTGACGAAAGGCACTCTTCCAGTGTACTAGACGTATTCACGATCCACGGTTATAACGACTCGGATCAATATCTTGTCGCGGCTAAAACCCTCACACGTCCGTGCGCAGCTTAGAATGCTCTCAATGCTACACAAAGAAAACAAGACGTCAACAAGCTGCAGTCAAAGCGGACAGTCGAAGCCTTCGCTGCTCGACTCTCACTCCTGCTTCAAGAAAGCACTCCTACCTAGGCTGCCGAAGAGGTGATAGGCTACCACCGTCCTCGCCGAAACCATTGGAACGACCAGGAGTGTAACGCAGAGAAGACCATCGCCTACAAAGCCACCCTGCAGTCGATTGTAACCCTGTTATGGAGCGATACCCAGAGAAGAGGAGGAAAACGATACACATTTTCAGGCGAAAACAAGTAAAGAAAGTCTAAAGTTGGTATAGGCCGACCTAAACCTACTTTTCCAAAAAACAATAATATAATTGAAAATGGGCGTGTCCGTGTGCGGATGAAGCCTATGTTTTGTATGCATTTAAATGTTGATGAAAAATTTTCACATACCAAGTTTTATTCCTGTAGCTCACAGTTAATGCCTTTATTGTGCTTTCGCTATGGGCGGTGGGCGTGTTCATGGACGGATTACTCACAATTTTTGAACATACCTTAGTTTTGGTATAAAATACATACATACCAAATTTGATCTATCTATGACAAACATAATCTTATTTATTGAGTTGTAAACTTTTAGGATTGTATGGAAAGTAGGCGTGTCTATAGGCAGATAACGTCCATTTTTCAAAACCATATTTGTTTTGTCATAAAAAACACATGTGCCAAATTTTGTCTCTGTAGGTTAAACAGGGTTAAACAGTAGGTTTTCAATTCTTGGGTTGTATGGGAGGTGGGCGTGTCCGTGGGTGGACAATACCCATTTTTCGAAGACATCTTTGTGTTGATACAAAACATACACATAAAATTTAATTGTTGTAGGCTTATTATGAGCAGTTTTAAATTTTTGCGTTGTACGGGAGGTAGGGGCACGCCTATGTTGATTCCGTAGGTTACTCTAATCCTGAAAGGCAGGGTATATTAAATTTGTGCAAACGTTTGTAACGCATAGAACGAAGCAGGTCCGGTATAAAAAGTATATATATTCTTAATCAGCGTCACCTCGTGAGTCAAGATATTCATGATCTTACGGGGAAAATACGTTTTTTCGAATGATAATTTTTATTCATTTTGGTTTGGGGTATGTTTGATTTACATTTGATTTGAAAATAATTACAATGCATCTTATGGTGTTTTATTTACATTTTGATTAAAAGATCTCTGGTGAGGTGACCAATTAAAAAAAAACAAATATTTTTCGATTGCTTAACTGTTTAACATAATTTCGTTCATTGCAATGCTCTATGATACACGATATTTTTTGTTTTGTTATCTGGAGCGAAAACAAATAATGCTGATGGTGCTTATGGTGGCAACTGACCATGCGAGAAGCTTGGATTTTCAAGGTTAATACCTCAAACACGCAATGGCTGCCCTTGAGAATTGGTAATTGTCATTGCAAATACAAGCCTTACCGGAAACTGGAAGCGTTTAAAATCGAATGGAATGTCGGTCGGAATCATTGGGATCCGTGGTATCAAAACGTCTTCACCTTTGTACTTTCCTTTAAGTATTGTTGCTTCCATGACATTATTCATCAGGTTTTTTACCGCAAGCCGGGTGCCATTACAAAGACGTGGTTGGTTTATGTTTCGTAACATTATGATTACCAACCCGACGTTCAGTTGGAGATTGTGAGGCGGTAATCCGGGTAATTCCAGCTAGTTTAAAAACTCCGTTGAATAGTTGATGACATCATTTTGGGAAGTAACAGAATCCATCGATTTGTACGTCATCAATTCGATAACTATGTCAGATTGAATCTTAAGATTCAATTCGTCGACATCAATGTTTTTCGCAGCCAATATAGCTCGTTCGCTCAACCAATCATGATTTTTGTAATTTTGTGCAATGTTTAGAAAAACCTTTCTGATGAGTTCGGATTTTGATTCGGTGAATTGGCAGAAAGCGACGGGAAATTGAATACAGTCGGTTGAAATGCCAAGCGGGATTTTACCGATTTTGCCAATGACCAGCAATTGTTTTGAAAATACTTCGCAAGATTGATCGTTCTGCAGCTCTACACGCATGTTCACAGTCAATTTGAGTTTCTTATGCAAGGAAACACGTCCACAAAACGGACGACTTCAAACACGCATTTAGTTCATCGGCTGGAGTTGATCGTGGAATCACTGGCAATGTTTGACGAAAATCACTTGATAACAGAATCATCGCACCATTTAAATGGTTTTGATTATTTCGTAAATCTTGCATCGTTTTGTCTAATGCCTCCAAAGACTTTTTATGCGCCATTGTACACTCATTCCAAACGATCAGTTTACTTTGTTGCAAAACTTTGGCCATCGCACTGTTCTTGGAAATGTTGCTTGTTCAATTTTCATTGATTTGCATATTCAATGGCGACTTGAGTGCTGAATGAGCAGTTCGATTGCCTTCCGACAACGTAGCTGCAATTCCTGATGAAGCAAGTGCAAGTACATTATCATTCTGCGAGCATATCGTTGTCAAAATCAACGCGAGCAAAAAAGTTTTTCCCGTTCCACCGGGAGCGGCAAAAAAAAAATTCCTCCAGTTTCATCGTTCACAACTTGCATAAGAGTGTTATACGTATATTTTTGTTGTTGATTCAACAGTGGAACGCTCGTTCGAACTAATTCCCTCAAGGCCTCAAGAACTAATTCCCGTGCATCGGACGATTGTAAGCTGTCATGTTTAAGTCACATAATGCCTTGTTCGACTCAGGTCCTCAATATGTCCTATGTTGTAAATTTCCTCGCTCAGTTGCAAATTTGGATTTGATGTTCTAATACGCATCTGATGCAAAATATCATCACACATGGCATCTTTGTATTTGCTGCACAAATCAGTTGGTTTGGATGGGAAGAGTGTCGAGTTAATTATCGAAACCAGTGTTCGTATTTGATGAGGATTTGACGAAAGCCCAGCATCTCCGAGGGTGAATATCCAATGAGTGTCATTTTCTAACAATCGCAAACGTTGACTCGCTTCTCTATATGTGTCACACAGTTCATCATTTATAGTTCGCAAATCTTGGAATGATGTTGGGCCACGAACGTTGACTAATAGCAAACGTAAATAGAAGCACTCATCGTTTCTTGGCTGGACTGTGTAAATGCGACCTAATGAGTCGGTGGAAAATAAATTGGGGTAACCTGGAACTGGATTTGCTTGTTTCCTTGTTTCAACTGGAGTTTAAATTTCTTTGACGATTGATTCCAAGTCTGATACCTTGGAAGTGGACAATTTTTGTTTATGTAAAAAAACTTTTGGTAGACTATTACAAACATTTAAACAAACATTAGCCAAACCAGCCAAGGCGTTCTGCGGATTTAGATATATATATTAAAACAGTGGGCGCAAAAGTGGTGAACATTTACAAAAGAATTAGCCAAATCCGTGTAGCCGTTTTCCGATTTTAGACCAATCGAAAAAAGTGGGCGTGAAAGTGGGCGTGGTAAATTTTTATTTCCGCAAAAACCTACGACGAACATTAAAAAAATTATCCAAGTCGGTCCAGCCGTTCTCAACTGATGCAATTGCCAACGAACGACATTTGATTTTTATTTATATAGATTTCAGATGTTTTAAGTCTCACCCAAAAATTTCTTTCCACTTGTTTTTTTTTCATTACAGGGACTCGCTATCGAATCGCCTTTCAATATTTTTTATGACTCACTAGCGAATCACTTTTTTCAGCCTCAGCGATTCGTAAGTAATTCGCTTATCTCATTTTAAGCAATTAATCAAAAAGTCCTTACTCTTATTTTTAGCGATTCGATACAGAATGGTTCCATTTGTCTCTGTGTTTTGTCTCCAATATTATACCATCCGTATTACTCAGTTCAATTAAAAAAAAAACCTTTAAAGAGTAGCTGTTGGAAAAGAAGACATTTCTCAATTTGTAAAAACGTTATCATTAAAAGACGCAACTTCCTTATTCGCTATAGCTTGGAATCAATCAAAGCATTAGGTTTTTGAAAAATTTTGGCGATCTAATCTGTTCACTATGAAAAACCTGTTTAATGTGAATAGCCCTTGCAAAAATTACACGGTTAAAAATCTTGGACTAAATTTTAAACTTTTTTGGTTTACATATAGGACACGACCAAAAAAAGATTATTTTTTAATCCAATGAAAGGTTTTACATTTTTTAATCCAAAAAGGATTTATTTTTAATCCGCAAAAAGTTTAAAATTTCTTAATCCAAAAAGGAATAATTGTTAATTCACAGAAAGCTTAAAATACTATAATCCAAAAAGGATTAAATTTTAGTCCAACAAAGTTTATAATATTGTAATCCAAATAGGATTACTATAAACTAAAATATGGAATAAAAAATAGTACTTTTAGGATTAAAAATTCCTTTAAACCAAAGTTTGGATTAAAAACTAGTCCAAAATTTTTAACCATGTAGTTCACGCTATCCAGACTATTCTGTATTTTAATAATGATAAAAATTTAATAATGAAATTTATCAATTTCAATATTTGAAAAGTATCTGAAAATTATAAATAGAGGTATACTTTATTCATGAATTCATGTATTCATTAAAAATAGTTACAAAAACGCTACAAATAGCAAAAATAATAATAAAAGAAAAATCAATAACATTAATAAAGTAAGACACGCTACACGGTTGCAAAACGGTCTTGCTAAACGTACCCAATGATCATTAATAGAGAATTTCGAACAGATTTCGTCGTATATTGGCCAAACTTTTAATAAATTCCAAAATCTAGTAAGCCATTTCAAAATAAATAATTTCTTTAATATTTCGCCATTACTATTTCTTGTGGAAACTATTTTTCCACACATTAACTTGGTCTCAGCCATAGGTTTCCATAACATTAAATTTTTTTATTGATGATGTTGGTCGTGGCTTTGATTGGTTTAATGCTGAGAAAATGCGAAAAAGCTGTAGTGGCTGAACTCTAGTGTTCCTGCATGAAAAACTGCCATATTAATATTAGCTTCTTTATTATTTTGCAATGATTGTAGCATATCGAATTAGAAATATATTTTGGTTGTTAACAACGTTTCAATGGACCCACTATCCGGCCATCTGACCTTGCAGCTCGACGGATATCCGGTATCCGGCCAAATCACTATCCGTTACATCTCTATTATTTATGATAATGCAGTAAACTTACATAAGAACCATTGCGAACAGCTTAACTGAAGAATATGTCAAGATAAAAAAAAAATCTATCGTTATGCCTCGTTATAATTATCGTTAATGCCTCTCCAACAGTTTAATTTTATATTTAATTTAAAAACAATTAAACTTTAAACTTAAAACTTGTTTTCTGCTATCTATCGTTATGAATGCCTCTCCAACAGCTTAATTTTATATTTAATTTAAAAACAATTAAACTTTAAACTTAAAACTTGTTTTCTGCATCAAGTTTTTAAAAAAATATAATTTTTTTTTAAATTTTTTTCGTCAGTTAAATTAATAATTTTGTGGTTGTTTAAATTTTATGTGGTTGTTTTAAATATCGCATTGGTTTTGCTTTTGTAGATTTAGTTATATAAAAGTCGATAACATTCGGTCATTTATGCTCGGCACTGTATAAAGCCAATACGAGTACCAAATTAACTGAGGGAACTTATTATAAACTAACAGGGCTCAAAAATATAAATATTTTTCACTTTATGAGGGAGAATGCATAAAAACTCTTCGTTTCATTAATGTTTTCATTTCACGCATTTAATTATGTTAATAACCGTCATAATGAAAGTTTAAAATTACTTTAATTTTGGATGAAGGCCAGAAGTTTTTATGTATCAAAAATTCATCAAAACAATTCATCAAATTTGTTGACTTAAGCCAGCATATGAAATCACATATCGCGACACATATTTGGTTTTTAATAATCAATTAAAAATAACGTACGTGACTTCATACAAATCGTTTATTTATTTTGACTTTTATGTCTAAACAAAGGCAGGTTTTAACCATGGTTGAATAACAAGGTTGCTTCAAAACTGACTGTGCTCTCTTTCGCATATCCGAAAGTGTCAAAAATCAACTGGCTGTCGAAAAAAAGAACAACAACAACAACAGCTGAATCAGTTCGCTTTGACATTTGCGGCAGTCGCGCTCTCCGTGTTGCGGCTACCTTATTCAGTGTACCCTGGTTTTAACTACTGCTTCGCTACCTTTTAAAAAGTATGATAAGACGTTGTATATCTCATAAATAAAACATTTCACAGCGCGTTAGCTGGTTTTTCTATTTATATTCTAATACGTTGACTTTAATTATGCATTCTATCTCAAAATAGCCTCAAGCATTATCTAGTGTTAATTAAAGTTTTATATGAAGTTAAATGCTTGTTGGTTGTCAAACTTGTAAAGCATCAAAATAAATATTAATTCAGGTTTAGTTGTGCCGGCAAGAGTCCAAAGGTTACTTTTGATTAACAACTTATTAGTCAATCAATTTTATTAGCACTGAATAGTAAACATACCCACACACATGCATGTTTATGCCGAGCTATCTTTTCTATTTACAGCTACAGAAAAAGAAATAGCACACATTGCATGTAGAGCTTTTGTGAATATATAATTTAAAATAAAAAAGCAAAAATTAACAGAGAATTTTTAATGAAAATATTTATGTACTTAGATGAAGGTTAGAATAGGAACACAAAAATTAAATAGTTATATAACGTAAAATACACTCAACTCTTTTTTACACGGCAGATACGTTCCAAATAAATTGTGTAAAAAATACAAGTGGTAGTACAAGTAATACAAGTGATAGTACATATGGTAATACAACAATTATCTTTAATCCAATTGCAAATTTATACAAATTTTTAATGCAGATTGAAGGAACTTTTTCAGGCCTATAATTTGAGACAGTTTATTTATTTACATCTATTACACTGGCCAGTATATATACGGAAAACATGATTTATGGAGGTTTTTGCAAAATGGTTTAGCTCACTGACGGATTTTGGTAAAGCCAAATTATTTTGGGAATGATCATAGAATACACCAAGGTTCATTTTAAAATGGGTACAAATGGAACTTTTTTTTTCTTCATACAAGTCGAGGCGCCTGAATATATGTAGCATGATGCCAAAACAGCGTTTTTTAGAAAAAGTTTTTTTTTACTGTTTAAGATGGTGAAGATATATAGTTGTAGCAATGTTTGTTCAGGGACTTGGCTGTCATTTTTATTCGTGGTAATTTAGAAGCTTTTTAAAGGTTACTTCCGATAGAGCTCAATTTGAATATTTAAACTAACCAATTTGTATTAAAAACTTCTAAAAGTTGAAAATTGACTGTAAAGCCCATATTTTGGTAAGACATTCTAAATGTCAATTCTGACTTTTGGATGTCAAAAATGCTGATCCCTTTAAAAAAATAAGAAAAGCGACATCTTCTGAAGCTGTGTCTACTAAATTTATTTGCTGACCAAATAAAAGATTTTTTTATTGTTGATTCTTAAGCCAAAATTAAAGCATCTTTATATAACAAACGTAACTGTATTTAAACGGTTTAAAAACTGAAGTTAAAAACACACAATATTAAAAATTTAAATTCCACATAAGATTTTATTTGATCACGTATACATAAATATACACATTGAGCGTTGTCCCCATAGGCCTAAAACAACATTTAATCCAACTTTGATTCTACTCTATGCCTAATGTTGAGCAAAAAACAATTGTTTTTCTAGTTGTTTTTAATTTTTTTTTTCCAAACCTTACTGCATATTAAGGTTAATTTCTCAACAATGGTAAGGAAAGACTTAAAGCCACTCGGTGAATTTTTTAAAAATCCATCAATAAAAATTAATTTATGATTAATTTTTGTAGGCATGGAGCGGCTAGGTTGGCATTTGATGCAGAAAAAGGGTCAAAAACATACTTTTTTTGTACTGAACTTTTTTTGTAGCTCATTTTTCTGCAAAACCATTGCAAATATCGTAAAGCCACTCGGTGAAAATTTAGATATCCATTAGCTTAACAAATGTTGCTTAGACGACTCTTTCTGATTCCTTCTTATATTCATGGCATTTTAAATATAAAAGTGCAATTTTCTTGCATTTTTTAAAACAACTATTTTTATAATTTGTATTTTAAAACTTGCAGTATAGAGCATTATTTTGTAAAGAAGATATCCTTTTTAATAATACAAAATTATAAAATGTTTGATTTTCTACGAGGAAAATAGATAAAAAGATTAAAAACACAACACCTCCAAAAAAAAGAGATTTTTTCAAACATCTAGTTATCAGGCACCCTGTATGCAAGGATATTTTGGAGTACTACGAAATGAAGCTAAATCTATACTCTCTTTAATGAGTATAGTTACACCTTTGTATCTTAAAGTTAAAAAAGTTGTTTTTTTGGCATCATGCTAAATATATGTACATAAATATGAACAAAAATCAACCGAAAAATCAGTATCGACCAAAACCGTAGTTGAACAAAGGCAATCCAAAAATCGAATCGATCCCAAAAGGATTTTTTTAAAATTAGAATTTTGTTTTTGAGATAATGTTCTCGAAATGACTTCTTCAAACTGCGAGACCATTGTGCTCAGAATCCAGATGTCAGATCCAGACGTTGAAAATGTAATTTTTATTTTAAATATGACCGGCAGGTACTGTTTTACAGAAACACGCCTACCTCCCATACAACCTAAAAAGTTTAAAACTCAATAAATAAGATTATGTTTGTCATAGAGAGATCAAATTTGGTATGTATGTATTTTATACCAAAACTAAGGAGAGTTAATTGGGAGTAATCCGTCCATAAACACGCTTACTTCCCATAGCGAAAGCACAATAAAGGCATTAACTGTCAGCTAGAGGAATAAAACTTGGTATGTGTAAATTTTTCATCAACATTTAGGGTATTATTAGGAATAGTAGGTTTGGTGATAGTCGACTTAGACCGACTTAAGACTTTCGTTACTTGTTTTTTTATATAGTTGTCTTTAATATGTCAACAGAATAATGTACAAATATTTTTTACTAAATTGTTTGACTAAATATTAACAATAATCCATTTTATTCTTGAGTTCGCAATATTGCATTTTTTTTTAAACGAGTCGAACCCACGTCCTCAAGCACTTGTTTTCATGATGAAGCAAATTCGCTTGCACCCAGGGAACGTGGGTACGGTTACTGGAAATTATTTTTATACCCTAAATCTGAAAGGTCAGGGTAAATTAACTTTGTGCAAACATTTGTAACGCATAGAACGAAGCGAGTCTGGTATAGAAAAGTGTATATATTCTTGATCAACGTCACCTCATGAGTCGAGCTATTCTTGTCCGTCCGTCTGTGTGTTGTCCGTAAACACAGGATAAGAAGAAGGAGTTGAAATAATTGGATAAAACTTGATAAACATGGTCACATGAAAACAAGAATTTGCACTATTGAATAGTTTTGGAATCCGTCTACGGACACGCTTACCTCCCAGACAACGCAAAAATTGAAAATTGTATAAATAAGCTCATAATTAACCTACAACAATAAAATCTGATGTGAATATGTTTTATATCAACACAAAGGTGTCTTCGTAAAATGGGTGGCATCTGTTCCAAAAATTAAAAATTAAATGTACCCAAAAATTAAAAACTGGATAAATAAGCCTCGGTTACAGAGATAAAATTTGGCACGTATGTTTTTTATGACAAACCAAAGATGGTTTTGAAAAATGGACGTTTGGACTCGTTTGTTAAGAACGATTGAATGGGAAACAGGATAATGTTGACAATTTTTTTTAATGGCGCAAAACAAAATTATGTGTTATACTTGGATATTATGTAATCTTATATATTTTGTACTGTATTTCATATAACAAAATATTTTTTAATTATCTGTTGCAACAGTTGAAAACAGTGGTGACCGTGGCATGCAGGTTAAGTGTGTGACTTAGCATGCTCAGAGCCCGAGTTCGATCCCCAGTCGCGGCAAAAAGTTTTTTCAATAAAAAAATTTTCTCATCGGCAACCACCTCTCTGCAGACAATGGCAAACCTCAGAGAATATATAATGCCATGTACAGCTTCTTGAGAACATGAACTTTAGCCGTTTGGAGTCGGCATAAAACATATAGGTCCAGTTCTCGGTTAATTTTGTGCAAACATTTAATAATACACACAACACAATTGATCATAAGAAGCTCCGTCAAAGTCCTTTCAAGGGCAGAAATGGGCAATTTATCTTTTTTTTTTAACAGTTGAGAAATCGTTGTCTCCGTTTTCTTGTCAAACCATTCATGCAAAACTTCGAGAAACTTAAAAGAGCAGATAGAAGGGGGAAAATAAAAAATGTTAACGTATTTAATAAGTAATGTGTAGTTTTTAGTCAAATACTTGATTTTTTGGCAAAAAAAAGGGGTTCAGGAGAACCATAACCGTTCCATGGTTATTTCTTCGATAAAAAATGATACAGAAATAGTTTTTAAGAGTCCCTCTAACTTTTGAGTCGTTATTCGTCTGGCTTTGTTTTCTCCAAGCTGGTTTTCTTTATTCAATATAGTTCTTTAGAAAAATAAATGCAAAAAATATTTATAAAAATATATTAGAATAAAAATATATCAGAGTATATATATATTATTGTTCACCAGCCACTCATTTACTCACTTGCTTTTCTATGTTTGTTTTTGGGTCAATTTTAAATTTAATATGCCAGTATTATTTAGAGAGCTTTTGGCCAGTTCTTCTTAATTGCAATTTTTTAATAATAAATAAAAATTAAATTTTTTTTATTTCGTTTTCCACTAATTTTTGCTCTACCTACGGAAGGCGACCAATTCAGTGCACTTTTGAAAAATTAAGGCAAATAATTTGTGTTTGTTTCAAACATATACTTTTAATACATTAAAAGAAGCAGATGATCGCGTAGTATTATATTTATTTTAACTTTGAAAAGCACTAAGCTTAATATTGAGTTAAAAATTTTGATATTAAACTCAGAATTGAAGAATGAAAATATATTCTAATATATTCCAAACAAATCAACACAATATTTTCTAATTTTATTGAAAACATCCGCATCTACGTACGCGGATCTAAATTTCGATTATCCGCATCCGCTAAATGACATCTGTCACTTCCCTACATAATTTATTAATGTTGCTGGTGGTGCATGTTTTGTTCTATTTTTTTTTTTTTAATTAAATAATAAGGGAGTAACTCAATAAATTTATGGATATTGCATAAAAGATTCAATCATGCAAAGCTTGCTATTTATTTTTGCATAGCTGTATATTATTATATAAACGCTGCTGATAAGATAGGATACAATATTATATATTTGTTTTTTTATTATCTCGTCAAAGTCTCGTCGAACGATTCATTTAGTCTTGAATTTAGTCTTCTTCTGTGCTGGGCCACTTCCACATATGACTGCATATAGCTTACACAGTACCTTATAGGTCATCCATACCAGAGTCATCACTACCATCAACACCAGTGCTGCTACATCCACACCGTAATATTGCAAAATATTCAAATTCATGCCAACACAACGCAGGTGAGGTGCTCCATTATGTCGTAATACATACTCCACCCAATAGATGGCCGTTTCCAACGCAGTCTGTGGCTTATCATGATAGCGCTGCGATACAGTTTTTGCCATTTGAGCATAACTAGCGTTCGAAAGTAATTCTTGTATGGCATGCAGAAAGTTTGTTTCACTGAAATCATTGAAATCGAGGCTCAAGGCATAGCCCAATCTTTTTGCACGCTCCATATTCATGAATTGATCGGCAAAGAAAGGCATACCCAGCAAAGGTTTGCCGCGTACTATAGACTCCGTAATGCTCATTAGACCACCATGTGTGATGAACAGCTTGATGTTAGGATGTGCCAACACATCAGTCTGTGGAAACCAGGAACTAATGAAAACATTTTCCGGCAGATCGGTCAAATTGGAGACTTCAAGCTTCCAGATTATTCGCTGTGGCAGAGAGCGAAAAGTGTTAATTATGGCATTTAACTTCACCGGCGATAACTTTGCGCTCTTAACATTCGTGCCAAGAGAGAAGTATATGGCGCCTTCGGTGGCATTATCCAAAAATTGTTGTATATTGTCTGGCAATATGTTGATTTGGGCACTGACTTGCATGCCGCCTACCTCAATCATATTCGGCAAATAAGGACGTGAAATGCCCAGCGAGGAATGTTGATTTAATAGAACCAAAGAAAAATTTCGCCGTACATCTGCTAAGGTGTGACCAGTGTGCCCAAAATGCTGCTCGAAAATTTTCTCATGTCTTGGCAAATGTATGAAATGCACGAAAAAGTATTCAAAGACGTAGGCGTAGAAGTTATGCAGTCGTTGGTAGAAAGTCATCGAATCATCATGACCAAGAAAGGGAAACGGCATGAAAGCTGGCAGCGTAGGTGCACCAGTTAGAGCGGTATTCCAAGAATGTGCTCCAAAAGTGGCCACGCCAACAAGAGGTGCACCAAAATGCGCAGCAAAACCAAAAAAGGCATCTACAAAGCATACATCGATGATGACTAGATCAAATGTTTCTCGAGAATCTCTTAGCAATTGTTGGATTTGCTGCTCCGCCATAACAGATTTGACTAGACCGGGACTTAGTTTGTGCATGTCGGTAAAAAGCTGCCACAACGACATGTCACGCATGTCCTGACTATCACGAACTACATCTAAGATGAAAACATACGAAGAGTTGAATAGAAAAATTACAGTCGGCAGAAAAGAAAATTCACACTAACCTGAAAAACCTTTGTATTGTTCCAGCAAGGCAATATCACGGAAATTTTTGATTGGCTTGCTCTGGGGATACGGCGAAATCGATGTGACTTGATGGCCTCTTTCAGCTAATTGCTTCAGCAGCGGTGTGATAAATATATAGTGCGATAGACTTTGTGTGGGAAAAACGGACAATATATTGTAAGCACCTACTTGTGTTTCAAGCAGAAACAACAACAGTATAACGCTTATTTTAATAAACATTTTATTCTGCTTATGTATGAGGTGGGTGTATAACTAAAGTCAGATACTGCTTATTTTAACTTTTTATGTTCAAGCATTCTGAGAGAAATTGTCATAACTAGTATCGCACGGTTTAACCAGTTTCCAAGGTGCTGTTGTTACACAAGCACCACCTCATCTCTTGCGATGGAACCACAAACAAAATAATTTAGAAGAGTTAATGATTTTAAACCAAGCGTGTTCATTTGATAGTAAGGCTATTGTTTTAGTACCAAACCCTAAGTATGGTGCTATTCTTGCTGTCAGTTTCCAGTTTTGTAGTGAATACCAGAACATATGAATAATGAAGAATTTTTTTACAATTTTACATATTGCTTAAACAGGACAGAGATACTGTCATGTAGATCAAAATGCATTCGTTACTGGATGGTAGTGAGCTAATAAACCTCTCGAGATGTTTCACGGTGTATGTATATGAGTTAAGGTAAAATGCTATTTGCTATTGAAGTAACATTCCATTTTGAAGAGATATTTTATTTTGGATACAGTATCCATTTTGGAATACAGGGTGTACCAATTTATATATGCCAACTGCTAAAGCGTACTGCCCAAGAGATACGTTATTTTATAAAAAAGTATATAGTATAGATTTTTGATAAGCAAAACCTCCTGGGTTCATTTAGTCATGTAAAAAAAAAAAAAAATAAATTGGCCATTTCAGCCCTTGAAAGGACTTTGACCGAGCTTCTTATGATACTTGTGTTGTGTGTGTTATTAAATGTTTGCACACAATTGACCGAGAACTGGACCTACATGTTTTATGCCGACTCCGAACGGCTAAATTTCATGTTCTCAAGAAGCTTTACATGGCAGAGAGGTGGTGACCGATCAGAAAATTTTTTTATTGAAAAAAACTTTTCGCCGCGGCTGAGGATCGAAAACGGGCTCCGAGCATGCTAGGCTACACACTTAACCTGCATGCCACGGTCACCATTTAGTCATGTCAATCTGTTTTAAAAAAAGCTATTTTTGTTCTCGTCGTCAGTTTTTGGCTATTTGGCAAAATGTACTGCATTTTCTTTTAAATTTAATGTAATTCAATTTAAAAAAATATTTGAAAGGAATCTTCTTAACTTTAAAAGAAAACTTAAAGTAATGTTCTTGATTTATAAAAAAGAATCAACACATTTTCTTTTAATTACAAAGAAATTTTCGCCGGCTGGAAATTGTGCACATTTACTTTTAGTTTGAATGTTTTTTCTTTTAATTTTAATGGTATTTTGCCTCAGTGTATTATTCATTTGGCTATATAGTTTATTCGGCTATTTTTTTTTATTCTGACCAAAATTAATTAACATCTAATTTACTCTTACATTTTCGATAGCCTGAGAAACTCCAGCGAACCGCTTGAAAGATAAAGCAAGTGGAGGCGAGCTCATTTGAGAAACATACGGATATCGTCGAGTGTAGGCCGACTGTAGCTGGTTCGGCAATAAAAGCGATTTGCCGGGAAGATTCCACAACGAATCGCCTAGAGGAGTCTTAAGTGATTCGTTGAAAATAGTGGCAAACGAATTGCTTTGCGGTGTCATCTACAATTTGTTCCGAAGCATCGTTGTCCGAATACAATGAATTTTTTTGTGATGTTGTTTGTATTTCACTTCGATATAATGCTATTTCACTTGCTTCTAAGCTATATAAATATATTTCATATGCTTTTGACGTAGAATTACGTCTTACAGCGCGGTTTGTATGGGGTCGTTTTAACAGATTTTTTCAAGGCCATGAAACTTTTTTGACCAATACTTTAGGATACATCTACAGCCTTTAATACTCATCGTTCAAACATAATATATACACTAAAATATCAGATATATTTTGTGCTGAATGAATATGTTATTTTGGATTGTGTCACTTTTATATAAAAGTAACAAAATAGTAAAATATAAGCAGAAAAATGCATATGTTTATATAAGAAAATCAATCATCAGCTGCTTATGCTGTGCCTGCTGCTTTCTTTGTTTTTGTTTTGTTGTTTATGCTTTTATTGTTTTTGTTTTTTACGAACTGATTCGCAGGCTTCTTCATTGGGTTCTTGTATGTACTACTTATTTTTTGGGTTCTTGTATGTACTATTTAGAAATGAGTGCTCTATTTTAATACTAGATGTCAATCACAACATCTTTTCAACTCAGTCAATGAACTCAATCTGTCAAATTTAACGAAATGGGTCTGTGATCCGGTTAGATTTAATTCTTATGAAAGAAAAGAGTAGGATCATATTTCGTTTTATGCTTTTACCCAATAGATGGCATACAATTTTTATTTTTGTTTTTAATGCAAATTAATTTGGATCCCACATCCCACGAGTGTTGCTCGCAAACTAAACATCTGGCAGAAACGAAAGTGACACTAATGGAAAGTACATTCGCCTTTTTATGCCCTTAACCTGAAAGGTCAGGGTATATTAACTTTGTGCAAACGTTTGTAACGCATAGAACGAAGCCGTGAGCTACAGAAATATAACTAGAAATTTTTATAAAGTTTTCATCAAAATTGACTTGCATATTAAATATGGGCTTCTTCCGCCCACGGACACGCCCATTTTCAATACTATTATTGTATTTTGGAAAAGTAGGTTTAGTTTTAGGTATTTCATAGTCGGGCTAGACCGACTTTAGACTTTCTTTACTTGTTTTAACCAATATTTGTGTTCTATCAAATCTTTGCTTTTTTGCTCATGAGTATGCATCTTCTAATATATAAAATCAAATGTTTGTCTGTTTGTCTGTCTGTCTGTCTGTCTGTTCCGTAAAGGCTTGCGAACCGTTTATCCTATTGAGCTGAAATTTGGACACCGAGTACGTTTGATAAAGACAAAAAACATAAGGGGTGTAAAAAAGTGGGCGCAAGTCTGTGGGCGTGGCACTCCATAATAACTTCTAAACGTCTGGACCGATTTCAATGAAACTTGGTATGAAGGTTCAACTGCGCCCAAAATAAAACATAGCCTATAAAAAATTCCAAAGACTTCCGCAAGAGGGCGCTTTAAGTAGTGCATTGTTAAGACTCAATAACTCTCAAATGACTTGATTGACTTCACTTAAATTTGATACGTGAAATAACCTGACCCTGCCACAATTGAGGCTATTTAAATTTCAGAAAACTTCCGTGAGAGGGCGCTTTATTGAATCTTTCATTCAATCGTTTGGCTCATTCAAGTCAAAACGAATGAACCGATATTGATGAAACTTGGTAGGCATTTGTATCTGTTAATGAAATAGATTCTATGCTTTTAAAAGTTCTTTCGACAAAAATCAAGGAATGAGCCTAAGGCAAACGAAGTCAAGAACAAAAGGCGAACGAAAAAACAGAAGTTTAACGAGTACGTGCAGCAGTGGCGTAGCGAGGGGGGGGGGGCAGGGGGTGTCATCTGCGAGTGGCGCCGAATCATTCTCAAGACAAACAAAATTTTGCAAAAAATTTGTTTTAATTAATTAATTCAATAATTAAGTTAGCCAACTGTAGGGTACAATGCCATGATAATGCTGCCCTTATTTAATGTCAGCACTTACATACCTGGCGTTCAACAAAGAATAATAGAAAAAAATAATAAGGCAACTTTTGTAAATTGTGATAACCACACATTAAATTTAGTAGGAGTTACTACAGCTAACCAAGATTCAATATTTGTAACATGTTTTGGTATAATTGATAACATATGTACGTCTCTTTTTCTCACGTTCAACATTACGATGGAAATTGTTAAAAATGCAGAGCGCAAGCAGTTAGCGTTATTGTCGAGGGACTGGAAGAATACGTAGAACTATAAGAAAAATTAGCAGAAGAAAATACTGCCACAACTGGTACACCAGAAATGCTGCAATATTTATCTTAAACCGAATTTAAATATCATAACTTTCCCGTATATTTCTGGCATGAACTCTAAGAGAATTGACCGTGTGCAGCTCAGATTACAAGGTCCTAAAATTTAGTTTAAAGAAGCGTTCCATGATCTCAAATTATTGGCGACTGAACTTGCAGAAATTCGTAACGAGATATGTGAAAAAGTTATCGAAAAGGCTAAAATCTTTGTAAGAAATGGGGAAGCGATACAACAATCCGTATAAAATGTCGCCGAAAAATGCGCGGAGAATTGACTCGAGATATGGCCTTTCCGCAAAAAGTGAAAAATCTGGCGTTATGAAAAGCGTTCTTGTTCGCCTGCATCAGGAAATAATTTCTTAATTTACACGACAAGGGACCTTAATTCTAAATTTTGGTATTTACTGGACGTTGAAAATTTATTAAGTAAGGATAATCCGTACAACGATAATACAGATTTAAATGGAACAGAACTTCCATTTAATGAAAAACATGTTTTTCCAAACCTGAGAGTAGCACTTCAAATACTTATTACTATTTCAGTATCAATGTATCAATCAGTGTAAAATTGAATAAAATATGTAAAATACAGTACAATGTCGAATTTTAGCGTCTTCACTCAAATGCATCTCCTGACCGTAGTTTTTCACGCATTTCTTTCGGCAGTAGCTTATATTCTCCACTAAAAATGAAAATAGTTTTCAATTTTTTATCAATTATGATAGCGCAAAAACTACTCATCCAAATGTAAAAATTTGTTGAACAAACATGAAGAAAATTAGAAATTTTATTCGGCTTAGCGTGATTATTAATATTGAACAAGAAGTATGCAAGATATATTTCAACATATGCGACAATATTTGAAAAAAGTGAGAAAAACTTTAAAAATCTTATCTATATCTATACTCTATACTATTATATAAAATTGAAGTGGAAATATTAAGTGCACCAATGACTCCAAAACTACTGGACCGATTTTTATGAAAAAAATTTTAAAATATCATATTTGTGCTACAGAATGCCATAGGTGGGGTTTATTTAAGAAAATTTAACAATAAATATATTTAATTAAGTTGTTAAGTTTTTTAGGAAATTACCACCTATGCTAAGCATTGCTTGGTCGTTTGCTTTTCACGCGTTTGTGTTACGAGAGTTTCAACTACATGTTGCTATCAACCCTTCTCTTTAAAGTTTATTGATCTCGCTCTCCACACTCATTCGAAGAGTAACCAAAAGCAGTTGGCGCTCTTTAACGTGATGGGAATACAAGTTAAATAAAGCTTGCTGTGTTGTTGTTGCTGTGGAATGATGAGCTGCAAACCAATGTGTGCATATTTGTTTCGCTGCATACAATTTCTTTACACATATTTTTATTGTAGTTTTCCAAATTTTTAATTTACACTTGAGAAAGAAAGATATTTTAATATTTCAAAATGTGCATTCACAAGTGTGATAGCATATTTTGTATAGATTAAAGATAAATTAAAAGTTTGAAAAATTAAGTGTTCGTATTCAGCGTTGCCGCTTTGGTTAAATTCAACCAAATTTGGTAGTTTTTTTTCTTCAAATCAGCTTATGGTTATTTGGTAGATTTTTTTTTCAATTTGGAAGATTTTGGTAGATTTTTCAATATTGTAGTTAATAAAAATTTTTAGCTAAATAAAACTCAAAGAAAATAAATGAAAATAAAAATAAGGCGTGATAGAAGCACTTCTTAAGAATGGGTTGACTTAGGAATATACAAAAAGTATTGAAAAATATTTTTCGTTTAATCGTTTTTATGTATTTTTCACCAAAGAATATTTTGGTGTTATTTTGTTTTATATGTTTTAGTGTGGTCAGATAATTTTCAATTTATATAAACTTTAATATATTATTAAAAAAGGTTATTATTATTTCATGCTGTTGAATTGGTATATATTGTAACTTTAAAAATTTATGGGCCAAGGTCACGTGTGAGGTCATTATATATACATAAATTTTTATTGGCCCTAATAAGGCAAACATTTTTGTTGAAGATTTTGGGTAAATATCTCAAACGGTATAGAAGTTATGAACGATAAAGTGAAGTGGATGTCAGAAAATATTGAGATTGCGAAAAAACTTATCATTTGACGTAATTTTTTGTTGGTAAAAAGTTTACATATTCTGCTTTAAAAATTACAAAACAAACAAAAGATTCACTTTTTGAGATATGAGCACGTTAAATGTTTTTCAAAAAGTTTTCAACTATAGCATAAAAATACCAAAAATATTTATTTTCTTAAATCGCTTTTTAATATCTTTCTAAAGATTCTTCATTTACAAAAATAGGATAACAGATGATAGAGATATGATTTATGGGAAATGAATCTATTTTCAAGATTTTTACTTTTATTAAAAATTGGTATCTCCATAACTTTCGAAAAAATGGCGAAAAAAAAATAAATAACTTACATTCTTATAAGTGGAAAAAGTACCCTTAGACAAAATTTCAAGCCAATCGAAGAGCATGAAGCAATCACGACTTGTATTGGGCGTGGAATGCCCGTATTGGGAAAATATTGAGATTTGATTTTGCTTTTTAAAATGGGATTATAATAAAAAATGTGACTTTTAATTTACTTGTTTAATATACAATAGAAAGTTTATATAAATGTAAGCATAACAACATTTTTACAGTATTCCTAAATGAGTTTTAAAGCTTATATTGATTTGGTAGTTTTGTATCCATTTTGGTAGTTTTTTTTAATGTGGTTGGTTGCAAAATATTTTTTTCGGTGGCAACCCTGTTCGTATTTCCCTTAAACTACAAATACAAGTTTGACAAGTTTAACAGAAAATGCAAGAGCGATGCTCCGCGCTAGGAGAGCAAGAGCAGCGACTCAAAGAGAAAATTGTTGGTAAATTACGCATGTAATTATTTGCTTTCACGACTTCAAATGGAGTGAGGCAGTGGCGTAGCTAGGGTTGCTGGCACCCGGGACCAAAACTAAATTGTTAAGTAAGCCCTTTTAGAAGGTTATACTTAACCTCATAAAAGCAATGCTTAAAAAGTACTACGAAATTAATATAATTCTTTTAAATAATAGTTTACTGTTATGATTATTTGTTAAAGTGCAAATGAGTAAACATAAATATTTTAATTCATTGTATTATTTATAAAAGTCGGTAACAATATACAAAATTAATCTCATCGATAGTAATATATTAGATATCATTTGAAAGATAAATTGGTAACTTATACAAAACTGAAAAATTTTCCGCAATCAAGGAATTTTTCAAAAATGTTTTGTTTACGTAAAATTTTGACTAGCAATAGTGAGTAATCCCCAAAGATCTATTTTGAATAATTTTGCATAATTGAGGAAAAAATAGGACCGGGAAGTAAAACGTTAACAAATTTTCCCTCAGTGACCCTGAATAACTATCAATTTAAATATTTTTTCGAGATCAATCCACGTCTTCTATATAAAAGTTAAGTGAAAATTAGAAAAATATATTAAAATTAATTTAAAAAACTTTTTTTCTAATTTTTATAAATTTCTTTATAGTACTCTTTATACATTTTAGCTTCGACTTTAATAGACAAGACTGAGGTCTGTAACATTTGACTGCCTTATTCTCGACCATAAATATCACAGTGATACCAAATTGATATCAGAAATTTGTTTCATAGTCACTATCTACATAATCCCCAAAGCAAACTTGCCCTGGGAGAACAAGGTCAAGAGTCATGAAAATTAAAATAATTTTTAGAATAGTTTTTTCTTAAAAACGGTATTTTTAACAGTTTTTGTTAGTTGATTTGAACAGAATAATAATTATGTATTTTAGTAAATTAAAGGAGTAATGAAACCATCTTAGAGTTTTAAATAGACATTTTCAAAATAAATCAAAAAATCATCAGAATGCCAAAAAATTGTTATAAAACGCCATTTCTTTAATTTAAATAAAAAATGTTATGAATTTTAATAAATATATTTTTTTTTTAGAAATTTTGAAGTAAGTAATAAAAAAACATCAGAACGCCATAAAATTGTTATAAAACGCCATATATTTAATTTAAATAAAAAATGTAATGAATTTTAATCCTTTTTAAATTTTTTTAGAAATTTTGAAGTAAGTAATAAATTGAGCTTTTAAATTGTTTTATGTAACAGGACACCCAAAAACATATTAGTATTAAAAATTATGTTCTAGCAGGTTAAGAGCTGCAAATAAGGTTTGTTTGTCGATGCATAGTCTCAGAACTTAGTAATCACAAAATTGTAAAGTATATTTTTTAACCTAACATTTATGACACGAGGACGTTTTTATAAAAAGCTCTGGAGAAATGTATTGCTGGAGAACATCCCAGCAAAATCTTCGCTTACATACAATCGAAAAAGTAATCCAGAAAATTTCATTCATCGCTTACCCTCTCGCTTACTGAACCCATTATTTTTATATATCCATGTCATTAGAGGTAATCGAAAGCGCTGTCACTTGAAAAGATTAAGCGCTTAAAACGGTTGGTTTATAATTGATTTCAAGAAATTAATACTTGAATAGCAACTTTCAAGTTGATGTGAATGCATTACCGTGAATTTATTACGGATTAAATTTAAGTTCTTGCATTAGCATTTATGTAATGCATTTTAGAATCGATTCAAAAACAAGACCTAACGAAAAATTTTGCTGGGATATTGGATGAAATGTCTACTATACTAGCATGTTTGAGCACTTCTTAAAATTAATATTTGAAGTACAAAAGCTTTTTTAAAAACTTTATGGAATATAAAGTTAGGAATATATACATAGAAATATACTTTAATTCATCACTTTAATAATGAATAAAAGACAAATAAAAAATAAAACCATTAAAAAATGATCTTCGACTTGCCCGAAGTCAAAATACTCAGGTACTTATTCGGATTTATTTAGGCTATATTTTTTCCAACTTTTCATATTTCAAACTCAGATTACGTTTTATTTATCAAGAAAACAAGACTTATGTATGATCTTTCAATTAAACACATTAATTTTTTTATAAATTATGAAGGTTTTGATATTTTGGTGACATCACTTTCTATGGAAGTATTCACAAAATTTTGTTGAATTTCAACTGCAGGGTATATGTTTCAAATTTAAGCATTATAGTGGTGCTCCAATTTAGCGAACACCGATTTAACGAACTCCCAATATAAGGACCACTTATTTAATGTTGTTGACTCTATATTCCGAACATTTGAAATTGTAGGTATTCTATTTAACAACATTTGCTTCTCTGAGCTCGCTTCGTTTGTTTTTGAATTTGTAATAACATTAATATGTATTTACTTATCTAATTCTCAAATAGTCCCCTCGGGTTAATATACATATTGTAGGGTTTCCTTTTTAAAAAATATTATAGGAATGTATTGACATAATCTTGGATTTTTCATTTGGAGTGTGAACAGATTTTAACCAGCAGCTTTCTAAACATTTAATAATAATAATTAATAATACCTAAAACAAGTTCAAAAATTCAACATTATTGGAGTGCATAGTTAAAACACTGCAATCCAAGAAATGCGATGGAAGGGACAGGGTTGCTTACGGCAAGCATCCTGTGATATCTACTACAGCGGCCATGCGGAGAAGCACGAGTTTGGATGCGGATTTGTAGTTGGCAAGAGAATACGGCATCATGTCCTGCGATTCACTCCTGTGAACGAACGACTTGCCATAATCCGCTTCAAGGCAAAATTTTTTAACATAAGCCTAATATGTGCGCACGCTCCGACAGAAGAAAAAGATGATGAGACCAAAGAAAGTTTTTACGAGCGCCTTGAAGACGCATACGAGCGCTGCCCCCGTCATGACATAAAAATCGTGCTTGGTGACCAAGGTGGGTAAGGAAAACATATTTGGTCCAACAGTCGGAAAGTTCAGCCTCCACGACAACACATCCGATAACGGAATGAGGTTGATTGACTTCGCCGCAGCACGAAACATGGTCGTTAGTAGCACTAGATTCAAGCATCTCAATATTCATAAGGCCACTTGGCTGTCCCCTGATCAAAAAACATGCAACCAAATTGATCACGTTTTGATTGACGGAAGGCACTCTTCCAGTGTACTAGACGTACGCACGATCCGTGGTGCTAACATAGACTCGGATCATTATCTTGTCGCAGCCAAGATCCGCACACGTCTGTGCGCAGCTAAGAATGCTCGCAATCCTACACAAAGAAAGCTAGACGTCGATAAGCTGCAGTCAAAACGGACGGCCGAAGCCTTCGCTAATCGACTCTCACTCCTGCTTCAAGAAAGCACTCCTCCGATCGACGATATATGCGGACAGTGGACGCACATATCCCACTCTATGCGTACGGCTGCCGAAGAGGTGATAGGCTACCACCGCCCTCGCCGAAACCAGTGGCACGACCAGGAGTGTCGCGACGCCACTGCAGAGAAGGACATCGCCTACAAAGCCACCCTGCAGTCGGTTGTAACGCGTGCTGTTATGGAGCGATACCGAGAGAAGAGGAGGGAAGAGAGACGCATTTTCAGGCGAAAAAAACGAGAGGCGGAAATGCGTGAGTGCGAGAAAATTGAGATGCATGGCGACAGGAATGAGACTCGAAAATTTTTCGAAAAAATAAGACGCCTGGCCGATGGTTTTAAGACCGGAGCCTCTTCCTGCAAGGATGAGAATGGGAATCTAGTGACAGATATCCAGAGTACACTGATGCTATGGAGGGAACACTTCTCTAGTCTTTTAAATGGCGACGCTGACAACAATCCCGCCAGTGGAGATGATATCCCGGAAACCCCAATCATGGATGACAGCGTTGAAGTTCCGCTGCCCGACTATAACGAGGTCTTAACAGCTATAGCTCGGCTTAAAAACAACAAAGCCGCAGGAGCCGATGGTCTACCGGCTGAGCTGTTTAAGACCGGTGGCGAAGCTCTGTTTAAATGCATTCACAGACTTCTATGCAGAATATGGTCGGAAGAATGCATTCCAGATGATTGGAACCTCAGTGTGCTCTGCCCAATCCACAAGAAAGGCGATCCCACCATTTGCGCCAACTACCGTGGGATTAGCCTTCTAAATATCGCATATAAGGTCCTGTCGAGCGTATTGTGTGAAAGACTGAAGCCCATCGTCAACCAACTGATTGGACCTTATCAGTGTGGCTTCAGACCTGGAAAGTCCACCATTGACCAGATCTTCACGCTCCGACAAATCTTGGAAAAGGACCCTCGAAAAACAAATCGACACGCACCATCTCTTTGTCGATTTCAAAGCCGCCTTCGACAGTCCAATAAGGAGTCACCTATACTCCATCATGTCTGAATTTGGTATTCCTGCCAAGCTAATACGTCTTTGCAGGATGACACTGTACAACACCAGCAGCGCAGTGAAAATCGGAAAGGACCTCTCCCTTCCGTTCGATACCAAGCGAGGTTTCAGACAAGGTGATTCCTTATCGTGCGACTTCTTTAATATAGTAATGGAGAAGATCATCCGAGCTGCTGACCTGAGACGCAGCGGCACAATTTTCTATAAGAGCGTTATGCTGCTGGCGTATGCTGATGATATTGACATCATTGGCCAAAATACGCGCGAAGTCAGTGCAGCATTCTCCAGGCTAGAAAAAGAGTCGAGTCGAATGGGTCTTGCAGTGAACGTAGATAAAACGAAGTATCTCGTGTCAACAAACAAACAGTCCCAGCGTCTTGGAAACCACGTCACTGTTGACAACACCTCCTTTGAGGTAGTGAAGGACTTTGTTTACCTGGGATCCAGTATTAACTCCTCCAACGATATCAGTATTGAGATTAAACGAAGGATAACTCTTGCCAACAGGTGTTACTTTGGGCTCAGTAGGCAATTGAGAAGCAGAGCTCTCTCTCGACGAACAAAACTGACGCTCTATAAGTCAATAATCATGCCCGTCCTACTATACGCATCACAAACCTGGACGTTGAGCAGCTCTGATGAAAGGACTTTGGGAGCGTTCGAGAGAAAAATCCTTCGCAAGATCTATGGTCCAATCTGCGTCAATGGCGAGTACCGAATACGATGGAACCACGAGTTGTATGAGCTATATGCCGACATCGATATAGTCAAGCGTATTAAAATAGAGCGGCTTCGCTGGCTAGGTCATGTCGAGAGAATGAACGACGAAGCTCCAGCGAAAAAAATATTGGATTCGGTACCCAGCGGTGGCCAACGCAGACGAGGAAGACCGCATCTCCGTTGGAAAGACCAGGCATTGGATAACCTGACGACGCTTGGAATTTCCAACTGGCGCCAGCAAGCGCACGACAAAAGAGGCTGGCGCAAATTCTTAGACCAGGCCAAAACCGACCAACGGTTGTAAGCGCCATCTAAGTAAGTAAGTAAGTATAGTTAAAACAAAAAATGTAAGGATATTTGTTTCAAGTTAACAAATTTATTAGCTTTGTTATATGGTAAAAAAACTCGAAAATAGTATTACCGATTTAATGAACTTTTCGATTTACCGAACGACCTTGGACTTTATATCTTTCGTTAAACTGGAGCACCACAGTATGACAAATCTCAAATCATGAAAATTATTTCATTATGGACTTTAAAGAGATTTGCAATAAAGACACGGCTGTAATCGTGTGGACAAACTAATGAACAGATAGACAGACGAACATGGCTTAATCGACTCATGGTCGTGAAAAAAATTTCGTGACAAAATTATTGTGCCCGCTACGCTTTGCGGATGGAGTATAATAAATATTTAATACAAAACTTTGAAAAACGTAGAAGTAGATTATGGTAAACGAGTCGGTACAGCAGATAATCAGATTTTTCTTATTCCTGGTAATGCCAATGAATCAAAAAACTTTGTTAATACTGAAGTATAAATAATTAAAATGGAAATATCTTCACTTTATTATAGTTAAACTATTTAATATAATTTGCTTCCAAATACAAATAAAATGCTAATATTTTAACGTTTTTTATTATTGAAATTTTTCAAATATACAAAGGTATTATTGATAAAGAGAAAATGTCCGTGGCGAAGCCTCGGACGACTGTGGCCTGCTAGTAAATCTTATAAAATCTTTAAAAAACACGTAAATCTTAGTACTCTGTCCGTTTGCGTGAAATTTCACTCGCAACATTAATTTTTTGTGAATGTTTGTGAATATTTTGTTGTGAAGAAATTGAAAAATTTGAGAAAGTCATGCTTTACTTCTCAAAATAGACCAGCCTTATTCATACAAAATTCAATATATCTTTAGTTCGTATTTGTAAGAGTAGAATAGAGTTAAAATATCGAATGTAACATGATCAGTTCGATACAATTGATGTCAAAATTAAATAAAGTAAAATGTACTTAATTGAAATAAAAAAATTTAAACTTTATTATTTCAGTTAGCGAGTAGTTAAGCAAGCAACAGTAATCTTTAACGAACTGTCAAAGTTAGGAATAAACATTGCTAGCAAAGATGTTATGGATACGAGTTAACAGGTTAGGTAGTTAAGGGCCAGTTAACGATAACCACAAGTTTCGTCAAGTATAAAGTCAAGGGTACTCTAGTTTACCATACTAGGCTTAACTATAAAAACTTTTTTGCGATTTTCGTGTTAAGATACCCTAAATCTATAACAAAATATAATGAACTGTCGTGTACAGAACCTTTTTCTTATTTTGTCCCATAGTGTTATTTGAATTAATGTAATTTAATAAGTTTATTATAATAATTTGTACTAAATATCAAAAAATATATATCATAATTTTTTTCATTATTTCATTGGGGGCAGTGGCGTAGCGAGGGGGGGCAGGGGGTGTCATCATGCCCCGGGCGCCACTCGCAGAGGGGCGCCAAATCATTCTCAAGACAAACAAAATTTTGCAAAAAAATTTGTTTTAATTAATTAATTCAATAATTAAGTTAGCCAACTATAGGGTACAATGCTATGATAATTTTGCCCTTATGTCAAATCACATATCTGGCGTTTAACAAAAAATAATAGAAAAAAATAATAAGGCAACATTTGTAAATTGTGATAACCACACATTTAATTTAGTAGGAGTTACTACAGCTAACCAAGATTCAATCTTTGTAACATGTCTTGAAATAATTGATAACATACGTCTCTTTTTCTCACGTTCAATATTACGATGGAAATTGATAAAAATGCTTTAAAAAAATCTGTTAAAGAATTTTTAACACGATGGAGCGCCAGAGCGCAAGAAGTTAGCGTTATTGTCGAGGGACTGGAAGAATACGTAGAACTATAAGAAAAATTAGCAGATGAAAATACTGCCACAAGTGGTACACCAGAAATGCTGCAATCTTTATCTTAAACCGAATTTAAATATCATAACTAGTCCATTTTTGGCATGAACTCTCAGAGAATTGACCGTGTGCAGCTCAGATTACAAGGTCCTAAAATTAAGTTTAAAGAAGCGTTCTATGATCTCAAATTATTGGCGACTGAACTTGCAGAAATTCGTAACGAGATATGTGAAAAAACTATCGAAAAGGCTAAAAAGCTTTGTAAAAAAGAGGGAATCGATACAACAATCCGTATAAAATGTTGCCGACAAATGCGCGGAGAATTAACTCGAGATATAGTCTTTCCGCAGAAAGTGAAAAATCTGGCGTTATGAAAAGCGTTCTTGATCGTCTGCATCAGGAAATAATCTCTTAATTTACACGACAAGGGACCTTAATTCTAAATTTTGGTATTTTCTGGACGTTGAAAATTTATTAATAAATGATTGTAAAAATTTGGGAGATTTTTATAATACAGATTTAAATGGAACAGAATTTTCATTTAAAAAAAAGATGTTTTTCCAAACCTGAGAGTAGCACTTCAAATACTTATTACTATTTCAGTATCAATGTAGCAATCAGTGTACAATTGAATAAAATATGTAAAATACAGTAAAATGTCGAATTTTACGTCTTCACTCAAATGCATCTCCTGACCGTATTTTTGCACGCATGATAAAAATGAAAATAGTTTAGATTTTTTATGAATTATGATAGCGCAAAAGCTACTAATCCAAATGTATAAATTTGTTGAACAAACATGAAAAAAATTAGAAATTTTATTCGGCTTAGCGTGATTATTAATATTGAACAAGAAGTATGCAAGATATATTTCAACATATGCGACAATATTTGAAAAAAGTGAGAAAAACTTTAAAAATCTTATAAATCTTATGAAATCTTTAAAAAGCACGTAAATCCTAAAACTCTGTCCGTTTGCGTGAAATTTCACTCGCAACATTCATATTTTGTTGCGTGAAAATTCTGACAAATATTTTGTTATAAAGAAATTGAAAAATTTGAGAAAGTCATGCTTTACTTCTCAAAATAGACCAGCAATATATCAATATATCTTTAGTTCGTATTTGTAAGGGTAGCATAGAGTTAAAATATCAAATGTAACATGATCAGTTCGATACAATTGATGTCAAAATGAAATATAGTAAAATTTACTTAATTGAAATTAAAAAAATTTAAACTTTATTATTTCAGTTAGCGAGTAGTTAAGCAAGCAACAGTTATCTTTAACGAACTGTCAAAGTTAGGAATAAACATTGCTAGCAAAGATGTTATGGATAAGAGTTAACAGGTTAGGTAGTTAAGGGCCAGTTAACGATAACCACAAGTGTCTTTAAAGCTTTTGGGAATTGCACTGATGTTAATGCTCTACATAAAAAATAATTTAAAAGTGAAGTGGCTGATTACTTGGGAAAAAATAAGACTAGAATCACAAAAAAACCCAAAAGAATCAAAGCTCAGAATTACTAATATCCTTAGACTTTCATTCTTCATTCGTTAACCAACGTTTTGTTCTCTTCATGTCTTTTTATATCTTTGGCTAATGATATTCCTATTCTGATGTTTGAAATCACCTTTTTTATTAAAACCAATTTAGAAATATATTAAAAAAACTTTTAAATGAATTGGTAACATCTCGATGTTACTCGATCTTTGTACTCGTACAACTAACATTTGTCAAAAGTACCCAATCAAAAATGTCAAATGTACCTAAATGCTCTCGGCTTCTTTTTTTAAATTTTTTTAGTTTATATTTAATTTTATTGAAATTCACTAAAATTTTCGAAAACATAAATAGTTTTTACCTTTTGTAAAAGGTACTTTGATTAACTTTTATAACTCGGTCAGGAAGTCGTTATGTATCAGTGCCGGAAAATAACAGTTACGCGCGCAAAAACACAAGAAATTTTCTGTTACTTTTCTTCATGTAATGCAAGAATCGTCAAACTTCGTGACGATTGCTGAAATACAATGATGCAAAATTTAAAAACAAATTATTGTAAAATAACGGTTCGTTCATACCGAAAACGTCATAGTCAAATGTGCACCAAAGTCAAGAGTACCCCAGTTTACCCTACTAAGCTTAACTATAAAAACTTTTTTTGCGATTTTCGTCTTAAGAGACCCTAAACCTATAACAAAATATAATGAACTGTCGTGTACAGAACCTTTTTCTGATTTTGACGCATATTGTTTTTTTTTGTATTATGTAATTTAATAAGTGTATTATAATTATTTGTACTAAATATTAAAAAATATATATAACTAGCAGGCCACATTCGTCCGAGGCTTCGCCATTTTCTCTTTATCAATAATACCTTTGTATATTTTAAAAATTTCAATAATAAAAAACGTTTAAATATCTGCATTTATTTGTATTTGGAAGCAAATTATATTAAATAGTATAATGATAATAAAGTGAAGATATTTTCATTTTAGTTATTTAATACTTCAGTATAAACAACGTTTTTTGATTCATTGGCATTACCAGGAAATAAGAAAAATCTGATTTTCTGCTGTACCGACTCGTTAACCATAATGTACTTCTACGTTTTTCAAAGTTTTTTATTAAATATTTATTATACTTCACCCGCAAAGCGTAGCGGGCACAATAACTTTGTCACGAAATTTTTTTCACGACCATGAGTCGATTAAGCCATGTCCGTCTGTCTTTCTGTTCATTCGTTTGTCCACACGATTACAGCCTTCTCTTTATTGCAAATCTCTTTAAAGTCCATAATGCAATTATTTTCATGATTTGAGATTTGTCATACAGTGGTGCTACAGTTGAACGAAAGATATAATGTCCAAGGTCGTTCGGTAAATCGAAAAGTTCTTAAATCGGTAAAACTATTTTCGAGTTTTTTATCATATAACAAAGCTAATAAATTTGTCAACTTGAAACAAATATCCTTACATTTATTGTCTTAATTATGCACTCCAATAAAGTTAAATTTTTGAACTTGTTTTAGGTATTATTAATTATTATTATTAAATGTTTAGAAAGCTGCTGGTTAAAAGCTGTTCACACTACAAATGAAAAATCCAAGATTATGTCAATACATTCCTACAATGTTTTGTAGAAAGGAAACCCTACAATATGTATATCAACCCGTGGAGACTATTTGAGAATTAGATACGTAAATACATATTAATGTTATAACAAATTCAAAAACAAACGAAGCACGCTCAGAAAGCAAATGTTTGTTCAATAGAATACCTACAATTTCAAATGTTCGCAATATAGAGTCAACAATGAACATTATATAAGGGTTCGTTATATTGGAATTTCGTTAAATCGGTGTTCGCTTAATTGGAGCACCACTGTAATGCTTAAATTTGAAACATATACCCTGAAGTTGAAATTCAACAAAATTTTGTGAATACTTCCACAGAAAGTTTCGTCACCAAAATATCAAAACCTTCATAATTTACACAAAAATGAATGTGTTGAATTGAAAGTTCATACATTACTCTTGTTTTCTTGATAAATAAAACGTACTCCGAGTTTGAAATATGAAAAATTGGGAAAAAATACCCCTATCCCCCTTTCAAAGTGACGTCATCAAATTAATATAACCTAAATAAATTCAAATAAACTTCAACCTGAGCATTTTGACTTCGGGCAAATCGAAGATAATTTTTTAATTGTTTTATTTTCCATTTGTCTTTTATTCATCATTAAAGTGATGAATTAAAGTATATTCCTATGTATATATTCCTCACTTTATATTCCATAAAGTTTTTTAAAAAAGCTTTTGTACTTCAAATATTCATCTTAAGAAGTGCTCAAACATGCTAGTATAGTAGACATTTTATCCAATATCTCAGCAAAATTTTTCATAAGGTCTTTTTTTTAATGGATTCTAAAATGCAGTATATAAATACTAATGCAAGAACTTAAATTTAATCCGAAATAAATTCACGGCAATGCATTCACATCAATTTGAAAGTTGATATTCAAGTATTAATTTCCTGAAATCAGTTATAAACCATTTTAATCTTTTCAAGTGACAGTGCTTTCGATTACCTCTAATCACATGGCTATATAAAAATAATGGGTTCTGTAAGCGAGAGTGTAAGCGATGAATGAAATTTTCTGGATTACTTTTTCGATTATATGTAAGCGAAGATTTTGCTGGGATGTTCTCCAGCAATACATTTCTCCAGAGCTTTTTAGAAAAACGTGCTCATGTCATAAATGTCAGGAATAAAAATATACTTTATAATTTTGTGATTACTAAGTTCTAAGACTATACATCGACAAACAAACCTTATTTGCAGCTCATAACCTGCTAGAACACAATTTTTAATAGTAATATGTTTTTCGGTGTCCTGTTACATAAAACAATTTAAAAGCTCAATTTATTACTTACTTCAAAATTTCTAAAAAAAAAAATGAAATTGATTAAAATTCATTACATTTTGTATTTAAATTAAATAAATGGCGTTTTATAACAATTTTATGGCGTTCTGATGTATTTTCAATTTATTTTGAAAATGTCTATTTTAAACTCTAAGATGGTTTCCTAATTCCTTTAATTTACTAAAATACATATTATTTACATATTATTCTTTTCAAATCAACTAACAAAAACTGTCAAAAATACAGTTTTTAAGAAAAAACTATTCTAAAAATTATTCTAATTTTCATGACTCTTGACCTTGTTCTCCCAGAGCAAGTTTGCTTTGGGAATTATGTAGATAATGACTATGAAACAAATTTCTGATATCAATTCGTTATCACTGTGATATTGTGATATTTATGGTCGAGAATAAGGCAGTCAAATGTTGCAGACCTCAGTCTTGTCTATTAAAGTCGAAGCTAAAATGTATAAAGAGTACTATAAAGAAATTTATAAAAATTAGAAAAAAGTTTTTTAATTTAATTTTAATATTTTTTCTAATTTTCACTTAGTTTTTAAATAGAAGACGTGGATTGATTTCGAAAAAACATTTAAATTGATAGTTATTCAGGGTCACTGAGGGAAAATTTGTTAACGTTTTACTTCCCGGTCCTATTTTTTCCTCAATTATGCAAAATTATTCAAAATAGATCTTTGGGGATTTACTCACTATTGCTAGTCAAAATTTTGCGTAAACAAAACATTTTTGAAAAATTCCTTGATTGCGGAAAATTTTTCAGTTTTGTATAAGTTACCAAATTAATTTTCAAATGATATCAAATATATTAATATCGATGAGATTAATTTTGTATATTGTTACCTACTTTTATAAATAATACAATGAATTTGAATATATCTGTTTACTCATTTGCACTTAAACAAAATAATCATAACAGCAAATTATTATTTAAAAAAATTATATTAATTTCGTAGTACTTTTTAAGCATTGCTTTTATGAGGTTAAGTATAACCTTCTTAAAGGGTGCACAATTTAGTTTCCGGCCCGGGTGCCAGCTACCCTAGCTACGCCACTGCCTCACTCCGATTGCAGTCGTGAAAGCAAATAATTGCATGCTAAATTTACCAACAATTTTCTCTTTGAGTCGCTGCTCTTGCTCTCCTAGCGCGGAGCATCGCTCTTGCATTTTCTGTTAAACTTGTCAAACTTGTTTTACGTCGAGGCATTTATTTGTAGTTAAGGGAAATACGAACACTTCATTTTTCAAACTTTTAATTTATCTTTAATCTATACAAAATATGCTATCACACTTGTGAATGCCGCATTTTGAAATATTAAAAAATTGGAAAACTACAATAATAATATGTGTAAAGAAATTGCATGCGGCGAAACAAATATGCACACATTGGTTTGCAGCTCATCATTCCACAGCAACAACAACACAGCAAGCTTTATTTAACTTGTATTCCCATCACGTTAAAGAGCGCCAACTGCTTTTGGTTACTCTTCGAATGAGTGTGGAGAGCGAGATCAATAAACTTTAAAGAGAAGGGTTGATAGCAACATGTAGTTGAAACTCTCGTAACACAAACGCGTGAAAAGCAAACGACCAAGCAATGCTTAGCATAGGTGGTAATTTCCTAAAAAACTTAACAACTTAATTAAATATATTTATTGTTAAATTTTCTTAAATAAACCCCACCTATGGCATTCTGTAGCACAAATATGATATTTTAAAATTTTTTTCATAAAAATCGGTCCAGTAGTTTTGGAGTCATTGGTGCACTTAATATTTCCACTTCAATTTTATATAATAGTATAGATATAGATAAATCCTTATTTTTTTTCATTATTTCATTGGGGGCGCCAAAAAATTGTTTTGCCCCGGGCGCCAGTTATGCTCGCTACGCCACTGATTGGGGGCGCCAAAAAATTATTTTGCCCCGGGCGCCAGTTATGCTCGCTACGCCACTGACGTGCAGAAACTATTTAAAGATGAAAAAAAATTAACCCAACAGTATCGACCAAAACTGAAGTTGAACGAAGATAATCTAAAAATCGAATTGATGCTTACAGGATTTTTTAAAATCGGAATTTTTTTTTAGATAAAATTGCATATTAAATGCATGCTAAGAAAAACTTTGAATGCATTTTTCTCGAAATGACTTTTCAAACTGCACTCAGAAAAAAGTTTCTCGGAATATGATAAAAAAGGTATCATATTTAGAGAAAAATGGTCTATAGTCTTAAAGTCTATAGACTATGCTCCAGGAAATGCCTTTTTCTAAGTGCGATCCTGAAAATTCTCTAAAAACGATAAAAAGTTTTATAAAAAAGAGAAATATATATCGTGTTTAGAGAAAAAGATTTTTTATTTTTGAAAAACAATTGTTTTTACTGAAGTATAGTAAATATACTTCTTATAGTAAATTTTTTATCAATATATAGGAACAATTTTTCGTTTTCAATAAATTTCTCTCTATAAATGAGAATCTTTTTGTGCGAGAAAAATATTTATCATCATAAGAGACATTGAAATATTTCCATTTCCTAGAAATGAAAGTGTAATTGAAGAAAATTATTTTGAAAAAGAAAAAATTGCTATTATCAAAAATAGAGAAATTTTTCACCGGAGAAAGATGTGTTTTTTTCTGAGTGTGGGTGACCATTTTCTTCAGAAACCATACGTCAGGTCGAGACGTTGAAGATGTCATGTCTGGCAGGTACAATTTTACGGAAATTTGACTAAACACTTTCGACGGAAGGAGAGGGCAAAACCCCAAAAAAACGATATATAAAAATTTTTAAATTTAATTGATAATTTAAAAAAATGTTTAAATGAAAACAGTTTTGAAAATCATCCTTTTTCAGTGCTCGAGGCACAACCCCGAGTAACACCGGGTTACATCAGCTAGTTCTGAATAAAAAAGTTATGGGCAAAAAATTTGATTTTCTGGCCAAACCCAACATTCTAAGAAAAAATGGCAAGATTTTACTACAATTATTTTCTGGCAACACTTTAACAGCTTTAATTGCAGTCAAAAGACCAAAAATTTAAAATTTTTTTTTAACCAATATTTGTCTTCTATCAAACGCTATCAAACGCTTTTAAGCTCGTATAGAAATATGCAAAATTTAGCTAATTTTGAGAATTTTTTTTTATACATAATATACATTTAGTGTTTTCCTACTTGTTTTTAAATCTAATATGTATAGCGGTCCTTTACGGTCCTTTGTGCGCATGTAATGAATGCTATGAATAAAATAAAGACTAAAATGCTTGATCTTGAAGAATCGAAAAGCATTTCTATGGATTCTATATAGGAAAGTGGGAAATATGTATATATTTTTGGGGAAACCCTAATCGTAGTTCATATGTCTCCCCGTGTTCGTGAGTACTTCATCTGCTGTTTTGAAATGTACATTTTGCAATTACTGTAATAAGTATGACTAATTTATAAAGTTAGATATGAACACTTAAAAAATAAATGTATTTTTAAAACAGTATGGAACATATTTCGTGGCATTTGAAAGTTGAAGAAAAAGCAAACATAAAATTGTAAAAACCATTTCTGAATAAATTCATAATAATTCTTATATCACAATGACAAGAATTACAATTGTGAACTTAAATATCAGCTCTTTAAGCACAAATTAAATTGCATTAGGGCCCAATTAAGTTTTTTGGCGACTAAAAATATATTTTATTATTTTTACATCTTTCCAATGCTGTAAAAAAATTTTCAAAAAGTCTTAAGTCAATTGAATAAAAATTACTGTAGTTATAAGCATAAACGTCCGCAGAAAATTCTATAAATGTACTACTTCTTTCTTTGTTTGCAAACGGTGGACAGTATCACTCGAAAACTATTACAAGAATTGCTACCAAATTTTGTTCACTTTTAAAGTAAATAATATTGCTACTTTTAATCATTCGGTGTTTGTTTTAGAGAAATAGTTTTTATTATAATCTAAAATAAATGAATATTTTAGTCAGAAATCGGTTGCTACCATTGTGACGTCGCCGATTTTGCCGCCAACACTTAAAGTGCCACACTTGGTGAACACCACCATCATTAGTGAACAAACTTTTTGACAAACACATACATACAATAATAGCAACTCTGCACAAATAAACAAAAGAACACACGGACGAGAAAGAGAGGTACGACACACGAAAAACGTATAATGCTGGCGTGATATTTTTTGCGTGTAGTGGAGTAGCGTAACAAGCTGAGCGCACAAAGGCAAAGTCAAAGTGCTAGGCAAATTTTAACAACAGGTTGCAACAACAAAAGCAAATGCGTACGGTGTGTCGTTTACGCCAAACAACCGAGAAATTTCGATTGCGGGATCTGGTTGACAACAAAGGTATATCAAGGCAACTTTAAAAGGCGGCGCAACCAAAGACTGAGCGGAGTCTTGGATCACAATTTGTGACGATCAGTCTTTTATTATATTCAGTGTGCGAGAAAAGTCAGTGCGTGGTTATTAACATTCAGTGCGAAGCAGAGTGCAGAATAGCAGTAAGCAGAGTCCAAAATAGCATCGAACAACAAGCAGAGTCTGCATCGAGAAGCTGCAGAACGTAACACCACAGGAAAACAAGGTAAACTAAGAAGCGAGTGCAGAGTCGGTGGCTTGTAGGCTCACCTGCAAACAGTATCAAGCAGAGTCGGTGGCTTGTAGGCCCACCTGCGCAGAACAGCGAGCAGAGTTAGCGGCTTGTAGGCACACTTGCAGAGTAGCAGAAAACAGAGTCGGTGGCTTGTAGGCCCACCTATTTAAAACCTTTTTGTTAACAGTACCCGTGGCTTGTAAGCCCGCCAGCTCAAACTAAACACTAGTCCGTGGCTTGCAAGCCCGCGTGTTTATTTATTTTTCTAGCTAGCAGTGTAGGTGGCTTGTAGGCCCAACTGCTAGACGACGGCGGAGCAGCAGGAGAAGCAGTGGAAAAACACTAGCAATTGATATATTTAATATATATGTATATAACATTTATTATACCAAGTAAAGAAGGAAACAATAAAACATTGTTAAACAAAGATAACCATAAAAACCCAAACTGTTATTAATTCTTGTCGCGGACCCTGGACTCCCACTGAGCGTACCTCAGAGTTACAAAGAACCCAGGGAGGTTCGTTACACCATTTCCGTAAAATCATTATTTTTTAAAATTTTCGATTAAAAGCTCAAATAGATTAAGAAAAAAACTATTATTTGTTTTGTTTTTTTGGATGAACAAGCTTTAAAAACTCTTGTCCACCGCATATTTCAGGTGCATTTGTAAATAACGGATTCTGGGTATATTTTTTTTTATCAAATAAATTTCAAAAATTTTATCTAATAAAAAATTTTCTTCAAATATAACGTAATTATAATGCAAAAACAAAAATTAACTAAAATAAACGGTATCTTTTCAATTAAACTTTTAATGTAGGGTCTTTTTCGTTAAAAAACCTTAATGGCCTTACTAAGGCTTTGAGATCAGGCTCTCGACATTAAAGTTTATCGACACCCATACTCGTATCTTTATAAAAAGGAACTAACGAAGATAGTGGCAATCAATGCATTGACATCAGGATAAAGGTATAACGGGAAGTTTTCGCAAACCCACCTAATTTAAGAACTACCGCCAATTTAAATAAAGTGAAATTGATGAGGCCAAAACAAATTGGCCATTTCAGCCCTTGAAAGGACTTTGACCGAGCTTCTTATGATCAATTGTGTTGTGTGTGTTATTAAATGTTTGCACACAATTGACCGAGAACTGGACCTACATGTTTTATGCCGACTCCGAACGGCTCATGTTCTCAAGAAGCTTTTCATGGCATTATTTACTCTCTGAGGTTTGCCATTGTCTGCAGAGAGGTGGTGACCGATCAGAAAAATTTTTTATTGAAAAAAACTTTTCGCCGCGACTGCGGATCGAACCCGGGCTCCAAGCATGCTAAGCCACACACTTAACCTGCATGCCACGGTCACCACCACGCTATTTTAATAGTTTCTTTTATATTGGATAGCTTTGCTACATAGTTGGAACATAGGTAAAAAAATGGTTGCCACACTCTTTTACCGCCCACAAATCAATAAAACTGCTACATTTTAGACGGTTTTGGTCGTGGTAGACAAAAATTTTATAATTTTGATTTTATGGTTACCGTCTACAACTAAACCCATTTATTCAGAAAACATTCAAATTAACTACTGGGTCGACAGATTGTGCTGAGATCTTGGTAAAAGAATTTTCAAATATGAAACAAACAAAAAAAAAATGTTCGAACTAACTTTCTAAAATGTTTATCTTAAATTTAATTCTTAAAAATGTCTGTTATTTTGATACCAATCTTCGAAACTTTGCAATTTTTTAGTACAACGAAGTTTTGAATATAACATGGTTATCAAAAATGAAAAAAATCGAGCAGAAATTCGGAGTTTTCAATTTCGATACAAACATTTCCGTTGTTTATGTATTCAGTACATTTCATTTAGTTGTCTTTTGGTCTGAAAGCTTTAAAAATCAAATAAAATTGATGAAAATAAATATTACTTCAGCGATACTTTTAGCAATATATATATTTGGTTTATTTTTCGTATCACAATAAAAGTAGAAACAAAACTAAAAATTACATTTTCGAAATCCAAAAGGCGTGAGAGTTTTTATATCAAAACAGTGTTTACTATTCAGCTCAAAAGAATTATCACAGAATCTGAACAATTTGTACATAGAATAGATTGTGCTCAATTTTTCAAAAATGTTTGTACACTCAGAAAAAAGTTTTTCGGAATATGATAAAAAAGGCATCATATTTAGAGGAAAAAAGGTATAGACTTTGCTCAGAGAATGCTTTTCTCTATATGTGATCATTAAAATTCCCTAAAAATGAAAAAAGCTTCTATGAAAAAGAGAAATACATAAAAATATATCGTTTTTAGAGAAAAATACTTTTTATTTCTGAGAATATATTTGTTTTTATTGAAGAAAATACTTATCATGGTGAATTTTTTATCAAAATATAGGAACATTTTTTCATGTTTAGTAAATTTTTCTCTATAAATAAGAATTTTTTTTGCGAAAGAAATACTTATCATTATTAGAGACATTGATATTTCCTAGAAGTGAAGAAATATTTCTTCGAAAATGTGAAATTTATTCTAATTGAAGAAAATTTTATATGAAAAAGAGAAAATTGCTATTATCGAAAAGAGAGAAATTTTTTATCGTAGAAAGATATGTGTTTTTTTTCTGAGTGTATGCTCCATTTATTAATTTAGTATCAGATACAGCATTCCACATATATTATTTTATTGAAATAGTGAATAAAAGGCAACAGAAAATTAGAAGCAAAACTTGAAATTAGAACAACACTTATTAAAAACAAAACACAAATAATCGTTTCCTGTAAAATTTCTCTATTAGCGATTACGATAATAGAGCGCATAGGGGACGATGTAGTTGGCATTGGCTATTCTTCAGTAAAAAATTTTCACAGTGTACACACAAACTGACACCTTTTGTTAATTTGATTTAAACGTCACTGTTTGTCAAACATGCCTTATCTATTTAATAGCAAACAAAAAATATACACACACAAAAAAACCTTAGTAAAATTAAATAAAAATCTTTAAATTAAATAATTAATATTTTCTAAGTATAATCGGATTTATTAGATATTAAAGTGTTTGTTATGAAAACATTGTTAGTTTAAATATATTCCTATTCAGATTGAATAATTTCAAATTTAATTTTCCAATTCTATTGAATTCAAATAATTTTGTATTAAAATCTTATACTTTGATATTTGATGCTGCTAATCTGCAAACTCAAGTTGAACACTTTCATATATCGAGAAAAATATGTTTTCTTGTCGAAAATTATAACTTACCTCATTGCCAATAATCTATAATTAAAAAATAAAAGTAATTATAATAATATAACTATTTATGTGTTAGGAAAAATTTTTGTCGTAACTAGAAATCGAAAATAATTAAAAGAAATCTTCTCCTTTAAAATTTAAGTATTGATGGTTACATCTTTTTCTCGGTTATGGCTCGATATGATTTCATATCGTATTAAATTTATTAAAAAAAATTTTTAATTTTTAAATTGATAACATGAAATTGGTACGATTTGTGGTCGTCTTCCGTATTGCTTTGTCCTTCATGCGGCAAAAACTGATCATCTCAACAATCTGAATATTTTATAGGTAAATTTTGCTCAATAGGAAAATTATTCAATTCGTTACGAACATTTTTCTATTCGAAATTATGCAATTCGTTACTATTACTTTTTCGCTCAATCTACAAGTTTTTTATATATTATTGTTATCAGATTCATATAGTTATATTGCGATAACTTTACAATCGCAGGCATCACTTAGTTAACTTTAACTAGCTGTGCTCCACAGGTTATTTGTTGAGAATTGTATTTGAAATGATTAGATCTACGACATTTGTCTGTTTCGCGCTTTGTTTGCTTTATGGTGCCATTTCAACTGTTGATGCAGCGAAAATTTTAAGCATCTTTGCCTTTCCAGGCCCTTCGCAGTATATCTTCGGCTCAGCTTTACTGAAAGAACTCGCCGCACGCGGTCATGAGGTGACCTCAATTTCAACATTTCCACAGCAGCAGCCCGTGAAGAATTTCCGTGATATACCTATTTTAGAAAATTTGGACTTAACCAAAGGTAAACAAAGATGGCGCATTTTTTAAACTTACCAACGAAATCTATGATATTTCAATTCTTTCAGATTTAATGTCTAACATGGAGCAAATGCACAATACCAATATCTTTGAAGAGCTTTCCATGCTATCTGATTTGGGCGCAAAGATTAGCGAGAATGTTCTGACAAATCCGGCTGTACAGCAGTTACTTCAATCCAAGACGGAGCAGTTTGATTTGGTTTTATCCGAAGCTTTTTACTGCGATGCCTTGTATGGCTTGGCCCAGCACTTTGATGCACCAATCATTGGTATCTTTACTTTGGGTTCGATTAGCTGGGTTGATTCACTGGTGGGCAATACATCGCCCATATCGTATGTACCACACTTTGCATTACCCTATACCAGCCACATGACATTCGGTCAACGACTGACCAACTTGGCTCTTAATATATTCGAACAATTTCATTACAACTACTACCATCTGTCAAAACAACGTACTTTGTATAATCAACACTTTCCCGCCGCAAAAGTCAGTCTCGATGTGTTACTCAAGAGCTTTTCGTTGGTTTTGCTTAATCAACACTTTTCACTGGGCTTGGCGCGGCCATATGTACCGAACATGATCGAAGTTGGTGGTCTACATGTGAAACAAGTACCTGATCGCTTGCCAGCAGATTTACAACAGTTGCTGGACAATGCCACAGAGACAGGTGCTATCTACTTCTCACTCGGCTCAAACATTCAGGCCAAAGATTTGCCGCTTGGCAAGCTGCAAATTATGCTGAATAGTCTTGGTGCTCTGAAGCAAAAAGTGCTCTGGAAATTTGAGGACAACAGCGATAAAGTGAAAATACCTTCAAATGTATACATCAGCAAATGGTTTCCTCAACCTTCTGTATTGGCGCATCCCAATGTCAAGCTATTCATCACCCACGGTGGTCTGTTAAGCACTACAGAATCTGTTTTTTATGCCAAGCCTATACTCGGTATACCCATGTTCGGTGATCAGGCCATGAATATGGTTAATGCAGTGCATCAGGGTTATGCCCTCTCAATGAACTATAACAATTTAAATGAGCCGGAGTTTAGGGAGAAGTGTGTGGAATTACTTAATAATCCACTTTATACGCAAGTTGTTAGGAAACTATCGAAACGCTTACGTGATCAGCCGCAGACACCGCTGCAGACTGCTGTCTTTTGGACGGAATATGTACTGCGTCATAATGGTGCCACACATATGCGTGTCGCTGGGCAGAACCTAAATTTCTTTCAGCTTAACAGTTTGGATACCCTCGGTATGCTTTTTGGTGGAGTTCTGCTAGTTTTGGGAATTTTTATATGGTTGTTGCGAAAACTAGTTCGTCTATTTTTTGGTAGAGGCAAGCGTGAGGACAGGCTGAAGTCGAAACAGCAATGAGGCATGCAAGCAATAGTTTTGTTGGTGTTTGGGTATGAAAATTATAGTGAAGGTTTTTGGATTAATTAAATTTAATTGAAAACTTTTTCATTTTAAATTTGTATGAAATTCAATGTTTCAAATTTTCAAAGTCAAACTTCACAGTATTTATAATTATAACATGTTTGTTGTATACAATATGGAATTCCATTATATGTTTTATACAAAAGTTTTTAAATGTTGATGCTATAAAATAAATGAATGTAAATGCTGCATAATTTCAACTGCTGTACTAAAGAGAGCACATTTAAACTATTTTTTTGTGTTTTGGGTGGGTTACACAAAAATTATTTTATCGCTAAACGAATGGGCTCTAGGAAGGTGAAAAGGTAAAAGATTTCGGAAGCACTATCAAAATAATTTTCAGTCAAACAAAGTCTGTTATAACACTACATAGTGATTAACATTGTTGAATGCATAAATTTTAATAAATTATAAAATTAAAAGAATCATTAAGGTGATTCATGCCACTTTGTAAGTTTTCGTAAATCGTAAATTGTATTCTCCGTAATTGAAATTGACATGAATAAACTTTCATAACTTTCGTAACTTTTTTGTAAACTTTTTATTGGTCGCATTCTGTTCAATTGAGCGTTCAAGTAGCGATGTAGCACTAAATTCAGTTCAATTTATTTGCAAACGAAATACATCGAAAAGTTGTTGGAAACTGTTATTAATTTCATATATTTTTTGGCCTCGTAAGTCAAGTGTAATGTTCTTGGCTGATAACACGGAGGTCCCAGATTTGAATACCGGCCAGGTCCTACGCTTAAACCTTTCTTAATTTCTTATAAACTGAAATTGAATGAATACGACTTAAAAAGTTGTTGGTTAAGTATTTTGTGGATGCTTTACAACTTGAAATGACTGAGGTAAAGGCATAGTCCTTGCCTCAGTTAAAAATAATTAACTTATAAATTAAGCCTTTCGTCACACATGGCGGGTGATATAAAAGTAGGAATAAAAGTGCAATCAAGTCAAGCATATTACCATTGTTTCACTTGATTTCTCTTTTATTACTACTTGTATATCACCCTTTTTTTAACCAAGACAGACTTGATTGAATAGGCCCTTGAAGTCTTTGGATAAAAGCTAAAACAAAGTTTAAGCTGGAGCCAATCCTGGAAGAAAGAAATAACATCACAATTACATTCCCTTCAAAAGAAACTCTCATTTGGGGTTACCGTTATTGTGTAAAATTAAAACTATAGTTTTTGGAGGATGACTTGCCTGCGGATGGTAAATTAACCTTTGCTCCGTGGAAGTACTACCTCATTTAAAAAGCTATGGAAACCAAGAAGAAGAAATTCAACAAGTAGCAACTGCTTTCGGAGTGCAGATAAATCTGAGAACTTAAGCCATGAAAGTGAAAACTTCCTCAGCTCTTTCAAGGCATTAAAGGCATTAAACAAGCCTGTTTTCCTGATAGCACATAATATTTTCGCATTTATTTTGCACAAGACGAATTTTATTTTAAAATTTCGATTGGAATAAAGGTATGTACATTTATCTTAAAATGCAAACTTAAATTATCTGCAAACCCTGTTCATTGGATACGAAGGTAAAAGTTGTATTCAGTACGGACTGCTATGTAGAAGTATTAGTCAAAATAAGAGGCAGCATGACCAAGTCAGAGAGTTTAATCTGCCGTACGGCATTTGAAACGTGTCGTACCAACTGTTCACGCTCGTTGTCCGTTAAATTTTTGAGCAACACCTCACCCAATGAAAAAAGAGACCCAATTTTTATAGGCTGCCACCAATCCAGCTGCTACACTGAGGGCTATTCCAACAAGTCTCAGAAAAACTTCTCTAGCAAAAGAGCAAACAGACGTTATACCATTGCTTATTAACAGTACTTGATGCAGGATACACTCAATCACTTCCTGAATCAGCTCTATATTACCTTATCGTAATGACATCCGGTAGTGGCAACTTCAACAAGAGAGCCGTGTAGCGGAACTATGATTTCGCCAGCGGATTGAATCCCTACTGTATTTGAATCACAGAAGAAGACTTTGTAAATGCCGTTAGATCCTGTATGCCGCAATATTTAGCGAAGAAACAGGCTAGCTATCGAAGAGCAGCACAGCCATGCCGAAAGCTTTCTTTGGATGTCCTCTATGCATTGAAATAGACAAATTAATTTATTATATTCACTTAATTCAAATAATAAAAATCTTTAAATTTTCACTCTATACTCTCTTTATTTCAGCAGGCGTTTTAGTTTACTAGTTTTTTCCTTTTCACCAAGCAATCAACATTTTTTATTTCGAAATTATGTTCGAACTTTTCAAATAGTAGTTTGCTATACAATATTTGACAAAATAAAGCCTACTTTTATATATTGTTTTGTTTTTAGGTTGGAATCGATTGTTTTTTTATAGAGAAGTCAGCGGTTGCTTAAAAATAAAATATTGGTGAATATCAAAAAGGCAAAAATAGCACGCTAATAAAATAGTAAGGTTGGTGTAAACGGGTCTTAAATCAAAAGTTTACGCAAACTTATTTACGAAATAAGCATCAAATTTGGTGCGTATAGTTTACAAGCATTCGTCTCTCAAAATGTATTGAAATATTTTTGACGTTTCGTAAGTTCTTACGATATACGATATACGATGTTACGAACAACTTACGAAGTGACATGAATAACCTTATTGATTAAATATTTAAAATCATTTTTAAAATGATTTTAAATTAAAATGATGGGGGAAGTGGCTGAAAACAAAACAAATAACAAATCTACTTTAAAAACATTTGGATGATCAGTTTTTTTCGCTATCAAAAGAAATATTTTAAAAAAGTTATTATATCACGCAAAAATGCAAGCAAAAATTTTGTAAAAAATTCATACAAAATCTTAAACTCCAAAATGTTATAAATTTTTCCTCCTGATCAAAAAAATACATTTTAAAACCTCTCGCCGTTAGAATTTCGTGCAAAAATATGATCAGAAGATGCATTTGAGTGTAGGCACTAAAAGTCAACATTGTACTGTTTCTTACATTTTTTATTCACATTTTGGACCGACCTTTCCAAATATGATATTTGAAACAATACAATGTCGAATTTAAGTACCTTCACTCAAATGAATCATCTGACCATTTTAATAATTCTAAATTCCAGTGAATACTATGAAATATACATACTGTGAAAAAGAAACATCTATTCGAAAATGACGAAATATCGGCGTCTAACCCAAAAAGTTTGTCAAGACAAAAAATGTCAAAAGTTTTTTAACCAATATTTGTGTACTATTAATGCAATAATAAAATAAAATAGTATGCATTCTGAAGAAAAAAGTTGTATGCAAAAAACTTGATTTTTGGCCAAAAAATTTGGATTCACCAATCCAAATCGTCCATTTGACAACACTGTTTTGCGTCAAGTCGTACTTTTTTCAGGCTTGTATTTTCTTCATACAAAATCGATGCGGCTTAATATGCAACTATATTTGAAAAAAAACGAGAAAAAATTTTAAAAAATTTCTTAAAAAAACGTATTCATAAATTTGTCTTTGCGATTTTCATGTTTGGAGACCTTCAAAATCTATATGAAAAAAACATAGTTGGATGCGTTATATTATTAAAGCTTTTTATACAAAACATATTGCAAGAAGTTCATAGCCAGAATTCATAACATGTATAATACAACATGGCATGTTTTTAATTGAATACTCAATCCAACAAAATCTTATCCGATTAAACTGAAACAACCCGATCTATATAATTTTTTTGGACACACAGTGACTTACACATTTTGGGATATTTTCGTTTGTGCTTTTTGAGATAAGTCTGGCAGAAGTTCAAAGTACTTTCAGTATAAATATTCAATTTCATATGTGTTTATCGGAATCAAACGTCATCTGTGCCATTTTCCGCAAAAACTTAGTCAATCATTGAATGCGATTACTTCATCCAAATTATTTTGATGCGTGTATTGAAGGTATTGTGTAACCTGTTAGTAAAGACTGGTGTCTGACCGATTGTGAAATTTCACCGAAGCCGGCAATATGTTCGGAATATTTTCAAGATAAACGCAGAATGAAATATCATAAGTTTATCTTTATACCCCCACGCGTACTGCGTAAGGGGTTTATTAATTTTGTCACGACGTGTGTAACACCCAAAAGGAGGCGTGGTAGGTATGGAAAAGTATATATATTCTTGCTCAGCATCACCACCTGAGTTGATTTAGCCATGTCCGTCTGTCTGTCCGTCTGTCCGTCTGTCTGTCGACACGATTACAGCCGCAATTTTGAAGCTATCGTAATGAAATTCGATATTGAAGCTTTTTTTAAAAAATTAAGGTCAAGTTCGAGAATGGGCTAAATCGGATGAATACCACGCCTACCTCCCATACAACCCCAAAATTGAAAACTCTACAAAGAAGCTAATATTAAAGCTACAATGCTGGAATTAGGCATTTGTGTATTTTATGTCAAAACTGAGGTGTGTAACAAAAATGGGTGTCATCCACCCACTAACACGCCCACCTCCCATACAACTCCAAAATTGAAAAATCTGTAAAGAGGCTAATATTAAAGTTACAAGACGGAAACTCGGTATTTGTGTATTCAATGTAAAAACTGAGGTCTGTTAGAAAAATGGGCATCATCCACCCATTAACACGCCCACCTCCCATACAACCCCAAAATTGAAAAATCTATAAAGAGGCTAATATTAAAGTAACAAGACAGAAACTCGGTATTTGTGTATTCAATGTCAAAACTGAGGTGTGTTACATAATTGGGCGTCATGCACCCATTAACACGCCCACCTTCCATACAACCCCAAAATTTAAAACTTTATAAAAAGGCTTATATTTAAGCTGCAGGAAAACAATTTGATATGTATGTATTTGAGACACATTAAAATAATAATATCTCTCAAAATCTCATACAAAAAGATCTTCAATTTAAGATTCTTCCACCCTTAAGAATCGGCCGTGGGGGTATTTTAACTTCGGCCAAGTCGAAGATATACCTTACTAGTTTTAAGTACAAATTGTCTTAAAGAAATTTTGTCGAGTGGTGTCGTGTGAATTATGGCAAAAATATGTTTTAAAATCTCAATACATTTCTGAATAAGCAAATTTAGGTAAAATAGGTTAATTATGAGACTTTATTTCAAAATTAAAAAAAAAAATTAGTTGTGAAAATTCACTGTATTTTTAAAATCAACTTTGCTCATAAAACATATTTTCTTTTTTCGTCGCGTGAGTTACGACCTATTTATGATTTACTACTGTTATTATTATAAGGTTCCTCCAAAGAAATAAAGATATATATTTGTTCTGAATGAATAAAATATGGCTTATTTAATAGATAAAACATGATAATTACGTCACTCTTTTGATTATTTTTCATGTGCCTCACTTTGATTGTTTTTTTATATATCTTGGCACTACAATAATTTTTGTGGGGAGAACGAGGCGGTTTGTTTTTAAATACTGAATCCCCCTTTGTTTGCGCTGCTGTGCCATTCTTCGTAAAAATTACCGATATTTAATTTTCAATACCAAAGTAGTTTCAATTAATATTCATAATGACACCGACGTGCTTCTATCATGTATTGAGCGATATTAAGTTTATATTTGAAAATACTTAGTTATGTGTCGTCTTCAGTAACGTTTATCTTCAATCTCTTCAAATTCACTTGCCAGCATTTTTTTTTTTGATTGTGTGTTAAGTATGATAAACACGTTAATCTATTTTGTGTTCTTTTTTCTTGCACAGCGATCAGGAAATGGTAAAAACTATTAAATACTGCAATTTGCCAGTCAGTCAAAAAACAATAAAATGTTAGACTGTTAAAAATAGTAGACGAAGATAAGTAAAGAGAATTAATTGAAAGCTAGAATATAAGACTTATTGCTTGGTTGAAAATAAGTAACTGAACTTAAGGAGGAACATTACATTCGCCGCAGAGAAAACAGAAATTTTTTTTGAAAAATTCATAACTCAGTCAAAAACAAACATTTTTTCCAAAATTTTTTATTATTGTAGAGAATTGAGGTTGCAGCGCTGGGAGTCGCAAAAATGTTCCGATCTGGAAAAAAATGACTTTTTTAAATCTAACCAAAATTGGTTATCGTATGATAGGAGCTTGTTTTTAAAACTTTTTTTAAATTTTTGGTGATGTTCCAAATTTGAAAGTGTGTTTTTTCGAAAAAAATATTGACTTTAAAAATTCATAAAAAATCGAAAAAAAGTTTTAAAAAAGCTCGCGTCATACGATACCGAATTAAATATAAAAAAATAAAAAAATTTTGTCAAAAAATGAACCCGCTAGTGCCGCAACCAGTACGAAAAACATATTTTCGAGATAAACGCGTTCAAAGTTTGTGAACAAAGAAAAAAGAGCGCGAAAATTAAAAATGCGCTCTCACTAATCCGGCTGTAACTTTTGAACCCGTTGGAATTTTTCCATGAATTTTTTTCTTAGAGTCTTAAGAATATTGACTAAAATACAAAATTATAAAAAAAGTTGATTTAAAAACACGGCCAATATCATGTCCCCCCTTAAAAACTCTTGCTGGAGTGTTTAAAATAAGAACTTTTAGTAAACAAGTTAAGAAAGTCTAAAGTCGGTCTAATCCGACCATAAAATACTCTAAAATTACTTTTTCAATATCTAATAGTAGGTTAACTAAAAACTTAACAACAAATAATGCCAATAAACATATTTTTTCATGTTTTTTTTAAATCCATGTATATCTTTGTTGGTATTTTTTTTATTAAGTGGGGACATGACATTGTCTGGTTTTTTGAAATTGACTATAATTTTGTATTTTAGTAAATATTCTTAAGATTCTAAGAGAAAAATTCATGGAATCATGGAAAAATTCTTACGGGTTCAAAAGTTACAGCCGGATAAGTGAGAGCTCATTTTTTTTTTCAACCTTTTTTTTCTTTGTTCACAAACTTTGAATGCGTTTATCTCGAAACCATGTTTTTCGTACTGGTTGCGGCACCAGTGGGTTCATTTTTTGACGAAATTTTTTTTTTTTGTATTTTTTAAACTTGATTTGCTATCGTATAACACGAGTTTTTAAAAATTTTTTTTCGATTTTTTATGAATTTTTAAAGTCAATATTTTGTACGAAGAAACACACTTTCAAATTAGGAACATCACCAAAAATTGAAAAAAAATTTGAAAAAAAGCTCCTGTCATACGATAACCAATTTTGTTAAGATTTAAAAAAATAATTTTTTTTCCAGATTGGACAATTTTTGCGACTCCCAGCGCTGCAAAGGGACCACATGGTCCCTTTTTTTTCTCTGCCGCCAGTTTGGAGCTCTATAAAACCATGTTGGAGTGAAAAATATATTTTTGTGAATTTGTTTGTTGTAATTTGCTTAATTCTCTACAATAATCAAAAAATTTTGGAAAAAGGTTTGTTTTATACTGAGTTATGAATTTTTAAAAAAAGATCTGTTTTCTCTGCCGCGAATGTTATGTTCCTCCTTAAAGGTATGAATTTTACTCTTAGGTCTTTTAAGAGATTTGAATTTGGAGGTTGTATGTTAGATGGGCGTGTTCGACTTATACACAGAACTACTCGCCTCACGATTGTGACGCTTATCGCGAATATTTATACTTTTCCATGCCGGGCTCACTTATTTCTTTGCGTTACAAACGTTTGCACACAGTTAAGACGTGACCTGTTCAGGTTTAGGGCATACAAATATTCGTCGCATATCGCATAGATTCATAATGTTTTGCTTATGATAGGCAGAAAAAATAACATAAATGTTTTCAAATTTTTTGCTTCCATATAATTTTTTTCAGTATAAATTAAGTTTTGCATCCGATAGGACCGTATAAAACGAGGCAAGTTTTAAATGAATTGTGTTTTGATTAATCAGTGAGTGTTGTTTCTTTAGTAAATACTACAAGATATGAGAGCAAAAACAAAGAAGTTTTAAAAAATATCAATTAAAAAAAAATTGTCTACCTCTACCAATTTTATTCCTTTCAGTATGAAGGAATTATGAGTTTGAAAAAATATTGAGTTTTTTGAGAAAGTTGCTGATAAAAAACTTTAAAAATTGGTCGAAAACTGTGTTTAAAACTTAATAAATAAAAGCAAAAAAACAATACCTGTTAAGATATGAAATAAACATTAATAATTAAAGATTTTAAAAATAAATAAAGTTCACTGTTGAGCAAAAAAAAAAAACCCTTTTAAGAAAACTACTGTCTACCAATATAATATGTAACAAGAAAGCGAAGAAACATGCAAAAACATCTTATAAATAAGATCCATTTAAAAACTCGATAAGATCTTTATCGAGTTCTCGTTCAATTGTGTAGAAACATTTAATAACATACACGATATAATTTATCATCAAATTTTAAAATTTAAACGGTCAAAGTCGTTTAAAGGACTGAAATGGTCGATTTAATTTTTATTCAATAATAGGTCTGTTCCCGTACTCTAAAGTTTTAGTCCAATTTACCAGTTTTTACCAGTTTTAGTCCGAGAAGCGTTCCCGTACTCGAAAAAATGGTAAAAGGGAGTGCAATCGAGAGAGTAAAACATTTCCCCTCTTTGTCAAAAGTTGCAAGTTTTAGTCCGAGAAATTTCTTCGGGTAAAAATGGTAAAAGTGTCAAACAGCTAAAAATCAGCTGTTTAGAAGTTAGCAAAGAAATTACGATTCATCAAAACTTGTTTGAAACTATTAAAATGGAAACCAGAAACATGGAAAAATGTGTAAAAACTAATATAAATGCTAAACATCTGAATTAATTTCAATATTTTTAAAAATCTCAAGCATTTCGCTTGCACTGCCGATGTTCCACATCAAGCCAACGCTGGACAAACATTCTTATTTGACAGTTTCTACAATTTTAGTCCGAAAAGCGTTCCCGTACTTTTTTGTGTTTTTCTCTATTTTCGAGAGATTTTTTCGTTCTCTCAGACTTTTGACAGTTTTACCATTTTTAGTCCAAAAAGTACGGGAACAGACCTAATATAAATAATATTTTGTAAATTGCTGTTGCATTCCATCTTGAGTTTGCTTAAAATCGTTAAACTTTGCTTCAAACACATTAAACTTACATACTTATTTAGGTTGACATGTCATCCGGTGTTCAGGTTACGGCTGTTACGGTGTTCATCAGCTCTCGCCAGGCGCCTCTTCTTCACGCTCGCCGTCTCCAATTTCTTTCACCAAACGCGGTTAGGACTTCCTTGGCCTAGTCAATCCAACGGACGCATGGTCTTCCTCCTTGTCGTCGGTCCTCAGCTTTCGTCTGAAACACCTTCTTCGATGGAGCTTCTTCATCCATACAAAAGACAGAACTCAGCCATCGTAGTCACTGAATTGTTAAACGCTGAACTAGGGTAATATCATTGTAGAGCTCGTACAGTTCGTGGTTCATTCAAATACGTAGTCGTCGTCAACTCGAACAGGACCAAAGATTTTGCGAAGAACTTTCCTCTCGTACAACCCAAGAGAAGCTGCAACTGTTTGCGATACCACCCATGCCTCAGTGTCATAGAGAAGTACAGGTATGATGAGCGTCTTGTAGTGTCAGTTTTGTCGATCGAGAGAGGGCTCTGAAACTTAATTGCTTACTTAGCCCGAAGTAGCACCTTTTAGCAATTGTTATTCTTAGCTTCATCTTCAGGCTGACATCGTTGTTGCTGTTTACAGCGGTGCCAAGGTATGTAAACTCCTTGACAACTTCAAAGTTATATTTGCCTGCTATAACTCGGAAGCCTAGATGCCTCGCTACCCTATTTATAGACAGCATATACTTTGTTTTGCCCTCGTTCACCGTCAAAGCAGCAGTTACATCTCTCTTGGTTGGGCCGATAATATCGATATCATCAGCATACGTAAGGAGCTGGACACCTTTGTAGAAAATGGTACCATTTCGATGTACACCTGTCTTTCGTAGGATCCCCTCCATGATGAAATTGAAGAGATCGCATGATAGCGGGTCGCCTTGTCTGAAACCTCGTTCGGTATTAAAGGTTTTGGAGAGGTCATTTCCAGCCTTGACGGAGCTGCATGTTTTGCTCAACATCATCCTGCAGAGCCTTATCAACTTTACAGGCTTACCGAACTCAGACATTGTTGCATCCAGGCAATCCCGAATCAGGCTATCGAACGCAGCTGAATAATCCACTAAGAGATGGTGGATGTCGATTTGATTTTCATGGTTTTTTCCAGGATTTGGCGTAGTGTAAAAATCTGGTCTATGGTGGACTTGCCAGGTGAAAGCCACACTGATAAGGTCCAATCAATGTTTTGGTATGCGTTTTCAATCTTTCACACAATACGCTCGAAAGAACCTTGTATGCGATGGAAATAAAACTGATACCTCGGTAGTTGATCTGCGTTGATCTGTCGGGTCTCCTTTCTTAAGTATAGAACAAAGCAAACTGAGACTCCAATCTTTGGGCATGCTTTCCGCTAGCCATATTTTGCTGATGGGTTGATGCACGTTATCAATTCACAACCGCCGGTTTTAAACAATTCAGCAGCCAGGCCGTCAGCTCCTGCGGCTTTGTGGTTTTTGAGTCGCTCGATAGCAACTTTAACCTCGTCATGACTAGGTGGTGGCATTTTCACTCCATCAAAGTCGATTGGTGATGTCGGACTGCATTCTCCAAGGGTGGAATTGTTGGGATCGTCGCCAGCATTCAGATTGGAAAATGCTGTCTCCATAATCTCAATGCGCAATGCGTATCTATAACCAGATCACCATTCTCATCCCTACAAGTGGATGATCCGGGCTTTTCACATTGGGTTAGACGCTTAACCTGCTGGTAGAATTTGCGAGCATCCTTCTTGCCCTAGTACACCTTAATTTTTTCTCGCTCACGCTTTTACTGCTCTCTTTTTTACGTTCGAAAAGGCATCTCTCTTCCTTCCTTTTATGGTGATAGTTTTCGTGCATGGCTCGCGTTGCAGCTGACTGCAGCGTCTTTTTAAATGCTGCATATTTTGCTGCTGTTGCGTCGCGACACTCCTGGTCATATCATTGGTTGCGGGCTCCAAAAACCAATGACTTCCTCAGCAGCAGTGCGCATGGAGTGAGATATATGCGCCCAGCTACATCGCCAGCTTCATGAAGTCCAGCTTAGCCAGCTAAGCCGAGAGTTTAGTGGAATAGGCCTCGGCGGTCCTTTGTGATAGCTTATCGACATCTTGTTTCCGTTGCATACCTGTGCGTATATTCTTCGCATTGCACAATCGCATGCGGATCTATGGTGCAAGAAAACAATGGTCAAAGTCAATATTGAACTCCCGAAATATGCCTTCCGTCGATCACAATACGATCAATCTGGTTTCCCTTTTTTTGTTCCGGGGACCGTCAGGTGGCCTTGTGGATATCGAGGTGTTCGAATCTGGTGCTACTTACTACCATTTTTCGCGCCGCGGCAAAGTTAATTAACTTTAGACCGTTGTTCGAAGTGGCATCGTGGAGACTGAACTGATCAACAATGGATCCAAAGATACTTTCTTTTCCGACCTTCGCATGAAAGTGCCGAGGACTATTTTCACGCCATGTGCCGGGTTGTTATCATACACGTCTTCTAGGCTCGCGTAGAAGGCGTCCTTGACAGAATCGTCCTTTTCCTCCGTACGCGCAAATTAGGCTTATAAACACATTAAGCACCTCTGTCAAAAAAATGTCTCAAGGAAATAAATCTTTTAAAAATATGTGTAAATTTTTCGGTTTATCAAGTTTGGTTAAACCTTATTCTTATATAAGAGAAAGTACTTTAATGAAAAAGTTTAGAAAAATATAGAGCTTGTATCTTAAGACGTATCAGAGCATAGATTCATGTAATTAAAAATACTGTTTTTTAAGTCCTATAATTCCAACCTACAAAACAGATATTTCCTTTTGAATGTCACCAATATTGATCGATATAAAATGTTGTTTTCTTGTTTGATCTTGATCTTGTTTTGTACGAAATTTTAAAACATAGCGAAGTGATGGGTATCTCATCCTACATAAGACACCCCGGAAAATATGGACTTATGGACTTTAAATAAAAAAAAAATAAATAATAATGAAAGGCTTACGTCGCGCAGTGTATCAAATATAATTTTTAACATTTAAACTATTCCTTCTTTATAATGGGTTTAAATAATGGAAATGTGTTTTAGACCCATCATCACACTCGTTTATATACACTTAATTTCTTTAGTTTAGTGTTGTATAACATGAGAAAAGAAAGAGGGCCGGACATGTTATTAATTTCCAGATCAAATTGTAGGTCCAGTCCTTAACTAAGAGTTGTGATGCGATCAGCAAATTATAATTGTAGAATAAAAATAATTTATACTGCAGGAATTGTATGAAAAAGGTAAAATTTACCCTTGAAATTTTTTACTGTTTAGTGACGCGATAACTCCAGAAGAATTAAATCTTCAAAAATCCTTAATTTAGATCTCGATAAACATAGACTTCAAAACTTCCATAGATATAATTTTATTTTATAAAATTTACACCATTTTATAATATCCATTGCATATAATTTTTTGTGTGATATCTATGAAGGTTGAAGGTCAAGTTCTAGCTCTTAAGTGGCGATCTAAGCTAGCTAGACATAAGTTTAATTACGATATACTAAGAGATTTTATTTATTTTTCATTTTAGCTCGTAGCATCAGCACATTATGTGGCACTTAAGCAGTCTCTTACTTTCGCTGATTTTTGTTGCACTGACAGCAGCTTATTTCTGGTTGAAGTATTCCTTTACCTATTGGAAGCGCAAAAAAGTGGCATACATTAAGCCGACACTATTTGTAGGCAACCTCAAGGCAACAATGACCTTTAAAAAAAACTTTCCAGAAAATCTGCAAGATCTGTACAATGATCCTAGCATGCGGAACGAGCCCATTGTGGGCTTTTATCTACTAGATGAACCCGCATTATTGCTGCGAAGCACCGAAATCATAAAGAATGTGTTCATCAAGGACTTTAACTATTTTGCAGATCGTTTCGCAGCAAGTGATCCGCATGGTGATCCGTTAGGCTCATTTAATTTATTTTTTGTCAAGAATCCAAACTGGCGTAATATACGTTCTAAGATGTCGCCCGTCTTTACAAGTGGAAAATTGAAACAGATGTATCCACTCATTACTGAGATTGGCTTATCATTGGAGCAGTACTTAGATAAGCAAACCCACAATACCAGCCACGAAGGTGCCGTGTTGGAGGTGAGAGAGTTGTGTGCTCTTTTTACTACTGATGTGGTTGCCTCGGTTGCCTTTGGTATCGAAGCACACAGCTTTATAAATCCGAATGGTGATTTTAGACGTAACGGCCGCGAAACGTTTAACTTTACTGTTATGCGGGCAATGGAAGTATTTTTAATATTCCTTAAACCTTCGCTGGTCAACATGTTCAAGCCAAAGGTCTTCTCCAAAGAGTTCTCACATTTTTTGCGCTCCTCTATACAGCATGTAATGGATGAGCGTGAACGTAGTGGCATAAAACGCAATGATTTGATTGATATTCTGATAGATTTCAAAAGGGAGAATGCTGCAGATCAGTCGCCAAATGTATTTAAATTAACGCAGGATTATTTTGTTGCTCAGGCTGCTATATTTTTGACAGCCGGTTTTGAGACATCCTCCTCCACGATCTCATTTGCACTTTATGAACTAGCGAAGCATCAAGATTTGCAGCAGATCTTACGCAATGAAATTCAGCAGGAACTGTTGGCTGGAGATGGTCAAATATCGTATGAAAACTTGCAGAAAATGGAATACTTAGACATGGTTGTAGCAGAGACCTTGCGCCTGTATCCGCCCTTGTCTTTCTTAGATCGTCAATATATTAATTCTGACAGCAGTTACTCCCTGAAGCCTGATCATGATTTCGCAATACCCCATAATATGCCGATTTTCGTATCATTACTAGCCATACAACGCGATCCACAGGTAAGTAAACATATCTTCTTAATGATCTTACATAAGAAAATTAAATATTTTCTATTTTCTATTTTCTAGTACTGGCCTAATCCAAAGATGTTTGATCCAAATCGCTTCTCTGCTGCTAATAAGAGATCACATAATGCCATGGCGTACTTGCCATTTGGTACAGGACCACGTAACTGTATTGGCCTGCGTCTGGGTCTACTGCAAGTAAAGCTGGGTCTTGTTCATACACTGCGAAATCATGTTATCCGCACATGTGAACAAACTCCAAAGGAAATACAATTTGATCGTAAATCCATTGTCTTAAGTAGTGATGTTGGAATTTATTTAAATATTCTTAATGATTCTAAGGTTAAAAATATAAAATAAAAAAAATTTGTAAAAAATTTTATACATTGAGAAAAATTTATTTTTGAAGAGAATTGAACAAATTAAAAGAAAAAAATTAAAAAAAAATAAAGTTTTCACTCCAACATGGTTTCATAGAGCTCCAAACTGTTGGCAGAGATAAAAAGAGGGCCTCGTGGTTGCAGCGCTGAGAGTCGCAAAAATTGTCCGATCTGGAAAAAAATGACTTTTTTAAATCTTAACAAAATTGGTTATCGTATGACAGGACTTTTTTAAATCTTAACAAAATTGGTTATCGTATGACAGGAATTTAAATTGGTTTTTTTAAAAATTTTTTCAATTTTTGTTGATGTTCCAAATTTGAAAGTGTGTTTCTTCGAAAATATGTTGACTTTAAAAATTCATAAAAAATCGAAAAAAAATTTAAAAAAAGCTCGTGCCATACAATAGCGAATCAAGTTTAAAAAAATAAAAAAAAAAAAAAAATATTCGTCAAAAAATGAACCCGCTAGTGCCACAACCAGTACGAAAAACATGGTTTTGAGGTAAACGCGTTCAAAGTTTGTTAACAGAGAAACAAAAGGTTGAAAAAGAAAAATGCACTCTCACTAATCCGACTGTAACTTTTGAACCCGTAAGAATTTTTCCATGAAATTTTTCTTAGAATCTTAAGAATTTTTACTTAATATAAATTATAAAATTATTCGATTTAAAAAAACGGCCAATGTCATGTCCCCCGTTAAGCCGGATTGCTTTTGCTTGGAGAAAAAACGTAAGCCGGAAGCCTACTCAAAAGTAAGAGGTACTCCTAAAAACCGTTCAATTCTTTTTTTTTACACCTATAAAATATGTATTTTTCATGGTATTCACATCCATTTAAACTTATTAGAAAAATATTGAGCTCTTCTTTCTTTTGGTATATTGTATTGTGTGGTTTAATCAAAACTGAGTATCATGAAATATAAGTTTTTTATAGACGTTTAAAAATATATAGGTTTTTAACTTCAAATTCAACCTTTTCCATTTTAAATTAAACTTTTTACAAATCTAATTTGATTATTTAAATGCAAATGCAATAAGTTTAATATAACTTTTTCATTTCAAAATAAACTTTTTCCATTTCAAATAAAACTTTTTCCATTTCAAATTAAACCTAAGCCAAGAAAAAGATTTATTTTAGATTTTATTTGAAATGGAAAAAGTTTTTTTTAATGGAAAAGTTTAATTTGAAATGAAAAAGTTTGAATTTGAAGTTAAAAACCTGTATATATTTCCGAAAATCATGAATTTTATACTGAAGCGGTATCTAATGGCGTACATTTTATTAAAAACCCGTTACCAAAAATCGATTTTTCGTACCTAAAAACCGATATATGCCAAGATTTGCCAAAATTGAACAGTAGTTATTGCATTTAAATAATAATTGAGTTGCAGGAAGCTTTTGAAAATCGATATCTCACGTTTTAGGCCGCGTTTATAGTGAACGCGATTCAGACAGGCAGGCTGAAATCTGTGTGAAAAACGAGATGCAGATAGCTATCTATTTCGCTTGTTCACATTGCCTGTCTGCCTGCCTGTCTGACTCGGCGTTCACTATAACCGCAACCTTATATAATTGTGGCGCTTAGTTTTGGTAAAAACGCACTATACGACATATCAATGGAAAGAACAGCTCAAAAATTTTCCAATAAGTTTAAACGCATGTGAATACTATGAAAAATACATATTGTAAATGTGTTTAAGAAAACCTCTTTTCGAAAATGACGAAGTATCGAATTTTCTCAAAAGAGTTTGTAAAGACAAAAACTTTCAAAAATTCTATAGAAATCTTAAATTTTTTGCTTATCTTGGGTATGCATTTTGAAGAAAAAAAAGCTATATGCAAAAAACTTCGTTTTCTGAATGTGGTTCAGAAGAACCAAAATCGGTGCATTGGGATTTCTGCAATAAAAAAAATATACAGAAATTGTTTTGAGATTCCCTCCAACTTTTCAGTTGGTATCCGGTGAAATTTAAATTTCGATCCGGCTTACAACACTTATTTCATTTTTATGATGTTCTGATTCTGACCACTTAAGGCGAGGTTGTCGGCAATACTTTGATTTGAGTTATCTTTTCAACTTCTATCATGGAACCCACTAGGGGGACTTGAAATATTTGGAAAAAAATTTAGTCAAATGTAAGACAAAATAAGAAAGCCTGAATTTGAGAAAAATCAGTTAAGCCGCTCGCCAACGAAATAATCAAAGAAATTTCCTCTTAAATTGTTTTTTTCGACCTTTTTTATAGTTATTTTTTAAACATCTATAACCCAAACTCTGCAGAATTAAGTTTTAAGTGAAGTCATGTGATTCAGTAAAAAAAATAATTCCGATTTACTACCGAAACTGGAGAAAAAAATTCACAATTCCTAATTTTCCATCGTATATTGCCGAATATGTTTCATAAAAAGTTCACTGAGAAGATTGTGCTCCTTCAAAGTTTATTTCCATTTCAAAACCGGATATTTTAAAATGAGCTTCTAAAGCGGTTGACCTATTTTTAAAATAAACATTTTAAAAATAGCTTGTAATTCTTTTAATTCTTCTAAAATGTTAATTCTAAAATATCAACCGAACGTTTTAGAAGCTCATTTGAAAATGTCCGTTTTCAAAATGAAAATAAACGTTAGAGGAACAAAATCTGGGTTAAACGTTTTCAAAAGTAGCACGTTTCCTGCTGCAAAACGTTTGCACAGTTTTCTCTGTGTTCTCTTAATTGTCAAGTACTCATTTACTTACATTTTGCTTACAACCGTTAGTCGGTTCTGTTTTCGTCTAAGAATTTTCGACAGCCTCTTTTGTCGTGCGCTCTCTGGTGCCAGTTAGAAACTCCAAGCATCTTCAGGTTATCCAATGCCTGGTCTTTCCAACGAAGATGCGGTCTTCCTCGTCTGCGTTGGACACCGAATTCAATAATTTTTTCGCTGGAGCTTCGTCGTTCATTCTCTCGACATGACCTAGCCAGCGAAGCCGCTCAATTTTAACACGTTTGACTATATCGATGTCGGCATATAGCTCATAAAGGTCGTGGTTCCATCGTATTCGGTAGTCGCCATTGACGCATATCGGACCATAGATCTTGCGAAGGATTTTTCTCTCGAACGCTCCCAAAGTCCTTTCATCAGAGCTGCTCAACATCCAGGTTTGTGAGGCGTATAGTAGGACGGGCATGATTATTGACTTATAGAGATGAAGTTTTAGGCCAATTGTCAAGTATTATCTGATTTTAAGGAATAAGGGCTTAGTAGGTATAAAGATGTGAAATGGGATAATATTTGCGAAATTTTAAGGAATTTTCATGAAACTGATTTTGAAAATCCAATAGAAGAATGATGAATAAGAATATAAAAATCGATTATAGAGGAAATTTTATCGGCATTTTGGTGGCGAGGGACTAAACGATTTTTTTTTTCAAATTCAGGCTCTTTGTTTTTCATCTAAAATTTTTCATCTTTGCATTAGAAATTTTGCGTTTTTTTACTTTCGGAGTGGATCATAATTAGCACTCACCAAAGGACGAATTTTAAAGCTTGTGCCAGCCAATTGGCTATTTTTATAACGAAGTGAAGTGAAAATTTTCACTGTGGGGAGAAAAAATTGCATTTTTGTTAACCCTGTTGGGATCCGAGTAAAAATGAAAATATTTTAGTTCAAGCTACAACCTTCGTATGACTGTCGAACAAGAAAAAATCCGTTAAACGGCGTACAACTGTCACCTGCAAAATATTTTGGCCATACAGATCCTAAATAACGCTGAAGCAAGTTTATTTTTACCGCTACCACTGCTGTTCACTTTCTGTGCAGACAAAACGTTCTGCCAGTGTACGTTTTACATTTTTTTAAAGAAACCATTAGTAGACAATTTTAACACATTACATTTGGTAAAACCCCCCCGCCCCCCCATTAAAAATTCCTGGTTGCGCCCCTGGTGTGAGGTGTATCAATTTTTTCACGACGTGTGTAACGCACATAAGGAGGCGTGGTAGGCATTGAAAAGTATATATATTCTTGATCAGCATAACCATCTGAGTTGATTTAGCCATGTTCGTCTGACTGTCCGTCTGGCTGTCTGTCTGTGGACGCGATTACAGCCGTAATTTTCAAGCTATCGTAATGAAGTTCGATATTTGACCTTCTTCCCAAAACCACGTCCACCTCCCATAGAACAATAGTGAACAATAGTAAAAATTCTATAATTAGGATAACATTTTAGCTACAAAAATTAAATTCGGTATTTAAATATTTTGTATCGAAACTAAGACCTGTTAGAAAAATGGCCCTGATCCGCCGAAGAACACGCCCACTTCTTATACAATCCCAAAATTGAAAACAATATTTTATTTTCGGGCATACCTTACTATTTTTTTTTTATGTTCACTTCACCCATTCCCTCTAGGCGATTCCACTAAAAAAAAACAACCTTATCGTAATATAACATTGAGATAAAATAAATACAAAAAAAATACTCTACAATCGCATATATTATTGCATAATGATAGCCAAAAAAAAATTAAATAAAATATTTAGAGTAGCAATAAATTATGTATTCAGTATAATTTCAGTTTTGCTAGAGGTGGGACCGTAAGAAAAAGTCAAGATTTATTAAAATTTGTTTACTTCGAAAAGGTAATGTTTTAAAAAAATATATTTTAAATATTTTCTCTTGCAAAACGAGACATACAATTAGCTCGTTTTAAGCATGGCAGAGTTATGAGTTTGAAAAAATATGCATTTGTTTGTTTCATGTAGTGCTGATAAAATTTAAAACATTTTTTTAAAAATACGAAATATTAAATAGTTAATGGTATTGAAACAACTAGACAGACATGGAGAGTATGTAAAATTTCACTTTCAGTTTAACTAGCCAATTCACTATGTTTCATACAACAGAAAATCCTTACATCAGCGGATATTGGTGTCAACTCCTTCTCCTCTCTGAGATAATCGTGCGTTTGGGTTTGTTTGAATACCTCCTGGAATACATTGTATGCATACTACGGTACGCTATGAAGGCTTGGCGGCTCACCGGCACTCAGGTGTCTATAAAAAATGTGAAGATATTCTGCCTACACAAAAAAAAAAAAGCATATTGGCCATTTCAGCCCTTGAAAGGACTTTGACTGAGCTTCTTATGATCAATTGTGTTGAGTGTGTTATTTAATGTTGCACACAATTGACCGAGAACTGGACCTACATGTTTTATGCCGACTCCGAACGGCTAAAGTTCATATTCTCAAGAAGCTTTACATGGCATTATTTACTCTCTGAGGTTTGCCATTGTCTGTAGAGAGGTGGTGACCGATCAGAAAAATTTTTTATTTGAAAAAACTTTTCGCCGCGACTGGGGATCGAACCCGGGCTCCAAGCATGCTCGGCCACACACTTAACCTGCATGCCACGGTCACCACACGGTCACCACAGTCTGCTTACACAAAGGTTAAACGTTATTTCATTTTTTAATTTGGCCTTTATTTAATGTTTTTAAGAAAAAATATTTTGGGTTTTAAGTCAATTTTTCATTTTGGACGTTATTTCATTGGGCGTTATTTCACTGAACCAGATTTTCAATGCAGTGATATTTGAGAAATGATGTTTGTCCAATAAACATTGTGGCAAGGCGTGAATCGTTGACGAATCGCTTGTTAATATTTTTTTTCGTATTATTTTCGAATAGTTTGTTATTGTCTGAATCAGAGGTTGGCTGGATGATTAAAGAAAGGACCATTTAAAATGCTTAATTAAATAACATTTAAGATGTTTTTAGTCTACCCGAAAGTTTTATTTTCACTAATTATTTTTTTTTTTCGTTTCAGGGGCAATTCATATTTTTATGACTCGCTAGCGAATCAATTTTTTTAGCTTCAGCGATTCGTTAGCATTTGCTTATCTCATTTTAAGCAATTAATAAACGAGTCATTTATTTTAAGCGATTCATTACAGACTGGTTCCATTTAACTCTAACGATTCATACCGAAATGTTTTGTCCCCAATGATTTCCTATATTTAATTTGTCTGTTTTATTTAATTAATTATGAATAATTTTGGATTTCATGAGTTTTGAAATATGATCAGTGTATTTAGTTGTACGTGGAAATATAGAATACAATTTTTTTGCACTTTCCTTAAAATCTCCTAAGGCTAGAAATTCATCATTTGAATATTTTTAAATACTGCATGCACTTTTATAAATTTGATAGTTTTTCTTTTAATTTTTTGTAAGAAATTTTCATATATATTATTTTTTATTTGCTTTTTGAACTTTGGTGATTTGTTAAAGAATTACTTCTTTAAAATTTGACGATTCGTTAATGAATTGCTTCTTTTAAAATTTACGATTCGTTAACGAATGGTTTCTTTTAAATATTCGTTAGCGAATTATTTTTCTAAGGTTGGTTATTCGTTCACAAATTGCTTTTGTCGGTTTGAACGATTCGTTAACGAAGGAGGAATATCTCTCGTTACGACATTTTATGTGAATTGTATATGATAATTGCTATTGAATGAAATGTACGAGAAAACGATTCATTAACGATATCATAAGTAAATCATTTTGTTTGTTGTGTGGCTACCGAAACTTTTAAAAAGTTTGTTACTGTGCGTTGGCCTTGAAATTAATTATGTTCACAGTCAAGCCTTGAAAGTTAAAAAAGTGCTCAGAGAATAGTATTTTTGTCAAAGATAATCAGTGAATTTAAAGATAATTTAATTTTTGATTACAATATTAAAGATACTGCTTTAAGTCGAGTAGGTGCCGTCAAAGACCTTGGTATATGCATGGATTCTAAGCTATCGTTCAACAATCATATCTGGATTGATTTGTTTAACCTTCCTCCATACGAGGAACGTTTAAAACTATTAAAAATGCAATCTTTAAGTGAACGAAGAAAGTATGCGGAGATCGTCTATCTACACCAACTTATAACCGGTGTATTCAATTGTCCGGAATTACTTTCTCTTATAAACTTTAACTCTAACCATAGAAGTAGTAGAAATGCTAACAACTTAATTTGTCTACCATTTAGTAGAACAAATTACATGGCTACTGCTCCTTTAAACCGCATGAGTGGCTCTGTTAACAACTGTGCATTTTTTTTAAGTTAGTTTGTCAAAAGGTCAACTCAAAAGTAGATTGAAAGCTATTGTGTAATTAGATCTGTATTTGTGTATGCATGGTTAGTTGTTATGTCCTGTGTTGTCCTGAGCCCAATCCATTCTATGGTGGGTAAATTTTTCCCACATTAACCTGTTTTGAGCCGCTGGAATTCATGACATTGAAATATTTCAATGAGATCTGGATTGTGGCTTCAAATAGATTAATGCTGAGAATGTGCGAAAAAGCTGTAGTAGCTGAACTCTATTGTTATTGCATTAAAAATAAATCAAAACATAAAAAAAAAAAAATAAACAAACAAAAAATGATTAGGGTGCAATTATAATATAAAAGAATAAATAAAGCTCTTCACTTTTTTATCGCAATTCCATCAATTTTGAGAATTTCTATTATTACTGAAATTTCTAACAATTTATCAAATTTGTTTTTTCCAGACAAAAAGAACGTTGTTTTGAATTACTTCGTCGACTTAGACAAAGTGTAACTCTTATCAAGATTATTATATTTCAGATTTAAAATTTTTCGATTTTAATTATTAATTTTATTGTTTTTGTTTTTAGCTTTTGCATTTTGTTATCGATTTTATTTATAAAATGTTTCTTTTCTCTCAGACATGTTTTAGATTATTCAAAAAGATTTCAATCAATTGACTTCAAGGAAATATTTAATTTAAATTTTACCTACTATTGACTCTTTTAAGAAATATTTCAATGATTGACATTTTTTGTTATAGATTTGGTATCGAAATTATGACTGCAATTTCGATTTGCAGTGATATTATAAATGAAAACACATCGCCAAATGATTGTAACCTTGTATAACATGGACTTTTTACCGAATAAAAGCCTTCGTTAAATCACCTCAAATTGAATTTGACCTATTTCGAAGATTATTTGTGAAAAAAATCCTTGATAAATTAAAAAAAAAAATTTATGTGATGGTTTTTATGTCAGATTGTAAAAATTTTGTTGTTCTGATATGTTATTTGAATTAACCTAGCAAGCAATATGACAGCAGACTCTTTTAAGACTCATATAAATGAGGTTTTATCATCATTATGCGCTTATAAAAGACCCTTTTATGAGTACATTTTCGTAGGTTTTGGGCTCTAAGGTATGATTCATAATAATTAATGTTTAATGACTCTTTTTGAACTCATATTAAATAAAGTTTTAAACTCATATTAAAAGCACATTTTAGAAAATTATAAGCACTCTTGAAATACTTATGATGAAGACTCTTTTAGAACTCACAAAAATTACTCCTTGAATAGAATTATTCCTTTAGACTCTTTGACGACTCATCACTAATACTCTCTTAAGACACATTTTCTTTTCTTTTTACGCAAACATTATTATATAAATTTTATTATATAAAAATAATACTTATAATTTTATAAATTTCTCTCAGTCTTATTGAATTCTCATAAAACTCTTTTGTGGGTCTTTTATAGGAATAATCATATTGCCGTCCTATTAAGTACTTCTTCATGAGTCTGTTTTATGAGTTCTCATAATGCAAGCACAATAATGATTTTTTTGAGTATCTCAGTTGAAAATATGATATAAACAGAAAATCTTAGCCTATATTTAAGAATTTTTTTTTAATAGAATCTTGTGGTCAACCGTATCGAATACTTCGGTTATACCTATAGAAAGCGCAGCAGATTGTTTTCTTTTTGTTTATTGTTTATTTATTTAAGAAGAGCTTCCTCAGTTGATATAATCCCTCTGAAACCAAATTGGTCGTTACTAAAAAATTTATATTATTTTATACATGACTTACCAATATATTGCTTTTATTCTTTATTTCAGTTTGTAGTAGTACCACCGCATTATGTGGCCCATAAGCAGTCTCTTACTTTCGCTGATTGTTGTTGGATTGACAGCAATTTATTTCTGGATCAAATATTCCTATGCCTATTGGAAGCGTCAAAAAGTTGCACATGTGAAACCGCTACCATTTGTAGGCAACTTAAAGGCAACACTGACCTTAAAAAGGAATTTTTCTGAATATTTGCTAGATCTATATAATGAACCCACTGTGCGAAACGAGCCCATTGTTGGGTTTCATCTTCTGAATGAACCAGCATTACTGCTGCGCAGCATCGATGTCATAAAGAATGTGTTCATCAAGGACTTTAACTATTTCTCAGATCGCTTTGAATCATGTGATCCACATGGTGATCCTTTAGGCTCCTTTAATTTATTTTTTGTTAAGAATCCAAACTGGCGCAATATTCGCTCTAAGATGTCACCAGTCTTTACAAGTGGAAAGTTGAAACAGATGTATCCACTCATGACTGATATTGGCATAGCGTTGGAGAGGTATTTAGATAAGCACACGAAAAGTAACTGTAGCGAAGGTACCGTGTTGGAGGTGAAAGAGTTGTGTGCTCTTTTTGCTACTGATCTGATTGCCTCGGTTGCCTTCGGTATTGAAGCACACAGCCTTAAAAATCCGAATGGCGATTTTAGACGTAATGGTCGCAAAATGCTTACCATCACCTTTATGCGTGCTCTAGAAGGATTTACGATCTTCTTCAAACCATCACTGGTCAAGTTATTGAAGCCAAAGGTCTTTTCCAATGAGTTCTCGCATTTTTTGCGCTCCACTATACAGCATGTTATGGATGAGCGTGAAAGCAGTGGTTTAAAACGTAATGATTTGATTGATATTTTGCTGAATTTCAAAAAGGAGAATGCTGCAGATCAGTCACCAAATGCATTTAAATTAACTCAGGACTACTTGGTTGCACAGGCAGCTGTTTTTTTGGCAGCCGGTTTTGAGACATCCTCCTCAACGATCGCCTTTGCACTTTATGAACTAGCGAAGCATCAAGATTTGCAGCAGATCTTACGCGATGAAATTCAGCAGGAGCTGTTGGCTGGAGATGGTCAAATATCGTATGAAAACCTGCAGAAAATGGAATACTTAGATATGGTTATAGCAGAGACCTTACGTATGTATCCACCTTTGCCTTTCTTGGATCGTCAATATATGAATACAAAAAGTAGCTACTCCTTGAAGCCTGATCATGATTTTGCAATACCTCACAAGATGCCGATCTACGTGTCAGTAGTCGCTATACATCAGGATCCACAGGTAGGCAAAGATATTTTGTATGAATGTACATTATAAAAAGACAAATTTAATTTTTTCTAGTACTGGCCCAATCCCAAGAATTTCGATCCAGCTCGTTTCTCTGCTGCTAATAAGAGATCACACAATGCCATGGCGTACTTGCCATTTGGTACAGGACCACGTAACTGTATTGGTATGCGTCTGGGTCTACTGCAAGTAAAGTTGGGTCTTGTTCATACACTGCGAAATCATATTGTCCGCACATGCGAACAAACTCAAAAAGAAATACAATTCGATAAGAAAGCCATTAACTTAACTATTCTAGGTGGAATTTATTTAAATATAGTTAGTGATTCGAAATAGTGATTTGATGATAAAGTATATGTACCAATAAAAAAAATAATTATTAAACAAATAGTGAATGACACCGATTTGAACTTCTACTTTCAGAGAGAAATATTAAGTGTTTTGTTTGACATTGAAGCAGTGTTGCCATAGAGCCGAACTGAAATTTACCACTATTTGGGGAAAAAATTACCACTTTCCGAGAAAAATTACCTTTTTCTAAAAAAAATTAAAAAATTTTAAATGATTTACAGTCGTTATAACTCACTTCACTACTTCCACAATAAAATATTTCTTTGCTAGCCTTGATCAATTCGTTTCTTCCTATTGCCAACAACTTTCCAATTCACGATGTGTAACTTGTATAACTTGCGATGTGGGACTTCTTCTTTCCACTTTTCCATTAATTTTTTTTGTAGGAACTTGGTCATGGCTTTCTATAACCGATATTCTTTTAAGCAATATTCAATGCAATTTCAAAACATTTGATTACTTTTTATGTCTTGGTGTGTTTCAACAATTTCCTTAGTTTTTAAGTTAAAATTTGCAGCAAATCAAAAATTAAAACAATCCTACATTTGTTATATTTTGGTACAAAAGGGGGCTCCCAATAATAAAGGACTGCTTGAGAGTACGTTCAAAGAGGTAACAAAAGTGCAAAACACTTTAAATATTTGGAAATCTTAAAAAATAATTAGAAAAATTACCTTTTTTACCTCTGCCCAAAAAATGAGTTAAAAATTACCTCATTTAGGGAAATTTATCTCAATCTGGCAACAGTGCATTGAAGTGCTTTCTTATAGAGAGAGATAAAGAGAATGAGAGAGAAAATTATTAATCAAAATACATTGGACCAGCGTTGCCGTTTTTACTTCGATCGAAGTTTTTTACTTCACTTTTATGTCAAACACTTCCACACTTCCTCTTTTGTGGAAACACTTCGATTTTGTGTGATTAAAACTTTTTTTAGTTTTTGATTTTTTCACTTCATTTCACATTAAAAAAATCAATAACATGGCATAACTGTTGGTGTAAAAGAATTCATAACTTGTACCTTCTCTCACAGAGTTTTGTATTGGATGAGAGAATTTTAATGATAGTGGCAACACTATGTTCGATTAAATACTTCTTGCAAAAGCGCGCGTTGTGAAGGTTGTTGAAATGTAAGTTTGTAAGAATTAATTACTTCGAGGAAGACTCTGATATTGCAAGTCGTATTGCAATATCAGAATCACGAATGACTGATTCAAATGTGATATATTTACAATTCTTGTCTTATGCACTGAGTGCTGTTAATTCACTTAATGTAGAATTTCAAACAGAATCGCTTAGTTTTCATGAGTTGTTAAAATCATTAAAATTATATTTCAGAAGTATTGTTATTAATTTTATTGACATCTCTGGCGTAGAATTTGATATAATTTTTAAAAATGATTTCAATAATTTTAGAATTAACCCTTTGTCTGATATATATATAGTGCCTAGAACCCAGATAAAATTTAATTCCTATGATGTATCTGTAACAGATAAGAATGAAATTTTAAAAAGTTGTGTACATTTCTATTACATTCGTACACTTATTATGAAAAGAATCAATTTCAAATATCCAGTTTTGAGAACATTACATTCCCCTCATAAAACTTTTTCCTAATCTCATCGAAGAAAAAGATATCGACTGTCTAGAAAAGGAATGGCGTCTTTTAATATTAAATGATTTTTTAGCTGAAAAAGATTTGAAGAGCTTTGGTTCTACGTTTTTAAATTAAAAAGTGCCTTAGAAGTCCTGATGTACCAAAAATAAAAACTTTCGTAAGAGCGTTGCTAAGCTTACCGCACGGTGGTGCAACAACAGAAAGGGTATTTTCACAATTAAAACTAATTAAAAATACAACTACAAATAAGTTAAAATTTAGCATCGTAAATTCGATAATGCTAATAAAGGACCACTTTCTAAATGATAATTTTTTAAATTGGAATTCCTAAACGAATGCTTTATCGAATGTTTGTTATAACAGTGATATTTACTTCAGAACCGAAGAAATAGCTGCATAGAAAATGGAAATAGAAATTAGAAATAGATAATTTTTTAACATTGTTAATTTATACATATAAGTGATTGAAATGTATTTCAGTATTTTCTTATTGAACGCATATTTTCTTATTAAACTTTATTGATTGATTTTTATGAAAATATTTTTATTGATTTTTTTGTTATTAATTTTGAAATGTACCTGAATATGTTTAATAAACATTCATGTTAAAAACAAAATTAATTTATTTTAACACTTCGAAATCTCTGAAAATACTTCCATCTTGTAGCCTATTTTACTTCGTTTTAAAATTCTCGAACGGCAACACTGCATTGGACCCGTGATAATCCAACAAACGCTTTGTAAAGCGTTGCACAGTGCTGTAATTGATCAATTTAGCCGAAAAAACTCTAAATCGAACTTTGATATATTATAAACATATGTTATGTGTTAACATATGTCCACGGAATTCAAGAAACAATTGTTTTGTCATTTAACCCAATCTATGCAAAGTTAGCCCGACTATGGAATATAACCTTTACCTACTATCGTATTAAAACATATAATGATATACTTAAACATATATTAATGAGTTCTTATTTTTTCGTAGGCCATGTATTCCTTTACAGTTTTTAATTGTTTTCACTAATGTGGATTGTATGGGAGTAGGGCGTGTTCGTGGGCGCGTGACGCCAATTTTTGTGGGTACCTTAGTTTTGATATAAATCCTCTCATACAAAGTTTAATTCCTGTAAGTTATATATAAAAAAGTTTATGGTATTTTCAATATTGTGAGTTGTATGGGCGGTGGGCGTGTGCGTGGGCGGGTGACATCAATTTTGTAAACAAACCAAACTTTTGAAATAAGATCCTCCCTTACCAAGTTTTATCACTGTAGACCTTGTATAAAACATGGTATTTTTATGTATTTTCAATATTTTGGGTTGTATGGGAGGTGGGCGTGTTTGTGAAAAGATTACGCCACTTTTTTGTACATTTCTTAGAATTTGTACAAAATACACACATATTATATTTAATTTTTGTAGCTTTAATAAAACCCTCTACACAGTGATTTAAATTTTTTGTTTGTATGGGAGGTAGGCGGGTCCGTGGGTGGATTCCAAAAATATTCAATAAAGCAGATCCTTGGGCTCAAACCAAATTTCAAATCGATTAAATAGCGGATATTTTAACAAAATATTTTTATACCCTAAACTTGAAAGGCCAGGGTAAATTCACATTGTACAAACGTTTGTAACGCATAGAATTAAGCGAGTCCGGTATAGAAAAGTAAATATAATCTTGATCAGCGTCATCTCGTGAGTCAAGCTATCCATGTCCGTCCGTTCGTCTATCCGTCTGTGTGTTGTCCGTATACACAGGATAAGAAGAAGAGTTAAGATAATTTAATGAAACTCAGCACACATGGTCACAAAGACCCAAGGATCTGCACGATTGAATATTATTGGAATCCGCCCACGGACACGCCTACCTCTCATACAAAGCAAAAATTGAAAACTGCATAACTAAGCTCATAATTAATGTACAACAATAAAATTAAGTATGTATTTTTTTTTCTATCAAAACAGATGCCTTACAAAAATGGGTGTCACATGCCCACGGACACGCCCACCTCTAATACAACCAAAAATCAAAAACTAAATAAATAAGCTCGTGTTTAACGTACAGAGATAAAATTTGGTACGTATGTATTTTATATCAAAACAAAGACTTCTTTGAAAAATGGGTGTCACCCATACACGGACACGCCCACCTACCCAAAAATTTAAAACTCAATATATAAGCTTATGTTTTATCTGCCGAGATAAAATTTGGCACGCATGGTTTTAATAACAAACCAAAGATGATTTTGAAAAACGGAAGTCATTTGCTGACGGACACGCCCACTTCTCATACAACCCAAAAATTGAAAACCGAATTAATAAGATTATGTTTAACGTACAGAGAGAAAATTTGGTACGTTTGTATTTTATAACACAACAAAGATAGTTTTGAAAAATGGATGTCATCCAACCACGGACACGACCACCTCCCATACAACCCAAAAATTGAAAACTCAATAAATAAGCTTATTTTTAACAGAGATAAAATTTTGTATGTGTGCATTTTATACCAAAACTAAGATGCATTAAAAAATGATCGTTATCCGTTCACGAACACACCCACCTCCCATACAATCCACATTATCAAAAATACTATATAGGCATTAACATGTGAGCTACTGGAATAAAAGTTGAAATTTTTATAAATGTTTTTAAATTTTTCATCAAAATTGAAATGCTTATAAAATATGGTCCTCATCCGTTCACGGACACGCCTATTTTCAATGCTATTATTGCATTTTGAAAAAGGAGATTTAGGGTATTTCATTGTCGGGCTAGACCGACTATAGACTTCCTTTACTTGTTATACCCTAAACCTGAAAGGTCAGCGATTCCGGTATAGAAAAGTATATATATTCTTGATCAGCGTCACCTCGTGCGTCGAGCTATTCATGTCCGTCCGTCCGTCTGTGTGTTGTCCGTAAACACACAGGATAAGAAAAAGGAGTTAAGATAATTTTTTTTTTTTTTTAGCTTTGAACCAAGGATTTCAGGTGTCAAACCTATTCAGTCAAGTCTGCCTTAGTTCGGAAATGGGGTGATAGATAAGTAGGAGAGAAAGGGAAATCAAGAGAAACAAGTGTAGAATGTTCTAGTGAGGCGGAGTGCTATATTAACATACGAATTTGAATCTGAGGCAAGTGTTATGCCTTTACCTTGAGGTAACTGAGCAGTTAATTCGAGTTATCAAGCAATCTCATTCCACAAACATCTCTACCACCAACTAGAACTTCCAAAGTCGTATATATTGATGAAGTTTTAATTTCAGTTGATTAGAAATGAGGAAAGAATAAAATAAAGGTAAAAGCGTAGGGCCATGGCTAGACCGGTATTCGAACCCGGAACCTCTGGGGTTCGAAATCAAATCAAACCATCAAATTTGAGGCCCCAAAGTTGGTATCCAAAAATTGGGAGTAATCCATCCATGAGCACGCCCACCTCCCATAGCGAAAGCACAATTAAGGCATTTACTGTGAGGTACAGGAATAAAACTTGGTATGTGTAAATTTTTCATCAACATTAAAATGCATGTAAAATATAGGCTTCATCGCCCACGGACACGGCCATTTTCAATAATATTATTATTTTTTTTTTTTTTTTGAAAAATAGGTTTAAGGTATTTCATAGACGGCCTTGGCAATTTTTAAACTTTCTTTACTTGTTTTTTCTAAATCTTATGTCTTGTTAGGTGCAGAGCACTTTTAATTACCCGTCGCACTATGGAGTATTTCTTCGATTTAGCTGGAGAATATTCAATTTTGTCAAACACCAATTTAAAAAAATAATAATATATTTTTCGTTTGTTGAATAGTGTTAGAATAATGGACAATGAGTATTTTTTACCTTGTCTTGCTCTATTATTTTTTTTAGCTCTCTGAACTTTGTTAGTTTTAGTTGAACGTGTCTTTGGTTGCTAGCTGTTACGAGAAGTGTATACTTAAAAATTAATATTTTTTCACCCAATTTTTCTAAGAAGTTAATATAAATGGATTGTACTGAAACAGTTATGTTAAAATTAATGTAAAGTGATTTGGATTGTATAGTTTTCATGTAAAATTAGTTATTGTATTGTATAAATGGGTGTTTTTTGAGGATTTTTTTTTTAAAAATTTTGGGATATCCAAATGGTTTTGTTATATGCGGCTGTCCGTGGCTGTACATTTTTTTTTCATAAACTTAAGACTACAGTTGTTTACATTTTAAAAACTATAAACTCGTTGTGCGTTTTGTTCCGAAAAGGGCTGAATTTTTAAAAAAACCATTTAAACCTAAGAAAACTGATGAAACTTTTATAAAACCTAAAGTGTTCATGATATCGCCATGAAACTTTGTACATATGTTTATCTCTTCTATTTTAATGTCAGGTTTAAAAATGAAAAAAACTCAGATAAAAACTGCTCCTACCTCCCATATAAAGTGACGTCATCAACATGGGAAAACATTTATAAATCCCATAGTTAAGATATCGACTTAGATATCGACTTGAAACTTGACGCATACATTTTTTTTCTTTAGAGTTAATGTTAAAAACTATCAATATTTGATAAAAACCACTCTTACCTCACATATAAATAATGCGATTCGATTTGTGCTCCTATTTTTCTTCAAACTGTACTTATAAACCCAAAATTAGAAAAAAATATTTTTATGATATGCTGCGTTTTGTTGTAAGTCGTATTCTTCATATTCTAAAAACAGCGATTCAGAATGAGTTCCGAATTAAAACGGGATTGATTGAAGATGTACCTAACGCGTGGTGTGGTAACTCCAATAATGGAAATACAAGCCGCAGATTTTTCGCGGACCCGAATTAAGCAGCAACCATTTTTTTCAATAATAATTATTGTTGTAATGATACTCTCTTTAAGGAAATTTCAACAGATATTATAATTTTAAGTAAAAATGAGCCACAGGATTTTTTTTTGACCTAAATGACTAAACTCAAAAATTGTGATTTTTTTCCAAAATTTCCTGATTTGACCACAAAAAAATTATATTTTTCACTAAAATTTCTTCTAGTAATGTATATCGTTAGGAAATTCATGAAAATATCTTTCTAAAATGTCTCTGAAGAATATTCTGCATCAAAAAATTTCGTTGCTAGAGCATTTTAGTAAAACAATCTCCTTTATCCTAAAAATTAACCCATAGCTACCCAGGGGGTCAATATAGACCCTAATTTGCGATAAATTTTTTTGCTTGTTTTTGCATTCCCTATAGTTTAAAATCCCAAAATATTTTTGTCCAACTAAATTGTTCTGGATACTCCACTGTGCGTCGCGCGGTTGAAAGGCTGGCGTTGCAAGCAGCTTAATGCCTGATTTTTGTCATCGACAGGCTTAACGATTAATTGCTCTCTTATCTGCAGCTCATGCCGCCGAATAAGTACACCTTTTCATATTTTTTCCATAGTCGGTTTTATTTCTAAAAAAATTCATACTACGTTTTGCCTTCTTCCGTCCGTCTGTGTGTTGTCCGAATACACAGGATAAGAAGAAGGAGTTGATATATTTGGATGAAACTTGGTACACATGGTCACATGAACCCAAGGATCTGCACTATTGAATATTTTTGGAATCCGCCTACGGACACGCCTACCTCCCATACAACGCAAAAATTGAAAACTGCATAACTCAGCTCATATTTAACCTACACCTATAAAACAAGGTACGTATGTGTTTTATATCAACACAAAGATGTCTTTGCAAAATGAACGTCATCCGCTCACGGACACGCCCACCTCCCATAGAACCCAAAAATTTAAAACACAATAAATAAGCCTCTGTTTAACCTACAGAAATAAAATTTGGCACACATTTTTTTATGACAAAAAAAAAGATGGTTTTGAAAAATGGACGTCATCTGCCCACCTCTCATACAACCCAAAAAGCTTAAAACTGAATAAATAAGACAAGTTAACCTGTTGCCCGAATTCGAGCGATTCAATAAAAATTAATTGTGAGAAACATTATAGACGTTTAATATATGATATTCTATTCAATAAGTTATAACGAATAACGATATATTGAGTCTCAATAATGATATAAAAGATCATTATCTGAATGGTTTGACTTGAAACGTTTGATCTGACACAAAATTTTTTAATGTAACTGTCAAAATACGAAGACGGACTTATACTTATATAACAACTGAGAAAAACATTATTACTATTCGAAAACATCGCAGCTTAACTCTTCCAGCTATAAAAAATAACTAATGTTAAAAAAAAAAACGCATTAAAAATAGATTTAAGAAATAATACTAAGATATATTTCAGAAATTAATAAAAGGTACTTACAGAACACCTACAACATCGATTTATGACACATTTAGATGAAAAAACACCAAAAACCCCAAAAAAAAAATTTCTTTTTGAAAACTGTTAAAATTTGACTGACTTGTTTGCTCTGAAAGTGGAATTTTTGATTTTGGAACTGCATTTTTCGGACAATTGTCATTTGAGGAATGCATAAAAGATAATTTTGGTTGAAAATTTTTAGTTTTGAAAAAAATTCAAATTCGATCAATTCATAAGCTCTTCTCAAACTAAATTTCAAATCGATAAAATAACGGGTTTTTGTACAAAAATTTTATTTCTGTTTTAAAAGGTTGGGAACCCCCTGATGTGAAATCATAATTTTTAAAAGTGGTTTGCACATATACAGCCTAAACCTGATTTAATGACATCTCAATCGATAGAATCGGTCCATTGGTCTGGGAGGAGTTGAAGTCACAAAAAAAACCTTAGCCTATTAATTATATAGATTATGTTTGTCATAGAGTGATCAAATTTAGTATGTTTGTATTTTATATCAAAACTAAGGTGTGTTCAAAAATTGTGAGTAATCCGTCATTGAACACGCCCAACTCCCATAGCGAAAGCATGATAAAGGCATTAACTGTGAGCTACAGGAATAAAACTTGGTATGTATAAATTTTTCTTCAACATTTAGATGCATATAAATGTTCTTCATCCGTCCACGGATGGATAATATCAATTTTAATAATATTATTTCAATAATATTATTTTTTTTTTTTGGAAAAGTAGGTTTAGGGTATTTCATAGTCGGCCTAGACCGACTTTAGACTTTCTTTACTTGTTTTTAGTAATTTCGCATTTTTGCAATTTTGCATGCATAAAAAGTAATGGTATGGTGAAGGAATCATGACAATTTCTTAATTCGTTTCTGAGTTAAAATCCCAAATACCCCTTTAAACACTCCAACAACAACGCCACCTACCGGGTCAAACTATAGATCTAAGCCTTCTACAGACCCAGCCACATGCACACACCAAATTTCATTCAAATCGGTTCGAACGTTGAGGAGGAGTTCAGTGACAAAGCCATGTACAGAAGAATTTTATATATAAAGATACTTAGGCCCGTTAACTGATCTCCGAAGTTTAAATTCCTTAATCTCAGATTTCGTAAACAGAGTATAAATTTTAAACTCAGTTAAAATTATTTTCGTAACTTATCTCATTTTTATCGGCAGTTTTCTTAAACTCTGTTTAAAAATTTAAACTGAGATTAAAAAACATATTTGAGCGGCACTGTAGTAAAAATTCTACAACTTTGACGTAGAACATCAAAATATTTCAAAAATTTTTGATAAAATAATGCAAATTGTCAGTTTCATTGGAATATTTTTTTTTCAAAACTTAAAATATGTTTGTTTTTTGTTTATTGTTTTGATTTTTTTGAAGTATGATTTTTTTATTTTTTATATTTTCCCAGCAGTTACTTTGGAGACAATTGGAAAAACCAACTAGTTTATTTCTAGTGAAATTGGAGTTAGTTGTGAACTAGTACAAAAGACGCTCAGCATAGAACAGTTTGAATTTATTTTTATATTTTTTGTTTTTCTTGTCAACAGGCACAAACAAAATAAAAAACATACACGTTCAAAACGTGTTGTGGCTCGTTTTTTCATTTAGACGAAAATTCAATCACACTTTTTATAACTTTTGCAAATATTTTCGATGGAAATGGTTATGTGGTAAATGGTAAATATACAGGTAAAACTATATACAATAACTTAATTAGTGATAAGGCTAATAATAGGACTTACAACTGACCACTTTTAGACTGTATCAAAACGGACCAGTTTAGAACTATTCATAATGGAACTAGCACAGATATAGGGAAAAAGCGATGTTTATGGGGACAATTGTCTTTTCCTATGACATCAACGTAAAAAGCGTCAGTTTGTTCAATGCAAAAGGGTATTGAAGTAGGACCAGTACTGGCCTCTTTTGGAACTAGTTTAGAACTATTCTAAATCTGGTCCATTTATCTGCAGGGTTGTTTATGATTGAGAATATTTCCAATTTTCTCAGAGAATTTTTGACAAAATCTAAGTTTAAATTTTTTAAACCTAGAATTTCTGTGTTTAAATTTAAACTTGCCTCACCAAGTTAAACTTAGATTTTTTGAGATGAGGTATCGGCGTTAAAATTTAAACTGAGATTAAGGAATTTTAAACTTTGTTTAAGCTAAACTTTGTTTAAAATTGAGATCAGTTAACGGGCCTTAGAAATTAAATACAACAGCAATAATTTTTCTGTTATGCTGTTATATTTGTGAGAAAAAAATCATTTTTATCTCATTGAAACAGTGAACATATTTTGCTGACGCGGAGTGTACCTTCATTATTAAACTTTAATCGTAGCTGATAAACTCCAGGTTTTTATCTTAAAAAAACGCCACTGCTTAAAATTTGATTTTAATAGTGATGATATATTATAAGGCGAAAAAACTGTTTCAAAAATAGTTCTCACACTGAAATTTTTTGGCTTTTATAAAGTGACCTCATACTTTTACAACTAAGTGTAATAGCTTTAAGAACGTACTTATATGAAATGCGTAAATTAGACGTTATAAACAAGTTTTGTAGAACATATGTCAAGCTATACTAAGTTTTTTTATAAAAAGCAAATATAATCAAACATTATTATTAAATAAAAAACTAGGTGTTAAAACGTTATGCTTTGCGTTTACTACGTCATCTGCATAGTGTCATGATAGCCGTGAAGAAGATATACAATTGGTAAAGTTTGGTCTTATCTCATTCTGTCTGTGAATTGGCTCAAACGAGAGAGACAGTTTTGGATAAAGCTTTAATAAGAGCATGTTTAACGAAAAATAATAAAGAAAAAGAAATTAATCATATGTTGTGAGCTACCGTAAATAGTATAACAAACAATAGCGTAATTTGTATGTATGTAGGTATGTCATACAAAAAAACTAACGCCGTTGCTATGAACTTGGTTTGGAGCAATTGCTTTTATGAAATGTTGTTGTTATTCAGTATCGCAACTGAATTTGAACATTTCAGTTGAGGTGGCCTTAGCGCAATTCTCTGACATAATGACGAGTTGGTTGCTTTCTGCGTTTTTGCTTAGCGGCTGTCTTGTAGGCTGCCTGAATGCAGCCAAAATATTGGGCATATTTCCATTTCCGGGTCCATCGCAGTATATATTTGCGCAGCCTTATTTTAGGGCACTTGCTAGCAGAGGTCATGAAGTCACCGTCATATCTGCCTTTCCCCAAAAACAGCCACTAGCGAATTTCACCGATATTGTTGTGGATGATGTACTGAAAATAAATGAAGGTGGGTTGGTCTTTAATTTGTTACTATTATTGCCTTTGTTTGAAAATCTATTTTATTTTGTTTATCTACAGATCTCGTTATCGATGATTATATTGTAGAAGGTATATGGGCGGAATTGACATTCGTAAGCATTTTCTGTACACTCGTCACTCAGAATCTTTTCGAGCATAGCGCTGTTCAGCAATTGTTAAAGTCCAGACAGCAACATTTCGATGTGATCGTCGTCGAAACAATATACAATGAGGCAGTCTATGGCTTTGCCGAACAGTTTGGCGCCCATTTAATTGGTATTTCAACTTTAGGTACTCTTGGATTGATCGACGATCAGGTGGGCAACACTTCGCCGCTTTCATATATACCAAACTTCAAGCTGGGGCTCACCGATCGCATGACCTATACGCAGCGTTTGAAAAACCTCTTCGTCACTACTTTAGAGTTTCTGTATCTACACTTTCACCATCTACCCATACAGCAAGCAATGCATCGCAAATACTTTCCGGCGGCCCAGCATGATTTGCTAGAAGTGCGCAAGAATTTTTCGCTCATCTTGTTGAATCAGCATTTTTCATTGAGTTTTCCACGTCCCTATGTGCCGAATATGATCGAAGTGGGTGGCATGCATCTACAACGTAAGCCTGGTGTTTTGCCTGCCGATATGCAACGTTTTCTTGATGAATCTGGTGACGCTGGCGTCATTTACTTCTCTCTGGGCTCGAATCTTAAAAGTAAAATTTTGCCAAAAGAAAAGTTGGATATTATTATGCGTACCTTTGGTGCGCTCAAGCAGCGTGTTATGTGGAAGTTTGAAGAGCCCGATTTACCGGGTAAGCCGGATAATGTGTTCATAAGCAAGTGGTTTCCACAGCCAGATATCTTGGCACATCCCAATTTGAAGCTATTTATAACACATGGCGGCCTGTTGAGTTCCATGGAATCTATTTATCATGCTAAGCCAGTGCTGGGCATGCCAATATTTTTTGATCAGTTCTTGAATGTAGAACGTGCCATAAAGGCAGGCTTTGGCTTGAGCGTAAGCTATAAGCAGCTAACAGTGCAGGATTTTAAAGCAAAAATTATGGAACTTTTGACAGAACCGAAGTATACGAAAATGGCACAGTTGTTGTCGAAGCGTTATCATGATCAGCCCATGGAGCCGCTGGAGAAGGCCATTTACTGGACGGAGTATGTGTTACGGCATGATGGGGCTGCACACATGCGCTGCGCAGCACAGGATTTGAACTTCCTGCAGTATCACAGTCTTGATACAGTATTGGTTTTATTTGGTGGTGTTGCTCTGATATTATTGCTGTTATTGTGGTTGGTTGTTAAATTCTTGGCTTGGATATTGCGCTGCAGAACACAAAAATCTACGAAAGAGAAACAATTTTAAGTCCTTAGAACTAGTCGAATGATGTATAGTTTTAGTTAAATACAAATTCGAAGTTTTCTAACATTTTTAGAATCACTAGTTAGCAATTTGAAAGAACATTAACAATATTTGAATTTAATTTTAAAAATAAAATAAATTATGATATTCACAATGTTAGTACTTTGTAGTCTTTAAAGTGGTTTTTATGCACTTATATAATAAAATTGTTATACTAACTAAGAATTCCGAACATTTTTATTTTCATCAGCATTTTTTCTTAAAGGTTATATTTACTTTTCATTCCTTTTATAACGACCATAGTTCTTAATCAACATCAGCATCAGTATCAAGGTCGATATAGCCTTTTAATCAAAATTTATATAAAAACCATGAAGAATTATGTAGATTAGATAATTTATTAGCGGGGTATATCTCAACTTCTCAACAAGTTATTATTTATTATCTGTGCTTTTATATAAAAGAGTATTCACAGCCATTTTGTGTTGTGATCTTAAAGCTTTATTGCTGTCTAACCGATTTTCATAGTTCTTTCACTATTTAATAGCTATTATAAATGAAATGCAACAGTTTTTTAAGTACTACTCTGCAAACTTTAGTTAATCTTTAATTTTAACGAAACACATATTAGCTTACTATATTAGCTTTAATATATGAAATGGCCACTTCAGAATATCAACCATCCCAAGAGATTTCAAGTAAGTTTAGTTTTGTTTTTCAAAAATTAAAAGAGATTTAATAAACTAAGTTGGGTTCGTGGATTTTTATACTTTTTTGAAATATGTGTTTAGACAAAATGAAGTGAGTAATATTCAACTTTAAATAAATTTTCAATACAATTAATAGGGGTATTCACGATTCAGTGCAGTTGCCAGTGTAGTCGAGGACTTGAGGACTTGTGCACTTTACAAAAACAAAATATATGTGCGTCAAAAATCTACACAACTACATTTCTACTATTGCCTTAAACTTGAGGACTTGAGCAGTTGTGTACATTGAAAAATTTGACAGGTTTGAAATAGTGATGCAACATTTTAGAGTTTAAGTACCAATTACTTGATAAATATTAATCTCATTCAAATTATAATAATAATCCCAATAAAAATCATAATAACAATCTCAATTAAAATTTTGGTGTGCTCACGAAAACCTAACTGCACAAGTCCTCAAGTCCTCAACTACACTGGCAAGTGCACTGAATCGTGAATACCCCTAATATTATATTTTGTAAATACAAATTATAAAATGTCACATAAAAATCTCGTGTCACGGTGTTAGTGTTTGAACTCCTCGGAAACGGCTGGACTGATTTAAATAATTTTTTTCTTTTTAAATTTGGTAGGTATGAGAATAGGTTGTAGAGTAGTTTTCATCCTCCTACCCACGAGAGGCGAGGCACTTTTTCAAGAACACAAATATTCGGTTTAAATTTCGACCTATAAGTCACACAATGAAACTCGTTACGAGCTTACTATTTTGTTTTACTTCGACTGTAAAATTTGAGTAACCTCTGAAAAGGGGCATGACGCTGCCCCTACAATTAAATTTTATGATATTGAATAAATTTAGTCGAATAGGACTAAATTTCTTATACATCGAATAGGTAGTAACTGATTGGCCAGGTCTTTAAATTATAAAAAACTTCTATTGTCCCTAACTCTCTTTCTAAAACAACATCTCACTCTCCAGTCCTCCAAAACCTATTGCCTTCAATTGCTTCTTTAAATATATTCTACCACAATTGTGGTGGCATGAGAGGAAAACTCAACAGACTATATGTTGAAGCTAAATCTTGTCATTTCAATGTTTTTGTTTTTACGGAAACATGGTTGAATGACGCTATCAAAAATGAAGAAATTCTAGAAAGCAACTGGACAATATACCGTAATGACAGAGACTATGAAAGCTTAGGCCTCTCTCGAGGAGGAGGTGTTTTGATAGCTACACACAATGTCTTATCTAGTGATGTGGTTGTAACTAACTCTTGCATATACTTCGAGCACAAAGTAATAAAATTAAGTCTATGTCAAAATCGTTTTATATACATTGGTGTTATTTATATTCCCCCAAATTCAACTGAGAATTCCTATAAAAAATTATGTGATCTTATAACGTCAATAACAGCCGCTCTAAACGAAGAAGATAAAATTATAATTTTCGGAAACTTTAACCGTCCTAATATATGGTTTGTTCCCGACGATAATGATAATCATCTCCTTCCAATATATGTTTCTAATGCGGTCGACTTTGACTTATTTAGTACATTTTATAGTAATGATTGTCTGCAAGTAGCTCCAGTTCCAAACCAGAACGGTCGGTGGCTAGATTTAATTTTTACTAACTCTTATGACGAAGTCAAGGTTAGTCCAACTAGTGATGCCGAGCACATTTTCTCTAATACCCTCCACCACTCTGCTTTTACTTTAGAATTATGCGCTAATAATATAACTTTTACGCAGTCCTTTAATAATTCTGTTGTTTACGATTTTCTTAACGCCGATCACAGTAAGATAAAGAATGACTTGAATTCATTGGATTGGAACCACTTATCTACCCTGGAATTGGACGATGCTGTCTCATATTTCTAAGAGAAAGTCTTTTCTATCTTTGATACCCATGTTCCAAAAATAAAGAAAAACTAGTAAGGTATGTATATCTTCGACTTGGCCGAAGTTAAAATACCCCCACGGCCGATTCTTAAGGGTGGAAGAACATTAAATGGGAGAGCTTTTTGTATGAGATTTTGAGAGATATTATTATTTTTATGTGTCTAAAAAACATACATATCAAATTGTTTCCCTGCAGCTTAAATATGAGCGTTTTTATAAAGTCTTAAATTTTGAGGTTGTATGGGAGGTGGGCGTGTTAGATTTTGTATGACGCCTATTTTTCTAGCATATCTCAGTTTCGACATAGAATACACAAATACCGAGTTTCTGTCTTGTAGCTTTAATATTAGCGTCTTTATAGATTTTTCAATTTTGGGGTTGTATGGGAGGTAGGCGTGTTAATGGGTGGATAACGCCCAATTTTATAACACACTTCAGTTTTGACATTAATTATACAAAAACCGAATTTCCATCTTGTAACTTTAATATTAGCCTCTTTATAGATTGTTAAATTTTGGGGTTGTATGGGAGGTGGGCGTGTTAGTGAGTGGATGACGCCCATTTTTCTAACACACCTCAGTTTTGACACTGAATACATAAATACCGAGTTTCCGTCTTATAACTTTAATATTAGCCTCTTTATAGATTTTTCAATTTTGAGGTTGTATGGGTGGTGGGCGTGTTAGTAAGTGGATGACGCCCATTTTTCTAACATACCTCAGTTTTGACATTGAATACTCAAACATCGAGTTTCCGTCTTGTAACTTTAATATTAGCCTCTTTATAGATTTTTCAATTTTGGGGTTGTATGGGAGGTGGGCGTGTTAATGGGTGGATGATACCCAATTTTCTAACTCACCTCAGTTTTGACATTTATTACTTAAAAACCGAGTTTCCATCTTGTAACTTTAATATTAGCCTCATTATAGATTGTTAAATTTTGGGGTTGTATGGGAGGTGGGCGTGTTAGTGGGTGGATGACACCCATTTTTCTAACACGCCTTAATTTTGATATAAAATGAACAAATACTTAATTTTATTTATGTAGCTTTGACACAAGCCTCTTTATATAGTTTTCAATTTTGGGGTTGTATGGAAGGTGGGCGTGTTAGTGGGTGGATGGTGCCCATTTTTCTAACACACTTCAGTTTTGACATAGATTACACAAATACTGAATTAAAGTTTTGTAGCTTAAATATTTGCTTCTTTATGGAGTTTTTAATATTGGGCTTGTATGGGAGGTAGGCGTGGTTTTCATCCGATTTAGCCCATTCTCGAACTTGATCTTTTTTTTTAAAAAAAATCTTAAATATTGAATTTTAGTACGATAGCTTCAAAACTACGGCTGCAATCGTGTCCACAGACAGACGGACAGACAGACGGACATGGCTACATCAACTCAGGTGGTGAAGCTGAGGAAGAATATATATACTTTTGTATACCTACCACGCCTCGTTATGGGCGTTACACACGTCGTGACAAAATTAATATACCCCTTACGCAGTACGCGTGGGGGTATAAAAAGAAAGAAGTTTATAGGTTGTTGAAAATTAAACACACTTGTTTAAAAATTTTGTTTTGTAGAAACGCAAAGGCGTTAAATTTCTAATATAAAATTTTTTTCTCAGTGTAACTTCGACATCCTAGATTGGCTTGTGTTTTCTTCAATAATTTTTAATAATTTTCAATTTACCAAATGACCGGCCTGCACTTGCGGAGATCACTGGAATTGTGAAGAACAACAGAATAGCTTTGTGTAAGCTTCTGTAATGTCACATTCAATTGCTTCAAAATTTGTAATGATTTTTTGACACAACTGATGAACGGTGTCCAATTCATCAGCTTGTAAATACTGATGAATTGCTGAGTAAGACTTTGGGCTACAATTTTACAGAACTTTGTTTGAAAGTTATCGCTTTTTTTATTTTATCAGATTCCTTACCATTTCCTATTTGTAGTGTCAACGAAGGTCTCCTATCGCTCAAGGGCCCCGGTGCTCTGCACCGTCTTGCACCTTTGGAGTTACGCCACTGCTTGTATCAAATATAATTTCATATAACCATTATGAAAGTATGTTATGCTTTATTTGAATTTAAGAAAACATGCCAAGAAATCGCAAACCTGGGTATGATAGCGGGTTGCCTTGTCTGAAACCCCGTTAGGTGTTAAAGGTTTTGGATAGGTGATTTCCTCAACATCATCCTGCAGAGTCTTATCAACTTTGAAGGTATACCCAACTCAGACATTGTTGCGTACAGGCAAACCCGAATCGGGCTATCGAACGCAGTTTTGCTTCAATTTCATTAACAACGTGCGCATAAGTGTACCGTATTCTATTAATAGACTGGCTACTGATTAGGTCCAAAGGTATCTATGAGGTGGCAATTGACACATTCCGATATATTTTTCGAATCAGATCTAAGATTGGTCCAAAGGTATCTAGCTGGTGTCAATTTACCCCTGTCAATAACAACGCCATGTAAAAGGGACCGGTTGGTTTCATATGTTGGTGTCAAAAATGAGACCCGGTCACTATCACTTTGGAACCTGTCACGTGACAGGTTTTGAACCGGTTCTTTTGTCCGTAGGGAACTGACTGCCAAGTTATGAATGAAGCGAATCCGTTGTAGTGTCGAATTGCGATTCTGTTGTAAGTTCATTGTGACAAAACCGCATGGTTCTCAGCCGATCACACTTAGGCACTTAAAAGTTGCATGGCCACAATCGACAATAGATGCAATAACCATTCATGACTCCGTTTTTTCTTATTTTTTCTTTGATAACACCTATTGGAAATAGCTTTTCACAACATTACTAATCGAATCTAATCAAATTTTTCGAAGTTTGGAAAGTACAACACGGCTTCCCAAGCCTAATGCAAGTTATTTTTCCAGAAATTGACCTCATGCTTTTCGATTTGCTTGAAATTTTGGCTATAGGTTCCTTTTCCACTTATTTGTTTTCCACTTAAAAAAATTAATTGTTTTTTTTAATCGCCATTTTTTCAAAAGTTATGGAGATAGCAATTTTTGATATAAGTAAAAATCTTGAAAATTGAGTCATTTCCAATAAATCATGTCTCCGTCATCTATCACCCTATTATTTTTTAATGAAATATCCAGGCATGCACGTTAACGTTAATTTTAACGGTAACCGAAATATTTTTTTTGTTTCGTTGAAACGAAATAAAAAAATAACGTTAATTCAAAAAACGAAAAATATTTATTTCGTTTCGGAGAAAACGATATAAAATTTTTTCGTTTTTTTCCCAATCAACCGTTGAAAATAACGTTAATTTCAACAAAAAAATTTCGTTTTTTTTTTATATCAGAAGAAATTTTTTTTAGCATAGGAGAAAATTATAGAAAATTTTTCGTTTTTCAACGAAACGAAATTTGCTTTGATAAATTTTTAACGTTATTTAAAAAACGAAATAATTTTGATAATTTATTTTTCGGTTTCAACGAAACGAAAAAATTTTGTTGATTTCGTTGAGCATGTCTGGAAATATCAAAAAATTTAAAATTTTGTCAACTTTCTACAAAAAAGTGAATGAAACGAAAAAAAAAGTTTTAATATTTTTCAGTTTTTTCCAGTTTTATGGGCCAAGGTCACGTGTAAGGTCATTACTTAATACTATTGGCACTAAAAGGGCAAATATTTTTGTTGAAGATTTTACATAAATATCTCAAATGGCATAAAAGTTATGAGCGATAAAGTGAAATGTGTGTCAGAAAAAATTGAGAGTGCTAACAAATGTATCATTTAGCAATTTTAATTTTTTGTTGGTGGGAAGTTAATGTTGGTTTTACAAAAAAAAAAAATAAAAATAAAAATGAACTTCTTGAGATATGAGCAAATTATTTTTTTCACAAAGTTGGCAACTCTAGCAAAAAAAATAATTAATTTTTTTTCGAAATCGCTTTTCAATAGCTTCCTAATGATACTTCATTAACAAAAATAGGGTGACAGATGACGGAGATATGATTAAAAGGAACTCCATTTTGAAGAGTTTTACCTCTATAAAAAATTGGTATATCCTTTACTTTTGAAAAAATGGTGATAAAAAAAAAATTATTTATATTCTTATAAGTGGAAAAGGAACCTATAGCCAAAATGTCAAGCAAATCACGACTTGCATAAGGCATGGAATGGCCGAACATAAAAGTTGAAAAAACAAGTAAAGAAAGTCTAAAGTCGGTCTAGCCCGACTATGACATAAACTAAACCTACTTTTTCAAAACACAATAATAGTATTGATAAAAACTTTTTAACAAAAAAAAAAAACCTACTTCAAAATCACTAAGAAGTAAAAATTTATTTTAAATTACTTTTCTTATTAATCGTGGTAAAATCTGATAATTTATTTATTTACATTCATATAGCGCCGACTTGGAAGCTCTTATTATCATAAAAAAATAATATATTTATGATAAAAATAAAACAAATTAGGAAAAATTAAAATAATAAGATTATCAATATAATAATGTTTATTAATAAATTATCAGATTTTACCACGATTAATAGGAAAAGTAATTTAAAATTATTTTTTACTTTGTAGTGATTTTGAAGTAGGTTTTGTTTTTTGTTAAAAAGTTTTTATTTCTTGCTTTTTTAGAGAATATAATTAATTTAAGAAAAAGTTTGTAAGCTACGTAAACACAATAATTTGTGTTAATAAAAACACAATAAACACATAATTTTAAAAATGTTTCTTCTGCCGTTGCTTATTCTTTATACTCTATTGAATTTTTTAAAATTTTTGCAAGAATTGTTAAGGAAAATTTGATTTATGAAACTTTATTATAAAAAGTTAAGTTTTACTTTTGCATGGTTTGTTGCTTATTTTCAATTTCTGCCTCTTTACAATCTATATAATTAATAGGCTAAGGTTTTTTTTGTGACTTCAACTCCTCCCAGACCAATGGACCGATTCTATCGATTTAGATGTCATTAAATCAGGTTTAGGCTGTATATGTGCAACCCACTTTTATTGTACCACTTTTATTAACCCACTAAATTGTGATTTCACTTCAGGGGGTTCCCAACCTTTTAAAACAGAAATAAAATTTTTGTACAAAAATCCGTTATTTTATCGATTTCAAATTTAGTTTGAGAAGAGCTTATGAATTGATCGAATTTGAATTTTTTTCAAAACTAAAAATTTTTTACCAAAATTATCTTTTATGCATTCCTCAAATGTCAATTGTCCGAAAAATGCAGTTCCAAAATCAAAAATTCCACTTTCCGAGCAAACAAGTCAGTCAAATTTTAGCAGTTTTCAAAAAAAAATTTTTTTTTGGTGTTTTATTTATTTATTTATTTCAGTCTACGGATATAATCTTACAGACTAATACATTTAATTAAATACAGTGAATAAGTTTAATCTAAATCTATACTCATTCACATCGAAATTTATTAATTGCGAAAGACTATTGCACAAATCGATGCACCTAGCAATAGGTTCATTAGCAGCGTAACTTGTCCTATGAAAACAGTCGATGACTAATCTATTATTCCTTAAAACTCTAGGTGGGTTGTAAAGACGAAATAGACTAGATAGTTCTGTACACACAATTTTACCAGAGACAATATTATATGCAAACATTAAGGAAAAAACCTTGCGCCTATCGTGAAGGGAAGTAAGACCAAGAAATTTGCGTCTAGCAATATATGAAGGGAGACCTTCCGGCCAACACATTTTACTTAAGGCATATTTTGTGAAACGTTTCTGGACACGTTCAATTTTATTAGAGTGAACCTCAAAATATGGATTCCAAATCAGGCAGCAATAATCTAAATGACTTCTAACCAAAGCTACATAAAGAGCCTTTATAGTATAAGGATCTTTGAAGTCTTGTGTGTTCCTTTTAATAAAACCAAGCATAGAATATGCTTTAGCTACAATAAGGTCAATGTGACTGGTGAATTTGAGTTTAGAGTCAAATAAAACACCCAAGTCTTTGACTTCGTTTCTACGCGTAATGTGACAATTATTTATTGAATAATCGAACAATATTTGGTTAGAACATTTACTGAATGAAACAACACTGCATTTATTTATGTTTAATAATAGTTTGTTTGAAACACACCAATCGTTTAAAACATCTAAATCAGACTGCAAGTTATGACAGTCTGAAAGCTGAGAAATTTTTAAAAATAATTTAACATCATCTGCAAACATAAGACACTTTGAGTGTTGAAAGTGCTGCGGTAAATCATTAATAAAAATTAAAAATAGAAGTGGTCCACAGTGAGTTCCTTGGGGTATACCGGAAAAAGCGTCAACCAAAATATCAGATTTAGAAGAGCCTATTTTCACAAAAAGTTTTCTGTTAGTTAAGAAACTGTTAAAGAATTTAATAAGATGGTCAGACATTCCAAACTGTTTTAACTTGTTTAAAAGAATGAGGTGGTCTACTTTATCGAAAGCTTTCGAAAAGTCCGTATAGACAACATCTAGCTGGCAATGCTGCTCGAAGCTGTTGATAATCTGATTAGTAATCAACGCTAAATTAGTGCATGTTGACCTTCCTGGAAGGAACCCATGTTGTAAAGCACTTATGTGGTTTTTTATACATGATAAAAGCTTTGTTTTAATGATATCATCAAAAAGTTTAGCAAATGTGCCTTGTTTGACAATCGCTCTGTAATTAACAACATTACAACGATCACCTGATTTAAAAATCGGAGCTATCGAACAAGTTTTCCAGCATTCTAAAAAGATGCATTCATTTAAACAAATTTGAAAAAGCATTACAAGCGGTGTAGTCATATTAACCAAGCAAAGTTTAAACCAAATGGGAGGAAAACCGTCATGATCGGATTTGTAACTTGGCTTTAAATTCGAGATGGCATTTGTCACATCTTCATCGGTAACTAAAAAATTTTGCAGTGGACTGGAAATTGGAGGACCAAAGATGAGCCTCTGATTATTGTTGTGTTTTTCATAAACATTTTGAAAATATTTTGCAAATAGATTACAAGAATCCAGAGTGTTATAAGATTTTTCATCTAAGTATTCTAAACTTGAAGGAAATCCATTCGTTTTCCGCTTCGTATTTACAAAGTCCCAAAAAGCAGAAGGATGAGATTTTAGTTTAGATTCCATATTAAACATATATTGCTTGAATAAAAAGCTATGGAGAAAATCAAACTCCTTTCGAACGCGAACAAAGTACAAACGATCAGATTCACTATTAGTTATCTTAAATTTTTTCAAAGCTTTATTTTTTATATTTTTTAGATTTAATAGCCTGGCATTAAACCATGGAGGCTTGCTATTAGAACTGCTGCGCTTTAAAGGAACAAATTCAGAAATTGAAAAACATAATTTTTCACATATTATTTTATAAATATCCCTAGGATCGGATAGAGCATTTAGAACTGACCAGTCAACGGATCCTAAATGTTCATTAATTGAAACAAAGTTACCATTTGGAAAGTCGCGAAAGTAATTATCACACATAGGATTTGTATCAAAGTTATAAAATTCAAATGATATATGCAACGCTTTATGATGAACTGTATTTAACGAAATAGGAAGTAAATTTAGATCACATTTGGCTTTAATATCACAAGTGGTGAAAACAAGGTCAAGTATTCGATTAATATCGTTCTTGATGAAGTTTATTTGTTGAAATCCATTCGATAGCAAGAAGGATATCACAAGAGAATCAATTTCAGATTTTACATTCAATGGCACTAGCTCTTTCCCTTCCAAAGACCATAAAATATTACACATGTTAAAGTCACCTAATAAAATAACCTGTTGATTAGAATTTAAACTATTAACTACAAATTTAATATTGTCAATATGCTTTTGGTAAATACTTAAATCACTATTCGGTGGAATGTATGATAACAAAAAGTAAATAGATTTGGACCTCTCAAAATTAACTTTCACACAAATTTGCTCTACATTACCATCGACTACTGGCAAAGATATTAAATTACTATTTAAAATAGATTTAATAGCTAGAAGAACCCCTCCCCCCCTTTCACGTCCTGTAGAAATAGGGCATCGGTCGCATCGGTGGACAATATAGTGCTCATCAAAAAATTCTGCATTAGAAATATCGCTGTGCAACCAGGTTTCAGTTATGGCCACAAAATCATATTCATTCAGGGACAATGATCTCAAGAACTGCGTAGATTTAGTTCGCATACCACTCGCATTTTGGTAGTAAAGCGTATATTTGGTCATCTGGGTTGCGTTCATAACATTGCGAAGAGCGGCCGAAGAACTATGGTGAGCTGGTATGAGAGTGGGTGTTAGCGCCTGTAAGGCTGGTTGATAAGCAACGATCAGAGTTTGCGAAGAATGATGTGAAGAATGCAAGGCTGGTTGATGAGCAACGCTCTGAGTTTGCGAAGACTGTTGAGAAGAATGCAGTGCTAACGAGGCATCACATTTCCCCCCTCCGGCTGGAAAAAAGATGAAGTGAACGGCCGTACACGTACATTAGCAGGCCACAACTCCGAGTTATAAACTTTATCATAGTCGCTGCTTGCTATTCCCACTTTAAAAGTTACATTTCTTAGTGTTGCTTCATCCACACCTCTTTTAGTAAGGCGGAAGCATTTGATATTGCTCTTAAGTATACCTGTGTGTGTAACAATATAATCGCTCACGCTTTCAGCAGTGACGGATGGCTTGAACGAAGAGAGATGTAGAAACTTTAAGGGAACAGCCACGTCGAGCTCATTGCTTGCATTATTACCAACAATGACATTGACTATCTCGGTATTTTTGCTCTTTAGTTCCTTTATACCGCGCATCGGAATCCATTCAGCAGTTGAAGGCACTGGCATCGGAGCTGTTGAAAAACCTATCTCATCGCCCAAAACATCATCAGCAGCGGCAGCAGCGGCAGCAGCATAAGAGAGCACCCTACGCGAAACAGCAGGTGGAGACACATCAGCATTGGCATCAGGCGGAAACGACGGGGATTGAATAGCAGCACATACATTGAGAGCATTGGCGGAAGAGTCTAATGAACTTAAACTCTCAAAACAGGTTTTAGAAGAAGATTCAGCGTTAATAACTTTATTGTTATTAATAGAAGCGTTTTTGTCTGTGTTGTTTTTATTTATTGGACCTATAGCAGCTGACTTATTTTTGGGCTTAGCAAGGTTTTTTTGGCTGACAGTATTGACTAAGAGATTCGATTTAGCATTTAAGGCATCATTAACAGTGACACGCAGCTCTTTAACCTCAATAGTAAGTGACGAAATGGCGGAGGTAACTTCATTCTCAACTAGCTTTTGCTTGATTAGGTTTAGTTCTCCCTGCAGGTTGTCGATTTTATGCATTAAGAGCACTTTATCATCTTGCAGCGAATTTATAATAACGAGAGCGCGGTCGCTCGCCGATCTTAGGGCGACGAGCTCGTTAAGCACTGACTGCAAATCAATTTTTTGTACGTCATCGCAGTAGGTCATTTTATCAGGTTCTTTATGCTGCTGAGCTGAAATGTTTAATTGCTCTCGTTGTGTCGAATGCTCTTGTTGGATGACATTTTGCTGTGTTTGAATAGGCTGGATTTGCTGCGGTTGGTTTTGCTGTAGTGGATCGTTCTGTACTTGTTGTTGATGCTGTTGATGTTGCTTTGGCGGGATTGCTTTATGCTGGTGATTTGGAGTGTTTTTTAGCTCTTGTTGTGACGTTTGGACAATATTTTGCTGTGTTTGCTTTGGTTGGTTTTGCTGTTGTTGATTTTGCTGTAGTGGATGGCTTTGTACTTTTTGTTGTTGTTGCAGTTGATGTTGCTTTAGCGGGATTTCTTTATATTGCTGAGTTGGAGTGTTTATTTGCTGTGTTGCTTGTTGTGACGTTTGGATGAAATCTTGTTGTTGTAGCTGTTGACGATGCTTTAGCGAGATTGCTTGCTCTTCGAGTAAACTGGCTGCGTCGGTGTTTATGTTACGCTTAATAACATCACCGATCAAATCAGCTGACCGAGGAGGCGATCGGAGAGAATCACGGCGCTTAGTTGAGCAAACCTTACAAATATATGGAGTGCCAGAAGCTTGCATATATTCCACATCAGCTGGCAAAACCTTAACGCATGTCAAATGAAATAAATCATTGCATTTCTCACATAACACTTTAGGTTGACCGCGCTCAACCTTTTGGCCACAAATACATGGCATGATGGTAACAAAAAGCTGGCACAGTAGATATGTTGTGACCAAGCTTAGCAAAACGGTTGCTACCGATCAAATGTTTCTGATCTCGCACACGTTTGGTAACAGATAAAAATTTCGATACAATGATGACAGAAAAGACACGACCGCTCTAAACGACATCTAGTTGATGACTAGATCATCTAAATTTCATCTAAATGTGTCATAAATCGATGGTGTAGGTGTTCTGTAAGTACCTTTTATTAATTTCTGAAATATATCTTAGTATTATTTCTTAAATCTATTTTTTAATGCGTTGTTTTTAACATTAGTTATTTTTTATAGCTGGAAGAGTTAAGCTGCGATGTTTTCGAATATTAATAATGTTTTTCTCAGTTGTTATATTAGTGTAAGTCCGTCTTCGTATTTTGACAGGTACATTAAAAAATTTTGTGTCAGATCAAACGTTTCAAGTCAAACCATTCAGATAATGATCTTTTATATCATTATTGAGACTCAATATATCGTTATTCGTTATAACTTATTGAATAGAATATCATATATTAAACGTCTATAATGTTTCTAACAATTAATTTTTATTGAATTGCTCGAATTCGGGCAACAGGTATACTAGTTTTTATTAAAGTGTTATGCCCTTTTTTGAATCCCGACTATGTACTTCATTGATCATACTTTATAATAATTTAACCTTGCCCTGCACCAAATTTACAGTAGTTTCCTCAAAGTGCCTCACGCTATTTATAATCTATCCCACCTTTTTAATTATTCTACCTACCCACCTACCAAATATTAGTACCCAAGTTTCAATATTAACTAAAACGCAGTGTTTTTCTAATTGTGACATGCCTCTTTGTTGAATCTAATCTACTTTCTTGATTGTGTTTTGTTATAACTCTGCCTATTCTTGTATTGATTTCAATACCGTAGTGTAAATATTGACTAATATATAGTGTTTTTTCTACTAGTGAGACGCCTCGTTGTCGAATTTTCGCCCACTTTGTCATAGTGTTTTCAATCATTCTACCCATTCTTACAATGAATTTTATCACCCTTGTGCCAATATTATACAATTTTTTTTAAACACTGCCACACCTCTTAGTCGAATAACACCCAATTCTTTGGTATTCATTTGTAATAATTGTTCCTACCTCAATACTTAATTTCAAAACCCTAGTGTCAATAGTATTCGATATAGTGTTTTCTAACATTGCCGCACCCCTAAATGACTCCCATTTTATTGACACTAATTTGTAATAAGTGTGTCTACCTCTGTACTAAATATCAGTATTCTAGTGTCAATATTATTCGAGATACAGTGTGTTTCAAAAATTACCACACTCATTTATCAAATAACGCCCACTTTATTGAAATTAATTTTTTATACTTGTGCCTACCTCTGTAGTAAACTTTAATACTTTAGTGTCAATATTATTCGAGATACAGAGTTTTTCTAATATTGCCACTTGCCACACCTCTTTGTCAAATAACGCCCACTTAATTGACTGTAATTTTTTATAACTGTACCTACCCTTGCATTTTTGCTGTAAATGTCAGTACCCTAGTGTCAATATTTACTCAGATACAGTGTTTTTATTAAAGTAACACGCCCCTTATTGAACACCGCCCACATTATTAACAGTAATTTGTTATACTTGCGCCTACCTCTGTACTAAATTTTAGCATCCTACTGTCAAAAGTATTCGAGAAACAGAGTTTTTCAAATATTGCCACACCCCTTTGTCGAATAACGCCCACTTAAGTGATCGTAATTTTTTATATTTGTGACTGTCCTTGTAATTTTACTGTGAATTTTATTACCCTATTGTCAATATTTACTGAGATACAATAAAATACATGCGCTGTTTGAGGCGCATGTTCCGTTAATTACTCGCCGAGTTTCCAACAGAAGTTGTCCCTGGTTCACAAGAAATGTTATGTTAGCCATTAAATCACGTAATAGATACTACAATCGTTGGAAAAGAAATCCAACTGCATCTAATTGGGAACATTACAAAAAAGCAAGAAATGATGCTAACTCAACTGTTAGAGTTTCTAAACGCCACTTTTTTATGAGCAAGCTAAATACAACACTGCCCTCTAAAAAATTATGGAACAATTTAAGGCAGGCTGGGGTCTGTAATGTTAAACCTGATGACTGTTGTATCGATCCAGATATCTTAAATGATTATTTTGTTGATAGCTCAGAGTCTCCGTCAAATTTGTCTTCCAATTTTTCAACTACTTCATCTCCTGTTACTTTGTCTAATTTTGAATTTGTTGCTGTTGGTGAGAGTGAAGTCTCTCGCTACGTTAATAAATTAAAATCAAATGCCGTGGGTGAAGATGGAATTTCTATTAAGTTTATCAAAATAATTTTACCTCACATTATTTCCCCATTAACGCACATTCTGAATCACTGCTTCACTAGCTCCTGCTTCCCTAATATTTGGAAAGCAGCGACAATTATCCCTATTGCTAAAAAAACCAATGCACGTAATCCGTCTGACTTCCGTCCCATTAGTCTGCTATCAGCTTTGTCTAAAGTTCTTGAATCTCTCATGGCAGCGCAAATTTCGGAGCACATTGAAAAATACGACCTCATGTCCCCTCTTCAATCTGGTTTTCGTCCTGGCCACAGTTGCGCTACAGCTATATTAAAGATTTTGGATGACGTCAGAGTGACATATGATTTAGGGCACTTAAATCTACTCTGCCTTCTAGATTTTTCCAAGGCATTTGACTCTGTCGACCATAGCATTTTATGTCAGAAACTTTCAGATAACTTTAATTTTTCTATCTCTGCTGTCCGTCTGTTACACAGTTACCTTGGAGGAAGGTCTCAAAGGGTAAGGGTGGGTTGCAGTCTGTCCGCTTTCCGTTACTTAACCTGTGGAGTTCCACAAGGCTCTGTGCTTGGTCCGCTTCTTTTTACAATGTTTATTAATGATATATTTAGCAAATGCCAACATGTAACCATGCATGCATATGCTGATGATCTTCAACTGTACTTGTCCAGACCTATTAACCGTATTGATGATTTATGTAGTAAGATGAATGAGGACTTAATAATAATAACAGATTGGGCTAAATCTAATAATCTTCGGCTCAACCCCATCAAATCATATGTCTTGCCTATTTATAAATCTCGTTACTTTTTCTCTAATATACCCTCACTTTATCTTAATGATGTTGAGCTAAATTTTGTTGATAAAGTTAAAAATCTTGGGTATCATATTAACTCCTCTCTCTCCTGCGAAAATCATATTAATTCGGTTGTGTGTAAAGTCTACCATGTCCTTCGGAACTTAAGGTGGACTGCGTCATTTGTACCTATGGACACTAGAAAAAAGTTAGTCCAGCAACTCATAATGCCAATCATATCTTACGCAGCTGTTGTATATGGTAAACTTGATTCTAGATCGAAAATTAAGTTGCAATGCGCTTTTAATAATGCTGTTAGGTATGTTTATGGTCTTAGAAAGTTTGATCGGATTAGTCATCTGAGTAATCAAATACTGGGTTGTAATATTATGAACTATATTGATGCTAGAAATTGTATTTTCTTACATAACCTGTTATATTCTAAATCACCTGCTTATCTTTTTGATAAGCTTCAATTTTGCAGATCAAATAGAAATTTTAATCTCAAACTCCCTGTGTATAATTATTTGAACTCTAACAGATTATTCTTCGTAAACGCCATCAGATTGTGGAATTCGTTGCCTACAGGAATTAAAAATATTTCTAATAAACAAACCTTCAAGCATAAAATTTTCGAATACTTTTCCTAATACTCTCTCTGTCCTTAATAACTTTTCTTTCTTTCTTTTTTTAATTTTTCTATCTCTTATAAGTCTAACTAGAATTAAGTCTCGATTTATGTTTAAGTATGATTGTTATGTTACTGATGTTTACTATTCATATCCTAGTTCGTTAAATTGTTTGTTTTTATTTTTTGATTCCTGATAACTTAATTTATTTAAATTTTTAAACTTAAATTTTTCAAGTCAGTTGTATAATGTATAATGTTACTGATGTTTACTATTTATATCCATAGTTCGTAAAATTGTGTTTTTTTTTAGATTTCTGATAACTTTATTTATTTCTATATTTTAACTTATATTCTTCTAGTCAGTTGTATAATTTATACTTGCTTGTTGATAATATGTTTATATTTTTTATTGTGCATTTAAAAGACTGTGTCTTACATGCAAACATTACTCTTAATAAATAATAATAATAATAAAATAACAATGTTTTTCTTATAGCGACACGCGCCTTTGTCGAATACCGCCACTTTTATAGACGGGCACCTCCAATTTAATAGTCTCTATATGTTGACAAAGAATTACGATAATCGGGCAAGAATTAATAGGAGTAATCGATGTACATACATTTAAAAAAAAAAAAACAGAGAAACCAACCAACTTGAGAACCTTCTCCTTTTTGAAGTCAGTTAAAAATGGGCGAGTCCGTTGGCGGATGAAGCCCATATTTTATATACATTGCAATTTTGAAGAAAATTTTTAAAATACTAAGTTTAATTCCTGTGACCCACATATTAATGCTTTGATAGTGTTTTCGGTATTGTGGGTTGTTTGGGAGCTGGCTGGATGTATAACGCCCAATATTTGAACACATCTTGTTCTGATATAAAATACATACATACCAAATTTTATCTCTGTAATGCCATGTTCACACAGAGAGTTTAGTTTGCGTTTCCAGTACAAAGTTGCGTTTTGCCCTTAAACTCAATTTAAACGCTGGCGTTTCCAGTACTATTTTGCAGGAGAAAACGCAACTAAACTCAACTTGCTTTCTACGTTTACCAAAACTCAATTTGATACATGCCTAAAAGTATGCTAGTGTTTGATAAAAACATTCGTTCAGTTCAGATTTTAGCTGTGTTCGATTCGATTGAACGATTAAAAATGCCAACAACAGCTGATGCCATGTTCACACAGAGAGTTTAGTTTGCGTTTCGTTTGAGTTTAAATGCAGCTGTTCACACAGAGATGCGTCGGCAGAATTGAGTTTACGGTGGATTGAAATGATCGCCAATTCTTGGAATTTCGCTCAAAACTCAGCTTTTTTCGGCCCATACTGACTGACTGATGAGAAACCCTCATCTTCTAAACTTTCCCAAGTTATTTTATTTGTTTTTTGGCTTATTTTTGTTAATAATAAAATACAAATAGAAACTTGCACAATTTACAATCAGCTGTTGTTGGCATTTTCTATCGTTCAATCGAATCGAACACAGCTAAAATCTAACTGAACGAATGTTTTTATCAAAGACTAGCATACTTTTAGGCATGTATCAAATGTATGAGTTTTGGTAAACGTAGAAAACAAGTTGTGTTTAGTTGCGTTTTCTCCTGCAAAATTGTACTGGAAACGCCAGCGTTTAAATTGAGTTTAAGGGCAAAACGCAACTTTGTACTGGAAACGCAAACTAAACTCTCTGTGTGAACATGGCATGATTCTCAATTGTGCAAGTTTCTATTTGTATTTTATTATTAACAAAAATTAATTATTATTAAAAAAAAAACTAATAAAAGAACTTGGGAAAGTTTAGAAGATGAGGGTTTCTCATCAGTCAGTCAGTATGGGCCGTAAAAAGCTGAGTTTTGAGCGAAATTCCAAAAATTGGCGATCATTTCAATCTACCGTAAACTCAATTCTGCCGACGCATCTCTGTGTGAACAGCTGCATTTAAACTCAAACGAAACGCAAACTAAACTCTCTGTGTGAACATGGCATAAGACAAATATAAGCTTATATATGGAGTTTTCAATTTTGACGCCTATTTTTCAAAAACATGTTCGTTTTATTATAAAATACGAACGTACCAAATTTTATCTCTGTAAGACAAACACAAACTTATGTATGCAGTTTACAATTTTTGCGTTGTATGGGAGGTAGGCGTGTCCGTGAGCGGATGACGTCCATTTAAAAAAAAAACATCTTCGAATTGTTATAAAAAACATTCGTACCAAATTTTATCTTCGTAGGTTTAACAAAAGCTTACTTATTGAGTTTACAATTTTAGGGATGTAGTGGAGGTGGGCGTGTCCGTGGGCGGATGACATCCATTTTTCGGAAACATCGCTGTTTTGATATAAAATACATATGTACCAAATTTTATTGTTGTAAGATAATTAAGAGCTTATTTATGTCGTTTTCAATTGTATGGGAAGGTAGGCGTGTCCATGGACGGATGACGTCCACTTTTAAAAACATCTTTGTTTTGTGACTAAAAACAAACGTACCGTTATCTCTTTAGCATTACAGAACATTAACAGAATCTTATTTATTGAGTTTTCAATTTTTGGGTTGTATGGGAGGTGGGCATGTCCTTGAGCGGATGACGTCCATTTTTCGAAAATATCTTTCTGTTTATTTAAAACGCATGCGTACCAAATTTTATTGGTTTAGGTTAATTATGAGCTCATTTATGCACTTTTAAATTTTTGTGTTGTATGGGAGGTAGGAGTGTCCGTGGGCGGATTTAAAAAATATTCAATAGTGCAAATCCTTGGGTTCATGTGATAAGTTCTACTGAGTTTCATGCAATTATCTCAACTCTTCTTCTTATCCTGTGTTTACAGACAACACACAGACGGACAGACGGACGGACGGACGGACATGGATAGCTCGACTCACGAGGTGACCTTGATCAAGAATAAATAAACTTTTCTTTACCGGAATCGCTTATTTCTTTACGTTACAAACGTTTGCACAAAATTAATATACCCTGACCTTTCAGGAATAGGTTCAAGATCAAGTTCGAAAACAGGCTTAACAGGATGAAAACCACGCCTATCTCTCATACAAACACAATAATGTAAAATCTATAAAAAGTCTAATATTTAAACTACAAAATTGATACTCGGTACGTGTGTAGCCTACATTGGCGTGTTGGGAAAATGGGCGTCATACCCTCGCTAATACGCCCACCTACCTACATACAATCCTAAAATTAAAAACTCTCTTAAGAGGCTAATAAGGCTCTAAAAAACTTTCAAAAATAATACTCGGTGTGTGTGAAGCTTACATGAATACAATGGTGTTTTGGAAAATAGGCGTCATCCACCCACGAACACGCCCACCCCACATACAACCCCAAAATTGAAAACTCTATAAAGAGACGTGGGGTATTTTAACTTTGGTCAAGCCGAATATATATAAATCATACCTTAAAAACTGGGAAATGAAGAATATTAGATTTTTAATTGTAACTTTAACGAGGGACGCCAGTCGCTCTCGTGTTTGCCTTTTTAAATAAAAAATATTCTTAAAATATTTTATTGAGCTGAGATTTCCTTTCCAAATTAAAACGTTGTCTCCTCTTTAAGATAAAAATCTGAATGAAAATTTTATTTTATATGTTTTGAAATATCTCAAATAAACATCAATGAATACAAATAATATTTTAAACAAGTATATTAAGCAAAGTTATACATTCATATACATATTAATAATATTAATAAATAACAAATAATATAAGAATAAAACATTCGTTACAAACTCCCCCTCTGCTACAGAAAATCGTCCCGATGATTTAATTTAATTTACGTTGGGCGCCAATTTAACGAGGGACGCCAGTCGCTCTCGTGTTTGCCTTTTTAAATAAAAAATATTCTTAAAATATTTTATTGAGCTGAGATTTCCTTTCCAAATTAAAACGTTGTCTCCTCTTTAAGATAAAAATCTGAATGAAAATTTTATTTTATAATCTGTTCTTATCAATAAATGAAAAGGAAACTTTATCTCTCTAACAAGGAGTTAATTGTTTAACCACTGAAACAATTGATGAAAAATCTTGGCTGTTGCGGTTCCTACGTGCGTGTCGGTCTAAAGCTTATCTCCGATGATCTCGTTTAGGGTTTGAGGAATATATGTTATGTGGTAAATTTAAATGGGGCCTGTTTAATGATGGGCAATTAAAATAGTACAGAAACAAGTAGAAAATGGTTTATTACTCATTGATAAGAAAATTTAAAATTGGTTGTACTGTTTAATCTTTCGCTACTTATTATCTAAAAACTTTGAACCTCCGCTATTTTTGCTTCCAATTTTACTCTTTCTTTGAGAATTATTTATGCTCTAGCTGTTGCTCCCATCCATTCGCGTATCAGGGAAGCAATTTTTTCCTTTGATGCTCGCAATTCTGGCGTATCGTTTGATGAAATGGAACCGAAATCCTTGCAATGAGCATGTTCTAAATTTATTTTTTAAAATGAAGAAGAAAAAAAATTACGTAAATTTTGAAAAACGCCAGTTAATCCAATCGTTGCCTACCTGGTATAATGGTTGCTTGTGTGGGATCCTGTATGCCCATGGCTCGCCATGGATCGAGCTGACCATGTGTCATGTAGACATTATCAACTTCAGGAGTCAGACCACCAAATAATTTATTGGTCTCAGCCACCTGCTGACTGATAAATTCACTGCTGAACTGCTTGCCATAGGCATCGGTGCACATATTTGTATAGAGTGCAACAGGGAATTTAGTGCCAAAAGGTTGATTACTCGAGCCAGATGTCTGATACCAACCATACTCATTGCATGTCTGATATATCCACTGACGCACTGAGTTAGTTAAGATGTTAGATATTTCCTCGAGGTTAACTCAAAAATTACTCACTAATATTATTGCTATAGGCGGAGTCCAGCACACTATTCAGACTGGCACGATAGGATAAATCAGTACAACTGTTTGAGCCAAAAACTGATAGCAAATAATTGGCAACACCAGCCAAGTCGTCATCCCCAGCCAAAATACGATTGCAGACACCCTCTATATTTCCTTTGCTATAAGAATAAAAAAAAACAATAAAAGCACATTTTTGGGCAACCTTTTGACACTATAAACAACTCACTTGTGAGTTTGCACAACACCTGCAAAAACTTCTGATATTTCGCCGAAAAGAGTCCAAACATCCAAATCGTTGTACTCATCAAAATTACTGCATATCTTTAAAATAGCCTTTACCTCAGCACCACGCTGGTTGGCAATCATGGACTCCATTTCAGCGATGCCATTTTGTATGCGCTGATAACAGGCATCACCGCTCATCAAGCGTATCGATTGACCCATGACTTCCTTGTATTCTAAGCCATAGAAAAATGTATGCTTTCAATTGGGTCTCTGGAAGCATTTGTTAGAGACTTACCAACAAAATCGACCTTGGCATAGAGTGGTGCACTGGAAGCCCAACAGCCAGTTGCTAGATCAGGATAGAGCTTCTTGAACCATGTTACCATGGTGGCCGAATAGGAGCCACCTGCTAGAAAAACTTTCGAGTTGGCCATGCCGGGTATGGTAGATTTCATGGTGCGTATGAAGTGGGCCAAATCGGCGAGTGCCTGACGTACATCTAGATACTTGATATTTAAATTCGAAATATCACTGTTTCGTAAACATAATTATTAAAATATTTAAATTGTTTAATTGTAGCGTCACGTCAGGGACATACCTAGTTGGTTTGCTCTGACCATAGTAACGATGTTCGGTATAGAATAGATAACCGTTATGTTCTTTAGCCATATCATACCAATGACCACCTGTTACATAACCCGGTGAAATCTCCCATTCGCCACCAACAAAAATAAAAAGTGGACCACCTTCCTGATAGAACTCATCATTGGCCATGTAGCGCTGCCAAATAGTCAAATATTTGCCAAAATTTCTTCTAATATATCCAATATTTTCTTACCATTTCCCAAGTCCTGTCATCCAGCTCATTAAAATTATCTAATTTCTGTGTTATCCACAAAGTTTCCACACTGCTGCGACTTTGGGTCAACGGTGGCGGTGGTTCGTGGTGCAAGTTTCTGAAAGTGCGTTGAAAGATGGACTCCTCCTGCACTAGGTCCTGTGCCTGCTGCTCAGTAGCTCTGCTACCACCAGCAAGTATGGCTAGTGCCAGTAAAAGTGTTCCTGTCAGTTTCATGTCTTATTCACCACTAATGGTCGCAAAACTTTGAATCGCTAAACTATAGCTAAGCCATAAAATGGCTTTAAGTCGGTCAAAGTGTCTGATAAAGTGTTTTATTTGTTATAAATATATATAAAGCTCGTAATTCAACCTTATCAAGGGGCATTTGTATTGTATTTTTTAGGTTAGCAAATAAGCAAGATTACATACATGTGGCATTCTTGTTAATGTTGTTCATGGTAGGCTAAATGCGCTTAACTGTTTCTTTTTGTGTTATGCTGCTCAGCGTGATTGACACAACCCTGACTTTGATCTAAAATTAATTCTAGTGTTTCATCTTTTATCATTTACTTTTAAGTTTCAATTGCATAAAATGAAAAGTGCACGAATTTTGTGTGGAGAGTACACTCAGGGAATTATTGAATTTCTTATACGGCTGCCATGAAAAAGTTGAGGCAGTTATAGGCATACTGGAGTTATTATAAATGTAAAAAAATTGCCTTGGCCGAAAGTTTATTGCAAGAACTATGTTAATCCTCTTATAACCTTAATCGAAGCTGTAAAAATCACAAAATAAAGAGAGAAACTTTTTCTGTGCCTTTTGCAAATATGGTTGGAAAGAGTTCAACCACAAAGAAACAAATAATTTCAGTTTCATGTTGGTATTGCAGTGAGCTTGTTGGCAAAGGTAAAAAAAATATTTGTTTTACTACAAAAACAACACTAAAGTTGCTAAGAGTTCATATATCGCACACTAAACATAAAACAGTCACAACTCAAAATTTGTTGATAACGACTTTTTGTTATAAATCAATGCACAAAACACATATCTCGCTATCTTTTCCATTATTTTCTTCATAAACTGGAAGAATGAAATTTGTCTGTTTAAAAAAAAAATTGCTTTTCTTCTGCAGTTTCAACCCAAGAGTTTTAGTTTTCGCTTCTGCTGAAATTTTATGTTTTTTGAGTTCTGACTGTTTTGTATTTAGTGTGCGATATGTATTTTTATATCAGATTAAAAGGCCTTGTTATGGCTATTCTACAATTCGGCTACTAAAAATGAACCCCTTTCACCGTAGTTCGGCTACATAAACCGAATTCCTCTCATAATTTGGCTACCAAAACCGAATACCTTTTACCACTGAAAGTTCTAACAACTTCGTATGAGGCTGTCACGACCTGCATAGCATCTCTTAAACTGGGATAGCCTCCAATGTTAAAATTTTTGAGAACCGAAGGACAACGGCTGGAAGAAGCGATGTTTTGATAACATTGCCAGTTCTGTGAGTGTAGGCAATATGCGAGGCCAATTTACTGGTCCAAGAAAGTACACAACTTGTAACCAATTAAAAGTTTAATTTTTTTCAAGTGTTTTTATAAAAAATAAAACAAAATATAAATATATTAGATGGATAAATTTTTATTAATAACAAAGTCCAACATAATAAAATAATGACAGTCTCAATCAAAGGATTTTAGCAAAGAAAAAAAAAATTTATTTGACTTTTTTAAAGTTTTTGTCTGAATTATATGTATTACGGCATTGAAATTAATGAAAAATTTAATAATTTACCACAATAAAGATTAAAAACTTTAAAACATAACTTTTAAACCTTTAACATAGTTATTTTCTTCTCCATAGAACCTAGTATGAGTTTCATTTGACCATTTAAAAAAACTACTAAATAAGGAAATTCCTTAAAATATGCTTTGCATATGTCCTGATATAATTTACTTTGTACATTAAATCAATTACATCTTAATATTTTTCTGTAAGTTGCAGAAAAATTTAAAAATTTTATATTTTGATAGATAAATCGACAATCTTTAAGATTTACCCATGGGCGTACCGAGACCATGTTGGTTGGGAGGGTATTATGGTATTTTGGCCGACTAAATACCCATAAGTCCTGGCTTTTTTAATACAACATAGTTAAATTAACCAAAATAACTCATTCGTTCGATCAATTTTATGTAGTAGTATATGTGAACATTGTACTTTGTTGTACGCTATTTTAGTATTAATAAGAACTCAACCTCCTTCTCCCAACCTTCTGAGAGAGAAATTAACCTTTTAAGAAAAAACTCACTCTTTGATCAAAATGGAATTTGATTAGGATAGAGCTTTTAAATTAGTTAAATTTGAGTTTTTCAATTTATTGATTTATTATTTAGTACAAATTTTCTTATAAAAATTAAGTCATTTGCATTCATCAATTGTCAAATTTGTAAAAATTCTACTCTTCATGTCAATATATTGGTCGAATTTTAACGGTTTTTCAATTTTTCTAATTATTTCTAAAAGTTTGCTAGATTTTCCTTTGAATTAAATCTAACCAAAAGTGTTTTTAATGAAGTTTCATAATATTGTAAGTTATTTAGAGTGTATTTGAAACAAATGCTATGAAAGATAAAAAACTCTCTCAAATTGGATGTTCTAACTTGGGAAGCAATTATCTCTGCCATCTTTGTCTATATGGCGTAAACAAACCGACCTAGAAACGACTAAAAACCGTTAAAAAAGATTTGGCCGACTGAATTGCCCTAAGAGAATTTTTCATAGAGCGCAGCTTTAAATAACTTTAAACGAGACTGAAAGAATAGTATTACTGAAATAATTAAGTATTGCTAAAGAAATAACCGACTCAAAAAGAAAAGATAATGGCATTGATTTGGGGTTTGGGATTAAATGCAGTGGGTTTTGCGAACGCCTTAATACAAAATTGGCCTTAATACACTGAAGGTGAATTGGCTGACTGAAGATTGTTCTGGATATGTCTTGAAATGAAATAGCCGTTTAAAGTTGGTTTTTGGTCTGGCTGATGTCTGGCGATCATGTAAACAAATGGTACGACTGATTTTGATCCGTTCATAGTTGTTGTAAATAAAAATCATAATTTTAAACAAATTTCAGTAAAAACGAACAATTTGGCCGACTCTAAAAAAGTTATGAGGGTAGCTTACCCCCTTACCCACCGCTAATTTCGCCCCTGGATTTACCCCAACTAACAATTAAACACTAACAGATTCCATTTTCGAGATTTTTAGAGGTTCCCACTTCGATATCACTGCAAGAAACTTGTGAAAACAAAATAACTCCTAGATATTTAGCTGAGTTCTAGAAGTATAGCTGATTGCCACTAAGACGTTGTGGAGTTATGGGCGCAATCTTATATTTCCTTTTGAAAAGAAATAGTTCGGTTTATTACTAGTTTTAATCAGAGACCCAAAATAACAGTTATTTATTTTTCTTAGGTCGAAAAAGTTGTCGATATTTTGAAAAATATTTTATACGTGGCTTCACAACAGTTATTTTCAATTTATATTTTTTACGTTGCCTCATAACAGTTATAAAAGAAAAAAAAAATTTTTTACGTTGCTCATAACTTTTATTTTCAAAAAAAATTTTTTACGTTGCCTGGTAAGAGTTAATGCAGAGAAATACATTTTTACGTTATTTCTAATATATAAAAATTTCGCGTTACGGTTTTTGTAGTCAAAATTTTTTTATATAGTTGGTAGGAATGAGAATAGGTCGTAAAGTTTGTTTTCACCCTCCTACCCGCTAGTGGCGTTGCATTTTTTAAGAACACAAATTTTCGGTAAACACAAGTTTTGACCTATAACTGACCTAGAACTAACTATTGAGTTGTGCCCTTCGACTGATAAATTCGAGCAATCTTTGGAAAGGGGGCATGGCACCGTCCCTTATTGTCACTATCCAATAAAAATCTTCCATTTGCATCGTTTTTAGTTGCTTGTTTTTTACTGTATTTTTGTTTTTTCTTAAAATGAGTAGTTGGTTCTTCGTGTCATTAAGTTTTATACAAAATTCTATGGTTAAGAAAAATCAGAAAAAGAAGTACAGCAACTGCAATTATACTACTGTTCGCCTAAACAAAAAGTTTATGCTATTCAGGAGTCTAGTCCAAGTGCAATTGTACTTCTCTTACTCTAACAAACAATTTCAATACATTTATACAAAATTGTGAAATCCGCGGTTACTCGCTGAAATGACATGTGAAATTACTGAAATGAATGATTTCTTGAATGAAATTTCAATTTCTTCTTTGCGTTCTCATACTTATGTAACTAATTTTTTTCCGAAAAATCACTTGTACTGCTGTACTTACGTTGCATTCACAACTGCATTTTTTATGAATGCCTAATTTTGTGAAAACTCCTTATTCTCTTACTGAGAGCAAGAAAATAAAATTACAATTGATAATCTTACACATGTTGCTGTAAAAAAGTAACAAAGATTTTTTTATTTCATACAAATTATGAGCAACGTAAAAATTTTTTCTCGTCTATAACAGTTATGAGGCAACGTAAAAAAATAAAAAACGTTATCAGCAACGAAAAAATATTTTCTTCATTCATAACTTTTATTTCAGAGAAAAATTATTTTTTTTTTAAATAATAGTTATTACTGATAAATATTTTTTTTCTTACAATATAACTGTTATGGTCCAACTTTTAAAGATATTTCTTATAACAGTTATGACTCTGGTTTTAATTCTAATAATTATATTCAGTCGCTCATTTTGAAGTTGTATTGTTTATGTTACATAACTTGAATTTTTATAAAATTTACAACTTTTCGGTACTTTTATTTTTGATAACAGCACTTTTTGGCATTTTTTATCCCAAATATGGCTCTTCTTATATTTCTTGTGAAAGCGGGGCTGTTGAATTGTGAGCGAAAAGTTTTAACGACGCACATTATTGTAGCTAAAATTAATTTCAAAAGCTATTAACCATTTGTATCTATTCGTGTGCGACTCTTCCTGTCGAAATTTTAGTGAAAAACATAATTTTTTTGTGGTCAAATCAGGAAAAGTTGGAAAAATCACAATTTTTGAGTTTAAAGTCATTTTTGCCAAAAAATATACTGTGTGAGCCTATATTTTATATTTCAAATTATAATTCCTATTAAAATTTCCTTAAAGACAGTATCATTACAATAATTATTACTATTGAAAAAATGGTTGCTGCTAAATTCGAGTCTGCGGCTTGTATTTCCATCATTGGAGTGACCAAACCACGCCTTAGGTACATCTACAATTAATCCCATTTTAATTCATATATTTAATACATTTCGCAGCATATGATTAAAATAATTTATTTCTTAAATTTTGGGTTTTTAAGTTAATAGAAAAAAATATTCAAAAAAATTAAAAATTAAAACCATACATCTGTTACTTAAGTAAAATCATATCTTTAAAAAAATGAAGCTGCTTCGATTACATTGCTATGACTCGTGACCTTATTTCGGTAAACCATGTAAAATTTCTGTCGTTTAGGGAAAATCCTTTATAAAATAGTGAAAAATATTAAAAAAATTAAAAAAAAGTCCTCAAAAAACACCCATATCTAAAATAGAATTACTTATTTTAAATAAATACAATACCATCCAAACCACTTTACATTCCTGCTTCAGTACAATCCATTTATATTAACTTAGAAGAATTGGGGAAAAAATATGAATTTTTAAGTATGCCTTCCTCTAAATAAAAGAACCCAAAGAAAAGTTCAACTTAAAAGAAAAGAGTTCGGAGAGCTAAAAAAATGTTAGAGCAAGGCAAGGTAAAACATACTCTTTGTTCGTTATTCTTCACTATTCAACAAACTACAAATATATATAATTTTTTTAAATCGGTGTTTGACAAAACTGAATATTGTCCAGCTAAATCGAAGAAATAGTCTATAGTGCGTTGACGCGTTGGCAAATCTGCCTTGCGAATCGCTTAAGATTCCTCTTGGAAAGCAAATCGCTCCAAGCTCCATGTCACTTCACTGAATCGTCAGTCAAAATTGTTTAGTTTTGGACGGGTTCTCTATGATTGGCGACCAGTGAATTAAGTTTGTTTTGTCACATGAACGTGTAGTTTTTGTACAAATTATGAGTGACTTTAATACAATGTGCTGATGCTAAATTCAAAACAATGTTGAATCAAATTGATTTAAATTATGTTTTCTTTATTTTTTGAGAATCTTTAATGTATTCTTCAGACGTCATAAAGTTAAACTGATGAATAACTAAAGTCGTTAATCTATTTTAATAGCAACTTTTCATTCGTATAGTTTTCGAGCCAGAAATTCTTTTTGCTGCCGGTTTTGCGTTTCATTTTAGGCATTTTTTCTTTGGTAATTGCTTAACACCAATTTCTTGCTTAATGCAAAAAACCTGAACATGTCGCTCAATTGCTCCAAGAACGGCATAACTCAAAAAGGTCATTTTGCAGAAAATGCTTTATAAGTTTTCAATTTACTCACACCTTGCATAGAAAAGAGAAGAAATATTCTCTACTCACGCGGAAAGTATTCAAGATAATGACTTCAAGTTATATGATATAATATATCAAAAAATTTTGCAGCATTAACTCAAAAATCGCATTGTTTTTAGAGCAAAATAGCGATGTGTAGTCAGTCATATTTTTCTACAAAATATTGGTCGATATTTTCTTTTTTGTTAGCATTGGTCGATGCGGCTTCTTAGGAGCGACCACTTTCTTCAAAGGATGTAAGTCGGCAGATCTCTTTTTATTCTACATTGTGGGGCAATATCAGTGCTTTGAAATTTTTGCTAGTGTCACTCAAACTTAAGTTTTATAAGATTTTCACTTTAAACCAAACAATGTAATAAAGTTTAAGTCTGAATTATAATGACGGTGGGTTTTTTAGTATTTATGTATTTGGTTTCTTTATGACGATTAATAAATATATTTTCCCCCTTAATTTGATAATTGTGTTTTTATCTCTCTTTTTTGGATATAAAAGTTATAAATTAAAATGTACTTTACGGTATATGAGAAATACTCAAAACATTTTTAGAAATTTTTATTTCATTTATGTTATCATTTTTTTGCCATAATTAAATTTTCAATAATTTATGAGCAAATATAAAAATAAAAAACACACCTAGCATACAAATTAGCAATTGCTAGCAAAAGTAGCTTAAGTCAATAAAAAACAATTTATTAGAGCGATTGAAATTGATAGCAACTAATAAAAGTACTGCTTATCGAGTTAGTGTATCAATTAAATTTCCGATTAGAAAATAATTGGTCAACGAATTAATAAAAGTCATCAATTTTGTTAATTTGCCAATTTTTATAGCTAAGATCATACACAGTATCTAAGCAAAGATTTGGCTGGTTCAAAACAATAGAACTTAAAGTATGAAAGGAGGTATTGTGACCAAGGCCTTGTTTAGTTTTCTAATGGCACTTTTATTTTTGCAAAAAATTGTCCTCTGAGAGTGCAGAATACGTTTCATTTTGACCTGAACTAAAAAAATTTTTTACTTCTTAGCCAAATATAATAATTGCAAGATAAGAGTGACGGTTCTCTTGTCGAACATAGGTTGTCGGAAATAGCTGCTTATGCAACGAAGAGAGAGAATGGATTTCTTAGAGGTCAGATTTTTTTTTGAGAAAAGAACACAAAAAGTGTAAAATTCTCTAAGAGGGTAGAAAATGGAATATAAGTGAAATATAAGTGTCGCAAGTCACTTCAATTTGTATGCCCCCTACGCGTACAGTGTAAAGACTATATTAAGGGGACGTTACACCTTCAAACATTTTTATACCCTAAACCGGAAAGGTGAGGGTATATTAACTTTGTGCAAACGTTTGTAACGCATAGAACAAAGCGAGTGCGGTATAGAAAAGTATATATATTCTTGATCAGCGTCACCTCGTGAGTCGAGCTATTCATGTCCGTCCGTCCGTCCGTCCATCTGTGTGTTGCCCGTAAACACAGGATAAGAAGAAGGAGTTGAGATAATTGGATGAAACTTGGTACACATGGTCACATACACCCAAGGATCTGCACTATTGAATATATTTGGAATCCGCCCAAGGACACCCTACCTACCATATAATGCGAAAATTGAAAACTGCATAACTCAGCTCATAATAAGCCTACAACAATAAAATTTGATATGTATGTATTTTATATCAAAATAAAGATGTCTGCGACATGGAGATCATCCGCTCACGGACACGCCCACCTCCCATACAACCCAAAAATTGAAAAAAAAATTAATAAGCGTCTGCTTAACTCACAGAAATAAAATTTGGCACGTATATTTTTTATAACAAAATCAAAATGAGTTGAAAAATGGAGATCATCCGCCCACGGACACGCCTACCTCCCATACAACGCAAAAATTGAAAACTGGATATATAAGCTAATAATTAACCTACAACAATAAAATTTGGTGGGTATGTGCTTTATATCAACAAAAAGATGCCTTAGAAAAATGGGTGTCATCCGCTCACGGACACGCCCACCTCCCATACAACCCAAACATTGAAAACGGAACAAATAAGCCTCTGTTTAACCATCAGAGATAAAATTTGGCAAGTATGTATTTATGAAAAATATGGTTTTGAAAAGTGGACGTCATCCACCCACGGAAGTTTAAAACTCAATAATTAAGGTTATGTTTGTCATAGAGAGATGAAATTTGGTATGTAGCTATGTATTTTATTCCAAAACTAAGGTGTGTTCAAAAATTGGGAGTTATCCGTCCATGAACACGCCCACCTCCCATAGCGAAAGCACAATGAAAGCATTAACTGTGAGCTACAGAAATACAATTTGGTATGTGTAAATTTTTCATCAATATTTAAATGCATATAAAATATAGGCTTTATCCGCCCACGGACACACCCATTTTCTATAATATTATTTTTTTTTTTGGAAAATAAGGTTTAGGGTATTTCATAGTCGGCCTAGACCGACTTTAAACTTTCTTTACTTGTTTTATTTTAATGTTTTAAAATGCGTATAAGTTGAATAGAAAATGAGATATCATTTTGAAAAATTATATATATATATTTTTTTGTAAAAAAATTACACAAAAAATTGTAACCTCCCATACCACCCACTAGAGTAAAAACTCTATAGAAAGGGTTTATATTTGGGCTGAGGAGATAAACTTTGGCATGTGAGTATATTAAGTATATGAAAACGACGATGTCAACAAAAACTAGCCATCATCCGCCCATGAATATGCCCAACTTCCTATAGAAACGTTAAAATTTGAGCTAAACACAAAAATTAAAAGCACAGTAGTTAATCCTGTATTAAACTTTAATGCTTTTTTAACCAAAATAAGGAGTTTTTTTTTTAATTAAATTTTTATAAATATTATAGAAGGTTAAGGGTATTTCATAGTCGGGCTAGACCGACTTTAGTGTTTCTTTACTTTTTCTTTTCTTCAGAATGCATCCCCAAGCTAACCAAACAATTTGGTATGCATCCTATTTTTTCTTATTTTATTTTGAAGATGTCTGTTAAAAACTCCAAGATGGTTTTCTGACTCCTTAATTTTACTAAAAACTAAATAAAATTTTAAATTTTAGGTCAATTTTTTTTTGCGTAAACAAAAAAGTTTTGAGAAATTCCTTGATTGCAGAAAATTCCGCTTTAAAAACATGAAGATATTATTAAAATTTGAAATTAAGCGAAATTTTTTAATTTTTGTAGTTACCAAAATAACTTTAAAATTATATCAAATATATTAATATCTATCGATGGGATTATTTTTTAATGTTGTCTTTTGTAATCGAATTTTATAACTTGGATACAAAGAATTAAAATATATATATATATACTCAGGGGCGCAACCAGGATTTATTTTTGGGGGGGGTTTTATCAAATTATAAAATCAATTTTACAAAGGCTTTATATCACAGCAAAAAGTTTCAACGCTTGTGAGTAATATTTTCAAATAGAAGTTTAGTTAAGTTAATGGGCTAGGTGGGTTTCGAAGGCTCGAACAAAGCATATAATAATTATTTTTTGTTAATATACGATCTAAATATTTCAAGCACTAGATAATGTATCTTGAAGAAGGTTTCCAAATATTACCCAGATTGGTTATAACTTTTTGGGAAATCATGACAACCAATTTGCAAAAATAAGTGTTGATTTAAGCTTTAAAGATAATATTTTGGACATATTGTACAATGTCATAAGGCAAAAACAAAATTCTTTTTCAAACCGACCCAACCCATTAAAAAACATTCATATTTAAAATTTAAGTAAAGTTTTTATAAATAGTATTTTATTAGTATTACAAAATACTTCAAATATTGTTTTCAGTTGTACAGTAGTCGGCATAATTATTTTGACGCAAGAAAAGGCAAATATTTTCAGTTTTAAAAATAGTTTGAGAAAACGCGAATCAAAATTTTTATATTTGGTCAAAATCTTACCAGAAATGTGTGATTTTTCTTAAAAATAACTTATAAAGAAAATATATTAGAAAAAACTTCATTTCAAAGAGGGCATAACTATTTTGAAAGTTCTGTTTTATACAAAAATCAGCTTAAAGATAAGAAAATTTATGACAAAAACTTAACAATTTAATAAAAAATATATCCACCATTAGCTTGTATTACTTTTTGGGACTGATTCCACAAGATTATTCAAAATATCTACCGGAATTTGCTCTCATAGACTTTTTATTTCAGATATTGTCTCTTCCTGGGTCCGAGTCAAGCAAACGCTTCGTTTTCCTTTAATATAGACCCACAAATGCTCGAAATCGTTTAAATCAGGACATTGGGTCGGCCAGTTTAAAACTTCTACACTATGGCACTGGCGCACCAGTTCGATTCAAAAAGTTCATTATAAGCTTACTCTTTTGACATGCTGCATTATCTTGTTGTAAAAAAAAATGACTCACCAATAAGTTTGTCACCAGATGGAAATGCGTGATCATTTAAGACATCCAAATATTTATATTTGCTCATCTTTCCAACTATTGGAGCCATATCCCCATGACCACAAGAGGAAATGCAGCCCCTGAACATAACCGATCCGCCACCATGTCAATTGCTTGTAAGACTGTAGCAATTTCTTTGCGTGAATTCTTTGAAATTCGGACAATTCTTGTTTAACGTGATCCATGATACTCAAACGTACTTACAACACTCCACAAAACTCGGTTTGAAAATCTTATAGTCTTCCAAAAAAAAAATATTTGGCAAGTTGGAGTCGTTTGATTTTATTTGCCGGGGTTACTTACGGTATTTTTCTTATGGAATATACACCGAATTGGAATTCTTTTAAACGTCTGCGAATTGTGCGTTTGCTTACGGATTCTAAGAAACAGTTTTCATTTATAATTCTAGCTTTTCGGTGTTAAACCAGGGTTCTTAGAGAACTCTCGTATAATTAGCTGGTCTTCTTTACGTGTTTTTTTCTGCCCGAAAGTGGAAAATTTGTTTTTTTGTTCTTAGTTATTTGATAGTGAACGGTTTGCCTTGATACCTGTAACTCGGTGCATATTTCTTTGACTGAAATACCACAATTATGCTTCTCCACGATTTCACATTTCATTTCAACGCTTAATTCCTACTTTTTCCCCATTTTTTTTATAGAATTATAACTAAAATAATCAAATATATTTGAATAAAATTGAATATATATTTAAAACTCCGATTTTACGTACCAAATCGTTATTTGCTTACAAAATACTTCTACCACCAAAAAATCCTTTCTTCTTGTATTTAACGAATTACTTCCTTCCACTATTTTTTTACAATAAACTATCGTTGTAAAAATAACCAATTGGGGCAAGCCTAAAAATTTGTCCTTTGGTTAGCACTAATGGACCTCATTTCCGAAAGTATAAAACACACAATTTCTGACACCTTGGGATGAAAAACTAAGAGCCTAATTATGAAAAAATTGTTTGAGTCTTTCGCCACCAAAATAACCGATGAAATTTCCTTTAAAATTGACTTTTATATCGTCAAGTTATTTTTATGAAACAGATTCGGGAAAATACGATGGAAAATTATGAATTGTAAATTTTTGTTTCAGTTTCGGAAGTCAATCGGAAATAGTTTTTTACTGAATCACATGACTTCACTATAAACTTAATTCCTGCAGAGTTTGGGTAAATTTGTGTCTAAAAAAATTATTATAAAAAAAAGAACGAATCATAACACTTTCTGAGGAAATTTCTTTGATCATTTCGCTGGCGAGAAATTCGACCGCTCTTCTTCAAATACAGGCTTTCTTATTTTATATTTTTTTTTCATTCATTTTCATCCAAACATTTCAAATAGTTTTAGTGGGTTCCAAGCTAAAAGGTGAAAAGACAACTCAAATCGAACCCCTCAAGTGATCAGTATCAGTCTGAAGGAAAAAAAATATATAAAATTTAGTAGATTATGCATCAAACAGCATCGATTTGAAATATACATTTGGGGTTTTCACTCATTTGATTAGATGTGTGATTGCTTTTCATATGAATCAGTTTGATTTAATCCTATTTTGCTAGGTACTACAATAATTTTTGGGGGGAGTTTAAACCCCGAAACCCCCCTTTGGTTGCGCTTATGTATATACTCATTTGAACTTTAACTTACAAATAATAACAGTAAAATATTATTTAAAAACACATTATATTAATTTCGTGGTAATTTAAAAACATTACTTCTAAGGGGGTGCACAATTAAGTTTTCGCCCCAGGTTCCACCAACCCTAGCTACGCCACTGTATAAGAGTACAGATATAATGCTAATGAGCGACAAAATATATAAACGAATGTAGTCGAAATGAAATTTAAAAAATCAGAAGCGGTGCCACATCTTTTAGTGCATTAGCGTTTATTCATTGAGAATTATCAATGAAGTAATAACTTTTCAACCGTAACGCTTAACATTTTTTTAATCGATTAGTTTAAAAGTTACTCCAAGATTTTTAACCGTTCAGCTAATAAGTTAGTAGGGCAATTTTGCTTTGGAAATCATGCAGAGTACTTAAATAAAATCATATCGTCATAACTAATTTCTTGATGCACTAGCAAGTAATGAATCATGAACATTTTTTGTTCAGTAATGTTTTGAATTTTTTCCTGCAGCTGACATAAACCTCTGCGCGTTGCATACGGTGATCCGTATGTTTGTAGTTTGTGCTGCGCGTGCTCCACGGTTATCATCACGTTAATTTAACATTTTCATTTTCATGAAATGCTCTGGAATGGTAATCAAAAATTCATGATCAACAAATGTGGTCGACGGGATGTGATGTTTATATACATTTATTTATATTGCACACAAGCACACTTACTAATATAGAGTGCAATTTTATATGCAGTGCAATGCACTTTTCACACTGCCATTCCCCCCCCCCAAATACATTGGTTACTGTGGTGTGTGTTTTAAGCTCGTAAAGTTATGACTGCATATCTGCGTAAATTTATGACAGCTGCTCCTTGCTAGATGCTTGATGTCCTTGCTTTTAATGCAATGTTTTTGTTGTTGTGGTTGATTTTATTTTTTTGTTTTTTTGTTCGGTCATGTTGAAGTTAATGGGTTGGTGTTGGCATCAACACATCAGAAATTCATAAAAAATGCTGTGAGAAAATTTTAACCAACGTATTTATATATACGTAGATGATATATAAAAAACAACAACAACAACAAATGCGTCAAAGTGTTATTATTATTTATGAGAATTGACTTGCGCTTGAGTGTTGGAAAATTAAAGCTTTTAAAGTTTCAGTGACTTAAAACTGCTAAGCTTACACAAGGAGTGTTCGATGGTTTTTAAGGAAAATAACATTTGTTTGTCACAGTTAAAGAAATAAATCAGACATATCCATTCTAAAAGCAGCACAAGAAAATGTTTGTTTACAAAATTTAATAATTTTTGAAGTGACTCTTGAAAGTCATAAAACATGCTGTTGTGAACTAAGATAGTGCTTAAAATTGAATTTTGCCAAGATTGAATTTTCGGAAACTATATTTTATTTTATATTTTATGCAATGAAAATTGATTGATTGATTTAACTATAGTTAAATCCATACTTTAAGGTAACATATTAAAAACAATAACATAAATGAAGATACTTTTTATCACAGACACAGTTTACAAAAATTTGTTCATTGCTTTTTTTGTTTTTTTCCTGCCTGCTGTTGATCACTTTTCTGCTTACAAAACAAGCCCAGCACCTTGCGACACATGCCGCGTATAAGCAGCGTTAATGACAACAACACAACAATCACGATTCCTAGCAAAATTGCGAGCACATCAATGCTGTGATACTGCCAGAAATTCAAATCCAAACCAGCACAATGCAAATAACTAGCACCTTTGTGTCGCGCCACATGTTCCACCCAATGCACCGCCAAGGCAAGTGGTTGCATGGGTTGGTCACGGAAGCGTTCTGACATGCTATTGACCAGCTGCATGTATGCTGGTTCCTCTATAATGCGCTTGATAGCTGCCGAAAACTTAGTAACAGACAGCTCGTTGTAATCGAGCATGATACCATAACCATTCGCTTCGGCACGTGCCATATTGAGGAATTGATCACCAAATATTGGAATACCAATGAACGGTTTGCCATGGTAAATCGATTCGGTGGTGCTAAGCAGTCCACCGTGTGTGATGAAGGCACGCACGTTGGGGTGAGCCAGAATGTCATCTTGTGGGAACCAGTCACTGATGAACACATTATCGGGTTTGCCTTCCAAGGCAGGCTCTTCGAATTTCCATAGCACGCGCTGCTTGAGACTTCGTAGAGTATCCAAAATAGCCTTGCGTTTCTCGAGTGGCAGATCCTTACTTTTTAAATTGGAACCCATGGAGAAGTAAATCACGCCATGCTCTGCGCCTTCAATGAACTTTTGTATATCGGCTGGTAGTGGGCTGCGTTTTCGATTTATATGCATGCCACCAACTTCGATCTGGTTGGGCATATAGGGCCGCGGAAAGCTGAGAGAAACGTGCTGATTGAGCAGCACAAGAGCCGTATTTTTGCGCACCTCTAACAATGATCGTTTGGCATTGGGAAAGTATCGTTCATACACAGCCACCTGGCGCGGCAAGTAGAAGAATTCCGTAAAGATGCGTTCCCAAATCACGTAGGCCATATTTCCCATGCGTTGTGGCAGCGTCATATGATCAGTAAACTGCAGCATGGCACTGGGTACATATGATGGCGGTGATGGTGAGCCAATCTGTGGTAGAAATTTTAAAATTTAAAACTTATGCCTTACAAAATGCGAAGATAATAGATCGCACTCACCAAATCAGTGTTCCATAAAATTGCACCAAATGTTCCTAGACCAATTAACGGTGCATTAAAATGTTCTGCCAGTCCGTATAAAGCTTCAGAGAGAAACACTTCACAGATGACGGCATCGAATGTTTGATTGCTACGCATCAGTGCCTGCACGCCTGGCTCATCGAGTATAGCTTCAGTCAGCATTATGCCCATGCCATGGAAATTTACGATATTTTCAACTATGCTACGATCTCGTGTTGCCAGCAAGTCGGCAACAGCACCTGAAAAAAAAAAACAATACTGCGTAATTAATTGAGTTGCTCATAGTTGTTTAGTTCAAAGTTCACACAAGTTGATTAAATTAAAAACAAAACAAAAGAAATAACGTTGTTTTGTAAAATTTTTTACTGAAAGTATTTTTTCCCGATTATTTTCGGTAATATTCTTTTAGAAACTGGTATAAGATTTCCATAATATAAAAAAAAATCGATTTCTTGTTTTTATTCAATGCTATTTTTTTATCTTTAATCCCATTTTTCTTAATATTTTAGAAATTTCTAGTGAGTTATAATTGAAATATCGTTTGTATTCATTTTATATCGATTAATTTATTTCCCGCTGTTCTACACCAGACCAAAATCGATGATACTTCGTCCAGGACTTACATATGGCCTTAAAATTTTGTCTTCAACAGCAAACGGGCTCTAAACTATTTCCCAAATAAAATTTGAAACCTAGAATACTTGCTATTGAGAGAAATTTTCGAAATTGAGATGTAAAATATTTTTCAGGAATTCTAAAAAAAAACAAAAAACCGTAAATGTTGGGTCAAGCCGTGAGTGTGGAATCCAGGTTAACGGCTGAATTGAGTTAAACCAAAAATAATGTGTGTTGGAAAAGGTCCTAAAGAACGTACAAATTGCTGCAGTGGCAGTTGATATCAGCTTCGCGGCCATCTGGGCCAAATGGGTTAAGTTCAAATATTGTAAGGGTTCCAAGTGACAAGCATTTGTTCCAAATTTCATTTGCCTAGCTTCTAGAAAACACTTTGAAACCTGTGGACAGATTTCGCAGCAGTTTTCACTGTCAGGTAGAGTTTTACTCCAGTTGAGTTTATGGCTATATATATTTTTACTTTCCGTTAACGACGAGTGGTACCTACCATACAACTTTCACATTTAAAATGCAATAGCTTACTTCATATAGAAGCTACAACTATTAAATTGAAATCGCAAGTGCATATTTTAACATCAAATCGATACAAGAAGAATGGTTAAGCTTTGACAAAGAGTTGTGGCAGCTCCAATACAACTCTGAAAAATTAAATGCAATAATTTGACAAGTATGCCAGTTTATGTAATACAAATTAAAACGAAAGAGATACAATCAGACATAACCACTCTAAGCAATATGGTTAATATTGCGTAAATGGTGATACCTCACACACAAAATTTATACGTGAAATTAAAATTGGGAACGTGTGTACATACTGTTGAACCTAACTACTGAAACAAATATGGAATGGATAGGTCAATGGGGCCGTGGTGCCAGCCATATAAGCCTGACTCTTACAATGCAATAAATTACCAAATATGGAAGGTACACACTTGAACTTAAGAATGGAAGTTCACACCATCAGGCACAACCAACAGAGATTGTGGAATTTTAGAACGGAGGGTAGAAAAACCACTACCTAGAAATAATTAATACACTAAGTGAAAAAGTAATGTAGTCAGTACAGAGGCAGCTAGTAAAATCTATGTTCTGCAACTTGTTTAGGAACGCAACGAGACTAGTATTAACTGAAAAAACGGAGCGTGTACTGGCTACATATCAATTAATTCACTTGTTGAAATGAATGAAAAATGTATTCAATACAGCATGTTATGTGTTGAATACATTTCAGACTTCAATGTGTACAAGCAACGTGTACTCAATCAACGTGTGATGCAATTTTTTACAAAAAATTTTTTTAATACATAAAATATAGACTCAGTACATTTCTCGCTTGCAACACGGCATCGTACACATGCTATATACTAATTACAGCAAACGTGTACACATCAATGAAAGCAATAAATGTACTCAATACATAAAATATAGACTCAATACACATTCCCCTCATACGATTGAAGTGACACATATATTTAGTACATAAAATACTCAGTACACGTATCGGTTGTACATCGGCACACGATTTTGCTGTTTTTTGTCATTCGTATCTTGATTTTAAAATAAGCAACACTTCCAAAGCCAGTAGAAAATCAGAGCGGGAATGAGTTCATCTACTGTACTCTGGAGCAAAAGCGATGAATGGTTAAGAAAAAAATGGCTGGATTTCTATAAGTGATTTATGTTGTGTTTATCTATGAGAGGGTGATTTAGGCGCAGACATGAACTATGAACAAAAACAATATAATGAATACATTATGTATGTAGTCATTACATAAAATTATGCACTTAAAATATTTAATGAGCAAATTATGTATGTACTCATTACATGAATGTATGTACTAAAAATATGTAAAGAGTAAATTATGAATGTGCTCATTACATAAATTTATGTACTGCAAATATACCCTGAACAAATTACGTATGTACTCATTACAAAAAAATATGTATTGAGTACATTATGTATGTATTAAGTACATGAAAATTGTTCTAATATGCTGTATACATCACAAATGTTCATGCCTTTATGTAATAGGTCAATATTCTATGTAATACGTGCATCAGAACTGTGCTCATTACATAAAATTGTTAACAAGAATTTGTGATGAGTACAGTGTGAATGTACTCGCCATATAAATCCACGAATTCACGACACATCTTTATGTGTTGAGTATAAAGAATTCTTTATTGAATATATCACCGCTTAAAAGCTTTATATACTCAATACAGATTTCAACATGTACTCAATACAAGGAAAATGTAAAATTTATGTGTGCAGAAAACTATGCCATGAGTACAAAAATTTATGTGTGAGTCCATAGGTTTTTCCCTCTGTGTAATGATGTGTCATGAGTCCCATATAATTTTCGCATTTTAAATTCAAAAGTTTGTTATGTATAAGAGGTGAAGTGTTCAAATTAAGTGTGAGGGTACATAATTATACCCTAAACCTGAAAGGTCAGGGTATATTAAGTTTGTGCAAACGTTTGTAACGCATAGAAATAAGCGAGTCCGGTATAGAAAAGTATATATTCCTGATCAGTGTCACCTCGTGAGTCGAGCTATTTGTACATTTTTCATCAAAATTGAAGTTCATATTCATCCGTCTATGGACACGCCCATTTTCAATACTAATATTGTATTTTGAAAAAGTAGGTTTAGGGTATTTCATAGTGGGGCTAGACGGACATTAGACTTTCTTAACTTGTTTTTTTATAATATTTTTATGCCATAATGCTGTTCGTTTTTTACAGCCCTTCTAACTTCGTAAGCCACAAACTATGGCTTCTATATTTTAATCCAGACTAATGCCATATCAATTTAAACGCTTGCGTGTCCAGTACAAGTATGCAGGAGAAAACGCAACTAAACTCAGCTTGCTTTCTACGTTTACCAAAACTCAATTTGACAAATGCCTTAAAGTATGCTAATGTTTAGATAAAAATATGCATTCAGTTAGATTTTAGGTGCGGTCAGGTGCGTTCAACAAAAGCTGCTTCTCAATTGTGCAAGTTTCTATTTGCAATTTATTAGTTACAAAAATAAGCCAACAAGCAAATAAAAAAACTTGGGCAAGTTTTTAAGATCAGGTTTTCTCATCAGTCAGTCAGTATGGGCCTAAAAAAGCTAAGGTTTAAGCTTTATTATTTATTAAAACTATAATTTTTACTAAAAAAATATGACTGGGATAAGATAACTTTGAGGGACAGCCCTCATTTATTTACCATAACTTGAGTTTCAAACTTGAAAACCTAGAATTATTTTAAAAAAAGACTTCCTTTGTTACACAATGCCACACAAAAAAAAAACTTCAAATATCTCAATGGTTTCTAGTTGTGCATGGTCTATATATTATACCCTCATACTCAGTTTTATAGCGTTAGGTCAAAAAAGAGAGAAATTCAAGGTCAAATTTCACCTTTAAGTCTCAAATTATTTTTTATAACTCGAAAACTCAATCCAAATCCTATGTAGTAACTGCATCTAAATATTTGTAAAAAAAGTTACGTAAGGGGTTAATATTTTCTTCGAGGGCGAACAGGGCTTTAAAAAAACAAAACAAAATTTTCAATAGTTCAGTTACTTTGTATTTTTCTTCAAAAACAATCAGATTTTGCTGAATTTTTGCATAAACTTTAAGTAAAATAAAATAACCCACCTCTGAAAAGATGACAACAGTTACATGTGCGCATCCAAAGATATTCATATTCAAAGATTACCAAAGATGGTAACTTCGATGCGTGAAATCATTTAGATGAAAATTATTGATCCAACAATTTTCTTCAAAACTGTTCTTTCTCTCTTAGTTGATCTTATCCGATAAAACTGAGTATGAGGGTATAATATACAGACCATGCACTACTAGAAACCATTAAGATATTTAAGGTTAATCCAATTGAACCTAAATTTTCGCACAGTGTGTTTTTCAGTTAAGTTTTTAACGGTCTAACGGTTTTATTTAAAATAATTGCCTGAATAATGTCGACTTTCCTGTTAATTCAAGAATAGTAAAAATAATTGCAATAAAAAGAAACTTAACAGGGTTAATTCCATGGTAACTCGTGTTATATTTAGAAAGTTTTGTGGAGCAAAATTAATCTTTAAGTTTTTATTATCTAGAGAAAATGCACTCTTAATGAAAATAATGCGATTTCTATATAAGAAGTTGTTTTCAAAATAATTGAAATAATTATATAGGTTAGTAAATCTCCTTTCCATATTTAGATATCCATGTTCAAGGAGTAAAATTCTTTCAAATTTTTCTGCGATATTTGTTGTTGGATTACATTTGGCATAAATGAAAGCTGCAGGATTTCACAAAATTCATCTTTATTTATAACAAAATATTTAAAATAATAAAAACTTATGCGGTAGCTCTCGTTACAAAAAATTGGCAACTATCATTCGGCTCTTATATCATGAAACGGAGCTCTAATGCAAATCTTTTATTACAGCAAGAAGCTCAAAACTTAAAATTAAAGAAGCAGAATCTCGGAGAAGAGTTCATTTTGCCTCTTCAGTTTGGATTTTAAAAAAATAACGTTATACTATTCAATCTTTTTAAAATTTCACAAGGATGTTTTGAATAATCTGCTACAAAAATAAACTGAATTGTTTCGGTTTCTTTACGTATTCAATTGAATCCTTCAATACACTCAGAAAAAAACACATATCTGTCTCCGATGAAAAGTTTCTCTTTTTTCGATAATACCAATTTTCTCATATTCAAATAAAATTTCCTTCAATTAGAATAAATTTTAGCATTATCGATGAAATATTTCTTTGCTTGTAGGAAATGGAAATATTTCTATGTCTCTGATAATGATGAGTATTTTTCTCGCACAAAAATATTCTCATTTATAGAGAAAAATTTATTGACAATGAGAAATTTTTTCTTTATTTTGATGAAAAATTCACTATGAGACGTATTTTATTCAATAAAAACAAATCTTTTCTCAAAAATAAAAAAGTATTTTTCTCTAAAAACGATATATTTTTATATATTTCGGTTTTTCATAGAAGCTTTTTTTCCTTTTTGGAGAATTTTTAGAGAAAAGCATTCTCTTCAAAGTCCATACCATTTTTCTCTACATATGATGCTGATGCCCCCAAGTCTGAGTTAATCTGGAATGCAAAGGTAGCAGATTACAAGTTCCGGAGAGCAAAAATCTGAAACTTTTCTCGAATAGCCCAGAAATTAGTCTTAAAAAATGATATTTAATGTTTCGGAATTTTTTTTAACAACCTTTTGAATTAAATCGATTTTATAATTATATATAAAAATATGTAAATTTAAATAATAAAGTTTGTCCCATAAAATATTTGCAATTTAATGCAGGTTTTTATTTAAAACTTTAATTAAATAAAATAAAATTGAGTGGAAATACATTTTTTTATGTTTGCTGTATATAGCACCCAACTATAAATAAAGGTGAGTCTAATAAATGAAAAATTAAAATCATTTAGGTTAAATTGGTTTGTTTTTTTTTTCAAGAAAAACTAGCATAACTAGATTTATTTTCGCACAGCAACGAGCATTTGTAAAAAACAAAATCAAGAGAACAAAAGTCTCTAAGCAGCGTGAGCAGCGTTGTTTCGCAACAGCTAAATTAATATATATTTGTATTTTTAGACTTCGCATAATTTTTAAGTTTTAAATAATATACGCATTTGTTAATTCCAGAGAGCTCAAAACTGAGACCAGAACGCTGTTCTATTCGTAAACAACAAAATAATTAACCCCTTCATGCTGTATCACAAAAAAGCACACCAACGATAAGTCAGACACGAGGAGCACTACTTTATTCCATACAAAAATCTATTGCTATTCGTGTCGTGCTTTTTACGTGGTTTAGTAAATAACTAATGAGTAATAAGCGTTCTAAATCAAAATATTTTCTTCAATAATCTTTCTCGTGTCTAAAACTCTATGTTTATATGTATTTAAGCCAAATATTAGATCTTTACGAGCTAATATCGTGTTAATTTACAAACTTTTGATCTTTTAAATCTTCGCAATGCAATGTGTTGTGTTCCCAGACCTATAGTAATAGCCCATCCACAATGACGATAACGGGCGACGAGCGTCAAACGTCACTTTTATTTCACATGTATTTCTTATGGGAGGAAATTTTGGAGACAATCGCGACGACATTGTTGCCCGACATCAAATGTCGCTATAGCCAGCTTCAATTTAATTCTAATTTGGCGACAAAAACAGACGACAAAAAGAAATTCAGCCATTGTTTACATTCTTTTTTTTTTCGTGCTGGCTGCTCGAGTGCTCGTTTCTATGTTCAATTTATATATTTAATTGCAAACTTTGATGAGAGTTTATTAAATAATATAATTTAATTTAAATTCAATTCAATAACCTGAACAAATATTGCTAATTAAAAATCTTACCAATTATTGAAAAATAATTTCTTCGCTTTTAATTTTTAATTCGTTTTGAATAAAGCTTTATGTTTTTTGTTTTTGAGTTTGTACTAAGATAGTAGTGTTTAAGATAATATCAACTTTTATCAAAAACCACAATTTCAATTAAAATAATTTCTTGTAAATGTCAAAAGCACTTTCTGACATGATTCAAAACAAAAAAAAGATTAAAAATTTCAAGTCGCCCGAAATTTCTCTACAACGACAGAGTGGAGACCTGTCGTTCGTCGCCCGTTGTCGTCATTGTGTATGGGCTATAAGTAATACCATATAAACCAGAAAGGTTTAATAAAATAAAAAGTAGCTTTAAAGGTTTAAATATTTCATAAAAATATTTTGTTTATTGAGATAAGTGGTAAGTTTTTATTGCTTACTTGAAAAAAAAGCATTTTTAAGATTTTAACAACTGAAGCATTTCTTCAAATGATGATAATGAGCACCTTTCTAATATTTTTTTATAGAAGTCAATTTAATACAAACTTACTTATAAAATTATATAAATTTTGTTGTTGTTGTTCTTGCTCATCAAAAAAATGAGCAACCGAACGATATAATTCTCAGTTGGTTTTTGTTGCTGTTAGTATAAAAGTGCAGAACATAAATTAAAAAAATATATTTTCCTGTCCGAATTGGATCAAATTTCTAATTAAGACAATGAAAATATAATTTTCAATTTGCGTCTGGTCATAATTTTTTTTGGCTTCTTTGATATCTAAGCCCTTTACATTTTATCGTCTTTTGCCTTGCATTATTAAAATTCATAGAATGTCTCATCCCAAAATTTCTTAGATTAGACATATGAGAGCATGTTAACTTGTTTTATAATCCATAATCCATAAATGACATACCATGGACACAAATGAACATGTTTTTTTTTTATAATCAATAACAAAATGTCATAAATTGGGTCCAAGTGGACATATTAGTTTTTTGACAAACAATCCAAAAATCATACACATTATGCTCAAATAAGAGTTTTAATTTTTTTTGATAAGCAATAGCATTTGGGCTTGATATCAAGAAAATTATGGCTAACCTCGGAATCACTCCAAAAATAAACTGATTTGGGATTGTTTTCAGCTCAAATTTCTCTCCTCGTAAACAGTTTGTTCTTTAAATAATGCAAATTATATATAATATCTTTTCAATAAGATATTAAAGTGTTGGATAAATATGCCAAAAAACGAAGCCATAGTTCAGATTTCGCTTTGCTATTTGATTTTCAAACAGAGTTACGAAATTATGCAAGCTACTAAATTCAAAAATTTAAGCCTATAATTTTACGAGTGTCTAATACTTTGTTTTGTAAAAGTTATTTAAAATTGTTGTTGTACTGCATGAACAAATATAATATTAATATATAACTTCACTGAAGACTGAAAAATATTTTAAACACTTTAAAAAAAAAATCGTTTTTAAAAAAATCGTTAATCGTGAAACGAGCGTTTAACCGAATATTTTGTTGTTATGATTTTATTTTGTATAAAATTGTCATTTTTGTGAACTGCATCGTTACTCAGCGTGATATTGTTTTTAAATCAGATTATTTTCATATGCTCACCACGTAATATAATGGTTGCTCATATCCGCAACTACCATGAAGTCTCACATTTTGGTTTGCGGCGTCTGCACCCCCCAAATGGAGGTCCTAAATCCACGATTGCAATATGTTTCATTTGGTTTCTGTTTTTTCTCCAATTTTATATAATTCCATTTTGAATCAAAAATAATTGACTGATAATATATCTAAAACCCACACTCAAAATAAAAACACTGTGTTATTGATAAATTCTTATGCGTTATTGATAAAATCTCTGTCAATATACGTCCAACAAAAAGTTTTGTCAATATTATCAAAACGCTGTTAAAATAACAAAACCGCTTTGTTATTTGATAATGAAATTATCAATTTGCAATTTGCAAAAATGTTAATTAATTTTGTGGATTTGTTAAAATTTTATCAAATTTAATAGTTTTTTTTTGTTGAATTGATAAAGCTTTTTATCAATATGAATGAAACTATTATCAATATTGATAACCCTTTTGTTGATATGACAAATATGTTTTGTTGTTTTGATAAAATTTTTTATTATTTTGATAATTTTTTTTGTTAAATATGTTACTTTGTTTTTGATAAAAAATTTTGAATTTTTGTTGTTATTTTGATAAAAATATTTCATTATTTTGATTAATATTTTTGTCAATATAACAATATATTTAAGTAAAATCCAAAAATCGTTGGTATTCACCTATTAAAATTTACACATACTAATTTAAAATTTCGATTATTTAACTAACGAAAATTCAAAATAACATGCGAAAAACAAACATGCTCCGTGAATAAGATCACGTGAATATGAAAAAGAGCCTTTCCATTATTTGAAACTAACTTTTTCAAGATTCCACAATTACTACTTCTTGAAATAAAATTTGATAGTCTCGTTTTTAATGTTACCATTTATTTTAACAATTATAAAGAAAAGAATCAAGAATTATAAAAATTAATTTTTTTTTTTAAGTTAACTTAGCATAAAAAAGTTTAAAATAGAAATAAAAATAAAGGAATAATTAAGTAAAAAATAATTATTTAAAAAAACACATTTATGTGTGATTTATATTCATTCTTCAAGTTGTGAGCAAAGGAAGCTTACATTTGGGTGAAGTTTTTCGCTTTTTATGTTTAAATTATAGCAACACTTTTGTATAAAACTCCAAATTAATTTTGATTCTACGGATACTTACAGTTGAATATTATATAAATTTTGAAGCAAATACTCATCAGAGTATAGCACAATATTTTCTGGGTTCAACACGCTACCAGTAAGTATGATTAGAGGTTGAGTTGATACCTTCATTTCTAATTTCTGCCGGCGCTCGGCTTCTGCTTCTTCCACTGTTCTGCCGACTTTCATGAAAGAGTTTTGAGAGTCTTTGATAGAGTGCTTAACCCTTTCAATGGCTTGACTAGAATAATCGTGGACAATTTTTTTGAGCTTATATTCCCATCATTTAAGCAATAAAAAGATTAAAAAACATCCCTCTGATTTTTACATGAGCTGCTTTGCTTTTGGCAGGCTGTCTAATATAATGGACAAAACCACGACGTTATAAAACATTGTATTATAATATTTTAGTTCAACTAAAACAACCGGAGACAAATGCAAATGCGTTTTTTATGCAAATGTTATTATAAAAAAAAAATTATACTTTGCACACCAATCACAATAATCACTTCTTTTTTGTTTAAGTTAAACCTTATATATCTCCCTAAAATTATTTTTGTCATGTTTGCAACTTCATTTCATAGTACCAACCTATTTGATTTTAGAAAAGACGTTGGAAAAGAAAAAAAGAAATTTTTTCCGAAGTGTCCAATATATTGGACAAATCCATTGAAAGGGTTAATGTGCACTTTGTTTCCTTTTTCAACTTTGAAAATCTTGGATGTGGAAACAAGGACCGCATGTAACAAATATGAAATCGTTGCATATCGCCCATCTGATAATAAAAAAAAACATTAAAGAAGAAATTATTAACTTGAAATGCAAATTAATAAAAAAAATAATTCTACTTACTTTCTGTTGGATTTTATATTTGTTTTCACTCTTTGAAAAAAGAAAGACTACTGTTGTCCTTTTCATTTTAAAGTTTTATAACTTTAAAGTCGTAATCAATCTATAAGAAAAAGTTCAAAATCAATAGAAAAAATATTTAATTATAAACATCATATTTTTATCAGTTTAAATCCAAGGGGGCATTTGTAATGTTTCCAGCTATTAAAAATGTCTTAAGTCTATAATGATTCCGCAACCTTCGCAAGTCGAAACTAAGCTGTTGCTGAATAGTGAGTCTCTTTTTCCAGCCAGCTGCTATTGTTCTTTTTTATTGCCTCCAACATAGTATAATTACAAAATTTAAAGTACAACCAAAAACTGCTCAAAATAATTAATCTTATAAATTTAAAGAAAATAAGATGAGTATTACTTTAATTCTGAAAAAAAATTATAAAATAAATACTGACTAATTTCATTTTAGAAATGAAAAGCTAACAGCAAAAGTGCAAGATTAGTTACCATTAAAATTTCTACTTAATTTTAATTTTTAACAAGTTTCACTTGAAACCGAAAAGTTTTTTTAAACTAACATCAACTAAACTCGCACTTCTTACATGACTTTAAAATTATTTTTAAACTTTTTAAAGTAATATTACTCACCATAATTTTCTGCCATACTTTCAAACGTTGTTGGAATAATATTTGTAAACCCAATGGTACTCGATGGTTTCCAAAGAAAGCTTCTAATTGTTTTTCTGTGATAATTATAAGTGCCTTTCGATCTATTTCACACTCTTAACAAAGATATTATATTAATAAAGTTGTATTAAGATAATTTTATCGAATAACTTAACCAGTAAGTATTCCAGAAGCTTCGTTGTTTTAATTTTTTCTAAATCCAGTTGCAGCTCCGCTATGATTTTTTCCAAATTCTTCTTTCTTTACTTTCGTGGAATTTGAAAAATGACTCTTTTATTCACTCACTTCATTTTCATACTTTATCACTTAATTTTGCACTTAAAACGTATTTATTTTACTTTTTTAACGAGAAGAACCGAAAGCCATGAGAAATAATTATTTAGAAATGTTTAGAAATGAAACGCAATAGCGGCGTCTGTTATTTATTAAATAAGTTTTTGTATTATTGATAAAATTTTTTCAAATCAATTAAAAATGTTGTTAAAATTAGAAAATTTTTTCAATCAAGCGAAAATATGATAAAACTTTATCAAAACAACGCATAACTTTGTTGATTTCAAATAAAAACTATCTATTAAATTGATAAAAAATTTTGTTGAAATGATAAAAAAAATTAACAAAAAAATTTTACAGATTTGTTAAAAGTTTTTGCTCTATTGACAAATATTTGTTAAACTTATAAAATAATTTGTTAATAATTATGTACGTTCTTTAAAAATTGATAAAGGTTTTTTCAACTTAACAAAATCTTTTATCAAATTTAATTTTGATAAATATTTTTTATCAATATGACCAAAAAATTGTCAAATTAAATAAATATTTTTGTTAAATTAACAAAACATGTTCAAATTGACAAAATTCTTTTGTTAGAGATTAACAAAGCATTTTTGTTAATAATACAGTGAATATTTTTTTGAGTGCATAAAATCCATGCTTTAAAGAAAAAAACAACTTTAATCGAGATATGAGCTGAATGAAAATTACTTTGTGTGATCTGCCGAAATGACAAAATGCGACTCAAGTTGTTCTCACTTATAAAAATAAAGTTGCTGTGTCAGCACTAGTAAGCAATAAAAGTATTAATAAAAAAAAAAAAAAAAACACAAACACACTTCTTTAATGACTGCGTAATATTTATGTAAACAAACAATAAATGCAGCAGCAAAAAAAAACAAAAAAATTAGCTATAGACTCTACAATTTGTGTTGGCAAAATTATTATCAGAACGCTGATTCACTCACCTTCCATGGCCTTGATTATTGATGGCGTAGGTATATCAACATAGTTTTTCATAGGCGTCTTTAAAGGGTACGGCGATATCATCGTCACCTCGTGACCCTTTCTAGCCAGTTCCTTCATTAGCGATGAACCAACAATGAAATGTGACTTGGCGCTGGTATGCAAAACAGCCAAATATTTATAGCCATAAACCGAGGAGAGGCCACACATGAGCAGCACTAGCCACAGCATAAATTTATTAAAATTAAAATGCAACATGTTTGCTTTTTTAAAGCTATAAATATATCACACTTTAAATTTATGACGCGTACGTTTATCGACGAGTGGCTTACAACAGCACTTTTATTTTATTTTAAAACAACCGATACAAATAACTGCCACCCTTCGTTCAGCAGCTTGCTTAGCGTGCGGTAGTTCGACATGTAATGATCATATTTGTTATTCTACAATAGCTTCTTAACAAGTGTCTGGCTAGCGTAGTTTGAAAATACAAACGAACGCATCATATTCGATAAGAAAACATCTACATAGCAACTGGTCACTGTTGTTGTTGTTGTTGTAATTAGTGTTGTTGTTGTTGTTATTGTTATAGAACGTATCAGCAATGATTTTCATAATATTTGATTTGAAGTTCTTATACTACCATGACACTCAAAACTAAACTGATTAAATAAGGCGCAGTTAGTGTTAACCCGCATTTTCTATCTTAAGCTGGTTATTAAATAATATTTATAATATATAATAACTTAGAAATATGAGATAATAATTTGCCATTTATTGAAAGAATTTTTGACATATTTAAGTATATATAAAAAAGAACATAAATAATTGGTACGTATAATATTTTGTCATTGTTGTTTTTATTTTTAGACAATAATATGACACATTTTCTTACCGACAGGCTAGGTCACCGGTTTAATTGGCTATTTGGAATAACTTTTGACGTAGAATTACGTCTTACAGCGCGGTTTGTATGGAGTCGTTTTAACAGATTTTTTTCAAGGTCATAAAACTTTTTCACTAATACTTTAGGGTATAGTTATAGCCTTTAATACTCATCGTTCAAAGATAATAAACATATACTAAAATATCAGATATATCCTCCGCTGAATGAATATCTTATTTTGGATTTTGTCACAATTATATTAAAGTCACAAAATAGTAAAATATAAGAAGACAAATGCATGTTCTTATATAAGAAAATCAATCATCAGCTGCTTATGCTGTGCTTGCTGCTTTCTTTGTTTTTGTTTTCTTGTTTTTACTTATGTTGGTTTTGTTGTGACCGAACTTGGTTCTCTACTCAACGTTAAGAGGGTGATCCGATTAGATTTAACTCTTATGAAAAAAATGACTTGCATCATATTTTGTTTTGTGATATTACCCAAAAGATGGCGCTATCTGTTCGGCTGACATGATGTATGCATCTAACGATCGTTGGTTATTGCGTTTATTTTTAATTTAAGAAATGAACCAGGTTTCGAACCAACTCATTTTAGTGTAGCTTGCAAACTATACATCGGACAGAGATGAAAGTGGCACCCGCGGAAGGCATTTGAACAGCTTGAGATATAGCCACCTCCCGATTTCTTGAAAAATCGGGACATTCACTTAATTTGAAAATTAGAAGTAAAATTGAGTATGGCTCGCAAACCATACATCAGACAGAGCTGAACACCAATGCAAAGGACATTCGCTTAGCCTTCTTTTCAACTAACTCAATGAACTCAACCTGTCAAAACTTAACAAAATTATTGAAAGAATTTGACATTTTGCTTGTTTCTTTTGCTTGCTCTATAAAATATGTGCATAATAGACAAAACAATTGGAAAGAGACAAAGCAGAAACGGTTACTATTTTAACGGAATTTTACATCTACACCAAGCACCGGATTAGAGCATTTAGTTTGGATCTTTTAATAATAAAAATATTAATTTTTACTCATTTACATATCGGCAAACCCAGAAAAAGTAAACCTAAACCTTAAAAAACAAAAATGCTTTAAGTTCAATAAAAACACATGCAATGATAAGGATATTGTTTGTGTTTTCCTACGGTAAAAGCATTTAAAAAAAAACATATTGTATCCTTAAATTTTAACTGATTTTATTGAAGTATTTTTAATCTGTAGAAAGTTAAATAAATTGTAGCTTTTTATTTTTTGTAATTTGGTATTTCGAGATTTAAATATCAAAGCACATTTACATAATATTCACAACTGAAACATTTTCTGTTGAAAAGTAAATATTAAATTTTTTTAAAAAAATCATTTTATTTCGAAAAATATAAATTAAAGAAGTGATTCAAGGGTAAAACGTGAGTGACAATTTTAATTGATAAGTTGGATTATCTTGGAAAATAATTGGCTGGCATAATTCATGTCTTGGATTTACTTTTTATATAAGATTAGTGAATTTTGTATTTTTTTAAATCAAGCAGAGGTAATTATTTTTCCTTAAAAAAGCATTTGAAGAAGTGAAACGTGAGTGACACTTAATTTTTTTTTTGTTTAGTTTTTTATTAAAAATGAAAGAAGATGGCGAAAACATCAAAAAAAAGTGAAAGCCGACACTATGAAAAAAATTTAGAGAAAAATTATAGTTATAGGCGGATTCATATAAGAAAATAAACTTTGCAAAGATTAAAAATATCTAATTAAATCATTATTTTAAGCCTTTAGCCTCGATGGAATTGCTAATAGGTCAGTAATATCGTCAAATTTGTTACGGTATTTAGTTTTTAATGAGCGTAAGGATCAACGACTTTGGGTTTCGTACAGTTCAGGGTTTACATACAGATTCGGATGCAGGACCGGAATAAATTTTGTGAAAATGATATATATCTGATATAGCTTTTATGTTGTTTTTATATTTTGTATTATTTGTTAAACTATATTATGCTTTACATAATCCTTTCCATAAAAATTTTTTCTTTTTTGTATAAAAATTTCCTTAATATTAAAAAAAAATTTTTTTTTACAAAATATGCTTAATAAAGTTCACCAGATTAACCACGATGCAAAAAAAAGACAATAAAAATTGTTTTGAAACGTGAGTGACACCGACTCGAAACGTGAGTGACAAAATCAGTGTATGAAAAAATCTTTAAATTCTTAAAAAAAGCAAAATTTTGTTCTGCAGTTAAAATTTCTACTCAATTTCGTTTCGGAAAATTACTTTATTCTTTATATTAACTCAAACAATTCGCAGATTTAAAGGAATTTGTAAGAAGAAGTCGTAAAATGCAAATCGTTCGAAAACGTGAGTGACACACCATTTAATGATAGTTTTTTCGAAATGTGTACATAAATATAAAACTTTTTTCATGAACTTATAATAGTAAGCTTATGACTTATTATACCCATTTAATTTTGTGTTAAAAGCGTTTATGTTTAATGGAGAAAAATGCATGTTTAGTGCTATGACTGAAACGTGAGTGACACTGGATTTGCCGATATGTCTTAAAGTGAAACAATAAGTCTTGAATTTTTATTTAACATTTTCTTTAAACTGTTAAACTGTTGCAAGACTTTTTGTCAACTCGTCAAAGTTAATCGTTTGCAACAAATTATTTTCAATACAAAGTTGATCATGGCTACCACGATATTCTTTCTGTTTTTAATAGTTTGATATCTATAAAAAAAGCAAAAGCTATCTCTTCAGGTGGAAGAGATACTTCAGGTGGAAGTTTCATAAGCGAAGTTAAGGTTTTTTAATTCACAAGGAATTTTACTTTCACTTCTACGTTTTCGTTTTCAATATCCATTAATTTTCACAAGAATCCAAATTTTTTTCGATTGGCATCGATTAGCATTTTTTTTTAAAAAATTTTTTTTTTAAATTATAATAAATTTTTACATTTTCGAAGAAATATGTTTTCCAGGTGGGAAATATTTCATGTCTCTAATTATGATAAGTATTTTTCTCGCACAAAACATTCTCATTTATAGAGAAAAATTTATAGAAAATGAAAAACGTTTCCTATATTTTGCTAAAAATTTACTTTGTGAAGTATTTTTTTAAAAAAAACAAATCTCTGCTCAAAAATAAAAAAGTCTTCTTCTCTAAAAACGATATATTTTTATATAGTTTTCTTTTTCTAGGAATCTTTTGTATCATTTTTAGGTAATTTTAAGGATCACATTTTGAGAAAAGCATTCTTTGGGGCAAAGCCCATACCATTTTTCTCTAAATATAATGCCTTTTTTTATCATATTCCGAGAAACTTTTTTCTGACGTTAGCTTATCAACTAAAGCAAAAGTTTTGATTTTGAATCTATCAGCACCAGTCATATTGATGGTTTCGGGTTATGTGTTGCTGTTTTCCTAGTTATTTTTCTATAATAGTCTTGACAAACAAATCAATTCAGGTTCTTAGCACTATTCTCAAACCCTGAAAAAGCATTTTGCAAATCTGTTACGAATTCGATAAGTGAAGAAAGCAGCTATCAAATCAGTATCCACTTTTTGCAAATATTAGTTGCTTGCATTGAAACGTTGTATCTCTTGATGCATTATCACCATTCATTAAAAATATTGCGATCATTACCAGATGAATTCTGGCCCTAAACTTAATAGAAATTTTAAGCCTAACCATGATTTCTTACAAATATACTTTTTTTAAAAATTTTAAAGTCGATTATTTTCAAATATTTTTTATATGGCATGCCATGTTTTTACAATAAGCACTTCATATATAAGCGACAGCGGGGTCCTTACCTGGTCGGGGCCGGGGGCTGCAGCCCCCCCTAGCCCCACCAAAATTCGCGCCTGTCTACACCTATGATACTTTCGAAACTATTTCTAATTTTTTCTTACTATAAATAATTTGGCACTGTAACCTATTTGAAGTTTGAGATATATGTTGGGCATAACTGAAAAACTAAGGTTGATGTTAAATATCTATTTGGCAATAGGAAAATTTGAAACAAGAATGTAATTCTTTGAACTGAATATATTCACCCATTAGCGTAGTGCACAAAAAAATGCACATTTGTTGGAATTGATTGCTGTTAATTAATAGATGTGCGAAATGTAACAGTTTCATTTCATTACAGTTTATTTTTAGCAATTGTGTAATTCATGCTAACAACTTCATTCGCGTTAATTCACGTAGATATTTAAAAAACGTTCGTATGTATTGCGAAAAATTTTCAAATTTTACTCACTTATTTACTAATGCATATTTTTAATATGGACATATCTTAATTCTAGCATCAACGATGATGACAGTAATCGGTAAAATACTGTGACCCACAAAACTGTTAATAAAAATGTATCTTTTAATATTTCGACTTATTACACCCTAAACCTGAAAGGTCAGGATACATTAACTTTGTGCAAACGTTTGCTATACCCAAAAATAAGGTAAATACCGACTTCGGTATAGAAAAGTATATATATTCTTGATCAGAGTCACCTCGTGAGTCGATTTAGCCCTGTCCGTCTATCCGTACGCCTGAATGTTGTCCGTAAACATAGGATAAGGAGAAGGAGTTGAGATAATTGCATGAAACTTGGTATACATGTTGACATGGACCCAAGAATCTGCACTATTGAATATTTGTGGAATCCGTCTATGGACACGCTTACCTTTCATTCAATAAAAAAATGAAAATCACTGTGTAGTTTTATTAATGATTTAGAAATGAAATTTAGTATGTACCAGCGTCATCTTAACAGAGAGGCGAGTGAACGAGTTTTTCGGGCTCCGGAAAACTCGAGCAAAATTTGGAAAAAATTGCAAATACCATATGAAAATCAATGGGCCCGTAAAATATTAAACTTAAAAATTTTAACTCATGAAAAGTCAACAAAATTCAAAATTTTTCAGTTTTTATTTTCACAACATGAAAATATTGAACATTTCATTTACTTAAATGGCTTTCTTGCGGCATTTAGCGTTAAGAAATTTTTCAATAATTTCGTCAACATTCAAGCTATCAACAACATCAGATTCGATTGAAAAGAGAGAAAGTGCATTTAACTTATATTCAGGCATTGAATTTCGCAAATAATTTATTAAATACTTTTGTGTTTAAAAAGGCCATTTCTTAGAAATGTTTCTAACAAATAAACATAAGTAAATTCTGAGAAGTATTTCAAAGTTTGAAAAAACTGATATAGCCCGTTTCAAAAGAGAAGAACATTTTTTAGTTTCATTCATAGTACAACAAATAAGGTAGCTGCAGGGCTGAGAGCCGAAAGTCAGAACTGTCAAAAAATACTGAACGAAATAGAGCTATAAAACAAGACATCAAATAATTTGTATTGAATTTGACAATTCTGACTCTGAGAGAGAGAGAGGATTGATAACCGTGCAGCTACCTTGTTTATTGTACTATGGTTTCATTTTTCAATGCGCAGTGAGAAATAATTTTTAAAGCTAGAACATTTTTTAGAGCGTAATTTCTTTCTCTTTTTGTGTTGTTCGCTGAACTTTATGCTTTTTTTGATTGATTTTACTATTTTTCTATATATTTAAATGCGCAAACATTCATAACAAATGATCGCACAAGTACGGTGTTGCACCGACGCCCGGCAGCAACCTGCATCCTGAGAGAGAAATCAAATATAAATTTCATAAAAAATAAATTATTTTCTCAAGAAAAAATTGTGAAGTGAAATTTTGGCTAACAAATTATTTTTTGACGCCCACTTTTTTTTCAATTTTGATTGGTTGATTTTGAAAAATAAAATTCAGTACTTCCGCAGCGCAGTTGCGATGAACAGCAAAATTTAGGAATATACATTAATTTTTTTTCATTTATTTTGCTGCTCAGAAAATATTCAATTTTTTTTTTAATTTTGACCGATCAGAATGAAGAACGCTCTCAAAATTATTTTCGTATTCTCTAACATGCGCGAAAATCTTCTTCTCTTTTGAAACAGGCTATAATAATTCTCCATCAATGATTGTCTGATACATTTCCTTAAGCGCTGATTATAAAGCGCTGATTATAATAGACGAAACGGAACGTTGTAGAACGATGAGAAATGTCACTTTGCAATCTATTGCATGAACTTCTTATGTGAGCGTTTATAATAAGACGGGATGGAACGGCACGCGACGTTGAGATCTATAGATTTTTGATTTTTGCGTTGCGTTCTGTTCCGTCGAGAGTAAGCAAATGCTTTTGACAAATGTTTAAACAAATATCTTTTAATTTGATTTTCTGACGCATCTTTTTTATAATGAATTCATAAATATTTTGAACACAATTTTTTGGAAATGAAGTTTAAAGAAAGGAAAATTGATGTTTTTCAATGTTTGCTTATGTTTATTTGACCCTTTTAACGATTTATTCCGTTTCTATTATAATTGCCACTTCGTTTGAAAGCGTTTCATCCCGCTACGCTGACACTTGCCTACGTTCCGTTTCGTTTATTATAATCAGCGCTTTAGGGATTGTTTTGAAACATCTGCAAAAAAGTAAGTTTTAGCAAACTGACATTCACCAATCAATTCAATATCATCTGTGCCCTTCGAATATATAAATTCAGTTACATACACGCAGAAAAATGACATTTTCGACTATGATTATAGCAAGCATATTTCTGTTTACTGTAAATTTATCTTACAATTCTGACCATACTTTGTTTGTTATTCATGTCGCTAATTTTGTGACAATCATTTTAATGTTTACTTCTTATTCCAGGAAGCATATTTTGATAGATGTGATAAGATAATAGTTTTGTTAAAAACATAGCCGCAATAAGTTTGCAACAAAAACAGTAAATTTTTTACCATGATCATATCGTATTTGTCAGAAACATACAACATGTTCGAATACAAAATTATATGTTCATACAATATTCGTGTTTGGTTTGCTTCTTTTGTTTGAATTTTGTTCGCTCACACGCCATGAGGCGATTGGCTTAATGGTTAGAGTGTTGGACTATGATGAGCGACGGTCCGCGATCAAATCCCGTTGATGTCAAATTGGTCAATTGTACTGAAATGCAATTTTTCCTTAAATTATTTGCTTGTATAAGCTTTAATATAAACAAAATAGAATTAGAGCTCGGTTTGGCTTGGGAATTGAACCTTGGATATCAAAATTCAAATCAAATTAACAAGCGCTTAACCAACTGAGCCACGAAATAAAAATTTTGCTCGTGCTCTAATTGTATACTTAGCCTACTATGAACTTAGTTGCCTCAAAACTGGTCACCGTAAGCATAATCGGGGTATTCACACTGCCTTGGGTAGTTGGGTAGATTGGCAAATGACATACATTTTGTTTTTGTAAAAGTGCCATTCTACCCAATTACCCATCTACCAATCTACTCTAGCTGACCCACTGACTTGTTTGGGTAGATTGAATGAGTACTTTTTTCATGGGTAGGTACCTTTTCCAAAAGTAGGCAATAATTTATTTGACAAAAAACTAAAACAAAGTCAACAAATTTTAAGTGAATACAATAGACAAATGTGTTAACATGAGTTATTTTAAAATTTTTGAGATACAAATTTTTAAATGCCGCAAAGTTCACGTTAAAAATTACTCCTATATAAAATAAATTTTTTACGCCCGTACAATGGCCTAAATTTGGCGTTCATAAAATGACATGAATAATATGGTGGCAACTCCTTTCTAGCTGTCACTCATCTCTCATCAGCTGTTATCAAAGATTCTACAAAGTACTCAATTGCAGTTAAGAGTGATCGCAGTAATCAAAAGTACTCAATCTACCCGAACCCAACTACCCAAGTCAGTGTGAATACCCTTAATATATTTATTGCATCAAATTATCATAGTTGCTAGTGAACACAATATATTAATCGTAACAAAGTAACGTAGTTACGCAAACTATTTATGGTAATCGTAAAATAGGAACATGTTTCTATTAAAAATAATCTTATTTGCTCTCATAAAGTTTTCTAACATAATATAGTAGTTTCCTCTCACATTATGTTTGTGGTAAATATATTTTTTTTGTGCGTGTATACTTTAAACTTCTTTATCAGTCATGGGATTTAAATGCATGAGAAAAGAATTATTTGTATTTAAACGATTGTAGGCAGCACATCATTGATTTAATTTAGTAATCAAAGCATCGCACTAGGGGTATTTGGCTCGAAAAACCGCTCAAATTATTTGTTCGTCCTAAGTAAATGATACTTGTCTAAATGAACTTGAAAAAGGCTATAAAGCTTGTTTCGACCAAATAAAGGTGTAAATTAAGTTTCTTAAGGAGGGACATAACATCGCGCCAGAGAAAACGAACCTTTTTTTGAAAAATTCATAACTCAGTCAAAAACAAACATTTTCCAAAATTAATATTGTAGAGAATTGAACAAATTACAAAAAAAATATTCAAAGAAATATATTTTTCATTCCAACATGATTTTGTAGAGCTCCAAACTGGCGGCAGAGAAAAAAACGGCGCCTCGCGGTTGCAGCGCTGGGAGTCGCAAAAACTGTCCGATCTGGAAAAAAATGACTTTTTTAAATTTTAACAAAATTTGTTATCGTATGACAGGAGTGTATGACTTTTTTTAACATTTTTTTCACTTTTTGGTGATGTTCCAAATTTGAAACGCGTTCAAAGTTTGTGAACAAAGAAAAATAAAAATGCGCTCTCACTAATCCGGCTGTAACTTTTGAGCTCTTTTCTTAGAATCTTAAGAATATTTACTAAAATACAAAATTATAAAAAAAAAACGGCCAATGTCATGTCCCTTTTCTCTTTCATTTCAAATTTTCTCTTTCATCAAACTAGACACCTATCAGGGACAATGAAATCTGGGGGAGGGGGGCAGTTTCGGGCAGCATTTTTTTCGGTTTTTGCTTTTTGACATCTTTCTTCTTTAGCCTATACCAAAAATGTTACCCAATAACACCAAATAATATAACAAAAGGTACATACTAAAAAAAAAAATATTAAAAAAATTTCCCAAAAAAAAAATTTACCTTCATAACAAATTATATATCTATATAAATAAAGCTTCAATATCCATAAAAAAAGTTGTATTTTAAAGTACATACACTGAGGGAAATATGTGTTAAAATTAAATGAAATTGTGTTCATTTTAAACGAATTTGTTTTTGAAATAGAGCTTCAAACAAATTCATTTAAATTAAACACAACTGTTCTTAAAGTTAAATTTAAAACAAGGGTTTTTGTTTTTAAAACAATGTTTTTAAATAAGAAAACAAATTTAAAACAAAAATTTTTCGATGCCATTTTTTAATTTTTTCCGAGTTTTTGATGACAGATTCGTAATCAGCGACCCTTGGGACCCTCCGAATACCGAATCTCAACTCCTTTCAATGAAGTTTGCATTTTAAATATATCAATATTGAAAAACTGAACAAGTTTTTATTTTATTTTATGTTCGATATTTTTCAAACCAATGAAAATTCAAAATTCAAAAAATGTCAAAGAAAGTTTCAAAGAAATAATGAATGAAAAAAATTGAAAGGAGTGTATAGTTGAAATTTAAACACAATTGTTTTAAATTTTGTTTTGTAGAAACGCAAAGGCGTTAAATTTATATTTTAAAAATTTTTGTTTAATTTTAAAGTATGTTTTTTTTCTCAGTGTACCTGCAGAAAAATTGTTCATAGCAACAAACTTATTTCACAATATTAATAACAAAAAAAAAAAATATTTGTTTAGGTGTGATCTTTTTCACTCAAATGAACTCAATAACAATTCAAGCTTACGATCGATGACTTTCAACTGATGCTGCGACGAAGTGTGTGCATTAAAATTTAAAAAACAAACGGTAACTTATTAAATGAGTATTAACAAAAGCTAGAAAAGAATTTTACTTCTCAACTTTACATTTTGAGAAATTGATTAATGAACGGTTTTTCGAGCCAAATACCCTTATGTGCATCGGTTGAAATACTATATCAAAAAGTCGTTCCTTTTGGTGTTCAGGATATTTTTTTACATTTACATTCCCTGTTCGTGTTTGAAAGGCTTCGTTCTAAAATTATTTATATATAACAATATTTCTTCAAACTTGATAAATTTGACTGAATATTCCATAAACCAGCAACATTTTCATTTATATCCTGTAGAGATGGTGAAGGCGATGAAGGCAAGGAAAGTTCTTCTTCACCGACAGTTAATTCGTCAGCTCTTTTCTTCGACTTCAAAAACATAACTTTTCGTTTACTTTCATTTCCATCCATTTCTATCTTGCTGCTCTAAACGAGAATCCTAATGGTTTCCTAACCTTTGTCGGTAGATTTTCCTCTTTTTCTCGCTATTCTGTTGCCTTTTTAAATTTTTGGGCACCACTTAAATATTTCCGCACCGAACCCATTGTCACACTGTTTCAAATTGATTTAAATATTCTCAACGCTCTCTTAGATAAAGCGCTAATGAAATTTAAAGCTTGTCTGAAATCAGTTTAAAAGTCAATTTCAATCTTTTAAACTCTTTTAAACTCATCTGTTAAACTGAAACCGTCTTAAGAACTGTTAAAAATCCAAAATAAGATCAATATATCGTTAGTTTTCTGGATAGCCTTAAAGTATTCAAGCATAAACTTTTACTTCTAAGTGTCGTCATGCAACTGTTTATAGCCCATTTTTGATTTTTTCGTAGAATACTCGTGTTCTCTACTTGCGAGTGATTACTTGCACTTATGGACGCAGGGTAAGATTGTTCAAGACAAAGAGACGCGTGAAGGAAAATCATTGGATACTGCGTTATCAGAATTTGGATGTGTACACAAAATCCAAAATCATCATCATCTGCTCACGAATACGCCCACCTTCCATACAACCCACAATATTGAAAATAACTTAAAAAATTTATAAAGATCTACAGGGATAAAACTTGGTATGGGAGCATTTTATATCAAAACTAAGGTGTGCACATAAAATGGGGGTTATCACCGCCCACCTCCCATAAAACTCACAACATTGAAAATACTGTAAAGAGTTTGTTTAGACCTTCGGTAATTAACTTGGTATGGGAGCATATTATATCAAAACTAAGGTTCGCACATGAAATGTGAAGTCTGTGAAAAACTGTAAAGGAATGCATGGATTTTGAAAAAAAAGAAGTAATTTATATATGTTAAACATATCAATTTATTTTTATATATGATTGGAAGTTTAGGGTATTTCATAGTTAAGGGGTCTTCTCATTGAGCAACTTTTTTTTCGACTTTTGCATTTATTTATAGCTTGGGTAGTTGTGAATATGCCCCTAAAAGGATTTTTAGAAATTCGAAATACTTTGATACAGCCTTTTTTGTGAAGCAAGGTCTTCGTTACTTCAAACTTAAAACGCGTTTATCTCGAAACCACGTTTTTCGAACTGCATGGCCGCCAGTTCAACTGAACCGATTTTCATGAAATAAAGTGGAATCGACGCAGAATTGTCGCCATTCTCGGGTGAACCTCGACCATAATTTTAAAAAATTTTTTACTGTTTTTTTTTACACTAAACTATAAAAAAAAGCCCGAAATTGAATTTTTTTTTTTGAATGGCCGCCATTTTGTCAAAAAAAATCACAAAATTAAGCTTGAGGTTCACCCGAGAATTACATCTTTACTGATTATAACCCCGTTTTTTTTTTCATTTCAGACGCTCCGGAGACCCGGAATCGTGGCCGCCGTGACGACACCTTTTTTTTCACCACCAACTTTGAAGTCTCATTACTTTTTGAACAGCCCACGTATCGAGGCAAAAAAATTTTTTTATTTACTTTGAAACTTTTGTAATACAATAATAAAAAAAAATTTTCAATTATTCTTTGCTTTTTCATATAAGAATTTTTTTAAAAAGGGTCCAAAAAACGGGTTTTGAATGAGAAGACCGCCTTAAGGTAGACCGACTTTAGAGTTTCCTTGCTTATTTTTTTAGAGTGCTTGAAGACGGAAAACTGCCTTCTGAATAAGGTTTAAAAACAAAACTTGGTCTATAGCAGCAGATTTTGATATAAGCGACCACAGTTCACAACTAAAGTTACTGAAGAATGTACATGATGCTCCACCTTCAAGTTTTCACAAAATTATTGATTAATTTAAAAACACTTCGATACAGTTTTAAAACTCTCGAATATAGTTGTAAGACTAATAATTTTGGTAGTTTGATTCCAGCAAGTGCTATTTCTTCCGAGCAATCTAATAGCGCTCTCCGGTGTCTTAAAACATATCTTCGATATAATATGACTCAAGAACGTCTAACGAACATGGCACTTCTTCGCATTAAAAAAAAAACAACTAAGGAATTGAATTTGTCGGATATAAGAAAAGTATTTGTTTCCCGAAAAGGTAGAAAGAAATATTTCGGAATTTTTTAGTTGCAATAACTTTGAAAAAGTTTCAGCATAATAAATTTTTTTTTTTTGTGTCCCGAAAAACAGCCATAATGGTATTTTAGTTAAATCATTAGTATTTTTAGTCTTTAAGACAAAACATTAGTATTTTTAGTTCGATCTGAAAGAATACTGCATTCTGTTCCTTGGAGTCACATGTCATCTTCAACTAGATATTTTGCAATTTTTATTTTATTTTGTTCTGGGTAAAACAAAAATTTATAAAAAAGTGATATATCAAGTAGTGGAATTGCAAATGATGTGAAAAAATCAGTTTGCCTAAAAAGTATAAAAAATAAACAAAGATGTCACGAAGTGTGTAACGCCCATAACGAAGAGCGGCAGGTGTAAAAAAGTATATGTGTTATTGATCAGCATCACCATCAGATTCGACTCAGCTACGTCCGACTATCTATGGACAGGATTACAGCCGTAATGTTGAAACTATGGTAATGAAATTCGATATATAAGCTTTTATCGTACAAAATTAGTATAAAATACTAGGGTAATAAAAAACCAAGTTCGAAAATTAGCTAAATCGTATGATAACCAGCCTAACTCCCATACAAAGTGACTTTTCGGATTGTTAAGACCTCTTTCAAATCCATAAGAACTATTTTTATGCCAAGAAATAATACAAATAAACTTCGGTCTCAAATTCGCACTCTGAGTTTGAAAACTGGAAAAATCGAATGAAAATCAAGCAATACTTAATGTCGTCATCAAAGCGAAATTCTCTTAAAAATCCTTAAAAAAATCAATCTAATGACTTGAAACTTTTTTCATATATGTATGCTGAGGTTGAGATTCAACAAATTCAATTTAAAACTATCCCTATCTAAAAATTAAAACTTTTATAAATATTATAAACCCATTAGTCTTGATATGTACACGTACTTTGAGTTTGATATTTGGAAAAATTGGATGAAAATAACACCTTCCATACCATATTTTAAATTTGGCCAAATCGAAGATATACTTTACTAGTTCCTCTTATAAAATTCAAACTCAATATTTTAAGGTATCACGTTGTTTCCATAAAGTCTACCGCTAGCTTGCGAGCTAGTTAGGAAGTTCTTAGAAAAATGTTAATTATATTTTTTATCATTCATTGAGTTTTATAAAGTACTAAGTTTACAACTTATATAATAGGCTATAACAGAAATTTAATCACAGTTAAGAAAATTAATTCAATTCATTTTGTGCTTTTTTCCTGCCAGCTGTTGACCACTTTTCTGCTTACAAAACATGCCCAGCACCTTCCGACACATGCCGCGTATAAGCAGCGCTAATGACAACAACACAACTATCACGATGCCTAGTAAAATGGCCAGCACATCAATGCTGTGATACTGCCAGAAATTCAAATCCAAGCCAGCACAATGCAAATAACTAGCACCTTTGTGTCGCGCCACATGCTCCACCCAGTGCACAGCCAAGTCAAGTGGTTGCATGGGTTGGTCACGATAACGTTCTGACATGCTGTTGACCAGCTGCGTGTACGCTGGTTCCTCTATAATACGCTTGATAGCTGCCGAAAACGTAACAACTGTTAGCTCGTTGTAATCGAGCATGATACCATAACCATTCGCTTCGGCACGTGCCATATTGAGGAATTGATCACCAAATATTGGAATACCAATGAAGGGTTTGCCATGGTAAATCGATTCGGTGGTGCTAAGCAGTCCACCGTGTGTGATGAAGGCACGCACGTTGGGGTGAGCCAGAATGTCATCTTGTGGGAACCAGTCACTGATGAACACATTATCGGGTTTGCCTTCCAAGGCAGGCTCTTCGAATTTCCATAGCACACGCTGCTTGAGACTTCGTAGGGTATCCAAAATAGCCTTGCGTTTTTCGAGTGGCAGATCCTTACTATTTAAATTGGAGCCCATGGAGAAGTAAATTACGCCATGCTCTGCGCCTTCAATGAACTTTTGTATATTGGCTGGTAGTGGGCTGCGTTTGCGCTTTATGTGCATGCCACCAACTTCAATGTGGTTGGGCATGTAGGGCCGCGGAAAGCTGAGAGAAACATGCTGATTGAGCAGCACTAGCGCCACATTTTTGCGAACCTCCAGCAATGATCGTTTGGCATTGGGAAAGTATCGGTTATATATAGCCACTTGGCGCGGCAAGTAGAAGAAATCCGTAAAGATGCGTTCCCAAATCGCGTAGACCATATTACCAAGGCGTTGTAGCAGCGTCATATGATCTGTAAACTTAAGCATGGCATTGGGCACATACGATAGCGGTGACGGTGAGCCAACCTGTGGAAATGGTAAAATTTTAAAATCATGCCAAACAAAATGCGAAGACAATTGCTGGCACTCACCAAATCAGTGTTCCATACAATAGCACCAAATGTGCCCACACCAATAAGAGGAGCATTAAAATGTTCTGCCAGTCCATAAAGCGCTTCAGCGACAAACACTTCACAGATGACGGCATCGAATGTTTGATTGCTACGCATCAGTTCTTGCACGCCTGGCTCTCCGAGTACAGCTTCAGTCAGCGCAATGCCCATTTCATGAAAGTTTGCGACATTCTCAAATACGCTGCGGTCTCGCGCTGCCAGGAATTCGGCAACAGCACCTGTTATAAAAAAATGCTGGTAAATTAATTGATTTTTAATAATTCTGAAGCTAATTAATCGATTATGTCTGAATACGGAAAAGTTCAATTAATTTAACCCATTAGAAGTCACTGTGCTCAACTGCGTACAGCTGATTTGATCAAAGAATTTGCAATCATTGTGCCGTTATTAAGTTTTATAAAAAAATTTCAAAAGTTTCTGAAAATAAATTTATGTGTGGTTTTTATTTTGGGTGCAAAATTATCAGTTTACACGGTTAACATATCGGGTTTAAAAAAAATCGGTTAAAAAAATTTTTATATTCTATGTATTTTTATACTTATGTTGATGAATAAATAAAAATTAATTTAAAAAATTGCCAGTTTTCATTTAATTTGTAATGGGTTAATTAATGTTAAAAAAGTATAATTGGTCAATTTTATTAACAAATTTTGATATTATTCGATGTATACAGCCGTGGACATATAAAACATAATGATAAAAATTTCTGTACATGGCTTTGTCACTGAACTTGTCCTAAACGGCTGGACCGATTTGGATGAAATTTGATGTGTGTGTGCGACTGGGTTTGTAGATGGTTTAAATCTAAAGTTTGCCCCGGTAGGTGGCGTTGTTGTTGCTGTGGGAGTATTTGAAGGGGTATTTGGGATTATAACTCAGAAATGAATTGAAAAATTGTCATGATTCCTTCGCTACACCATTATATTTTATGCATACAAAATTAAAAAAATGCAAAATTAATAAAAATAAACAAACAAAAAAATCTTTGAAGATGAAAAATGCCATTTTTGGTTTGAAATACTTCTTGAACAACAATTATTTTTATCAAAGTTTTTTGTGAAATAAAGAAATTTGTTAAGGTTTTTTTTGGAAAACTATAAAAATTAGAAGGAAAACGAAAATGAAAAAGATGGAAAGATGATTGGACGGAGAATTCATCAAAATTCCAATCAACAAACAAAAAATAAACGAATGGAATCTTTTGCAACCTGACCGAGTTATCCACTTTCAAAGTTAGCAAATTAATGTTTTATTGATTTTGTTTTCTATTTCAACAGAAAATAAAGTAAGTACTGAAAACTTTTTGTGTATTTCAGGTACCAAAATTTTTGTGGAGTTAGTTTCTTGGAAATTTGAAGCAACTTGCATGTTCTTATAGAAAACGAAATTTGTCTAATAAATGACATCTGAACCAATTATGTTACTTACCACAAAGGTATGAAAGTGCCAAATTGCAATAACATAACTTTGAAAATTCTTGCATGGTAAATTATTTACCTTAAATATTAAAGGTGTTACATGAATTGTAAAATTGGATGAGGACCTTAGTATTCTTAAATATGTATATAAACGTGGCGCTTGAGGCACAAACTGTGTGTGGTTTTGGCACCGAAGGGCCTTGGTTGCCCCTCTGCAGATAATGACATACCCCAGAGAATTATAAATTCCATGAAAAGCTTCTTGAAAACATGCTGTTTAGTCGTTCGCAGTCGGTATAAAACAAGTATGTCCAGTTGTTGATCCATTACGTACACAATTTAATACAACGCACAGCAGAATAGCTCATAAGAAGCTCTAATAATGACCTATCAAGGGCTGAAATGGCCAAATTGTTTTGAATTTTTTTATATAGAAAAGCACAAAATTTGAGAATAATTGCTTGAAAATTTGGGAGCATTTTGTTATGATTCAGAGGGTTTTTTGTACACTTAACCTGTAAGGTGAGGGTATATTAACTTTGTGCAAATGTTTGTTACACTAGAACGAAGCGTGTCCGGTAAAGAAAAGTATAAAATTGGCGTGATCCGCCCATGAACGTGCCCATCTCCCATACAACCTACAATATTAAAAGGTTCATATTTGACCTTAAGAGATGAAACTTCGCAAAGGAGCATTTTATATCAAAACTAAGGTGTGCACAAAAAATGTGCGTCATTTGACCACCAACATGCCCACCTCCCACATAACTCACTATGGTAAAAACTCTTTAAAGAGGTTCATACATGAGCTTCAAAGATAAATCTTGGTATTTGAGAGTATTGTATCAAAAACAAGATGTGCTCACAAAATGGGTGCCATCCGCCCATTGACACGCCTACCTTCCGTACAACCCACAATATAAAAAACACTTTTAAACATTTCAAATTTGAGAGATGAAACTTCGTGTGGGAACATTTTATATCAAATCTGAAGAGTGCACAAAAAATGGGCGTCATCTGCGAACCAATACGCCTACCTACCATACAAACCTCATTAGTTAAACCTGTATTAATTCTAAAGGTATAAAAAATGCATGGATTTTGATAGGAACTACGTCTATTTGTTTTTTCATTTTAATATATATTTGAATGTTATAGGAGGTTAAGGGTATTTCATAGTCCTGCCAGACCGACTTTAGACTTTCTTTGCTAATTTTATCTCTATATATAAAAATCACATGTCACTATATTGGTTTTCGTTAAGATCCGAAACCACACCACGATGAAAAAGAAACTTTGTGAATGTATATGGTTGGTTTGAGCTTGAAAAATCGTTATCGACCCGATAGGTGGCGCTGTTGTCGATTTTTACAAAAAGTTTTAATTATTTCAACGATTTTTTTATAATTTTTGCATTGGAAAATAGGGTAAAAGTTAATATTTGAACTGAGTTAACATTAATAAAAATCAAAGTTGTAAAATTATTAACCAAAAAAATAAATTTTAGCAGAAACTTTTAAAGAAAATATGGCTAAAGTTGGGCATTTGACCGTATCATATCTCATAACCAACACATAAAAAGCACCACAAAGATCAAGGTGCGCCGGGTGTTTTAAGCTAGTATAATATATATTTCTAATAATTCTGAATTTAAAATTTTGCTTTTTTCAGAAAATAGCTAAAATCAAACATTTTATCTGATAATTCAAAATTTTTGTTGTTTCTGCCAAAAAAAAAAAATTCAAATTGATCTGATTGTGAGTAAACTTTCGAAAACTCTTGGTATTTGTTTAATAAACAAATTTTGTTTTGATGTAAATAATGTACAAAAAGTAATATTTATGTTTGTTTGCATGTAAGTTATGTATGTTTGTGTGCAATAGACTCCTAAGCTACTCAATGGATTTTTATAAAACCTATATCAAACAGTTCCTGAAACTACTGCGCTGAACATAGATTACATACTTTTTGCCACGCCTCTTTTTTCACCTGTTAAAATTAAATTACTTTTACAAAAGTTTTTTTTTAAAGAAGTTGGTCTTCTGCAAGGTTAAAATATAAAATTTTTGAAAAATTTTTCTGAATTTTTAAAATTTTTAATTTTATCTAAATTCAAAATTTTAAGAGTGCCATAGTGTTAAAGTTAATGTTAATTCGTAAGTGATTTTAAGTTAAAAACGAAAGCATGGAAGTGTTAAAAAATAATTTTTGTGTGAAGTAGAAACTCAGCCCTAACAACAAAAACAAATTGGCCATTTCAGCCCTTGAAAGGACTTTGACCGAGCTTCTTATGATGAATTGTGTTGTGTGTGTTATTAAATGTTTGCACACAATTGACCGAGAACTGGATCTACATGTTTTATGCCGACTCCGAACGGCTAAAGTTCATGTTCTCAAGAAGCTTTACATGGCATTGTTTACTCTCTGAGGTTTGCCATTGTCTGCAGAACCGATCAGAAAAATTTTTTTATTGAAAAAAACATTTTGCCTCGGCTGGGGATCGAACCCGGGCTCCGAGCTTGCTAGGCTACACACTTAACCTGCATGCCACGGTCACCACCAACTCAGCCCTATCATGACTAATTTTTAACACGGAATTGGAAAAGGGAGTTTTAATTTTTAAGAGAAAGACATCACAATTGTTTTTAATATACTCGTGAATATTGACGGTTGATGAACAAATTTGAATTACTAATTTTCGAAAAGTTGTTTGATTCATCTAAAAAACAGAAACACCTTTTCCCATTCCGAGAGAAGAATTGTTCATGACAAGGCTGAATATGTCGTCAAAGCGAAGTGGACAATTCTACTACAACTTCTAGTCATAGCCGACGAAGGCACCGAGAATCTAAAAAGGCGCAAGAAAGGCGGGAAACACGCTAGTAGCGGCTTAAAGCGAACGCCTCCAGAAATATGTTAGCCAGACCGCAAGAATGGCAGGAATCACTCGAATAGATGCTTTGGGCAAGTACCACCAGATATGCAACTTACAGTTTGCAAGAAGCGCAAGACTCAGTCGAACTCTGCCTTAGAGCGAAGTCTGTGAGAATCAGGATGAACAGACCATAAGTATGAGCCAAAGGCAAATGGCTTGATGAACAAAAGGTAAACATTTTAAACCAGAGCGTTGTGAAACGTTCTGAACTCAATGAATTCAAATAACACGACATTTAATTACTCATCTGACGTAAAATATTCCACTGGAAGTTGTTGATGTTGATGTCCTTCATTGTGTAATGAAAGTCCATCATTGTGTTTTTCAAGTGGAAACGTTCAAAGTTTGTTGGCAGAATTACAACACCCATTAAAAACGCTACTTGGAGGCATTACTTCTGAATTAAGTCATATATTTAAACAGATAAGGTCATACATTTCAGCATTCTAAGTGACTTCTTTCGGTTCTAACATCTTTACAGAAAGGGGATATGTGGCTGCATTCAAAAATCAGGGAAAATTTAACTACAAAATTGTATTACTTCGACCTGAAAACAATCACAATCACAGTTTCCTCTGCCTTATTTCATAAGCCCATCCAGAGAACAGGTAGATCTCAGATATATACTTATATGAACTCAGGTATATTCCAACTGACTGCCATGATTGATGAATCATGAAAAAAATATTTAAAATACTTCTTACTCGGATAACAACGTTATGGTAAAACAAGTAAAGAAAGTCTAAAGTCGGTCTAGGCTGACTATGAAATACCCTAAACCCACTTTTCAAAAACAAAAAATTTTTATTGTACCAAGTTTTATTCCTGTAGCTCACAGTTAATGCCTTTATTGTGCTTTCGCTATGGGAGATGGGCGGATTCATGGACGGATTACTTCCAATTTTTGAACAGACTTTAGTTTTGGTATAAAATACATGCATACCAAATTTAATTTCTCTATGACAAACATAACCTTATTTATTGAGTTTAAAACTTTTTGGGTTGTATGGGAGATAGGCGTGTCCGTAGGCGGATAACGTTCATTTTTCAAAAACATCTTTGTCTTGTCATAAAAAACATATGCGCTAAATTTTAGCTCTGTAGGTTAAACAGAGGCTTATTTATTGCGTTTTCAGTTTTTGGGTTGTATGGGAGGTGGGCGTGTCCGTTAGCGGATGACGTCCATTTTTCGAAGACATCTTTATGTTTGTATAAAACACATAGAAATTAAATTGTATTGTAGTTGGCTAATTATGAGCTGAGTTATGCAGTTTTCAATTTTCGCGTTGTATGGTAGGTAGGCGTGTCCGTGGGAGGATGATGTCCACTTTTCAAAATTATCTTTGTTTTGTTATAAAAAACATATGTGCCAAATTTTAGGTCTGTAGGTTAAACAGAGGCTTATTTATTGCATTTTCAATTTTTGGGTTGTATGGGAGGTGGGCGTGTCTGTAAGCGGATGACGTCTATTTTTCAAATACATCTTTGTGTTGATATAAAACACATACATACCAAATTTTACTGTTGTAGGCTAATTATGAGCTGAGTTATGCAGTTTTCAATTTTCGCGTTGTACGGGAGGTAGGCGTGTCCGTAGGCGGATTCCAAAAATATTCAATAGTGCACATCCTTGGGTCCATGTGACCATGTGTACCAAGTTTCATCCAATTATCTCAACTCCTTCTTCTTATCCTGTGTATACGGACAACACACAGACGGAAGGACGGACGGACGGATGGACATGGATAGCTCGACTCACGTTGTGACGCTGATCAAGAATATATATACTTTTCTATACCGGACTCGCTTCGTTCTATGCGTTACAAGCGTTTGCACAAAGTTAATATACCCTGACCTTTCAGGTTTAGGGTATAATAAGTCAGTTAAGCAGACTGGCCAAGACCGGGATTATGCTTTAATAAATTATTTTTTCAAGCAAAAAAATATTTCCAATTCCAAAGATCTAATTATCTTAGAAGAAATTTATTTTCAAGTTCTTTTTTTCTTCTTTGCTATTAATTCAACTCAACTCAAATTAACTCTAACCAAATAAGGTCGGGCACTCGGCTAGTATTAAAAAAAAAAAAAAAAAACGAGTGGAACAATTTTTTGACGTTTGGTGTACATAATACCGAACTACAAATGAAGGTGATACTAATAAATGAAAAATTAAAATCATTTAAGTTAAATTGAAAATATTTCTTACTATTAACTAGTTATACTAGATTTATGTTTGTACGAGTGCGAACATTTCTAGAAAAAAAAAAAAATCAAAAAAGATGACGCAAAGCTGCGTGCGCAACGTAGTTTATTATACAGCTTAATTATAATAAATAAACACTTCACGTTGTTGTTCACTTTTAACTTCGCATTATTTGCCAATTTTAAATAATATGCGAATTCTTAAATTTAAGATAGAACTGAGTTAAAAAAGCTGTTCTCTTCAGCAAAACAAAACAATCAAGTTGCTTATAAGTAACGTTCGAAAGAATCCAAAGACTGGGTAAGAGATATGTTAGTTTTGTCCAACGCACACTGGGGCCGCTTGTATAAGAGCGTTGATCAGAACTCTAAATCCCAGTGTATTTTCATGAAAATTGGTTTTGCTATTTTAGAGCCTTCTTGGCATTAATAACTTATTTAAATGGAAATATCACAAAGGGGCATGGTACCTTCCATACAACCTATTATAGTATTTTGAAATATTTTAAAAACTATTAAGAATATTACAACAAAGATTAGTATTTGTATCATTTGATTTGTAAAGATTGTATATATTGAGTTTTTTATGTAAATTTCTTTTTATTTTATAAATCTCGGTCGCTATATATCAGCCTTTTAAAATAATAAAATTCGTATTTGTTTTTAAGTTAATTATATCAAATACCAAAATAAGTTTGAATAAGATAAGATAATATGGAGCTCAACCTTCCATACAACAGAAATTGATATATGAACAAAACATTTCAATAAAATTATTTATTAGGAATTGAACAATGAAAATTAGTATTTCTCGTTCAATTTATTACTGGAATTTAAATAAGCATATATTTCAATAATAACGAAATTCATGTCTCAGTTCAATAAGTTAATAATTTCATTTTTTGCAAGCTTATTCAGTGGCTAAAAATAAGCATTTAGTTCAATATAGTTCAATATACAAAGTAAAACAAAATCTTAAAAACCAAACCATAAAAAGTTTTTAAGAGATAAATAATTTCAAAATAACAAAAAAAAAATATATATATATTTATTAAAAATTGCTTTGTTTTGATATAAAATAATGCTGGCCAAAATGTGGGTTTTTTTTAGTTTAAAATCCAAATATATTCAAACGGAATTTGTTTTTTTTTTTTATTTAAAAATAAATATCGATTTATAAGTACTTCAAAAAAGTTAACATTTATATTTGAACATTTTACAAATTTTTATTTCATGTTTTAAAGCTTATAATCACAAAATTAAAACTTTGCCCATTAAGACATAAATTATTTTAAAGCACTTTGTTTTAATTTAAGCAAGCGAATTGAAAATCGAAAAGCATTTCCTTAAAGAAGAAAGATCATATATAATAATTATAATAAAAACTGAGCAATCGGTATGCGCAAATTAAAAAAAATAATCATTAGAAATTTGTTCGTATATTTAAACAAGTAAAGAAAGTCTAAAGTCGGTCTAGGCCGACTATGAAATACCCTAAACCCACTTTTCAAAAAAAAAAAAAAAAAATTAATTGTAAATGGGCGTGTCCGTGGGCGGATGAAGTCCATTTTTCCAAACCATCTTTGTCTTGTCATAAAAAACATACGTGCCAAATTTTAGCTCTGTAGGTTAAACACATGCTTATTTATTGCGTTTTCAATTTTTGGGTTGTATGGGAGGTAGGCGTGTCCGTGATCGGATGACGTCCATTTTGCGAGGACATATTTGTGTTGGTATGAAACACATACATATCAAATTTTATTGTTGTAGGCTAATTATGAGCTGAGCTATGCAGTTTTCAATTTTCGCGTTGTATGGGAAGTAGGCGTGTCCGTGGGCGGACGATGTCCATTTTTCAAAACCATCTTTTTTTTGTTATAAAAAACATACGTGCCAAATTTTAGCTCTGTAGGTTAAACAGAGGCTTATTTATTGCATTTTCAATTTTTGGGTTGTATGGGAGGTGGGCGTGTCCGTGATCGGATGACGTCCATTTTCCGAAGACATATTTGTGTTGGTATGAAACACATACATATCAAATTTTATTGTTGTAGGCTAATTATGAGCTGAGCTATGCAGTTTTCAATTTTCGCGTTGTATGGGAAGTAGGCGTGTCCATGGGCGGACGATGTCCATTTTTCAAAACCATTTTTTTTTGTTATAAAAAACATACGTGCCAAATTTTAGCTCTGTAGGTTAAACAGAGGCTTATTTATTGCATTTTCAATTTTTGGGTTGTATCGGAGGTGGGCGTGTCCGTGAGCGGATGACGTCCATTTTTCAAAGACATCTTTGTGTTGGTATAAAACACACACATACTAAATTTTGTTGTTGTAGACTTATTATTAGCTGAGTTATGCAGTTTTAAATTTTTGCGTTGTATGGGAGGTAGGCGTGTCCGTGGGCGGATTCCAAAAATATTCAATAGTGCAGATCCTTAGGTACATGTGACCATGTGTACCAAGTTTCATCCAATTATCTCAACTCCTTCTTCTTATCCTGTGTATACGGACAACACACAGACGGACGGACGGACGGACGGACGGACGGACATAGATAGCTCGACTCACGTGGTGACGCTGATCAAGAATATATATACTTTTCTATACCGGACTCGCTTCGTTCTATGCGTTACAAACGTTTGCACAAAGTTAATATACCCTGACCTTTCAGGTTTAGGGTATAAAAAGTCCTTTTTAATTTTGTACCCCTAAAATCCACACAAAAACCCCTAAAACAAGACCCAAAAAATTTACATACAAAAATTTTGCATTAAATTTAAAACCTTATTTTTTATAACAAGTAAACCCTCATTAAAATCGCACATTCTGAACAATATATATAGACTTTTATTGAAGTGGCTTAAATTTTTTTTGCACTGCATAAAAATAGCATAAAATAAAACTTCAAATATCAAAAAGGGTTAAGTTGTATCTTATAAACAGGAAAATAGAAAAGCAAAAAATTTCTAAATTCTCATAGAAATATCCTCCTTATTACAAATGTATCAACATTTTTTTAACATTTAAAGTTATTATGTGTGGAATCACCCAGTATATCTTTGAATAAATACAAAACCGTTTTGAAATTGATTTGTTTTAATTTTCCATTTTTCACGAGTTTCCAATTCATTTCGTAAGACATTTTTGAGATACTACCAATCGAGTGAAAATAAAAATTGGTTCGTTCTTAATGGAGAAATCTTAGTTATAATGTAGAATATTAACAAAACGAATGAAGTATTTTTCCAAAAAATATTTTTTTTCTTATTCCAAAACTATGGAAATAAGTAAAGGTAACTTTCACAAAAATAGTTCATAAAAAGTACTTTTTGAGCGTAAAAAAACACAACAACAATAAGAATGCCTAGCGTTAGCTATTTAAAAACCAAGTATTATTCAAGTCTTTGACAATTCGCCTGGTTTGAGTCGAGTACAAAAGGTGGTCAGTCACATTTAGTTCTGCTTCGACTGTATAATATTTATGTAAACAAACAATTAATCACCTTCCATGGCCTTAATTACTGATGGAGTTGGTATATCGACAAAGTTTTTCATAGGTGTTTTTAAGGGGAAAGGCGATATCACTGTAACCTCGTGACCCTTTCTAGCTAGCTCCTTCATTAGAGATGAGCCAACAATGAAATGTGACTTAGCGCTGGTATGCAAAACAGCCAAATATTTATAGCCATAAGCCGAGGAGAGGCCACACATGAGCAGCACTAGCCACAGCATATATTTATTTAAATTTAAATGCAACATTTTGCAACTAAAACTATATTAACACGTCACACTTCAATTTTGTTACACGTCCGTTTATTGATTATAAACTTCAATAAGATTAAAACACTATTATTTTAAAACGCTTGCTTTGCTAGCGATAGTCCGACACTTAGTGAGTGTCTCAAGCAGCGGTTCGCTAGCGTAGATTGTACCCACGAACGCATCACACGCGATAAGAAACCGCGTTATTCTTTCGGTTTAAATTATTTTTTGTTTGTGTTGTCGTTGGTTTTGTTATTTTAGTATGTATCCGAAATGATTTTCATAATATTTGATGTGAAGTTCTTATACTAACTAACTAATTTTGAGTCTCACAGCTAAACTGATGAAATAAAATGGTTAGTAGTTATGAACGAAAATCTGCAAAATTTTGAATTTTTCAGTTATTTGACTATTCCTTTATATTCGATGTAATTTTTCGATAGCCTTGACCTATAATAAATCCATAATTGGATTATCTTTGGAAACATTCGACTTAAGAGCTAAGAAATATTCAAAACTATTATACCCAGGCAGACGTTGTCCTGCCACTGACCGTCTTCTGTGTAAACCGCTGTGATACTGAATTTTTTCCTTTTCCCCGCTATTTCAGCATGTTTCCGGTAATTTATTAGTATTAACGGTAATTTATTAATTCCTAAGCTATTTTTGTTAGTTTTCTCTAACATTGATACCATTATGCTCAGTGTTGCCGCGACGGTTCTAAAAAAGTATCCATATAAAGGTCAGAAATGGATCCAAATGTATCCACTTAAAAAAAATAAGTATCCAGGTATCAAATTGCAAAAGCCTATATTGTATTCACTTTTTAAACACAAAAAAGTAGTTTTTGATTGTTATCTCAGTCAATTTTCATAAAAAGTATTTAATAATTAGACAACATTAGAAGCGGCATATATTGTGTTTACATGCAGAGTTAACTCGGGGCTAACTCGTAGTGAGCTCTGCATGTAAACGAAGGTTGAGTTGAGTGTCGTTAAACCCAAGGAAACTCCACAAAACTTGTTGGATTAAGCTGAGTACTATCTGTTAAAATCTATTATCGTATTTATACCCTAAACCTGAAAGGTCAGGGTATATTAACTTTGTGCAAACGTTTGTAACGCATAGAACGAAGCGAGTCCGGTATAGAAAAGTATATATATTCTTGATCAGCGTCACCACGTGAGTCGAGCTATCTATGTCCGTCCGTCCGTCCGTCCGTCCGTCCGTCTGTGTGTTGTCCGTATACACAGGATAAGAAGAAGGAGTTTAGATAATTGGATGAAACTTGGTACACATGATAAAATGGACCCAAGAATCTGCACTATTGAATATTTTTGGAATCCGCCCACGGACACGCCTACCTCCCGTACAACGCGAAAATTTAAAACTGCATAACTCAGCTCATAATAAGTCTACAACAATAAAATTTGATATGTATGTGTTTCATACCAACACAAATATGTCTTCGGAAAATGGACGTCATCCGATTACGGACACGCCTACCTCCCATACAACCCAAAAATTGAAAACGCAATAAATAAGCATGTGTTTAACATACAGAGCTAAAATTTAGCACGTATGTTTTTCATAACAAAAAAAAGATGATTTAGAAAAATGGACATCGTCCGCCCACGGACACGCCTACTTCCCATACAACGCGAAAATTGAAAACTGCATAGCTCAGCTCATAATTAGCCTACAACAATAAAATTTGATATGTATGTGTTTCATACCAACACAAATATGTCTTCGGAAAATGGACGTCATCCGATCACGGACACGCCTACCTCCCATACAACCCAAAAATTGAAAACGCAATAAATAAGCATGTGTTTAACCTACAGAGCTAAAATTTGGCACGTATGTTTTTTATGACAAGACAAAGATGGTTTCGAAAAATGGACTTCATCCGCCCACGGACACGCCCATTTACAATTAATTTTTTTTTTTTTTTGAAAAGTGGGTTTAGGGTATTTCATAGTCGGCCTAGACCGACTTTAGACTTTCTTTACTTGTTTTCACTTAAAAATAGCAGTTGCAAGAGTCTGTTGAAAAAGAGTCTTTTGAGCTGCCAACAAACAATTTGCTCTAAACAAACTTGACAAATCTAACTTAATTCGACGTCTTGCATGTTAGTTGCATCAAATTAGCGTCGCCATGTTTATAACTACGGGTTAACTCTGCTTGTACATACTAAGAAAAAGTTATCAATTTTTTATCTGTAACAGACCTTTAATTTCGACTGTGCGTGAGTTGGAGCAAAAAGTGACAGTTTAATTGCACGCTTGCTACTAAATTACAGAAATACACAATAATGACAATGCTAACAATAAAAAGCATATTTTCATACAAAATCAAAAAATCCCTAACTTCCATTTGAAAAATTTTTCAGAAGAACCAAAAAAACTTTCTAAATTAAAAACAAAACCATATTTTTCAGGTTAATTTTGTTAATAAAATCGTTGTTTTTAGTACTAGGAGTGTAACATTTTGCATACAAAATATTTGGGTACGGTGCATCATAATCAATCAAAAACTCGATTTTGAATTTTAAAAAAAATTTTTATCCAAATTTCCACTAAGGCTAAAAACTAAGTATCCATCAATTTTTGAAGAAAAAAAGTATCCAAATGGATCCATTTGGATCCAAACGGCAACACTGATTGTGCTTATCTTTAACTATACTTTTATATAAAAGAACTCTCACGGCGTATTTGGGTAGGAGTGTTCTCAATAACCGCTGAACCGATTTTTATAATTTTTTTACTATTCAATTGCTATGATAAGCGAAATTAAAATAGGGTACTACGTTTTTTACAAAAATTATTTATTTAATTATTTAAGAATGCATGTATTTCAATCCATGCTAATGCTGTACAAATAGCACAACAAACAGCAGAAAATCAATGCTTAAGCTCTTGCTATGAGGGTAAGAGCCCGAACAGAACCAAAGCGGATGACGGCTGGCGGATTCGCCGTTCAGCAGAAAACATTAAAATGTATGCACTCGGCAAAAACGAATTCGCTGGGCGAATCCGCGACGGAAAAACGCCAGAATAGAATCTATTCTATTTTTGCTATGGCGGCTAACGGTCCTCTCTCTGAGTAACATAAATGTTGCCATACTTTTGCTAAGAATTGGCTGTGTTTAATGTAATTTTTTTAGTTTTTAGTACATTCTGACGTTTGGTTTTTTGTGTCTGTGTTATATTTATGTGAATTCGCAATAATATACGAAATAATTGTCTTCATAATGGATTTTGATGAACACTTAATTGAATAAGTCAAAATTTTTTCATATATGTTAACCATGTTGTCCGTCTGTTGCACCCCTATATGTCAATTGTACTACTACAGTGACAAAAAGCAACTCTGTTCCGACAACCGCCAGCCGCTCTTGTTGTAGACGTGTTTCAGCTCAATTCGCCGAGAGAGGACCGCCAGCCGTCAGTCGCTTTGGTTCTGTTCGGGCTCTAAGATTTAATTTTAATTTTAATTTTAATTTTAATTTTAATTTTAATTTTAATTTTAATTTTAATTTTAATTTTAATTTTAATTTTAATTTTAATTTTAATTTTAATTTTAATTTTAATTTTAATTTTAATTTTAATTTTAATTTTAATTTTAATTTTAATTTTAATTTTAATTTTAATTTTAATTTTAATTTTAATTTTAATTTTAATTTTAATTTTAATTTTAATTTTAATTTTAATTTTAATTTTAATTTTAATTTTAATTTTAATTTTAATTTTAATTTTAATTTTAATTTTAATTTTAATTTTAATTTTAATTTTAATTTTAATTTTAATTTTAATTTTAATTTTAATTTTAATTTTAATTTTAATTTTAATTTTAATTTTAATTTTAATTTTAATTTTAATTTTAATTTTAATTTTAATTTTAATTTTAATTTTAATTTTAATTTTAATTTTAATTTTAATTTTAATTTTAATTTTAATTTTAATTTTAATTTTAATTTTAATTTTAATTTTAATTTTAATTTTAATTTTAATTTTAATTTTAATTTTAATTTTAATTTTAATTTTAATTTTAATTTTAATTTTAATTTTAATTTTAATTTTAATTTTAATTTTAATTTTAATTTTAATTTTAATTTTAATTTTAATTTTAATTTTAATTTTAATTTTAATTTTAATTTTAATTTTAATTTTAATTTTAATTTTAATTTTAATTTTAATTTTAATTTTAATTTTAATTTTAATTTTAATTTTAATTTTAATTTTAATTTTAATTTTAATTTTAATTTTAATTTTAATTTTAATTTTAATTTTAATTTTAATTTTAATTTTAATTTTAATTTTAATTTTAATTTTAATTTTAATTTTAATTTTAATTTTAATTTTAATTTTAATTTTAATTTTAATTTTAATTTTAATTTTAATTTTAATTTTAATTTTAATTTTAATTTTAATTTTAATTTTAATTTTAATTTTAATTTTAATTTTAATTTTAATTTTAATTTTAATTTTAATTTTAATTTTAATTTTAATTTTAATTTTAATTTTAATTTTAATTTTAATTTTAATTTTAATTTTAATTTTAATTTTAATTTTAATTTTAATTTTAATTTTAATTTTAATTTTAATTTTAATTTTAATTTTAATTTTAATTTTAATTTTAATTTTAATTTTAATTTTAATTTTAATTTTAATTTTAATTTTAATTTTAATTTTAATTTTAATTTTAATTTTAATTTTAATTTTAATTTTAATTTTAATTTTAATTTTAATTTTAATTTTAATTTTAATTTTAATTTTAATTTTAATTTTAATTTTAATTTTAATTTTAATTTTAATTTTAATTTTAATTTTAATTTTAATTTTAATTTTAATTTTAATTTTAATTTTAATTTTAATTTTAATTTTAATTTTAATTTTAATTTTAATTTTAATTTTAATTTTAATTTTAATTTTAATTTTAATTTTAATTTTAATTTTAATTTTAATTTTAATTTTAATTTTAATTTTAATTTTAATTTTAATTTTAATTTTAATTTTAATTTTAATTTTAATTTTAATTTTAATTTTAATTTTAATTTTAATTTTAATTTTAATTTTAATTTTAATTTTAATTTTAATTTTAATTTTAATTTTAATTTTAATTTTAATTTTAATTTTAATTTTAATTTTAATTTTAATTTTAATTTTAATTTTAATTTTAATTTTAATTTTAATTTTAATTTTAATTTTAATTTTAATTTTAATTTTAATTTTAATTTTAATTTTAATTTTAATTTTAATTTTAATTTTAATTTTAATTTTAATTTTAATTTTAATTTTAATTTTAATTTTAATTTTAATTTTAATTTTAATTTTAATTTTAATTTTAATTTTAATTTTAATTTTAATTTTAATTTTAATTTTAATTTTAATTTTAATTTTAATTTTAATTTTAATTTTAATTTTAATTTTAATTTTAATTTTAATTTTAATTTTAATTTTAATTTTAATTTTAATTTTAATTTTAATTTTAATTTTAATTTTAATTTTAATTTTAATTTTAATTTTAATTTTAATTTTAATTTTAATTTTAATTTTAATTTTAATTTTAATTTTAATTTTAATTTTAATTTTAATTTTAATTTTAATTTTAATTTTAATTTTAATTTTAATTTTAATTTTAATTTTAATTTTAATTTTAATTTTAATTTTAATTTTAATTTTAATTTTAATTTTAATTTTAATTTTAATTTTAATTTTAATTTTAATTTTAATTTTAATTTTAATTTTAATTTTAATTTTAATTTTAATTTTAATTTTAATTTTAATTTTAATTTTAATTTTAATTTTAATTTTAATTTTAATTTTAATTTTAATTTTAATTTTAATTTTAATTTTAATTTTAATTTTAATTTTAATTTTAATTTTAATTTTAATTTTAATTTTAATTTTAATTTTAATTTTAATTTTAATTTTAATTTTAATTTTAATTTTAATTTTAATTTTAATTTTAATTTTAATTTTAATTTTAATTTTAATTTTAATTTTAATTTTAATTTTAATTTTAATTTTAATTTTAATTTTAATTTTAATTTTAATTTTAATTTTAATTTTAATTTTAATTTTAATTTTAATTTTAATTTTAATTTTAATTTTAATTTTAATTTTAATTTTAATTTTAATTTTAATTTTAATTTTAATTTTAATTTTAATTTTAATTTTAATTTTAATTTTAATTTTAATTTTAATTTTAATTTTAATTTTAATTTTAATTTTAATTTTAATTTTAATTTTAATTTTAATTTTAATTTTAATTTTAATTTTAATTTTAATTTTAATTTTAATTTTAATTTTAATTTTAATTTTAATTTTAATTTTAATTTTAATTTTAATTTTAATTTTAATTTTAATTTTAATTTTAATTTTAATTTTAATTTTAATTTTAATTTTAATTTTAATTTTAATTTTAATTTTAATTTTAATTTTAATTTTAATTTTAATTTTAATTTTAATTTTAATTTTAATTTTAATTTTAATTTTAATTTTAATTTTAATTTTAATTTTAATTTTAATTTTAATTTTAATTTTAATTTTAATTTTAATTTTAATTTTAATTTTAATTTTAATTTTAATTTTAATTTTAATTTTAATTTTAATTTTAATTTTAATTTTAATTTTAATTTTAATTTTAATTTTAATTTTAATTTTAATTTTAATTTTAATTTTAATTTTAATTTTAATTTTAATTTTAATTTTAATTTTAATTTTAATTTTAATTTTAATTTTAATTTTAATTTTAATTTTAATTTTAATTTTAATTTTAATTTTAATTTTAATTTTAATTTTAATTTTAATTTTAATTTTAATTTTAATTTTAATTTTAATTTTAATTTTAATTTTAATTTTAATTTTAATTTTAATTTTAATTTTAATTTTAATTTTAATTTTAATTTTAATTTTAATTTTAATTTTAATTTTAATTTTAATTTTAATTTTAATTTTAATTTTAATTTTAATTTTAATTTTAATTTTAATTTTAATTTTAATTTTAATTTTAATTTTAATTTTAATTTTAATTTTAATTTTAATTTTAATTTTAATTTTAATTTTAATTTTAATTTTAATTTTAATTTTAATTTTAATTTTAATTTTAATTTTAATTTTAATTTTAATTTTAATTTTAATTTTCATTTTCATTTTATATTTTATATGTTATATTTTTTATTTTTTATATTGTATATTTAATATATTATATCGTATATTTTGATTACTTTTTGTCAAAATTTATTTTTGATGCAATATTAATACACAAACAATTTTATGTAATTTCTTCCTTGGATGTACCTTAATCCGATTAAAAACACAAAAGTTACAACGTTTTTTCTACATCAACTTCAGATATTTTCAGTTGGACGAAAATTGCAAAAATATGAAAAACCCAAAATATAAACAAAATAACCAAATATATCCTACACACACACAGCTACAAAATCTTATAAGAACCACAACAACAACGACGTCCTCTAATAAGAACAACAACAACGATCGTGTTGACTATACCACAGGCATGCGCAAAAGGCCGCCCATGGGCGGATAGCTTTCACATGCATACGACAGCTTTCAGTTAAAAAAGCTTTGCAGTCGAGACTCGCACTGTTACACTGAATATTTATTCACATTCGTCCTATCACAGCACACGATCAGTCGCTATGCGAACTTCATGCTGTAAGGTTGCAGTCGCTTGCTCCTGCGTTGCCTTATTAAAAACGACAAACTACCATTCATACGCATGAATATGCATTTGTTTATTGTATTTGTTTGTCTGTAATCATTTTTTGTTTTTAAATAATAAGGATTTAATAATTCGAAGAATTTTACTTAATTTTTAAACGAAGCTTGTAGTATTAAATATGTCAACGCAGTAGCAAGCCACCGCAACCTTTCAGCATGAAGTTCAAACAGCGACTGAACATATGTTGTGATTGTAACAATGAACTAACTCGTGCTTTTCGTTCAGTGTTAACTTGAAAAACAAAAGCTTTGCAATACAACCACAAAACTTTGTATATATTAGTTTGCGCACCCCTGCTATACCAACAACAACTGCGCTCTGAGTTCTGCGCTCACAGGCTGCCGATTGTGTTGATGAGGGATGGCAAGGGGCATGGGTAGAGACAAACAAACTGGTTTAGAGACTCACCAAACATCAGAAAATAAGCGAACAGCTGCCAGAATTTAACATTTGCAGCTCATGTTAACAAAGGTTTCATTTCCACTTTGTCCGGACCCATCTCGGCGCCTTGACAGAATTTGGTTCTAGACCAAGGGTGCGCAAACTAATACATACAAAGTTGTGTGGTTGTATTGCAAAGCTTTTGTTTTTCAAGTTGACACTGAACGAAAAGCACGAGTTAGTTCATTGTTACAATCACAACCAGTGTTGCCAGTCTAGCCTTTTTGAGGCTAGATCTAGCCTTTTTTTTGTTGTCTAGCCTCGAAAATTACCATCTAGCCTCTAGACTTTTTTTTTAGCCTTTTTTTATTTTTTTCTAGCCTTTTCTAGCCTTTTTTAATATATTGCTTAAAGATGCATTACTACATCCAATTTTTCTGACGTTGCAATTTTGAAAGTGTAAATCTTCTATTGCTCTTTTTATTCTTTTAAAGTGGTTAAACCCAAATATTTTCTGATAAAGAGAAAGAAAAATCCAGTAACTCTACAGAAGAAATAACGATAATTGAAATATAATGGCAAAAATTATTAATCACAAGTGGAATAACTTAAGTTCCATAACAGAATTCTGGGCAGAAGCTAGAGATTCATTGAATGAAGATCCGTTCCAAGAGCTATCAGATTTGGTTTTTAGTTTTATTATTTTGGCATTAAGCAACGCTGAGGCAGAAAAAATTCTTAGTAAAACGCAATTTATAAAAAAAAACAAGTAAAAAAACCGTATTCAAAATGGCATGCTAAATGGCACGAGTAAAGAAAGTCTAGTCCGACTATGAAATACCCTGAACCTCCTATAATATTTAAATAAACAATATTTTAAAATACTAAAACAAATAGATGTAACTTCCTATTTTTGTTTAAAATCCATGTATTCTTTATAGAACTAAATAAATAGGGAGGAAGGCACGTTCGTAGGTGGATGACCCTTTTTTGTGAGCACACCTTAGTTTTATATACTATGATCTCATACCAAGTTTTATCATTGTAGGCCAAATATAAACGTTTTCAAAGTGTTTTCCGTATTGTGGGTTGTATGGGAGATGAGCGTGTTCATGGGCGCATGGCTCTCATTTTTTGAACACATCTTGGTTTTGATACAACAATCTCAATGCAGAGTTTTATATATTTGGCTCATATAAACCTCTTTATAGCGTTTTTACTATAGTGGGTTGCATGGGAGGTGGGCGTGTTTAAGGGCGAATGACGACTATTTTACATCTTAGCACACATCAAAGTTTTAATATAAAATACATATCTGATAAGTTTTATCCCAGTAGTTCAAATAAAAGCGTCTTTATAATAGTGTTTTCAGTATTGGAGTTGTATGGGAGGTGGGCATGTTCATGGGTGGATCACTCTCATTTTTTGTGTACGTCTACGTTTTGATATAAAATAAATACATTTAAATTTTATTTCGGTAGCTATACAGCGATTTTTATTTTTTAGTTGTATACGAGTAAGCGTGTTCGTAGGCGGATTCCAAAAATATTCAATAGTGCAGATGCTTGGGTTCATGAGGGGTTATTATACCTGACCTTACAGGTTTAGGGTATAATAACGTTAACAAATCTAGCCTTTTTTTAGCTATTTTCTTAAAGCCATCTAGCCTTTTCTAGCCATTTTTTAAAGGCCATCTAGCTTCTTTTCTCAAAACTTTCTGGCAACACTGATCACAACATATGTTCAGTCGCTGTTTGAACGTCATGCTGAAAGGTTGCGGTCGCTTGCTACTGCGTTGACATATTCAATACTACAAGCTTCGTTTAAAAATTAAGTAAAATTCTACGAATTAATTAAATCCTTATTATTTAAAAACAAAAAATTATTACAGACAAACAAATACAATAAACAAACGCATATTCATGCGTATGAATGGTAGTTTGTCGTTTTTAATAAGGCAACGCAGAAGCAAGCGACCGCAACCTTACAGCATGAAGTTCGCACAGCGACTGATCGTGTGCTGTGATAGGACGAATGTGAATAAATATTCAGTGTAACAGTGCGAGTCTCGACTGAAAAGCTTTTTTGACTGAAAGCTGTCGTATGCATGTGAAAGCTATCCGCCCATGGGCGGCCTTTTGCGCATGCCTGTTCTAGACGAACTTGGTTTGATGAAATGTCTTCATAATATATGGTTTTTGCCGTCAGTCGCTTTGGTTCTGTTCGGGCTCTAACTTTGAACACAACACGGCTGCCATGTGTGGGGAATTGCTCTCAGTTTGGTCACTTGAGCAGTGTTGCTAGATTTATAAAAAAAACATCTAAATCTGAAAAAACGATTTTTCAGAAGAACTTTCTGAATATTTCCGAAAGCATTTAGATCAGGGGTGCGCAAACTAATACATACAAAGTTTTGTGTTTGTATTGCAAAGCTTTTGTTTTTCAAGTTAGCACTGAACGAAAAGCACGAGTTCGTTCATTGTTACAATCACAGCATACGTTCAGTCGCTGTGAGAACTTCATGCTGAAGGGCTGCGGTCGCTTGCTGCTGCGTTGACGTATTGAACACCACAAGATTCGTTTAAAAATTAAGTAAAATTCTACGAATTAATTAAATAACTATTATTTAAAAACAAAAAATTATCACAGACAAACAGATAGAATGAACAAACGCATATTCATGCGTATCAATGGTAGCTTGTCGTATTTAATAAGGCAACGCAGGAGCAAGCGACCGCAACCTTACAGCATGAAGTTCGCACAGCGACTGATCGTGTGCTGTGATAGCACGAATGTGAATAAATATTCAGTGTAACAGTGCGAGTCTCGACTACAAAGCTTTTTTGACTGAAAGCTGTCGAATGCATGTGAAAGCTATCCGCCCATGGGCGGCCTTTTGCGCATGCCTGATTTAGATAATAAAAAAAAAGGTTGTATGTATATTGGAGGTAATTAAGCTTTGGATTTTCGGATTTTTTATTTTATCAAATCAGACTAACTGTTCTGGAGTTATGTTAAAATCTGAGATGAAACCTCCTGAATTTTTAAAATAGCGTTTCATCGCGAGAACCAGAGTCAATTAATAATCTAATAAAAGGCTACAATCTTCATCTTCATGTGTGTACTTAAATTGACTACCAAATCCAGTGCCGCAGAATCAGTGTTGCCCTCTGTTATTGGCAGAATACATATCATTATTTCTAACATTCTTTTAAAACATAAAAGCTCTATCTAATTTTAAACATTATTATTTTAAACCAGGCATGCGCAAAAGGCCGCCCATGGGCGGATAGCTTTCACATGCATACGACAGCTTTCAGTCGAAAAAGCTTTGCAGCAGGGATGGAAATGGACCTTTTTTGATTGTGCTGAATCAGAGAGAAAAATAGTGCTTTTTTGAAAAAAATAGTGCCGAATTTTAAAATTCGCGCTTATTTCGTAAAAAACTGTCAAAACTCAAATTTATCATTTTTAAAGAAAATATACAGAAAAAAACACCAGAGAGCTCTATTGCATATTTCAAGATGACCTTATTCGCAATGATATAACGGTTTTGCAAACAGTTTTAACTCGCTTTCTATATGGAAGATAAATTTAAAAAGGTCTTGATACAAATTTCAAATTCAAAAATTTTCATATTATAAATATATTATAAATATATATATTAAGGTGCCTTGAAAAAAGAAAAGTTCCATTTGTACCCATTCTTAAATGAACCTTGATGTATTTTATGATGATTCCCAATATATTTTGGCTATACCGCAATCCGTCAGTGAGCTAAATCATTTTGCAAAAACCTCAAAAAATCAAGTTTTCCGTATTGTAATAGGTTTGGATTTTGTGTTCCTAAAAATGCCAAAGATAAGGCTTAAAGTTTTGATGGCCAATTTTGCCGTACTGTTTGAAGAAAATAAAAGAACTAGATGTTTTAAGTCAAGTTTTCATTCTGCCCTTTTATTTCAAACATCTTCAATATTTATAATAAAAATACCAGTATTAATTCTATTTAGATATTCTTAAACTCCTCCCCATTATTCTATTCTCATATTGTTTCTTAGTTCAATTATGTTCTTAATAATTGTTCTTCTCTCACTTGCTCTTTCGATTCCTCAGCTTGGAATTTTTGCTGCGCTTGCACTTGTGCAGCTAATAGGGTTAGCGAACACCAGTGAGCGCATTTCCTAACAATTGGCTGTGACGCAAAAACACAGTGACCTAATGACACTCGATAAGCGTTGGCACACGATCGAAAGAATGAATGAAAGAAAAACAAAGAAAATATATTTTTGTTACCAAATATGTAACGTACCGTAAGCTGGCTGTGCTATGACACTACACCCTTACCCTTAAGAGGAAAATTATTTCTTGAAATGATTTTTAAAGAATGGAGGATTTTAAGAATATTTTACATATTTATAAAGCTTAAATTATTTTTCTATATTTATAGTTTATTTAAATTACATGTTTGAATTATGTGTATATATGTATATGCAAAATTTTTGTTTTTCTATATAATTCTATTTGGTTTTAATATATTTAAATAAATGTCTTTAGCGTGTATAAGTTTATAATATAATAATATTGATTTAGTGAAATATATGGATATATCATTGATAAGTTTATTTTTATGTTTATCTAATTATCTATTCTTCTTATGTATTCTTATATTTTGTAAACATTTTTTTTTTTTTTTTTTTTTTTTTTTTTAAGTCAGTTTTTGTATTTCTTTAATAAGTTGTTGTGGAGTTCTTTTGGTTTGCCGTTTATTTCTACAACCGAGTTTACTCCTTTTCTATCAATAATTCTAAATGGTCCTTCATATGGGCTCTGTAGTTTTTTCTTATTTTCTACTCTTACAAAAACTAAATCTCCTATTTCTAATGATTGAGTCCTCATATTTTTATCGTAATCTATTTTTCTCTTATCCTTAACTTTGTTTATTATTTCTTTAGCTTTACTTATTGATGTTCTTAATCTTAGTTTCAATTCATTAGCGTAATTATCTAAGTCATAAATTTTGTTTGTTTGTTTAAGTGTATCACTTGGTAGTGACGGTAATTTTCCAAAGACTAGCTCAAACGGAGAGTAGTCTGTGTCAACGTGGGGTGTCGTATTGTATGCAAAAGTGTAATAGGGTATCCATTTGTCCCATTCATAATCGTCTGTGAAGGAAAGTATGTATTGATTTAGAACTCTATGGTTTCTTTCAAGAGCACCGATTGTTTGGTGATGATAAGGTGTTGAAAAAATTTGACGAGTGTCTAGTAATTTACAAACACTTGACATTAGCTCGTTTGTAAATTCTGTCCCACGATCGGACATAAGTGTTTTGAAACAACCGTACTTGAGTATTAATTGTTCGACAAGGGTTGATGCGACTGTCTTGGCGTCTTTGGTTGCAATTGGGTGAGCGACTACAAATTTTGTTAGCTCACATTGCATCGTTAAAACATATCTATATCCGTTTGATATTCTTAAAGGACCTACAGTGTCAATTGATATTTTCTCAAAACTTGTCGCTGGTGTGTTTGTCAATACTAAACCTTCTTTAATGTGTTGTGTGGTCTTGTTTTTGTTGCATTTTTCACAGCTATTTATAAATTCTTTAATCATTTTTCTCATCCCTTTCCAAATATATCTTTGTTTTAGTTTTGAAATCGTTTTTCTAATTCCCATATGTCCTGATGTGCTTGAGTTGTGGAATTCTTCAATTAGTTTGTATTGTTTGAGCATGCTGTTTATTTGTATTGGAGCTTTATATATTAGTATTCGTATTGGCGAGGCTTTATTATCTTTCAATGCATTGTATTTCTCTTTAAACATATTTATATCGATATTTTTAAATATAAAATCTTTATCACAAAGGGCTAGCTCCTTTATTTGTGATTTTCTTAATAAACGATGTAGCTTCTCCAACATCTCACCTAGGCGCGAAGGGTCATCGCTACACGTTATGCGCAATTTATTATTATACATATTTATGGCAAGCTTGCTATTATTCTCAATGTTGAATTTCAATTTCACCAATTTCCTTACGTCATTAAAAGATGTGCATTCCCATATATAGAGTTGGCCAGACTCATTAGGACATGTGTCTTTTAATATATCACTTCCTTGGAGGTGTTGATTCAGGTGGTGGGTACCATTTTCAATGTTATTTTCACTCGCATTGTTCTTAAATTCTTTGCTCCTTTCTTCTTTGTTAATTTGTTTTGCTTTGCTCCTTGTGACTACTAATACTTCTTCTTTCTCTTTATTTGTGGGAATTAAACTTTTGAGTATATTGCTATCGACTTTTATACGAGATAGCGCATCAGCATTTGTATTAATCTTGCCTTGTTTGTAGACAATTTCAAAATCGTAATCAGATAAGTCCAGTCTGATTCTCGTCATTTTAGATGATGGATTCTTGTGGGAAAACAACGAAACTAAGGGTCTATGGTCAGTGACTACTATAAACTTTCTTCCGTAAAGGTAAGGCTTAAAAAAATTTATACTCCAATGTATAGCTAATAGTTCTTTCTCAATGATCGGTTTGTTTATGTCATGTTTTTGCAACGACTTGCTGGCGTACGATATTGGAAGATCGTGTCCAATTTCGCCTTGCGAAAGTACTGCTCCTAATGCAAAGTCAGATGCGTCAGTAGTTAAGATAAATGGTTTCTCAAAATTTGGGTATTGCAGAACTGGTGGGTTAAGTAGTTTTTGTTTTAAAGTGTTGAATGCTTTTTCGCATTCTTGTGACCAGATGAAAGGCGTCCCTTTCTTCAATAAAGAGTTTAAACACTTTGCCAATGCTGCAAAATCGGGAATGAACCGTCTGTAATAATTGCAGAAAGCCACAAATCTTCTCACATCATCTGTATTTGCTGGTGTAGGGTAGTTTAAAACCGCCTGATTTTTTGCTGGGTCTGTCTTAATTCCTTTGTCTGTTATTAAATGACCAAGATAAACCACTTCTGATCTTAGGAATTGACATTTGCTCGCATTCAATTTTAAGTTGTATTTTTGTAACCGCTCAAATACTTTTACCAAGTTTTGGTTGTGATGTTTCAAAGAACATCCAAAAACTATTATGTCATCTACATAGAGGAAAGCTTCTGAATTTAAACCACTTAAAGCTATTGTGAGCATTCTTTGGAAACTGTTTGAAGAAATTTTAAGTCCGAAAGGTAAACGTTTAAAATGGTAGTGACCATCTTGTGTAGAAAATGCAGTTAGTGGTCGTGAATTTTTGTCTAATGGTATTTGATGGAAAGAGCTTGTCATATCCAAGGTTGAAAAGTATTTGGCTCGTCCTAGCATGTCTAGGATGTCTTCCAGTCTTGTTAATGGAAATTTGTCATTAACCATCTTTTCGTTGAGTTTTCTAAAATCAACTACCAAGCGCCATTTCTTATTGTCATCATTACTTTTCTTTGGCACTAATAACAATGGTGCGTTATATGGGCTTATTGAAGGTTCAATTATGTCGTTCTCTATTAGCTTCTTTACTTGTTTGTCTATCTCGTCATATTGAGTGTGAGGTAGTCTATAATTTTTTATGTATACTGGTGTTGTGTCTGATAGATTCAGTTTTTGCGTATAAAAATTATTTGTTGTAAGAACTTCTCTCTCAAGGTGGAAAATTGATTTATGTTTCTTAAATATGTCTTTTAATTCAGTTTCTGTGTTGTGGTCTAATTTCAGTTCAGTCATCAGTTTCTTGAATCGTTGTTCATTCATTTCTGTACTCTGTTTGTTGTAAGTTCTCATAACTGTATATTCGGTCAAATTCTTTAGTTTCGGTTTTATTTCGTTTAATATAACCTCTTTATCGTTTATATTTATAACTCTTATGTGACAAATGCCTTTAGAAGGTACTAGACGGTTTGCCAAAAATACACCTTTTTCGAGCTCTTGATTAAAAACTACGCTGTCTTCTGCAATGTTTAAGTTTATTGGAAAAATAATTTCTGACCTAGGAGGTATTCTATAATTTGTCTGTTTCGGAAGTTTTGTTACTATGGGTACTATATAATCGGTGTTACTGATTGCAATTGTTATTGTGAATGTTTCGTAGTCTATTTTGCATGTATATTTTATAAAAAAGTCTCTACCTAAAATTCCATCCGTAGAAATGGGAAAATCGTCACTCACTACATGAAAATTATTTTTGGAACGGTGCTCTCCGAGGCACAATGTTATTTCCGTAACTCCTAAAGAGTCTACCTCATTTTGAGTTATGCCTGATAATCTACATTTATTGTCAGGATCAATTTCAAAATTTGTGTTCGTTTTGCATATCGAAATATCTGCACCCGTGTCTAATAGGAATGTCAAGGCACGCTTTGTTTGCGCACATTTAAGTGTGATGAAATTGGTGAGATTCTCTGATATAATGCAAATTTTGTTTGCTTTTACATTTGGCCTTCCGGAGGCTCTTGATTTTTGTCCTCCGGGCCTTCCATGTTTCCCTGATAGTTAACTGTTCGTACATAATGTCTGTTTCCATCTTGACTCGAGCGTCTGTTTATATTATTGTTGTACCTGCCTCTATTTCTATTATTGCCATAGTTGTTTCTATTGTTGTTCCCACGTTGAAAATTTCTGTTGCTATTGTTATTGTGGTTGTTGTTTCGTTGGTTCATGTTGTTCATGGGTCTGTTGTTCCTGAAATTGTTATTATTTCTGTATGTATTTTGATAGTTATTTCTGCTAAAGTTGTTATGATGCTGATAATTTTGGTTTCTGTTTGTGCTTGCATTGTAGTTTAAGATCCGCGGACCGTTGTTTTGGTTATCACGTTCCACTTCTTGTGCGATATTTACTGCTGTATTTAAATCTTTGGGTTGGGCTGCAAAAAGTGTTGGTTTGATGGTGTCATCTAACCCGTTTTTGAATATGGTCAAGGCATATTTTTCGTTCATTGTTTCTATGACTGTTTTCTGTTCGTTGGTTGCATTATTACCTAAATCGTTTATTTGTAGTTTGTTCAGTTCTGACATCAAATTTAAAATTTTGTCTTTAAAATTGTTTACCGTTTTGTTCTTCTGTGTGGTTGAGGACAGTTGTGTATGTATTTGAGCTATTGTTACGTTGCTCTTATATCTTTCTTGTAGTCTTGTTTTAAATTCTACGAATGTCGATGTGTTTGAGCCTAGCGCTGTTCGAACTACCGCACTAAGTTTTACACTTACTACAAACTCTAATAATGTTTTCTGAGCATTAGCTGTATATGAGTTGTGTAATAATTCTACTATCTTCAAAAATGGTTCTAATTCGCTGTGCTGTCCATTAAAGGTAGGTATGGCTTTAATAGCCGTTTCTATATTAAAAGTTGACATTTCTATATTGTTTCGATTTACAGTCTTCTTTTCTGTTGTATTACTTTGACTTTCAGTGTTGTGGCTATCTGTTAACTCACTTTTTTCTATTAAAAACTGTTCTATTACTCTAGCTATATCTTCGAAATTTTCTAAGTCTAATTTTCTTTTAGGGTTGTCTGACTTATCTATTGAGGTTCTTAGCTCACCTACTTTGTTCCTTATTTCATTAATGTATTTCTTTGTATATTCCCTACCTGGTGCCTTTTTTAATCTCTTTAATATTTCTTTTGCTGCATCTATTTCCATTTATATGTATATCGACGGAACATTGTATTTACTTCTAATTTAAAAAGTTCTATTGTTCTTAAAACATTTTTGACACATTAAATTTGGTTCATGCTCTATGAAGCCTGATTTGATTAAATTTTTGTGACAATATTTGCACTTGAAGCATTCACGATGCCATGCTTTGTTTTTGTGTGCCATATATTTAATTTTTCCTATGTCTATGATTTTTTGTTGACAATTTTCACAATATTTGTCAAAAAGTTGACCAAAGCATCCTTGGTAGAAAGAGTTGGTACCAAACCTTATCATTTTCGTATGTAAAAGTTCTTGATATATTTTCGTATTTATTGTGAATATTAAAATATTTTATTAAACAGAGTTGCTGATGTTTCGCAGCATTTGTTTCCTAACATAATTTTTGTAATATCTATTAACTATATATAAAATTGTTGCAATCATAAATATTAAGCTAAGTGCTAGAATAAGATCATTGAATTTGCTGCTTTCATTACTACTGCTGCTGCTGCTGCTGTTGTTGTTGGTGACGACCTCTTGCTTGTTGCTGAACCATCCCATGGCTGCCGTAGTTTAATTTTTCTTTCTGTATTTGGTTTATTAGCTGCCTTTTTTGTGTCGAGTCTTTTATCAAAGGTATTATATTATGTAATTGTGCAATCCTTTGTCTTGCTATTACCCTTCGGCCTCCTCGTGGTCTCTTTGGTTTCTCCTGAGTTGCGGTTTGGAATTTTCTATATTCTTTAAGTTTTTTATTTTGCGCTGCTGTTCTTTCCTTGTATTGTTCAATAGTTATTGCCTTTGGGCCGGCACGGATCGGTGTTGGTGTGTACGTTTGGATAGGTTCAGTTGCAGTGGCAGCAATTTGCGGCACGTATTCCTCTTGGAGTTGCTCTTGAGCGTAACAAGACCACTTTTTGAATATTTTATCAATTTCTTCTTGCTCGTTACAGCTTGACATGCTTCAAAATGCGTAAAATCTCCTGGAATCTTCTGATTGTTATAAAATTGTATCTAGTAAAAATGTCAAGAGCCGCTTCAAAAGCTGGCTTTCTTTCTTGTCTTCGCAGGATCTCAACAGGTCTGGTAGAAGCAACCGATCTGATGCTGGCAGGATCGCCATGTAATAGGTTTGGATTTTGTGTTCCTAAAAATGCCAAAGATAAGGCTTAAAGTTTTGATGGCCAATTTTGCCGTACTGTTTGAAGAAAATAAAAGAACTAGATGTTTTAAGTCAAGTTTTCATTCTGCCCTTTTATTTCAAACATCTTCAATATTTATAATAAAAATACCAGTATTAATTCTATTTAGATATTCTTAAACTCCTCCCCATTATTCTATTCTCATATTGTTTCTTAGTTCAATTATGTTCTTAATAATTGTTCTTCTCTCACTTGCTCTTTCGATTCCTCAGCTTGGAATTTTTGCTGCGCTTGCACTTGTGCAGCTAATAGGGTTAGCGAACACCAGTGAGCGCATTTCCTAACAATTGGCTGTGACGCAAAAACACAGTGACCTAATGACACTCGATAAGCGTTGGCACACGATCGAAAGAATGAATGAAAGAAAAACAAAGAAAATATATTTTTGTTACCAAATATGTAACGTACCGTAAGCTGGCTGTGCTATGACACTACAGTATATATACACCGAAAAAAATGTGCGGAGTTAATTCAAGTTTTTTCGTGAGTTGAAATAGTTTTTAAATAGTTAAATACGTTTTGTAGCAGTAAAACTTAAAATGGATTGTATCAATAGTTTTTTTCTTAACGCAAAGCTTTTTCTGCTTAAAACAATAAATTTTCAAAACTTGAATTAAATCTGCAGCAGCTTCATATTAACTCTGCGCCTTCTCTGAAAATTTGTCATATTAACTCTGTTTACACTTATTACAACTATCACCGAAAAAAATTTGCGGAGTTAATTCAAGTTTTTTTCGAGATTTAATCAAGTTCTTGCGAGGTAAATTTCGTTTGGTCGCTTTAAAACTTAAAAGGCGTTATACCAATATTTTTATTTGTTAATATAACTCTTTTTCTGCTTAGAACAAATTCATTCTCAAAACTGGAATAAAATTTGAAGCAGTTTCAAATCAACTCTTCATCTTCTCCATACATTTGTCATTTTAACTCTGTTAAAGCTTATTTCAACCATCTACGAATATCATATTTTGTATTTTAAAGCTAAAACGGAGTTTTGTTGAGCACGAAACAGAGTTCGGTTGAAAAATTTTTCCGTTTGTTTGTTTTAAAATTTTAAAAAATTTGTGCGTGTTTAGGTATAAAATGGAAAATTTGGCATTTATTAATCAAATTAAGTTTCATCAAAAACCTTTAATTGAATGAAATAAAACAAAAAATCTCATTGAAATAGTTCTGTTAACATTAAGTTTTCTTTTCATTGTTGTCTAATGTAAGCAAAAAATAAATAAAATAAATTGACTTAAAAAAACGAGTCTTGATTTGACTCTTTTGTGGGTTGACTTTTTTTATTTTTGTAAGCTTAATGCTACATTCAAATGAGTTGGCTCAAGTTTTTTCTTGAGTAAAATGAAAAATTTCATAATTCTCAATGCAAGTCTGTAAACCTTAATACAACTACAAACGGAGTTAGCACGACTTCTCAAACAAAGTAAAATTTCGGAGTAATTTCAACGCACAAACGGAGTTAAATATAGTTTTTACAGCTTTAGCTAAATACCATGCATGAAAAGAGTTAAATTGAGCCAGAATATTGCTTTTTTTACTCCGTTTTTTTTTGGGTGTACATACTAGCAGACCCGACAGACGTTATCCTGTCCAAACTTCAATAAATATGATTGTGTTCGTTTTCTGAGAAGGAGATTTTCGGGTAGTCCATAGTCGGGCTAGACCAACTTGAGAGTTTCTTTACTTGTTTTTTATTTACAAATAGTGTGTTATAACAGCATTAGTGTCATAACAGCATTAATAGTTTTTTTTTTGGCGTGAAGCTAGGTGAAAATCATCGAGGTGGAGGTCTTCCAATTATCGCACACAATATTATTTTATAATATTACTTGTATAAGACTTGTATATGAAAAAAAAAATAAATATCAAACATTGGAGCATATACAAAATACAATTATAAAGCGCAGAAACGAAGTATGAAAGGTTAATGAACTAACGCGCCCACTTTTGAAATGTTAATAACAAATCTAAAAGGACCTTTTGGTATGAAAAGAAGAGAATAATAACAGAACTTAGTTAAAACATCACTTTTAGTTGCTAAAAACTTCTGAATAAACTACGTTTTTGCTAAAACATTCATCGTTTGGAAGTACATAATATGAACTGGGTTGAAGAATTTCCAAAACGTGAAAGTCCAACCAACAATTACCCATGCGAGAACACATCATTACGCAGTCAGAAACAGGAGCAAATCCCAAAAAACGGGAAAATTATAAGTGAAAAATATGTTTTTTTTTTATTTGCGAAATTTCTTTTGTTTTGTGGGCCAGTTAAGGTTTTAATTATTTTTTGCCCTTTTTTCTGTTAATGCACATTGATTTGACAACTTTAGAGTCCGGGATGGTTATGGTGGAAGGGCAAATTATGCTCAGCTATAAACAAGGGCGTATTTCAAATATTTTTGCCTCAGTTTCGACAGCAAGGCACTCTGTGTCACGTTTTGTAAAATTAATTATTTTCAAAGTTTTTTTTGCGTTTTCATACGCTGCTCTATGCTCTTTCGAAGACGAATGTCGTTCAATATGAAAACCACATCCAATAATTGGCACATTGCAGATATTGCATTTCTTGCCTTGCTTAAGAGACGTGTCTTCAACAACCAGCTGTATTTATTTTGCCATTCCTGCCGAAAATTGATTTGGTATTTTTTCCTATTCTGACGGTATTTGGTATTTTTTCCTGTTCTGATTCCTGTTCTGACGGCTCTTCCTGTCCGTCTTCTGAAGGTGATTCCGGTTCATCTTCTGACGGCTCTTCCGGTTCGTCTTCTAATCCTTCTTCCGATTTCCCGTCACAGACCTCATTCGATGCCTCTTCGAATTCTTCTTCCGATTTCTCTTTCGATTTCGTTTTTAATGCCTGCCGCAGATTTGGTTTAGAGTCTTTTGCTTGTCGAATCAGCCAACTAAATTTTTTTCAAAAAAAATATTTGTTACTATTTCCTAGTTTTTATTTATAAGTTGTAAACAAAGTTATATACAAATATATATCGGCAAAGTTAGGGAAAATGTTCGAAAAATTTCTTAATTGTTCAATTCGCAATGAATTATTCTCAATCTTGAAGCTTGCAGAATGTCTTTACATAACTAATATGCTACAAAACATAACATTTATTAGAAAATTACTCATAAAAAGGGACTATTATTCTTATAATTTTAATTAAAAAAGTTTTTAAGAAATATTTTTCGATTTTTGTTTTTCGCTTAGATAAAAAATAATTTTTAAGTTGTTTTTTTTTGCTGCTAAAACTTAACAAAAACAAGTTAGTTTTAAGATAAGAACTAAAAATTATAAATGAGTGTTACGCTGCAATATTAATATAAAAATCGAAAAATAAATTCTTTATATACTTGAAGAGTGAACGAAGCAAAGGCCACATTGGTATTCGGGCAGTATAAAGCGGACAGGCAAAAAACGTTGATCCTTGTGATTGTAAATCACAATAAAAAAATAATAAATAATTGACAGTGTGTTAACATTTTGTTAAATACCACAAACAATACTACCTGGTTTGACTGAGGATCAAACCAGGGTTTAAAGCTTATATTTTAAAACCCTTGCGTGACTAAAACTTAGTTTTAGTATTTGACGTGGGTTAAAACCCATGCGGGACTAACCATAGTTTTAGTATTTGACGTGGTTTAAATTTGAATACAGTTTCGGTGTCATCATATAAGCAAAACATGATTGACTTAGATTTATTTCAAGATTTGTAAACTTTAAGAAAAGAAGGAATTACAAATCTTGGTAGTATTACATATTTTAAATTACAAATTTTGGTAGTCGATTGGATGTGCATTACAAATCATTGATTTTAACAAGTCAAAATTTCAAAGTTTTGAGTAGTGCCTCTTTTGAAGAGGGGTGCGATATGGTGGTGTAACATCCAAAAAGAATTCAAATTGAAATTTTAAACATATTTTTCGAGACCCCTTCACGAGATTTCAACTTGAAATCTATCGACACTGCCTTAAGCATATTGATTTGCATCGCTTCAGTTTGGGTCCCAGGCCTGAATATTTTTCAAACTTTTATTAAATAGCCAATTGTAGAAACAAAATTGTCGGCCTCGGTTGGTTTAGGAGAATTCTTATATTCGCGAAAATTTAAAAATTCTGTGAAAATGTTTGCAGATCTGTAATGCCATGTTCACACAGAGAGTTTAGTTTGCGTTTCCAGTACAAAGTTGCGTTTTGCCATTAAACTCAATTTAAATGCTGGCGTTTCCAGTACAATTTTGCAGGAGAAAACGCAACTAAACACAACTTGTTTTCTACGTTTACCAAAACTCAATTTGATACATGCCTACAAGTCTGCTAGTGTTTTGATAAAAACATTCGTTCAGTTAGATTTTAGCTGTGTTCGATTCGATTGAACGATAAAAAATGCCAACAACAGCTGATTCTCAATTGTGCATGTTTCTATTTGTATTTTATTATTAACTTAAATAAGCCAAAAAAACAAATAAAATAACTTGGGAAAGTTTAGAAGATGAGGGTTTCTCATCAGTCAGTCAGTATGGGCCGAAAAAAGCTGAGTTTTGAGCGAAGTTCCAAAAATTGGCGATCATTTCAATCCACCGTAAACTCAATTCTGCCGACGCATCTCTGTGTGAACAGCTGCATTTAAACTCAAACGAAACGCACACTAAACTCTCTGTGTGAACATGGCATAAGATAATTTTACCTTTTACATTTTTCATTGTAGGCAACTCTTAATGGGGATTTTAATGATTATAAAATAAAGCAATGCAAGGATTGATTTAACTTTTGCGTCCAGGCCCGAATATTTTTTTATTTTTATTAAACGTATATGGACTTCTATGCTTAATGATGAAATAAAAAATTGTCGTCTCGATTGGTTTAGGAGATAAAAGTTCGCGAAAGTTTGAAAATTCAGTGCAAATTTTTACGTGTGTGGAAGTTAATGTAACCTTTTACATTATGATTACTTCACCAAAATGTGAATTTTAAAGGCTTTTTTTAGGGATACAAAAATTTCAACTCTAATAATTCGAAATTGAATTATTATAAGAAAATTAGTACATTTTTAGTAGAGTCCGACCGAAAATTCGGTTTCGGCCCTTTAAATCAGTTTCGGCTATTCGGCATCAATATGGCCGAAACCGAATATTGGGTCGGACACATTCTTATTCGTGTAAGTTGGGCCTAGCACAAACGGTACAGGTTTCATTTTTTTAAGACTATAATATTAATTTATTTAACTTTAAATTCTAAAAAGTTCCTTGAAGTGGTATTAAAAATGATCTCTTTATTTATTATTTTAAAGTTGAACTTTAATATTCAAAGAATATTTATCGTATATAAACGCTATTTTAATCTGTTTCAATTGTTATGTTTTTGAAAGTTCTTAAAAAAATTTAAAAAAATTAAATTTGGCAAAATGTAAGCAACAAGGTGAATGAAAAATTTAAATTACACTATTTGCATTTACATGCTAAATAATCATTTTGAGTTTCGTTGCAACTGTTTTCAATTTTGGGATATTAAAATTGTGCCGAAATGAAAAAGCACGTGCCGAAAGTGCCGTCTAGTCTCGAAAGTGCCGAAAAAAGCACAATTGTGCGTAAAATGCCATGCCTGCTTTGCAGTCGAGACTCGCACTGTTACACTGAATATTTATTCACATTCGTGCTATCACAGCACACGATCAGTCGCTGTGCGAACTTCATGCTGTAAGGTTGCGGTCGCTTGCTCCTGCGTTGCCTTATTAAATACGACAAACTACCATTCATACGCATGAATATGCGTTTGTTTATTGTATTTGTTTGTATGTAATATTTTTTTTGTTTTTAAATAATAAGGATTTAATTAATTCTTAGAATTTTACTTAATTTTTAAACGAAGCTTGTAGTATTGAATATGTCAACGCAGTAGCAAGCCACCGCAACCTTTCAGCATGAAGTTCAAACAGCGACTGAACATATGTTGTGATTGTAACAATGAACTAACTCGTGCTTTTCGTTCAGTGTTAACTTGAAAAACAAAGGCTTTGCAATACAACCACAAAACTTTGTATGTATTAGTTTGCGCACCCCTGGTTTAAAACAGGGGTGCGCAAACTAATACATACAAAGTTTTGTGGTTGTATTGCAAAGCCTTTGTTTTTCAAGTTAACACTGAACGAAAAGCACGAGTTAGTTCATTGTTACAAACCAGGGGTGCGCAAACTAATACATACAAAGTTTTGTGGTTGTATTGCAAAGCCTTTGTTTTTCAAGTTAACACTGAACGAAAAGCACGAGTTAGTTCATTGTTACAATCACAACATATGTTCAGTCGCTGTTTGAACTTCATGCTGAAAGGTTGCGGTCGCTTGCTACTGCGTTGACATATTCAATACTACAAGCTTCGTTTAAAAATTAAGTAAAATTCTAAGAATTAATTAAATCCTTATTATTTAAAAACAAAAAAAATATTACATACAAACAAATACAATAAACAAACGCATATTCATGCGTATGAATGGTAGTTTGTCGTTTTTAATAAGGCAACGCAGGAGCAAGCGACCACAACCTTACAGCATGAAGTTCGCACAGCGACTGATCGTGTGCTGTGATAGCACGAATGTGAATAAATATTCAGTGTAACAGTGCGAGTCTCGACTGCAAAGCTTTTTCGACTGAAAGCTGTCGTATGCATGTGAAAGCTATCCGCCCATGGGCGGCCTTTTGCGCATGCCTGTTTTAAACCATTGACGGGCAGCTTTGCACACTTGTCATTGTATAAGTGCATGAAAATATGTATTCATCTCACGTACAGAACGATCAAAGCTTCAGTATCCAAGCAAACGTCAACCAGACAAGACCTGCGCTTGAGTGTTCCTTGAATGCATGAAAAAAATTGCGAGATATTACACTGAATACATTTTATGCTTAGCAAAATTTTTTATTTTTAGAAAATAACGGCATGGCGCATCGCATGGTATGTCATAAGGAAGTAAAATTTGCTAATCAAACAATTTTGATTAGTAAAAAGCTGTTTTAATTTAATTTAATATTAATGTTACTAAATGTTAACATATTAGTAGAAATGCCAATTTTAGTTCCAGATTAAAATATATTGGTACTTTCGTTTGGTAAAAAGAAATAATTAAGAGTTGTAAAAATTCTACGAATTAAAAATAAAAATTAAAAATATTTGTAAAACTTCACTTTCTGTGTTTAATAATACATTTTATCCATCTGTCGGTCTGTATGCATTTCATAGTCCGTCCGTTACAAGTTCATTTAAATTCGTTATATAAATCGAAGCAAAAAAAAAAATCACCCAATGATACCACAAAAAGAGCTTTAGCACTGCTTTGTTTTCAGTGTAAGCTTTAAAGCGCTCCTTAAAACATACTCAAGATAAGAAAGTATAGGTGTGCAAAGTTGCCCGTCAATGTTTTAAACCAAGGGTGCGCAAACTAATACATACAAAGTTGTGTGGTTGTATTGCAAAGCTTTTGTTTTTCAAGTTGACACTGAACGAAAAGCACGAGTTAGTTCATTGTTACAATCACAACCAGTGTTGCCAGTCTAGCCTTTTTGAGGCTAGATCTAGCCTTTTTTTTGTTGTCTAGCCTCGAAAATTACCATCTAGCCTCTAGACTTTTTTTTTAGCCTTTTTTTATTTTTTTCTAGCCTTTTCTAGCCTTTTTTAATATATTGCTTAAAGATGCATTACTACATCCAATTTTTCTGACGTTGCAATTTTGAAAGTGTAAATCTTCTATTGCTCTTTTTATTCTTTTAAAGTGGTTAAACCCAAATATTTTCTGATAAAGAGAAAGAAAAATCCAGTAACTCTACAGAAGAAATAACGATAATTGAAATATAATGGCAAAAATTATTAATCACAAGTGGAATAACTTAAGTTCCATAACAGAATTCTGGGCAGAAGCTAGAGATTCATTGAATGAAGATCCGTTCCAAGAGCTATCAGATTTGGTTTTTAGTTTTATTATTTTGGCATTAAGCAACGCTGAGGCAGAAAAAATTCTTAGTAAAACGCAATTTATAAAAAAAAACAAGTAAAAAAACCGTATTCAAAATGGCATGCTAAATGGCACGAGTAAAGAAAGTCTAGTCCGACTATGAAATACCCTGAACCTCCTATAATATTTAAATAAACAATATTTTAAAATACTAAAACAAATAGATGTAACTTCCTATTTTTGTTTAAAATCCATGTATTCTTTATAGAACTAAATAAATAGGGAGGAAGGCACGTTCGTAGGTGGATGACCCTTTTTTGTGAGCACACCTTAGTTTTATATACTATGATCTCATACCAAGTTTTATCATTGTAGGCCAAATATAAACGTTTTCAAAGTGTTTTCCGTATTGTGGGTTGTATGGGAGATGAGCGTGTTCATGGGCGCATGGCTCTCATTTTTTGAACACATCTTGGTTTTGATACAACAATCTCAATGCAGAGTTTTATATATTTGGCTCATATAAACCTCTTTATAGCGTTTTTACTATAGTGGGTTGCATGGGAGGTGGGCGTGTTTAAGGGCGAATGACGACTATTTTACATCTTAGCACACATCAAAGTTTTAATATAAAATACATATCTGATAAGTTTTATCCCAGTAGTTCAAATAAAAGCGTCTTTATAATAGTGTTTTCAGTATTGGAGTTGTATGGGAGGTGGGCATGTTCATGGGTGGATCACTCTCATTTTTTGTGTACGTCTACGTTTTGATATAAAATAAATACATTTAAATTTTATTTCGGTAGCTATACAGCGATTTTTATTTTTTAGTTGTATACGAGTAAGCGTGTTCGTAGGCGGATTCCAAAAATATTCAATAGTGCAGATGCTTGGGTTCATGAGGGGTTATTATACCTGACCTTACAGGTTTAGGGTATAATAACGTTAACAAATCTAGCCTTTTTTTAGCTATTTTCTTAAAGCCATCTAGCCTTTTCTAGCCATTTTTTAAAGGCCATCTAGCTTCTTTTCTCAAAACTTTCTGGCAACACTGATCACAACATATGTTCAGTCGTTGTTTGAACGTCATGCTGAAAGGTTGCGGTCGCTTGCTACTGCGTTGAAATATTCAATACTACAAGCTTCGTTTAAAAATTAAGTAAAATTCTACGAATTAATTAAATCCTTATTATTTAAAAACAAAAAATTATTACAGACAAACAAATACAATAAACAAACGCATATTCATGCGTATGAATGGTAGTTTGTCGTTTTTAATAAGGCAACGCAGGAGCAAGCGACCGCAACCTTACAGCATGAAGTTCGCACAGCGACTGCAGAGATAAAGAGATTGGAAACTTCTCGTATGAAAGGGATAGCATAATGTGCACCTTATGTCAAAAATTTTCAACACTAACACAAATGTTGTAAGTGTGTTAGTAACATGTTCACCAAAATTCAGCTAGTTTGGGTTCAGCTTTAATCCAACTCAGCTGGATTGGGTTCAGGTTCAGTTTTTCACCATGGTGGAAACTCATTGAATGCATTCAGCGAACTTAAATGCTTCAAAGTAGCGCTGAATTTTAGAACTTTTAAGTGACTGTTCCCATTTAATCAAACAAATATATGTATGCTATTAAATCACAACTATTAAAATATATAAGGAAGTGATTATTAAACCCTTAAAATTTTAAGATTTGCGTGTATAAAATGCACTAACACTGCAATAACATAAGCATTCGTTGTTATTTTGCTAAACTAGTTGACACATGCACCTGTATTTTGACATTTGGGCAATATGCCTGACATTTGTCGTTACTATTTAATAATATAAAACAGCGCTAACTAAAGTGTCACTGTCAAAACACTTGTGTCGCTTGAAGGCGGCCACTGACTTTAATCTGTTACCCACCACGGTCTGAACCTAATCGCAGAGTTGCCTGAAAGCGTAGTTTTCTATAATATGGAGTAGATTTTATTGTTACAGTAAGAATTTAAAAAAGTCTTGTACTAGTACTATTTTATTAAAGGTATTTCATAGGTCGTGTCTATATTTGGGTCAGTAAAAAAAATACTTGGGTGCTTTAGAATTAACTTTTTTTGGAATTATTAAGGTCTTACAGCAAAAATTGATGATATGTGGTGCAAAATTAATATACTATAAATATTATTATGGGGCCCATATATAGGCGGACTTGTTCGCGAACTTGGATGAATACATGAAATGTTTGTTTGTTTGTGGCCTTTTTGGCAGACATATGAAGATTCATGAGTTGGTCTCAAGAAAATCAAAACTTTTTGTTTTTGTGGGAGAGGAGCTGCAGGTTGTACAACAGTTTTCTCAGTTAATAGTGGTGTCCGCGTACTTTCAGTCAAAGTTTTGAATTTTGAAGCACAAATTGGCAATTTTATTTTTTTTTATCGTCAATAATCACATTAAATGGCAAATATTATGGACAACGAGCTTAGGCTTTTTAGAGAATTTTTTTAAAGTTTTTTAGAGATCTTCTTTGATAAAAATAAGTACAAAAAGAGCAAGAGTGTTACTTTTTGTAAGAAACGTTGGAAATATTAGGTTTTCTTACCGAAGGGAAGCAAAAATGTAAACACAAATTAAACAAATCCAGCTCATCACGTATGAATTTTTGAGGTACTACAACAAGGCTGCATACAAGTTTTCGTAGTGTGTGGCAAACCGAAATCTGGGTACTCGTACATGTTGTGGGTTATGTTTATTCGTGTATGGGTCCCTTTATGAACTACAAAGTTTGAAATTTACAAAACATTTTCAATAACACATTCAATGTTGTTTGTTTGTTCGTTCCAATCTGGATAAACAACATTCTTCTCTATTTGTTGTTTTTTTTTCTCCGGAATGAATAAAGAAATGTAGGCTTTTTCGTTTTTATGTTGAGAGAAGAGCAGATCAAAGAGCTAGAGTGCGTGGAGTACATTTCAAAAATACTCTACTCTGACTTAGTTCAGAGAACTCTGAATTAATAAAAAATCAAACCATCCATCAAATGTCTTAGCTGTTTTTTAAGAGTATTTTTTGTTAAATTATTATTTAAATTGTTTTCTTTTAGTTTTGTTAAAGATTATTCGTTTTCATTTATATCATGTTAGTATTATCTGTTATATGTTCTACGTGGTCGAATGTTCGATACAGAGCATATAGAGTTGCATCGAGAGTACTCTTGTTGTGCTATGAGTGAAAACAAAAACTTGATCAATTTGCTGTTATCACACTGAATAAAATAAAAATCATGAACAAGTTTATTGACATTATTTGCTCTGCTCTGAACAAATAAACGAAAACGCCTATTATACTAAGGCAACTCTTTTTTATTAGTACGTTTTAATTTGTATGTAACCCTGTTTACAGCTGAACTTGGCAATTATGAGGTGAATTCACATTCACAATACGTGTGCTCCTAAAAAATTGGTAGAAAAGCAAACTAAACGCGCGAAAATTTTTTTATTTTGATTAAACTCGAAGTCTCCCATCTCTTTATCTCTGGCGACTGATCGTGTGCTGTGATAGGACGAATGTGAATAAATATTCAGTGTAACAGTGCGAGTCTCGACTGAAAAGCTTTTTTGACTGAAAGCTGTCGTATGCATGTGAAAGCTATCCGCCCATGGGCGGCCTTTTGCGCATGCCTGTTTTAAACCTATACAACTCACAAAATTGAAAATACCATAAAAAGTTTTTATATGACACAGGGATTAAACGTGGTATGGGAGGATTTTATATCAAAACTAAGGTGTACACACAAAATGGGCGTCATCCACCTTTGAAAAAGCCCACCTCCCATACAATTCACAATATTAAAAATACCATAAAAATGTTTATATATAGCTTACAGGGATTCAATTGTGTATGAAAGGATTTTATATCAAAACTATGGTGCGCATGAACACGCCCAACTCCCGTACAATCCACATAAATGAAAACTGTAAAGTTCGAAGTCAATTATATTTCTTTAAGTATATCCATACAGTACGACCTCGCTCAACGCAACCAATTAAATTCAGGCCAATTGATTTCTCAATTGAGGTTGTTGCAAAAACCGAGGAAAAGTTTTCTACTGGTCTGCTGGCATATTTTTAAAAAAGTATGCCTTTTCTACACATTAAAATTTAATCTGTGTTCAATAACATATTATCATTTTATTTAATTTATTTTTTGAAATATTGGAAATTTTGGTCTGCACTTGGTTGCAATTTATATTTTGCTGCACAGCAGTTTCGCGAAGTTTCAAAATGTCATTTAAGGAACGATTCTTATTTTCAGTCCCTTCAATGCAAGTGTTAAAACAATTAATAACAGTTTCCAATATATTGTTCGGTGAATCAATGATTTGGCAATAACGAGTGGTTTAATTAATTTTGAAGGAAATCTTATGCACTCCTTACTTACTCTGCGACCAGGTGCAGTTGCTTCAATGGCGCTAGCAAGTGTTTAATTTGGCAGCACTTTATAAAATAATCTGAATTCATCAGCGTTATAGAACTGAGCTGAAGTTGAATCGAGCTCCTTGACTTTCTTTCTGAACTCCTGCAGAAATGGCTCGACAAGCATTGGCTTATTTGTCAATTTCCCACTGCAAACTTCTAGCATGCGAATACCATGACGTTTTTTAAAATTTGAAAACCAGCCGTTACGCGCGTTGAATGTGCTAGAATTGTCTTGAAGTCTGCAATGCAACTGGCGAGCCTTTGCCTTTACAATTTCTATAGATATAGGCAGATTTTGCTCCCTTTGCTTGAGAAACCATCTGTATAATGCCTTCTCCATTTTGGCATATGCGCAGCCTCTTATTGTCACTCGCTTTCCTGTTCCGGATTCCGCACTTGAGACGAATGAACAAAAGAACGAAAGAAAAGTGGACAACAAACTCAAACATACGATTTCCTTAGAAAGTTGCGTTAATTGAGGTAACTTTTTTTTAAAGTTGCGTTAACAGAGTCTGCAATCTTAACAATTTGGGTGTTGTGATTATTCGGGAGTTGCGTGTAATGAAGGTTGCGTTGAGCGAGGTCGTGCTGTATATATTTTAACATGATAAGAGGTTTAAGGTATTCCATAGTCGGGCTAGACCGACTTTAGAGTTTCCTTACTTATTTATATTTTACTTTATCGTATTGCCTGATTCCCCAGCCTAATACTTGCTATCATAAATCTAAAGAGTTGCCAAGTCAGTGCTTGTGGCTGTTGCAAAATGCGTATTTTTTTAAAAAAGGCACTTTAAAGGAAAATATAAAAAGCAAAATTAAGGAAGAAGCACTTAATTTGATGCATTTCCATTTTTGTTACAGTGCATCTATCCGCTTGCTGGTTGTAAAAAAACTGTAAACTTTCCATAATTTTCTCGTATTTCATTTATGAATTCGTCCTTGTTTTACTAAAACATTATCAAACACGAAAAATTTGCTCAAAAATATGTCAAATTCAGGATAAATTACAAAAGAAACTCAAGTTTATTTAACCAAACATTTAAGAAGTTTTTTTAATATGTTATCCAACATCCATCTTCATCAACTTAATTAATTAAGTCCTCTATAAATCTTTTTATCTAGAGTTTTAGGAGTTCTAATACATAATAAACATGAGTTATATGTTTTTCGGTTACAAAAGTTGTCACCTTAGATCTACTTATGTATGAAATTAATACAGGTACCACAGCCTTAATCACCTTCCGTGGCCTTGATTACTGATGGCGTTGGTATGTGCACAAAGTTTTTCATAGGCGTTTTTATGGATAACGGTGATATCATTGTCACTTTGTGATCCTGTCTAGCCAGCTCCTTTATTAGAGTTGAACCAACAAGGAAATGCGATTTGGAGCGGGTATGCAAAACAGCCAAATATTTATAGCCATGAACAGAGTAGGGAACACAGATGAGCAGCAAAAGCCACAATATGCATTTATCACAATTGAACTGCAACATTTTTGCAACTAAAACTTTACTAATACATCGCACTTTTTTTTACAATTTTTTTACACGTCCATTAACTGATGAGCGGTTTACATAAGCTTTAAGCAATTTTATTTTCTTTAAAAACGCTTGCTTTGCAAACGATAGTCCGACAAGTAGTGAGTAGTATATCGGTTGTTGTACGATAGGTTCTCAAGCAGCGGCTCGCTAGCTTAGATTGTTGATACTTACGTGATAAGTACGTATCAGAAATATAAACTACTTGATATTAAGTTCTAATACTTACATGAGACTCAAGTACAAGAACTCCATATCGTACTTAGTTATAAAATGGATAATTTTTCAAATATCTATTACTTTAACTCCGTTTGACTTTTAGATAGTCTTTGAAATTTTGAAAGGAAACATCCGAAATTGGATTATATTTTGTAGTTTCGGAAATATCGTGTTTAAGCATAGTACTCTGTTCGGCTTCACGTGAAATTCCACTCAAATCTCCATACAAAAAATGACAGCTGTGAAACAACCGTGAACATTTTACAACTTTTTCGTCAAAGCTGTACTATGCTTCGCTGCGGAAAATCTATTACTATATTCCGCAACATGCATCTAGCAACATTATTTACACGGCAATTTAATTGAACCGACCATTTATTTTGCCGTGGAAAGTGGCAGTTGTCATTTAATTTAAGAAAAAAGTGGAAGCAAAAGAACGGTTTGTAATTGAAATTATATTTTTTGTACTATTTCTAAAGTTTTGCAATTAATAATTGCAGTTGTTGGAAACTGTAAGTACGAATGCACCTTGGTGTTTGCGGTCGCAAAACTTCGCAGTTGCAAACTGCCATATACTAATGAGTTGTTCTGCTCCACAACAAAGGACATGCATACTTGTATAAATATTTATTTTTTATTTATATAATCACAAATATGAAAATAAAAGAACTTAAATGTTTTTCTGCTTTTCCTCTAATAAATTGTGGCTGTTTATTTACATCTTGTCGAAATTTGTAAGCTGATCATCAGCTGTTCGTTCGCAACAAAATCTCTGTCAAAATTTTCACGCAACAAATAAATGGCTGTTGCCAGTGAAATTTCACGCAATCGAGCATAGTACTAGGCATTACAGCTGAAAAATATTCAAAACTAGTTAACCCTGGCAAACGTTTTCCTGCCATATAAATACTAAAATAATTATATTTGCTCGCTTTTTAAACAGGTTGTGAACTAACATAGTTACTTAGGTGGCCATGACAACCCGTGGTCGAGTTACGGCCAATACCCAGCGCATTTTATAAAATACTAGCAATACTCGGCGCGCGTTGCTACGCCTTAGGCCGCGTGCTAGGTAAACGCCGATTCAGACTGCCTGCCTATGCATGCAGAGTGTGTGAAAAAGCGAGATAGATAGATATTTGTATCTCATTTGTTCACACAGATTTCGGCCTGCTTGTCTGTCTGAATCGGCGTTAAAAATGCACGCAGCCTTAGACAAACACATGTACTTCATCTGTGACTTCAAAACTTATTCGATCAAAAAGGTGGCTTGTATGGGGAGGCACACCCACTTGTCCAGTTTTCTAGTAGAAGGGCATTACCAAATGGCAACTCAATTCTGAATTTCACTGATCAGCGACTTTTACTTCCAATGCTATTTGATATTAAAAATTTTGCTTGTATGGGCGGAGTCACACCTCGTCTTCCAATGCCCGTGCTATTTTTCTAGTCGAAAGACATTTCCAAAAATTAACTATGTACTGAGTTTAAATATTATGAGACATTAAGTACCACAGCTATTCGATATTAAACATTTGAACTGTGTTTGAACTGTGTTGAAAAGTTTGAATGCCTAAAAAGTGTCACGCCCCTACTGAAACGGCTGTAAAAAGTTACCAGTAAAACAGAACGTGGAAGTTGAGTTCGAATACAGAATTTTGAAGCTGTGCAACATGTAATTCTAAAGCTAATCGAAAATTATGGTTGTATGGGAGTTGCCACGCCCCCATTTTCTATCGGTATCAAACAGTAGCACTCTCAAGACTTTGCTAGAGTCTCACTGAAAATTTCATAAGAATTGGTTCAGCGGTTTTGAAGTCTACTTGTAACATACACACAATCATTTTTATATACATAGAAGATATTAACAGCTTATTGAACATATGCTTAACTTACGTAGCCTTGAAACTAAAAAACTTAAAAATTTGACGCTAAAATTTGCGTCAAACATGCATTTTCGATGCGTTTTACATGCGCTGCGTAGCTTATGCCAGGCTGTCTAATATAATGGAAAACTATTCAAAAGTTGAATTATAATATTAAGATTCAACTTAAACTAACGGAGACCAATGCAATTGCATTATTATTAAAAAACAGAGAAAACAACCAACTTGAGAACCTCCTCTTTTTTGAAGTCGGTTAAAAATAAAAAATATGCTTTGCACACCAATCACAATAACTACTTTTTTGTGCAACATTTATTAACACGCGAAATAAAAAAATTTTAGGCTTCTATTTGGAACAAAATCGAAAATCCAACTAAATCCGAAAACATTAACAAATGCCGATGTTCTTACTCTTGTCGCACGTTAAAATAGAAAAAGTTCTTAATCGACGACAGCAACATTGCTGCAATGACGCATTGTCGTTGCAACATTTTCACCACATTCACCTCCATAAGAAAAGCATGTAAAAAAATTTGACGTTTGACGCAATGCTGCAGCCGCAGTCAATGTGTATCGGCTAATAAGATTTTAATGTATTTATATTTCTCTCTGAGCAAGAAATTGACTGCAAATAAAGTAGCTAGTGGTGCCATAAAAACAAAATTTAAATCTGAACTATTGTATTTAGCTTTCCATCCGTCAAAATTGCATTATTGTCCATGAATAACATTTGCAATAAATAACTAAATAATAATTTGGTTATATATCAGGCATAACAGGATATATCCGTAGGATATATCCGTAGGATAATACGTATATACAATTCAAGTCTAAAAACCATAACAAATACGATGTCAGATTGTTGGCAACATTGCTCAAGTGACCAAACTGAGAGCAATTCCCCACACAACATGGCAGCCGTGCTGTGTTTTGAGTTACTCTCACAGCCAGAGCCGTGCTGTGTGGTGAGTTACTCTCACAGCCAGAGCTTAAGCATTGGTTTTCTGATGCTTGTTGTGCTGCTTGTACAGCATTAGCATGAATTAAAAACTTACTTACTTACTTAGATGGCGCTTACAACCGTTGGTCGGTTTTGGCCTGGTCTAAGAATTTGCGCCAGCCTCTTTTGTCGTGCGCTTGCTGGCGCCAGTTGGAAATTCCAAGCGTCGTCAGGTTATCCAATGCCTGGTCTTTCCAACGGAGATGCGGTCTTCCTCGTCTGCGTTGGCCACCGCTGGGTACCGAATCCAATATTTTTTTCGCTGGAGCTCCGTCGTTCATTCTCTCGACATGACCTAGCCAGCGAAGCCGCTCTATTTTAATACGCTTGACTATATCGATGTCGGCATATAGCTCATACAACTCGTGGTTCCATCGTATTCGGTAATCGCCATTGACGCAGATTGGACCATAGATCTTGCGAAGGATTTTTCTCTCGAACGCTCCCAAAGTCCTTTCATCAGAGCTGCTCAACGTCCAGGTTTGTGATGCGTATAGTAGGACGGGCATGATTATTGACTTATAGAGCGTCAGTTTTGTTCGTTGAGAGAGAACTCTGCTTCTCAATTGCCTACTGAGCCCAAAGTAACAGCTGTTGGCAAGAGTTATCCTTCGTTTAATCTCAATACTGATATCGTTGGAGGAGTTAATACTGGATCCCAGGTAAACAAAGTCCTTCACTACCTCAAAGGAGGTGTTGTCAACAGTGACGTGGTTTCCAAGACGCTGGGACTGCTTGTTTGTTGACACGAGATACTTCGTTTTATCTGCGTTCACTGCAAGACCCATTCGACTCGACTCTTTTTCTAGCCTGGAGAATGCTGCACTGACTTCGCGCGTATTTTGGCCAATGATGTCAATATCATCAGCATACGCCAGCAGCATAACGCTCTTATAGAAAATTGTGCCGCTGCGTCTCAGGTCAGCAGCTCGGATGATCTTCTCCATTACTATATTAAAGAAGTCGCACGATAAGGAATCACCTTGTCTGAAACCTCGCTTGGTATCGAACGGAAGGGAGAGGTCCTTCCCGATTTTCACTGCGCTGCTGGTGTTGTACAGTGTCATCCTGCAAAGACGTATTAGCTTGGCAGGAATACCAAATTCAGACATGATGGAGTATAGGTGACTCCTTATTGGACTGTCGAAGGCGGCTTTGAAATCGACAAAGAGATGGTGCGTGTCGATTTGTTTTTCGAGGGTCTTTTCCAAGATTTGTCGGAGCGTGAAGATCTGGTCAATAGTGGACTTTCCAGGTCTGAAGCCACACTGATAAGGTCCAATCAGTTGGTTGACGATGGGCTTCAGTCTTTCACACAATACGCTCGACAGGACCTTATATGCGATATTTAGAAGGCTAATCCCACGGTAGTTGGCGCAAATGGTGGGATCGCCTTTCTTGTGGATTGGGCAGAGCACACTGAGGTTCCAATCATCTGGAATGCATTCTTCCGACCATATTCTGCATAGAAGTCTGTGAATGCATTTAAACAGAGCTTCGCCACCGGTATTAAACAGCTCAGCCGGTAGACCATCGGCTCCTGCGGCTTTGTTGTTTTTAAGCCGAGCTATAGCTGTTAAGACCTCGTTATAGTCGGGCAGTGGAACTTCAACGCTGTCATCCATGATTGGGGTTTCCGGGATATCATCTCCACTGGCGGGATTGTTGTCAGCGTCGCCATTTAAAAGACTAGAGAAGTTTTCCCTCCATAGCATCAGTGTACTCTGGATATCTGTCACTAGATTCCCATTCTCATCCTTGCAGGAAGAGGCTCCGGTCTTAAAACCATCGGCCAGGCGTCTTATTTTTTCGAAAAATTTTCGAGTCTCATTCCTGTCGCCATGCATCTCAATTTTCTCGCACTCACGCATTTCCGCCTCTCGTTTTTTTCGCCTGAAAATGCGTCTCTCTTCCCTCCTCTTCTCTCGGTATCGCTCCATAACAGCACGCGTTACAACCGACTGCAGGGTGGCTTTGTAGGCGATGTCCTTCTCTGCAGTGGCGTCGCGACACTCCTGGTCGTGCCACTGGTTTCGGCGAGGGCGGTGGTAGCCTATCACCTCTTCGGCAGCCGTACGCATAGAGTGGGATATGTGCGTCCACTGTCCGCATATATCGTCGATCGGAGGAGTGCTTTCTTGAAGCAGGAGTGAGAGTCGATTAGCGAAGGCTTCGGCCGTCCGTTTTGACTGCAGCTTATCGACGTCTAGCTTTCTTTGTGTAGGATTGCGAGCATTCTTAGCTGCGCACAGACGTGTGCGGATCTTGGCTGCGACAAGATAATGATCCGAGTCTATGTTAGCACCACGGATCGTGCGTACGTCTAGTACACTGGAAGAGTGCCTTCCGTCAATCAAAACGTGATCAATTTGGTTGCATGTTTTTTGATCAGGGGACAGCCAAGTGGCCTTATGAATATTGAGATGCTTGAATCTAGTGCTACTAACGACCATGTTTCGTGCTGCGGCGAAGTCAATCAACCTCATTCCGTTATCGGATGTGTTGTCGTGGAGGCTGAACTTTCCGACTGTTGGACCAAATATGTTTTCCTTACCCACCTTGGCGTTGAAGTCACCAAGCACGATTTTTATGTCATGACGGGGGCAGCGCTCGTATGCGTCTTCAAGGCGCTCGTAAAAACTTTCTTTGGTCTCGTCATCTTTTTCTTCTGTCGGAGCGTGCGCACATATTAGGCTTATGTTAAAAAATTTTGCCTTGAAGCGGATTATGGTAAGTCGTTCGTTCACAGGAGTGAATCGCAGGACATGATGCCGTATTCTCTTGCCAACTACAAATCCGCATCCAAACTCGTGCTTCTCCGCATGGCCGCTGTAGTAGATATCACAGGATGCTTGCCGTTAGCAACCCTGTCCCTTCCATCGCATTTCTTGGATTGCAGTGATATCAGAATTATATCTTTCCAAGATATCAATCAGTTGGATAGAGGCACCATCCCAATTTAGGGTTCGGACATTCCAGGTGCATATCCGTAAATCATTATCAGTTTTTCGTTTGCGGTAGTCGTCATCAGATTTGGGGATCATTCTTTTATTTATTCTTAAACTTTTAATTGAAATGGTTTTATTACATGGTGGGCTTCAAACCCAACGCACAACCTTTGCTTGATGGCCAAAGGAAGCCCGCCGCTCAGATTCGCCGCCAAAGTTTATCGGGCGATAGTACTTTGACGTTACCAGGAGACACCACGCGGAGGTTTGAGTCGACTTGAGACGATTTCAACATGGATAATGCTGGCCTCGCCAAGTTGAGGCAGTCAGACACGTTGCCATGTGAAGATCGCCCCCTTATCTCCCATAAACACGTTGTCAACGACGCCACCAAAAGAGACGTAATATTAGGAAAGAATATTTTTGCTTCAAGTCGTCGCTGAAAATCGAAAGAAATATATATCCATCCCATGACAAAAAGAAATTAATTTGATAAAAATTGTCTTACAATAATTAATTGTCTGACAATAATTATTACAAAATTTCTTATTTACGACACGTATGCTATGCTTTGCTTGTATCGAGCATTTAAATTTGGAGAAGAAAAGTTAATGTGGGTCGGTCTCTCATATCAGCCTTTTGGAAGGCATCCTAAAAGCGATGGAAGCCGATTTTAAAAAACAAGTTTTAAAAAAAAAATATGTATGTAGGTGCATTTTTAAGGGTTGGAAATATAGCTTAGGTATGTTGCGATAAAATGATGGAAACAAAAAACCAATGGTGGTCAGGCACACATTTTACCCTACAAGGCGCACCACCTGGAAGCGGTGGTGACAAATTTCCTAAAATGATCAATATTGTTTGGGAACCCTCTTAGCGGGTGGAGACTGGGGCAGGTAAGTTCCTGAAAAATTTTGGGGAAAAAATTTATTGGGGTCGGTCGGTCGAACATTTCACTCCTCGCGGGGCAAGACTTGGGTAGTTATGGAGGTTTTCGTCAAATTTTTCTACTTCTTACTAACTTTTAACACCAATGAGGTACAATTTAACCCCACGCCACTCCGAATTTGTTTTTTTCAGAAGCAATTTTTGTCGAAACTCACAAAATTTAAGGTTTCTGGGTTTCAAGTGCCTCAGCAACAAAACAAAAGCTTATTCAATAATACAAGTATCGCCTCGGGTCGAAATTCGACAAATTTTTTGTTTGACTTTTTATAATTACTAGCATCGCCTGGGGTCGAAATTCTACCAATTTATTGATTGCCTATTTATAATTATATGCGAGATGATTAAAATAAGTTCAAGGCTATAACTCTTAATTGATTAGAGATATAAAGCTATTTTTTTCAAAAAAATTATTTTTTTATATGATTATTTTGTTCAAAAACAGAAAAGCAACATTTTAAAAAAAAAATCATTTTGTCAAAGAAATCATAGAAATCAAGCCTTGATTTTTTGATGGCATGGACAGTTTATTAATTAAGTGTCAAGACAAAATAAATTCACCTAAAATTCGGTACAGACTTTGAAAGAAAATGAAAAATGCAATTTTGAGTTTTTGTTTTTTTTACAACAAAAATCATTTTTATTCCATATATTAAGAATAAATCAAATTTTATGGTCTTTTTTGAAAAGGAATAATTTAAATATAAACAAACAAAAAACGGTATTATTTTCAAAAGTTTTTTTAAGTTAACTGATAAGACTTAAATACAAAAAAGAAATAAATAAAATCTATTCGCAGATGGCGGAGATATTGGCTTCCCAATTAAGAACATTCAATTTGAGACAATTTTTTTTTCTCTCTTGGCATTTGGTTGAAACACACGCTAAATAACTAACGACAATATTAAGAAAATTCATTAAAAATACTTTTCGTTAGAATTTTGCTGTAATTTTTAACACATTTAAAAGAAAATTTATCAAACTTTTAGAAAAAATGAAAAAAAATTTAAAAACCGTTAAAATCCGACCAAGATATTCACATGGAAAGTCAAATTTTTGAGTTCAAAACACATTTTTTTACAAATTTAACAATTGATGAATGCATAAAACTACAATTTTTTAAGAAATTGTTACTTTTAAAAAAAACTCAAATTCCACCAACTCAAAAAGTCTTCCTCAACCAAATTTCATATTAATCAAAGAGCAGATTTTTTCTCAAAAATTTAAATTCTCTCTTAGAAGGTTGGGATACCCCTCTATCAGATATATCATTTATATATACATTCTGCACATCTGGACAACACAACCTTTCAAATGATATAAGTTTCAATTGTTTTGAGTTTTAATTAATACCATAAAAGCGTACGACAAACTTTAATGCTCACGTATTAATATATAAGATATGCGAGATGATCAAAACAATTTCGAGGCTATAACTTTTCATTGATTGGAGATATTAAGCTATTTTCTTCAGAAAAATTATTTATTTACTTAATTATTTCTTTCAAAAACAGAAAAACAACATTTTAAAAAAAATTTAATTTTGTCAAAGAAATCATAGAAATCAAGCCTTGATTTTTTGATGGCATGGACAGTTTATTAATTTAGTGTCAAGACAAAATAAATTCACCTATAATTCGGTACAGACTTTGAAAGAAAATCAAAAATGCAATTTTGAGTTTTTGTTTTTTTACAACAAAAATCATTTTTACTCCATATTTTAAGACTAAATCAAATTTTATGGTTTTTTTTTAAAATGAATAATTTAAATATAAACAAACAAAAAACGGTATTATTTTCAAAAGTTTTTTTAAGTTAACTGATAAGACTTAAATACAAAAAAGAAATAAATAAAATCTATTCACAGATGGCGGAGATATTGGCTTCCCAATTTAGAACATTCAATTTGAGACAGTTTTTTTCTCTCTCTTGTCATTTGGTTGAAACACACGCTAAATAACTAACGACAATATTAAGAAAATTCATTAAAAATACTTTTGGTTAGAATTTTGCTGTAATTTTTAACACATTTAAAAGAAAATTTATCAAACTTTTAGAAACAATTAAAAAAATTTAAAAACCGTTAAAATCCGACCAAGATATTCACATGGAAAGACAAATTTTTTAACTCAAAACACAGTTTTTTACAAATTTTACAATTGACAAATGGATAAAACTACATTTTTTTAAGAAATTGTTACTTTTAAAAAAAACTCAAATTCCACCAACTCAAAAAGTCTTCCCCAACCAAATTTCATATTAATCAAAGAGCAGATTTTTTCTCAAAAATTTAAATTCTCTCTTAGAAGGTTGGGAACCCCCTCTATCAGATATATCATTTATATATACATTCTGCACATCTGGACAACACAACCTTTCAAATGATATAAGTTTCAATTGTTTTGAGTTTTAATTAATACCATAAAAGCGTACGACAAACTTTAATGTTCACCTATTAATATATAAGATATGCGAGATGATCAAAACAAGTTCGAGGCTATAACTTTTCATTGATTGGAGACATTAAGCTATTTTTTTCAGAAAAAAAATTTATTTATTTAATTTTTTCTTTCAAAAACAGAAAAAGAACATTTTAAAAAAATTTAATTTTTAAAAAAAAATCATAGGGGGTTACTTTTAAGAAAAACTCAAATTCCACCAACTCAAAAAGTCTTCCCCAACAAAATTTCATATTAATTAAAGAGCGGGTTTTTTCTCTAAAATTTAATTTCTCTCTTAGAAGGTTGGGAGCCCCCCTCTATCAGATATATCATTTGTATATACATACTGCACATTTGGGCAAAAAACCTTTCGAATAATATAAGTTTAATTTATTTTGAGTTTTAATTAATACCAAAAAAGCGTACGACAAACTTTAATGTTCACGTATTAATATATAAGATGGATACAAAATATATGATGCATTTCTACTCCGCACTATAATTCATTTAAAAAAAAAATTTATCAATATCGGTTGAGAAACGCTGGAGAAAATTGTTCTCAACTTTTTTCCTACGCGTCCGAAAAGAACTTTCAGAAGAGTAAAAAAGTTCCCTCCAAAATTATCAAATATCATCACTGGTGCCAAAATATGTAAACTATTTAACAACTTCAAAGTTATTTTTGCCTGCTGTAACATGGGAGCCTAGACGCCGCACTTCCCTATTTGCAGACAGCATATACTTTGTTTTGCCCTCGTTCACCGACAAACCCACTTTGGCTGATTCCTTTTCGATAGCGGCGAAAGCATCAGTTACATCTCTCTTGGTTCTGCCGATAATATCGATATCATCAGCATACGTAAGGAGCTGGACACCTTTGTAGAAAATGGTACCATTTCGATGTACACCTGCCTTTCGTAGCTGCCCCTCCATGATGAAATTGAAGAGATCGCATGATAGCGGGTTGCCTTGTCTGAAACCTCGTTCGGTATTAAAGGTTTCGGAGAGGTCATTTCCTACCTTGACGGAGCTGCATGTATTGCTCAACGTCATCCTGCAGAGTCTTATTAACTTTGCAGGTAAACCGACCTCAGACATTGTTGCGTACAGGCAATTCCGAATCGGGCTGTCAAACGCGGCTTTGTATTCAACAAAGTGGCTTTCATTTCGTTGTGTTTAAAGTGCCCAAGTTATATGATATGAAGTTATATTCTTGAAAATTTTGCCGTCAACAAGTCAATCAATGTGCAATATAATTATTTAATTTTTGCAACAACAACATTATCAACAGAGACAACAAATGGTCTCCATTGTAAATAATTGTGCCGCAAATCATTGTGTACCAAGTTAAAACGCATTCTATATCCTGCAGAAAAAAAAATAAAAAAAAAAATAATAAAAGCAGGGCATTTTTGAAACATCTGACAAATGAAGCCGATCTTCCTGCTATTGTTGTTGTTTTTGTTGTGTTTACTACTGCAAGCTACTCATTTGCAGAGAACGCACGCGGTTCGTCCTTTATCGAGTTGCTTGCTGTTCGTGAGCTTGTTTCAAAATGCGGTGACACACACAAACACAAACAAACAACAAGCCTTCGCATACACGCACGCATACATTGGTAAATTGATTGCTATTGTAAAATTGATTGGCATTCGATAAATTTTGGGACTGCGGTCGAACGCTGCCATTTAAATTAAGTTTTTTTGATGATTTTTACATGACGTGGTTGATGGTGCACGTGGCTGCGGTTCAACGCCATAGTGAATGCGTGAAGGGATGTGTGAGAGCGAGTGTGTGTGTGTGTGTGTGTGTGTGTGTGTCGCAGAGTAAATAACAACAGACAACAAAATGGCAAATGAATATAAAACTGACAGTGTCGCAACGTGTCATAAATAATTGCGGCCTGGTCTATGATGCTCGTCTGTCAGTTTTATACAAAATACAAAAAAAAAAACCAAAATATTCTCTCGAACAATTTAAAAGCGTCGAACTAGCTAGATTGTCTGAGCGAGACAGCAAAATGGTGCAAATTGTTAAAACGCGATGAAGTACTTGCGGTGCTGCATTCAGCTATTGTTTGTTTTTGTGCAACGTGCGATTTTCCTGCGTAGTCGTTGTTGTATTGTTTTTCCAGCAGTCAGTCAGTCGTTTTATTTCAGTCAACGGCCTGCAGATTTAAACAAATACGTTCGCTCTTTGTTGTGTCTCAGTTGTATTTTTTTTTTTTTAACTTTATTTTGTATTGTTTTTTGCTCTCTGAGCAGCAGCAGTTTTATTTGACATCAGTTAATATTGAATTTATTTTTATTATTGATTAAGCCATGTTAAAGTGTGCGATTTTTCGCAGCGATTATATGGAAATCACATAAATTTCGTCAGTGCCAATGCAGAATAATAAATTTTCGCAGGACATGCGAAAGCAATCTGATCAAAATGAATCAAATTGAATGGAGTGCGGAACGGAATTCCATTGATTTCAATACCCAGATTTAATGAATAATTAAAAAGGTGGGAGGGGGGGGGGGGGGGGGGCAAAAAGTTAAAGAAAAATTAAGAAACAAAATATAATATTAAATTATTGACAAATTGATAACAGCAACGAAGCATATGGAATGCAACGCATCTAGAATGAAAGCAATCGAAAATTCAGCAAATTTCTAACAAGAGTTACTCGTTGAAGAAAGTCACCAAAATTTACGCGTTTATCAGCGTTTTAAAAATTTACGTCTGACTACGTCTTTTATTTGGGTATAAGATCAGGCTCTTCTCTAAGCTGCTTTGCAGTGTAATCAAACCCAAATTTAAGTAATTTTTCGTATTTGTAGGTATTAATTAGTACCTTGCATAGACTGCTGAGCAGTTTTCTGATCGAACTTCGAAAATTTTCAAAAATTTTCCTTAAATAGTCGTCCAAATTCGAATAGGCAAAGCTTTTTATACCCTAATCCTGAAAGGTCAGGGTATATTAAGTTTGTGCAAACGTTTGTGACGCATAGAACGAAGCGAGTCCGGTATAGAAAAGTATATATATATGTCATAAATGTTATATTATAAATTATATGAGTGTTTTGTATGAATACAAAGATGTCTTAGAAAAATGGCCCACCTCCCATACAACCCAAAAATTGAAAACGCAATAAATAAGCCTCTATTAAACCTACTGAGCTAAACTTTGGCACGTACATATGTTTTTTATGACAATACAAAGATGGTTTTGAAAATTGAACGTCATCCGCCTACGGACACGCATACCTCCCATACAACCCAAAAAGTTTAAATCTCAATAAATAAGATAACGTTTGTCATATAAAGATCAAATTTGGTATGTATGTATTTTCTGCCAAAAATAAGGTGTGTTCAAATTTGGGAGTAGTCCGTCCATGAACACGCCCACCTTTCATACAATCCACAATAGCGATAGCACAATAAAGGCATTAACTCAGAGCTACTGGAATAAAACTTGGCATGTGTAAATTTTTTGTCAACATTTAAATGCATATTAAATATAGGCTTCATCCTCCCACGGACGCACCCATTTTCAATAATATTATTGTATTTTGGAAAAATAGGTTTAGGGTATTTCATAGTCGGCCTAGACCGACTTTAGACTTTCTTTACTTGTTCAAAAAGAGTTTCCTTGTTTAAAAAATTACTTGTTTATTTATTTTGTTCATTTTTTTTCTTCCGTTATCGCGTTTGTTCTCAACTTGTACCATCTGATTTGCAATTAAAAAAATTTTTTAATTCAAATTTTGCCTTTGCCAGGTTTCGATACCGTGTTTTGCCTATTTTTAGTTCGACGCATAAGCGTGGCAGAACATTATGAATAAAAAAAAACCATAACTGATGCCATCATATAAGCAGGAAAAATAGGGAAAAATAGCAAAAATATAAGCAATCAAGTTAATTTCGCACTGATTTGTAGTGGAATTCCCAAACAACGACTTTCGATGTCGTTAGCTTCAAAAAAACTGTCATTATACCCCCACGCGTACTGCGTAAGGGGTATATTAATTTTGTCACGACGTGTGTAACACCCAAAAGGAGGCGTGTTAGGTATGGAAAAATATATATATTCTTGCTCAGCATCACCACCTGAGTTGATTTAGCCATGTCCGTCTGTCTGTCCGTCTGTCCGTCTGTCCGTCTGTCGACACGATTACAGCCGTAATTTTGAAGATATTGTAATGAAATTCGATATTTAACCTTTTTTGAAAAAAACTAAGGTCAAGTTCGAGAATGGGCTAAATCGGATGAAAACCACGCCTACCTCCCATACAACCCCAAAATTGAAAACTCACCAAAGAAGCTAATATTAAAGCTACAATACTGAAATTTGGTATATGTGTATTCTATGTCAAAACTAAGATGTCTTAGAAAAATGGGCGTCATCCACCCACTAACACGCCCACCTCCCATACAACACCAAAATTGAAAAATCTATAAAGAGGCTAATATTAAAGTTATAAGACGGAAACTCGGTAGTTGTGTATTCAATGTCAAAACTAAGGTGTGTTAGAAAAATGGGCGTCATCCACCCATTAACACGCCCACCTCCCATACAACCCCAAAATTGAAAAAATCTATAAAGAGGCTAATAATAAAAGACGGAAACTCGGTGTTTGTGTATTCAATGTCAAAACTGAGGTGTGTTAGAAAAATGGGCGTCATCCACCCACTAACACGCCCACCTCCCATACAACCCCAAAATTGAACAATCTATAAAGAGGCTAATATTAAAGTTTCAAGATGGAAACTCGGTATTTGTGTATTTAATGTCAAAACTGAGGTGTGTTATAAAAATGGGCGTCATCCACTCATTAACACGCCCACCTCCCATACAACCCCAAAATTTAAAACTTTATAAAAAGGCTTTTATTTAAGCTAATTTGATATGTATGTATTTTAGACACATAAAAATAATAATATCTCTCAAAAGCTCATACAAAAAGCTCTCCAATTTAAGATTCTTCCACCCTTAAGAATCGGCCGTGGGGGTATTTTTACTTCGGCCAAGTCGAAGATATACCTTACTAGTTTTCTATTAAAGTGGCACTCAGAATGACCGATATCGACAACGATTATTGTCGTTAACTTTTTAGGAATTCCGCTATTGATCTGATCTGCTTCTCGTAATCACTCTGCACGGCTTATTTTTTGGGCAGGTTTCTGTTTGCGCCTGCGTGTCTATCTGTCTGATTCGGCGTTGTGGCTTTATAGCGACGTTGTGTCTAGAGTATACTATGCACGCGGCCTTAGACGTTGTGCCGTGTGGCTTTATAGCGAAACGAAGATTTTTTCATTTATACAGCTAGTTCTGTCGTAGGTACCACTAAACAACTTTAAGGTGCAAAACTAGGTACAACGGACCATTAAGCAGCTTAGGGTTCAAAATAAATGAAAATGAGATGCACAAGCGGCGCTACAGAATTATTCACTACAGAGTTCATTTTGAACTCAATTATATTAAAGCTGCATAGAACACAACTTGTAAATTTTGGAACTATAACATCTATTGCGTAAAATTGACACCATATAGCAGCTTTAGGTGAGGCGAGTTGCATAAAGTATCTTTAAGCAGCTTTAGGCGTGACAAGTTCTACAACAGATCATAAAGCAGCTACGAAGTGCCATGGAACTTACTTTCCCTCTTTAAACAGCTTTAAAGAGAACTCATAAGTAAATTTCGACTCATTTTGCTGATTGGGTTATTTATAGAGTTTTCAATATTTGCGTTGTATGAGAGGTAGGCGTGTCCGTAGGCGGATTCCAACAATATTCAATTGTGCAATTCCTTCCATGCAATTATCTCAATTCCTTCCACTAATCTTGCGTTTATGGACAACACAAAAACGGACGAGCGGGCGGACGGACATAGATATATCGACTCACGAGGTGCGTTGATCAAGCAAATATGTACCTTCCTATACTAGATTCTCTAAATTCTAGGCGTTTTAAACGTTTGTACAATAATAATGTAGCTTGAACTGTTCAGGTTGAGGGTATAAAAATGAATACAAAGTGTTCAATAGTAAGTAATGGTAGATACTAGGGGAAAAAAAACACAGGCTAAAAAAGCCTTATTTGCACTTATTAAATTCTAAATGCATGCTTTTGTAATCTTGTATATTAAAATTTAAGTGAATACCGACTACACTTTGAAAAATATGCCTATCTTTCTCAGATAAAAAATTTTTCTATTTTCGATAATAGCAATTTTTTCTTTTTCAAATAAAATTTTGTTCAACTAGAATAAATTTTCACATTTTCGAAGAAATATTTCTTCACTTGTGGGAAATGGAAATATTTCAATGTCTCTAATAGTATTTTTCTCGCACAATAAAATTCTGAGTTATGGAGAAAAATTTATTGAAAATGAAAATATGTTCCTATATTTTGATAAAAAATTCACTATGCGAAGTATTTTCTTCAATAAAAAGAAATCTTTTCTCAAAAATAAAAAAAAAACTTCTCTAAAAACGTTACATTTTTATATATTTCTCTTTTTCAAGGAAACTTTTTGAAGTGAAACTTCTTTGGCGGCGAGTGAAATTTCAAGGTCTCTTATGCCATGTTCACACAGAGAGTTTAGTTTGCGTTTCCAGTACAAAGTTGCGTTTTGCCCTTAAACTCAATTTAAACGCTGGCGTTTCCAGTTCAATTTTGCAGGAGAAAACGCAACTAAACACAACTTCTTTTCTACGTTTACCAAAACTCAATTTGATACATGCCTACAAGTATGCTAGTGTTTTGATAAAAACATTCGTTCAGTTAGATTTTAGCTGTGTTCGATTCGATTGAACAATAAAAAATGCCAACAACAGCTGATTCTCAATTGTGCATGTTTCTATTTGTATTTTATTATTAACAAAAATAAGCCAAAAAACAAATAAAATAACTTGGGAAAGTTTAGAAGATGAGGGTTTCTCATCAGTCAGTCAGTATGGGCCGAAAAAAGCTGAGTTTTGAGCGAAGTTCCAAAAATTGGCGATCATTTCAATCCACCGTAAACTCAATTCTGCCGACGCATCTCTGTGTGAACAGCTGCATTTAAACTCAAACGAAACGCAAACTAAACTCTCTGTGTGAACATGGCATTATTCGTGACGCTAGGCTAACGTTTTGAATTCATATGAAAATTTAAAAAAAATTATCGTCGCCAGCGGGAATAGAACCCAGGCTCTCTATTTAGCATCTCATAAGAGTCAGAAGCTCTATCACTACGCCACATAGGCATATGACATATTGGCAAACAAAATGCAATTAATATTCAACGAGTTTTAGTCCGTGTCTTGCATTCCACAGATACACACCATGTCTGAAGAACGTACTGTACCATTTGATCCGTACTGTACCATTTGATTTCCATCTTACAACTATGCACGGAATTTTATTTCTTTATGCTTGGAATGCTGTACATTACGTAACAAAATATAACAATTGTGCATATTTTTTTGTTGAATATCGAATCCTAGCTTAAAGATTAATTTGAAACAGCATATCATAACGTTGATTGTTATCAAAAACTTGAAAGGTTATTTACAACATGCAAAACAGTTTAAACGATATAAAATTAAAAATAAGAAGTGTAGAAAGTGAAATAATTAAGACTGCCGAATCGTTTTTGTCATGCCAAAAAATGTCCCGAAGCTAAGAAAAGTACCTTAAGAATGCAACTGCAGCTACTCTACAACTCAGCTCACGAAAGTGCTTTTACGTTTTCGACTGATTCTTTAGAAATTAAAAGCTAACTGTTATTTTTTGCCTTGTATTTTTTTTCGGGGAAAAATAAAGGTTACTTTTTATTTTTATTTTATCGGTCAAAAGTAACAATTATTTTGTGACTCTTAGTTTTTCGGTCAAAAAAATTATGCAATTTGTGTTTTTAAAAAGGCCGCTTGACAGATGTTGACACCATCAGTAAAATGTCTCACCGATAAGATGAAAATAATATATCAATACTTTTTTAGTCGGTAAAATGACCTTTGAAAAAATACAAATTGCCTGATATTTTTGACCGAAAAAATAAACGGAAGAAAAAACTGTTATTTTTGACCGATAAAATAAAATTCAAAATTAACTGTTATTTTTGCCCAAAAAAATATAAGGCACAAAATAACTTTTATTAATGTCGGAAAAAATAAAATAAAATAAAAAGATAACAGTGATCATGCGACTATTTCAATAAAAACCATAAACGGTACATTCCCTGGATATAAATATTGAATAAACAGAATATTATTCCATTTTGTGTTGATTGATTTTCTTTTCAAATACTTTCTATCTCTATTTCACACTAAAATCTCTCTTATTTTTTACTGTTTAAGAAGTTTCACTGCCACATGTTGCCACATGTATGTTGCTACACGCGAGTTTTATGATTACATTTAGAGAAAAGCATTCTCTGGAGCAAATTCTATACTTCAAATTCTATTATATACTGATATACTTTTTTCTGAGTGTAAGTTAGCTTTTCTATTTGCAAGTAATTCAATATGTTTCAGTGTTATAAGTTCTACATACTTATATTTATTTAATTTTTTATCTATTAAGAAAATGCAGTATAATTTCAAAGATAAAGAAATGGCTTGTTGAGTATAATTTTCTTATATATCAAACATCGAAAAACATGAGGAGACTAATTTATCAAGCACATTAGCACTTAACATTAGCACTCTTAAGCCTGCTAGACACAAAATAACTGTTATTGAATTATTTGCTATCACTTAAAATTGAGCCGTATACGGCGTACAATGCATCAAACATCAAACTAACATAACAACGCCTGTCACTGCACAGTGGGCCAGTGAACTAATTTTGTGGCCAAAAGCATAAATTTAATAATATAATTAAATAACCTCATAACAAAATGGCAGAAAATGTTTAATCGAGAGCTGATGATTTCCAGATGATGATTTTGAAGATGATTTCTAGAGTAAAAAAAATATATTCATGATATAGCAGTTGCTTGTTTTATAGGTAAGAAGTTATTTTTACTTTAATCAAAGGCACTCCGAACTTAACTATAAACGTCATTGTTTCAAGGTTCTATAGTTTCTTTTAACCTTTTAATGTTTTAAGTTTAGAATTACGGCAGGTACCATTTCATCTCAGTTGATATAAAATGTTCTTTCATTGATTTTAAAACTATATAATATTTTCTTATATCAAATGCAAGAAATTTTATGTTATATTTTTAAAAAAGAAAATTTAAATAGAATTTTATATATTTGAGATTTTATATGGTCATTTCCAAAGAATTGTTCTTCGTTTTTTGCTTTATATGTTAATTTCAAACAAAAAATTTAAAAGCAGACGAATGCTAGCAATCGAAAGAGGAACGCTTGTATTTTTTTTACTCGATGCATTCAGTCTACTGGGATCTAAAATTAAGAACTTAATAAACTGATTTTTTTCCATTTCATGGAATTCTTCTTTCAACAACAAATAAAAACTAACTAAAGGACGCCGCCAAGCCGAGCTCAAAATTGATACATTTTTATTCTGCTTTCATTGCTTTTTAAATGTTGAGTTCTTGTACCTAAATCATGTTTTTTTTTCAGTATTTTTCGATCTTTCTTAATTTTTAATTCAAATCAAATTTGGTGGTTTCACCAAAAAAAGGTACTGAGGATGATACTAAACATTTAACTTTGACTTTTGTTTACGAAAACATTTCTTGTGAGCGAAGTATTGATTCGATTTTAATAAATTGCAAACTCAGTGTTCATACAACAAATTAAATCATGTGCGGTAAGTTTTAAGTCATAACATTGCTTTTTGTAGATTTTTAAGAAATTCTCGGTTTTTATGAAGTCACTTTGTTTTGAAGCCAGGCGTGGTTTCCTTCCTATTTGACTCATTTCTGCACTTGATCTTTGTTTTTACAACAAAAGCTTAAAACGTATGTAATTTTATTATGATAAGCTTAGTAGGTATGCTGTAGGAACGAACTTTTTAGGTAAATAATTCTACACGCGAAATGTGTGTGACCGATACATATTTTCAGTGCTGATATATTGTAGCGGAAAACAGCTGTAATAAATGTTTTTATAACATAAATAAACATACAGTAAGTACTGCATACTTTATTTGAACAAATTTTTTCCTTCACCAGAGTACTACCTAGCGAAAAAAATGCCGCTACCCGTTCGCTGTCAAAAAACTCAATGCTTTAGTATTAAAATTACTGCTGTGATCCTTTTTTACAAATATATGGATAAATCCAGTCGGATGATGGATGCTGAAAGACAATTTTTTTTAATTGAAATCAATTTTTTCGGGATCATCCGTCATCCATTTGTAGACAATGATAAACCTCAGAAAGTAAATAATGCCATGTACTGCTTTTTGAGAACATGTTCGTAACCGGTTCGGATTCGGTAATAAAAATGTAGGACCAGTTCTTGATCAGTTGTGTACTAACAGAACAGCACGCACAAGCATTGATCATAAGAAGCTCGGTAAACGTTTTTTCAAGATTTGAATGGGCCAATCCCTTTTTTTTTAAAAGAATCATATGTTGCTTAAACATACAATTTACAATTGAATAAACTCTAAAGAACATATGAACATTTTAAAAAAATATTTGAAATTCTTTAAAGTACATTTTACCTAATTTTGTCGAAATTTTAGGAGTTTTTAAAGTAAGAATTACGAAAAAGCGATTAGAAATATTTTAGTGATTATTTTTTATTGTTTTACATAAGGCTGACTCCACACTAATGAGGAACGGAAACATGAATTCTAAGATGCAGTCAATTGAAATAATTTTTAGTTCTCTAATTAAAATGGAATCTAAAGTAACTCCTGTTGCAAAATAGATTTTATTTTCATTGCTTTTTTATGCTTTTCTGACAATTTAAGTAAACAAAATTATAATAAAAAATTCATATGTCAAAATTTCTAAGCAAATACATTATTTTTAGATACCCATATTTTCCATATTAAATGCATTTTTAACTGACAAAAATTTAAATTTTCACTAAAAACGCCTTTAATTAAAACTACACAAATTTGTTATTAAATCTGGAATAATGTTAATTTTAACATGTCAGCTGGCCCAGTGTGCCATATAGAGCGATAACATTGTTGGACTTCAATAACATGCTGGTCATGATGATATTTTTTTTATTAATTTTTTTTTCTCATGTTTGTAGTTTATGTTTGAAATTTGTGGAAATGACCAACAACAACAACCCTCTTAAATAAGTACAACTAAAATTGAACTGTCATTGCGTTTGATGCGAAACCCATTAGGTAAGTTATGTCTGAAATCATCTTGATTTGTACCTTGTTGGCCTCTTTTGAACACAATGATTTGTGTTTTTTTTTTTTTTCGTTTTTAAAGAATGCAAAAGAACAGTGTATTATTGTGTGTTGCTTGTAAGCAAAGTCAATAAATAGCGTTACCAGCAACTAATCAGAAATAATTTTTAAGCTCAATGTAATTTATTGCTACGTATTACGGCAAAAACTCATAATAATTTTATGCAACACTGGCGAATGGATCAATGTTGGATGATTCTTATGATGAAGGCAATAAAAAGATTTCGTCTAAGAAAAAAAAAAAAAAAAGGAAAGAAAATAATAATAATAATAATATAGAACATTAACCCAAATTAGCCTGGCTCATTACACTAAAAAAAAACAGCAAAATACCAAAAGCTCATGATGTTGCCACAAAAATTTACAATGTAATATTCAACGAGCAGATTGGTATAAACATTTTCTGCTTTTCTGCCTTACACGGAAGTTTAATTTTTCGTTTTTTTTTTCAATTTTTGCCATGTCCAAGTTAGAAGAGCCTAACAGTTCTGCTCACTCAGTTGCTGCTTATTCATAATAACAATAAACTTTTATGTATTTTTATGCAGCCCACCAAGTCAGTGAATTTCCCTTTCATTGGTACTTGTTCTACCAACTCACTCACTCATTGGCCCAGTTTCTTCACTCACTCACATCCAGTGTAAATGACATAAGAAAAAACAAAAAAAAAAAAAAAGGAACAAAGCCCACAAAAATTATTTAAGCAAAAAAAAACTACCTTAAAAATGTAGTAAAAAAAATTATAATTGAAAAATGAAAATGTTATTTTCTACATTTCGTTTTACCAGACAGTTACTGCCTGACTACTGTGTTTAATAGCGCAAAGAGCAAAAACAAAACAGAACACAACAGAACGTAATGAAATAAAATTCAAAATCAGTGTCGTTGACTGCATTTTTAATGCAAAATTATTAGCTTAAAAAAAACAAAAAAACAACAACAACAAATTTGATAAACTTAATATTTTCAACAATAATATGCGAGCCAAGCAGACACTGTGGGCTGTGGGCAAAAAGAGCCAAAAAAAGAAATAACACAGTTACAGTTATTTATCAGAAATGAAGCATCTACTTTAAAAGCATTGAAGTGTTTTTCAATTTAATTACATTTGCTTGGAGCCACTCTCAGTTTAACTCTTGGCTAGACTGGTCAGCCAATATATCTTGTTTGATATAATCTTTTTTGATCTTTGTGCACACTTAAGCATATTAAAGGTGTCTCCCTCAAAAACACCTGACGTTTAAATGTCCGAATTCAGTGGAAAATTGAAAATGTTTTATACTTTTTTTTCTCCTTTTCATCTTATAACACCATCCTACACATGTTTGGACACATGAGCAAGACCTGTATATTCTGAAAGGAAAGTTTAAATAGATTGGCCGTGTTTTGCCGTTTGTATAGATCATTTAGTTTACAATTTTTAATGCAAAATTGTATTTAATTAATGGCGTTTTCGTTTCTACCAAAAAATGTTGCCTTTTCATTGCCCTTGCCTTTATTTGTGTTCGATTCTAAAATAAGTGCAAACGGGTGAGTAAATTCTGTGTTCGTTTCTTAAAATGTCACACTCACAGAGGGCAAAAAAGGCACATTTTCTGCCCTGCAAACTTTCTCAGGGTAGATTGATTGCCCTGCATATCAGCTGTTTTTAAAACGACAATATTATGACATGCGTGCGTTAGACAAGGATGGTTATATTCGTTTATTTAAGTTGACATTTTTCGAGTAGGCAAAAACATGCACTTTTACAGGGTTGCGGGCAACATTGAAAACATTTTGCACTGCGACAGGGCAACATTTTTTGGTAGAAATGAAAACGCCATAAGACTAGCGGATGTTACCCGGTGTTACTCGGGGTTGTGTCTCGAACACAGAAAAAGAACGATTTTTAAAACTGCTCCCATTTTAACTTTTTTTGAATTATTAATTAAATTTTAAAATTTTTTAAATTATCGTTTTTTGGGGTTTTGCCTCTTTTTACGTCGAAAGTGTTTAGCGAAATTTCCATAAAACTGTACCTGCCGGACACGATTACAAAAAAATAACATTTTCAGCGTCTCGATCTTACGTCTGGTTTCTGAGGAAAATGGTCACCCAGTTAGAAAAAAGCCATTTCGAGTAAAATGCGTTTCAACTTTTTCTTAGCATGCATTTAATATGAATTTTTATATAAAAAAAATATTCCAACTTTAAAAAGACCTTTTGGCATCGATTCGATTTTTGGATTGTCTTCGTTCAACTTCGGTTTTAGTCGAAACTATTCGGTTGATTTCTGTTCCATACATAGCTTCTGCTCATATTCGTTAAACTTTTTTATACTCGTAAGTTTTTGGTTTTTGACTTCGTTGCCTTCGGCTCATTCCTTGATTTTTGTCGAAAGAATTTTTAAAAGCATACACTGAGGAAACGAATTGGTTGGGGCAACAACAAAAATGCCCAACCGCATTTTCGAAGTTGCTGCAACCTGAAATCTGAAGTTATTGCAGCATACATTTTGTCAGCGATGAATGCTTTTGATGTTGTATGAACTAATTATTGAAAATCAGAACCAAATCATGCCCTACTCATAACTTAAAATCGAATCTTACAACTTACCATTCTCTTGATATGATAGATAGTTGATTGGTACAACATAAATCTGAATTTGCCACAACTGGGGAAAATGATTGCAGGAAACTCTGCAGACAATGATGTACACAAGATCGGGCAACCATCTTAAAATTTTTCGTGTGTGGTAATTTGTATAGGATAGACGAGAAAAGATAGTGTTCGTAAGAAATTTGAAATAAATTCAAGCCATTCAATTCTTCGTTTATATAGCGCAGTTCAATATGGTAGAAAAATAAAAGCAAGGTTTGCAGATATTTTGCATTAAAATTTAATAAAGTTGAACTTGAATCAAAATTTTAATACTGATGGTATTTTTTATTTAACAATTAGTTGTGCAAAAAATTATTCGGTTGTAAAATTTAATATTCAATTGAGGGAATCAATTATTTGGTCATTTATTTCCAGTATTTTCAAGGTCGACTTGAAAAATGAGTCGATTCTGTTACATCAAACATATTCTTATATGGATGAACGAATATTTCTGGTTTCTACAAAATTTTGATTCTGAATAACGAATTCAGTTTATAACAACCGAAAAATGTTTATAGCAACTATTTTTCGAAACACCCAACCAAAAATTTTGGATCTACAGCTAATCTGTTTTGAGAGTGTAGGATCTTTTTCAGTAACAGATACAAATGGTTACCAAGTTTCATCAAAATCGGTTCATCCGTTTTGACATGAATGAACCAAACATAGTTGATTGAATAAAGCACCCTCTCACGGAAGTTTTTTGAAATTTAAATAGCCTCAATTCTGTTGTAGGGTCAGGTTATTTCATGCACTAAATTATAGTTAAATCAGTCAGGTCATTTAGGAGTTATTGAGTCTTAACAATGCACTACTTAAAGCGCCCTTTTACGGAAGCATTTAGAATTTTTTATATTTGATGTTTCATCTTGGGTGCAGTTGAACGTTCATACCGAATTTAATTGAAATCGGTTTAGGCGTTTAGGAGTTATTGAGCTTTTAAAACGTACACTTAAAGCGCCCTCTTACGGAAGACTTTGGAGTTTTTATAGCCTAAGTTATCTTGGGCGCAGTCGAACCTTCATACCAAATTTAATTGAAATCGGTCCAGGTGTTAAGGAGTTATTATAGAAATCCACGACCACATACTTTCGCCCACTTTTTTAAAACCCCCTATGTCTTTTTTCTAACTGGGTGACCATTTTCCTTAGAAACCAGACGTCAGATCGAGACGTTGAAGATGTAATTTTTTTGTAATCGTGTCCGTCAGGTACAGTTTTATGGAAATTTCGCTAAACACTTTCGACGTAAGGTGGGGCAAAACCCCAAAAAACGATAATTTAAAAATATAATTGATAATTCAAACAAAGTTGAAATGGGAGCAGTTTTAAAAATCGTCCTGTTTCTGTGTTAGAGACACAACCCTGAGTAACACCGGGTAACACCGGGTAACATCCGCTATTATATATATAAATCTAAATAAACAAATGACGCACAAAAAGGAATGAAAAAAGCAAGTGAGCTTCGCCAAGGTTCTGCTGTGTTAGGTTGCGTTTATAGTGAACGCCGAGTCAAACAAGCAGGCAGACAGGCAATGTGAACAAGCGAGATAGATAGCTATTTGCATCTCGTTTTTTCACACAGATTTCAGCCTGCCTGTCTGACTCGGCGTTCACTATAACCGCAACCTTAGGTGTGATTGATGCATTTTTTCGCTATTATCAAAGTGCTCTGTTTTTATAAAACGAACAACATCGTATTCTGTCAAAGCAAACAGCGAACATGGTTATGATTGAAGCCGACGTATGCTCTGCAGTACTCGTTTGTTGTCATTACATGAGTTGAATACGCTTTGCTTGACTAACAGAGTTCTGTTAAGCTCTTAACTCTACACTGTTGGATCTACTGTTGTGGAAAAACGAGTGCATTCGTGCAGAGGTTTACTATTTTTACCCTAAACTTGACCAAGTCAGTGTATGTATATTTGTGCAAATGTTAGATGAGCCTAGAAATAATCGAGTCTTGTGTAGAAAAGAATGTATATATATATTTCTGATCAGCGTCATTTCATTAGTCGATTTATTGTGTTATTGTCTCAGTGAAATACAGTCGACCTGATTACGTGATTCAATGTTGCTTAGGCAATAAAAACTTTTTGTCAAGACGTGTGTAAGGAGGCGTGGTAGGCATAGAAAATTATAAATATCTTTGATCAGCATAACCACCTGAGTTGGTTTAGTCAAGTATGGTTAAATCTGTCGAAACGATTACAGCCGCAATTTTCAAGCTATCGCAATTTTATTCGATGTTTGAAAAAAACCATTTTGTTTGAAATTAGGCTAAATCGCATGAAAATCACGCCTACTTCCCATAAAACAAAAAAAAAACTCTATAAAGAGGCTAAAATTTAAGCTACAAAAATATACGGTATGTATGTAGTTTATGTCAAAGCAAAAGCGTGTTAAAAAATGGGCGTTATCAACTCCCGTACACGCCCACCTCCCATACAACCCCAAAACTAAAAACTATATAAAATGGCTTATCTTTAAGCTGCAGGAAATAGTTTGATACGTATGTATGTTAGACTTATTTAAAAGTAGTAACATTTAAAAAAATCTCATATAAAAAGAGCTCAATTTTAAGATTTTTTATCCTTGCGAATCGTCACTGGCGGACGTTTTTTAATATGGCCTAATTGAAGATATACCTTACTAAGTCTATTATGAACTACTAGTATTGAAGCATTTGAGAAGAAGTATAGAAACCTCACATGTTGTTTTGTTCCAGTCATCGTTAATGTGTCCTAACTGGTAAATATCAAATAAATTTTGTGTGTATACTTTTAGGCTCACAATTCTTTCATATAAAAAGCACTGTAATAGCGAAATAGGTTCTGGTTTAGGCTTACATGTTCAGCCTTTACATAGCAATAACAACTTAAACAGTTTGAGCGATATAGAGCACGGAGCAGGACGCTTGTCGTTTATACATCAAGATATTAACACTTGCAATAACAATTGAACATTTTACAAACCTTACAGCAATTATTTTAGGTGGGTTAAACTGGCACCAACTGAATATAAGTACTACTTCACTAAGCTTCTTAATATGGTCGCCATTATTATTTTGTATTTTCTGCTATATTATATAAACTTCAAATCTTCAAGTGTTATCTTTTTATCTCATTTTTTCTGTCTAGTTGGTTGCATGTGCGATTTTCGTTGGTTTTTGTGTTTTTTTCTTTTTTATTTAAGACACTCGAATTAATGTCATTGCGAAGAGCCAACATTTGAAATGCCACTTAAAGCCAACTTAGTCCCAAAACCAACACACAAAATCTAATTACATTTGTTGGCATCAGATGTTGCTAATGTTTTTGGCCAAAAACACATTTAAGAAGAAAACTAAAGAGCACAGAAAAAAACAAAAACAAAAAAAAAGTATCATTAAAAATAAAGGATACCGAAAATAAATTCCATTAAATGCAGCAATGAGGCAAAAAAAAAACACAAAAAACTAGAAGGAAATAAACATTTAAAATAAAATGTTGAAAGAAAAAACAAAAATCTACTCAAACAACCTAGTTACAGCCAAACTTGCAATCATTATTTATAAAAGCTGGCTCTAACTAGCAAATATAAATTAAATAGAAAAAGTTACAAATGATAGCGCCAAAATTTTGTGTGAATTTACAGCTAGACATGTAGAAAAAAAAGGCACAAATTATACAGCACAAACCGAGTGGATGTTGTTTTCAATCAATTTAAACCAAGTTCTGCAAAAAAATTATTCATTATAAATAGTACGAAAATTTCAACACAACCTTAAAGAAACCATTACATTGCTTGGCGCCACTTTTAAAAGCTTTGCTACTAAGTTCCTCTCAAAGTAATCCTTTAAATTGACTTGTCAATAAAAACCGCTTTAACGGCACTGTTTGCAATTTCTTTTGAACTTTAATATTGAGTCATCGTGTGGTACTTTTAAGTGGTTTTTCCGCCACAAACCCATTATAATCAACATAATCATCAACAGCAGTAGCAGCAGCTGCAGCAGCAACAGAGTCAGCAGCAAAATCATCTTTGTCGTCCGCTTTCTTGTCGTTGGCGTCCAACGTTTTTATTATTATATAAAACGCCATCAAAGTGCTTTTTCTGCGTCACATTAAAATTGCTAAAAAAAGAACATTTTTAATGTGAGTTTATATTGCAGTGCCACTCATACTATGCCAGTGTTGCCAATGTTGTGCAAAATTGCGCATTTTTCTAACACTCTGCTTAACCAATTGACAACGCCAAAGAATTGCAGCGGGCAGAATTAAAACAAAAACAACAACTATTATAAAATAACAACTACAAGAATAAGCTTGCATTATATGCACGAACACAATATTCCACGCATTAGTGCCATTAATGCCTGCACAGTGGTATATAAGTTCAACATTTCAGTACAAAAACTTCAAAACGCTGCGACTATTTGTTTGTCTATTTGCGTTCACCGTAAGAACTTGACCGTGGTATGCAGGTTAAGTGTGTGGCTTGGCATGTATATCTGTTTCACAGCATCTGTGTTTTGTCTAGCAGTTCTATTCGACCGAATAACTTAAATGCTGCTTGTATACTCATCGCATCTGTCTCATATATAAAACCAATCGCCTCCAACAGCTTTAAAAATTCTAGCCTCAAGAAGGTCCAACGCATCTATCGTCATCATCAGTCTCTTGACTTCATTCTAAAATACTATATTTCAAAATCAAACATCAACAGGCGATGATCTTACAGGTGCCTACTTACTGGTTCACAGCATAAAATTTACGTTGCCCTTTCATGATGAATTTACGCCTCAGGAGTGCCGGCACAAGAGTGGGTCAATCAGTTGTGTACTTTTTAATGTCCCGGCCTATTTTTAATTTCAGCATTATTTTTTGGGGCAAAAATAATATGAGAACTTAACACCATTGATTTCAACGGCAAAAAAGTGGTTAACTAAATGTTTAGCGTGCGAACCAACGGATCCCGAGTTCAAACCTGACCTCGGGCAAAAGTTTTTGCCTTCACCTCACTGCAGACAATGGCAAAACACAGAGAGTAAATAATGCCATGTAAAGTTACTTGAGAACATGAATATCAGCCGTTCGGAGTCGACATAAAACATGTAGGTTCAGTCTTGGTCAAAGAACTACAAAGATTTAATAACACACACAACACAATTGATCAGAAGAAGCTCGGTCTAAGTCCTTTCAAGTGGTGAAATGGCCAATTTGTCTTTTTTTTTTTTTTTTTTGTAAGAACTCGACTCTTTTTCTTGTCTGAAGAATGCTGTCAATATCAATAGTTATATCAGCAGCATTATAATTTAAAATAATATTCAGCTAGCTTGGATGATCTTCTCCATAATATAAGATTAAAAAATTCGCACGATAAGAATCACCATTTCAAAAACCTCATTTATTAATTTCAATTAATTTCAGCAAAAGCTGTCTTAATGCTGTTGCAGCTTATTTTAAGACAGTTTTTTCACCTAATATGAAGATTTACTTTTTACAGTGTTGGACTGTCGAACACGGCTTTTTAATCGACAAAAATATGGTGCGTGTCGGTTTGTTTTTCAAGAGTCTTTTCTATGTTTTTTCAGTGCGTTAATATCCGGTTAATGGTGGACTTTTCAGGTTTGAAGCCACACTGAAAAGGTCGAAACAGTTGGCTTACGATTGGTATTCACATGGAATGCAAACACCTTGTCGGTTACACTAGCGCCACTGTTTTTGTACACGGAATACCACTTTATTGTACCCTAAACCTGAAAGGGTATATTAACTTTGTGCAAACTTTTGTAATGCATAGAACGAAGCGAGTCCGGCATAGAAAAGTACATATATTATTGATCAGAGTCACCTCGTGGGTAGAGCTATTCAGGATAAGAACAAGGAGTTGAAATAATTAGATGAAACTTGATACACATGGTCACATAAAAGGAAGAATCTTCACTATTGAATATTTTTGGAATCCGCCCACGCACACGCCTACCTCCCATACAACGCAAAAATTGAAAACCGCATAAATAAGCTCATAACTAATCTACAACAATAAAATTTGGTATCTATGTGTTTTGTATTAACACAAAAATGTCTTCGAAAAAAAGTGTCATCGGCCCTCGGGCACGCCCACCTCCCATACAACCCAAAAATTGAAAACGGAATAAATAAGCCTCTGTTTAACCTACAGATATAAAATTAAGTAAATGTGTTTTTTTATAAAAAACCAAAGATGGTTTGGAAAAATGGACATCATCCACCCACGGACACGCCTACCTCCCTTAAAACGCAAAAATTGAAAACTGCATTAATAAGCTCATAATTAACCTGAAACAATAAAAGTTGGTGTGTATGTGTTTTTTTTATTAAAACAAAGATGTTTCCGAAAAAAAGGTGTCATCCGCTCACGGGCACGCCCACCTCCCATACAACCCAAAAATTGAAAACGGAATATATAAGCCCCTGTTTAACCTAAAAAAAAACAAAAAAACAAATTGGCCATTTCAGCCCTTGAAAGGACTTTGACCGAGTTTCTTATGATCAATTGTGTTGTGTGTGTTATTAAATGTTTGTACACACAATTGACCGAGAACTGGACCTACATGTTTTATGCCGACTCCGAACGGCTCATGTTCTCAAGAAGCTTTACATGGCATTATTTACTCTCTGAGTTTTGCCATTGTCTGCAGAGAGGTGGTGACCGATCAGAAAAATTTTTATTGATAAAAATTTTCGCCGCGGCTGGGGATCGAACCCGGGCTCCGAGCATGCTAAGCCACACACTTAACCTGCATGCCACGGTCACCACTGTTTAACCTACAGATACAAAATTTGGTAAATGTGTTTCTTATGACAAAACAAAAACGGTTTTGAAACATCATCCATTCACAGACATGCCCATCTCCCATACAACCCAAAAATTAAAAACGCAATAAATAAGCCTATGTTTAACCAACATAAATAAAAGTTGGTACGTATGTTTTTTATGACAAAAAAAAATATGGTTTTGGAAAATGGACGTTATCCGCCCACGAACACGCCTTCCTCCCATACAACCCAAAAAAGCTTAAAACTGAATAAATAAGATTATGTTTGTCATAGAGAGATAAAATTTGGTATGTATGTATTTTATACCAAAACTAAAGTGTGTTAAAAAAATTGGGAGTAATCCGTCCATGAACACGCCCACCTCCCATAGCAAAAGCATAATAAAGGCATTAACTGTGAGCTATAGGAATAAAACTTCAATTTCTTTGGAATTTTTCTTCAACATTTAAATGTATATAAAATATAGGCTTCATCCGCCCACGGATACGCCCATTTACAAGTTTTTTTTTTTTTTTTTGTAAAATTAGGTTTAGGGTATTTCTAGACCGACTTTAGACTTTCTTTACTTCTTTTTTTATAGATTTGGGGTCTTTTAATACGAAAATTGAAAAAAATTTGTATGGATACTTTTTTAAAGTTTTTTTTTTACAGTTTTGGATACTATTTATTCGATTTTTATAATCAAGTCTATCAAATAAAGCCTGATCAAATTTTTGTTTAAAAATTACAAGTTGGTTAAAAAAATGTTTACATTTGGATGAGTAGTTTTTGCGGTATAAAAAGAAATATTTCTAAAATTTTTTTTTTACAGTTAAAAACGTAAGTTAAAACTGTAAAAAATGATTAATTTTATCTTTTGATTTTAAAAATACATTTGTAGTCAAGCAAATAAGCTATCTTTTAAAGAAATTCGTCCAAAAATAAGGTCAGGAGTTGTCTTTGAGTGAAGGTGCAAAAAGTCGACATCGTACTGTTTTTTCACATTTTTGGTCTTATCAAACTTGTAAAGGTCGATCCAAACTGTAAATGAGAAATCATTATAGTTATGGTTCTTGTGTGACAACACTCAATTTTTAAGAGTGTAATGTTCTTATATTTGGCTGTGTACACTCGTTTTTGGGTATCACCGATTGAAATAGAGTTTGCTTCCTTTCTCAAACAGCTCAACAGGTAGACTATTGAATCCCGTGGCTTTGTTTTTTAGCCTAGCCATAGCTATCGATACATCGTTATAGTCTGGCAGCGGAACCTCCGCGCTTTCGTCCATAACTGTGTTTTCTGGGATATCTTCTCTGTTGGCGGTATAGCCAATCTGGATATCTGGATATCTGTCACTAGATTTAAATTTTCATGCTGGCGGAAAGAGTTATGGCCTCAAGATCATCGACAATGTGTCTTTTTTTTCACAAAAATTTTCGAGACTCGATTTTCAGCCTGCGTTATTTCGAATGAAAACGTGTGTCTCTTTCCTTCTCGTCTTTCGGCATCACTTCATACTAGCTGGCGTTACAAACAATTGGTGGTTGGCTCCGTAGGCGGTTTCTATCTGTGCAGTGGCGTCGCGACACTCTTGGTCGTGCCACTGGTTTCGTCAAGGACGGTGATAGTCTATCACCTCTTCAGCAGCCCACGAATATATCTTACGCATATATCGTTGTTTGGAGGAGTGCTTTCTTGAAGCAGGAGTTGAAGTCGAGTAGCAAAGGATTCGGCTGCCCGTTTTGATTGCAGCTTGTCGACAGAAAGCTAGATTATCTGTATAGGATTGTGAGCCTTCTTAACTGCGAACAGCCGAGTGCAGTTCTTTGCTACGAATATAACGATCCGAGTCTATGTTTGCACATCGGCTCGTGTGTACGTTAAGTACACTGGAAGAGTGCCTTCCGACAATCAAAATATGATAAATTTGGTTACGCATTTTTTGGTCAGGAGACAGTCAAGGGTGCCCTTGAACTTGCCCTAGTAAGTGGCTTTTAACGACCATGTTTCGTGCGGCGGCTAAGTCGATCAACCTCATTCCATTGTTGGATGTGTTGTTATCGGGGATGAACTTTCCTACCTTTGAAGCAAATATGTTTTTACTACGTTAAATTCTATCCATTCAATACCATTTCTTGAATTGCAGTGATATCAGCTTTATATATTTTCAAGATATCAATCAGTTGGATAGAGACACCGTCTCAATTTAAGGTTTGTATATTACAGGTGCATATCCTTAAATTATTATCAGGTTTATTCCTTTCAAACAAACGGTTGATAGAACATCGTTTCTAGTGAAAACCATGCAGAGCTTTGAGTCAATTTGAGATTACTTCGACACTGACGATGGGTTCGTCAGGTTGAGTCAGTGGTACCCTTTGCTATATCTACATCGTCTCTTTGTCAACCTTTGTTTTTTCTATTGATATTATTAAACCTTGGTGCTCTTCGGTATATTGAGCAAAATAAAAAAATCCCTCATTGAGGTATCAATGCCTCAAAATATAATTGTTTCGATATTTTATGTAGTTTTCTTGGGTTTGTTGTAATATTACACAGAGTTCCTTCAATGCCTTTTGTAATTTTTGTAGATATTTGACAATTTTTGGACATACTTTGTCAAAATGCGATGAAGTGGTCCTGTCTTAGATTTGAATTATTAACCCTCCGTGAGTTAAATGATTCTGGCGAGACCTTTTTCAATTTTGACAATATTTTAAATATATTCAAAATTGAGATGTCTTTTCTTTTCCAAAATTATACATATATACTTTTTTGAACTTCAAGTATTCTACCTAACTAGATCTTACCTTAAATGTATGGTTAAAGAAAATTAATAAATACTTGATTACCATTGATATGATTATCGGCATCAACTCGAATAGCCCTACAGCCAAGCCTACATCTTCACACTCGTAATTCTATTTTTTTATTGTGCCGGTGTTATTTTTCACTTAAATAAAATGTGATATATACAAAAATATGATAAAATGTGATTTTTGATCAATTATTTAAATTGGTTTAAAGCTTTAATATACTATCGTGATAAAAAAATTAAGATAAATTCTTCATTTAATCTTCGCGGGTAGTATTTTTGAAATGTTAAAAATGTTGCAGAAGTCCTTTGGCAATAAAGCTGTGCAGCAAAAAACGATTGGAAGTGATACAGACTTCAAAGAAACCCGAGAACAGCGTCCCAACGACTATCAACATCTGCCGAAAGAAGATAAAGACCAAGGATTTGATGCTTAAGAATCGTCGATTGCCATTTATAATTCATGCGAATGTTGCTGTCCCTTCATTTGAATCTATCCAAATTATATTAAAATATGTTTTGCACTTCAAAAGCATTTAATTTCTAATGGTTGCAAAAATACACATTTACAAGGAGAAGAATTCGCAAATATCCGATCCATATCATTCTACAACAAGCGTATTGATCTGATTTAGCACCATGTGACTTCCTACTGTTCACTCAACTCAAAAGAACACTGTATGGTATGGTATTTTTACTCGATTGCCAAGAAAAGAGCCAAAGCAAAGAAAGTATTGAAGGTCATACCTGTAAATGCCTTTTCTAAATTTTTCGGCGATTACGAAATAAAGTGGAGTATTTTCAAGCAAGATGCAATTGATTTGGATTAGTAAATAAAGATTTTTTCATTTTATAAACAAATATTGTACGAAATTCAGGATTGGAGTCTACCTAGTAGAATCTTAATCTTAATATATAAAAGACAAGCGTTCTGCTACGTGCTCTATATCGCTCAAACTGTTAAAGTTGTTATTGCTATGCTTTTTAACATGTTCGGCCAGAACCAGAACCTGTTCTCAAATTATCCAATTGATATTTTTGTACGTACTATATTTTTTATAACCTGATCATCCTGAACCAGAACCTGTTCTTCAATTTTCCATTTGATTTCTTTGTACTTACTATACTTTTTAAAACCTGGTCAGCCTGGACCAGAACCTGTTCTTTAATTATGTATTGCAAATCTTTGTACTTGAAGACTATCGTCATTTTCCTCAACTAATATACATCAAACATCATGTCTTGCTATTACAGTGCTTCTTTATTACCAGAACCAGAACCAGAACCTATTCGGTCTACACAAGCTGAACAGCAGTTATTACATTCAGGGACGTGTGGTATCAATTGAAATTGCTGGAATTAAATCACAATGTTCGGTCTTCTTATCCAAGTTTGAGCGATAGGCTACTCAAGTAAGGTACGGAGATCTTGCGAATGATCATTTTTGTTTGTAAAGGTTCGCTTATTAACCCTTTCAATGGCTTGGTTAGAATAATCGTGAACAATTTTTTGAGCTAATGTTCCCATCATTTAAGCTATAAAAAGATTAATAAAAGATTCATCTGATTTTAACATGAGCTGCTTTGCTTTTGGCAGGCTGTCTAATATAATGGACAAAACTATAATAACGTTGTATTATAATATGAAAGCTCAACTAAAACAACCGGAGACCAATGCAAATGCGTTATTTATAATGTTATTATAGAAAAAAAAAAAATATACTTTGCACACAATAACCACTTTTTTTTCAAAATTTATTAACATGCGATATAAAAAAGTTGTAGGCTTCTGTTGGGCAAAAATCGAAAATCTAACTAAGTAAAACGGTATATATCTTCCTAAAATTATTTTTGTGATATTGGCACAACTTCATTTCATAGTAAAAACCTATTTGATTTTAGAAAGACGTTGGAAAATAAAAAAAAAATATTTTCCAAAGTGTCCAATATAATAGACAAATCCATTGAAAGGGTTAAAGAGATTTTTGGCGATACTTTGACTGCGGATAGTATCAACCGTTATTCTAAAATTGCTATTCTGTGCCTAAAAAAGTCCGATGTGAGCGTAGTCAACGAGCAAGTTCTAAATATTTTGGTTGGTGACACAGTGATAGATCTGAGCACGGATTAAATTTAAAACAGTGATGATAACGATAAACAAAATCACCCTGCCGAGTTTTTGAATGAATGTTGACCTTCAGGAATGCCACTGCATAAGTTAAACCTCAAATTGGAAGTTTAACAAAACTTCTTCGAAATTTACATACCAAAAGAGGTCTCTGTTATGAAACGTGGTAAGTTGTGAAAAACCTGAAAACTAAATTAATTATCGCACTGGTATTGACAGCCACTGACGAATATGATATGGTTTTTATACCTAGAATTGATTTGATGCGTCAATTTCCCGTTAAACTGGCATTTTCAATGACCATAAATAAATCGCAAGGTCAAATATTGCAAAAAGTAGGAGTTTTTCTAAAAGAACCGGTATTAAGTCATCGGCAGCTTTATGTAGCCATGTCTAGAGCTAAGCGAGCTGAAGAAGTAAAACTAAGCATTATAGCTGGCAAGGGACAAGGTGAATTGGTTAAAAATTCTAAAAAATTGTTTACTAGAAATGTTGTATATTGGGAAGTTTTATCAAAATAATTTAATAAACATGTTTTCAAATAAAAACTTTTGTATATAAATTTTTTATAGCATTTTGTACTCTAACGCCCGGTTTGTTCACAGAGTTATAAATTTGCTTATCTAAAACCAGCTATAAAATAAAACTTCTTTATAACACGTTATAATTATACCCTAAACCTGAAAGGTCAGGGTATATTAACTTTGTGCAAACGTTTGTAACGCATAGAACGAAGTGAGTCCGGTATAGAAAACTATATATATTCTTGATCAGCGTCACCACGTGAGTCGAGCTTTCCATGTCCGTCCGTCCGTCCGTCCGTCTATGTGTTGTCCGTAAACACAGGATAAGAAGAAGGAGTTGAGATAATTGGATGAAACTTGGTACACATAATCACATGCACCCAAGAATCTGCACTATTGAATATTTTTGGAATCCGCCCACGGACACGCCTACCTCCCAAGCAACGCAAAAATTTAAAACTGCATAACTCAGCTCATAATTAGCCTACAAAAATAAAGTATGGTATGTATGTGTTTTATATCAATACAAAGATGTGTTTGAAAAACGTCATCCGCTCACGGACACGCCCACCTCCCATACAAACCAAAAATTAAAAACGCAATAAATAAGCCTCTGTTTAACCTACAGAGATAAAATTTGGCACATATGTTTTTTATAACAAAACAAACCTCTCATGCAACCCAAAAATTGAAAACGCAATAAATAAGCGTCTGTTAAACTTACAGAGCTAAAATTTGAAACGTATGTTTTTTATGATAAGACAAAGATGGTTTTGAAAAATGGACATCATCCGCCAACGAACACGCCTACCTCCCATACAAACCAAAAAGTTTAAAACTCAATAAATAAGGTTGTGTTTGTCAAAGAGAAATTAAATTTGGTATGTATGTATTTTATACCAAAACTAAGGTGTGTTCAAAAATTGGGAGTCATCCGCCCACGGAGACGCCCATTTACAATATAAATTTTTTTGTTTTTCAAAAGTAGGTTTAGGGTATTTCATAGTCGGCCTAGACCGACTTTAGACTTTCTTTACTTGTTTTTTTTTTCAATTTGTTCATTCATTTTTTTCTATCGATTTGTAACGCGTTATAAACTGGTGAAATGCTTTTATAACGTGGTGAAAAAGTCAAAGCATCAAATATGTATACATTTCCTAGCGTTTTTATAGAACTGACTAGTGTCCGACCGATTATTGGGCTTGGGCTTTGGTAATCGGCATAATCGGCCGATATTTTCATCTTCTGCTTTGGCTTCTGCTCGGCCTAAATAGCCGATTATTTTTGCCGAATGTTTTTGTTTGCTAAGCAATTTTTTTTAATAAGTTTTTTGAATTTTTTTTTAATTATTCAGTAAACATTTGAAACACTTTCATTATTCGTTTTGTGTTTCTCTACTTTTCTGTTCTTTTATGAGTTGGTGTTCATTCTTTGAAAATTTAATTCATATGATAAATGCAGCGAGTCCGACTGTTACGTCTTTGGTACGAGTTAACGCTAGAAATTTTCTGCCAGATTTCAGATAGTATTACATTTCTGTAGCTTTTCTCGACTGGATCGAAAATATATTCAATTATTTTCTACTTTATCCTAACGTCAATAATTCGATTACAGAAAAATCCGAATTTGGCAGAAAAACTCTTGCGTTAAACTCGAATTTAATGTTCAAATTTAAGATTTTTTGTACTTAAATGAATATAAAGGATGGTTAAATTTTAAGGGCCGATGTTGATTTTGAATAAAACATAAATTATTCAGAAAATGACTGTCATTTCTTTTTATTATGATAATATTGGTATGATTCAATTATGTATGAAACAAAATATCGGCCAAATGGCTGCCGCGACCTCGGCGGCACAGCTCCATCCGATGGTCAAAATTTTCGATGAAGCTGAAGCATAATTGAGGTTCTATGCCGTTAATATGCCGAATTATCTCATCCTATAGCTCATAAATTGTTGCTGGCTTATCAACGTACACCTTTTCTTTCAAATAACCTTAAAGAAAGAAATCCAACGATGTCAAATCACATGATCTTGGCGGCCAATTGACATCGCCACCACGTGAGATAACACGGCCTTTGAATTTGTCGCGCAAAAGAGTCATTGTTTCGTTAGCTGTGTGGCAAGTGGTACCGTCCTGTTGAAACCACATATTGTTCACATTTATATCTACTATTTCGGGGCTTAAAAAGTTCGTTATCATCTCACGATAGCGAACAATATTCACAGTAACTGCCTGACCGGCCTCATTTTGGAATAAATACGACCCGATGATGCCTCCAGCCCATAAACCGCACCAAACAGTCACTCTTTGTGAGTGCATTGGTTTTTCGACAATCACTCTTGGATTATCATTCGCGCAAATGCGGCAATTCTGCTTATTGATGAATCCACTGAGGTGAAAATGTGCCTCATCACTGAAGATAATTTTCTTCGAAAATTGTTCATCCACTGTTGCCATTTCTTTAATAAATTTAACGCGTGGCTGGATTATGTATCTTTCCATGGTTCAAATTGAGTTAGTCTGAAATTGAAAAATGCCAAATGAAATGCAGAAAAAACTTGACGTTTAGGTGTGGTTCACATTCAACATCGTTCCTTAACAAAAGCAAAGAATAAATTTTATAATTTTTTTTACTTGAAAACATTTGTTTCTTATTCGGCTTCGGCTTTGGCCTTCGGCCGATTATTACCATTTTGCCGAAGAATCGGTTTCGGCTTCGTCCTCGGCAACAATTCACGTTCGGTCGGACACTAGAACTGACGTTTAATTCATAAGCAGGCTATAAAACTCGTTCCAAATTTAAAACACATTTTGTGGCGTTTTAGAACAACTGTTTTTTTATTTATAACGAGGTTTAAAGCTCGTTTCAATTTTATATATAACGAGTTCTAGATGGCGAACAAACTGATTTAGTCACAAAAACAGTTACAGAACAAGGTTTATATTTATAACTGCGTGAACAAACCGGGCGTAAATGGTTCCTTCCCGTCATAGGATGGGCTTTTATTCTAGTCAATAAATAAATTATGCTTGCTTTAATGCCAGTTATAAAATAATTCTTCTGCATATTATTGCAAAAATAAATGCTAAAGAGTGCAAAATGATATAATATTAAAACTAAGTTACATGTCATTCATTCATTCATTCATGCTCACAGCAAAAACTTTGTCACACATTTTCATTTGAAAAGTTAACAGTTCTCATAACATGAACCTACATCAAATGCCTGTCCTCATGATGACAAACACTTTTGCCTGACATGACTTTCGAAGTTAATGGAAAAATTTGTTAGAGCAACAATTTAAATAAATAAAATCATTACCTTCTTGGGATTAAAAAAAATCCATTTAACTTTTGAACTCAATTTGTTTAAAATTTTAACTGCCTTATAAGGCATATATCAAGGATATATGAGCATATATCAAGCAAACTTTTTCAACTGAAGATTCGTTAAAAAAATATGTGTATGGTTGATTGGAAAATATTCAAGTCCAGTCAATTGCTTAAAATAATTATTACATTTGCTTAATTTTTTTCTATGCTTTAACCACTGTGTTCAGCGTGCGTGCGAGTGTGCATTGTCTACCTTCTCATTTTACTGCTGCAAGTAAAAGCGAGCACGTTTTAGCATCCTGCGCTTAAAGAGAAAACTTGGCCAATTTTCATTAGGTTAAAACGTAGAAAATTCAAAATGGCGTAAAATGACTTTGAAAGACATTCCTGACCGCGGCTGGCATGGTTGGCGTATAGCTTGCATGTGTGAGTTATTGTGTGTGTGTGTGTGTGTATGTGTGTGAGTGTACTTTAAAAGAAAAAAATAAGAGAAATATGTGAAAAATGAGCCGGCAAACGCTGACGCTGATGAACGAACGCAAACAAGATGAGAAAAGCATGCAACAACAAAAACAACGAATAAGGAAAAAATGCAATTTCCTTGTCAAAAGGATGACAGCGAGCGGAAAATACCAAAGTTTATGAGGTAAAATCCTGGTCAGCAAGTAAGAATTTACGAAGACGAAGGCAGAATGAGGGATAATGCACAAAGATGCAGTAGCAGTAGCAGCAGCAGCAGCAACATAAAGACGAAGTTATGGCGACGGATCAAGCATTATGAAGGAAAGTCCGGCGATTAGGTTGAGCAACAACAACATAAACTAAAACATAAAAATTGCAATAAAATACCACACACACACACACACACACAAGAATATAATGAAAAAATACATTTTTATAAGGACAATGTCTACGTATGTAAGCGCTGCAGCTTTGAAGGTGTAGCTGCAGCGCAGCTACAAGTTCTTATAAAAATTTTATTTTTACTAAAACGAGGTTTTCTGCTGCTTTGTTCTTCTTATGACCTAATACGCAGCTATTTTTGGTGTTATGATTGTCCTTGGCTTCTTACAATTGTCGTTAGTTGCAGCCGTTATTGCTGTTGCCAAAAAAAAAAAAAAAAAAAATAATAAAAAATATGTTGCAAGTGTGCGAAATTGCTCTGCGAGGCTGTGCTGCCGCTGCTTCTTTTAACATTTATTTGCAGTATGCGACTTTGTGTTGCAAAAAAAAACACACACATACAGATAGCGCTACATACATACAAGGCCATAATCATATTTGTGCCATATTATTTGACTATTTAACAGCTTCGGTTGAACTCTTTGCTGACTCTTTGATGTTGTCTGTTGTAGTCATCGACTTTTTGTGAATTGATTTCAACTCCTTTCAGTCGTTTTTTTGTTTCTGCTGTCAGAGCAGAAAGAATCTTATAAAATCTTCAAGACAGTGCTGTTAGTCAATAGCACAAAAATGTATCTCCTAATTGGCTACTCTTAGGGGGAGTAAACATCTCCAAAAACATCCTCAAAACCATACAACTGATGATACTTTTCGTTAACCCAAAAATAATCTTAAGATTTAAAATAAGATTTAAAAAAGAGTTTTTTTTGAGCAATATCAATTAAAGCATTATTTTTAATCCATTTTTTCTATCCAAAAATTTTCTAAAAATTTTTGTAGGAAATAATACTTCCCGCATAACCTTATTTTTTAATGAATGAAATATAATAAACAAAAAAAGTAGTTTTTATAATATATATATATCATGGTCCCAATCCTTGATCAAGACCTTCTCAAACCTTGTTCTAATACTTTAGTCAATCCTTGTTTCTAGCCTCGTGCAAACTCTTAATGAATTTCTTATCCTAGTTTTTGCTCCAGTCTTTGTCCAAATCAAAAATACTGACACAGTCCTTTTTAAAATCATTGTATAAATCTTTGTTCAAGTCATTTTTCCAGAAATTCTTGTATTTCATCTTTATTTATAGAAAACTAGTAACGTATATCTTCGACTTGGCCGAAGTTAAAATACCCCCACGGGCAATTCGCAATGGTACAAAATCTTATAATAAAAAATTTTACTATTTTGATGACGTCTAAAAATACATTCATATCAAATTGTTTTCCTGCAAAGTAAAGACAAACCTTTACATAAAGTTTTCAATTAGGGGTTGTATGGGAGGTGGGCATGTTCTTGAGTAGTTGATGCTCATTTTTCTAACACGTCCCAATTTTGATATAATATATACAAATACCCAATTTCAGGTCTGTAGCTTAAATATTAGCCTATTTATAGAGTTTCCAATATTATGAGTTATATGTGAGGTGGGCCTGTTCATCGGTGGATGACGCCCATTTTTCTAACACATCTTGGTTTTATTATAAAAAGAATTAATATCTAATTTTACTTTTGTAGCTTCAACAGAAGACTATTTATATAGTTTTCAATTTTGGGGTTGTATGGAAGGTGGGCGTGTTCGTTGATGGATTACGCCCATTTTTTTCTCACGTCTTAATTTTTATATAAAAATAATAAATATTTAATATAACTTCTATAGCTTTGACACAAGCCTCTATATAAAGGTTTCAATAATAGGGTTGTATGGGAGGTGGATGGCGACCATTTTTCTAACACACCTGATTTTTGTCATAGACTATACAAATACCGAATTTAAGTTCTGTAGCGTAAATATTCGTTTCTTTATGGAGTTTTCATCATTGGGTTGTATGGGAGGTAGGCATGATTTTCATCCGATTTAGCCCATTCTCGAACTTGATCTAAAAAAAAGATTAAATATCGAATTTCAGCACGATAGCTTCAGAATTACGGCTGTAATCGTGTCCACAGATAGACGGACAGACAGATGGACATGGCTAAATCAACTCAGGTGGTGATGCTGAGCAAGAATATATATACTTTTCTATACCTACCACGCCTCCTTATGGGGGCTACACACGTCGTGACAAAATTAATATACCCCTTACGCAGTACGCGTGGGGGCATAAAAATTGGAAATTCAATCAAAACCAGAAATTTGAAAGCAAACTCAGGACCCCGAAATCCCGGCATTTGAGGCGTTATTTATCAAATTTAAAAAAACAATAAAAATACCCAACATTTTTTTCTTTTTGTTCTGCGTGGACTCGCGAGCATAAAAATAGGACCAAAGCCGTTAAAAACCGAAAGTCCGAAATCACTAAAATTCTGAGGCCAACTTAAAAAAAAGCAGTTTCATAACGTGTATGGCACGCTTGAGCAGTTTTTGTTATCAAAGTTCGTGTAGCAAAACCACTCTTTACCAGTATTATTTACAGCATAAATCTAACCCCACGAGGGTAGTAATTTTTGCAGAAAGCTAAGCGGCCATCAAAGCGCTGAAAAGCAAAACGAGAAAAAATATAAATGGTACTATATTGTAAGCAAGTCCTGAAAAGAGTCTGTAATACTCACAATGTCTTCCTTTACTGGATCCCCGGACAAAGCAATGTACAAGAAAATGACAAAACGGATGAGCTGGCAAGAAGTAAAATAACGATAGACACATACATAACCATTATAGATGTGTACATTCCAGTAGGCGACTTCATATGAAGCATCGATCTCAAAGCCAGTGATAATGCTAACACAAACTGAGCTTTCTGCATTATATCTAGAAGGCCCTGGCCCAATCTAAACGAGAAGAGGAATAAGAGTCTTCTGCTTTTGTCTAAATGGGAAATCTGAATACTGGTGGGAATCCTAACAGGTCACTTTCCATCGGTGTGATTGCTAATAGGATTGGCATTACAGCACCACACTTTTGTCGAAGCGGTAATGATCTGAAAGAAACGGATACAATCATTGACTGCGATATATAGGAAACTGATTTTTCAAAGATTTGGAGAAGCTAGTGAACTCCTAGCAGTGGTGACATATTTAAGGACACTAGGAGCACAGGATGATTCGGTGAGCGAGAATATAAAGGAATCGGGTTTTTTGGGTACTAGACCAATATGGGTTAAAAATAATGAGTAAGGAATTCGTAATGAACCAAAAGACCCCACGGAAGCACATCAAAAGTCCACGACTCTTCTAACCTAACCTAACCTTGTTGCATAGACTACTTTCTCAAGGGCCGGACCTAACTTAATAGCTTATACTTAACTAAGTAACTTATTTTTGTTTGTCGTGAAGTCATGTGCCCATTCTTTATTTTCCGTGCATAGCATTAATCATAGCTCACATTCTCATTGAATGTCGCCTTTTTATATTAGATTTTAAGCTTAATAGCTACGTAATAAGTTCTATGCATATTTATATCAAATGTAGCAGCTTTAATTGACTTGTAAATGGAACCCATACTCAGTAAGTAATAATTCATGCAACCTTTTGCAGTTACGTCACAGTTTCTTTACTCTCGCAAAATGACAAGGTCTCACGGTGTTACGTCTAGAATAAGCTAGCTGGAAAAAATTGAATTTCAGTTTTGATAACAATAACGGAATATTTTAACAACAAATAATTTCAAAGTCGGAAATCCCCAATTATTTTTTTTTATGTATGTTAGTTAACAGTAGTTAGCTGTTGATGTGAGAGAAGTTGTTTTGTTCAAATTATAATTTCTACTCACAATCAGTTAAAATTGATTTATAGTAATAGTAACATATGTTTTTATATGTGCAAAGTGATAAAAATTGTTTTCAACGGTCTTCAAAGTTGAGGGTACATTCCAATGAATTTTATATAAAAGTTGTAAGCTAATTTTAAAGATTTTAAATAACAGCGTTGCAAAAATGAGTCTTAATAAACATCAATATTTTATTGATATTTCTAAGTTTAGGAGAGTAGAACTTACTGAAAGGCACCAGTTGTCACCATTTTTTTTATTGTTTATGAATGCCTAATTTTTACTCTTTCTTTGGATACCATCATCTTTACTCACACTTTCACACTTATATATTTTTTTGCTTGTTTTAGCGTACATCTTTTTATTAAATAAATGCGAACTGTTCCAAGAATGGCAAAAATTACGCAAAAATGGTAAGACATTAAGTCTGTTTAAGCTATTGAGCTTAAAGTATAACCATACGGATGCTCAGGGAAACACAATAAAAAAAAAGTTAAAATTAAAATTTCAACGTTTTGCGCTAAATTGCGAAAAAATTGGAACTCTAGTGAAAAGTGCAAGGAACGATTTTTGGCTAAAAACGCAGAAATTCTTAATGAAGATATTGTATTTAAAATTTACAAGGATGTTACCACAACCAACGACATCGTCAAACTCAAATGTAGGTAGGCCCACCAAATCTTTGTAGAGTCTTAATTGAAGACAAAACGGCGAAACGTTTTGTATAAAAATTATTATTTAAGAATTCAAAATATTGTCATTTTTTATAAATCAAAAATTTTCATATATTAATTCATTATAAAATTTGTATTCAACAAAAATAGTTGTTTAAGAAATAAATGGTTTAAAAAAAAGAATTCAAATTTAAATAAAATTAAAGAGTTATTTGTGAATCCTCACATATATATAAGGACTGCCCCAGATTTCTTGAACATAACACACGGAAGTGCTCAAGAATCAGTACTAATAACTTCTTTCTAATTACTGGGTTACTTATAACTTCAGACCCCTTAATAAATAGTCTGAGAGATCAACATCGGCAGACAAAATAAAAAAACTCGAAGGACGTTCTGAAGCTATTGGTTGCACCACTAAAAGAAAAATCTGAATCAGAAGAGGACTCAAGTGAATCTAAAATGGGCGAATATGACAAAAAACGTCATCCTTAGATAATAAGATATTTTTTATGCTTTTTATTTTTATTTCTAAAATATAAACAATAATTTTTAATGAAAATTATATCATCATTTTAATTTGCTCTTTGTTTTCTTACGATCTTTTAAGAGCGATTTAAGCCAGATTGTGGGTCTTATGCTTCGAATAGAACAAACAAAAACAAAGTTTACATATTTCAGTATTTATGCACAGAAAAAATGAAAAAGAAACAAAAAAGCAAAAATGTATAGTTTGAAAATCTTCGAATAACCCTTAAAGGTTTGCTAGCTGGTGAACAGTGCATACCCGCCCCCCCAGTTACAACAATTTTTTTTTCGTTTTGACCCCATAAGTAAGTACAAAAACTTAAAAAAATAATTTTGTCCAGCTAGCTTGTTCTAGACGCAACACTGTGGGTCTGTGCGAAATTAAAATTTTAATTTTTCTACTGAACTGAATTCATGATTTTAAAGCAACGACATATGTAGATAAGTTTGAGTATCAATTTCGATATCAAGCAAATTTGCTGTTCAGTCTGGTTTCTGCCAAGTTAAGTGGAAACAGTATTCGAACAGAGTTCGGCATTTCTAAAAAAAAACCTGCTAAAAGATGCTCATTGTTTGTTTGTTTGTTTGCAGAGCATGTGCATTATATGGATTTCCACAGCTGCTGCGGCTCTGCTTGCGCTTTTGCTTTGCTGCTACTTTTTATGTGTAATGGCTCTTTTTGTTTTTTTTTGCTATATTTATAATTTTTTTTTTATTTATTTTACTGACCACTCGCTTAATTCGCTTTATTTGCACCCGATTGCAGCGTAACCTCCAACCCAGCAACCACGCAGCAGCATTCTTGGTTCGATGCCGCATTTCTTTGTGTAAGCTTTTCAATATCCTTTATTTGCGCCATAAATGCACACATCCACACTCACACACACTGAAATACGCACGCACACATGTTCATAGACATGCTTAAACAAAAATCATCATCATCATCATCACATGTGTTGGCTTCATCCAATGGTTCGTCCACTCCTCCTCGACTGCTTTCTAATGCTACTCCACTAAGTTCGCATCCTGTTCGCATCCAATATTAATGCGATATGGTGCCATAATCAACAGATACGAAAAACGAAATCCTGCAAAAATGCTGCTTTGCCTTCTTCAACGTCGTATGTGATGGTTGGTGGTCAAGCTTGTTTTGGTTTTAGCTTTAACTTTGGTTTTAAGGGGCCGGCGGGCTTACTTTGGGAAATGATTCGATATCAATGAGATTTTCTTAGCATTATGCGGAGATTTTATCTTCTTATTCTGTTTTTTTTTATTTTATTTGAACGTTTGCATTGGTGTGGTGTGGAGCAAACTTTTTTAATAATAAATAAAAGTGCTTAAGTTAATTCGAGAAAATTCAACTTCAAGTATGAGTTCGTTTAACGATTTGATCTACGAAACGAATTTGTTGCTGCACTCCTTCGATTTGATGGATATTTTTTCTTTCTTCCACTCATATACTTAGCATTGGACAAAAAAAAAAAAAAAAATTAAATCACACAGCTCAACCATTTCTTGGCGTGTTGATGCGAATGATAATGGCTTAAAAACGGTTTTTTTTTTGTGTTTTTTCTAAATAAGTTTTTAAAAGTTATGCTATTTTATGTGCTTTGAAAAGATTTCAGAGTTTTAATTAAAGGATTCATTAGGATGTTTGCCATGTTAAAGTTTATTCGGTCAGGATATTTGTTTAGTTCAGCAAATACTTGTGGAAAAGTTTGAAAGAGTTGGTTTGAATTGGTATAAGAGTTTTTTCGGTGGAAAATTTAAGCAAGTAGTAACATGCAAAAATCTAAACTACCGCATGATATTGACAATAAAAATAAGTAATACTGATATCTGAGAAACGAGAATACTGAAATAACGCTGTAGACAGTTGTACAATATATAATGATTATAGCTTGTACCAAAATAGTTGATGCATTTATTGAGCATGTTGAGAATTGATAAACACTAATGAAGTTTTCTTTGTTTAGGGAATTTTTTTGAGTATTAGAAAACGAAAATACTGTCAAAACTACAATAACAAACTTATGTTAACTGTTTTACTACAAGGATTATTCCATAAAATTTAAACAAAGAACAAAAAAGAAAAAGTTATGAAAAGTATATCGTCGTATGAAATCGAAAAAGGCCTTTACATAAAAAAAATTTTACAAGAGAAGCAAAAAACTGTCTTAAGAGAAAACAAAATCCTATTTTTTAAACTTTTTGTCTGGGTAATTTTTAAAAATTAAATCGTTGTTTTTGGTAGTATGTTGTTGTTTTGTATTTTGATACTGTGCATCATAATCTATCAAATAGTCGATTTTGCATTTTTGGTAACTTAGGGCTTTTTTGATTTCATATGACGATATGTAAATAATAACCAAATTTTATCTCTCTATGGTAAAAATAATCTTATCGAGTTTTAAGCTTTTTGGGTTGTATGGGAGGTAGGCGTGTCCATATGCGGATGACGACCATTTTTCAAAACCATCTTTGTTTTGTCATAAAAAACATACTTGCTACATTTTATCTCTGTAGGTTAAACAGAGGCTTATTTATTTCGTTTTCAATTTTTGGGTTCTATGAGAGGTGGGCGTGTCCGTGAGCGGATGACACCCATTTTTCGAAGACATCTTTGTGTTGATATAAAACACATACCCACCAAATTTTATTGTTGTAGGTTAATTATTAGCTTATGTTTCCAGTTTTCAATTTTTGCATTATATGGGAGTGAGATGTGTCCGTGGGCGGATGATCTCCATTTTTCAAAACCATCTTTATTTTTTTATAAAAAATATTCGTGTCAAATGTTATCTCTGTAAGTTAAACAAAGGCTTATATATTGTGCTTTCAAGTTTTGGGTTGTATGGGAGGTGGGCGTATCAGTCAGCGGATGACAACCATTTTTCGAAGACATCTTAATGTTGATACAAAACACATACACACCAAATTTTATTGTTGTGCGTTAGTTATGAGCTGAGTTATGCAGTTTTCAATTTTTACGTTGTATGGGAGATAGGCGTGTCCGTGTGCGGATTCCAAAAATATTCAAAAGTGCAAATCCTTGGGTTCATGTGACCATGCGTGCCAAGTTTCATCCAACTATCTCAACTCCTTCTACTTATCCTCGTAAGGTGAAATCTACGCCACCTTGTTTCCCGGTTCACACCTGTAAGCGAAAAGCTGGCCACAATCCACATCAAGGCGATTTTCTTCCACATAAGCCTTATTTGCGCGTAATCCCCGACGGAAGAAGAGGACGATGCTGTCAAGAGCGCCTTCTACACGAGCCTAGAGGATGTGTATGATAACTACCCGGCCCATGGCGTGAAAATAGTCCTCGGCATACCAACGCGAAGGTCGAACAAGAACTTTAGGCACTTTAGACACTGTCGATCAGTTCAGTTTCCACGAGACCACTTCAAATACCGGTACAAGACTGATCGACTTCACTGCGGTGCGAAACATGGTAGTTATTATGTCCCCGGATAAAAAAACCAAATTGGTCATGTTGTGATGACAGAAGGCACGCTTCAAGTGTACGTTATGTGTGCACATTTCGAGGGGTTCATATTGACTCCGAACATTATCTTGTCACAGCCAAGATCCATTTGTGATTCTGCAATGCGAAGAACATACGCACAAGCTCTAAGTTGCTTTGCAGTGAAAGCAGCGCCAAATTTAAGTAATTTTTCGTATTTTGAGGTACTTACAAACTAGTACGTTGCATAGATTGCTAAGCGGCTTACTGATAAAACTTCGAAAACGTCGTCCAAATTCGAATAGGCAAAGCTTTTTTTATTCGTTTTTATTTTTTTTAATTTATTTATTTTCTTCTTTTTTCCATTATCGCTTTTGTTCTCAACTTGTTACCATCTGATTCGCAGTGAAAAACTTTTTATTTGGAATTTTGCCTTCGCCAGGGTTTGATCCGTGCCTAGCCGATTTGTTGTCCGACGTTTTACCCATTCTGCCATGTCGCTTTATATCGACGCGAAGATCTCTTCATTTATACAGCTAGTTCTGTCATAGGTACCAATAAGCAGCGTAAAGGTTAAAAATAAGGTTCAATCGAACCATGAAGCAGCTTTAAGTTCAAAATAAATGTAATGAAGATATACAAGCGGCACAACACAACACATTCTGAGCTTAATTATCTTAAAGCTGCATAGAAGTACAACTTGTTACTTTTGGAACTATAAGGTCTATTGTCTGAAATTGACACCATAAAGCAGCTTTAGGTGTGGCAAGTTCCACAACGTTCTTTGAAGTAGCTTTAAGTGCGACAAGTTCTACAACGGGCCATAAAGCAGCTTCGAAGAGCCATGAAACTTAGTTTGCATCTTTAAACAGCTTTAAAGGGAACTTATAAGTAAATTTCTACTTATTTTGCTGGTTGGGTCCTTACTCTGAACTTGATAATGCTGGCGGACTTTGGGCACACGTATCCCACTTCATGCGCACTGCTGCTGAGGAAGTCAATGGTTTTCGGCGCCCGAAACCTCATAACCAATGGTATGACCAGGAGTGTCGCGACGCGACAGCAGCAAAATACGCCGCATATAAGAAGACGCTGCAGTTAGCTGCAACTCGAGCCATGAGCAAAAACTATCGTGAAAAGAAGAAGGAAGAGAGATGCCTTTTCATACGCAAAAAAGAGAGCAGGAAAAGCGTGAGCGTGAAAAAATTGAGGTGTATTGGGGCCAGAAAGTTACTTGAAAGTTCTACCAACAGGTTAAGCGTCTGTAGAATTTCCAGCCCAAGGTTTCCAGCCTAGAGCATTCACTTGTTGAAATGAAAACGGTGATCTGGTTACAGATACACACTGCGCGTTGAGGAGGCAAAATTTTTCCAATCGGTTTGCGAACGACAATTCCAACAATTCCACGCTTGGAGAATGTGACCCGACACAACCAATCGACGAAAATGAAGTGGAAATTGTACCATCTAGCCATGATGAGGTTAAAGTTGCTATCCAGCGACTGAAAAACAACAAGACGCTAATGGCCTGGCTGCTTAATTCTTTCAAAGCGGCGGCGGTAAATTGATAAGGTGCATGCATCAACTCATCAGCAAAATATGGCAAGGGGAAAGCATGCCCAACGATTGGAATCTCAGTAAAGAAAGGTAATTCAGTACTTGTAATCTCAGATCTCATACTAAAGAAAGGAGACCCGACAATCTGCGCCAACTACCGAGGTATCAGTCTTATTTCCATCGCATACAAGGTTCTTTCGAGCATATTGTGTGAAAGATTGAAGCCGCATACCAAAACACTGATTCGACCTTATCAGTGTGGCTTTCGTCCTGGCAAGTCTACCATAGATCAGATTTTTACACTATGCCAAATCTTTGGGAAAACTCACGAAAATAAAATTGACACCCATCATCTCTTTGTTGATTACAAAGCTGCGTTCAATAGCCCGATTCGGGATTGTCTGTAAGTAACAATGTCTGAGTTCGGTACACCTGCAAAGTTGATAAGGCTCTGCAAGATGACGTTGAGCAATACATGCAGCTCCGTCAAGGTAGAACATCAACTCTCCAATACCTTTAATACCGAACAATGTTGCAGACAAGGCGTTCCGCTATGATGCGATCTCTTCGATTTCATAACGAGAGGCTGATATCGATATTATCGGCCGAACCAAAAGAGATGTAGCTGCTGATTTCAGCGCTATCGAAAAGGAATCAGCCTAAGTGGGTTTGATGATGAACGAGGGCAAAACAAAGTCAGCATATACTTTGGCCCTATATCTGAAAATAGGTAATCGCGTCGTCCAGGCTCCCATGTTACAGCAGACAAATATAACTTTGAAGTTGTCAAGGAGTTTACATACCTTCGCACCAACGTAAACAGCAACAACAATGTCAGCCTGGAGCTAAAGCGAAGAATTAAAATTGATACTACGGGCTAAGTAAACAATTAGGTTCCAGAGCCCTCTCTGGCTGGGACAAAACTGACACTCTACAAGACGCTCAGTTACTTGCGCTTCTCTATAGCGCTGGGCATGGGTGGTATCGCAAACAGATGCAGCCGCTCTTGTGGTATTCTACAGAAAATATCTTCGCAAAGTTGCTGGTCCTGCTCAAATTGGCGACGACTGTCACATTCGAATGAACCATGAACTGTACGAGCTCTACGACATTGACTTAGTCCAGCGTATAACAATTTAGCGATTACGTTGGCTGGGTCATATCTTTCGTGTTGATGAAGAAGCTGCAGCAAAAAAAGTGTTTGAGTCTTTAGCCGAGACTCGACTACAAAGAGGAAGACCATGCCTTCGATGGATTGACCAGGCCGAGGAAGCCCTAACCGCGCTTGGTGAAAGAGATTGGATACGGCGCGCGCGAAGTAAAGACACTTGCCGAGAGCTGATGAAGTCGGAACCCGACCACGGGTTGTCATGTTCACCCAAGTAAGTAAGTACATACGTAATGTTTAACATAAGCTTATTGATTGATTTTTCCATTTTTTGGTTGTATGGAAAAATAAGTGGGCATGTACGTGGGCGGATAACATATATATTTCGGTGATATTTTTATTTTATGTACAATACTTACTACGTATTAAATCTTATCGCTATAGGTTAAATATGAGGTTATATATTGAGTTTTCAATTTTTGGTTGTATTGGGGGTGGGCGTATACGTGGGCGGATGTAATCCATTTTTCGAAGAAATCTTTGTTTTGATATAAAATACATATGTATTAAATTTGATCTCTGTAGGTTAAACATGACCTTATTTATGCAGTTTTTAATGTTTGTGTTGTATGGGAGGTAGGCGTGTCCGTTGGCGGATACCAAAAATTTTCAATAGTGCGGATCCCTGGATCCATGTAAGCATGTTTGCTGAGTTTCATCTAAGTATCTAAACTCCTTCTTCTCAGCCTGTGCTTACGGACAACACACAGACGGACGGATGGCCGGACATAGCTCGATTCACGAGGTGACACTGGTCAAGAATATATATACTTTTCTTTGCCGGACTCGTTTATTTCTAAGTTAATATACCCTGACCTTTCAGGTTTAAAAAAAAAAACAAATTGGCCATTTCAGCCCTTGAAAGCTCTTTTGGCATAGTTTTGTGAAATGATAATCTTTGACCTTTCTAATGATTTATGTTTGAAAATGTACTTTAATTTCTATTTAACTCAATCTCACCATAATAAAGCCTTTATTTTTATTTTTTTACATGAAAGGCAAATTGAATGCATTGAGAACTGCAATACTTTTTCAGAGAACTTAATTCCACAAAGGTTAAAATAAAATTGCGCTATTCACCTGATAATTCCATATCGTATGAAAGCAAGACAAAGCCATTCCCACTAACTGACCAAACAACTTCCGGCACTAAGTGTTCTGTTTACAAAAAAGTACCGACAAATAAAATGAAAAATATAATGAAAAAAAAGAGGTAAAATAAATCTGCTTATGAACGTACGAAATGCTATTACATCCAACATAACCAGTCTGCTACAAAGCAGACAGACGGCCAAGCAGCCGGACAGACCTAACGTACAAACACGAATGAACGATGTAAGAACCACACGTTGAACACGTTCATATGTTCAAAAAATAATCGTCCGGCTTAATTTAGAGCAAGAATAGCATCTACTGTAAAAAGAGTTCATTTGTGTCGGCCGACCGGATGGAGGACAGCTACTCCTTGTTGGCAAAACCATTGAATGCAATGAAATAAGAGAGAAAGAAAAAAAAAAAAACACACCTTCAATAGCTGTTGATCGGCAATAACAATAGGAACAAAAACAGGAAGAATTGTTGAAAAATAAAAATATGTTATCGAAGAAAAAAATACTTACAAGAAGAAAAAAAAAAACCAAATAAGTAAAAACCTAAGCAGCAGATATGAAAACATAATAGAGTTTATTTTTGAGAGCCAAGGAAAACAAAACGATAGTAAAATACAATAAAAAAAAAATTTGGCAGTAATTGTAAAAAGTTTGTAAGGAACATCAATATTAAATAAAGAAAACGAAAACATAGGTACTGTTTTGCGGCAGGGAGCTTTGAAACTACACAGAATTAAAAAGAAGCTCAATAATAATTCAAACTGCAGAATTATACAATTTATTCTTAAAGAATCATTCTTGTTTTAAATAAGAGGTATTATTAATTTTTTTCAAAATTAGTTATTATAAATAATTATACAAAATTTGTCAGGCTAAATAAGAAAATCTTAACTTAACTCTTCAAAACTGACATTTTCTTTTACTAAAAATTGTTTCAGCATCTTTAAATTTTTTAAAAGTTTAAACCTTTAAGAAATAAAAGGAATAATCACATGTTTTATTTTAACTTTTTGAATTCAGGTAATTAATATCTCAAAATTAAGGGCAGCAAAAATATCTATGTATTATTTTAGAACTATTTTAAAAATTCTTGCAGTGAAAAGTTATAGAAAAATATATTTTTTCCTCATAGTGAACAGTACTTTAAGGCAGAAATTATTTCTTACTCTAATATGTATTTGTGAAAAAAGTTTTCTAGCTCAAACGGTGCAGCTATGCAATAAATGCAAAGAGCTAAGCAGACGAAGAAAGAAAACACATAAAAAAAATTGGGTCATACTGAGGTTGTAACACCGGAAGTGTAGCAAAGTGCAACGTATAATATATATCCTTTTTTTTTGTTTGCACTAATAAAAGTGTGCTGTTTGATGGGCGGTCTTAAGGTTAACTTTATTCTTATAAATTATGGGAGAAATATAATGGCACTTTCTCAGCATCATCTTTATCGTGATAGCGATAGTTCTCATCAAGGCAGTCACAAGGCAGGTAAGCATTTTATTAATGTATACCTTAAGTAAGTAGCAGTTCTTTGACGTAGAAGTTTAAACATGGTTGCGTGAAAGAAGACTACTTTTACTTTAAGAAATAGATTAAAAGTAAGATATTTTGTTCATTCTATTTTCTTATTAGTCTCTTATTCTATAGTTAAAATGATGTGTTATATGGATTTAGGGATGTCATTGTTAAAAATATATCGATGTATTTCTGTTGCATCGAAATGTACATCGATGTCTTTCGATGCATTTGGGGGCATTCATCGATTTGCAGACGATTTTTAATATATTATTAAAAAACAAAATATTTTATTAGCTAAATTGAACATAATTTTAAATTAACTATCGAATCAGACAAAACGTTTTCGTCAAACTACAAAAATGACAACCCCGTGGTCGGGTTACAGGCGACTTCATCAGCTCTTGCCAGGCATCTCTGCTTCGCGCGCGCCGTCTCCTTTTTGCTTGAGCTTCTTCATCCATACGAAAGATATGGGCCCAGCCAAAGTAGTCGCTGAATTCTTATACGCTGGACTAAGTCAATGTCTTCGTAGAGCTCGTACAGTTCGTGGTTCATTTAAATGCGATAGTCGTCACCAACTCAAACAAGACCAAAGATTTTGCGAACAACTTTCCTCTCGAACACCCCAAGAGCGGCTGCATCTGTTTGCGATACCACTCATGTCTCAGCGCTATAGCGAAGCAAAGGTATAATGAGCGTCTTGTAGAGTGTTAGTTTTGTCGATCGAGAGAGGGCTCTGGAACCTAATTGCTTACTTTGCCCGTAGTAGCACCTATTAGCAATTGTTATTCTGCGCTTACTCTCCAGACTGACATTGTTGTTGCTCTTTACGGCGGTGCCAAGGTATGTAAGCTCTTTGACAACTTCAAAGTTATATTTGCCTGCTGTAATATGGGAGCCTAGATGCCGTACTTCCCTATTTGCAGACAGCATATACTTTGTTTTGCCCTCGTTCACCGTCAAATCCACTTTGGCTGATTTCTTTTCGATAGCGGTGAAAGCAGCAGTTATATCTCTCTTGGTTCTGCCGATAATATCGATATTATCAGCATACGCAAGATACACCTATGTAGAAAATGGTACCATTTCGATGTACACCTGCCTTTAATAAGATCCCCTCCATGATGAAATTTAAGAGATCGCCGCATGATAGCGGGTCGCCTTGTCTGAAAACTCGTTCGGTATTAAAGGTTTCGGAGAGGTCATTTTCAACCTTGACGGAGCTGCATGTATTGCTCAACGCCATCCTGCAGAGTTTTATCAACTTTGCCGGTGTACCGAACTCAGAAATTGTTACGCACAGGCAATCCCGAATCGGGCTACCGAACGCAGCTTTGTAATCAACAAAGAAATGATGGGTGCCGATTTGGTTTTCGTGGGTTTTCTTCAGGACTTGGCGTAGTGTAAAAACTGGTCTATGGTGGACTTGCCAAGACGAAAGCCAATAAGGTCCAATCAGTGTTTTGGTATGCGACTTCAATCTTTCACACGATTCACTCGAAAGAATTTTGTCAGGATGGAAATAAGTCCTCGGTAATTGGCGCAGATTGTCGGGTCTTCTTTCTTAAGTACATGACAAAGCACACTGAGATTCCAGTCGTCGGGCATGCTTTCCGCTAGCCATATTTTGCTGATGAGTTGATGCATGCACCTTATCAATTCACCGCATCCGGTTTTAAACAATTCAGCAGCCAGGCCGTCAGCTCTTGCGGCTTTGTTGTTTTTGAGTAGCTGGATAGCAACTTTAACCTCGTCATGGCTAAGTGGTGGCATTTCCACTCCATCATAGTCGATTGGTGGTGTCGGACTGCATTCTCCAGGGGCGGAATTGTTGGTATCGTCACCTGCAAGCAGATTGGAAAAATGCTGTCTCTATAATTTCAATGCACACTACGTATCTGTAACCAGATCGCCATTCTCATCTCTACAAGTGGATGCTCCGGGCTGGAAACTGTGGGTTAGACGCTTAATCTGCTGGTAGAATTTGCGAGTATCCTTCTTGCCCTGGCTCACCTCAATTTTTTCAAACTCACGCTTTTCCTGCTCTCTTTTTTTACGTTTGAAAAGTCATCTCTCTTCCTTCCTCTTATCGCGATAGTTTTCGTGCATGGCTCGAGTTGCAGCTGACTGCAGCGTCTTTTTATATGTGGCGTATTTTGCTGTTGTCGCGTCGCGACACTCTTGGTCATATCATTGGTTGCGAGGTTTCGGGCGCCGAAAACCAATGACTTCTTCAGAAGCAGTGCGCATGGAGTGGGATATATGCGCCCAAAGTCCGCCAGCGTCGTCAAGGCAAGAGTAAGGTTGGTTGAGCTTAACCAAGAGTTGAGCGGAGTACAGCGGACCCATGGGTGCAACAAGATAATGGTCGGAGTCAACATTGACTCCCCGAATTGTGCGCACATCCAGTACAATTGAAGCATGCCTTCCATCGATCACAACATGATCAATTTGGTTTCGAGTTTCGTGATCCGGGGGCAGCCAGGTGCCCTTGTGGATATCGAGATGTTCGAATCTGGTGCTACTAACTACCATGTTTCGCACCGCGGTGAAGTCGATCAGTCTTAGACCGTTGTTCGAAGTGGTCTCGTGGAGACTGAACTGACCGACAGTGGAGCCAAAGATGCCTTCTTTTCCGACATTCGCGTAAAAATCGCCGAGAACTATTTTCATGTCATGTTCCTGGCAGCGATCATACACGTCCTCTGGGCTGTCCTTGACAGCATCGTCCTTTTCCTCCGTCGAGGCGCAAATTAGGCTTATGTGGAAGAATTTCGCCTTGATGCGAGTTGGAGGGCTGGCTTCCGTTCACAGGTGTGAACCGGCAAGCAAGATGGCGTAGTTTCCGGCTTAGGACTAATTCGCATCCAAATTCGCACTTCTCCGCATGGCAGCTGTAGAAGATATCGCAGTCTGCTCTCTAAGAACAGCCTTATCCTTTCCATCGCATCTCTATGTCGGTAATGTCAGCCTTCATTTTTACGAGGGCTTCCGCCAATTGGACAGAGACACCAAGGCACTATAAAGAGTCCAAAAATTTCAGGTGCATATTCGTAAATCATATTCCGTCTTACGTTTGCGGTGTACGTCAACGTAGTGAGGGTTCATATCCGAGGCTGGTTTTGTTTTCATTGGGAACTTTTAATGTGGTTGGGACCCAAACCCTACGCACATTCCAGTTTTAAGTTCTTGTAGAGACCCCTCATGTTTATAGTCTAGAGGAGAATTCGCCGCTCAAATGAGCCGTCAACTAAACGGGTGTTAGTTTGCCGTTTTCAGGAGACACAACTTGGAGGTTTTGAGTTGACTTGAGATGATTTCGACATGGATAATGCTGGCCTCGCAACTTAACTCAGCTTGCTTTTTGCGCTTAACACAACTCAATTTGAGAAATGTCAAAAACTATGCTATTGTTCACAGTGTTGAGTCCTGTTGTGCTAAGAAATGTAAACAGCTGCTTTTCAATTGTGAAAGTTGCAATGTTTTTGGTTAGAGTCAAAACAAAGTGAAACAACAAGACTACCTGCTTGTCTGTCTTATGTAAGCAATAGTTTTTAATAGTTTTGCTATATTAAGTAATAGTTTTGCTAAATTAAGCAAGTGTTTTGTTAAATTAATGTTATAGTTACCAAAATCTCAGTGGAAGTGTGCTAGACTGTCATGCGGAGGACGTGAGTCCTAGCTGTGTAATAGGGGTGGTATAGTGCACGAATTTTCGTTTTTGATACCTTGGATAACTAAATTTTTTTAGATTCGACAAAAAAATGCTTTTGAAAAAAAGTTGGGGTGGAGTGGGGTTGAGTTTAATGTTGGTGAAAAGTGAAAAAATTTGACAAAAACCTCTAAAACCTCTGTATAGTGTTGCCCTTTAGAGTGGTACAGTGTTCAACCTACTCACATTCAATATTCTTCTTAAAAATTTTTCGGGAAAATACCTCTACCTATCTCCACCCCCTAAGGGGGCTCCCATACAAATTAATATTTTTAGGAAATTGGACCCACCGCTCCCAGGGTGCGTCTAGAAGGGTAAAATATGTGTTTGGCCTCCATTGCTTTCTTTCCTCATACATTTTATCTGAACATAATTACCCTTTATTTCCAACCCTTAAGGGGCACATTAACTTTTCTTTTCCAAATTTTATTCGAGCATTACTACCCCCTACATCCACCGTAAATAAGAAATTTTGTAATACTAATTATAAAAAAAATTTGATGCGAATTGTTGTAGTTCTCTATTAATATTACGCATATTTTGGCTTCGTGCTGACGTATAGATTAAGCAATATTTCGTACGCTTGTTGGTAATTTTCGCGCACAGTCCAGGTTTCTGAATTGGTAGAAATCAGTTGAGAATCTGAAACGTGCAAGAAATGTTTCTGTCTCAGGTATGACGTAATGACTCACATTTTTTTTTTCAATTCCTGATTCACTTTCTTCGATGCCAATGCAATCCTTTTTTACAAATTTTAAGACAAATATGTTTAATGAACGAGCATTAACTTGATTTTCGTCTTCTTCCTCGATATCATCTACGACATTATCTTCCTCTACAATTTCTTTCATCTCGCTCTGTTCTTCGTCAGACGATTCGGCCATCTTGTCGTCAGATAACCCTATGAAATATGGTTTGGAGTGATTTTCAATTTCTCGGATAGCCTTTTAAAACTTCATGCTTTATTTCAAGTCATCCCTATGTGAGCTCAGAGGAAGTTCCGCAAGACCTGACAAATTATGAACACTAAGAAAGAATTCACTTATATTATTTATCTGTTTCGAATTGACATTCTCAAAGATTATTTAATTTTTTAAAGTGCCTAGCCGATGTCCTTACATAAAGGAAAAAAATAATATAAACCAGGATTCTGCGTGCAGGACTTAGGAACTTATGATTCAGATTCAAGAATAATGCTCCTAAGAAATATTTTTGGAATTTGAAAAAAAATTGTATACAAAAATATATGTGATTTGGATTAATTTGTTGCATAGAATGTTAAAGTATGTATTTGGCCCGCTAATAAAAACAAATAACAATAATTATAAATATATAAACATGTACACAAAAGCTAAGAATAATTGAATAAATGAAGCTAAGAATAAATAATAATGAACCAAAACAACAACTATATAAAATGCAGCCTTATAGAAACATACATATGATGTATATATATACTAGCAGGCCACAGTCGTCCGAGGCTACGCCACGGACATTTTCTCTTTATCAATAATACCTTTGTATATTTGAAAATTTTAATAATTAGAAAAGTTAAAATATTTGCATATTATTTGTATTTGAAAGCAAATTATATTAAATAGTATAATGATAATAAAGTGAAGATATTTTAATTTAAGTTATTTAATACTTCAGTATTAACAACGTTTTTTGATTGATTGGCATTATCAGAAATAAGAAAAATCTGCTTTTCTGCTGTACCGACTGGTTTACCATAATCTACTTCTACGTTTTCAAAGTTTTTTATTAAATATTTATTATACTCCACCCGCAAAGCGTAGCGGGCACAATAATTTTGTCACAAAATTTTTTTTTACCACCATGAGTCGATTAAGCCATGTCCGTCTGTCTATCTGTTCATTCGTTTGTCCACACGATTACAGCCGTCTCTTTATTGCAAATCTCTTTAAAGTCCATAATGAAATAATTTTCATGATTTGAAATTTGTCGTACAGTGGTGCTCCAGTTTAACGAAAGATATAATGTCCAGGGTCGTTCGGTAAATCGAAAAATTAATTAAATCGGAATACTTTTTTCGAGTTTTTTATCATATCACAAAGCTAATAAATTTGTCAACTTGAAACAAATATTCTTACATTTTTTGTTTTAATTATGCACTCCAATAAAGTTGAATTTTTGAACTTGTTTTAGGTATTATTAAATGTTTAGAAAGCTGCTGATTAAAATCTGTTCACACTCCAAATGAAAAATCCAAGATTATGTCAAGACATTCCTATAATGTTTTTTTAAAAAGGAAACCTTTCAATATGTATATTAGCCCGAAGGGACTATTTGAGAATAAGATAAGTAAATACATATTAATGTTATTACAAATTCAAAAACAAACGAAGCGAGCTCAGAGAAGCAAATGTTGTTAAATAGAATACCTACAATTTTAAATGTTCGCAATATAGAGTCAACAACATTAAATAAGGGTTCGTTATATTGGAAGTTCAAAACCTTCATAATTTATACAAAAATTAATGTGTTCAATTGAAAGATCATACATAAGTCTTGTTTTCTTGTTAAATAAAACGTACTCTGAGTTTGAAATATGAAAAATTGGAAAAAAAATATAAGACTTCGGGCAAGTCGAAGATAATTTTTTAATGGTTTTATTTTTTATTTGTCTTTTATTCATCATTAAAGTGATGAATTAAAGTATATTCCTATGTATATATTCCTCACTTTATATTCCATAAAGTTTTTTAAAAAAGCTTTTGTACTTCAAATATTCATCTTAAAAAGTGTTCAAACATGCTAGTTTAGTAGACATTTCACCCAATATCCCAGCAAAATTTTTTGTTAGGTCTTGTTTTTTAATCGATTCTAAAATGCATTACATAAATGCTAATGCAAGAACTTAAATTTAATCCGTAATAAATTCACGGCAATGAATTCACATCAACTTGAAAGTTGTTGATTTCGTGAAATCAATTATAAACCAACCGTTTTAAGCGCTTAATCTTTTCAAGTGACAGGCTTTCGATTACCTCTAATGACTGGCTATATAAAAATAATGGGTTTAGTAAGCGAGAGGGTAAGCGAGGAATGAAATTTTCTGGATTACTTTTTCGATTATATGTAAGCGAAGATTTTGCTGGGATGTTCTCCAGCAATACATTTCTCCAGAGCTTTTTATAAAAACGTCCTCGTGTCATAAATGTAAGGTTAAAAAATATACTTTATAATTTTGTGATTACTAAGTTCTAAGACTATACATCGACAAACAAACCTTATTTGCAGCTCATAACCTGCTAGAACACAATTTTTAATAGTAATATGTTTTTTGGTGTCCTGTTACATAAAACAATTTAAAAGCTCAATTTATTACTTACTTCAAAATTTCTAAAAAAAAAAATGAAATTGATTAAAATTCATTACATTTTGTATTTAAATTAAATAAATGGCGTTTTATAACAATTTTATGGCGTTCTGATGTATTTTCAATTTATTTTGAAAATGTCTATTTAAAACTCTAAGATGGTTTCCTAATTCCTTTAATTTACTAAAATACATATTATTTACATATTATTCTGTTCAAATCAACTAACAAAAACTGTCAAAAATACAGTTTTTAAGAAAAAACTATTCTAAAAATTATTCTAATTTTCATGACTCTTGACCTTGTTCTCCCAGAGCAAGTTTGCTTTGGGAACTATGTAGATAATGACTATGAAACAAATTTCTGATATCAGTCAAATGTTACAGACCTCAGTCTTGTCTATTAAAGTCGAAGGGAAAATGTATAAAGAGTACTATAAAGAAATTTATAAAAATTAGAAAAAAAGTTTTTTAATTTAATTTTAATATTTTTTCTAATTTTCACTTAATTTTTATATAGAAGACGTGGATTGATTTCGAAAAAACATTTAAATTGATAGTTATTCAGGGTCACTGAGGGAAAATTTGTTAACGTTTTACTTCCCGGTCCTATTTTTTCCTCAATTATGCAAAATTATTCAAAATAGATCTTTGGGGATTTACTCACTATTGCTAGTCAAAATTTTGCGTAAACAAAACATTTTTGAAAAATTCCTTGATTGCGGAAAATTTTTCAGTTTTGTATACGTTACCAAATTAATTTTCAAATGATATCATATATATTAATATCGATGAGATTAATTTTGTATATTGTTACCTACTTTTATAAATAATACAATGAATTTGAATATATCTGTTTACTCATTTGCACTTAAACAAAATAATCATAACAGCAAATTGTTATTTAAAAAAATTATATTAATTTCGTAGTACTTTTTAAGCACTGCTTTTATGAGGTTAAGTATAACCTTCTTAAAGGGTGCACAATTTAGTTTCCGGCCCGGGTGCCAGCAACCCTAGCTACGCCACTGCCTCACTCCGATTGCAGTCGTGAAAGCAAATAATTGCATGCTAAATTTACCAATAATTTTCTCTTTGAGTCGCTGCTCTTGCTCTCCTAGCACGGAGCATCGCTCTTGCATTTTCTGTTAAACTTGTCAAACTTGTTTTACGTCGAGGCATTTATTTGTAGTTAAGGGAAATACGAACACTTCATTTTTCAAACTTTTAATTTATCTTTAATCTATACAAAATATGCTATCACACTTGTGAATGCACATTTTGAAATATTAATAAAAACTTTTTAACAAAAAAAAAAACCTACTTCAAAATCACTAGAAAGTAAAAAATAATTTTAAATTACTTTTACTATTTATTTCTTGGTCAAATTTGTATTTTTATAATAAATATATTTATTTTTTTATGATAATAAAAGCTTCTAGTCAGCGCTAATCATTGATGTAAAATCATGATTTTTTCGCCATCCCTACTCTATTTAAGACTTTTTTATTTGTAAATATCCTGCTTGGGTGACGCTGTATTAATTTGTAATCTTAACTTTTCTTAAATCTTAATTAAAATGCTATATGTGTGTTGCAGCTGCATAAAAAATCTGATTATATTAGCGCCGACTTCGAAGCTCTTATTATCATAAAAAAATAAAAATATATATTATAAAAATACAAATTTGACCAAGAAATAAATAGTAAAAGTAATTTAAAATTATTTTTTACTTTCTAGTGATTTTGAAGTAGGTTTTTTTTTTTGTTAAAAAGTTTTTATTTCTTTCTTTTTAGAGAAAATGATATATATTAAAAAAGTGTATAAATTAATTAAACACCAATTATTTATGCTCATAATATGGAAAAATGCTTTTCTGTCGTTTCTTATTCTGGTCTTATTGACCCCATTGTCAATATTGACTGAAATATAGTGTGTTTATAATATTGACACGCCTCTTTGTCGAGAATATCACACTCTTTGTCATAGTGTTTTCAATAGTTCTACCCATTCAAACAATGAATTTTACCACCCTTAAGTCAATATGATACAGTTTTTTACACACTGCCACACCCCTTAGTCGAATAACGCCCAATTCTTCGGTAGTAATTTGTAATAATTGTGCCTGCGTCTGTACTTTTTCAGTTAGTAGTGTCAGTATTCGATTTAGTGTTTTCTTATATTGCCACACCCCTTTGTCTAATGACGCCCACTTTATTCACAAAAACTTGTTATAAGTGTGCCTACCTCTATACTAAATATCAGTACTCTAGTATCAATATTATTCGCGATACAGTGTATTTTATATATTGCCACACCCTTTTATCAAACGAGGTCCACTGTATTGAAATTAATTGTTTTATAACTGTGCCTACCCCTGTAGTTAACTTTAGTACTCTAGTGTCAATATTATTCGAGATACAGAGTTTTTATAATATTGCCACACCTCTTTGTCGACTAACGCCCACTTAATTGACTGTTATTTTTTACCTACCCTTGCATTTTTTCTGTGAATTTTATTAACTCTAGTACTCTAGTGTCAATATTTACTGAAATACAGTGTTTTTCTTACAGTAACACGCCCCTTTATCGAATACCGCCCACATTACTGACAGTTATTTGTTATATTTGTACCTACCTTTGTACTTAATTTTAGTATCGTAGTGTCAATAGTAATCGAGATACAGTGTTTTTTTTAATATTGCCACTCCCCTTCTCGATTAACGCCCATTTTTTTTTTACAAAAATTTGTAGTGATTTTTCCTACCTTTGTAATAAATTTCTGTACCCTAGTATCAATATTATTCGAGACACAGTAATTCTCTTATATTGCCACACCCCTTTGTCAAATTACGCCCACTTTTGTTATAGTAATTTCCAATAATTGTACCTACCTCTGTACTTAATTTCAGTACTCTAGTGTCAATTTTCGTCGAGATACAGAGTTTTTACAATATTGCCACACCCTTTTTTAGAATTACGCCCACTTAAGTGATCGTCATTTTTAATACTTGTGCTTGCCCTTGTAATTTTATCGTGAATTTTATTACCGTAGTGTCAATATTTACTGAGATACAGTGTTTTTCTTATACAGACACGCCCCTTTTCCGAATACCGCCCCCTTTCATAAACGGGCACCTCCGCGTTGATAATCTCTATATGTTGACAAAAAATTACGGCAATCGGGCAAGTACTTTAGGAGTAATCGATGTACATACATTCACAAAAAAAAAAAAAAAAAAAAAAAAAAAAAAAAAAAAAAAAAAAAACAGAGAAACCAACCAACTTGAGAACCTCCTCCTTTTTGAAGTCGGTTAAAAAATTGGAAAACTACAATAATAATATGTGTAAAGAAATTGCATGCGGCGAAACAAATATGCACACTTTGGTTTGCAGCTCATCATTCTACAGCAATAACAGCACAGCAAGGTTTATTTAACTTGTATTCCCATCACGTCAAAGAGCGCCAACTGCTTTTGGTTACTCTTCGAATGAGTTGGAGAGCGAGATCAATAAACTTTAAAGAGAAGGGTTGATAGCAACATGTAGTTTAAACTCTCGTAACACAGACGCGTGAAAAGCAAGCGACCAAGCAATGCTTAGCATCGGTGGTAATTTCCTAAAAAACTTAACAACTTAATTAAATATATTTATTGTTAAATTTTCTTAAATAAATCCCACCTATGGCATTCTGTAGCACTAATATGATATTTTAAATTTTTTTTCATAAAAATCGGTCCAGTAGTTTTGGAGTCATTGGTGCACTTAATATTTCCACTTCAATTTTATATAATAATAGTATAGATATATGAATTTAGTATATTTGAACAAAATTATTGTGCAATATTGCTTAACTTTTGCCATACAACATCGTTGAATTCCACATTGCAGCCACTCAATCAACACTTTCGTGGTATCGGTTTGAATTTATCAATTTTGCAATTTTAGTCACGCGCCAAGCATAACTAACCGACCACGCTGACTGGATGGAATGCAATGGTATGGTATGCGCCGCGCCAATGCGGTGTCATCTGATGTGGTATACTCTGTGGACTGCCACATGGACGTCACATACACATGTGCACACACAAACACACACTAGCACAGAAATACTTATATATGGCAATACTTGTGCCAAGGTCCATTGATTTACGTTTGTATGTAAGTAAATAAAATGAAAGAGTCAAAAATTATCACAGATACACAAACACACACACATACACATATGCGGAATATAGTTATCATAGCAACATACAAATAAAGCAAGTTGCAATGCTGTTGCTATTGCACGTGTGTCATTTCCTTTTCCGGCTCAAAAATCAAAAATCATTTTTCACTAACGTAACCATTTATTAGTGCATGCATGTATATGTGTATGTTTATTATTATTGATACACTCAGTTTAAAGCAGCTACAAAACAGCTGCGTGCTCACCTGCTGTATGTTTTGCGACAGCTATAAAAAAAAAATAAAAATATCATTAAATACTTGGTAGCGCTACAGATATAGAGTGACCACGATGCGACGAAATACGAACCGCCTAAAGTGTCATAGCCATAATATTACTCACAGCTGCATTAGTTATATTGTGACACGTAAATATTTTTGTCGCCTTTTATATGGTTTGGAATGAGTGGTGAGTGTGTGGATGTGTGTGCTTATGGGTGGGTCTGTGTGAATGCTTAAATGTTCCCAGGTGTGTATTTTTGTTGTTAGGATTTCATTGCATCGAATTGTTGAAATGCTTGTTGCAGGTTTTCTCCAATATTTCTGCACAATATTCTGTGCATGCATTTTTATTGTGTCCGAAAATGTTCAAATTTTATTGTGTTTCACTTTGTGGTTGCTTGTGTGATCTTGGAAATAATGGCAACAATTTCAACCGCAATTCAATGCCATTTAACAGTTCAATGATTTTAGGCTGATATTGTTGTAGGGATTCATGTTGTTTTAATGGCAAATTTATGTTTTGTTTGAGCAAAACAAAATAAATACAAAAAATTAAGACCTTACGGTGATGTAGTAAACACATAGAAAATAAAATAAAAAGGAGTATGCAGCAAATTTGATGTTGCAGGTGTATGTATGTCTGCTGAAAGGTTATAGGTTATAGCTAAGACAAGTATTATAAATAATATGGTTAAATTCAATACAGCCAATATTTTCTCAAAAATGTTGTCAACATAAAGTAAGCAATGCTATTTTTTGTTTTATATTATTAAAAAAGTGCCCCCAAGGAAGTTTTTTTATGCAAAAAATTTTATATGGAAGATATAAAGTAACCTCGATCTTCCTAGGTCTTCTACTTTTAAAATAATTGAAGATTCTGTGGTTAAAGTCTGCAGATACTGAACAAAGTCATACATTTTCCGACATAGGCCACAACAACAATTTCAATACAGGTTAGCAATGTAATGCATACTTCAATGTTAAACTGTTTAAATGACTTCCTACAACAAGAATTTATAAACTGACTGATGGTTATTGGAAAGTAGTGCATAAAGGAAATATAAAACAAAACTTACACGCAAAGAAAAAAAAAGTTTGTCGCCAGTTTGCTGCAAAAAAACTTCGTTTTTCGTGCTTAAAATATGTTTTTGCAGGAAACACGTTATTTAATTGCAAGAAATAATTTTGTTTGTGATAAACATCAGTTATTTTTAAATTCCAGCAACCGAAAAATTTGTTTTGTTGAAAACTCTGAAGGCTTATTTATAGAAAAAAATCTTCTCGCAACAGATCATGGGTGGAAAAAACAGATTTCACTGCTAAATACCATCCAACAAATGAAACTTTCAAATCAACAGTCGATTGACAATTGGTCTATAGAACACGAAAACCATATAAAAACGTGCTTGTTGAAATTTTATCACTGTTTTGGATGTTCAGGCTCAGTCGAAACTGCTGACGTCTACGTGTAGTATTCGTGTGTGCTAGGTTCAAATACCGACAAGACCAACAAAGAATTTTTTTATATTAAATAAAAAATTAAATGTACAATTTTATTTAAATATTGTAAACTAATTTTTGAAAAGGTTATTTTTGACTAAACAGTTAATGAAACAAAATTGAAGGGCTTATTGCAGAAACATGATATGCCCCATCGACCTTAATCGACCTTAAAGTTTTTAAAAAATGTATATTTGTATGAAATCATAAAAATGCTTACAAGAACTATTACGTATGCGGCCAAAATTGATCGGGTAATGGTTGCAATATTTTCAGTGGATATTGATAATGCATCAAGGAACGTTATGAACATAAAATATGAACTTTTAAAGCTGTGTGGCATATTATGTTTTTGCAATAAGCTCTTCAATTAGAATTTCAACTATTAAATTAAATGTTTGACACTTAGACAGTTAGGATACGAACCCACGTCCTTCGCATGACAGTCCAGCACATTTCTACTGAGATTTTCATAACGATAAAATAAATATAGCAAAACAAATTTAAAAACTATTGCTTAGAGAAAACAGTATAGCACATCTCAGTTAGAGATTTCAGTTAGAAATGTGCTAGACTGTCATGCGGAGGACGTGGATACGTATCCTGGCTATGTACCTAAGTGTCAACAATATTAATTTGAATTTAATAATTGAAACTCTAATACTGTCTAATCCAGTGATGCCCAGAAAAATTATTTGAAGAGTGCTACAACAATTACAAAAAAAGCCAACAACAATAACAAATCTTTGGATTCGTGGCACAATAATTTTTCTAACAACAAAACACATAAAACAACAACACGCATAAAACCTACATCTGCGGCAGCGCAAAAGTTCATAAATATTGAACACACAAAACAACAACACGAATCCTTCAATGTGCGCAAATACAACAATAAAGTAATAAGAAGTAAGGGTGAAGCTGAAAACTTAATTCGGCGAATTACAACAATCATTGCAATATTGAAGTTGTTGTAAGGAGTGTAAAGAGTGGAGCATGAACAACACGAATTCTGGCAGCGCCAAGACATACAAACAACAACACGAATGCTGACCTTGCCCAAGCGCACAAGTTAAATTGTTGAACACACAAAAACAACAACATGGAAATGCAAGAAGCGTCATTTGATGGCTCTTAAAAAACAACAAAGCCATAAGAAGCAATGATATTTCTTCAAACTGAATTTGTCGAATTACAACAATCATGAAAACATCGAAGTTGTTGTAAAGAGTGGAAAGAGTGGAAAGAGTTAGGCGCTGGGCATCCCTGGTCTAATCATTAACTGCTTGGTCAAAATCAACGTTCAAAATAAGTTTGCTTACAATCTAGAATAAAATTGAACATTTAATTTTTTTTTAAAAAACCAAAAATATATTTTAAATAAAATAATCTTTTATGTTCTTGTCTGTGATTGATCTCGGAAATTATAAAGTTGATGAGAGCTGAATATTCGTTTGCGGCAAATACAGTTAGTTGGTGAATTTTTCCGAGTGAAGAAGTCGGAGCAGTGATCGAAGATATTCGGACGCACGGAGGACATGGATAGCTCGACCTACGAGGTGACCCTGATCAAGAATATATATACTTTTCTATACCGGACTCACTTCGTTCTATGCGTTACAAACGTTTGCAAAAAGTTAATATACCCTGACCTTTCAGTTTTAGGGTATAATCAGCATATTAACATACATAAATTCGGTCTTCAACTGCATTAGCGTTTATGATGGATGCAGCGCTTACCAAGTACCAGTACGAAAAAAAAAAATATGCTCTCCAAAGAGAAAGATATGACATTTTACCACCTTATATGAAAGTTGTAGAAATGCTACATCGATGAAATTCGAATATAGGATAAAAATGGGGTTAGCTTACAAAGTTTGTTGGATCACACTATAAGGCGTCTTTTTCAAAGTTTATCGGACGAAAATGTAAATGCTATGACGAATTTATTATGATAGCGATGTTTATTAATTGGGCATTTCATAATTTTATGCTCGAATAAAATGTATGGAATACATAGACCATGTGGCCATTAATGTGGCCTTTTAAAAGTGGTTTACTATCAGCGCAGCACAAAAATTACTTAAAAATCAAATAATAAACACCGAATTCAGACGGCAAAAAAAGAATATGTGGGTTTGTGAGTGAATGCTGTACATCAAGGATCTGGACCAACGAACGATGACAATATCTCGAGGCGTTTTTTTTTAACAACCGTTTCTTCGTTTCCGAATCGTTTTGCAGATAATAACATGTGGCCAAAAATGTTTAGAAATTTACTTGGGATTCGGCTAAGCTTTTGTTGAAAAATACAACTGGTACTTCATGCCTGTAACTGTTCATAATGTTCTTTTACATGGAAATGTTATAATTGTTAGAGTTGTACCAGTGGCAGGTCTAGAATTTGACGGAGGGAGGCTAGTAAAAAATAAACGCAAGAAAAAACTCTACTAGGCCGACTATGAAATACCCTAAACGAAATTTTCAAAAAAAAAAATTATTGTAAATGGGCGTGTCCGTAGGCGGAAGAAGCCTATATTTAATATGCATTTTAATGTTGATGAAAAAGTACTCATACTAAGTTTTATTCCTGTAGCTTACATGTGCTTTCGCTATGGGAGGTGGGCGTGTTCATGGGCGGATTACTCCCAATTTTCGAACTAACCTTAGTTTTGATATAAAATACATACATACCAAATTTAATTTCTCTATGACAAACATAACCTTCATTATTGAGTTTAAAACTTTTTGAGTTGTATTAGAGGTAGGCGTGTCCGTAGGCGGATGATGACCATTTTTCAAAACCATCTGTTTTTTGTCATATAAAACATACGTGCCAAATTTTACCTCTGTAGGTGAAACAGAGGCTTATTTATTGCTTTTTCAATGTTTGGGTTGTATTGGAGGTGGGCGTGTCCGTGAGCGAATGACGTCCATTGTTCGAAGACATCTTTGTGTTGATATAAAACCACATACATATCAAATTTTATTGTTGTTGGCTAATTATGAGCTGAGTTATGCAGTTTTCAATTTACGCGTTGTATGGGAGGTAGGCGTGTTCATGGGCGGATGATGACTATTTTTCAAAACCATCTTTGTTTTGTCATAAAAAGTTTCCAATTCTTCCGTTTTCAATTTTTGGGTTGTATGGGAGGTGGGCGTGTTTGTGGGCGGATGACACCTATTTTTCGAAGACATCTTTGTGTTGATACGAAACTCATACACATCAAATTTTATTGTTGTAGCTAAGTTATGAGCTTACTAATGCAGTTTTTAATTTTTGCGTTGTATGGAAGGTAGGCGTGTCCGTGGGCGGATCTAAAAAATATTCAATAGTGCAGATCCTTGGGACCCATGTGACCATGTGTACCAAGTTTCATCCAATTATCTCAACTCCTTCTTCTTATCCTGTGTATGCGGACAACACACAGACGGACAGACGGACGGACGGACATGGATAGCTCGACTCACGTGGTGACGCTGATCAATAATATACATATATACTTTTCTGTAGCGGAATCGCTTCGTTCTATGCGTTACAAACGTTTGCACAAAGTTAATATATCCTGACCTTTCAGGTTTAGGGTATAATGACATGTATTGCTTTTTATTTTATAGAAAACACTTTTAACATAAAAAGGTATACAGATAAAATAAATAATAAAAAAAGATAAAAAGACAACAAAGTTATAATACACAAACTGAATAAGTTTTACATTTTTACGATTTAAGGCACTTTATATTTCGGCAAACATTATTCTTTTGGACAGTATTAACACTAAAAACTCGAAATAAAAATGTAGAAAAGAAAATTAAATGGATCTTTTTATGCAAATTGGTAAAACACTAAATAAATTTAGTTCTGTGCAAAGAGAGAGACCGTTTTGACATTTTAAACATTATTTTTTAGACCAGTTTTCAGTCTGCATGCGCTTTGGCTTTAATCATGAAAAAGCTGAAATAATTTCATTTAAATAAAGGTCAACTTCCCTATGAATATGAAAATAAGTTTTCATTATTTTTAATATCGAAAATGATCTCTCTGGCATTGCAGTTATGATTGAAAATATTGCAAATATTTGCAGAAGTATTTTAAAATAGGATATTATTTGGGAAAAAGGATGAATCACATAATCCGAGAGCATCGACAGCATTTGGGGGAACTTCAACCAAAATTTTATTTTATTTTTCAAACCATGTTTTAATTTTTGATTCAAGTTCTATTATAGAAATATTTTTAAGATAATCTTCGTGTAATACAACCGATTTCATTTACTCTTCTAAACTATATTTATTAATATATTTTGGATTTTGACCCTTTCATACAATTTGTACGATATATCGTACACATTTCAAACACATATTTTTCGGTTATTTTTGGGGAATTCCCGATTTATAAAAACTTCTTGCTGTTAGTACTGATATTAGTTTAAATCGAATTTGTGTTTGGATTTGCAATATATTGTGTTTTGTGTTCATAATAAGAGTGACTTCAATTTTAGTTCGGATGTGCAGAATATTAGTGAGCAAATATACTGTTTTATGTTTCATATAACTCGGTAAGTATTTAATTTTGAACACTATTTTTTTCCAAATTATTGCTGAAATATGAGTTAAATTATGTTTTGAAAACCACTTATGCCGCGTTATTTTCTAAATTATAATTTGGAATTAAAAAAGTGTACGATATATCGTACAAACTTATTTAACGGCTATTGTACGATATTTCGTACAACACGAAATTGTGAGATATATAGAACAAAATAGTTTAAGTTGTCGTGTTTTTTATTTAGAATTGTGTATCCGAAACTATGAATAACACTGGTTTACAAATAACGAAAAGTTGTTTGTACTTTGAATGCCACTATTCTTTTCTCATGTAAAATCGGTCGCTGATTCCGAAAAAAATTTTTGTTTTTTTCTGTCACTCCGTTTTCGAGATATTGCCCACTGTAGGGTTTTCAACGACAAAAAAAAAGTTGGTTCCACTTAATTGCATATATCTCCTGAACCGACAACAGTAATCAAACAAATGATATGTCAAATAAAAGCTAATAAAATTTCTTACAAACAATGCCAACATCAGTTTTTGGTCGAGCTGTTAGTTTTGGCGGAATTAATTCAAATATCAGGGATTTTTTTATTTTTCACAAAAATTTCCAAAAAAAGACAAAATAGTTGCAAATTTCGTTAAGAAATCAAAATATTTTGTTACTTTTGATATTTTTTACTAAGAGCCTTTATTTTTCCTTTAAAATAAGCTATTGTTGAAGAAAATCTATTGAGAAATGAAAAAGTTGTGTTTAATGGAACGAAAGCACCCAAGTTATGTTTTTTTTACAAATTTTATTGTCATATAAATAAATTGGGTTATTGTACTATAATTTTTTATTTTTCATTTTTATTGTTCATATGAATCAAGTCAAGAGTTTTGCGAAAGAAAAGATAAGAACAAACACGCTACAATAAAAACAGGTAGGCTCACGACTGAGAGTGCAACCGTCGAAACCGTCACAGCAAAACGTCTGATTTCGACACTTATGGCTATAAGAAAGAGAGCCTACCTGTTTTTATTATGCCATGTGAATACTTATTTTGTGTTTTTTTGACAGTTTCGGCGGTCGCGCTCTGAGTCGTGAACCTACCTACCTTTATTGTACCTGCAGCACTTTCGAGATGCATAAAAGCAAAAACATTCATGCATTATACTAAAGAACGTGGCAAACAAAGGGACGCACAATTTGTAACGAAAGGAAAAAATAAGATATACTTAAAAATAAAATGAGTAAAAGACTGCGAGAATTCCAGTGTAAAAACTACCCAGATATTTTCTGCTACGTGTGCGGTGAATTTATTTTCGAAAAGAAACGAGTCAATTTTACGAATTTACTCCAAATGTCATATCTACATTATTTTGGTATTGCGGCTGAGAACATTGGTGAATCATGGACGCCAAGTATTTTGTGTCAATCGTGCAAACTAATATTGTCTGAATGGAGCTCGGGTAAAAAACGATACATGAAATTCGATGTTCCGATGATCTGGAGACAACCATTTTGCCACCTAAACGATTGCTATTTTTGTCTGGCCAAAGTGACTGGTGTTGGAAAACACAAACGAGTGATATACGCCACTGTCCCGAATGTTTCATTGCCAGTATCTTATTCTGACGATGTTCCATATCCTACTTGTCCCGATTCAACACGTGAAAACAATCGAAAATCCGTAGATTCAATGGAGTCGGAAGGAACCACAGGTGGTAGTACTATTACAACTGAAAACACAACTCACCTTTTATCGCAAGCGCAGCCGAATGATTGGATAAGAGATTTGGAACTGTCAAAGGAAAAATCGGAATTGCATGCTTCTCGATTGCAACAATTCAACTTTTTGAGACCCGATGTTAAGGTGACATACTACAGAAATCGTGAAAAACCGTTTGCTATACACATTACTAAGAATGACAATATCTGCTATTGTGTAGACATTCCTGGCTTATTTAATACCTTTGGTCAGCAGTACATTCCCAAAGAGTGGCGTTTTTTTATTGATGGCAGCAAAGTGAGCTTGAAGGCGGTATTACTTCATATAAGAAACAAAAAGCCATCGATTCCGATCGCACATGCAGTCAACAAAAAGGAAACGTACGAAACAATGGCGAAGCTATTGACATGTATTAAATATGAACAACACGACTGGAAAGTATGTTCTGATCTCAAAGTCGTTGGTATGCTTTGTGGTTTGGCCAGAAAGAATTGAGTCGAAAGTTGGAGAGAGCAACGTCAAAACCGTTCCACTTGTCAAAAAGGAAAACATAATTCTCCCACCGTTGCACATCAAACTTGGACTTATGAAAAACACTGTCAAGGCGTTAGACAAAGAAAGCGAAGAATCTCGGTGACGAGAGCGACGAACATTGGGAAAGATTCCACCAACAGATGAAAGTAATTGAGAATCGGTACCAAGGATTTTGGGACAAAGGAATGATGGGCGACGAAAAATGTAAATTATTAAAAGAACAATAAAAATTAAAAATATATGATTTTATAACAACAACCTTTAATTCTCATTTTTTTTTATGGCAATTAAATAAGTCCAAATACATAAATTGATAATCACACAATTTGGGTTCTTTCGTTCCATTGAACACAACTTTTTCATTTCTCAATAGATTTTCTTCAACAATAGCTTATTTTTTTTGGAAAAATAAAGGTTTTAAGTAAAAAATATCAAAAGCAACAAAATATTTTGATTTCTTAACGAAATTTGCAACTATTTTGTCTTTTTTTGGAAATTTTTCTGAAAAATAAAAAAAAATCCCCGAAATTTGAATTTATTCCGCCAAAACTAACGGCTCGACCAAAAAATGATGTTAGCATTGTTTGTAAGAAATTTTATTAGCTTTTATTTGACATATCATTTGTTTGATTACTGTTGTTGGTTCTGGAGATATATGCAATTAAGTGGAATCAACTCTTTTTTTTCGTTGAAAATCCTACAGTGGGCAATATCTCGAAAACGGAGTGACAGAAAAAAAAAAAATTTTTTTTTCAAAATTAGCGACCGATTTTAAATGAGAAAAGAATAGTGGCATTCAAAGTACATATTGGCTCTAAACCAGTGTAATTGAAGTAAAAACAAACTTTTGGATTCTACATTGTTTGAACTTTTTGTTTTGAAAATTTATTAAGTGAAAACTGAAAGTAAGAATGCACGTTTTTTTTATGGTAAAATTTGTTGGCACACAGGTTGAAAAAAAGTTTGGCAGGTTTTCAGTAAAAATTAAGAAGAATTAAATATTTTAAGTGGCAACTCTGGTCTGCATTGCCAAAATCTTAATTGCGCTTATTGCAAATCAAAATCAATGCTGCTTGCTCAATGATTTCATATAAAGGACATTTTTAAACTAATCGTTAATATTTTGCAAAAATTTATTTACTATAAAGCAAACACTTACGCTGACTTCAAGTTTTTTAGTTGATTGTTTAAAAAATGGCTGTAAATTTGAGTACATAACGTGCTGTAACTTTATTTTCAGGCTCATTTTTAAAAAAAGGTGAAGTTATTACATTGACGTAAGTGTTTGCTTTACATATAATTATATTTTTTTTTTTGCAGATGATTGCAGATTTTGTTATTCTACAAGCAAAATGGTCCTACTCTTCTCGCATCGCTTCATAAAACCGGCACTTACACGCAAATGACGTCACAAAACAAAAAAAAAAACAACATTTTTTTTATATACTTTCATAATTGTTGAAATCAACAAAAAAACTAGAGTTTAACAATGTATCTGACCTTTTTTTTGTAGTATTTTTTCAAAAAACGCCTACAGAATGGCTTATATATACATAAATGTACCCTTAAGCTGTGGGCACAATTATTTTCTTCAAATAAAGTATTAAAAAGTAAAGTATTTAAAAGTTCTTGGGGTGGGTAATTACCCCCTTTACCCCCCCTTGTATCCGCGTCTGCTTGAAAGTAATGATGCAATCGTGTCTTTCACCCATCGCGTTACACAAAGTGTTTTTTAAATTTTTATTTTTTTGTAGTGTCTGATATTTTGGAATGATCCATTTCACTTTGAATTAATGGCACACGTTTGGCCTTACCATTAAAAAAAATTTTTAATTGACGAATTATGCTTATAATGTTTTTTATTGCAGTTCGCTCATACGAATTAGATACGCAAACATTGAGCGCATGATGCGAACAAAGAGTATACAAGGCCTTTGGGAATTCCACAGATATAGCCTGGAGCCTGGACACCTTTGAATTCTCAAGACATTTTTGACCCACCTTCGTAGGCTTGGCCTCGTATGTCTTGCTTTTTTAGTACTAATACAAGAAACTAGAGAGGGGACTGAAATTACTTTTAGGGGTTATTTTCATTATTTATTCATACACAAATTGGGGAGGGTCTAAAACCCTTTCAGCCCATATGTAGATCCACCACTGAGCTGTACTCTCTATTGAAATGATCTACGAGGAAGCTGAAGAAGTGCGTAATAAAGAGTACCGCAAGTATAGGATGATGTTTTCTAGAAAGTGTTACAGAACTTTAGCAAATACTGATGTTTTTCATCGGTTATTTGTTTAATCTGATCCTTTATTAAGTAGCACAAGACGTCAACCACATAAAAACTTTTGAAATAAGATAATAAAGTCAAAGAAATGATACTTGGTCAATAAAATGTTAGAATATTTGGGGTTAATTTTGTATAAACCTTTAAATTTGAGGCAATAAGTGCAAAATAGCTCAACCTTCAATTTTTTAAATTCATATTTTAATTTTTTTAAAAAATTGAGGTTTTGCGAATAATTGTAAATTGTATATGGAAAAATATTCAAAATATTCTTATCATTTTTAGTGCACTCATATAATCCCATGTACATAGCCTGACAGAGTAACCTTGAGTTCGGATTATTTTTGTATGTACCTCTCATACAAAACCATTTAAATATTAATATGGTTCAAGGGAGGTATTTTTATACATATTTATAAGTCTATTTGTCTAGTCTTCTGACCGAGTTTCGTTAAGATGGGCTTACTTTTGTATGAACCTGCCAAATAAAATCATGTAAAATATTGATAAAGGTCCAAGATAGGTAACCTTAAGGATTGACCGATTTCAACGATTTTTAAAAATTCTTCTTATGTAGTTGGAATTAACCCAGCATGCATTTCACTGTTGTAGGACCAATCTATTTGTTTTTTACCAACAAATGCAATCCCACTGTGCAAATTATAGACAGTATAAAATCATATTTTAGAACTTTTTGAATTAAAATGGATTTAAAGGATCTTTGATGACTTACACTTATAAACATTTTAGTAAAATAATTTTTATCAATCTGCTACTAATTTAGATACGTTCATTTGTAACAACCGCCAAAGACGGCAAATCAACAATTTTGAGTTTCTTATAAATTGAATTGAATTGATTTTTTTTAAGTAATAACTTTTTTTTATTTTTCATTTAAAATTTAAGAGTTAAATCAAATAATGCAAAACATCGATATTTTTGTCGAATAACGTTTCAAAATCGGATGAATTCATGATTGCTTAACAAATTGCATGCAGCTTTATGCTAAGTAAAATGAACTATTTCCTTTCCAGCAACGCAAAAAAAAAAAACAAAACAAAAATTGAAAATTCCAACAAAATTGAAAGTAGGATTGAACCAATTTGAACAATCTACCAAAAACCTAATCCATCAATAACATAAATCATTCATAAATGACCTTCTTTACACTCATGTGCTAGTGTGTGTGGGTGTTTGATGTTGCCATATCCTTGTTGTGACATGGCAGGTAAGGTTTGCTAGCATTTTTCTTGCCAATTTATGTCATGAGTAGCAAGAATGTCCATTTGTGCAAATAATTCTAAAATTCCTAGTTTTCGTAGGTAGGCGGCACATGACTACAAATATAGCATGGCTTCAAATGGCAGCTGAACCAAACAAAACTCAACCAGCAGTTCACGTTTAGGCAAACACACACACACACACACACACGCCGGCATAGAATTTGAGTCCATCACAAACGTTCAAAATTCTTGGCAATCAATTTGAAAACATTTTGCGCTCTTCATCTTGTGTGCTACACTATTGCTAGTTATATCACTAGATGCCAACGTACACAACAACAACAAACGAAAAGTAGCAACCAGCCCACCTACTAGTCAATACCGTTCAGCAGTACATCGGTATTCATTGAATATCTTGTCACTTTGCTGTGTTGTGCTACACACCGTTGCGATGCATTCAAGTAGCGTCATTTGGCAGATTGCAATGGTGGGGAGGGGGATAAAAAAGCTCTATCACTAGCTCGGTTTTCAGCTCGATTTTTTTTGTCTTTCTCATCTTGTAGCCGTTCTCGTCACCAGGTGCCGTCAATCAGTCAACTATGCGATGTGTCCTGCCGCTGTTGACGGTGTCTGCCAACTTCAGACGCACAACTTTTGTAAGCGAGCAAGCGATTTTTCGTTTACTGTTAGTATGCATGCCTCTGTGTGCTAGTGTGTGAGTGTATATGTGAGCAGGCATGAGTCTTCAAAAAGTGTTTGACGCAAGCGCTCACCTTTTAAGCTTTGATGGATGAGTTACTGCGTTGATGAATGGCGTTTGTGTCAGTTAAGAAAAAGGCACGCACTCACACAGATACTGGTTCAAAGCACCAGCACATGCACACTTATTGATTGTGTGTGGATAGTGCTGCGAAAGTGTTGCAGATATTTTGCAATAAAAGCTCAAGTAATTGTTTGTTTGAGTTAAATTAAAATGAGTTTGCTTTAAAGGAGACCTTGTACAGATTTCGCATTTAGAGATAACAATTAGGTTAGGCTTGAGGCAAATTGAAAATTTGCCATATCCAGTCGCCTTAATTCTCAAACGGCATACCACGCTTTAACGCTTTTACACTCAGTTCGTACAGTTACTCTCAAGGTCACTCAAGCATGCGGATTGAACGATTCTTACGTTCTAAAACTAATCTCCGCATTAAATTCGATTCTTTTTGAATTTTTTGGAACCAGCGTAAGGCATTACTTCACGGGATTAGGTAAAGGCACGAAGCTAGAGGACTTATTTTGACTGTCGGAAGACAAAGAGGTCAATGGAAATCGTGGTAGTTCTAAAAGCGCACCAAACCCTAAGAACACCTAGTCTAAACACCGACTCTACTTCTCGTTTGTAGGACTTTACCTTCATTGCTTTGGCCCAGACTGTCTGTCCTTGGTTAGATCTCTGTCCAGGATACATTGATAACTATGGTCACTGAATTGTTCGGGCTACTTAAGAGCACCGGTCGTCTTAGTTGAGCCCGACCGACTATAGTCAATCGTAGATAGTGTTGCGGTGACCGTGGCTGTGCGTTCTAAATGTATAGCGTACGAACCAACGCATACCGAGTTCAAACCTCAAAACGGGTAAAATTGTTTTTCAATAGAAATAAACTTCTTCTGCTCGGCTGTTACCTCTTTGCAGACAATGTCAAACCTCAGAGAGTAAATAATGCCATATAAAGCTTTTTAAGAACATGAACTTAAGCCGTTTAGAGTCGGCATTAAAAATGTTGGTCCAGATCTCGGTCACTTATGTGCAAACATTTAATAACACATACAACACAATTGATTATAAGAAGTACGGTCAAAGTACTTTCGAGGGATGAAATGGACAATTTGTTTTTTCTTTTTTTAAAAAGTGTTAATGGCAACACTGCAAATGACATCTACTTCAGTCAGATGTTGTGCTGTTACCACAACCACTAAATCATCCGCAAATCCAACGATCTTGACGCCTGTTTGTTGGCCTTGAGTTTTAGAATACCATCATAAAAAACATTCCACAGAAGATGCCGTAAAACTGACCCCTGTGAAACATCGCCGGTGCCATTGTTTGTCAATTTACCGCCATCTGCGTAGTATTGCAGCACTCTCTCTTCGAGGTAATTAACAATTACTTTCGTAACGTAGCTTGGTGCTCTGAATTTCTTAAAAGCTTTCAAAATCTTGAACTGCATTTCCTGTGCCAAGCTTTGCTACAAGGTTTAGTGGCGCTGACATGGTTTATTGCATTATTTTGTCGTTGTGTACAATTTTCCGAACTTAAATTGGCGATAAGATATATTCGCATCTTCTATTCAATTGCACAACAGTCGCTCAAAGAATTTGCCTTTTGTATGAAACAAACAAATTGGTCGGATGCTTAAGGATCTTCAGTGGAGACGCTGCCTTTGGTATGAGCAGCAGTTTCTGGGTCTTGCACTAAGCTAGAAATATGACCTCGTTCAGACACGCTTTATGCAGCTGGTCAATTTCTTCGGGTTATGTTAGTGTGGTGAGTTGTAATGCTTGGTTCGAAATACCATTAGACCCTGGTACCTTGTCAGCCTTGATAGGTTTGGCAATTGTTACCATTGTTCGTCAGCGTTTGGAGTCAGTCTTGGGTGTAGATCGTCGTATGCTTCGTGGAGCGAAATCTTTGGTTTTGGTGGGAATAATGTTTTGACTTTGGTGTTAATCAAGTAACTTCGCCTAGTGGTGATGATGGTAAGCCACTAGCCTGTCCCAGGCCAGTGAAAAGGAGGAGGGTTGTGGCAGGCATATTTGGACTACGGTTCAATAATGTATGTCATTTAAAACATAGGTTGTCATGAGCCCTCGATTTGAGATGCAAAATCATGGAAGTGGTACATAAACTCTGATTCTTGTACCTGCGTATCCGTAGCAAATGCTGTTAGCATACTGTGAGCACGGGGATAGTCAAGAAACCTGGATTAGCCACGATAATTACTGGTATGAATTTAAATCTGATATATTTTTAGGGTGATAGAGTATAAGTGAGATAAAGAAATAAAAATTCCAACGATAAAGTCATATTTATGCCGGAATAATTGGCCACAAAAGCAGAATATGAACCTGTGTTCGGGCATGCTTTCATTCTAGTAATGTTGTATGCTGGCTGACCAAGTTTTCTAATCTGATTTAGATATGGCGGTCAGTTTTGGAATGCTCTGGTGTGTCTCAAGAGGGCTTGGATTTTGAGAATTTTAAAAATTACCCAAAAATTATCTATCAGCATTTAGTACTGGGATACTGTGATAAGCTTGCTTGTCAAGTCATGTGTGTCTAAACCATTAAATTCATTTCCAGTTTTTGTTCAGTGCTCATTCTAAGGTGGAAACCCTTTTGCTGGGAGACTATCGTGGGCTGGCCCTTCGGGTAGTATCGTGCTGGCTATGGAAAGGTTAATGTCTTAAGCTAGACAACGAGTCAGCGTAGAGCTGCGTCTCAGTCTTGTCTCAATCTCGCTTCTTACCAATGAAGGTGAATTGAATTTATCCTCAAAATAAATGTTCACAAATTGGTAATACTTGATTGAAGTAAAAATTAATGCTTGAAATACTGGAAAGGTTCGCGCCCAAGTAAGGTATAAGTACTTCGTTTTGAAAGTCTGGCTCAAAATAAGTAGGGCACTGTTCATGTCTGAAAGAAAAATAATTAATTATATATGGCGTTAATGGCGATTTTGAATTCCTCATGAAACAAATTGAAAAGAAAAGCCTGCATTAAGAATCTCTGGCTGGTGAATGCTTTGAAATAGTTCTGTGTATTAATTGCTTTTCGAAAAAATATTTCTGAAGGTAACTCAAATAAAAAATGGACCCATTTGAACGAACACCGTCGATTGTTTGAAGGACATTGGATAAAAGAACATGGTTTAAGTTATCATGATAATTTTATGAATATTATATATATTTTTATATTAAATTTTGTATATATTATTATTATCATAATATAAGTCCTGAAAACACTTTGTTGGAGTTTATTTTCTAGAAATTTGACTACAAGCATTGTTACAAGTTGAATTAAGCCCACATGGCGGGTGTCAACTTTTTTACACACTGAAAAAGGTGCTAATCAAGTACCTCCAGCCTTCGTACCATCCACTATGAAACCCTTTAGGTTTGTGCTGTGACTGCCTCATGCTACGACCATCGCGTTAGCATTCGTCGCCTGCTTTAACAACTAGTTAAGTCGTAAATCTTTAACTATAGCGTATTTTGTCTCCCCAAACTCTCCAATGGACGAACTTAGAGCAAGGTAGTCGTACGCAACCAGACACCTTCTACGAAGCAATGAACAAATCCGTTTCCACGTGTACTTAGATGTATATGAAGAGAATCAAAACACAGAGGGAAAACCTATGGACTCACTACATAAATTTATGTACTTACGGCATAGTTTTATGCACACAAAAATTTTACATTTTTCTTGTATTGAGTACATGTTGAAATCTCTATTGACTACATAATGCTTTTAAGCGGTTATGTACTTAATACATAAATATGAATCGTAAATTCATGGATGTATGTGGTGGATACATTCACACTGTACTCATCGCAAACTGTTACAAGCAATTTCATGTAATGAGTAAAATTCTTATGTACGTATTACTTACATTATTGACTCATTACATAAAGTCATGTAGAACATTTGCGATGAGTACAGTAAGTTAGAACAATTTTCATGTACTCAGTACACAATTTTCATGTACTCAGTACATACATAATTTACTCATTACATATTAAGAGTAGACATTAAGAGCCGCAATTCGTGAAGAATTTTTCAAACCCTTGGTATGAAATTATTAAGCTAAAGTTTATTTTGGGAAACTTGAATATATTGTGACGTTTCTTTTACAATTTTGTTAAATATATGTAATTATTCGTTGAATAAAATAAAAGTTAATTTTTTATAAAAAAAAGGATTATATCAAATATTTGAACTATTATAACTTCTTTGCTTTTAAACTTAATAAATAAGTTTTTTGACACAAATTAAACAAATTTGAAGGAGTTTAGTCTTATGAAAAAAAAAAAAAAATGTAAGGGGGGGTAAATCGGGGTGACGAGACTTACTTGGTTAATATGACCTCAAAAGTCAAAATGTTCTAAAAAGACATCGTAGTGCTCGTTTAGCCCTTTTAAACGACATAAAACTTTTTAAGATGTGACATGTAATGCTTAAGTTATGCAAAAAAGACCATTTTGGCTGTTTTTCCCGCGGTCTAAAAAAATTTTTTTTTTTGTTTTCGGAATCCTCTCGAGGTCTACTTTAAAATAGGGGGTGGTTTTTTCAAACTTGTTTTTTTTGTATGGAGGCCGACCCACTCTAATGTACATCTCCAGCTTCAGAACCGGTGATTTCTTCGGATATTTTCTTGGCTAAGCCATGAAACTCACTAAACTCTTATTCCTTATGGCTCTCTTTTCCGCATTTCATACACTTACTTCAATCTGTGCTCTTATAGCTTTTTGCGTTATGGCCAAAGTAGAGGCATTTGAAGCACCTGATTCGAGAAACTTTCGATCGGACTCTACCCAGCTTTCTTGCCGGTACCACTTGTAAGCCTATGACCATCGACTGTGTATCACCAATTGGCTCTACGCAGTGACTTGATGATCACTCCTAACGAGTCGTCAAGATGTCTCTGGATTGCGTTGCGCACATCATCAGATTTTGTTAGCTCGTCAAGGTCTTTAATATCGACCTGTGTCTCCTCTGTGAGGATCTTCGTCTAAGTAGCCATGACTCATTATTTAAATAAAATTTAAAGAAACACATATTTTTTGGAGAAATTTCAAAAACTACAAGAACTGCCTACGCTACACGCTCTTTTTTGGCACTTTTTCGGATTAATTTTTGCACAGTCTAGTTCTATCATAAAATCTACTAAATATAAGTGGCATTTCTTTCCCCTTTTCTTTATGGCAAATGACTGCAAAACGTCATCGAATTGCCTATTCATTTGCTTTTGTTTTTGGTTTTACTTTTGTTTGTCACTTGATTTTTCTTTCTGATCAACCTTTAATGTATTTTTTTATATATACCACTTGGGATTCCAGTCCTGGGACTGATTTCAAATTTTGGGATTTCGAGATTGTTAATTAGGAATCTTGGGTTTAGTCTCGGGATTAGTTGCGGGATTTAGAAAACAGAGAAAAAAACAATTTTTGTAATAAATAAATAAATTCATATGTTTAGTTTAGGAAAGTTAAGATATTATTTTCAAAAAGAAAATTGGCCAAAGAAAAAAAAACTCTTTTGTACAGAATATAATCGTCTTTTTCAGTGAAATCTGTGAAAATACAGAATCATCGTATTGAACAAAATATATTTATAATTTCCAGTCGTTTTTGCAAAACAGCAAATAATCCCTTTTTAACCACTAGCAGACATAAACAACCAATCTTGTAAACAGGTTTTACTCGAATGTCAGTGTAAGTGTTGCATTTTTCTATAACTATTTTTAATTGGTATTTCTCGAAAAAGAGTTGCACGCAATATTTATAAATACTTTTGATTATTTGAAATAAAAATTTTTATAAATTCTTTTATTTTATCTAAATTTATGGAGAAGTTCGGAAATATCAACCAAATTCAGAAATTTAAAGGCAATTCCAGGATCCTGAAAATCCCGGGATTTCAGGACTTATAATCCCCTGACTTTCGGGGCTGGATAAAGTCCGGGATCCCGGGACCGGAATCCTTATATACCACCCTGCAATAAATTAATGTTGCATTTCCGTTACATAACGTCATAGCTTTCATTTCCGTTATGAAATCAATAAACCTACTTTTAATACTGTAAAAGAAAATTTGTTTTACTCCCTTAACTGCGCCAATAATAATACCGTGCAACAATATTGGATTTTTGTTGCATACATTGCTTTCTCCGATACTTGACGTTCAATTTTTTTTTTATTTTTTTCATGAGGACAAGTACTCATTCTTAAATTTTGCTTCATAACATTACTTGCCGAGTTATAATTCAATGCAACGGCGTTGCACACTTGTAGGTCTTTTGAAGTGATACATTTTTTTTATGACTGCATTGCAGCAACCATTTGAAATAAGAATACATTTTTTTGTAACACCTTTATTAATCGAGTTATAATTCTTTATAAAAAGCTCGTTGACTGCCGTTCTACAACTTGTTTTGCATAACCTTCGAAATATGTGATATCACGTCAAAAAGTATTTTTTTGATACAATTAAGTCAATTCTTAAAAGCTTAAAATAAAAACAAATGATTTCATAATTTTAATATCCGATTCACAAATAATTGAATGCTCTTGAAGAATAAAAGAATTCACAAAAACTTACAAATTATATGAAACAAACAAAGAATAAAAAAATTGCTTGCTATCTTCCGACATTGGACAACATGACAGGTGATGGTGACAGCGGTTACTGCTGGCGCTGGTGTTGTGTGATGGCTGTGGTGTTCCTGCGGTCACCCGACAGTGCTGAATTTTTTATTGTCCTCCTAAGGAATACACATTATATTGTACACAACAAGCTGCTGGTGGCAGGAAATAAAACTGTAAATTGGCAGCTGTCATATGAACAATTCCTGCACAATTGACTTTTATAGCTGCTGATGGCATTGCAACAATTTCAGCATCAGCGTCAACAACAGCATCGGCAACAACAAAAATATTGTTACTGCAGTATAGACAGGAGAAGAAGACGACAACAACGACGGTATTGCAAGGAAATCGCAGCATTTTTAATACAAGTAAAAGTAACAACAACAGATGTGTTGCTGACTTGTATGGCAACTGGGAATAAATGTTGGCAGTTTAACCAATTTGGTTTGCATTGTTGCAGTAAAGTGTTCAAATAGAAATGGTTTTGAAAAAAAAAATACAAACAAATGTGCTTTGCTGCTAAATTTTTCATTGTTAATGGCAGCAATAAGAAAATGAATTTATTAAACTTTTGTTATTGTTATTGCCAAAAGTATAGAAGCCAACATTTAATGGAAATAATTTTGAACTTGACATAAACGTGACACAACAAAATTCATTAATATTTAATATATTCAAGCAAACAATTAGCAAGTAGGACAACGTCTATTCGACTGTTTGAGTTATAATAAACCTTTATATAAAATAATTTTAAACTCGACATAAACGCTTTTATTTCAAAATGCATTATTATTTAACGTATTAAAGCAAACAATTAGCTAATAAGACAAAGAATGAATGGCTAGATGGTGGTTGAATGACTGAATGTCGACTGTTTGACTTATAATTGTTGGTAGCTCATTGTCCCAAAAGACTTGACTGCCTGTAGATGTTCTGTCCGGCTTGCTGTCCACGCTTCAGTTGCCAGCTAATAATATTCTTGCCTTTCCCATACTTTGGGAGAGTCATTTTTATTTTTTTGTTACTTCTAAGACTTCCGATGTTTTAGTGTCTTCTTCTTGGGCTCTGCTTTTATCATATCCTGGCGATGTTCTTGTGCATGAACCCATTAAATATTACTTTGGAATTTTTTTCTTGCTGCTGCTGTTAAGTCCCTCAAGTCGTGAAAATTATACGCGTCCTTCAGTTTGAAGTTTCAAATTGTTTAAAGTTCTTTTGCCAGCCATTATTTTCTTCATCGACTTGGGTATTGTTTCTTTTTGCTCCTACTTTCCCCTCCTATTGTTGCTGCTTATTATTTTTGTTTTTTACTTTTACTTTCTTGCCATTGTTCCTGCGCAACATCATAATCCATTCGGGGAATAATTATTTTGTACACAGTTTTAATGCAGAAGTGCAGATGGTCTCTGGAGTTAGTTGGTTGGTTTATTCTGGTTCAGTTGATGGACATGAGTTGATTCTTTGGTTTATTTAAAAAAAAAATGTTCTTTCCAATACAGTGATGGTGAATATACCGTTAAATATCTGAATAACTCTTTTATGTATAAATTTAAATTAAAAACTTGCACAGTCTAAAAATATTAGCATACATTTAATACTATTTTGAGTAGGGTTTTTAATGCATAAAAAAGTTTCGACTTGGACGTTACACAAAATTTATATTTACTCTATTTTGCACGTTTTGAAAATCTGAGATTCAGAAAGTCCGAGTTTACACATATTTTTATCAAAAAATAAATTAACTTAAAAAATTTTTTATTGAAAATTGTAGCTTTACGAATTTTTACTCCAGTAATATATTATATTTTTAGGGCCCATTTTCCATCTTTAACAGATTATTGGTATGTTCTTTTTACTAAACAGTTTTTGTTTATATGGTATCTTTGCAAGAAATTAAAATCGGAAAGTAATCAAGCATTATTGATAGTTTTTCTTAAGATAATAAATTTGAAAAAAAATTCCGTGAAATTGACATGAAAATTTTGTGCGTATCTTCAAAACTATAAAAGTTATTATTTTTATGAATTTTTCAATCAAAAGAATGTAAAAAATCAAATAATATTCAAAATTTTGACTTTGCAAATATGTTTTTTTGCTTTTTCACAACAGATTGTATTCAACTAAAACATAATTCTAAAAATAATCAGAAAAATCACTTAACAAAACTAACAAAAATTTTGAAATAAGCTGATTGAGTTTTGTTGAAATTGAATTTGTTGAGTGTAAAAAAGGTCTAACATAATCGACGGTTTCTTTAAAAAATTAATTTTTAACTCTCTTTTACACTCAGTTTTACACAAAAACAAGTAAAGAAAGTCTAAAGTCGGTCTAGGCCGACTATGAAATACCCTAAACCCACTTTTAAAAAAAAAAAAAAAATTATTGTAAATGGGCGTGTCCGTGGGCGGATGAAGTCCATTTTTCCAAACCATATTTGTCTTGTCATAAAAAACATACGTGCCAAACTTTAGCTCTGTAGGTTAAACACATGCTTATTTATTGCGTTTTCAATTTTTGGGTTGTATGGGAGGTAGGCGTGTCCTTGATCGGATGACGTCCATTTTCCGAAGACATATTTGTGTTGGTATGAAACACATACATATCACATTTTATTGTTGTAGGCTAATTATGAGCTGAGCTATGCAGTTTTCAATTTTCGCGTTGTATAGGAAGTAGGCGTGTCCGTGGGCGGACAATGTCCAATTTTCAAAACCATCTTTTTTTTGTTATAAAAAACATACGTGCCAAGTTTTAGCTCTTTAGGTGAAACAGAGGCTTATTTATTGCGTTTTCAGTTTTTGGGTTGTATGGGAGGTGGGCGTGTCCGTGAGCGGATGACGTCCATTTTTCAAAGACATCTTTGTGTTGATATAGAACATACACATACTAAATTTTATTGTTGTAGATTTATTATGAGCTGAGTTATGCAATTTTAAATTTTTGCGTTGTATGGGAGGTAGGCGTGTCCGTTGGCGGATTCCAAAAATATTCAATAGTGCAGATCCTTGGGTACATGTGACCATGTGTACCAAGTTTCATCTAATTATCTCAACTCCTTCTTCTTATCCTGTGTATACGGACAACACACAGACGGACGGACGGACGGACATAGATAGCTCGACTCACGTGGTGACGCTGATCAAGAATATATATACTTTTCTATACCGGACTCGCTTCGTTCTATGCGTTACAAACGTTTGCACATAGTTAATATACCCTGACCTTTCAGGTTTAGGGTATAACTAACACAGCACTTTTCGGGTTTTGGTTCGAGAAGCCAAATCGATTTAATCATAGTATATTACTAGCTGGTACCCGGCGCGTTGCTGCTTTCCTTGTCCAATGCCTGTTTCAGTTTGCCAATAGAAGGCCATCAACAATTAGCAACTCAATCCTGAGTTACAATATTCTTTGACCATTATTCTTGACCATTAGGCAATAAATATAAAAAGTTGTCTTTTACGGGTGAGAGATTTTTATATATTCGAGATTTTTATATATAAGATACAAAATACTAATAATGATACGTAACAGTTACTAAAAATACTAATAATGATTGTAAAGAAACCTAAATTTAGCCAATTAACGCCTTACATTTCCCTCTGAACCGCATCGAAACAGAGGGCCCCGCCGAACCCAAACCCGCCCTGCAACTATGAACCGCACCTGGACAAATACCCGGCCATACCATGAACCACCCCTTTTCACAAAACACGCAGCTGTGCGACCCGCAATCAAACAATAACAAAACATACAGCAAGCCAGTGGCATGATCACAGCAGCCAAACATACATTCTAGGCACCCACAAATGGCAATAACAAAATACATAGTGGTCAATGAACAGCGACTATGACAACAATAACAAGCAGAGCAAAAGGTTGCCGCAAGTTTAGGCATGCCAGATTCAAGGTCGAGATCGCATGTAAAGTTTGCGACACAAACAAGGTCCCGTTATCCTTTTTGGGGATAAATGGAGTCAGCAAACCGACAGTCGGCCTCTTTTGAAGTGAACACGCAAGCAGCGCACATCGGTGAGTCGTGATTTAAAAAAGTGACCAAGGACAAAGAGCAAACGAGTGACAGTGAACAAATGAACAAGGAGTGACAGTGAACAAGTGAACAAGGACAATAGTGAACAGTGTTTTCTTGTCGGCCCGAGTGGTTTCATATCGGACGGCCGGCCGTAAAACATTTAAGTGGCATCACGACAGCTGTCTTTTTCTGTCGACCCGAGTGGTTTCATACCGGACGGTCTGCTCTTAAAGCATCGTAGTGAGTCCATTTTGTTCTAAAACAAGCTTGACGACATCCACGACTAAATTTTACATCTGGCCGGAGTGGTTTCATAACGGACGGCCCAACGAGAATTCGATTATACAACAGACAGTGAACAAGTGACCAAGTACGTCAGTGAGCAAGGACAACAGGGAACAGTAATTTCATGTCGAGCCGAGTGGTTTTATATCGGACGGTCGGCCGTAAGACATTTAAGTGGCATCAATAAAGCTGTCTTTTTCTGTCGACCCAAGTGGTTTTATACCGGATGGTCTGCTCTAAAAGCATCCTAGTGAGTCCATTTTGTTCAAAAAAACAATGCTTGACGACATCAATGACTAAATTGTGCACATGACCCGAGTGGTTTCATACCGGACGGCCCAACGTAGTTTTAAGTACACCGAGGACAGGCGAACGGACTACGAATTACAACGGATCCTGCTTCGAAGGACATCAAGGGAAATCGAGAAGAAGCAGAATATATCAAAGAATGAAATGTGAATTATTGTGAAAAGAAACAAATTAAATAGACTTGAATCGTGAATGAAAATTAACTAAGTTGATATTTTTTTAATATACGCGGGGAAAAAATATTTTTGTACGAACCCCGGCTATCCGGCGAGCTAACCTCGGCTAGAAAGTTCGTTTGAACATTATGATACGTAATAGTTATTCCATAATGTTCTTAACGAGCTTCATCGTCTTATTTATTGGTCACGAATTCTGCATTTATATATATTAGTATCGCCTAGGGTCGAAATTCAACCAATTTATTGATTGCCTATTTATAATTATATGCTTAAAATAAGTTTGAGGCTATAACACTTAATTGATTGGAGATATAAAGCTATTTCTTCAAAAAAATTATTTTTTTATTTCATTGTTTTTTTCAAAAACAGAAAAACAACATTTTAAAATATTTAATTTTGTCAAAGAAATCATAGGGGGTAGCCTTGATTTTTTGATGGCATGGACAGTTTATTAAGTTAGTGTCAAGATAAAATAAATTCACCTTAAATTCGGTAAAGACTTTGAAAGAAAATCAAAAATGCAATTTTGAGTTTTTGTTTTTTTACAACAAAAATAATTTTTACCCCATATTTTAAGAACAAATCAAATTTGATGGTCTTTTTTTAAAAGGAATTATTTAAATATAAACAAACCAAAAATGGCATTATTTTCAAAAGTTTTTTTTAGTAAACCGATAACACTTAAATACAAAAAAGAAATATATAAAATTTATTCACATATGGCGGAGTTATTGGCTTCCGAAATTAGAACATTCAATTTGAGACAGTTTTTTCTCTCTATTGGCATTTGGTTGAAACACACACTAAATAAGTAACGACAATATTAAGAAAATTCATTGAAAATACTTTTGGTTAGAAATTTGCTGTAAATTATATCACATTTGTAAGAAAATTGAATAAGCTTTTAGAAAAAATTAGAAAAATTCAAAAACCTTTAAAATTTAACCAAAATATTCACATGTAAAGTCAAATTTTTGAATTCAAAACACATGTTTTTACAAATTTTACAATTGATGAATAAAACTTTTATTCAAAAAAATGAATAAAAATTTTAAGAAATTGTTACTTTTAAAAAAAATTCAAAGTCGACCAACGCAAAAACTCTCCTCCAACCAAATTTCATATTAAACAAAGAGCGGGTTTTTTGTCAAAAATTTAATTTCTCTCTTAGAATGATGGGAACCCCCTCTATCAGATATATCATTTATATATACATTCTGCACATCTGGGCAACATAACCTTTCGAATGATATAAGTTTCATTTATTTTGAGTTTTAATTAATACCAAAAAAGCGTACGACAAACTTTAATGTTCACGTATTAATATATAAGATTCAAGTTTCTTTTTTTAAATAACGTCCAAATGTTTATCTAAAAACAAAAATTATAATTTGAGATCAAGGCTTTATTTTTCTATAATTTAACTTCAATATTAACTTTGTGCAAACGTTTTTAACGCATAGAAATAAGCGCCTTCGGTGTAGAAAAGTATATGTATTCTTGACCTACATATTTAATTTCATTTTAGATTTAATTTTAAATGTATAAAAAATAAATGTATTGTTTTCAAAATTAACTTTTTCACCCAATCATTACTTACTTATTTACTAACTTATTCGTCGATTTGATTTTCGTAGGTTTTCTCCAGGATTCTTGTCACAAGGTTGCGGGTGCTGAAAACCAATGACTTCCTCAGCAGCAGTGCGCATAGAGTGTGATATATGCGCCCAAAGGCCGCCAGCGTCATCGAGTCCAGACGTTGGTTGGTTGAGCTTAACCGAGAGTTAAGCCTAGTAGGCTACGGCGGCCTATTGTGATAGCAGCTTATCGACATCAAGCTTTCGTTGCATACCAATGCGTATAACAAGATAATGGTCGGAGTCAATATTGACTCCCCGAAATATGCGCACATCCAGTGTGCTTGATGCGTGCCTTTTGTCGATCACAACATGATCAATCTGATTTCGTGTTGTTTGATGTGGGGACAGCCAGGTGACCTTTTGGATATCGAGTTGTTCGAATCTGGTGCTACAAACTACCATGTTTCGCGCCGCGGCGAAGTTGATCAGTCTTAGACTGTTGTTTGAAGTGGTCTCGTGGAGACTGAACTGAGCCAAAGATGCCTTCTTTTCCGACATTCGCTTAAAAATCGCCGTGAACTATTTTCACGTCATGTGCCTGGCAGCGATCAAACACGTCCTCTAGGCTCGCGTAGAAGGTGTCCTTGACAGTATCGTCCTTTTCCTCCGTCGGGGCATGTGCGCAAATTAGGCTTCAGTAGAAGAATTTTGCCTTCATGCGAATTGGAGGGCTGGCTTCCGTTCACAGGTGTGAACCGGGAAACAAGATGGCGTAGTTTCCGACTTACGACAAATCCGCATGGCAACTATGGTAGATATCGCAGTTTGCTCTCTTAGAACAGCCTTGTCCTTTCCATCACATCTCCTGGATGGCGATGATGTCAGCCTTTATTTTTGCGAGGGCTTCCGCCAATTGGACAGAGGAACTTTCCCTATAAAGGATCCGGACATTTTAGGTGCATATCCGTAAATCATTGTCCGTTTTTCATTTGCGGTGGTCGTCAACGTAAAGGGGGTTCATATCCGAGGCTGGTTTAGTTTTCATTGGGAAGTTATAATGTGGTTGGGAGCCAAACCCAACATTTTTAATCTCTTTTGATTGAGACAGGGAGTTTTTGGACATAGAACTGTGGAGTCGGCTCTGACTCGTCTTTACAGTGCCAGATGCAGGCTATGTGGTTTTTTCGGTCTGGACGCAGTGCATGTCTAACACTACGCCCTTCCACACCCTAGGTGGTCACCCGCTTCTTGTCCGGGACCGCAAAAAGTGGCTAACCTCTATATCAAGAGGCAACTGTGACTCGTCCGGCAGCTTGGAGCTCAGCCCCTACAGATTTACCATAGAATCCACGGTACCGAGCGACCCAATCATTGCTATCAATAAAATAAAAAAGATCGATATCATTTGCAATGATAACGAAACTGCGAACCCTGTTGCTCATAATATATTAATAAAAAGTATCCAAACCAATTTACCAAAAGTTAAATTGCAATTAACCAACCGAACAAATAAATAGACTTAAACCCAAACACAAGGTCAGCTTAAACCTCAAAAAAATGTCAATAATTAAAAAATAACAAAATATTTTTTTCGTTACATATTTTGTGCATAAATATTATCTTTTTTTTTTTGTTCGACCGCCAATAGCAGCGAATCTAGGGACATGTCAAGAGTTTGTCAAAGTTTTGCCATCTGCGCCGGAAGTGAGACTTGCTCACGGCTTTAACAACTTCCGCAACATTAACAACAATCAAACGCCCACTTCGTGGAAAAGTAATTGAGCTGTGCAACAACAACAACAACGCTATTGCTTGGGTAAATGTCACGCAGGCAGCACTTTTAACATTTTAACTATGTAGGAGTGCAGTAGTAGCTTAAAAAAAGGATACAGCTTTATTTAAGACATATATATGTATGTAGCAGAAAAATATGATGCCAAAAATGAAGAAATTCTAAGTAACTCGCTGTCTCAGAGGAATAAAATGACCCTGTTAATTTATGCGATACCAACCAACCAACCAACACACATACACACACACACACACACACACAAAAAAGGGACTATTTATTTTCACTTAAAAAAGCACTTGAGGAAAAAAGGATATTTTCGGTTTGGTTAATTAAATAAAGTTGGCAACATTGAGAGCTTAGCCCACAAAAGGCTTGATGATATTTTCAAGTGGTTTTTCTAGTGGGGTGGGTAGGGGTGGGTGCGCGTGGTTGCTATTAAAATATTTATGAACATTTTTGGTAACTAACCTCTTTAGGGTACTACTTACTTTGGCAGGTCCTTTTCATGCATAAATAAGTAACTCACTCACTTTCGTGTACAATATTTTTTTATTTTGTTTTGCAAAAACTTTTTTATATATATTTTTATTTTTTTATATTTTAGGATTATACTTTTGCTCTGTACAGCAGACAATCTTACAGTGTCATTGTCCTGTGTGCGACTAATGATAAATTTTGTTGTGATATTTTATTTTGTTGTTGCTCCCTAAAAGTATGCTTTTTTATGCTTTTGTAATTTTTTTTTGTTGGCTGCACAGTCAGAAAAATAACAAGCTTTAAAAATGTACAACAAGGGATTTACACGTATTTCACATCAGCTTCATTTTTATGGAGGGCAGCTTGTTTGTTGTCGTCGTTTTTTTTTTAGTTTTTTTTTTTACTAAAAATACTATCAAAACGTACAGCGAGTGTCAGCCAGTAAAAGACTGCCTGCTGTTGCATATTTCTTGGCGCACAAACAACTAAAAGTATGCAACAACAAATTTGCGCTGATTTAGAAGCTACGCATACTCTTTCGAAGTTGTTGTTGTTGTCGCTACCTTCAAGGTATCCTTGCGCAATTTTTTTGCAAAATAATATTAAAAAAAAAAAAAAAATATGGAAAATGTTGAAAAGTATGAGATTTGACAACGTCATTTTTTATGCAAGTTTTCATCATCATTGTTTTGCTTGCTACTTAATTCATACGTGCAAAAGAGTTGTATGTGTATGCATATGTACATACATATATGTACATATGTAGCATAAGTGGGCAAGTGTTGCTTGTGTCTGTTTGTGTGTTAGCGAATTTATGAAAGAGTTTGTTGCGAAGGATGTGAAAAATGCTGCAAAACATTTTATATAATAAATCATAAAGCACTGTAGGGAACAGTGAGCCAATTTTTTACTGTTCAGAACTAATGGCATTTGACGCCAGTGGGTCTTAAACATTTTGCAGCAACAGTTTAATTATGAAAAAGTTTTCTTCTGCTATATATATTGAAAGTTCTATAATAATTTATGAGTTGCCATGGTGCAGTTTTTTGAATAGATTCATTGAGTCATTTGGTTTTTTTGAGGAAATACAGGTTGTGTAGCTCTGCAAAAAGCCATTCAGTCTCATCATATTTTAAACAACATCAACGTTTGTTTTTTATAATAATATTTTTTTCTCATTTGCTCTAGCTTATAAAATTATTAGTAAAATACTGTGATAAAGTTAAACAAATTTGGAATTTGACAGCAGCAGCATTAAAATTCAACATAATTGCATGTCAGACAAGTTGAAACATTAAAAAAATACATTAATGAACAGTTTAATAATCAACGCTTAAAAAAATATGATATTTTAAGAAAACTTTGGCTGCAGTTGGGAATTTGACTTTAACACAATGGCTGATAAATTTTCGGTTTGACACTAATATAGAATTTCTGGCAGTACTAGCAACGAAAAATTAGATTTGTAGCCTTGTGTGTGTTAACTTTGATTTTATTATGCTTGTATTATAATCTACTTGTATTATATGCTGTGTAGATACATAAAAAGCTTTCTTTTTGAATAAAAATATTCGTTTTTTAACCATATAAAAATTGATTATTATATGTTATTGTGAGGGACCATCAATTATGGTCCATAATTGTTAATTCAGAGTTCCCACAAAATAATATTGTTGTATAAAATACTAACTTTCAAAGTGAAGCTTTAATATCAAAACACAATATCAAAAATAAATCTGTCATATTTTGTTTGTGCTAAACATATTAACTTGATATGGAAAAAGAATAATTTTAAATGTAATTTATTTAAACATCTTAAGCTTGCATCGAAGGATTCAGTGTAAAATAGAGAGTGAAAGTATCTGACCGGGCGTGTCCAATGCCGCCCACTTGGCAATCATCTGTCAAGTTTTCGACAAGCAACCTTATGATATGCTCTTTCAAATCAAACAAATAAATTTTGCATGCATACTTTTAGGATGAAATTTAAATGCTTGAAAGCATTGGTTTGTGTTTGTCATGTACTAGGAATGGTGCAGAAGACGTTCATTATTAATTTCATTTTGCTTGCCCGTTTGTAAGTATCTACATATGTAGCATAACGCTAGAAAATCCGACTTTTATTCGATGCTTGCGATAGTCCAAGGTTCAATGTCCGCTTGTGGTTATAGTTTTTTATTTTCATACAAATATTAGCTTTTGAGATTATTGTAAGCTTCACGAATAAAGCGACCTTGAACATTTTCATATAAATTCAAAATATTACATGTTGAAAGCTTCACGAATAAGAGACCTTGAAATTGCACTCGCCGCCAAAGAAGTGTCACTTCAGAAATGTTTTTAAAAATGAATAGTCGACGCGAATAACGTTAAAAGTCACAATTTCCGATCCTGTTCCATTGTTCCCTATTTCAGTTTTGTTATTTTCATTCAATATTTTTCCACTGACTGAAACTTTTAAATGCTTTTCAAATGTCTACACTTGCATTCTTTCACTACAGTGTATCAGACCCCCAATTCCGGTACCAAAATTAAATAAAACATAAAAAATCCTTTCCATTGCACAATGGTTTCACAGACCACTTTTGCTGGCCAAAACCTTAATTTTTCACACTCTGTTTTTGTTGCTTTGTTGTAGTTATCTAAGAGAAAATATTTCAAAGTAATCATAAATGATTTTTTTTTTCTTGCAAATACTCATTTACAGTTAAACAGTAGTTCAGCAAAGTTGTGCTTTCTGAGAAGAATTTTGAATGAAAAATGTGCGCGTTTATTTTGAAGCTATTGAAACATAATTCTTGCTAAAAATAAACAAAGTGAAAAAAAACTTATATATGCAAAATAAAGGTGGTATTAAGTACTTTCATTTTTAAATACTTTACTTTTTAAAATAAGATCTGGAGTAGTGAAAAAAATCAGTTGTGTAATGTAACCTATAAAATAATTAATTTAATAGAATAATTCTTTATTTCTAAAGTTTGTGTTGGCTTGCAAAATTTTGCCCAAGTTTGCCCAGCCTAAAACTAAAAGAAAATAATAATTTGTGATGTAATGAATCTGTTTTATTATGTTTTGTGTTGCGATTTTTAAGAAAAACCACTTTTTCACAGACAACTTCTGATTCAAAAAAGCAGATATTTTTCAGATTTTGGCGAAAAGAGCATATTAAAAAATAAAAAAAAGTCTTGTGTTATCAATTATTTGCTGGAAAAAATTGGAATGAAAACATTCATGATGCATTTTCAAAGTATTTGAAAAAAAAGTGCGCAAACTTTTTGGCCGCCATATTGGATCCGCCATTTTTAATTTTTCATTTTTGATATCAAATTCGAAATCAGCGACACCGAAAACCCCATTCTAGAGGTTTTCAGAATTTTGGCCAGAAAAAGTGTTTAGCGAGCCCATTGTGCATTGGTATACTTTTTATACCCTAAACCTGAAAGGTCAGGGTATATTAACTTTGTGCAAACGTATGTAACGCATTGAACGAAGCGAGTCCGGTATAGAAAAGTATATATATTCTTGATCAGCGTCACCACGTGAGTCGAGCTATCCATGTCCGTCCGTCCGTCTGTCCGTCTGTGTGTTGTCCGTATACACAGGATAAGAAGAAGGAGTTGAGATAATTGGATGAAACTTGGTACACGTGATCACATGAACCCAAGAATCTGCACTATTGAATATTTTTGGAATCCGCCTACGGACACACCTACCTCCCCTACAACACGAAAATTGAAAACTGCATAACTCAGCTCATAATTAGCCTACAACAATAAAATTTGGTATGTCTGTGTTTTATATAAGCACAAAGATGTCTTTGAAAAATGAACGTCATCCAATTACGGACACGCCCACCTCCCATACAACCCAAAAGTTGAAAACGCAATAAATAAGCCTCTGTTAAACCTACAGAGCTAAAATTTGGCACATATGTTTTTTGTAACAAAAAAAATATGGTTTTGAAAAGTGGACATCATCCGCCCACGGACACACCTACCTCCCATACAACGCGAAAATTGAAAACTACATAACCCAGCTCGTAATAAGCTTACAACGATAAAATTTGATATGTATGTGCTTTATACAAACACAAAGATGTCTTCAAAGATGTGTTCAAAAATTGGAAGTAATCCCTCCATGAACACGCCCACCTCCCATAGCGAAAGCACAATAAAGGCATTAACTGTGAGCTACAGGAATAAAACTTGGTATGTGTAAATTTTTCATCAACATTTAAATACATATAAAATATAGGCTTCATCCGCCCTTGGAGACGCCCATTTACAATAAAAATTTTTTGTTTTTGAAAAGTGGGTTTAGGGTTTTTCATAGTCGGCCTAGACCGACTTTAGACTTTCTTTACTTGTTTTAGTTTGAACAAGACAATGGAAAAAAACTGTACCTTGTACGTTAAGAATAAAAATCGAGCGCACTCAAATATTTTTTCTCTCTATTCCACATTTGGCTCTTCGACTCAAACCAGAGTCGTCAGATGAAATTTCCACCAAATTTCTCTTTTTCTCTCATTTAATTACCATAAATTACCACACTCGAAAAATACCTCACAATACCATAAATTCCCAAAAAATTACCACAAAATACCTAAAATTCCCATGATTATAGAAACTAGTGCGATTTTGCGTTTTTTCAGTTATATGTGATGGCACTTTTTCGCCTAAAATTACAATTTGTTAATTGAGTTATTTATACATAAATAGCTACTTTGTGGAGTCTGCTGTGGGATAAATTTTAAAAAAAAAATGAATCATGTTTGGTGAAATTTTACCCATTTTCAAATTTCAAAAACTATACTTAGCTCAATTTTATTGCAAAACTAATGCATTATGGTATTTGTAGCAAATGTTCTTTTCTTTTAGAATATAATATTAATTTTTTGATTGAACGAAAATATCGGTTATTATTTAAAAAGTAACGTGAGCGGGTGAAATTTCGCCCACATAAACATCACAGGTAAATACGTAAATTTCGTTTCCAAACAAATGGGAAGAAGCGTCTCTGCCATAGAATGACGTCACAGGAAGACCAATTTTCTGTTATGTGATGCCTAAGAAAACATTCAAGATTATTTGGATCTCACCATAAATTAGTTGCAATAAGAGAATTATGGTATAAATAGCTTTCACATCAACAACTCTTATACAAGCCTTATGAAAATGTTACAGTTGAAGAGCAACTACAAGCTTTCCAAAGAATATGCGCCGTCAAGCAATAAGTTCCATCCAAGACCACCAAGTATGGCATAAAGCCATGTTCGCTTTGTGACAGTATGAAAAACTTTGCATGTAATGTGCAAGTTTATACTGGCAAAATACCAGGTACAGCTCCAGAAAAGAATCAAGGTCAACGAGTAGTACTTGACTTGGTGAAGGGCTTAAAAGGACGCAACATTATTTTTGACAACTTTTTCACACCTCACAATAGACCTAATGAAGTATCACTGATTCAATATGTCTCAAGAAAAGAAAGAGGTGCGATTTTGCATTGTTTTATTCTTACGTAATTTTTCGTAAAGGATATTTTTGGGTAGTTTTTGATAAAATTTGTATAGAAAATCATGTTATTTCATTTTGGGAAACATTTTTTTAAGCTTAAAGGATTAACGTTTATATAGAAATAAGTATTTTTTTTAATTTGTAATTGCTTGGGTATTAAAGCAAGAAAAATTTTTTCGTATAACTTTTTTTTTGAACATGTCACCTGAAAAGATGTGGTCCGTAAGCGTACAATTATCGGAAGGAGTTGAGATAATTGCATGAAACTTGGTACATATATTCATATGCACTCAAATTCCTGGAGATATGATAATTTTTTTTAAAACAGTTCACGAATACGCACATCTCCCAAACAACCCACAACAGTGTAAATACTATAAAATGGCTTATGAGATGGCTTGGTATGTGTGAAAGTAGCATCGTAACTGTGAAATAAGCAAAAAAATATTTTAATAAATGTTCTCAAAATGTTTTTTGTGTTGAAAATTTGGTGTTCTGAAAATTTGGCTTAAATTGGCGCAGCACCAAAGGAAATTAGCATATTTTATAAAGAGTCTTCATTTGTAAAAGCGCCTTTTTTATAAAATGTTAAAGTGAAAGTGTCTAAAAAACGTGGGTTATATGGGGAGTATCCCAAAAAATGTATCAAGTCAGTATATTTTAAGCAAAGACTTAATTGGGATAAAAGAAAGTTCTCTATGTGATTTTTTTCAAATGAAGTGATTATGATAAAAGTACTCGGGTTTTCAGACTTGAAGTTTTATGAGGGGTATTCCAAAAACTGGTCTGATCCAGCCCATTTTTAGTAAACCCCTTTCCTATAGTACTGAAAATATTTGCGAGTGATAATAATAAAATAAAAAAGGTATTTTTAAAGATAAAGGAGGGTACCCCGAATAATGGTCTAATTATAGCCATTTTTGGTACGAATATTTTTAGTGAAATTAACGTGATTTTAGATCAAATATGAAATTTTTTAAAAAAATATTAAAGAAGTACAAAGATACATTGATTTTTAAATTTGTCTTATATGGGAGGTTGGCGTGGCCATTCTCCGATTTGGCAAATATTTGAAAAATTTCTTAACCTATGTAAAAAAGTCATCCACACCAAGCAGATGTGAAAAGTCATATATTTCTGATAATAATTTAAATATCCTTAAAGTAATCGCAAGTTAATAAAGTTCTTCATTAATTATTAACTATAACTGTGAAACAAATGAAAATGTGGAGAATCCTGTATTGCAAATAATGAAAGGCTGGAATACTTAGTGGTTTGAATTTTAAACTACCGAGTTGAATAATTGAAAATGTTGCGGCAACTGAAATGTTTGAATTGAAATGGCAGTGAAATTGAATTTTTATCAAATTAAATGGCTCAATTTGATAACGGATAAAAAAAAAAATAAAACACAAAAAATGCCAAACATATTGTTTGCTACTCCAAATATTCAATATGCCATCCGCGAGATACTTTTCATAAAAAAACTGCACTCAAAAATTTGCAGCTTTTTGTTTAGTAGTAACCAAAAATAGGTTAAGAGTGAGCGCAAAAAATAATCAAAACAATAACAAACAAAATAAAAGAAACAAAAAAAAAAAAAAAAATGGAAACGAATATTCGTATCGGTAAAAAAAGGAAGCATATTTGCAAATAAATTGCTTGGCAATGCCAGCGACATAAAAACAACAAATACAACAGCGGCGCTTTGTTTCGTTGAAAATTTATTATAAAACAATTCATAAAATGCAAGTGAGTGCGCGAGCTTTATACCGGTGTTGCCATCTTGCCATATTTAGTGCATGGTGCTTGCTTGTTTTTTGCTTTCTTTTTTTGCTTGCTGCCTTTCGAGAACTAACAGTTAAGCTTAAGCATATGTAAAATACTAACCGTTGGCTACTAATAAATAAAAAAATAATAAAAAAACAATATAAAACAAACTGTAAGCTGCTATTGCTGATATATGTTTGTACAGATGCAGTTATCTGCTTGCAAGCAAAACTTTTAAATGTTGCTTTTTAGTCTTTGTTGCTCTCACATATACAAAATTGTACGCTACATTTATGCGAAAAGTCTTTAAAAAATGCACTTCAGTGATTGAATTTTAAGTTAAAGCAACGAAATGTATGCAGTTTATAGCGGTCTTAAAGAGTCGTTGTTGCCAGCTGATTAATAACCAAAGGCTTGTTTTGCCCGAATGTGTTTTGTTAGTTTTTGTTTTGTTTCAAAGTTATTGTTTCTATGCAATTTTGCAGTAGATAAAATGTGCAAATAAATATCTCTAAATAAATATGATATATGAGCTGCTCGATGAGGGTAGCTTAAAAAGTTAAAAACATTTAAGGTAAAAATCCCAATGATAATATTTTAAGTTTTCCTGGAACAGTATTTGTAAGCAGTCATGAAGTTGTACGATTTTTTTACTTCTTTACTTGATGTGATGATGTGACATTTTTTGAACGTGTCTTGGAACTATTTGCATTTATCAAAAATTGACAGTTATTTCTGTGTTATATATTTTTAAAAAACAAACTAAATAAGAATGGAATTGTGTGTTGAGAAAGTTACATAAGGTTAATTATTTCGAAAACGTCACTTTGCAGTCCAATTTTTTCAACTTTCAAACTCAGAAAAAAACAAACAAATTGGCCTTTTCAGCACTTGAAAAGGCTTTGACCAAGCTTCTTATGATCAATTGTGTTGTGTGTGTTATTAAATCTGTGTCGACAAGGAATAACAGCTAAACTCATTTTTAAAATTTCAGGAGAGTATTTTTAAGATTAAAATTGCTACTTAATATGAAAAAAAATTTTTCATAAGAAACTTTTCGCCGCGACTGGGGATCGAACTCGGGCTCCGAGCATGCTAAGCCACACACTTAACCTGAATACCACGGTCTACCTACTGATATGTGAAATAAAATATCAATCATTAATTTTTGAAGAATTTTTGAAGGTTAAGATATTTTTAAGACGAGAGAGCTTGCATTGATACTGATACTGATACTGATACTGATACTGATACTGATACTGATACTGATACTGATACTGATACTGATACTGATACTGATACTGATACTGATACTGATACTGATACTGATACTGATACTGATACTGATACTGATACTGATACTGATACTGATACTGATACTGATACTGATACTGATACTGATACTGATACTGATACTGATACTGATACTGATACTGATACTGATACTGATACTGATACTGATACTGATACTGATACTGATACTGATACTGATACTGATACTGATACTGATACTGATACTGATACTGATACTGATACTGATACTGATACTGATACTGATACTGATACTGATACTGATACTGATACTGATACTGATACTGATACTGATACTGATACTGATACTGATACTGATACTGATACTGATACTGATACTGATACTGATACTGATACTGATACTGATACTGATACTGATACTGATACTGATACTGATACTGATACTGATACTGATACTGATACTGATACTGATACTGATACTGATACTGATACTGATACTGATACTGATACTGATACTGATACTGATACTGATACTGATACTGATACTGATACTGATACTGATACTGATACTGATACTGATACTGATACTGATACTGATACTGATACTGATACTGATACTGATACTGATACTGATACTGATACTGATACTGATACTGATACTGATACTGATACTGATACTGATACTGATACTGATACTGATACTGATACTGATACTGATACTGATACTGATACTGATACTGATACTGATACTGATACTGATACTGATACTGATACTGATACTGATACTGATACTGATACTGATACTGATACTGATACTGATACTGATACTGATACTGATACTGATACTGATACTGATACTGATACTGATACTGATACTGATACTGATACTGATACTGATACTGATACTGATACTGATACTGATACTGATACTGATACTGATACTGATACTGATACTGATACTGATACTGATACTGATACTGATACTGATACTGATACTGATACTGATACTGATACTGATACTGATACTGATACTGATACTGATGCTGATATTGGTTGCTTCTTGCTCTTTGATCCATCAACCATTCCATCGTTCTAACAAAGTTAGCACTATCTGTTGAAGCCACTATCGGAAGCTAGTAACAGCTACACTCAGAAAAATATCAACTGTAATATTAACAATCGGCCACTGTTATTTCAAAACCCTGTTCGATTAAGTGATTTGCGTTTAAGTAAACAATTTTCTTTGTTGAATGAACGTTGCAAAGTATTTTTGTGCTGTTAAAATCATCTGTTGAAATTTTTTAGTGTTTTTTGTTGAATTGTCTTTTTTTCCTAAGCAATAGTTTTTAGATGTGTTTTGCTACGTTTGTATAATCGTTGCCAATAGCTCAGTGGAAGTAGACTGTCATGCGGGGGACGTGGGTTCGAACCCTAGCTGTGTAAGTATCAAAAATTGTAATTTAATAATTGAAATATAAATATTTCTGTTTCCTTAATAGTTTGGTCAAAAATAACCTTCAAAATAAAATGTTTAATATCTTGCAAAAAAAAAAAAATTGCAAATTTCATTTTTCAATTTAAAAAAAAAATTTTTGAATTAAAAAAAATTTTTTGTTGGCCTTGCCGGATTTGAACCGTGGACACTCGAGTACTAAACACACACGTAAGCACACTCGGCCATACATGAACTTTCAAACCAGTGATAAAATTTCAACAAATAAGTTTTTATACGGGTTTCGTGTTCTATAGACCAACAGTCAACCAACTGTTGATTTGAAAGTTTCATTTGTTGGATGGTATTTAACAGTGAAATCTGTTATTTCAACCCATGATTTGTTTGATAAAACAGCATTTTTTCCCTGAGTGTAGTTACTTCTTAAAATTTCGACTTTTTCGGTTAGACATCTGAATGCAGAGGAATTGATGATATTTACAAGTTGTTGCACACTAGCACTATTCAAAGTGTCATCATAATCCTGACATTTAGAATGAAATTTCTCACAAACAAGTAATTTACTGTTCAGTTCAAGGAAATTAATCAAAGATTACATGATCAGTTCAAAGAAAAAGGGAAGTATATCGAAATTATTGTGAGATCTGTCGATAATTGTTATTTTTATACAGAGAATATCAAAATCGTATGAGAACTTTATGTTGTAAACTACCGAGTTCATAATATTTACGAATTGCAATATGTTATCTCATCAGGAATTATCAAAAATACCAAAACAACTCATACTCGAAATGTGGATTCTTAATTCAGCATCATCCTCGTTTTTGCTTTCAACTCATATGAGCTTAATGAAAGGAATTGTAGATTTCATGCTCTCACGTAATTTATGCATCTCCAAATCAGTAGGTATATTAGAAGTAATTCCAGATTTTGAAACTAAATGGTGAATATAACAACAAAAGAAAAACATTTGTGGAACGATCTCACCTGGGCCTTGCATTGGTGCTTTAGTTTTTTTAATTGAGTGTCTTAAATTTGTTAAAATTATGGTCGTCATAAATCTCCGACTGACAAATCAATTTTAAATATAGTGAAGAAAATTGAAGTGTGCATCATCGTTTTATATGCTCCACTGAAAATGTCGCTGTTGTTAAATAAAGTGTAGCTGATAAGTCGAGTTTTTCAATTCCATGGCGCACAGAGCAATTGTAATTGTCTTACGGCTCGGTGTTTTGCGTTTTCTGCAATTGAGTTTGCATTTCATTCCATACAAAGTCCATCTTATACAAGAATTTAAGCCTCTCATGGACAGCGCAGAATGTTCTCCGATTATTCACAGGTACAGGATCAACATATATTAAATGCTAGTTTTTCGTACAACATTTCTTTAGCCATGAGGCCCATTTTGCACTGGATACGTGAATAAGAAAAATTGGCATATTTGAGGCTCTTAAAATCCGTAAGCGAATGTGAAGAAGCCATTGCATCTGCAAAAAATTACAGTGTGGTATGTTTTATGGTATAGTGGTGTTGTGGTAGAGCACAAATTAATCGTTACAGTCAATACTAAACAAATCTGAAATTAAAGATATTGATCTGGAAGATATGTGGTTTCATAAAGATAAACAACAGTATCAATACGGTATTTGTTGCTACATAAATTTCCAGGACGACTTATTTCGAGGTATTGAAAGCGATGTCAACTGGTCTCCGATGTTACGTGATTTGACGCCTCAGAATTGTTTTTCGGTACGCAAAAGGCTATATTTACGTGAATAAACCTCAAACACTTGAGCTGTTAAATACTGACATTCATCAAGTCATGTGCCCAAGTTGTGCACAGAAATCATAGAAAATTACCTCAGAAGGCATAAAATTTTCCCGTGGATGACATTTAAACGATATCGTATTCCACATATAATTTAAACATTATAACAAAATATAAACTTTAAAGAAACCTGAAGTTTAAGCGTGTTTATATAAATGTTTGCTTTCGAAAAACAAAATGGATAACCCAGTATATTAAATAATAGTGAAAATGAAGTTGATTTGATAAGCTGTGACTGATATTTAGCTTTAAAAAATTTCCAGATCAATAAATAAATGTGTTCGCCCATGTGCATGACTTTACTCGCAGCATTGCAAAAACGAATATGACAACACTCTTTTAAGAAAATATTAAAATTCACATTAGCTTATGTGTTCAATTATGATAAAGTATGTATGTCTTGAAATATTAAAAGGAATGGTATATTTTTGATATTTTTTTATATAAGGTGTACATAAAATATTTCTTGTGCTTCTCTTAGTGCCTTAAAATACCTGAATACCAACGCAACACTCACACACACACACACACACACGCACACACACGCCGTAACACACACATATACTTAAGGCAATGAAGAAAGCTGCTTAAATATTGATCGGCTATCATTAAACAGTTTATTCTGATATTTTAAGCACACATGCAAAGCACTTATATTGCTATATTTTATGTTTATATTTAGGGTAAAATATTTAATATTTCATGTGTTTTAACTGACTGATGTGAAAGTAGAGAAAAATACTCTCTCTCTTTTTTGTGCTCATATAAATTACACATAAATATAAATTTTTATATAAAAATACACTCAGAAAAAAGTTTATCGGAATGTGATAAAAAAGGCATAATTTTTAGAGAAAAATGGTATAGACTTTGCTCCAGAGAATGCTGTTCTCTAATTGCGATACTAAAAAATCTCTAAAAATGATAAAAAGCTTCTTTGAAAAAGAAAAATATATAAAAATATATCGTTTTTAGAGAAAAATACTTTTTATTTTTGAGAAAAGATTTATTTTAATTGAAGAAAATACTTCTCATAGTGAATTTTTTATCAAAATATAAGAAAAATTTTTAATTTTCAATAAATTTTTCTCTAAAAATGAGAAATTTTTTGTGCGAGAAAAATACTTATCATTATTAGAGACATTGAAATATTGACGTTTCCTAGAAGTAAAGAAATATTTCTTCGACAATGTGAAAATTTATTCTAATTGAAGAAAATTTTATTTGAAAAAGAGAAAATTGCTATTATCGAAAACAGAGAAATTTTTTACCGGAGCGAGGCATAAGTTTTTTTCTCAGTGTAAAAATAGCTATTCATATTTTTAATCAACTCACTTTAATATCGGCACACATAAAAGTGGCAGTTAGTTCGTGTATGAGTGTGTTTGTGCATATCTCAATTAGTATGCGTCAGTCTTTGTTTGATAAAATGTTGCTGTAGTTTGATGATGTCTGCTCTTCATGTTGCACATTTTATGACACACACATTAACACACAAACAACACACACACGCGTACAGAGTTCCCAATAGGCAATTAAACCAGCGCTCTTCATACGAAGGCCGTTCCTCTCTGCTCCTATGAGCACTTCTTGAAGGCTTTCATTTTCTGCACAAAAGGCAGAACAACAAATTTGTTTTCCCTACAAAGACTGACTTTTCATATACTTCAGGGCAACTTTTTCGTTAAAAGTAAGAATATATATCAGTTTAAAAATATGACGCAATAATGGCCCTTCTTACTGCTATATCAAAGATTATAGATTGAAATTAATCTAACTTAAAAAAACATAGGAGAGAAGATAAAATCATAGAATATATAAATAAATAGAAAAAGGTGTAAAAGAAAAAATATTTTTTCAACACTTTTTGTTTACCCCTACTTTTAGCCATTCTAAAGAAGTGCTTCTATCAGACCTCTTTTGAGCTATCGGAGCGGAAGGCCTGCGAAATTTCCCCACTTCATATAAAAAAGAAAGTGTTATTGTATATGAGTGCGGCAGTACTACAAAATCCACAGGAAGGCCTGCTAGCAGCGATGTCATTGTCTACTGGGTTGCTGATGCTGCAGCAGTTTTAGTTGTTGGCTTACATACACCACTGCAGCATTAGACGAAGTGATTTGCATCTGGAGCATCAGCAGCTTGAATGGGTGTGTCTTACTTGGTTACACTTGCTTGAGTTATACCGAAGTTTGTCTGCTCTTGGTTGTTGTTGCTGTTGTGATTTATGTTCAGACGCTGTTAAGTATTTAGAGCTTGAATTGTTGGGTAAAGCCAAAAGTTTTCAAGTGTGGTAACTAGTATCTCTTAGACTTTAGACATAAGTTCGCAGATTGACGTGAGAACTTCATATGAAATGCTTTGTAATATTTTGACACTATTTGGTTTCTTGAAATTTGATTTGAATTTGGATTTATTTTCTTTGATTTGATTTCTTTAACCCTTATGGCAACAGCAACATACCCGGGTATGTTTTGCATTTTCAAATCACTTTGATTTGGAAACTAGCACTGGGATCGACTTGATACTTAATGATATCCTAAACAAAAGTATTTTACATTATATTTTCATGTCTGAATGAGATTGGTTAATCTGATCAAGAGATATGGTCATTTTTCAATTCATACCCCATACGTCAACACCTGCATACCCGGGTATGTATATGAAAACGCATGCAAGTATGTGGATATAACAGAAAAGTAAACTTTATTTTACCCCCACGCGTACTGCGTAAGGGGGTAATTAATTTTGTCACGATGTGTGTAACGCCCATGAGGAGGCGTGGTAGGTAAAGAAAAGTATATATATTCTTGATCAGTATCATCATCTGAGTTGATTTAGCCACGTCCGTCTGTCCGTCTGTCTGTCCTTCTGTCTGTCTGTGGACACGATTACAGCCGTAATTTTCAAGCTATCGCAAAAAAAATTCGATATTAGAGTTTTTTTTTTTAAAACTAAGATCAAGTTCGAGAATGGGCTAAATCGGATGAAAACCACGTCTACCTCCCATACAACCCAAATAATGAAAACACTATAAAGAGGTTAATATTAAAGTAACAAAACTGAAACTCGTTTTTTGTGTATTTTATGTCAAAACTTAGGTGCGTTAGAAAAATGGGCGTCATCCACCCACTAAAACGCCCACTTCCCATACAACTCCAAAATTGAAAAATCTATAAAGAGGCTAATATTAAAGTAACAAAACTGCAACTCGGTTTTTGTGTATTCTATGTCAAAATTTAGGTGTCTTAGAAAACTGGGCGTCATCCACCCACTAACACGCCCACCTCCCATACAACTCAAAACTTGAAAACTCTATAAAGAGGCTACTATTAAAGTTATAATACTGATACTCGGTATTTGTGTATTCTATGTCAAAACTTAGGTGTGTTAGAAAACTGGGCGTCATCCACCCACTAACACGCCAACCTCCCATACATCTCCAAAATTGAAAACTCTATAAAGAGGCTAATATTAAAGTTACAAAACTGAAACTCGGTATTTGTGTATTCTATGTCAAAACTTAGGTGTGTTAGAAAAATAGGCGTCGTCCATCCGAGGCCCACCTCCCATACAACCCCAAAATTGAAAACTTTATAAAAAGGCTTATATTTATGCTGCAGGAAAGCAATTTGATATGTTTGTATTTTAGACACATAAAAATAACAAAATTTTCTAAAACCTCATATAAAAAGCTCTCCAATTTAAGATTCTTTAACCCTTAAGAATCGTCCGTGCGGGTATTTTAACTTCGGCCAAGTCGAAGATATACCTTACTAGTTTAGATTATCTTCGTTCAACTTCGGTCTTAGTCGATACTGTTCGGTTCATTTTTTTCATTTTTATAAAGCTTTTGCTCGTATTCATTAAACTTGTTTTTATTTATAAGTCTTTGGTTCTTGACTTCGTTTGCCTTGATTCCTTGATTTTGGATCTATTTCAGTAACATATACAAATGCATACCAAGATTCATCAAAATCGGTTCATCTGTTTTGACGTGAATGAGACAGACATAGTTGATGGAATAAAGCGCTCTCTCACGGAAGTTTTCTAAAATTTTAATACCCTCAGTTCTGTTGCAGGGTCAAGTAATTTCACGTACCAAATTTTAGTAAAATCGGTCAAGTCATTTAGAAGTTATTGAGTTTAAACAATACACTACTTAAAGCGCCCCCATGCGGAAGTCTGTGGAATTTATTAAATTTCATGTTTTATCTTGGGTGCAGTTGAACCTTAATATTAAATTTCATTGAAATCGATTTAGCCGTTTAGGAGTTATTGAGTCTTTAAAACGCACGCTTAAAGCGCCCTCTAATGTAAGTCTTTGGAATTTCTTATAGCCTATGTTATCTTGGGCGCAGTCAAACCTTCATACCAAATTTCATTGAAATCGGTCCAGTTTCTTAGGAATTATTATGGAGTGTCATGCCCACATACTTCTGCCCACTGTTTAACCTATGCTTTATCATGCTTGCAGTTGAACCTTCATACCAATTTTCATTGAAATCGGTTTAAGCGTTTAGAAGTTAATATCGAGTGCCACGCCCACAGATCAAACGTACTCGGTGTCTAAATTTCAGCTCAATCGGATAAACGGATAACGGTGCGCGAGCCTATACGGAGCAGACAGACACCAGACAGACAGACAGACATACAGAGGGACAAACATTTGATTTTATATATTAGATAAGCAAAAAGAATCTAAAATAGCTAAACTAAATATGAAATTGAAAATATTGTTTTAGGAAGTGCTGTTTGCTTTCAAGTCATGGAGTTTTTCTTCGACTATCTGCTGTCACAACTATAACTGCCTCCATAACTGTTGATTTTTTTCAACAACTCGTCAAACACTGGCCAAAAGTTGAACATTACTCTCAGTTCCCTGAATATGACATGGAATTTGTAGATCAAGTTTGCTTATTTTGTTATTTATTTACAAACTTTCATCAAAACAAAATATTTTCTAACAAGTGGAATTTTTATTAGATAAGAATACGAAATAGCAAATCTAGCTTTCAAATGTTTTTTTTTCTATTTTAAATAAATTTTCAAAATACATTTTTAAATGTTACAAATGTTAAAACCCAAATTCAAACTTTCTTTCGAAAAACCAGAGGCTCGAAAACGATGTAGTGTTTTTTGGGAAAAGATGGTCAGAATTTTCCGTAGAACATTTACCGCACCTACGATTTTTTGAAAATAAAAATTGACCCGTCCTAATATACAAGACTTGAGGCTACAAAGACACAAAACGTATGCAATTAACCCATTTGATATTGGAAAACCCATTTGAATAGAAAAATATATGTACATGAAAATAATTTTTTTCAAAAAATCACTAAAAAGTGTGAGTATGAAATATCGCAATACTTTTGATGGGAATGGCTAGGTAATATATAAAAATTTCTTAGATTTCTTGATGTATACTTGAAATTCTGCCATTTGACTAGAGCTACCAGGCTACGAAAATCATGAATTTTCCGGTGGTGGAAATTGCGGCAGTGGAAAGCAGAAATTAAAGAAAATAATTCAAATCACGACAGAAATATTTAGTTTTTTATCTTGTCTTTTCATCGACACAAACTTTGGCTCGATCGCATTAGAAAGTAATAGTAATTAACTGATTTGAGTATTTTTCTACGAAATCAGCAGCTCAGGTGTTAATTGTACCCTCCACCGCTAAAAGTAATCGGTGCTGATTTCAATTAGCAGTTTTGTCGTTAAATACGCATAGTAATTATTTTAAAAAAATTCGAAGAAAAGCTATGACGATGGCCTAATGGGTTGAAAAATACCCCATGAATATCTCAGCAACGCATTGAGGTATAGAGCTGAATGTTTATTTTTGATCATTTTGAATCAATTGATCATACAATCGTGTATGAAATTTTATCAAAATCGAGTGAGCGGATCTGGTTTGGCAGAAATGGGTTAATAAAACTCGGCAGACTGTGTTAATAAATGGTCTACCTCTATTAAGTGTTCGTAAGGGTCTAGAAAATAATATTGAGAACAGTTCAAGTGCAATGGTCCAAAATAAAAGCAAAATTGATATTGTTCTTTTAACATTATTTCGATGGCTTCATTCCAAAGTATGCTAAGTCGACTTAGCATGTTTTCAAGGAGATTGTTTTTTTTAATTTGGATTGATGTAACGTGAGTCCTGTCAAAAGCTCGAATTTATAGGACAATTCTATCAAAAGTAATGCTCAAAACTGTACTTAGCCTACGACTAAAGTTTTGAGAAACTCCCATTCCAAAAAGGGCTAAGTACAGTTAGCATTGTTTAGAAGGGAATTGTAAAATTTTTTTGAAATCTAATGGCGTTTTCGTTTCTACCAAAAAATGTTGCCCTGTCGCAGTGCAAAATGTTTTCGATGTTGCCCGCAACCCTGTAAAAGTGCATGTTTTTGTCTACTCAAAAAATGTCAACTTAAATAAACGAATATAACCATCCTTGTCTAACGCACGCATGTGATAATATTATCGTTTTAAAAACAGCTGATATGCAGGGCAATCATCTACCCTGAAAAAGTTTGCAGGGCAGAAAATGCGCCTTTTTTGCCCTCTTTGAGTGTGACATTTTAAGAAACGAACACAGAATTTACTCACCCGTTTGCACTTATTTTAGAATCGAACACGAAAAAAGGCAATGAAAAGGCAACATTTTTTGGTAGAAACGAAAACGCCATAAGTAAACATAGTATTCTTTAGAAGGGGCATTTATTTTTGATTTGCTTTCTAAGCCATCTTAGCATACACATCGTACATTTTTCAATATCGCTATGTGTACTTGGCATTTTATTTCCCGAATAAAACAAACCAGCTTGCGCGTGTAAGTAAACATAGAACAGTCTAGTTTGGAGTTGTGAATTTTTATAAATCTGGCGAGTTAGAGTTCTGCAACATTTGTAAAATTGACTTTAAATAAATCTAAAGGTATTGTCTTCTCAGATCTAATGCTAAAAAGTGTAATGAAATTGGTTTAAATGCAAACTAATATTTTCATAGAAGCCGACATGGACGAATTTGTTTCAACTGTGTCGCCTGGAGTTTTAATTGGAACATCAACCAATGTAGATTGTGACGAAAGTAGCCATAGTTCTTTCGGTATGTAAAATGGTATATTTTTTGACAAAACATTTTGCAAGTGCGTTTTTCTGTTCGATTTCAGAACCATTCCCCGGCAGTTCGACCGAATATGAACCACATGATACTTCGTCTGACTCATCTTCGGACTCAGCTCCAGCATATATCACTATCACTCCAAAAGTGTCAAACACAACGTTGAGCAAGGGCTTAGATACTTCACCCGAAAAAATCATGCGTAGGAAAAGACCTCAACCATCTGAATGGCGCAAAAACAAAGCAAAATCCCTTAAAACTCAAGGTAGGGAATATGTAAATCAATTTGGCGTTGTTAAAAATGCAAAAGAGTTAAAAAAAAGTTGTGGAGAATCGTGCAGAATGAAATGTACACAAAGGGTATCCGAAGAATCCAGAAAGCAGATTTTTAAATTCTTTTACAATATTAGTAATCAAGATCTACAATGGGCATACATTTCAAATTTAATAACATTATGCGAAAAAAAAGTTTTGAAAAATATTGTAAATTCACGCAGAACAGAGTCACGAATGTACTTTCTAACTTTTTTGAAAGACGAGAAGGAGATGAGGGAAGCTGTATGCAAACCTATGTTCCTCAACACGCTTTCAATATCCCATCAAACAGTAGACACAGTTGTACGCAAAATGCATTCGAATGGAGGATCCATTTCACCTGACAGAAGAGGAACGTTAATAAAAAAACACAAAAAATGGCTAGAATACAAGAAATAATAAAAGAGCACGTCAACTCATTTCCATTGGTGGACTCTCACTATTGTCGTCAAAATTCAAGAAAGATGTACATTAGAGCGTATCACCAAAACTAACCTATTTTTAACCCGCCTCAATCGTTAGATATTTGAAAGACATTTTCGAAAAAAATATTTTTTTTTTTTTTAAAGTGGTCCCTATGGTGCTATTTTGGTTTTTTCGTTATATCTTCGGTGTTTCTTGTTCGATCCGGAAGATTTTATATCTGTGTGTTTGTTGGTGTTATCCAAATATTTTCTTATGTTTTTTTTACCTCAAATGTTTTTTTTTCTACTGATTACACAATCGATCTTCGTTCCTACCATATTATCCTGCTTCAAAAAGTCCAAAAAATTAAAGATTTGAAAAAATCATTATAACCATGGGAAGAAGTGAAATCGAAAAAATGGATTTTAGAAGCACTTCCGACCTATTTTGAAAAGAATAACACTTTGGATCATAATAAATTTTTTTTTTGTATTTTCGAAATCTTTTCGGGATTCAAGGTGGCTGTAACGCTCGCAACTGTCAAGTTTCGCGAAAATGTGCCCCAATCGATTTTCGTCAGTGACTGCTGTGGCCGACTTATATACTATTTGAACGAAACGCTCCGTGTTTTGCAACTGGCAACGATAATCTGTCGAAAATAAAACGTGATACAACGGATTAAATTATGACGTCAACATTACATCATTCAATTATTTAACTTATGTTTTCTGTGGTGCTCACCTGGAATTTTAATGATTTCGTCTGAATACTGTAGATCAGACAGTTGGTCTTGCTTGTAAAACTGGAGACATGGCGGCTTAGTGATCTGAACTCTTGACCATTTCAGTCGATCATTTCAGTGTAAGTTGTGCTGCTATAGTTGATGTGGGGTTGTAGTTGGGACCACGAAATTGCCGAATTTGGCTTCGATTGTAAGTTCTCGACACTATTGGTATTTTTGCGCCATGCCAAAATCTTGAAATTTCGTCGTATATATTTTCTGTGAATGCACTGCGTTTGATTTTTTAATTATGCTGAAGAAACAACGCGTATTCCACCACATTTCGTTTTGTTGGTAATTTTGTTCTGTCCAAGTCGCGCTTACGGAAATGCATTTTGTTTAAATTAAGTATTTTTGCACGTTTCATGCCAACTAAAGCTCGATTTTATTGATCAAGATTGAAAAAGACTGAAAAAGATTGATTTACTTTTTGATATGAAGTGACCGCTACAGCCACCTTAAATCCGAAATTTTAAATCTTAAATCCGAATTTCCGATTTCGAATATTTAAAAAAAAATTTATTATGATCCAAAGTGTTATTCTTTGCAAAATAGGTCGGAAGTGCTTCTAAAATCCTTTTTTTCGATTTCACTTCTTCCCATGGTTATAACGATTTTTTCAAAGCTTTAATTTGTTGGACTTTTTGGAGCAGGATAAGATGGTAGGAACGAAGATCGATTGTGTAATCAGTAGAAAAAAAACATTTGAGGTAAAAAAAACATAAGAAAATATTTGGATAACACCAACAAACACACAGATATAAAATCTTCCGGATCGAACAAGAAACACCGAAGATATAACGAAAAAACCAAAATAGCACCATAGGGCCCACTTTAAAAAAAAAAAAAATATTTTTTTCGAAAATGTATTTCAAATATCTAACGATTGAGGCGGGGTCAAAATAGGTATATTTTTCTGCCATACAAGGTGATACGGTCTAATGTACATAGATGGTGATATATCATCAGTAGCACATATGCACCGCTTGTACGAACAATGGTTTTACGAAAAAACTTATGAGTCAGACCATAAGGCAACTTTAAGGCAATATCGCGATACTTTCCACGATTCATTTAATTTATCATTTTATATTCCAAAAAAAGACCAGTGTGATATATGCGAAAAGTATAAAAACTCGAATGAACATGAAAAGAAAATCATTCAATCTGACTTTAATCATCATTTATTTTGCAAACAAAAATCTAGAGAGCTAAAAGATATTGACAAAAATGAAAGTCTTAACAACTCAACTGTTTCCACTATATGCTTTGATTTTCAAAAAATCCTATCGTCGCCTTGCACTGAAGTAAGCACATTTTATTATAAAAGAAAACTACACGCGTATAATTTCACCACCTTTGAACTTAATACCCAACAAGCCTCTTGTTTTGTATGGGATGAAACAACTGCAAAGAAAGGAGCAATAGAAGTTGCAAGTTGTCTGTTCCGATTTATATCAACCAAAACTGAAAAGAGCGACATAAGCAAATACAATTTTTGGTCTGATAATTGTGGTGGGCAAAACAAGAATAAAGTTGTGTTCTCATTTTATGTGTGGATTTCACAAAAGCTTGGAATTGATATAAGTCACAAGTTTCTTGAAAAGGGTCATACCCAGAATGAGGGCGACAGCGTACATGCGTTAATTGAGAAGACCAAAAAACACAAACGTATATACACGCCAATGGAGTGGTTCTCAGTAATTAGAAATGCTAAGAAAACAGAACCTATGTATAATGTAATAGAAATGGAAACAGACGACTTTTTAGATTTCAAAAAATTTTCTTCAGTTACAAATTGGACAAAAAATATAAAAAATGAAAAGGTTCATTTCAATAAAATGAGAGAAATAAGAGTATACAAAGAAAAGAAGTATAAGCTCTATTACAAATATGAATTTGACGAAGATTTTAAAGAAATTTTACTCTTTGACGAATCAAAGCGCAGAAGAAAGGAAAAGTTGCTCCCACAATTCATTGCAAAAGCATACTCATCACCATTTCCAATAGCTGAAGGAAAACGTAAAGATCTTATAGATTTATGCGATAAAAATTTAATTCCAAACAATTACAAAAACTTCTACATGCAGCTAAAGGGAACAGAAGGATGCACTTATGCGGTCACATCAGATGCTGAATAATTTATATTTTAACTGTTATTTTTAATAACAATTATTGAAGCTTTAAATTGATTTAATAATTTTTGCCTTACGTTAAAATTAAATTTATAACATTTAATTTAATGGTTTCAATAAAATATTTAAAAATATGCTTGGTAAGGTGTTATGTTTTCAATCTCCAAACCAAAATAAGCTATGTGTACTTAGACGACCAATGTTAGAAAAAACTTCCGTGAAAAGGATGCTAAGTCTACTTGGATGAACAACGAAAACATTTTTGTACATTCTAAAGGGGTCAGTCATTTTTTACCATGTTCTACTACCAATATTTTGAATTAGTACACGCTAAAAAAATTCTGCAATAAATATGATGTTAACACCGAAAAAATTGAGTTTCTATTTTAAACGGACTTTGAGGAACACCAAATAAACTTTGAACGCGTCTCCTGCAAAATTCACTTTTTAGACTTAGCATACTCTGGAATGAAGCCATCGATTTAATGAGTAACAAATTTAAATAAGTAAGAAAATAAAACCCTCGCCAAAATGTTTTCCTGAGCGCGCGCCTGTGTGTACCCGTTTACTCAAGGCGTCTCCCACTTAATGTATAGATGATATTAATTATATTGCTATACATCATTAAAGTTCACTGAAATAAATGTTCTGGCTTACTTAAGACACTATTTTTGTTATTTAAATGAAGATTGTATCCAATCAAAAACGTGCGACAAAAAATAAAAACTTATCCTTATAAGTCATTGTATTTTTTAATTATGCTTTGCAGTTTTTAGCCGCATTTTCTCTAATTGATATCCTGTGACAACACTGACTTAAACAAATAACATCCGCATCTGCAGTCAGAATAACATAAAACAAAAAATGAAAATTTTCAGATAAAAATTGTGTCAGTGAACAGCACAAAAAGTATGAAAAAAATCACGGAATATTGCAACAACTGGATTTTAACAGCTTATAAGAGCTTGTAAGACTAGATGCAATAGATGAAATAACAACAACAAAAATAAGAGTACAGTAAAAAAACATAAAAAAAAAATGTTTGCTTCTGTTACAAAAATTTCGTTTTTGCTTTATAATTGAATTTTTAATATTGCAGGTTTGTGAACGGAAATAATATTTGTTTCAGGATCTGCGCAACGTATCCTTGCTTGTAGAAAAATAATACTTTTTTCATGACTTTCGTTCATGTCATTTATATTTTTTCGCTTTTAATATGAAGAGTGGTGCTTCGTGCTGCTACATGGCGCTCTGTATAACATGTCTGTCAGCGTGTTCAAATGAAATTTTATTTAAATCGAAGAAATTTTGCAAAAATAAAAAAATATAGAAATTGTAGCAAGGAATAATCATATCAGAAATACATATGTGTGAGCATTTTCTAACTCGATTTACACTGACTCAAACCTTCTTTTTGATGACTTTAAAGGTGACTAACATTAAATATATTTACTTAATGAACTCATGTATCAACATCAGTTCTGAAGATTTGCAAAAAGTTTGTTTAAGTTCTTATAATTTAACTGATTATTTATACATAACATTATTGATGCATCCATGCATTGTCAAACGTTCACGCCTTAAGGTCAAGCATTTATTTTTATAGCCACCGCTTCTCTTTTATCGGTTGGATCGTAAAATTTTCTTACGCCAGACAACCTGCAACCTGCTGGAACATTTTAAAGTTCTTAACCACAAAGACAAATGAAGACATGCCACAAAACACCTAGGATATTCACATAGATATTAGATACCTAGACATTTCTTCTTATTGTTGGTGATGTCTTCAATTTAATCGATTTATCCGATACTAAAACTTTTCTACAACATAAAACCAGACAAGGTTTCACGAGAAACATCAAAACCAAAAGGCAAACATGAAAATGACAAGAGATTTAAAAGGCAAACAGTTAAAGGTCAAAGGAGAAATCATGGCTATGAAAGGATAAACACAACAAAATGATGCTTAAATAATATAAAAATGAATTGAAGGCAAAATAAAAGGAAATTTCTTATACGATAGGATGAAAAGAACTGATATACTTTGTTGAAAATGATTTGTTGAAAACTATGGAGAGTGATGAAGGGATAAAATTTAGCAAGCAGTTGAAACTGATAGTAAGCAAATAAAAAAGGTAACATTTTCAAAACATCTAAATTTAAAAGCTGTTTGCTGGAAAAAAGAAAAAAAGAAGATTAAAATTAAAAATCCATGGAATCCAATTTTTATTTCATAAGAGAACAGTTTGAGTTAGCATTAACAGGATTAATCCAATTTTGTAAGACTTTTTGTTCTGTAGCGTTTCGCAGTACATACCTGATCCTTGGGTTCTATGGTGGTGTGTTTCCATTTTTGTCTGCCGGGAATAGATGTGGTTTATTTTGAACCGAATTTCACACTAGGTATGATGTAGTCGGTTATTATTTTTGATTCCTAGTTCCATAGAGATTTTGACGGATGCATGCTGGAAAGCGTTGTTTTGGCGATGGTCTGACGATCCAGTGAACATGTTTTTGCGTGTTTTCAACTAAACTGATGACTTCAGTTGTATATTTTGATTGAAATGGCAATTCGATCTGATCTGATCTCTAGCAAGGAAGAAACAACATTTTTTCTGTGCTACTTTCAAAAATCACTTTATAAAACAAATAGTAACTTTTCCAAAAATGGTCAAAATTTCATGTTATTTCAAAGTTACTGTCTACACAAATTGGCCTTCAATAGAGCATTAAAAAAGTTTTGAAAAAAACATCAGAATCACCGAAAGGGGTACGCTCGAAAAAAAATAGTATGAACAAATTTTAAATTTCGGCTTTGAGTAAGTTTGGTGGCACCGCACTAAATTATTCGGTAATTTCAAGCTCAGAATCAGATTTGTAACTTCTACATATAATTTTTGTTTTTTTTCTTGTGTCTTATAAAAATTTTATAAAAATTTACCAAAAAAGCGGGTTATTGAGCAGTGCCGGGTCGGTTTCGACAATTCTTGAACTTTTAATAGCTCAAATTATTCAATTTGCAACCATTGCTTATAACTCCGGGGGGCGGGGGGGGCACGCAGAATCCCAAATACTTTAGCATTTTTCACACAAATCTGACCCAGTCTACTGTACAACTTCTGTACGGCCAAAATGTTCCAACAGTGCCCGTTGTACATCCGTTTTACAATTTGTTTCTTAAATTTTTTCGTTGCTTGGCCGTTGTAGGAATAGAGTACAGTTTGAACTAAAAAATTTAAATTTTTACTCGGGGAGAGATCAAATTTTGAGAAACAAATTCGATTTTTATATATATTTCTTATATTTTATTTACTTGCAAGGCTTTGGAAACAAATAAAGCGTGAATTTTTCGATAAGTATTCATATCTAATAATTATAACTAATTCACCAATTCAGTCACCAATTTGTGGTGACCGTGGCATGCAGGTTAGCATGCCCGGAGCCCGAGATCGATCCCCAGTCGTGGCAAAAGTTTTTTCATTAAACAATTTTTCTGATCGGTCACCACCTCTCTGCAGACAGTGGCAAACCTCAGAGAGTAAATAATGCAATGTAAAGCTTCTTGAGAACATGAACTTTAGCCATTCGGAGTCGGCATAAAACATGTAGGTCCAGTTCTCGGTCAATTGTGTGCAAACATTTTATAACACACACAACACAATTGATCATAAGAAGCTCGGTCAAAGTCCTTTTAAAGGCTGAAATGGCCAATTTACTAGTTTTTTTTTTCGTATCCAAATAATAAACGCATTTTGTGACAAACAGATATCGATATTCAATCATGAGTTTAAGACTTTTTGATGGAAAAAGTATACAATTGATAGCAATTTTTAAAATTTTTTTTTATACTTACAAAATACTATTTATAAAAATTTAGCTTAAGTTTTAAATATGAATGTTTTTTAGGGATTGGATCGGTTTGAAAATAAATTTTGTTTTTGGCTTTTGACATTGTACAATATTTCAAGAATATTTTCTAAAGCTTGAGTCCAAATTTATTTGTTAAAACTTGGAACCCTTCTTCAAGATATATTTTCTAGTGCTTGAAATATTTTGTTCGTATATTAATAAAAAATAGTTATCATATGCTTTGGTTGAGCTTCCGAAACCCACCTAGCCCTTTAACTTAAGGGGACGTAACACCTTCAAATATTTTTTTATTTTATTGTTTTAAAATGCGTATAAGTTGAATAGAAAATAAGATATAATTTTTTTAAATTTTTTTTTAAAATTTCGGAAAAAAAATTTTTATTATTATTTTAATTACATATATTGCTACTATAATTTTTTTCAAAAATCATTTAAGAAATCATGACGGACCTGATAAAACAAAAATTACTCAACCGATCGTACTGATATTAGAATATCGTCGACCCGCAATTATTTTGACGTACATCCAGAAAATCGAGTTTTGGGAAACTAACATTTAAGTTTGAAGCGAGCTGAGTAAAAATTGGTCCGAAAAACTAAGGTTGGTATTTTTATCACTGATAGGGGCAATTATGTAGTTAATTTTGACATTGAATCCAAAACTAGCTTAGAACTAAATTTCTGATTCTTAAGCATTTTTGCTTAAAAGCATTCTGCCGCATGCGCCACTTTTGACTTAATTTTTTGCAGTTTCAAAAACGTACATAGTCTCTATAATTTTTAGCAAATATAAGTTAAAATTATACAAAATGAAAATAATAAGACATTTAACAACAATATTTTGTTAAATTAATACTTTTTTATTATAACAAAAATTGAAATTCATTTATAAAATATTTCTAAATATATTATTATAAAATAATTAAAACTATAACTATAATAAGTACTACAAGTATTTGTACTAACCCAATAAACCAAACCAATTTGTCTCGAATTCGAGCTGAATCCGAGATCTCGGATATTTATTTCGAAAACGAAGTTCGAAAATGTTTTGCTAATGAACCCGACGGCGGGAGAAATGCACATTTAATTCTCGAAACGAGATTTTTTTATCATAATCGAATCACTACCGAAGCGAAAATTTCAACATAAGCAAATCGTTTTCGAATAATTTCAGCAATTTTTTTTTAAATTCAATTTTTTATTATATTCGTGTCTTATGTAAATCGATTATTATGATAAAAGATTATATATAAGATTATAATTGTTATAAAGAAAAAAAAAAAAACACATACTTGTTCAGGATTCGTACCCACGTCCCCCGGAAGCCAGTCTCCTACGTTATCCACTAGCCTATCGCATTTGATGTTTAGGAGCGGCGTAATTTGCTTCAATATGAAAACAAACGTTTGAGAAAGTGGGTTCGACTCCCAGCTCAGGCAAAAAAATTGATCATTGTTTTTTTTTGCTTCTTGTGTTTTTTCTCTATTTTTTAAAAAATCTGAAGAGATCACGAATTTAAAAACAAAAAATCAATATTGCGACTATTAATTGCAGATATATACAAATTTATTTTATACTATATACCTGGTGGTGACCGATCAGAAAAAATTTTTTATTGAAAAAACTTTTCATCGCGACTGGGGATTGAACTTGAGCTCCGAGCATGCCACGGTCACCACAACAACAAAATTGTTTTGTTACAACAAAAATGTAAATTCCCAATAAATCAAACGAATTTGCCTTGAATTCGAGGTAAACCTGAGATCTCCGACATTTATTTCGAAAACGAAGTTCGAAAATGTTTTGCTAATGAAACTAAGGGCGGGAGAAATACACATTTCATTCTCGAAGCGAGATTTTTTATCATAATCGAATCACTACCCAAGCAAGAATTTCAACATTAGCAAATCGTTTTCGAATAATTTTGGCAATTTTTTTTTTAAATTAAATTTTTTTAATATATTCGTGTCTTACGCAAATCGATTATTATGATTAAAGATTATAAGATTATTATCGTTATAAAAAAGAAAAAAAATATATACCATATGCAGGATTCGTGCCCACGCCCCCCAGATCCATTATTAATATTATTACAAAAAAGATCTTAAAACTTACTCGAGTATTGCTGAATCCATTTCGGGTACAGGCGACTCCATACTTATGCTATGTCTACACAGAGAGTTAAGTTAATTTTAACTAACATTTAACCGAAGTTGCTCACACAGAGATACCGTAGCAGAATTGAGTCAAATTTGCCGACAATGCTGCTGGTGTCTCTGCGTACACATGCGTTTTTTTCTTGCTATGCGAAAGCTCTGCCCATATTTGGATGAAAACTACTTTCCCCACTATTGCCCAAAACCTTTTCGAAGTTCTTTTACTCATTTTTTAAAGAAAATAACAACATTCCAATAAACCACATAGCGGACTCGGTTTAGTTTCGAATTAGTAATGAAACCGAGAACTCGGATTAGATATCTCGTATTCGATTCGAATTTTCATAAAATAAATTCTTATATATCTGCAATTAATTATCGCAACATTGATTTTTTTTGTTTTTAAATTCGTGATCCCTTCAGATTTTTTAAAAAATAGAGAAAAAAAACACCAAAAGCAAAAAAAAAACTGATGAGTTTTTTGTCTGAGCTGGGAGTCGAACCCACTTCCTCAAACGTTTGTTTTCATAATCAAGCAAATTACGCCGCTTCAATACAACAACTGCGATAGGCTAGTGGATAACGTAGCAGACTGGCATCCGGGGGACGTGGGTACGAATCCTGAACATGTACATGTTTTTTTTTTTATAACAATAATAATCTTATAATCTTTTATCATAATAATCGATTTGCGTATGGCAAGAATATATTAAAAAAATTTAATTTAAAAAAAAATTCCCAAAATTATTCGAAAACGATTTGCTAATGTTGAAATACTCGATTCGGCAGTGATTCGATTATGATAAAAAATCTCGCTTTGAGAATGAAATATCCATTTCTCCCGCCCTTGGGTTCATTAGCAAAACATTTTCGAACTTCGTTTTCGAAATAAATTTCCGAGATCTCACATTTACCTCGAATTCGAGGCAAATTCGTTTGGTTTATTGGGATATAGTTAAAAAAATAAATTGTATAATTAACGAATCAGATGTTCTATTTTGACAGTTCTTGTAAAAAATAGTTTCTTTCATGAAAAATACCACTGAATATAAACATTTATATTATTTTGTAGTGTACTTTTAGGCACTTTTTACATTGAGTCATAAAAACTCAGAATATATAATGAGTTAAGTTGAGTTAAATCGTACATTTTTGTACTGGTAACGCAAGAGTTTATTACTCGTTAAATGGGAAAACTCAGCTTTGTACTGGTAACTCAAACTTAACTCTCTGTGTAGACGTAGCATTAGATGGCCACTACCGCGGCCAAAAAACAGCTGATGCAAATGTAAGCATTTAGTATGGAAGTGTTTCAAAACAACAACAATTTCATACACGTATGGCAAAATAATATTTTATTTAAATCATAATTAATTTGCCACATTGAACCAAATGTAGAACATATACGGCACAATAATATTAATAGAAAATAATAATGTTGTGCTTTATGTGCAAATCCATATTTTTGGTTTTTGGCAATTCCATATTTTTGGTTTAGTTTTTGCCGTATATCCAAAAAAGTGGCGAATACGGCATTTAAGAATAATTTTTATATTTTTTGTGGCGTGTGCGTCAAAGTTTACAGAGAATATCTCAGAATCCATAAAAGATAGAAGAATTACGAGTACACAGATCGATAGAGCTCGAAAAATTACCCAAAACCTTCAACTAATTTTTTTTTGGTTTTGTGATGTACGACAGTATAATTGCGGGGCGACGATATGTTGTTTTACACATGTCGATGCATGGAATGAACTACGGACAGAAAAATCGGTTTTATAATTTTTGAGCTTTTGGCCGATTTTGTCCAAAAAAACTTGGCAATTTTCGAAAAAACGCCGCCAGTTTGTTATTTTTCAACCAAAATTGTTCCTTCCAGTTCATTCAATGGCGGTTTTGACGTTTTTTTTTTCGATGTCCCAGTGAGTTGTAATCACGCCCGCCATGTTTTTTTGATGTTTTTTAAAAATAATTCCAGTATATATGTAAATAAAAAAAATCAAATAAATTTTTTTTTTGTGTAATCTTTTTACTAGAAAATATATATTTAATTTTTCGAAATTAAATCTTATTTTTTTTTCAACTTATAGGCATTTTAAAACATTAAAATAATTTGTTTTTGAATCCAAGAACTATCGAATTTTATATAATTATTCTTATGGAAACAATAACGTTTTCTTGAGAGATAAAATAATAAAAGATTTAGGTTTATATTTTGATACCAAGCTTTCTTTTAGCTACCATCGTGAGTTTAGATATCTTAAGCCTGTCCTGAACTTTGATTCCTAAAACGAAATTCGAAAGAATTTTTAGATCCTTTGACATGCACAAAGCGTTATATCTATTAAGCTCATCTTAGATAGCAATATTAATTACTACTAACTTTAATTCCGTTCTATGCTCCGATAAGACCACTAGGAAGAGTGCTTTGTTTTACGTACCATTTCATAGAACTAATTATGAATGAGCCAATATCTAACTGTTTGATGTATTGTAACTTCATTGCGAACAACATTGATTTTAGTAATGATTTAAATATTTTGAAAAATAAATTTTTTTTATATGGTTAAATAATTATCACTTATCAATTATCAAAAATAATTGAAATATTTTTGTAATTATGAAATAATCTGTAAGAAATTGATCAGTAGACTAAATTTAAATAAATAATTAAATAAATAAATAATTATATAAATAAAAAATAAATAAATATTTTGGAAGCTAAAATTTAATATGTACTTTAAATAAAATTACGAAAATGTTTCGCTAGAATTTTTGTTTGTTTGGTTTTCTTTTTGAACTTTGCTAAATTTTTATTATTTTTCCATATAAAATTGACAATTTTTCACAAACATTACTGTTCGACTGTTCAAACATAAGCTGGAGTAAAAACAAAAAAAAATTTTTTTGTGAATTAATATTAACGTTTATATTTTACCTTTGTGTTGATAGCATGTCTACACTTCTTTGAAGGACACCTGGCTTACCGGTCTTTCTTACATTTTGCTAGTGAAATTCAATTGTAACTTATATTAGGTATGTATGGAGGCACACTATGTACCGCAGGGTTCATAAAAAGAATTGTACGAGTTATCCAAACTACTCAATAGCAGGATTTCTTCAGAGGTAGGAAGGAGTTGGGTATATAGTTTTCGGGATCTTATCGAAAGGGGAATTTACCATGCAATTCCTTTTTCGACTTTAAATTTGAAGATAATGTAAAAATGTTTAATTGTTCTATTATACTTCTATTGGGAGTTCAAACCCAAAAGGACACCTGTACACAGGCTTGTAGACCTGATTAGAAGATATGAAAAAAAAAAAAATTTTTTTTATTGAAAAATTTTTATTTTGTAAGGCATAAATTAATTGTTGTGAACAGTAAAACGTATACAATGTGTTTATATGTTTGTGCTGTTATTTTCGATTAGACAATTGATGCAACAAACGATTTTAGCAGATATATGATCTGAACAAATGAGTTTATTGCAAACATAGCACTGCTTATGGGCTAACCGACATTTTCTTATACAATATCCACACTTGTCCATTGCTTTGACTTATCCCTGAGTTGTTTTTACCTGAAATGGATTTGTCATAATATAGAGTTTAAAGTAGAATAACAGATTTTGTCGGTGTCTTTGGTCGGCCTTTGAACGGATTTGAAGTTCCCACCAAACTTTGTTGCTACATTAAGCGGTCTTTTTTGGCATGCAGATAGTGGATTTGGATTCAACGATTGAACTTAATTTCCCTTAACTGAACTACAGATTTGAAACAACTTTGTAAACCTTGAAAAATAAGTGGCTCACTGGTTCGGTGAGCCAGACGTCAATGCAAAGGTTAACTGAATATTTTTTCTCCCTCATATTTATATTCTCTATTTCATGTGAAAGCATACAAATGTAGTAAAATTTGTTTTAAATCAACCATGATAAACATGCCATAAAGTCTTGGCCAAGCTAATTGTTCCACTATTGTTCCATATATTTGTCGATATAACCTCGATAAGATATAAGCTTAGGCAATTAGAGTATATTCAGATCTGAGGTTAAGTTTTATTCCACTGACCGGTTTTGGGTCTACAATAGGAAAATAAAATATTTTTTTAAAAAGAAAAACATAAAATTTATTCTGAATTAATGCTGATTTTAGTTATCAAGATGAATAATGTTACAACTGGGGGTCAAAATTAATGAAAATTCAAAAAATCAAAATCGAATTCAAATTCAAATTCAAATTAATAAAATTCAAATTCAAAGTTCAAAAATTAATGCTTCGATTCTAGAATAGCTTCTTTAACAATAAAATATTTTATTCTAAATTTGGTTTTTTGGACTAACCCAAGGTCAAAAAAATATAAACCTTTGCCTAGTTCTTGTAACTAATGTTCTAATAGCTCTTTATAAAACATAATTTAATTGACTTGAATAGGAAAATTTTGTGCTTTTCTCTCAAATCAATGCATGTTTTTCTTTAGTTGAATGCAATAAATTAGAAAACTTTCTACATCAGAAACTGCAACGTTGATCAGAAATAAATTATGGCTAGCTGAGAAATAGAAAAATAAAAAGAAGAAGAACAAGTAGCAGTAAGCAGAAGAAAATGAAGATGCTGCAGCGAAGGCAGCAAGTCAAAACGTATTAAAGTTTGTTCCAGTATTAAGTGCATGAATTGTAGAAGATGCCGGGCTTTGGCCACACAATAAACGCAAACTAACCCAAAAGCTACTTACTTGGTCTAGAAATAATGAAGTTAAATGTAGACACACACGCATACTTCCAACCACACGCACACACCCACATACCCCCACACACATACACACAAACAGTAAGTCAAGCCTGTAGCCAAACAGCAGAGTATTGGGTACAATGCAGCTAAGCGCACGCATAAGCAGCAAGCAGCAAATATTTTATTAAAAAGTTTTTGAAAAAGCAGGCGTCTTAGAAGCTGCAGAAGTTATAGCAACAAAAATAAATAAAAAAAAGACATATAAAAGATAACCAAAGATAAAATAATTCGATAATAAAATACAAAAAGCTTAATTTTCGGCATTCATGCAGACGTGGTGCGGTTTGGTTGCTGTTATTGCTGCTGCTGCTTATTTGATATGAATAACGAGCTGTTGCCAAAACTTATTAGATACTTTTTGCAATGTAGCAATAAAATTTGTTTTCTGTGTGTGTTCATGTGTTCAGATTTAAATAAAAGCTACAAAAGATTTGAACTTTTGTGCACTCTTTGGCTGGCATGAGTTTTTTTTAAAAGCTCGAATTTGAGGCCACTGACTGACATGAGTGTGAATGAAATTATATGAATGTATGTGTGTGTTTCTGTGAATGATTGCTTCATTTGTATCTTTAATATGCTTAGCTATTCCCTAGCTTGTCTGATCAATAAAAAGCAAATTAACGATATTATCGTTAAACCTTTCCATGACTCAGACAACATAACTTTTGCACACTGGCTGAAATGAATTTAAGATTCTTGAATATTTTTTAATCGACTTCAATTTAGAATTATTAGAATTTGTTTGATTACTGTTGTTGGTTCAAGAGATATATGCAATTAAGTGGAACCAACTTGTTTTTTTCGTTGAAAACCCTACAGTGGGCAATATCTCGAAAACGGAGTGACAGAAAAAAAAAAAAAATTTTTTTCGGAATTAGCGACCGATTTTACATGAGAAAAGAATAGTGGCATTCAAAGTACATATTGGCTGTAAACCAGTGTAATTTGATCAACGAATTCGATTTTCTGCTGGTATTAAGCTTATCCAAATAAATAAATAAACTGCGCCGAATACAAAGCTTTTATTATTATAAAAAAATAATATATTTATGATAAAAATAAAATAAATTAGGAAAAAATAAAAAAATAAGATGTCTAATATAATAATGTATATTAATAAATTATCAGATTTTACCACAATTAATATGAAAAGTAATTTAAAATTATTTTTTACTTTGTAGTGATTTTGATGTAGGTTTTTTTTTTTTTGTTAAAAAGTTTTTATTTACAACATGTATCAGCATGAATTTTCGAATTCTGTATTAAGAATTAAAGCTTTACTTCCATTTTGATAATTTGATTAACTTGATTTGATTACTTAATTAACGGTTCTTTTAATGCGAAATTCAAAAAGTAAACTTAGTTTTTTACAAAATCCTTTTCATAATTAGTAAAAACTTCAGATATTTTTTGCATTCCGTTGCACTAAGAGGTCGCAGAATCAATAAAACCTATCTAAAAAAAACTGTAGCAAGGTTTACATTTGACAAAAATAAAATTGAGTTTTTAGACAATTCCTTTCAGACAATTATTTTTTAAGTGGAAAAAGTGGAAACTGTATGAAGCAGTGACTTGACCCATCAACTTATCTAAAATTAGGTTCGTGGTCAGGATTGACCCAAAAAGTGGCTTAACTCTTGGTCCTATTCTCCTATTGGTTCATTTCAACTTAAAATCAAAACCTTGTATAGAAAAAGTGCCTGTGTGTCACGAAAAATCACACTTGTTGTTTTATAGAAATAACCCTTCATCGAAGTAGCATGAAAATTCATAAGCAAAGTCATTTTTTTGTACTGCAGATTTTTGGTTTTAACAATTTTTTCGATAAGACGCACAGAACCACTATTAGGGCCGTGTCGCACGGACAAACCTTGTATATATTTTTTATATGAGCTGTTATCAGTTGATCCACCAACATGAAACAATGAATACCTACAGACAATATATTTCGCATATCCGCTATCTTTTTTGTGATGTAGGTGTTGAATTACATGCACTAACAATAGAGTTAAGCTAGCACTGTTTTTTTGCGCTTTCTCAGCGTTAACCCATTAAAGTCATGATCCATTTCATCAAAAAATTTAATTAATTGATTGATAAAAATTTAATGATAAGGATTCCAGTGGCTTAAAACAAAGTTCATGTGGAAAAAATTTACCCACCAAAGTTTGGGTTGGGCTCAGGGACAACACAGGACGGTACTGTCACAAAATCTATAAAATGTACCCTCACTTTGGCTAAGCACTAGGAACGCTGCTGATAAAATAATATCTTCTTGGCCTGCACTTAAGCTTACTTTTTGAGCCAAGGTAAAGAAAAATGTGATTCTTTTATTAATAAAATTTTAAAATGCCACCAGTGTCAAAGAGAAGATGACCTTCAATTAGAGAGTTTTATCTCTATTTTATCTTAGTTTTTTTAAATGTGATGTGCGAAACATAAAAAAACATGACATTATGTTAGATTTAAAGAAAAACAAGTAAAGAAAGTCTAAAGTCGGTGTAGCCCGACTATGAAATACCCTAAACCTACTTTTTCAAACTACAATAATAGTATTGAAAATGGTAGTGTCCGTGAGCGGATTAAGGACATATTTTATATGAATTTCAATTTTGATGAACAATTTAGAAAAATTAATAAAAATTTCAAGGGGCCTCGGAAGTCGAGTGGATAGCGGGCTTGACTGCCAACCCAGAGGTTCCGGGTTTGAATTCCGGTCTTGCCATGGTCCTACGCTTTTATCTTTCTTTAATTCTTTCTAATTCATTTCTAATCAAGTGAAATTAATAATTCATCAATATTACGACTTTGGAAGTTGTAGTTGGTGGTAAAGATGTGTGTGGACGGTGATTGCTTAATAACTCGAATCGACTGAGGTAAAGGCATAACACTTGCCTCAGATTCAAAATTCGCATGTTGATATAGCAATCCACTACACATCCAGCTTTCTCTCCTACCTATCTTTCTCTCATTTTCCAAACCAAGGCAGACTTGACTGAATAGGTTTGATACCTGAATTCCTTGGTTCAAAGCTAAAAAAAAAAAAAATACATACATACCAAATTTTAACTCCGTAGGTTAAACATAAGCTTATTTATGGAAGTTTCAATTTTTGGGTTGTATGGTAGGTGGACGTGTCTGTCTGTGGATGACTACTATTTTTCGAAGACATCTTTGTTTTGATATAAAATACATACGTTCCAAATTTTGTCTCTGTGGGTTAAAGATGAGCTTCTTTATTGAGTTTTTAATTTTTGGTTGTATGAGAAGTGGGCGTGTCCGTGGGCTTTTAAAGAAAAGCATATATATTCTAGATCAGCATCACCACTTGAGTTGATTTAGCTATGTCCGTCTGTCCGTCTGTCTGTGAACACTATTCCAGCCGTAATATTGAAGCTATCGTACTGAAATTCGATATTTAGGCTTTTTTCTAAAAAACTAAGATCAAGTTCGAAAATGGGCTGAATCAGATGAAAACCACGCCTACCTCCCATACAACCCCAAAATTGGAAACTCTTTTAAGAGGCTAATATACATGTTACAAAACTGAAACTCGTTATTTGTGTGTTTTATGTCAAAACTGATGTGTGTATGAAAAATGGGCGTCATCTACCTACTAACACGCCCACCTACCAAACAACAAAAAACAAATTGGCCATTTCATTCCTGGAAAGGACTTTGACCGAGCTTCTTATGATCAATTATGTTGTGTGTTATTAAATGCTTGCACACAATTAACCGAGAACTGGACCTACATGTTTTATGCCGACTCCGAACGGCTAAAGTTCATTTTCTCAAGAAGCTTTACATGGCATTATGTGCAATGGTCCTCATTTTAAATCAGCTGAAATTTAATAATCAAGTCTCTGGCAGTTGTTGTTGTTGGAAGAGATGTTTATGGAATGAGATTGCTTAACTCGAATTGACTTAGGTAAAGACATAACACTCGCCTCAGATTCAAATTAGCATGTTAATATAGCGCTCCGTCACATATTTGACAAAATAGGTTTGGCACCTGAAATGCTCTGTTCAAAGTTAAAAAAAAAAAATAAGTGCGTAAAAATAATAAATTTCCAAAATAATTTCCAAATTATCAGTGAAAGTTAAAAATGCGACAGAAAAGTATAATTTTTTGCCATTTGCGTCATTTACGCAAGTGGTCATTTACGACAACACCCATTTTGGAGGACGTGGACGTAATGGAAATGAAAAGTACATTTGCCCGAAAACTCGAAGCTTAAATTTGCTCTTAATAGGCCACAAACCGATAAAATGTGAATTTTCAAATTTTTATCTCAACTAGAACTGGTAGCCGCAAAAAAAGTTCAATTGTAGGTTTTCGATAACTTAAGACAGGTTCTCATCTAGAGCTCTAAGAAAAATGTGATTTTCTTGATTAAAAAAAGCTTAAAAGAGTCATGAAAAGTATTAATACGCCGTCGTACGCCACTTTGGAAAAAAGGTAGTCACCGATCCTTATGCCACAACACGCTCATCTCATCTGAAATTAAAAACAAATTTATAAATAATATCATTAAAAATTGTTAATTACGAGCTTATATATGAATTTAAAAGAACTGTTTTTCTTTTAATACTTTCGTCATTAATATGCAAAAAGTTTAATCTTCTTCAAGATAATAAATATTTAAGTTAATTCATCTCTTAGTTCTTGAGATATCGTCAACACCAGTCGAAAAACACGATTTTTGTGAAAACGACATAAACACTAGAAAGACTGAAACTAGTTTATACCTATCTATATTGCCAAAAAAACAGTCAAAATTACTGCATTGAGAATAAATAACTTATGTGTACATAAATTTGTACTTTACGGTTCTATAGACCAGCAGTCAATCGACTGTTGATTTAAAAGTTTTACTTGTTGGATTGTATTTAAAAGTGAAATATTCTATTTCAAACTATGCTTTTTTTATATAACAGCATTTTTCCCTCAGTGTGTTTGTTCATTAGCATTTTAGTATATATATTTATATATTATAGGACGTTGAGGGCATTCCATATTCCGGCTATACCGACTTAAGAGTTTTCTTACCTGGTTTCCTCTTAATATGTATATTTTTTAATTAAAAATATTTTTTTTTTCTTAACTGTGTCTTTAGTACCACTAGACTCTCCCTTAAACTCTGAGCGGTATTGTTATGTCCTTTTACCGCTTTGGTTAAAAAGAAAAACGTGTTATTTCATAAAATTCGATGCTAAAAAACAAAAAACAAAAAAATTAATAAATGTTATGAGTAGAAAAACAGCTGAGAACATTAGTTAAACAAGTATAAAACATGAATTTGCCATCACATTAAAAGGATGTTGCTGCACATTTAATAATGCTGAAGGAAAATTTTTAATTTCATTACAACATAACAAATTCTGTCAAATGATACATTGGGGAAAAGTAGAATGAGCGCCGAAACAGTATGCCTGAAACACCTGAAAATGTTGAATTTAAAAATTTTTTTTTTGTTCTAGTTTTGTTTTGACACTTTTGAGGTGCGGTGCGCGTGAAGGCAAAAAAGCACAAGATTCATAAAAAAAAGAAAACATAGCAATTCAATATGAATAGCAATACATATCAGTGTATCTAAATAATATACTAAGAAATTTTTGACATAATCAACAAAAAACTTTCAACTTAAATCAGTTAACAGTAAAGAGGTTATCATGGAAGTTTTGCTATTTTTGGTGTTGACTGATTTTTTTTTTTGGATTTTATTTTCTTCAACAAAACCAATACAATATCTACTCAAGCAACAACAAAAATCCAAGATCTAATCTTCACCACCTGATTGGAAACAAAATGTAGAAAAATATATGATATAAAACCATACAATCAGTTTGCTGGTGCGCACATCCTGTCAGCTTGTATATCTATCATTTTAGTCTCTGGCTTACAATGCATGAAAAATGAGCCGGAATCGAAGCTACTTTTTTGCGATTCGATGATGATGCGATGTGAAAACTGCACGAATGGATTATTTTTTGATTTTGTTGTTTATGTGTTGAGCCACTGGGACAACATGTGATCATGGTTAGAAAATAAAAATTATGTCCTTGAAAAATGTTATTTGAAGAAATAAAATTGTTAGCTTTTTTTTTGAGCGAAGAAACTAAATGGTATAAATAACTAAATATTATGTCTCAAATATATATCTACCTACCTACATACAGTACATAGTACAGCCACATATTTGGACTTTAATAACTCTTTAACACATCGTTAAATCATGCCCACCTTAAATAAATTTTACCATCCTGTAAAGCTTTTTCTTCAACATACACGTGCGCCTTTATCACACAAGTAGTGAAAATAAAAATAGCACATACATACACATATATTGCTCACATACTGTGAGCTATACATTGCTATACCTTTGCTTCGACTTTTACTGTCGTACCTTAGTTTCCCGTAAATCCTGACATATAACAGTATTTTTACAGCTGTAATGCGGTAAAAGATGTGTTAATTCAGCGCAAATTACAACGAAAAGGAGTTAAGCACGACAACAACACCAAAGAAGTAGAATAAGAAGAAGAAGCGGCACAACCTATAACAAGAAAACTAACAAAACGCAATTTAAACATACACTCAACACACATATACACATTTAGAAACACACATACATTCACTGATGTTTTCATTGTATCTTCAGCTGTGTTGGCAGCAGCAACTCGTTCTTAATATGTTGTTAACATTTGTGTTGCCTGTTACTTAGTTTGTTATTTTGCTGCGGGGTGGGCACGTGTTTTTTTTTCTCTTATTATCCACATTTCAACACATTTAAAAAAATATGTTTAATTTCGTATATTTTCATGTATCCTTAATTGACGTTGATCTGATGAAGCAAGTGATAAAAAAAAAGAAAATATTATCAAAACATCACTTTGAGCTTTTTCTTTGAAATTGTAAGCTTGAGTGTTACTGCATAGGTGAGGGCAGAGTAATCAAAAGAGCCTACCAAGAATTGAAATATAATACATTTGACCGGCCAGACGTTTATGAGCATATTTTCGAGTATATTTTCTTTGAAAAATATACAATAAAAATAAGAAATACACACAATCATATAAAAATATATTAAATTGTGCAAACAGACCCATCTATAACTAAATATTTTTTTTTTTTTTTAATTTAAAAGCATTTTAACTTGATTGTAGTCTAGAGTGGATGGCAAACTTCAATCAAAAGCGTTTCATGTCAGCTGTTTGCCAGCAAAACCTAAAATTTATTTATTTAAATGCTCGTTAGTGATTTGTTGATGATGACGCCGATTTAAACTTTTGTCATCCGTCCTGGAATTTTAAATACATTTCACGCAAAGCATTGCTTTAAAATCTTAAACTGAGAAACTGCATTTGAAGCTCAGTTAGATGGCCAAGTTTGGAGATGCTGAATTTCGGGATGCTGGCACCTTATTGGTGGAATTTAAAAAAACAATTGATGGCATCTGAAAGTTATGAAAAAGGTAAAATTCAATCATTTTTTATGAATTTTTCAAGGTCATGCAGAATTAGCTCTATTGTGCAAGTCAGGAGTGGAATTTTTCAAAACAAAATACACCACCTGAAAGATATAAAAAAGGGCAAAAAAGGTCAGTTATCTCCAATAATTTGTCAGCGATAGAAAATTTTTAAAGAAAATTTCAAGGTCATGCACTATTAACCCCATTGTGCAGCTCACAAGTAGAATTTCAAAGAAGTAAATACACAAACTGAAAGGTATGAAAAAAATTAAAAAAGGTCAGTTATGTCCATTAATGAGTCAATGATGGATAACTTTATAAACAATTTTTTAAAAAAAGTTTTTCAAATTTTATATATTTTGCGCTATTGTCCATCCCACAAGTGAAATTTCAAAAAAGTTTCAACCACCTGAAAAGTATGAAAAAGATTAAAAAAGGTCAGTTATGTTTATTATTTGGTCAACGATAGATAATTTTTTGGAAATTTTTGCACGATTTTCATATTTTAACTATTTTGCTCCACTGTGCAGTCGAATTTCGAAAAAAAAAACAGACAGACGAACATAACTAAGCTCAAAAAATAGTTGAAATATGAAAATCGTACAAAAATTTCTGAAAAATGATCTATCGTTGACCAATTAATGAACATAACTGACCTTTTTTAATCTTTTTCATACCTTTCAGGTTGTGCATTTACTTTTTTGAAATTCTACTTGTGAGCTGCGCAATGGGGCAAATAGTGCATGAACTTGAAATTTTCAAAAAAAAAAAATTCATAAAAAATTATCTACCACTGACCTTTTATCGGGACCAACAGATCTTTTTCATAGCTTTCAGATGGCATCATTAGTTTTTTTAAATTCCACCAATGAGATGGCAGCATCCCGTAGCTAAAGTTTGGCAAATTTATTAAAAAAAATCAGATTGGGGCCTCGGTAGTCGAATGGTTAGCGTGCTTGACTGCCAACCCAGAGGTTCTGGGTTTGAATCCCGAAAGAATCACCTTTCTTTAATTCTTTCTTCATTTCTAATCAACTGAAATTGAAAATTCATCAATATATACGAGTTTAAATGTTGTAGTTGGTGGTAGAGATGTTTGTGGAATAAGATTGCTCAATAACTCGAATTGATTGAGGTAAAGGCATAACACTTGCATCAGATTCAAATTCGCATGTTGATGCAACATTCAACACTTGTAACTTTTGATTTCACTTTCCATCCTACTAATCAATCTCCCCATTTTCGAACCAAGGCAGACTTGACTGAATAGGTTTGACACCTCAAATCCTTGATTCAAAGCTAAAAAAAAATAATGTTATTTAAAATTTGCGTGTCCGTGGGGGGATGAAGCTTATATTTTATATGCATTTAAATGTTGAAGAAAAATTTACACATACCAAGTTTTATTCCCGTAGCTCACAGTTAATGCTTTTATTGTGCTTTCGCTATGGGAGGTGGGTGTGTTCAAGGATGGATTGCTCCCAATTTTTGAACACACCTTAGTATTGATATAAAAAACATACATACCAGATTTGATCACTCTATGACAAACATGAACTTATTTATTGAGTTTTAAACTTTTTAGGTTGCATGGAAGGTAGGCGTGGCCGTGGGCGGATGACGTCCATTTTTCAAAATCATCTTTTTTTGCCATACAAAATATACGTGCCAAATTTTATCTCTGTAGGTGAAACAAAGGCTTATTTAATGCGTTTTTAATTTTTGGGTTTATGGGAGGTGGGCGTGTTCATGAGCGGATGACACCCATTTTTCGAAGACATTTTTGTGTTGATATAAGACACATACACACCAAATTTTATTGTTGTATGTAGGTTTATTATGAGCTTATTTATGTCGTTTTCAATTTTTGCGTTGTATGGGAGGTAGGCTTATCCGTGGGCGGATTCCAAAAATATTTAATAGTGCAGATTCTTGGGTCCATGTGTATCAAGTTTTATCCAATTATCTGAACTCTTTCTTCATATCCTGTGTTTACGGACAACACACAGACTGTGTTGAATGAATGGACGGACGGACGGACATGAATAGCTCGACTCGTGAGGTGACGCTGATCAAGATTATATACACTTTTCTATACCGGACCCGCTTCGTTCTATGCGTTACAAACGTTCGCACAAAGTTAATATACCCTGACCTCTCAGGTCTGTTTTTTTTCTTTAATGTATGTACATCGATTACTCCTAAAGTACTTGCCCGATTACCGTAATTTTTTGTTAACATATAGAGACTCTCAACGCGGAGGTGCCCGTTTATAAAAGTGGGCGGTATTCGATAAAGGGACGTGTCGCTATAAGAAAAACACTGTTTATCAGTAAATTTTGACACTAGGGTAATACAATTCACAGTAAAATTACGAGAACAGTCACAGATATCAAAAATTACAATCACTTAAGTGGGCGTTGTTCAGCAAAGGGGTGTGGCAATATTGGAAAAACTCTGTTTCTTGACACTAGAGTACTGAAATTTAGTACAGAGGTAGGCACAATTAGTGAAAATTACTATCAGGAAAGTGGGCGTTATTCGACATAGGGGTGTGGCAATATAAGACAATTACTGTATCTCGAATAATATTGTTTTAGGGTTTAAGGGGTGTGGCAATATAAAAAACAGTGTATCTTGAATACTTTTGACACTAGGATATTAAAATTTAGTACAGAGGTAGACACAAGTATTATAAATAACTGCCAATAATGTGGGCGGTATTCGATAAAGGGGCGTGTGACTTTAAGAAAAACGCTGTATCTGAGTAAATATTGACACTAGGGTACTGACATTTACAGTAAAAATGCAAGGGAAGCACAATTATAAAAAATTAAGTTCAATTAAGTGGGCGTTAAACGACAAAGAGGTGTGGCAATATTAGAAAAACTCTGTAACTCGAATAATATTGACACTAGAGTAATAAAGTTTACAACACAGGTAGGCACAAGTATAAAAAATTGATTTCAATAAAGTGGGCGTTGTTTGATAAAGGGAAGTGGCATTATTTGAAACACATTGTATCTAGAATAATATTGACACTTGAATACTGTTATTTAGTCAGAGGTAAGTACAATTATTACAAATTAATACCAAGGAAGTGGTCGTTATTCCACTAAGAGTGTGGTAGTGTTTGAAAAAAATTGTATAATTTTGAACAAGGGTGATAAAATCCATTGTAAGAATGGGTAGAATTATTGAAAACACTATGACAAAGTAGGCGAAATTCGACAACGAGGCGTATCACTATTAGAAAAACACTATATCTCAGTCAATATAGACACTAGGGTATTGAAATCAATACAAGAATAGGTAGAGTAACAACAAAACACAATCAAGAAAGTAGATTAGATTCAACAAAGAGCCGTTTCACAATTAGAAAAACACTGCATTTCAGTTAATATTGAAACTTGGGTATTAATATTTGATAGGTGGGTAGGTAGAATAATTAAAAAGATGGGAGAGATTATAAATAGCGTTAGGCACTTTAAGGGAATACTGTATATCGGTTAATACTGATGCTAGGGAACTCAAATTTGGTGCAGGGCAAGGTTTAAGTATTATAAAGTATGATCAATAAAGTACATAGGCGGGATTGAAAAAAGAGCGTGACACTTTAATAAAAAATTGTAAAGAGGCAGAAATTGAAAATATCCAACAAACCATGAAATAGAAAAACGTTATTTTTAAATTTCAAATATGAAACTTTTCCGTAACAATTCTTGCAAATATATTAAAAAATTCAAAAGAGTAATAGCCTAGACACATTGACTGCGGCTGCAACATAACAACACGAGGTGAAAACGGAAATGTTGGCATGTTGTCTACGACTTGATTAATTTGGATGCAGAGCGATAAGTCGTATTTTCATATATTTTTGTTATTAAACATCGAACTATCATTAAAAACAAACATTTAACACAAACACAATGAGAATGAACGATAAAAAACACAAAAGAAGCACGAAATTAAACGAAAACATTAACAAATGCCGATGTTCCTACTCTTGTCGCACGTCAAAATAGAAAAAGTTCTAAATCGACGACAGCAACATTGCTGCAATGACGCATTGTCGTTGCAACATTTTCACCACATTTACCTCCATAAGAAAAGCATGTAAACAAATTTGACGTTTGACGCAATGCTGCAGCCGCAGTCAATGTGTCTAGGCTATAAAAAATAAGAAACGACAGAAAAAGCATTTTTAAAATTATGAGCTTAAATGATTGTGTTTACGTAGTTTGAAAACTTTTTCTAAAACTTATCATATTCTCTTAAAAGGAAGGAATAAAAACTTTTCAACAAAAAAAAAACCTACTTCAAAATCACTACAAAGTAAAAAATAATTTTAAATTACTTTTCCTATTAATCGTGGTAAAATGTGATAATTTATTTATATACATTATTATATTGGAAATCTTATAATTTTAATTTTTCCTAATTTGTTTTATTTTTATCATAAATATATTATTTTTTATGATAACAAAAGCTTCGAAGTCGGCGCTAATAAAATCAGTTTTTTTGTGAAGCAGCAAAACTTATTAGCATATTCAATATCAATTTTCCAACTCACCGAAACAGTAGATTGAGAATGTTTCTGTGTGCAAAGCTTTTAAAATTACTTTTAAGCTAAAATTAATAAAATAAAATTGAAATTAGGGCAGGGATGGTAAAAATATCATGATTAAATGACAAAGATTAGATTTTAATGAACAAATCTGAAAATTATCTCATCGATTTTAATATATTTTATATCATTTGAAAGATATGTAATTTGGTAACTAACACAAAACTTAAAAATTTCCATTTAATTTCAAATTTGAATTATGTTTATTAAGCCGGATCGATTTTGTATGGAGAAATAAAAGTCAAAAGTTGGAGGGACTCTTAGAAACTATTTCTGCATAATTTTTTTTTGGATTAAAGAAATCCCCATGAAGTGGTTTTGGTTCTCCTTAACCCTTTTTTTGGCCAAAAAATTAACTTTTTTGCCTATAACTTTTTTTTTTGAATGCATACCCAAGATAAGCAAACAAGTAAAGATTGTGATAGTACACAAATATTGGTTTAAAATAATTTTGAAATTTGTTGTTCTTACAAACTCTTTTGAGACCCCAAAAAATCGATATTTCATCATTTTCGATAAGGTGTTTTTTTTTTTAAACACCTATAAAATATACATTTTTCGTGGTATTCATATGCATTTAAGCGTATTGGTAAAGTATTGAGCTATTCTTTCCATTGGTGTAACGTATGGAGTGGTTTTATCAAAAGTGAGTACCATGAAAAATACGTATATTGTACGCTTAAAAAAAAAATATTTTCGAAATTCATGCATTTTGTACTGGAGCGCCATCTGGCGTATAATTTTCTAAAAAATGTTTGTCAGAATTCGATTTAGCGAACCTTAAAACTCTAACATACCAAGATTTGTCAAAATCTAACGGTAATTAAGGCAATTAAATAATAATTAAGTTGAAGAATCTTTCTGAATATCAATTTTTCATGTTTTATATAATTGTGGCACTTAGTTTCGGTTAAACTACATCATAAGATATATCAATGGAAAGAAGAGCTCAATGTCTTTTCACTAAGCATAAATGCATATGAATAGCTTGAAAAATAAATATTTTATAGGTGTTTAAAAGAAACATCTTTTCGAAAATGATTGAAATTTTTTTAAACCAATATTTGTGTACTATCACAATGTTTACTTTTTTACTAATCTTGGGTATGCATTCTGAAGAAAAAAAAAGTTATATTCAAAAAGCTTAATTTTTTGGCAAAAAAAAAAAGGGTTTAGAAGAACCAGAACCACTCCATGAGGATTTCTCCGATCCAAAAAAAAAATTATGCAGAAATAGTTTTTAAGAGTCCCTCTTACTTTTGAGTCGGTGTCCGGCGATATCTAAATTTCGATCCGGCTTAATGTATATCTTAAGTTTTTTAAAGCAGGATTTTCCGCAATCAAGGAATTTTTTAAAAATGTTTTGTTTACGCAAAATTTTAATTTGCACCAGTGAGTAAATCCTCAAAGATCTATTTTGAATAAAATTTTCCACTATTTCCGTTTTTAATTTTACAATAATTGTCGATGAATCTGACTACATATATCGAATCAACCTCAACAAAAATTACATATTTTAAAAAAGATTTAAAAAAAAGCAAAATTATGCTATCCATGGATATTTCAACCGGTCGTATAAGTTATGCGAGAACATTTTACTATCAGTAAACCACACAATATCAGTTTTAAATAATTGGAGAACTGACTTTATGAAGTTATAAAAACTTAAGCTAGTTTTTTTTAAATTGTTAAAAATTTTCGAAAAATTGTGCATAATTGAAAAAAAATTAGGACTTGGAAGCAAATCGTTGGCAAATTTTGCCTCAATAACCCTGAATAACTATAAAGTTAAATATTTTTTCGAAATCAATGCATGTCTTCTACATAAAAGTTAAATGAAAATTAAAAAAAAAAATATTAAAATTTATTTATAAACTTTTTTCCTAAATTTTATCAACTTCTTTATAGTATTTTATATTCATCTCAGCTTCGACTTTAATAGACAAAACTGAGGTCTGTAAGATTTGACTGCCCTATCTATTAATATCACAGTATCACTATATTACAGTGATACCAAATTATTATCAAAAATTTGTTGCATTCGCATTATCTACATAATTCCTAAAGCAAACTTGCCCTGGCTGGACAAAGGCAAGAGTCATAAATGGCCCAAAAAGAGCTGACAATTATAAGAAATCTGTTCTTGCTTCACATTCGGTGACTGAGAACAAAACTTATTTTAAATAATTAGAATAATTTTTAAGTAACTGTGCATCTTCTGTTAAAAACTGTATTTTTTACAATTTTTGTTGGTTGATTAATCATAATAATAATTATTTTAGTAAAGTTAAGGAGTCAGAACCATCAGAACCATCTTGAGCTTTTAATGACATCTTCAAAAAAACTACAAAAAAAAAAAAAAACGTCAGAACGCCTTAAAATTGTTATAAAACGCCATTTATTTAATTTAAATAAAAACTTTAATGCATTTAAATCATAATTTAATTTTTTTAGAAATTTTGTAAGCTTAGAAATAGTTTTAAGTTTAGAAATAATTAGCTGAGTATTGATTTTTAAATTGTTTCATGTAACAGGATACCCAAAAACATATTAATTACTATTTAAAATTATGTTCTAGCAGATTAAGAGCTGTAAAAGGTTTGTTTTATGATGTCTAGTCTCAGAAGTTAGTAATCACAAAATCATAAAGTATATTTGTAGTCTTGACATTTGTGACATGAGCACGTTTTTCTGAAAAGTTCTGGAGAAATGTGTTGCTTGCAAAATAACTGACGCCTCCATTCATCATACTAAATAATGGTAATAATTAAAATAATGGTAATAAAAATGTATACAATACGCACGGTTAAAAATTTTGGACTAGTTTTTAATCCAAACTTTGGTTTCAAGAAATTTTTAATCCTAAAAGTACTAATTTTTATTCCATATTTTAGTTTAATTTTTTTTAATCCGAAAAAGTTTCAGTTTAAGACTATTTTTGGACTACAAATTTGCATTAAGGTAGTATTTTCAGGAAAAAGTATTTATGTTTTTTAATAGCTGAATTACAATGCAGCAGTGGCAGTGGCAGCAGCTGTGTCAGTGGCAGCGGCAGTGATCAGCTGTTTTGTATATTACTGGCTGCAAAAAACAATCTAGCAGTGGCAGCGTCAGCATCAAAAGCAGTGAATGTGGAATTTTTCTTAGTAGTTTAATTATTTGCATGTTGGCAGTGAATTTAGAAATAGGGCTAACCTCGGCAGTACTGTTTACTGCCACTGCTGCTATGTAAGTTTTACCATTAAACAACAGTATTCCTAAAATAACAGCTGATCAATGCCATTGCCACTGACAACTTCTATTACTTGAAAACTATAACTACTACTACAAAATTTAAGCTAAATATAATTCTAAGTGTTGTTAAAGCATTCGAAATTTATTGTTAATTAAATGAAAAAAATTGTTTGTTAAAATGTGAACCAAAATATTATTATATACACTAGTGTAAAAGCCCGTCCTCGACGGGAAGGAACCATTTAGAGTACAAAATGCGACAAAAAATTTATTGGATTTATATACAAAGGTTTTTATTTGAAAACATATTTATTAAATTATTTTGATAAAACTTCTTTATATACAACATTTCTAGTAAAAAAATTCTTAGAATTTTTAACCTTGTCCCTTGCCATCTATATTGCTTATTTTTACACCATCAGCCCGCTCAAACTGCCCATGACTAAATACCAGTTCTTTTAGAAAAACTCCTAATTTTTGCAATATTTATGGTCATTGAAAATGTCAGTTTAATTGGAAATTGTCGCCTCCGGAGAGTGAAAGGCAAATCTGTGTTTGTTGGGGCCAAATCAATTGTAGGTATGAAAACTATTTAGTGTTCGCCAGTGCACCTATCAATACCTGTGCGATGATTAATTAAGTTTTTAGGTTTTTCAAAACTAACCACCTTCCATTACAGATATCTCTTTTGGTATTGAAATTTCGAAGAAGTATTATAATTCTTCCAATTTTGAGGTTTAACTTATGCAGTGGCATTCCTGAAGGATAAAATTCATTCAAAAACTCGGCAGGATAATTTTGTTTATCGTTACCATCACTGTCTTCAATTTAATCCGTGCTCAAATCTCTCACTGTGTCACCAACTAAAATATTTAGAACTTGCTCGTTGACTTCGTTCATATCGGAATTTTTTGTGCACAGGATAGCGATTTTGGAATAACGGTTGATGTTATTCGGACTCAAAGTATCGCAAGAAATATATTTAATGGACTTGTCCATTATATTGGACACTTCAGAAAAATTTTTTTTTTATTTTCCAACGTCTTTTCTAAAATCAAATAGGTTGGTACTATGAAATGAAGTTGTGCTAACATGACAAAAATAATTTTAGGGAGATATATAACGTTTAACTTAGTTAGATTTTCGATTTTATGCTCAACATAATAACATTTGCATAAATAACGCATTTGCATTTGTCTCCGGTTGTTTTAGTTGAACTAACATATTATCATGGTTTTGTCCATTATATTAGACAGCCTGCCGAAAGCAAAGCAGCTCATGTAAAAATCAGAAGGATGTTTTTTAATCTTTCTATTGCTTAAATGATGGGAATATAAGCTCAAAAAAATTGTCCACGATTATTCTAGGCAAGCCATTGAAAGGGTTAATAAGCGAACCTTTACAAACAAAATGATCGGGAATTTCTATGTTGTCTTCATCTCCATTTCCTAACTTGAGTAGCCAATCGCTAAAACTTGGATCAGAAGACCGATCAAGACCATTGTGATTTAATTCTAGCAATTCCAATTGACACCAACGTCACTGAATGTAACAATTGCTGTTCAGTTTATGCAGACCGAATAGGTTCTGGTTATGTTTATTAAGAAGTACTGTAATAGCAACACATGATGTTTGATGTTTAGTAGTTGAGGAAAATGACGATAGTCTTCAAGTACAAAGATTTCCAATACATAATTTAAGAAAAGGTGCTGGTCCAGACTAAACAGGTTCTAAAAAGTACAGTACGTACAAAGATTTCAAATAGATAATTTTACAACAGGTTCTGGTCCAGGATGAACAGGTTTTAAAAAGTACAGTACGTACAAAGATTTCAAATAGATAATTTTACAACAGGTTCTGGTCCAGGCTGAACAGGTTTTATATAGAGCAAAAGGTTTAGTAAGTACAAACATTTCAAAGGAATTATTTATAACTGGTCATGGTCCAGGCTGAACTTGTTTTACGATATAGAGCACGGAGCAGGACGCTTGCCTTTTATATATTAAGATTATTACAGTAAACGGTGTTTAAAACTTTGTGGATTAAATAGTATTCCTTTTCGGATAACAATATATTAAACTTTTTTGGACTAAAATGTAATCCTTTTTGGATTATAAGATTTTAAACTTTCTGTGGATTAACAATTATTCCTTTTTGGATTAAGAAATTTTAAACTTTTTGCGGATTAAAAATAAATCTTTTTTGGATTGAAAAATTTAAAACTTTTCATTGGATTAAAAAATAATCTTTTTTTGGTCGTGTCCTATATGTAATCCAAAAAAGTTTAAAACTAAGTCCAAGATTTTTAACCGTGCGAGTAAGTTTGAACAGTTCTAAAGCTGAATATAAGGAGTAAAAAAAAATTTTTTTTTGAATTTTATGGAATATAAAAATAATTTTTTAACATATTTCTTTTTGTAGTCTATCTTACTGTCATGAAAATTTTAATTGAATTTGTTTGTCAATTGCACCCTTAACCAATGACAAACTAAATTCCAAATTGATTTAGGTTTTAGTTGATATAAAGTTAAAGTTGTAATAAAAATGAAATAAAAAAAATATGTGCATTCACTTTTGCACCCTCGTTATATTTAAGACAAAAAACCGCAGTCATTAAAGTGTTCTTATTATTAAAAAAATCAAAAATTGTGTGGTGAAAAGTTTTTTTGTCAAAATTTGCACCCCATTTTAGCGTGTACCCGGAACGGACCGCACCTCCCGCCCCCCTTGCTACGCTGCTGTCATTTGTGTTAGGAAAATGTGGTATATCTGGCAAGACAAACATAATTGGGAAAAGTCTTATGCGTCGCATCAGAAGCACCAGATCTTCATTAACTAAAATATTAGTTTTAAAGTTATCTCCTAACGTCACTTTCTTGGCTACGAATAATTCATTCAGAGCTCTCGTTAACGCTGATATGAATGAAGGCCGATTTGGATTTTTTTGAAGGTGCATTAAATTTCAGCAAAGGTTGAAAGGTTTTAAGGGTTGTTGAACAGAACTATTTAAGAAGAATTTTGAAATAAAAAAATGTAACGCTTTTGATTACGGTCTTTCAATGTCCTTTTCATTGACATAACATACATTTATGGGTTATTTATTTATATAAATATTTAAAATGATTCAATCTTTTTAGTTTAAAGTTCAAAGTTAAAATGTTTCTGTCTTTACGACAAGTTATTTTTTGATTTTCTTCTAACCTTATGGAACATTATTGAGCTTTTTAAGCTCACACACATGACTTATCACATAAATACACACATCCATACACCCACACACACACACATAATAACACATAAAACATAAATATGCACAATATTATGTCTCCTAATGATATCTTGTTGTTAAAATCTTTTCACAAAAACTCAATCCGTTAACTTATATCCTTTAGCTGACCCGAAATTTTAAGCAGCTGCAGCAACATGTTTCACAAAAACAACAAAAACAGTAGCCATCACCATCAGCAACAACATCAGCATCAGCATCATCTTTCGCAAGACGTGCATAAATTAACATAACGAAGGACAACATCAAAATATGAGGACTTTTATAACGGAAGATGAATTTCGAAGCATCCTTTTTCCATAAAGCGTACACGGCTAACATCAACGCAACTGTGCGTGGAATAATAATTTTGATTCGCCTACAAGAAGCAAACATTTTCGGGTCATGTTAAGCTTAACTAAAAAGTTATGCAGGATTTGGTGTGTTCTCTTCTTCACGTCTCTCTCTCTCTCTCTCTCTTGCTTAGTCTCTTCGTATTTATTTGCTTTATGAAACGAAAATCCGATTGAGCCAAATCACAGGCATACAAAACTAAAAAAAAAAAAAAATTGACTTAAAAAATATGACTTTGTGAGATTTTCTCAAATGCCCAGCAGCAGCAACCGGCATGAGCTACGATGATATGCATACAATTCGACGTAGGCAGCAGAAGCTGTCTAGCAAAAAAAAAAAAAAAAAAATAGCCAAATCAGCGCAAATCAAATCTGTAAAAGTCCACAAAAGTCTTCATAATTTAAATGCGCCGCCATGAGAAATAAAATAAAAAAATAAATAAGAAAAACTAAAATGAATAAACCGAAATGATATGAAACCCAAAGCATGTCCTTTCCGTTAAGCAACATAATTTAGTTGAATTTTTTTTTCTTACCCTGGCTAACATTTTAGTTCTTCATGAAGGATTTTTAGGTTTTGCGAACCGCAACTAAAGAATTATTTTTTTTTTTTTGGCTTCTGCAGTTTCCGCTCACTCCACCAACATATAGCATGCGAAGAAAGCGTTTCCGTTTCCTGCAGCAAGTGACCCAATCAGCCAATATTTAACATGTTTGCCATTTGCCTCGAACGAAATCCGTTGTCCACAATATCTAATTCATGACTCTCATTGTCTGTCCGTCTGTCTGTCTATCTGTCGGGTTGTGTGTGTGTGTTTGTATATGTATCTGTCTGTTTGTGGCTGTATGTATGTATATGTGTCTCTATGCTGCCTCTTTTGGGTCTGCTTTAAAATCTTACAAAAACATAAAGGACTCCCATAAATTTGTCATTCCATTATGAAATCGGATAATTTCGATAATTTTACTTCTTTCATTCGTTGCGCTTCACTGCATCTATCTACATCTTTTGCTCGGTCTCTCTGTTTATCTCTCTGTCCTTTTTTTCTTGCTTTTTTATTCTGTTGTTGGTTTTTATTCCGAATATACAGATAAAAAAAAATAAGTTAGAACTTCTTTGGCAGCGTTTCCTTCGGCTGCGTTTCGTTATCAATTCACTTTTATTTGAATTTGTCATAAATTTATTATGCCAATTTTTTCTGTATTTTTTTATTTTTTGTTTGTCTTTACTTTTTAACTTTGATTGCGTCCAAAATAAAAATAGATTTAAAATTTAAAGCTTCTTGGGTTTTAATATCCATTTCATTTTAACTTTATTCCAATTTCTTTTATTCATTGTTCAGGACTAGCCACAAGGTTTTTGTTTTTGTTTTTTTTTTTGCTCCAGTTTGAAGGGTGGTGGCTAGTCTTATCTCAAGAGTCAATATTTCTTTTGTGCTTTGGTATTTATTTTGAATCGCGATATTAAGATAACGAAAGTAAATTTTTGTTCGATTTTGAAACTACAAACATATTAACCCTAATTCTGTTCTCGGGGTACAATTGTGCACTAACACACTTCTAACACAACTAGAAGCGGAACAGCATCGAAAAGAGTGCTCTCTCGTTCGCGATTGTCACTGACAGAAATTTTATTATTTTCTCCCATTTTTGTTTTAATTGATGTTTGTTTTTTTATAAATAAAGGCATTAATTTATTTAATTTGGATTTGAATTCAGACTTTTTTTCTTATATTTACACTGGGGTACAATTGTACCCCACAGACCGTTAACGTATTGTTTTACCATGAACGAATGAAGGGTAAAGCATATTTTTAACATCTTTCTAACTAGTATACGCTGTGCCGAGAACAAGGTTAAAAAACCATTCGTCAAATTTTTTGCAATTTTTTCTTTGACCGTTTTATTGTTGGTAGAAAATTATTTATTCGGAAAACTTGGTATCGTTTTTTGTTTAATGTTACACGATATGCAGTTATTGTTTGTAGATCATATTGAATTCAAAAAAGTTAAAACTTGAGTACATTTTGGGTTCAGACTTCGCTGCATCACCTCCGATTGATTGCAACCCTGTTGAACGTAAATTGCGCCACACAAGCCTAGTACACTAAAACCAAATGCTACTTACATTTATCTACATTGTTGTTAGCTAATATTTTCGTACCATTTGAAAACGCATAAAAAAAAAATTCTACCAATCAAATAATTGTGCACTGTGCAAGTACAGAATTTTGATAACAAAAACCTCAAAAATTGTTGATCTGTATTTTCTACAATTGAATTTTTTGGAAATTATCTCTGTTAGTTCTCTCTCGAAATACAATTGTACGCGAATTCGAATTTTAAAATAATCCGCGATTAGTAAATTTTGTACACCTGCCTCACCCGCAAAATAGCCAGCAATCTCATACAAAAAACGATTAACAAATCGCAGGTCTAAATTAGAACTTGTGTACCAAAATGTTAAGTGTCTTAATTCCAAACTTTCTGAAATGTGCATTAAAATTTTTGATTTCGAATATAACATTATTATTTTCACGAAAACATGGCTTCGCTCTAATATCCTAAATTCTGAAATAATGTGTAATAATTATCAAATTTTTCCGTTACTTACCTTACCTCTGCGTACATTCCTCCGAAATGTGACCTATCAATTTACTTAAGAAATATGAACGCCATAGAAAAAGTTCATAACATATTAAAAAATAATGATGTTCTTTTTGTGTTGGGTGATTTTAACGTATGATTCTTCATTTCTTACACCTGTTTCCACTTGTTATTGGACAAATGATTTTTTAGATAAGCTATCTGACCTGTGTCGTCAACAAGTCAATAATACTCTTAATAAAAATCGTAGAACTTTATAGCTTGTGTTTGTAAACAGATGCACTACTGTAAATCTTAATCGTTCAAACCCTGGGATGAAAACATCATCCAACTCTTGAACTGACAGTATTACTTACTCTCGAAAATGAAAACAAACTTACTCCTGATAAGCAAATTATAAAAAGATGTAACTTTAAAAAAACAGACTATGTTGAACTCAACGCTTTACTCTCGCAGACTGACTGGTCACCGATTCTATCTATTAAACCACCGTATTCATATTATGACATTGAATCTTCGGTACAGTCTTTTAATGATTCTTTACAAAGGTGCTTCTTATTGTGCGTCCCAACAAAGTAAAATAATTCTAAACCCTTAAATCCACCCTGGCTAACAAGTGCACTTAAGTCACTTAAAAAATCGCTCATTTAAGAAATATAAAAAAATCTGGTTCTGAAAAATTTAGAATTTGCTTGTTATTTATCTTGTCGTTACAGATACCAACTATTAAATAAACAATGTTATTTTCATTATATAGTCAACATCAAATTTCAATTAAAAGATAATCCGAAACTTTTCAATACTTTTGTTAACTCAAAACGCAAGACGCTTTCCACCTCATGAAATTCAATCAAGAAGAATCGTCTTGTGACAGTGTAATATCAAACATGTTTGCAAACTTCTACAAATCAACTTACTCCAATATACCATTTAATATGAGTACTGAGCATCCTTTTCTATCGCCAGTTAACTCTTTTGAAATTTCAGTAATAGACACAATTATTGTTATGCATTACCTCCGACAAGTTAAATGCTCTTTTTCGACTGGCCCTGATGAAATTCCGAGTTGCATTCTAATGTTGAAAGTTTTAAGTCTTATTTCGGCCGATGCAGTCATCCGGGTCAAGCTTATCAAGTTTGTCACAATTGGTAACGTTTAGGTCTTGTACGAAAGAAAAATCATTTGCCAATCATTTTCTGGCATTGCATCAGTGTAAGACAAAGAGTTTGATGGAATTATCAAACAAAATTTCTGAGATTCTGCCTCTGTTTCCACTAAGAGAGAGCCTTCATTAACTAGCACTTATTCTTGAACTGGGATATCTACAGCTTTGAAAGATTTATTTACAAACTTTTTTCTAGACTCATAATCCTATCATCGCGGCGAGTGCCATATGGCACTTCAAAATGAAACAAGTTTAAAAAATATTATCTAATTTCTTTGCACCCGCACACACATTTTTGTCGCGATTATATGGCACTCGTGTACTGGGGGGTTAGGTGTCGGTGGTGGTGATGATGGAGTTTTCTTTCTGGGAAGTCTAGTGGCAAACTCTGAAAATTTCACCCCGAAATTCTCAGCTGCATCGCGCGGCAGTGATAGGGTTAAGCTCAGTGCTGTCATTTGGTGAATCAATTTGCTTTATTTTCAACAAATTTTAAAATTTTTTTAATCCAATATTTGTGTTCTATCTTGTACCTATCTTGGGTATGCATTCTGAAGAAAAAAAAAAGTTATATGCAAAAAACTTGATTGTTTTTGGCCAAAAAACGGGTCCAGGAGAACCAGAACCACTCCATGGTGATTTCTCCGATCCAAAAAAATATTATGCAGAAATGGTTTTTAAAAGTCACTTTAACTTTTGAGTCAGTGTCCGGATGACTTACATACAAAATCGATCCGGCTTAAAACTGAGTTTAATTGTTATGCGATATTTGATGCCAAGTCCTTGTGTCTAATGTTTGCTCAATTTTCCAGTGGAAGGACATGAGTAGTTAGATCGTAGCGAGTTTTATTATTGTGTGATTTTTGCTGAAGACAAAGGTAGAAGACAAAGTCCCACGCCTCTCTTAAGACCTCCATTAAATATTACCATTGAAACACCACGTGTAAATTGAGACCGAGAACTGATATCCGAGCAAGCATGGTTCCGCGCTGGGGCAATGTTGATGATCGCCCACCCCCAAAGCTTCATGAAAATTACTACTTCAACATTTCTTCAAACTACTTCAAAACAAAACAAAAATGCTCTATTTTCTAACTATTTTTCAATTTTTGTTGTATTTTACTCAAGTATGAACATTTTATACATTGAGAGAAAAAAACATGCTTGCGATGAAATTTGTTTTTCAAACTCAGGCTTTGCCCAAACAGCCGTACTCGGAGTAAGGTTATTAACATCAGAAAAATGTAAGCCTTTTCCAAACATTGATTGAAAATACTTGTCTGATAAGTTTGCAAGCTTTATTGAAAAATTTTTTAATCAACACATTAAAAATCGAGCCTTTATAATTGTAATTGGTGTAAGTTTACGAAAATTAAATAAATCAGCATGTTGAAGCATAATAAGTAGGTCTGTTCTTGTACTCTAAAGTTTAAGTGCAATTTACCAGTTTTACAGGTTTAAGTCCGAGAAGTGTTTCCGTACTCGAAAAAATGGCAAAGTAGCCGAGAGAGTAGAAAATTTCCCCTCCTTGTTAAAAGTTGCAAGCTTATGTCCGAGAAATTTCTTCTGGTAAAAATGGTTAAAAGTGTTAAACAGCCTAAAATCAGCTGTTTACAAGGAAGCAAAGAAATTGCAATATATAAAAACTTCTTTAAAACTATTAAAATGGAATCCAGAAATATGGCAAAATGTTGAAAAACTAATATAAATGCAATAAATGCTAAAAATTGTAAGCATGTCGTCTGCATTGTCGATGTTACACATCAAGCCACGCTAGACAAACAATTTTATTTGACAGTTTGTTTAATTTTAGTCCGAGAAGCTTTCCCGACAGCGTTGCCAGATGGACGATGGAATCGTCATTTTGACGATTTAAGACCAAAATGACGATTGGACAATTTGAGATCACAAATGACGATGAAGAGCTCAAGAATTTATTAACATATGAATATTTTTTTTTGTATTAACAACACTTTAAATTGAAAACTAAAAATATTTCCCTACACTCAGAAAAAAGCTTATCGGAATATGATAAAAAAGGCATCATATTTAGAGAAAAATGGTATAGACTTTGCTCCAGAGAATGCTATTCTCTAATTTCGATACTAAAAATTCTCTAAAAATGATAAAAAGATTCCATGAAAAAGAAAAATATATCGTTTTTTGAGAAAAAACTTTTTATTTTTGAGAAAAGATTTGTTTTTATTGAAGAAAATACTTGTCTTAGTGAATTTTTTATCAAAATATAAGAAAAGTTTTTCATTTTTAATAAATTTTTCTCTATAAATGAGAAATTTTTGTGCGAGAAAAATACTTATCATTATTAGAGACATTGAAATATTTCCATTTCCTAGAAGTAAAGAAATATTTCTTCGAAAATGTGAAAATTTATTCTAATTTAAGAAAATTTTATTTGAAAAAGAGAAAATTTCTGTATCGAAAATAGAGAAATTTTTTACCGGAGCAAGGTATGTGTTTTTTTCTCAGTGTACTTACAATGTACAATGTTCAATATTTTTTTGTCTAAGAACACAGTAGATAAGTTTTTAAAACCACTGTACATACATTTTACGAAATGGAAATTATCATTAGCAAACACAATGATCATTTTTCAAAAAATTATGATATTTATTTAGGTATTTATGCTATATCAAAAGTTAAGAAATGTGATATACCTACTGATAAATTAGATGAGTTGATAAAGCATTATATTTTCTCTTACATTGACTTGGGCGATCAAAAAACAATTTTCGATTTCAAGAATATAGTTTCTCAAAAGAAATTTTTTTTCAAAAATAATTTTTTATAAAAAAAATTAAGAAATCGTTTAGAAAGCAATACTCTCAAAGGTATTTTGTTTGCAAAAGATCATCTGAAACTTAATAATTTTCCTTGTTTTAAAATTAAGCCACAATCTTAATAAATACAAGGAGAGAAAATTGAGCTGAAAACAATCCCTTAGCTTAGCCATAATATTCTTGATATCAAGCCATAATGCGATAATTTATCAAAAAAATTAATACGTTCATGTGACATAATGTATGTGGTTTTTGGTTTGTTGCTTAAAAAATTAATGTGCTCACTTGGTTCAATTTATGAGATTTTGGTATTGGGTATAAAAAACATGCACATTTGCGTCCAATGCATGTCATTTATGGATTGCGAATAAAACAAGTTGGCATGCTCTCATATGTCTAATCTTAGGAATTTCGGAATGTGAAATTTTATGAATTTTAATAATACTAGGCAAAAGATGACAAAATGTAAGTGGCTCAGGCATCAAAGGAACCGAAAAAATATTGACCAGACGCAAATTCAAAATTATATTTTCATTACCCTATAAATATTTGATCCTATTCGGACAGGAATTTTGTTCTGTACTTTTATATAAACAGCAAAAAAAACCAACTGAGAATTATGTCGTTCGTTTGTCATTTTTTTGATGAGCAAAAACAACAACAAAATATTTATTTTTATGATCAAGCCCAAGATGACACTTGTTAAGCAAAAATTTACGTGTTTATAAAAAAAATTTCAAGGCCTATTTGTTATGTTTTGAAATGGTTTTGAGCTCTATTGAGCTAATTTCATTTACAAACGCTTTGCGCTTAATTTAAGCCCATTTTTTCTATCCGTGTACGGTACGAAACTTCAACTCAACAATGTATCAGATAGAAGTTTTAATCAATATCTCTGTAGAAAAAAATGTATATAAATATATCTTATATAAGCCATATGTGAATATTAAGTCGTAGTGAAATGTATGGGATGAGATTTTTGCTACTAGGCGCGATGGAGAAACTGAAAATGTACAGCATTTTAAGCAACTTGGCCAAAGGATTCCGCTCTCTTGATTCGGCCAACTTTTTAAAAATAGCTTTTGATACGAATGCGTTTAAGAAATATTGGTTCAAGAGGATTTTTTGCTCATAAAAGGTGAACTCTTGTTCTAGATCAATTGATAGTGATAAGAAGTTACCATTAGCAGATGACAACAAATTCTGTATCCCGGGAACCAGTCTCCAGTCCAACATGTGCTGCATTATATAACTTAATTTGTACTCATGTTCCAGAGCAATAAGCTTAAAAATCAGTATTTTGCTTTTAGAAATCGTAGGGGCCATAGTGATTGAAAAAAAAAATTTAGGAAAAACTTTTTTTCTAGCAAAAAATCCTCTTCAACCAATTCATCTTAAACGCATTCATATCAAAAGCTATTTTTTAAAAGTTGGCGGTTCGAAATTCGTCGGAGAGCTGAATCCTTCGGCCATGTTGCTTAAAATGGTGTAAGTTTTCAGTTTCTCAATCCCGCTTTATAGAATAAAGTTTCACTACGCTTTAGTGAATATACATATATAAATGAATTTTATTTCATAATTTTAATATACTAATTTTTTATTTTTAAAAATATTTAATTTTCATTTTGCTTTAAGTAAAAATTTAAATATTTTGTACTGTGTGACGATTTTAGGACATAAATTACGATTTTTGGGATGGGAAGATGACGATTTTAAGACCTAAATGACGATTTTTTAAAAGCTTTTTGACGTTTTTAAGCGAAGAGTCTCTGGCAACCCTGTTTCCCGTACTTTTTTGATTTTTCTCTATCTGCGAGGGATTTTTTCTGATTTTCATGTTTTGACAGTTTTTATTTTTTTATTTTTAGTCCAAAAAGTACGGGAACAGACGTAGTAAAATTTTTTCCATTTCGAAATGGAAAAATAATTTCGTAAAGTAAAACTTGCTGTTTTCAATTGTGGAGAGTGGCAGTGTTGTATGTGTTATATACTGATAATAAAATTGTCTTCCGTGCAAACATTTGGAAGACGATTAGAAGATGAGACAATTTTGCAACGAGCTAGCTATTCGCCTAAGGGATCTTTAGAAGATGGATCTCTTTTTGAACGCCAAAGCGATGAATGCGCGATTCTCGAAAAATTTCAAAATCTTCCTTCGTTCATTCTGGCGATCGTTAGAAAATGGATCCCTTTTCGATCGCCTAAGCGATGAATGCGCGATTGACAAAAAATGTTCAAAATCTTCCTTCGCTCATTCCGGCAATCGTTAGAAGATGAATCGCTTTTCGATCGCCCAAGGGATGAATGCGCGTTACAAAAAATTTTCAAAATCTTCCTTCGCTTATTCCGGCGATCGTTGGAAGATGGTTTTTTACAAGGCTTTCAAAATCTATCATTAGAATATGAAGCAGGCTCTGAAAAATTGTTTAAATTAATCAAAAAATTTAACTTGTAAGCAACTTCATGGAAGTGCTTGTTCAAACTTGCAGCAAATTGAAACGTTCGACAACATTGCAACAAATCGCTGACGACCTCTGAAAGTGATGCCTGGTCACTTGACATGTCTTGTCAGCGAATCACTTTAGACCTCTTCCGCCGATTCGAGAGCGAATTACTGGCGAATCGCTTAATACTTTTCTCGGCGATTCGTTGGCGAAACTTCCCGGCGAATCGCTTAAGATTCCTCTCAGCGAATCGTTCTCGACTTTTCCTAGCGAATCGCCTAAGCCTCATCTCGGCGTTTCGTCGGCGAATTTTCCAGGGGAATCACTTAAGACTCCTCTTGACGATTCATCGGCGAATCTTCACTTGCTCTTCACTTGAATCGCTTTTATGACCTCAGCTGCTTACATTTGGCGAAACGCGGAAGACTCTCAGAAGAGCTCACCGGCGCACATAGGGGTATTTGGCTCGAAAAACCGCTCATTAATCAATTTCTCAAAATGTAAAGTTGAGAAGTGAAATTCTTTTCTAGCTTTTGTAAATAATCATTAAATAAGGTACCGTTCCGTTTGTTTTTTTAATTTTAATGCACACACTTCGTCGCAGCATCAGTTGAAACAATATTAAAGCATTTTGTTTTTAATATTGTGAAAAAAGTTTGTTGCTATGGAAGATTTTGCTGCAGGTGTGTACTTTAAAATAAAACTTTTTTATGGATATTGAAGCTTTATTTATATAGATATAGAATTTGTTATGAATGTATGAAAATGAGAAATTTTTTTAATATTTTTTTTTTTAGTAGGTATATTCCGTTTGTTATGTTATTTGGTGTTATTGGGTAACATTTTTGGTATAAGCTAATGAAGAAAAATGTCAAAAAGCAAAAACCGAAAAAAATGCTGCCCGAAACCACCCCCCCCCATATTTCATTGTCTTTGATAAGTGTCTAGTTTGAAGTCCAAAATACAATTAACGGGTGACATAACATTGGCCGTTTTTTTAAATTTACTTTTTTTATAATTTTGTATTTTAGTAAATATTCTTAAGATACTAAGAAAAAAATGTCATTGAAAAATTTTTACGGGTTCAAAAGTTGAAGCCGGATTAGTGAGAGCGTATTTTTATCTTTCCTTGCATTTTTCTGTGTTCACAAACTTTGAACGCGTTTATCTCGAAACCATGTTCTTCGTACTGGTTGGGGCACTAGCGGGTTCATTTTTTGAGGAATTTTTTTTTTGATTTTTTTGTATTTTTTAAACTTGATTCGCTATCTTACGACACGAGCTTTTTTTTAGTTTTTTTTTCGATTTTTATGAATTTTTAAAGTCAATATTTTTTTTTGAAAAACACACTTTCAAATTTGGAACATCACCAAAAAGTGAAAAAAAAAAATGTTAAAAAAAGCTCCTATCATACGATAACCAATTTTGTTAAGATTTAAAAAAGTCATTTTTTTCCCAATTGGACAATTTTTGCGACTCCCAGAGCTGCAACCACGAGGCCCCGTTTTTTTCTCTGCCGCCAGTTTGGAGCTCTATAAAACCATTTTGGAGTGAAAAATATATTTTTTGAATTTTTTTTCTTGTAATGTGTTCAATTCTCTACAATAATAAAAAATTTTGGAAAAATGTTTGTTTTTGACTGAGTTATGAATTTTTCAAAAAAAGGTCTGTTATCTCTGCCGCGAATGTTAAGTCCCCCCTTAAGAAACTTAATTTACACCTTGATTTGATCGAAACAAGCTTTATAGCCTTTTTCAAGTTCTTTTGGGTAAGTTTCATTTGCTTAGGACAAACAAATATTTTTGAGCGGTTTTTCGAGCCAAATACCCCAATGTGCGGCGATTGTTTCATCTTCCAAGCGATTCGCTGGAGATTCTCAGGCGATTGAAAATGTTTGCAGGATTATCAAAAAAAATATTAAAGCAATTTCTATTATTTCGCTCTTTTGAAAAATTCATCTGATACTTACTTACTTACTTAGATGGCGCTTACAACCGTTGGTCGGTTTTGGCCTGGTCTAAGAATTTTCGCCAGCCTCTTTTGTCGTGCGCTTGCTGGCGCCAGTTGGAAACTCCAAGCGTTGTCAGGTTATCCAATGCCTGGTCTTTCCAACGGAGATGCGGTCTTCCTCGTCTGCGTTGGCCACCGCTGGGTACCGAATCCAATATCTTTTTCGCTGGAGCTTCGTCGTTCATTCTCTCGACATGACCTAGCCAGCGAAGCCGCTCAATTTTAATACGCTTGACTATATCGATGTCGGCATATAGCTCATACAGCTCATGGTTCCATCGTATTCGGTACTCGCCATTGACGCAGATTGGACCATAGATCTTGCGAAGGATTTTTCTCTCGAACGCTCCCAAAGTCCTTTCATCAGAGCTGCTCAACGTCCAGGTTTGTGATGCGTATAGTAGGACGGGCATGATTATTGACTTATAGAGCGTCAGTTTTGTTCGTCGAGAGAGAGCTCTGCTTCTCAATTGCCTACTGAGCCCAAAGTAACACCTGTTGGCAAGAGTTATCCTTCGTTTAATCTCAATACTGATATCGTTGGAGGAGTTAATGCTGGATCCCAGGTAAACAAAGTCCTTCACTACCTCAAAGGAGGTGTTGTCAACAGTGACGTGGTTTCCAAGACGCTGGGACTGTTTGTTTGTTGACACAAGATACTTCGTTTTATCTGCGTTCACTGCAAGACCCATTCGACTCGACTCTTTTTCTAGCCTGGAGAATGCTGCACTGACTTCGCGCGTATTTTGGCCAATGATGTCAATATCATCAGCATACGCAAGCAGCATAACGCTCTTATAGAAAATTGTGCCGCTGCGTCTCAGGTCAGCAGCTCGGATGATCTTCTCCATTACTATATTAAAAAAGTCGCACGATAAGGAATCACCTTGTCTGAAACCTCGCTTGGTATCGAACGGAAGGGAGAGGTCCTTCCCGATTTTCACTGCACTGCTGGTGTTGTTCAGTGTCATCCTGCAAAGACGTATTAGCTTCGCAGGAATACCAAATTCAGACATGATGGCATATAGGTGACTCCTTATTGGACTGTCGAAGGCGGCTTTGAAATCGACAAAAAGATGGTGTGTATCGATTTGTTTTTCGAGGGTCTTTTCCAAGATTTGTCGGAGCGTGAAGATCTGGTCGATGGTGGACTTTCCAGGTCTGAAGCCACACTGATAAGGTCCAATCAGTTGGTTAACGATGGGCTTCAGTCTTTCACACAATACGCTCGACAGGACCTTATATGCGATATTAAGAAGGCTAATCCCACGGTAGTTGGAGCAAATGGTGGGATCGCCTTTTTTGTGGATTGGGCAGAGCACACTGAGGTTCCAATCATCTGGAATGCATTCTTCCGACCATATTCTGCATAGAAGTCTGTGAATGCATTTAAACAGAGCTTCGCCACCGGTCTTAAACAGCTCAGCCGGTAGACCATCGGCTCCTGCGGCTTTGTTGTTTTTAAGCCGAGCTATAGCTGTTAAGACCTCATTATAGTCGGGCAGCGGAACTTCAACGCTGTCATCCATAATTGGGGTTTCCGGGATATCATCTCCACTGGCGGGATTGTTGACAGCGTCGCCATTTAAAAGTCTAGAGAAGTGCTCCCTCCATAACATCAGTGTACTCTGGATATCTGTCACTAGATTCCCATTTTCGTCCTTGCAGGAAGAGGCTCCGGTCTTAAAACCATCGGCCAGGCGTCTTATTTTTTCGAAAAATTTTCGAGTCTCATTCCTGTCGCCATGCATCTCAATTTTCTCGCACTCACGCATTTCCGCCTCTCGTTTTTTTCGCCTGAAAATGCGTCTCTCTTCCCTCCTCTTCTCACGGTATCGCTCCTTAACAGCCTATCACCTCTTCGGCAGCCGTACGCATAGAGTGGGATATGTGCGTCCACTGTCCGCATATATCGTCGATCGGAGGAGTGCTTTCTTGAAGCAGGAGTGAGAGTCGAGTAGCGAAGGCTTCGGCCGTCCGTTTTGACTGCAGCTTGTCGACGTCTAGCTTTCTTTGTGTAGGATTGCGAGCATTCTTAGCTGCGCACAGACGTGTGCGGATCTTGGCTGCGACAAGATAATGATCCGAGTCTATGTTAGCACCACGGATCGTGCGTACGTCTAGTACACTGGAAGAGTGCCTTCCGTCAATCAAAACGTGATCAATTTGGTTGCATGTTTTTTGATCAGGGGACAACCAGGTGGCCTTATGAATATTGAGATGCTTGAATCTAGTGCTACTAACGACCATGTTTCGTGCTGCGGCGAAGTCAATCAACCTCATTCCGTTATCGGATGTGTTGTCGTGGAGGCTGAACTTTCCGACTGTTGGACCAAATATGTTTTCCTTACCCACCTTGGCGTTGAAGTCACCAAGCACGATTTTTATGTCATGACGGGGGCAGCGCTCGTATGCGTCTTCAAGGCGCTCGTAAAAACTTTCTTTGGTCTCGTCATCTTTTTCTTCTGTCGGAGCGTGCGCACATATTAGGCTTATGTTAAAAAATTTTGCCTTGAAGCGGATTATGGCAAGTCGTTCGTTCACAGGAGTGAATCGCAGGACATGATGCCGTATTCTCTTGCCAACTACAAATCCGCATCCAAACTCGTGCTTCTCCGCATGGCCGCTATAGTAGATATCACAGGATGCTTGCCGTAAGCAACCCTGTCCCTTCCATCGCATTTCTTGGATTGCAGTGATATCAGCATTATATCTTTCCAAGATATCAATCAGTTGGATAGAGGCACCATCCCAATTTAGGGTTCGGACATTCCAGGTGCATATCCGTAAATCATTATCAGTTTTTCGTTTGCGGTAGTCGTCATCAGATTTGGGGATCATTCTTTTATTCATTCTTAAACTTTTCATTGAAATATTTTTATTACATGGTGGGCTTCAAACCCAACGCACAACCTTTGCTTGATGACCAAAGGAAGCCCGCCGCTCAGATTCGCCGCCAAAGTATATCGGTATGATAGTTTTTTGACGTTTCCAGGAGACTCTAATACATAAAAAGATAAAAAGGAAAAAATTGTTCAAGTTTGCTGCCTCATATCTTCTGTATCATTTAAGATAAGAAGTTGAAATCAAGCTTTTTTTTTATACCCCCACGCGTACTGCGTAAGGGGTATATTAATTTTGTCACGACGTGTGTAACGCCCATAAGGAGGCGTGTTAGGTATAGAAAAGTATATATATTCTTGATCAGCATGACCACCTGAGTTGATTTAGCCATGTCGGTCTGTCTGTCCGTCTGTCCGTCTAATTTTGAAGCTATCGTGCTGAAATTCGGTATTTGAGCTTTTTTCTAAAAATCTAAGATCAAGTTCGAGAATGGGCTTAATCGCATGAAAACCACGCCTACCTCCAATATAACCCCAATATTGAAAACTCTGTAAAGAGGCTAATATTACAGCTACAATTCTGAAATTCGGTATTTGTATATTGTCAAAAATAAGGAGTGTACGAAAAATGAGCAACATCCACCACAAACACGCCCACCTCCCATACAACCCCAAAATTGAAAAATCTATAAAGAGGCTAATATTAAAGTTAGAAAACGGAAACTCGGTATTTAAGTATTCTATATCAAAACTAAGGTGTGTTAGAAACATGGGCGTCATCCACCTTCTAACACGCCCCCCTCCCATACAACCCCAAAATTGAAAACCCTATAAAGAGGCTAATATTAAAGGTACAAAACGGAAACTCGATGTTCGTGTATTCCATGACAAAACTGAGGTGTGTTAGAAAAATGGGCGTGATACACAAACTAACACGCCCACCTCCCATACAACCCCAAAATTGAAAACGTTATAAAATTACTTATATTTAAGTTGTAGGAAAACAATTTGATATGTATGTATTTTAGACACATAAAAATAATAAAATCTCTCAAAATCTCATAAAAAAGCTCTCCAATTTAAGATTCTTTTACCTTTAAGAATCGGCCGTGGGGGTATTTTAACTTCGGCCCAGTCGAAGATATACCTTACTAGTTTTTTTTTATAGCGTTAATGTCGCTTTAGTTTTTATCAAAACCAATTATTTATAAATCGAATTTTGAGCACTCACTTGCATGAAGCGGCGCCTCTGTGCGCCCCCTTCTTCTTACCAAAAATAATTGTGTTTAAATCAACATCAGTAGCAGTTTCATTTTACAACTAAACAACATAATTTTCAATGTTGTGTTTTCCTACAATAATTCTTTTTAATTGTGGGCAATTTTATCTAGCTATCAACGAAATGAGCTGATTATATATGAAAAGCGTTAATGTGTCAAATATATGTATTTGACTCAATTTGAAAACAAGCCACGAATTGACAAAAACTGAAATAGACTGTGAAAACACTTAATTTTTTCATATCCATTTAACTCATTCATACTTAAATTGAGTGCTTGAATAAAATTGATGATGATTTAATTTTAATTTGTATATTTTCGTTTAAATAATCATTATTTTTGGATATCATTTCTTTACGCTTGTGCGAGCATATGAAATGCTATCCATATTTAGTAATATAAAAGGGCTACATTTTGACCAGTTAGTTAAAAGTGAACAACCCATTCAAACAACTATTAAAATGCAGAAATCTTTGGCAGTTCTATTGCTAGTTAGTGCTTTATTGTGCAGCTTTGTGGTGAGTTAGTAGAGCGGCGGATGTGTGAATATTTTATAGCTCACTTACCGGTAATAAAAATTTTATTTTTATTTAAAGGCTTCATATCCGCAAACTCAAAATTGTCCTCCACCTACACCAGGAACAAAACCACCCCAAGGTAAGAAATATGGCAGAAATTGTAGACAGCATTAATATAAAATATCATGCATTGTTATATAGGTTGTCCTCAACCACCGAAAGGACCTCCTTCACAAGGAAGTGGACCTCCTCCACAAGGAAGTGGACCTCGTCCAGCTGGCAATGGGCCTCCTCCACCAGGGCCACCTCCATCTCGTCCAGCAGGAAATGGACCTCCTCCATCTGGTTCTGGATCTCCTCCACCACCAACAGTTGCATGAGGCTAACATGGTTTAAGTTATCAACGCTATCATTCATTCTTAAAGTAATTTATGTAGTGTTGCAAACAATAAACAGAAGTTCAAGCATAATATTTGGTTTTTCTTAACGTATCAGATGAAGGAGATAAGGGGGCGATCTTCACATGGCAACGTGTCTGACTGCCTCAACTTGGCGAGGCCAGCATTATCCATGTCGAAATCGTCTCAAGTCGACTCAAACCTCCGCGTGGTGTTTGTTTTCTTGTACTATTGTTTTTTAAAATGTGCGTTTTTATTTTTGTTTGGCGTAAAATGTTTTTAAAAATATTAATTTTAGACTACTTTATCATTGTAAATCGTTCGTTGCTGTTTCTAAAACGTTTCGTTTTACTTTTGTATTTTAAAATATGCGTTCTCATTTATGTATGGCGTAGAACGTCTTTGAAAATATTCATTATAGCTTACTATATCATAGAAAAACGTTCGTTTTCGTTTTTAAAACGTTTCATTTTACTTTTGTATTTTAAAGGAAAGATTTTCACTTTTGCATGGCGTAGAATGTTTTTAAAATAAACATTTTACTAACAATTTTTAAAATGTGCGTTTTACTTTTTTTTTTTTTTTCTCAGTGAAATTTGGACACCGAGTACCTTTCATAGGGAGAAAGAACATGAGGGGTGTAAAAAAGTGGGCGGAAGTATGTGGGCGTGGCACTCTATAATAGCTTCTAAACGCCTGAACCGATTTCATTGAAATTTGGCATGAAGGTTCAACTGCTCGCAAAATAAAACATAGGCTATAAAAAATTCCAAAGAATTCCAAATGTATTATTAGTTTTATCCCACTCTATAGTATAAAACTTGCATTTCCATTCAAACAGCTATTTTACTCCAAAATAGTTTAATTTTTATGCCATAAATTTATAAAAATCATATATTTATTCCAGTTATGCACACGAGAACCTCACGGAGCCACTCGGTTTTCACGTACAAGTCGAGTTTTCGAAGCTACTGAGCTACATAGATACTAGCAGACAAACAGTTGGCGTTTGTTTTTCAGTCAGTAATCATGTTATGCGCAAATAGTTCCGTTCATGATAGAATAATCTTACCAGTTAGTGTTGACAAATGTTGATTCTCTCAGCTACAAGTAAACGAACCCTTGTCAAAAACAGCTGTTCGTTGTTATATTCGTTGGCCACATTCAGCTGTGTCAACTGTTGTGACAGCAAAACATCGGAGAGCGCTATTATTGGTATTGAAGTTTCAGAAAAATTATCAAGTTTATGAAATATCAAGCTTTGTATCAAACACGAATGGAAATTTTACCGACAAATTAAAAATTTTCTATTTTTAAACGCATTTTAATGCACAACTTCATATTATGTGCATCAAGATTTGACTTAGCAGTTGGCAACTGTTGGGTACGCTGAATGTGACCATTGAAAATTAATTGTATGCTATGACGGATTGTGAGCGCTCTCTTTCTTGTTATATTTTTTGACAAACGTCCGTTGCCAACAGAAACGTCAATACTACCTTGGAGTAATTATATCATGGTTCCGATGAAAATTTATTGGTACACACATATTAAGACAAAAATATTTCGCTTGAATTGGAAGCTCAGCCAACATGATTTTTGATGCAAATTTCTGAGTACAATTTTTTATTCTTAATTTTTCCTGTCAAATTGTTTTTGAAAATATAAAAAAACAATATATCATGAAATGATCAATTGATATCTTAATATAATTCTTTATTCCTTATTCCTTATGACTTTAAATTTTTATTTATTTTTATTTATTTATTTTTACTGTGCATTAGAGTGTCCCTTAAGTTTCAAGTTCAATATTTTTTTATGCATACCATCTTAAAACTTTTGTAATTAAGCAACATTGTCTAGAAAAAAATATTAGCCCGATTTTTAAACGATAACCCGTGCCGATTTGCGATTAAATCTTGTCCATATAACTTGCGCGTATAAACCGCTGTGACCTATTGGTGGCGGTCAAATAATCTTTGGTCACGTTTTTTTTTTTATTTGCTGAGCTCTGTGACGAAAGTTTAATATGCTGACAGTGCTGATAATGAAACAACAACAATACGTGACCGTAACGTGCCATTGATCGCCAGCATACTAATTTCAACGTTACTCAGAAAATCCAAACGCCACTTACAAATCTATTATACGAGCTTTGTATGTATTTGGTCATACAAAACTTAACGCGATCTGTTGAATTTAGATTTCTAAAAAATAAACAAAATATTTTTCTTGGGACTGCCCAGCCATAAAATAAATGTTGCAAAACTACCCTCTAATTGACAAGTTCTCCCTCTTTAATTTTATAATATTCGCGAAGTCAAGCTGGCTGTCAGTGAAAGTGCAAGTCTTGTGGTCAAAGAATGCATTATATATTGGGAAAAAGCAAGAAGTCCTACTAAAGCATTTCCAAACTGCATGAAGAAACTTGTTGAATTATATTATGTTTGGAGAGAGTTGCAAAAAAATAAGAAAACTCAGGTCACGTTCAAGAACTGTGAAAATAGTTTTAAAATTGACCTTGATAACTTGCTTGGTATCGCTGATGCTTTTGAGAGAATGAATATAAGGGAAGAAAAAGTTGACCGGGATTCAAGCGGTCGTAGAAGCTCTAACTAGCAGCGATGATTTCTCCATTAACAAATCCTCAATTCAGCGAATTCGTACTCAGTCAAGAAAATCCAGGGCAGAAACAATAAAAACTGACTTTCAAAACAATGTGCCTGACGTAGTCACAGTCCATTGGGATGGAAAACTATTACCCGGATTGGAGGTATGAACTTCAAAAGAAGAACGTTTGCCAATTATTGTAACATTTGACGACAGAGAACAGCTTCTTGCAGTGCCAAAACTACAGAGTTCTTCTGGAAAGTATCAAGCTAAGGCCATTTCAACTGCTTTTTTTGACACGAGTATTCATAATGCAGTACAAATAATGTGCTGCAACACAACAGCTTCGAATACTGGCCGTTTCAATGGAGATTGTGCTGTTTAAGAGCATACTTTGCAAAGAGAATTGTTGCTTTTCCCGTGTCATCATCATGTTTATTAATTAGTTCTAAAAACTGTTTTCGAAACCAAGATGAAGCAAATTAGAAATAGCCCATATATTCCCATTTTTAAAAAGTTCAGGGCAATTGGAAAAAATCAATTCCAGTGACATTGAACTTTTTCTTGACTTCATAAAAAACATGTTGCCGAGGCAAACATTACATCTTTGTTAACGTTTTATAAGGCAGAACTAGACAAAGGTTTAATAAGAGATGATTACCGCGAATTGGTTGAACTATGCGTAGTATTTTTGGGAGGAGACACGGTAAAAACATTAAAACTCAGACCCCAGGAGCTATGCATCAGGCACGACGAATGGCGAGAGCAATCTTTTCTTTAAAAATATGTTTTCTTCAGCCATAATTCAAAATTATTGCGAAGGATTAAAATGCCCTAAAATAAATTTACTTATTTATCATCATTGTGAACGTAAAATCTTGGCTCGAATGCACAGTTGCGACTAAAGCAGTCAACCAAGATTTGAGCTTTTCGAAGGCGGTAAAAGAGTACGATTATTTTGACAAATAAATTCTGAAGCTTCTGTAAGGAAGTTTAGCCATCACTTGTGGCACTTATGTGAATAGACAATCATTCAATCACTTTTCGATGATGAGGTTGATAACACTGTGACGCAATATTCAACTTTTTGACTCCAAACAAAAAAACACTTATCCCAGCCGAAAGTACTCGATGAGAGGAGAAAAGTAATTTCTGGATTTTGCTAGATTGGTTGCCGTTCGTTTTTTTATGAGCCTCTATAGTTTTTTCGCCAAATTCGATTTTGAGCACTTTTTTGCAATTTTCTTCTATTTTTCGCATGGCCATAGCTCGAAAAATGCTGTGAATTTTTTTTTGTAGTCTTCAGCAAAGTTGTAGCTCTTGACTTGGCCAACAAAAACGCTGAATATATTAAGTCGGAAAAATTTCATCTTCATGCTCAAAACCCCAAAAATGTCAAAAAAATTACCACTTTTTTCACCGATTTTGTCCGTTTTTCGACTACAGCTCTTGAACTATTGAAAATTTTACCAAAAAATCAAGTGAAGAAATGTAGCCTATAAAATTATGAACAACTTTCCATTACATACTAACTTCATACGACCACTCCTTGATACGGATTTTGCCATACAAATGTAGATATAGCAAAGCCTCAATACAAACTATAGAGGCTCATAAAAAACGAACGGCAACCAATCTAGCAAAATCCAGAAATTACTTTTCTCCTCTCATTGAGTACTTTCGGCTGGGATAAGTGTTTTTTTGTTTTGAATTTTTGTGTTGCACTGTGTAACCAAACTGCGCTGTGTCCAGGAACACAGAAATTTGTATCCGGACTGTAAAAAACCCACTTTAAAGAGAAGCTACCCTGGCTAATTATGTTTCTGAATAAAGATAAATATTGGCCTTATTTTAATTTAAAAACTCTTATTCACTTAATTTGTTTCATTTATATAAGTTGTTACAAAGCAGATCGAATATTAGGATAAAACACGATTTTTAATCATATATGTTGCTCGGTCGGCACGGATTTCGATCTTGCTAGAAAGATGAAATTTCATATTTGAGTACGTTTTAGCATTTATAAAAAACTAGTGTAAGAGCCCATCCTTCGACGGGAAGGAACCATTTATGGTACAAAATGCGAAAAAAAATTTATTGGATTTATATACAAAGGTTTTTATTTGAAAACATTTTTATTAAATTATTTTGATAAAACTTCTTTATATACAACATATCTAGTAAAAAAATGCTTAGAATTTTTAACCTTGTCCCTTGCCATCTATAATGCTTAGTTTAACATCATCAGCCCGCTAAAACTGCCCATGACTAAATACCAGTTCTTTTAGAAAAACTGCTACTTTTTGCAATATTAAACCTTGAAATTGTCAGTTTAACTGGAAATTGTCGCCTCCGGAGAGTGAAAGGCAAATCTGTGTTTGTCGGGGCCAAATCAATTGTAGGTATGAAAACTATTTCATGTTCGCCAGTGCGCCTGTCAATACCTGTGCGATGATTAATTAAGTTTTTAGGTTTTTCAAAACTAGCCACCTTCCATTACAGATATCTCTTTTGGTATTCAAATTTCGAAAAAGTATTATAATACTTCCAATTTTGAGGTTTAACTTATGCAGTGGCATTCCAGAAGGATAAAATTCATTCAAAAACTCGGCAGGGTAATTTTGTTTATCGTTATCATCACTGTCTTCAGTTTAATCCGTGCTCAGATCTCTCACTGTGTCACCAACTAAAATATTTAGAACTTGATCGTTGACTTCGTTCACATCGGAATTTTTTGGGCACAGGATAGCAATTTTGGAATAACGGTTGATGTTATTCGGACTCAAAGTATCGCCAAAAATCTATTTAATCCTTTCAATGGATTTGTCCATTTTATTGGACACTTTAGAAAAATTTTTTTTTATTTTCCAACGTCTTTTCTAAAATCAAATAGGTTGGTACTATGAAATGAAGTTGTGCTAACATGACAAAAATAATTTTAGGGAGATATATACCGTTTTACTTAGTTAGATTTTCGATTTTATGCCCAACAGAAGCCTTTAATATTTTTATAACGCGTGTTAATAAATTTTGCAAAAAAGAAGGAATTATTGTGATTGGTGTGCAAAGTATAATTTTTTTTTTTTATAATAACAATTGCATAAATAACGCATTTGCATTTGTTGCCGGTTGTTTTAGTTGAACTAAAATATTATAATACAACGTTATCATGGTTTTGTCCATTATATAAGACAGCCTGCCAAAAGCAAAGCAGCTCATTTAAAAATCAGAGGGATGTTTTTTAATCTTTTTATTGCTTAAATGATGGGAATATAAGCTCAAAAAAATTGCCCACGATTATTCTAGGCAAGCCATTAAAAGGGTTAATAAGCGAACCTTTACAAACAAAATGATCGGGAATTTCTATGATATCTTCATCTCTATTTCCTAACTTGAGTAGCCAATCGCTTAAACTTGGATCAGAAGACCGAACATTGTGATTTAATTCTAGCAATTTCAATTGACACCAACGTCACTGAATGTAATAATTGCTGTTTAGTTTATGCAGACCGAATAGGTTGCGGTTCTGTTAATTAAGAAGCACTGTAATAACAAGACATGATATTTGATGTATAGTAGTTGAGGAAAATGATAATAGTCTTCAAGTACAAAGATTTCCAAAACATACTTTAAGAATAGGTGCTGGTCCAGACTGAACAGGTTCTAAGAAGTATAGTAAGTACAAAGATTTCAAATGGATAATTTTAGAACAGGTTCTGTTCCAGGATGAACAGGTTTTAAAAAGTACAGTACCTACAAAGATTTCAAATAGATAATTTTACAACTGGTCCTGGTCCAGGCTGGTGGTGACCGTGGCGTGTAGGTTAAGTGTGTGGCTTAGCACGCTCGGAGCCCGAGTTCGATCCCCAATCGCGGCGAAAAGTTTTTCAAATAACAAAATTTTTCTGATCGGTCACCACCTCTCTGCAGACAATGACAAACCTCAGAGAGTAAATAATACCATATAAAGCTTCTTGAGAACATGAGCCGTTCGGAGTCGGCATAAAACATGTAGGTCCAGTTCTCGGTTAATTGTGTGCAAACATTTAATAACACACACAACACAATTGATCATAAGAAGCTCGGTCAAAGTCCTTTCAAGGGCTGAAATGGCCAATTTGTTTTTTTTTTCCTGGTCCAGGCTGAACAGGTTTTAAAAAGTATAGTACGTACAAAGATTTCAAATGGATAATTTTACAACATGTTCTAGTCCAGGCTGAACATGTTTTACGATATAGAGCACGGAGCAGGACGCTTGTCTTTTATATATTAAGATGTGGAGGATATGCATTTCGAATTTACAAAAAAAAAAGAAAAAAATTGGTAATATAAGTGACACCTTACCGTGCAGAGATGCAGGACTTTAGACCATGCCCTCTTGAGAAGTTTGTCGTAGCCTGTGGTTTCTCTCTTTATCTGTATAGAGAAGTCGAAAAAAACTGATCTCAAACATTCCCATATTTATAACCGGTGATATGTCGGTTTTTTCTATCTTTTCATTAAATATCTTTCAGAGTCATTAATTAATATATCTTTTATATAAGTTATTGCTGGATATACCGGGTTTCTATTCAAAACGCTTTCAAGTTTTTTAAATACATATATCTGTGGTCAACATTTGAGCATCATCAAATCTTTTGCTTGAAGCCTTGTTATGCCTACTATCAAACAACCAAAGTTTGCTTTAATGAATGCCAATTCTGTTCAAATATCTTTAAAATTAATCAGATTCTTAACTTGTCATATAGCGTTTGCATCTTCAGCATCAAGTTGCTGTAACCAATGTATCAAAAAGGTTGGCATAACAATTTTCTGCTTCAAGCCTTGTTCCTCTTCTGGTTATGCAGCTTTAATATGCACAGAATTATATAGATTATATTATGTCTTTTAATTAATATAAGTAGAACCAAATTTTTTGCATTGAGATTTTTTTGCAAGAGTCAGAACCCAGAAAAATTGCTCGAATAGCCAAAGAAGAGTTTATTGTTCTTACTAATTAGCACTTAATCATTGAAATTATTAATTTTGGAACTTTTTGTGACTGCCCTTTATTTCGAGCTATGAGCTTGACCAGTCCGACCCCATCACTACAACTGAAAACCACTCACATTCACCGCTAAACAGTTTTGTACAATCCGCTTTGCTGATTCTATTTGCTGTAAACACTTCCCTCTGTCACTTCATACACACTTGCTACTCCTCTGCCTCTATCGCACTTGCGTTGCCTTGAAACAACCGATTATCCTGACGCTTTAATCTCAATAATTCACTTTGGTCCAAGCATTGCAGCAGCTTTGTAAGGATTCGGCCACTAAATCAACAGTTACAACGAGTGTTCATTTGGAGCACGACTTATCGCACACATGACATCAAATCATGTTCCCAGCTAATAATAAATTTATGTTATGACCTATGAGTGTATATGTGGATGTTGTGTTTGTGTTAGTGTGAGTGTATGTATGTATGTGTGTTTGTATGAGTGTCCATATGTAGCCATGGGTAGACGAAATAAAAGTCAAACAGATTAATTTATACGCATTGACTTTATGACCAGAGCAATGTTGTTGCCACCCACTCTTACACAAACTCACACATATATGTCTGCACATAGCAGTGTACATATTAAGACACACATACCACGGCTCAATTTAAAGGATAATCAAATGGAGTGCGGGTTTGAAATGTTAAAAAAAGGCAAGAAAAAAAAGAAAACAAAAAATATAAAACAAAAACGCGACATGCATGGCATAAAAAGTATTTCAACTAACAACAACAACAAAAACAACAACATCAGCAACAACAACAAACGCAAAAGCAAAACAACAAATGAAGGCAAACAAAGAATTATGAGTTGTCTCTGCAAGGACCTTTTTGTGTAGTAGGTAATTTTTTTTTATCCGCTTTACATTGCTTCTCAAATAAATGTAATTTTGTTGTTGTTTGTTGTTGTTGTCAACAGAGAATTTTTTATTACCACGGCGTAATTTATTTGAAACTTTGTTAAGCTTCGTTTTTTAGACTGTGTGTGCGACCCATACTAAGCAGCAGCAACAGCAATAGCAGCAGCGTTAGCAGAAGAAGAAACATCAGCCAGGACTGTAGCGATAGCAAATATTACCAACATATGTTTTGGTTTTTTTTTTTTACTTTATTTTTATTTTGCTGAATTTGTATGGCATTTTAAATGAGCTGCTCTAATAACAAGGCATGAAAGGACATTCAATGAATTAAGGAGCACTCTCTCCATATGTGTGTGTGTGTGTGTGTTTGCGTTTGTGAAAGCTTTTAATGGATCCTACCAAATGGCAAGAGTTGGTTGTAAGGTGTGCTACATTTAAAACGGGCAGAAAGAGAAGATGATAGAGAGAAGAGTGTAGATGCACTAAACGTAGCTTTCTAAGTGAGACATTTTAAAGTAAAACTTAAAAAAAGCAATAAATATAACAATATATTCTAGCAGCTCTCCGCTTGTAGTAACATTCTAACTGAAAACGCTACAAAAAAGTGGTTTCTTTGTTAAAAGTTTACATGGAAAGTAAAGTTATGTTGCCTGCCTTGTTCGCAAAAGCTCTTCAAGGTCAACTTGGTAAAAAAGTTGTAATTTTTTGTGTTCAGCTCGTTCCAGGTACATTTAAAAGTTCATTCAACTTTGGCTTGACAGCAAAGTTTGGTTTTGAAAACAACTGCCTAAGCCCTCAAGTAGCATCGTCAAATGCACATTCAATAAGCTAAGGCCTCAATATCTGCACTCTAAATATATTTATATACTTATAATTATGGACAGTTGAGTAGAAAACCTAATTATGGCCTTTTCCAAAACGGACTTTATAAGTAGGTCAAACTTTTTCTTGACTTTGGCTATTTTTCGAATGCTAAAATATATTCATTCTTAAGCAGCTGTTGTCCAGTTGCAAAGGTACAAAATTTTAGTTTACAACAAGTGATGTGCTTTGATGAGCAACCCAGCAGGGAAAAGTACTCATGAAATATTTGCACTTTCTATTTTTGAAGACACAATACAAGAAGTCTAAAATTGGTCTCTAAGATGTTCAGATAGTTATCTTGCTTCATTATTTCATAAATTTTTTGAAATGGGTTTTCAGCATTTGGTTGAGCGAGTGCCTATTGTGAGCGAGCACTATATCAAGTAAATGAAATTATAACAATCGCCTCTAAAAATTAAAAGATATTAGCAAAAATATACACTTTACTCACTTTTCAAATTTAATATAAAACAAGTAAGGAAAGTCTAAAGTCGGTCTAGGTCGACTATGAAATACCCTAAACCCACTTTCCAAAAACAAAAATATTTTTATTGTAAATGGACATCTCCGTGGGCGGATGAAGCCTATTTAAATGTTGATGAAAAATTTACACATACCAAGTTTTATTCCTGTAACTCACAGTTAATGCCTTTATTGTGCTTTCGCTATGAGAGGTGGGCGTGTTCATGGACGGATTACTCCCAATTTTTGAACACACCTTAATTTTGGTATAAAATACATACATACCAAATTGAATTTCTCTACGAAAACATAACCTTAATTATTGAGTTTTAAACTTTTTGGGTTGTATGGGAGGTAGGCGTGTCCGTTGGCAGATGACGTCCATTTTTCAAAACCATCGTTGTCTTGTCATAAAAAACATATGTGCCAAATTTTAGCTCTGTATGTTAAACATAGGCTTATTTATAGCGTTTTCAATTTTTGGGTTGTATGGGAGTTGGGCGTGTCCGTGGACGGATGACGTCCATTTCTCAAAGACATCTTTGTGCTTGTATAAAACACATACATATCAAATTTTATTGTTGTAGGCTAATTATGAGCTGAGTTGTATGGGAGGTAGGCGTGTCCGTGGGCGGATTCCAAAAATATTCAATGGTGCAGATCCTTGGGTGCATGTGACCATGTGTATCAAGTTTCATCCAATTATCTCTACTCCTTCTTCTTATCCTGTGTTTACGGACAACACACAGACGTACGGACGGACGAACGGACGTACGGACATGAATAGCGCGACTCATGAGGTGACGCTGATCAAGAATATATATACTTTTATGTACCGGACTCGCTTCGTTCTATGCGTTACAAACGTTTGCACAAAGCTAATATACGCTCACCTTCCAGGCTTAGGGTATAATTAACGGTTTTTCTTCTTAACGATTTTTTTAGAAAATATAGCATTAACAGCTTTTTTGTCTGGCGTGACGTTACCTCAGAATATCATTAAAAGCAAATCATAATTTTACCGTTAATTAATATTTGTTTGCTCTTTTGCATTTATTTTGCGGTTAGTTGTTGTTGTAGCAAAAGTTTTACACAAGAGTGCAATTTCACAATTACTTTAAAAAATGGAAATTGGAAAGAGAAAATGCTCATAGAAATAAACAAAACTGACCAAAACTTTAACTTTTACTTGGTAGATATCTTGACATCGCAATATGGGAAAAATTTTAACTCTTTACTTAAATTAATTTGGAATATTTTTCTGTAATAATACAAGTAAAAAAAAAATGTTGGTTAATTTTTAATTTTTTTTTTCATGGTAGACTTCTCTTTGGAAATGCCCATATATAGAAAAAAAGTATATAAGTCGAGAGAGAATTCTTGAATTAAGAATAATCCAAAATATGTATTAACAATTTGTTTTTTTTTTTTTTTTTTTAGACACACGACGCCATACAACTTTTGAGTGCGAAGTTAACTTATTCTAGTTAGATTTTTTAATACACGTAGATATAAATTATATATGAAAAAAAAATAAATTGAATCCGTCTGGAAAACTATTTCTTTGTTGAAGTGGTCTCTGACATATAAAATTTTTAAAATTACACCAACTTTGGAAGTGATTTAAAAAAAAAAAATACACAATTTGATAGTTTGTTACTTTTTCAGTATAAATAATGCTTTGTTGTAAAGACAAATAGATCAAAGTATCTGCGAATCTTTACAATAAATACATAAAATGCATTCAGAATATATTTTATTTTATTTATCATTTTATTTAATTTATCATGATACCGGTACTAACGGTATCATTATGCCTCTATTTTTTTAACCAAAAAGTGTACAAATTTCTCCAAATTCGAAAGAGATAAAAGAAAAAAAAAAATAAATAAAAAATTACTTCCTCAAGTTTTATTTTGTTTGTACAAATGTAAAAAATATTTTACAAAAAATAAACGAACTTGAAATAATTGCTTATCTTTAAAACAAATGCATTTTTGTTGTAATACCTTGTTAGCGAATTTTTTAAGTTGTAGCAAAGAATAACAGATAACCAAGCCATAGCTAGAGAAATATTGCTCGGGGAACTACAAAATAAGAAATAATAAAATTTGAGTAAAAGTACAAAATTTTGAAGAGTTTTAAAAAATATTTATTTTTAAATTTTTAAGCATAAATTGCATAATTTTTGCCCAATTTAGTTCGTTTTCGCTCCAACTAGTTGTTCCATTAAAACTATTAGGTGTCCTGAATTGCATTATTTTGGGATGATTTTTGTGGAAATATATCGGCTTAACGATTTCGTTTATATGAAAGGTGTATGTATTAGTTGGCCGATTTGATTCTTTTTCGCAACTACAAGTTGTTCCTATAAAATAACTTGATGCACCAAATTGCATTACTCTGGGATCTTTCTTTGGTGAAATAAACCAAATTACCGATTTCAGTTATACTTATGAGAGGTGGAACTTTTTTGATTGAAAACCAAATTTCGTTTTTTTCGCACCAACTAGTTTTTTCTCTAAAAGACTTAAGAGTACCAAATTGTATTGCTCTGGGATGCTTTCTTTCGGAAAAAATCCAGTTTAAAAATCCGATTTCGGGTGTATTAAATGGCAAATTAGTTGGCCGATTTGGTTCTTTTTCACACCAACTATATTTTTCTATAAAAGAACCAGGTGTCCCAAACAACATTGCTCCGAGGTGGTGTTTTGAGAAAATATACCAGATTACCGATTTCGGTTATATGATAGGTGGGTGTATTAGTTGGTCGACTTGATCACACTTTTGTGAGAACTCTTTTCTTATCAAAGAATATATTTTGACTAAGTTTCATGATTCCACGTAAACTTCTTCTATTTTTGGCCGCTCTTTATATGGGATCGTTGCACTGTGCGGCGTCGGATCGATAAATTCGGGTCCTCTATCATACTCACGTCCACAGTGGCGATTACTTCTTCCTTACACATGGTACGGGCTCGATTAAGATGAATAGTATCCAAAAGAGCAAATGTAGTCATGAGTCGATCATGACCACATGATCGTATAGTGTATTAGTGGCTCAGGTGGACGATTATGCGTACCGTAAGCTTGACGAAGTGCTTTAATAGTTTGGCGAACAAAGTGTGAATTTTAGATTTGGATTTACCAGAGTATACTTAAAAACTCACAGACGCTTAACCAGTATGACAGTTAGTTTGACAGTTATCCCTATAGGAAGTTCTACACCTCTAAAAAACACCATTTTTATAAGAATTATTTTGGCTTTATTTTATATGATTTTTTCTTTAAAGCTTTTACTTTTCCTATTACTATTTACTATTTACTATTTACTATTTTACGAAAGTTTAAATAAAAATTAGTATGTAAAGAATCAAACAAGAAATTAATGAAAAAACTTTTCGATTTGCAAGAAATTCAAACATTTACTCATTTATGGTCTCCATTTTGCATACCAAATTTCATTCTGATAGTTTAAATATGTATAATATATTAGGTTTTTGAAAAAGTTTAGTTACAAATTCTTGCCAGATGGTTTTTAAATTTAGTTTCTCTGGTAATATTCTTAGTTATTTATATTATCTCTTAATAAGCTTAATTTTGTTCACAAAAAATAAGCAAGACTGGCACATAAATAGCGTGGACGTTGCTATCGAACTAGGCATTAATCACCAAACAGTTATCAACCATTTAAAGAAAGCTGGATACACACAAAAACTCGATTATTGCGTGCCACATGAGGAAACAGCGAAAAATTAAAGTGACTGAGTATTCCTTTGCGTATGACTGCTAAAACAAAATGAAATCGAACCAGTTCTGAAGCGAATGATTACGAGCGATGAAAAGTGGATCACGTACGAGAATAATGTACGAAAAAGATCATGGACGAAGCAAAATGAAGCTTCGTAAACAGTGGCAAAGCCAGGATTGACACTAAGAAAGGTAATGCTGTGCGTCTGGTGGAATTGGAAGGTAATTGTTCATTATGAGCTTTAACAGGTTGGTCAAACGATTCATTCTGTTCTCTACTGTCAATAATTAACGAAATGGAAGCAAGTAATTCAATTAAAATGGCCAAAACTGATCAACAAACAAATAAAGAAAGTCTAAAATCGACTATGAAATACTCTAAACCTACTTTTTCAAAATACAATAATAGTATTGAAAATGGTCGTGTCCGTATTTTATATACATTTCAATTTTGATGAACAATTTACACATACTAAGTTTTATTCCTACATTTATGCGCTCCAAATTAGAATATGCATCGTTTATCTGGAACCCGTTTTATTCTATAAATGCTGCTCGACTAGAAAAAGTACAAAAAAAAAGTTCCTACATTTCTCACTTAGATCTTTAAACTTTGTTGATCCGCATCCTTCTTATAACGTACGAATTTAAACTATTTTATTGGTTTTTTGTTTTCTTTGAATATTCGTGTACGGCATCCATGTTGTATTCTTTCGTCTCTAATGTACTGTAGAATGTGAAAGTTTATATGTCCGTGATGGGTTGCATAGGCATCCATGGGGATTTCTTATTGGCGGGTCACTATTACAAAAACTCTGTATCTCGGTTAATATTGACACTAGGGTACTGAAATTATACAGAAATGGAGAGATTGAGTACAACGTACGACGAAAAAAAGGGATGGATTATCCATAGGTCGTGGCACTTTTAATAAAATTACTTTCTTCGATAAATATTCATACTAAGGTACTGAAATTCGGTAAAGGTGTAAGTATAACTATTACAAATCACGGAAAATAAAGTAAGTGGGACTCAACAAAGGAGCGTGTCACTATAAGAAAAACTCTGTAAGTTGGTTTATATTCTTACAGGGATAGGAATTTGGTGAATTGATACAGTTTTCAAAATATCTCTAGAACTGTCAAACATGGAGGTGAAATATAGGTATATATTTTATAAAAAGTTTTATGTAAAGTTTTTATAAAGAGTTTTTTACCATATAAAAAACAATTTTGAAAATTTAAGAGAGTATGAAAAGTTAATGTCTCAAAATATATTAAAGTTTTAATATTTTTCAGCTTTATAGGCACATATTTCGTAAACTTAGAAAGATAATTCAACTTTGGGCTTACAAATTTTAATAAATTATATATTAAATATAAGCAGCAGCTTATTTAATGAGTTATCAATTTTTGGGCTGTATAGTGTTTTCAGAGGTGGGCGTGTCCGTGAGCAGATTTTTCGAAGACATCTTTGTGTTGATATAAAATACATGCATACCAAAATTTATTTATGTAGGTTTAACAGAAGCTTATTTGTTGAGTTTTCAATTTTTGCATTATATGGGAGGTGGGTGTGTTCGTGGGCGGATGGCACCCATTTCTCAAAAACATCTTCGGTTTGTTATAAAAACATACGAACCAAATTTTATCTTTCTAGGTTAAACATAAGCGTATTTATGCATTTTTAAATTTTTGCATTGTATGGGAGGTGGGTGTGTTCGTGTGCGGATGACACCCATTTTTCGAAAAGTCTTTGTTTTGATATAAAAAACATGCATACCAAATGTTATCACTCTGGGTTAAACACAAGCTTATTTATTATGTTTTAAATTATTGCATTGTATGGGAGGTGGACGTGTCCAAAACGGATGACACCCATTTCTCAAAAACATCTTGCGTTTGTTATAAAAAAACAAATTCGGTTTGTTATAAAAAAAATACGAACAAAATTTTATCTTTCAAGTTTAAACAGAAGCTTTGTTGAGTTTTGATTTTTTGTATTGCATGGCAGGTGGGCGTGTCCGTAAGCGGATGACACCCATTTTTTAAAAACATTTTTGTTTTGATAAAAAATACTTACATACCCAGTTTCATTGTTGTATGTTTATTATGAGCTTATGTATGCAATTTTCAATTTTTGCGTTGTATGGGAGGTGGGCGTGCCCGTGTGCGGATTTAAATAATATTCAATAGTACAGATCCTTGGACCCTTGAGCGCGTCGGTACCGAGTTTGATCTTATTATCTCAACTCCTTCTCCTTATCCTGTGTTTACGGACAACACACAGACGGACGGACGGACATGGATAGTGATCTTGATCAAGAATATGTATACTTTTCTATACAGGACTCGCTTCGTTCTATGTGTTACAAACGTTTGCACAAATTTAACAGGGGACATGACATTGGCCGTTTTTGTAAATCTGCCAAAATTTTATAATTTTGTATTTTAGTAAGTATTCTTAAGATTCTAATTTCATGGAAAAATTCTTACGCGTTCAAAAGTTACAGCCGGATAAGTGAGAGCGCATTTGTATTTTTCAACCTTTTTTTTCTTTGTTCACATACTTTGAACGCGTTTATCTCGAAAGCCATGTTTTTCGTACTGGTTGCGGCACCAGTGGGTTCATTTTGTGACGATTTTTTTTTTGTTTTTTTTTATTTTTTTAAACTCGATTCATTATCGTATGACACGAGCTTTTTTTTAAAATTTTTTGGTTTTTTTATGAATTTTTAAAGTCAATATTTTTTTTTCGAAAAAACACACTTTCAAATTTGGAACATCACCAAAAATTGAAAAAAAAATTAAAAAAGCTCCTGTCATACGATAACCAATTTTGTTAAGATTTTAAAAAGCCATTTTTTTCCAGATCGGACAATTTTTGCGACTGCCAGCGTTGCAACCACGAGGCCCCTTTTTTTTCTCTGCCTCCAGTTTGGAGCTCTATAAAACCATGCTGTAGTGAAAAATATATTTTTTTTTAATTTTTTTTCTAGTAATTTGTTAAATTTTCTACAATAATAAAAAAAATTTGGTAAAATGTTTGTTTTTGACTAAGTTATGAATTTTTAAAAAAAGGTCTGTTTTCTCTGCCGCCAATGTTATGTCCCTCCTTAATATACCCTGACCTTTCAGTTTAGGGTATAAAAAGGTGTTGTGTTCCATCGGAAACCTGCAGAAACTGTTTCCGACAGAAACTGATTGAGCTTGCCGGGGAAGTTTTGATGCATTCTTCATAAAAACCGGACTTTGAACTTTCAGCTGATCATTTGTTTCGATCTCTGCAGAATTCCATAACGGTGTTTATGTACATGCGTTTAAGGACTGCAAAACACACTTGAATTAGTTTTTCACTCAGAAAAACCAGAAGTGCTACCAGATGGAATAATGGCCTCAAACCAATAATGGCAAGAATGTATCAATCATTATAGCACATATTTGGTTTAATAAAGCTCATTTCAAATATTTCAAATATAACAAAAAAGTGTCTTAATTTTTATTAAAATTCGTAAGCGAAGTTTTTGAAAATAAACATATTTATGTGTTCCATGTTTTATGCAATTATTTCAACTCCTTTTGAGCTCCTTTGACAGGGTAAATCGACTGTCAAAATGACGCTGATATAGACTAAATATATATACTTTTTTTACCGTAAGTTATACCCTTATCTGTTCACTGAATATGCTAAGGATAGAATTAAGAATGCCAAGAAATCAGTCATAAGAAAGGGATTTATTTATAAAAAGTTTAAATTAGTATTTAGAATCTGAGTGGAAGTTTTATTTTAGGGCTTTTTAAAAAAATCACAAAACATAAATATTTTCCTGTTGGGCTTTTATATTAAATCGAATCTGTGTTAGAGAAAATCTATGTGAGGTGCGTATCCGTGCTGTGCTTGTGCTAGGAAATCAACTACTTTATATTAATATATCACTTTGAATGCAAAGCCACAAAAACACACAACAACAACAACAACAACAAGAAATGTGTTTGCCAAAAACATACAAACAAGCAAATAAGTTTTTAGTACAAATTATGAGTACAAACAAACAATTATTACAAAACAAAAATTTATTACAACAACAATAATAAAAACAGCAAAAATAAAAACAACAACAATGATAACAACAACGTCAACAGCATGTTAAACAATTTTTGTTAATGTTAATTACAAAGTTGGAACTTAACTTTGAGCATTTGAGTTCGAATTTCAATTTGTAGACGTTGGTAACAATGTATATTAGAGAAAAAGACTCTGTTTGTTGTTGTTGCTGAGAAGGATTTGTTGCTATTTCAACTAGCATTAAGTGTTGTTGCAGCTATTGTTGTTATCATTGAACATTGCTTAACCTGTTAGTAGGATAGGCGTTCAGTTGCTGTTGTTGTTTATTTTCGCTGTTGTTTTAGTTCAAAGTTTTTGCAAGCTTATGTTTAACAAGATTGATGTTGAAAAAGTTTCCTTGTAGAATTTCCAAAGATGTACGGAATAAAGTTGTAAAATACGAAGTTGCTTAAAGTTAAATTTTAAGACCAAAAAATATTTTGAGAACAATATTTTAATATCAAATATTAAATATATTCGATTTATATGCAATATAAAAACAAGTTAAGATAGTCTAAAGTCGGTCCAGCCCTGCTATGAAATACCCTAAAACCTACTTTTGCAAAATACAATTAAACAAGTACAAGTATTAAAAATAGGCAAGTTCGTTGGCGGATGAATATAAAGTTCCGCCGCTACAGATAGATTCAAATCTGACTTGTGCAGAGCACGACTCTCTTTGTTAAGTTTATTGACAACGGCGTTCCAGATTTTGAGCATGAGAATATTTTCAAAATCGCATAGCTCTCATCACACCTGTCGCTAGCGCTTTGTTGACCTGTGTTATTTGAAGGGATTTATCCTTGATAAGACGCTACAGCATCACTTTCACCTAGACAATGCTGGAATTTAAAGAAAAAGTTTAATCATTTTTGGCCGACCATCGCGTACCTATCGCTCTCTTCAGAAAACATTGATTGTGTTGCAATGCATGTTGGAGTAAATCCCAACGCAAAGTTGAACTGACAAAAAATGAATACGTATTTTCCATAAAAAGTAAAAACGAAACAGCTTTTTGTTCTCTGAAACAGCAGCTACTCCGAACAAATACTACAAATCGATTTAAATCGAGAATTCGCAGCTGGAGTCCGGAATATTTTCCTGCCATTTATTTATTTATTTATTTATTTATTTATTATTATTATTAATTATTTTCAAAAATAATCAAGTTTTATATAAAATTCCAACATTTTCGTTTTCACCTCGTCTTGTTATGTTGCAACTGTCGTCAATGTGTCCAGGCTATGAGCTGAACATTGGTAGACACAGCGAAACTGCTATTTACCTCGGCTTTCAAGATAATGAATAATTTTGCTCAGAAGGGCCTCGAAGATCTTCGTGCCTCAGTCCCCAAAAAACTTTAACTCGACACTGACACCCTTAATCAATTGTGTCAAAAAAATTTTTACAAATTTTCAAGCAATTGAATGTGACATTCAGAAGTTTACACAGCTATGCTGTAGTTCTTCACAATCCCAGTGATCTCCGCAAGAGCAGACCGGTGATTTAGTAAATTGAAAGTTTTTTAAAATTTTTCTGGTGAGGGCCCTTTTTTAATTTTGCATACGGGCTCTTGATCATCTAGTTACGCCACTGGATGAAGCCCATCCCTACGGACAAAAGAACTGGTTCAGAACCTATCACGTGATAGGTCCCAAAGTTTAAAATTTTCATTCAATTTTTTTTTAGCACACTTACGGCATCTTTTCGTGCACTCAAACGTGCTTATTTGCTCTATTACGCGCGTAATGTTTTGGCCAGTGACTGAAATAAGAATATTCCAGCGATGAGTTGAAGAAGAAAAAAATGAAAACACACACTCCGCAGTGCTAAAAAGGTCACAGAACTCACAGCTACAGAAGCTGCGTGAACACCGGCCAACTTAAGCGAGTGATTTGCGCTTGCGACAAATTCTGCATGTTCATTTTTTTCTTTGATGCGTTTCTGTACACCAGTATGATGTCCAGCCATCACAGTAGCATTATCATATGCTTGGACTCTACAGTTTTTTATGTCAATACAATCATTTTCTAATTTTTGCAAAATTATGCTTGAAAAATTTTCAGCTGTCTTACCATGCGTTTCAATAAAATCAACTTTTATTTTTACACCTTAAAATGATATTGTACACATATTTATTTTGTTAAATACTAAATTTAGCTTCAGTGCCGCCCCTTAAATAATGCCCCACGGGGCGTCCGTCCGTCCGTGCGATAATTGGAAGAAGAATGAGTTGAGATAATTGGATGAAACTCGGTACACATAGTCTCATGGATCGAAGGATCTGCACTATTGAATATTTTTGGAATCCGCCCACGGACACGCCTACGCAAGAAGCAACGCAAAAATTTAAAACTGCATATCTCAGCTCATAATTAGCCTACAATAATAAAATTTTGTAAGTATGTGTTTGTATCAACACAAATATGTTTTTGAAAAATGGGTATCGTCTGCTCACGGACACGCCCGCCTCCCATACAATAGTTCAAAAGTAAATATATAAGTTAAAAGTGAATATATAAGCTTCTGTTCAACCTACAGAGATTAATTTTGGTACATATGTTTTTTATAACAAAACAAATACGGTTTTTTAAAATGGGCGTCATCCCCCTATGGACACGCCTATCTCCCATACAACCCATAAAAGTTTAAAACTCCATAAATAATCTTATGTTTGCCTAAATTTGGTATGTAAGTATTTTATACCAAAACAAAAGTGTTTGGGCGTAATCTAATTCACCCATGAACACGCCCACCTCCCATACAACCCAAAGTAGCGAAAGCATAATAAAGGCATTAACTGTGAGCTACAGAAATAAAACTTGGTATGTGTAAATTTTTCATTGAAATTGAAATACATATTAAATATGGGCATCATCAATACATGGACACTCCGGTTTTCAATACTATTATTGTATTTTGGAAAATAAGGTTTAGAGTATTTCATTGTCGGCCTAGACTGACTTTAGACTTTCGTTACTTTTTTAAATTGATGTTGATGCTATTGCATATGCTTTGACATCTTTGTTTTTACATCTTAATGAACATTTGCTATTGCAATATGCTTCACTCTCCATCCTGGTTTTTTAAATCTTTGTATCATTTAAAGCAGACACAAACCTACGACATGATTTCGTACGGTTATTAAATTAGTACAAATTTATTAATGGCTGAAACGCACTTCTGCTCAACGTTACAACGGTTCAGTGCCTTTGATTTAAAATTCACTTCATTACAACGGCTAAAGAAGTTTCATTTCAAAAATTCCAACATCCAGATACAATACTTGTATTGTATATCTATGTAAAGAACATATGAAAAGTTATTTACTTTGCATTTCATAGTTTTAAGCGATCAAAATAAAATACCTTCATATAATAAGGATCTTTAAGATCTCAAAAACGACCATGATATAGTAACAGTAGTCAGAAATTAAATTTTTAGGGATGCATGAAATTAAAGTCTATTCCTGCGAAATTAAAATATAGATGTAGACAATTGCGAAAAAAAAGTTTTTGTTATTTTTGACCGAATGTAGGGGTAGCGTATTGACATATTTCTTCATATCTCTGATGTTTACAGTCGGATTTTAAAGTTTGGTATATCAATGTTTTTTTCTTAAGAAGACCAATGTGACCTTTAGAGGTCATTGACCTCAGGTGCACTGTTCGAGTACTTACCCTCCAGATTTCACTTCCTACCATCCTTATGTACCACTCTTATATCAAAAAACTAAAGCTCTTAAAATATCATTAATCTTTTGTTCAGGAAGTATATCGATATTTCCATCAAAACTATTTTTAAAAAATTTTTGAAAATTTTTTTGCCAAACGTAGGACTCGCTTTTTCATTTGCATCATATCTTCGGTATTCAAAATCTGATCATATTAACTGACAATCGATGTTTTTGCATGAAAGAGACCGATTATTTTTTTTTCAAAATAAAAAAAAAATATTCCTACAAGTCCTTGGAAGGTCTTAACTCGATTATGAGGAATTTTCAAGCTCGTAAAAAAATAAAAAATCCGGATTTTTAAAACAAATCGAAATTTTAAACAACTTGTTTCAAGCATTCAGGTTATATCTCAATCGATTTTAAGAAATTGTATAGTAGGTATTTACAAGCACATCAACACACATGGTATGCACACATGGTATGCCGGCGCGTTGCCACAAAACGATTACATTTTTAACATCTTCTTGTTGAAAAATATGCAACTTTCGACTTTTATCACTGTTATGCCGTAGATACAATAAAAAATTATAACCTCATAATCCGTTGGCAATTTGGTTTTATTTAAGTCACTCGCAATAAAAGACATTTTTTTAAAATTTTTTTTTTTCGATTTTTATTGAAAATTATCAGAACTCTATAAAACTCGCGTTTGAAATAAATATTAGACGAACTCAACTTTCAACTGTTTTTTCACGGGAAAAAACGAATTGCAACAGGCAGTGTTTGAAATTCTTTACTATTTTCCATGTGTCTGTGAAAAGCGAATCAGCGACAGTAACAAGCAAAAATGAAAAAATAAAAGAATAATATATTGTATATTAAAAAAAAAAAATCGCAACAAAAATAGTGTTGTTACCTCTTTTAGCATTGGCAATACGAATTTTTTGTTCTTTTACGAGCTTTAAAATTCCTCAAAATTAATTTAATGACTTGTAGGAATATTTTTTTATTTTGGAAAAAAAAAATAATTGGTCTCTTTTAAACAAAAAAATCGATATGTCATTCAATATTATTTGACTTTTAATACCGAAGATATGATGAAAATGAAAAAAGGGAGGCCTACGTTCGGCAAAAAATTTTAAAAAATTTTTTAAAAATAGTTTTGATGAAAATATCGATATACTTTCTGCGCAAAAGATTAATGATATTTTTCGAGCTATATTTTTTTGATATAAAAGTGGTACATTATGATGGTACGAACTGAGATCTGGACGGTTAAGTACTAGAACGGTGCACATGAGGTCAATGACTTCTATAGAGGTCAAATTGGTCTTTTTGAGACAAAAACATTGATATACCAAACTTTAAAATCCGACTGTAAACATCAGAGATATGAACAAATATGTCAATGCGACCACTACGTTCGGTAAAAAAAAAAACTTAAAAATTTTTTTCGTAATTGCCTTGCAAAAATGCGTCATATTCGCTGGTATACGGCGCACTTTTGTTTTTTGCATATGAGGCGGTACGGTCTAATGTAGATAGATATGCATAGATTTAACTTTTATTTTCAATTTTTTTTTAAATTTTCTAACAACTTCGTTCGAATTTGAACATTTACTTAACACCGTTTCTATCAATTTTATAAATTAAATATGTAACTACATTGAAAAAAGCTTCTTAGTGGATATTAACTCGTTAATTTACTATAGCTTATATCACCAGAAAACAAAGAATATCTTCGCCAAATCCCTCTTTAAAGATGACAAGAAAAAAAAGAACAGCACTTAATTTAAGAAATTAAAAATTCAATACCAGTCTCGAGCTCATTCCGAACCGGCAGAGCAACAAATAGCAAAAATGTTCAGACTTTGCATTCTGTTAACGCATTTCTGGTGCTGCCTTCGACATGCTCCTTTTCGTCTCTTCTTTCCGGCCCATACTATATCGCGCATCATTTGCTTTATGCACTCGGAATTTTTATGAGTTAATTTAATTTATCGTTTTATTATTATGTGGCGCACATAATACAGAAAAGCTGCTTGATGTTTCTACGTACTACGTAGCGATTGAGTTGCGTTGTCTTGCTGTTTATCCTGGAGCAAGGATAACTGTATAACCTTCAAACTGCTTAAGTGGCGGCAACTTGCTAAGACTTTTGTTAACAATTTTTTTCTTTGTTTTGTTCTGCTTTTTTTACTATTTTGTTATTTAGCATATCTTAGCAGTTGTTGTTGTTATTTGTTGTCTCTATTTATAATCCTTGCGTTATCCGTGCGCATCACAAATGGCAGTGAAATATCGCTTTATGCTCGTAGCTGACAAACGTAGAAATGTAGCAACGAGCATTAACTTGAGGTAAGCTGCTGGACAAAGCGTTGTTTGTGTGTGTGTGTGTTTTTTTTTGTCGTCTTTTTCTTGGCTTATCTATTTATTTATTTATTTATCTAACTACATTGTCTTGAGCAGCAACAACAGCTTTAGGCATGACCACAAGGATGTTTTTGCAACGCGATGCTGATTACCAAGAAGAACTACCAGTGATGATTATATTATGTGTGCGTATTCAACAAGGCCAGTTTACTTTGATTTCTTTTAAGTGTTTGTATGGTTTTCTAGTTTATTGCTTGCTTAGGAACTAATTCAATTATTGTTTTATTAATTTGTGAAGGAAAAAAAAAAATACAATCACAGTTACAATTCAAGCTGTTGCACATAAAAACAAATAGCTACCTTGATTGGAGTTCGATGTAAAATAAGCGCAAATAAACCGGGTATGGCAACAACTAAACTAACACACTCTTATTGCGCTATCGAATTTTGTTTTTGATTTTGTTTTTGTTGTAGTGCATTTTGATGAAAATTACATTTGCAATTTGGTTGCTGCACTCAGCCAACATCTTCCGCCTCATTGTCTTCATCTGGATCGTCACACAAAAGAACCTGAATAACATCTTGAACCTCTTGACTAACATTAACTCCATATTTACAACAGCGCTGCTCATCAGTGCATTCATCGTCATTAACAACATTATCATCTTTATCATCATCATTTTCTTTTAATAATAAATTCTATGCAGTAGTTTTTTGTTTTTTAATTTTGTTGAATGTTGTCATGTGTTGTTGTTCTTGTAATTTCGACGCTCTTTTGATGCGGTTGTTTTGTGTGTAAGTGCATGTTTGTGTGTGTGTGTGTGTTTTGTATCTATTTAGCTTTGCATGCAAAACTCATCAGATATTCAACAATTTAATACTTTTGTTGCATTTTGCCAAGCGCCATTTTTCACTTGCTTTTCCGCTCACGTCAATGTTTACTTTAGAGATTGTGTGTGTTAACTAAGCGTAGATGTGTTTAGCAGTCTGTTACGTACGTATCACGAACTGTTTTGTTCTTGGCAAGATCCAGTGACAGGGTCTCTGAACTCTTAACTTACTCTATATCTGACTATTGGTTTGAGTCTTAACTACATTCCAGGTTGCAAATTTTATATTTGGCAGTTGAATTTTGTCTTTGAAATCGTATGACTTTTAATATTTCATTCTGTTCTTTCAGTTTTGACTTAAGGTCTTGACGTTTGATAGTCGAATATATTGTTTTCTTACCATTGATTTCAGATATGTTAAACCTTTCGAATCTTATTTATATTGACTTCGGATTTTTGTCATTTAATTTTTGAGTTTTCATCCATCAATATTTTGCATCACTTGAGTTTTGACTTTGAGCCGTTTGACTTATAACATTTGTAGTATTTTGGTTTCGTATTGTTACGAGTTGACTTTGGATTCTTGAGTTCTGATATTCAAAGTTTGACTTTTGAGTCATTATTTTTTAGTAATGACTTTACCTTTGACTATTGGCTCTTGAATTGTCTCTTCAGACTTCCGGTATTTGTGTCTTTTGACTTCTGGGTTTTTAGGGATATTCGAACTCAATATTTTGAATTTAATTTTACTGTTTGTGGTCAACTAAATCGGTTTTGAATATTGTCATTCAACGTTTAGCTTTTGAGACATTTTAGTTATAGGTTTTTAATGTTGATTTTGATTTTGATTTTGTGTTTTGACTTTTGAAATTAGAATATTTTTCTGACGTAGAATTACGTCGTAAAGCGTGGTTTGTATTGGGTCGTTTTAAAAAATTTTTTCAAGGCCATAAAACGTTTTGACTAATACTTTAGGATATACCTACAGCCTTTAATACTCATCGTTCAAAGATAAAATATATACTAAAATATAAGATATATCCTGCGCTGAATGAATATCTAATTTTGGATTTTGTCACTATTATATTAAAGTCACAAAAAGTAAAATATAAAAAGAAAAATTCATGTGTCAATAAATATAAGAAAATCAATCATCAGCTGCTTATGCTGTGCCTGTTGCTTTCTTTGTTTTTGTTTCGTTGTTTTTGGTTTTGTTGGTTTTGCTTTGTACAAACTGATTCGCAGCATTGGTTTTCTACTCCACGTTAAGAGGATGATCCGATAAAATTTAACTCTTACAAAAAAATCGACTTGGATCGTATTTATTTGTATGATTTTACCCAAGTGATGGCGTTGTCTATTTGGCTGACAATGATGTATGCATCTAACAGAGCAAGCGTTGGTTTTTGCGGCTAGTAGAAAAAAGCAGAACTAAATATATGAAATGAACAATATATTTTTTATATAAAAAAGTAACCTGGTTTCGTTCTGGATTAATTGTTGGTTTAGTTTCAATGCAAATTACGCACGAATACGCAACTCATTTTAGTGTGGCTCGCAAACTGTATATCGGAGGCGAAGTGGCACCCGTGGAAAAGCAATTTGCACAGCTTGAGGTATAGCCACCACTCGATTTCTTGAAAAATCGGGGCATTCACTTAATTTGAAAATTAGAAGTAAAATTGAGTGTGGCTCGCAAACCATACATCAGACAGAGCTGAAAGTGACACCAATGAAAAGGGCATTCGCTTAGCCTTCTTTTCAACTAATTCAATGAACTCAACCTGTCAAAAATTAACAAAATTATTGAAAGAATTTGACATTTTCTTGCTTTATTTGGATAATTATCATGCTTACTTTTAACTTTTTCTATGTTTTGGTCTCGATAAGAATTATAATAATTTTATGTGCCGAGCCAACGAATTTCGGCAGACTCGGGTTCGATTCACTATCTGTCTGAGAATATTTTTCAATCGAAATAATTTTTTCTGATTGGCCATCACCACTCTGCAGACATGCCTTGTAAAACTTGTAGGTCCAGTTCGATTTTGTGAAAATCAGACTTTAAGCTTTTTGAATCAATTTTTACCAGTTTTTATGTTCAATGTTATGATAGCTATGTTTTAAAAATACCTGTTATTTTTTAATTCTTCTTTTGTTGTACAAAAAAATTATTTTATGGTTATGAAATTCTACTGGAGAAATCAAGAATCTAATATCTACCATATGAAAAATTTCCTGCTCAAAACATGGGCTAGAAATTATTTTTTTTTTTATATTCTTCGGATTATTTTTCAAACTGGAAAATCACACAAACATTTGCTTATGTTTGTGATATAAGTAAGAAAGTGACTATTGTTTGTTTTCCCATAATGCCATCAAATCCTCATCAATACCAATTTTCAATTTCGAAGAAAGCACGATTTCGTTCATTCCAGTCCGCTTCTTCATCAGATGAAGAACTTACGAGTTCCATTCCAGACGGCTTTTAAAATGATTTTATTCGGCAAGTGTTATCAACTCATTACGATACTCTATTTGGATATTTTCTATTTGATCTATTTGAAAAAAAATAGTCTAGCTTTTTATTGAACAAATATTAGCATAAATTACAATAATGTTTTTTATAAAATTTAATTAAAATATTGATTTTAATATTAATTTTCATGTTGACTTGATTGTGAGCATGAAATTGAATTAAGACTGACTTGGATTTGCCTTTACTTGTCTTGGAGTTTTACTAAGTAATCTTGGACTTCTCCGATGTTTGACATGATTTGACTTCACTAAAACTTAAGTTGCCTAAAAGTTATCCAACACGAACGGTTAGTTATATATTTCTTAAAAAAAAATTCAAATATTTCGCTACAGCTTTGTTACCCTGTAAACTTTTAGCAATCCGCAACTTTATCAAGTACTTAATTTTTCTTAAAATTAGATGCAGTTAAAACCTTTCAATCCTATTGAAGTTTTATCCACTGCTGCCAACGCTTTGACGATCTTCAACATGTACCCTTCCTTGACACCGCCCAACTAGCAATTCTTACGAACTGAACCAAGCTGAACTCCCAACCACTCTTAATGTGGTTATTTCAATTTGAAGTTTTTATTTGAACTTTTATTTTTTTTTAAGCTTTCTAGTTAGTTATGCGGCGATGTTAAAAGCTCGCGAAAAGATGTTTCGTTTTTTCTTCTACTTCTTCTCATACTTATTCAGTGTTAGCAAGCAGCTCATTGAAAATGCAAGAAGGACACGACTATAGCAGCAACAATAGCAACTACAACAATAGCGACAACGATTGTGTTGCACAACTTAGTCTAAGCGTTAGTTGTGTTGTTGTTGTTGTTGGCACGTTAAGGTTATTTATGCAAAATATACAAATTGCATTCAACGACATGCTAAACACTGTTTTAAGTTTGTGTGCGTGAATGAGTGCTGGAGTGTGTGTGTGTGTGTGTGTGTGTGTTATGTGGGTGTGAACTGCAGAGTGAGTGCATTTAAGAGTGTATGCAAAGTTTTTTTAAATATAAATGTTTATGTGTGTGTCTGCGTTGCTACGGAATGCTTTGTATTTTGAGTGATCTGCATTGCGGTAGACAGCAAAATATTAACATAAAAGGCACAATAAACTTAGTTAAAAATATAACGCTGTGTTAGATAATCAAATTCCGCAGGAATATTTTCAGAAACAAAATTGTTATAAGTTTTCAAGAACAGAGAAAAAACAACAAATTTTTATAAATATTGAATTAAAGCTATTTATCTCACAGATTCGATCGAAAAAAATGCATTTGTAGATGAAAATTTAAGATTATAGTACATTATCACAAAAATCACAGTTTGAAAAGAATTTCAATAATCATTTGGTATTGTTTTTTAGTTAGTGAAATTGCTGGTGCAACGTAAGAAATTGTTACAATATTTATTATAAATAATTAAAAAAATAATTAATTTATTAAATAATTTTAATAAATATTACTCTATATATAAGATAGTCTTACAATAGGACAATGACATCTCCTTTGTGGGTTGGCATGATTGGTGACATTACAGTTGGTTCAGTAATTATTTCATTGGAAAATTGGCAAGTAATACGTAAGCAAGCGGTGCATTTGGAATTAAGCTTTATTTTTCACCAATTTTGTACGAGCTGTTAAGATTATTAGTTATGAATACTCTAGTTAATGATATATTTAGTAAGTTTCAAAGAGGTTTTTAAAAAGTTAAAGACAGTAGATGAGCATTTATATCAGGAACATTCAACGGTAATCGTTGCCAAGACAAAAGTCTTATAGTTTCTTAAAATTTTATTCTAAGGAATTTTCTTGTTTTTTCTACAATAACAAAAACTCAATATTATTGTTTATGTTCACTAAGTTTTAAAATTAAATTAAATTGTGTTCAAATCAAACGAATTTTTTTTTTAAATAGAGCTTAAGCCATTTCATTTATGAATTATGTTTTGAAAAATTTTTTCTCAGTGTAAATATAATGTTTTGTAGTTGTTGAAATAACACAAAAAATATATAGTCTGCGCCAGCAGAATAGGTTCACTGTTTCAATGAGATAAAAATTCTATTATTTTCTTACAAAACCAGCAAAACAAAAAATTTATACTTGAGCAAGAAAAAAAACTAAAGTATTCATGCAATCGCTAGCAAACAAAATCGGAAAGCAAAACGTAGTATGTAATTTTTTAAGAAATTAAGCCGACTATTGAAAAAGCATGAAAAGGTGCACTTATTCGGTGGTATGTGCTGCAGATAAGAGAGCAATTATTCGATAAGCCTCCAACTCTTGCCTGTAGGCTACAAAAATCACTGATTAAGCAGCAGAAAATGCCAGTTTTTCAACCGTGCGACGGGTAATAAATAGTGCTCTGCACCTAACAAGACATAAGATTGAGAAAAACCACAACTTTGCCTTGAACGACATGAAAATCGGTTGAATTTTTTTAAGAATCACATCATTTGGAAAAGAGAACGGCAGTAGGTAGTTTTCTCTGACGAAAAGGTGAATTTTTGATGGACCACCTGATTATAACTGTTACTTTCATAATTTGCGGGAAAAGAAACGATTTTGAACTCATCTCCATAGCCATAGAGGTGTAATTATTTGGAGGCTATATCCCCCCATATCATATTTTTAAACTTTTGGGCTAAAGTTTGGAACTTGTGGAATGACTATATAATAAGATTTTTCAAGGTTTTTAAATATGTTTGTAGCCTGGAAAGGATTTACCAACATAATAACGCTCCTATTCATACGGCACACAAGCTTGATCAGTGAACAAAATTTTCAACTAATATCATGAACTTCAAACTATTCGGACCTTAACATTATTGAAAATGTTTTAATTTGGTTATTTCGGAATATGTACGAATCTGGTAGACAGTTTAAAGACCAAGAGTCACTCATTTCATTTATTACATTGGCTTGGGGTGAAATTTACTTAAACTACTTGGAAGAACTTTATGATTCAATTCCAAAACGGATTTTTCAAACTACTTATGTTAAGTAAAGTAAGGAGCACTCGTTATAAAAAATTATTAAATTTTAAAAAAAAAAGTTGAGATAAAATAAAAAAAAAGATAAATATTTTTTATTTCAATTTCTTCAAATAAATGTGATGAACACATTCTAATGACGCATCAAAGAGCGCAAAATTTTGTTATGCTAAAGCTCAAACAACAACAGAAAACTAACGGTTACTTTATTTAAAATTTCGCTTTACCAAATTTTTCATAATAGAAAACTTAAGAGAAAACAAAAACAAAAAGTTTTCTGCTATGCTCATTTTGGTATGAAAAATCTTTTGTATTTCATTGAAACAGCATACCAACCTATTCTGTTGGTGCGGAGTGTATGTAATGTCAGTCACAATATGTGTAACACCCGTCACACATTAAAATATTTGATAAAAAACTTTCTGAAACGTATTTTTAATTTTCTAATGCAGGGCTGATCGACAAGCATTACTTAATTGACAATAATTAAGTTTTGTTTTTATTAATTATAGCTTGGCTGAATTTTACAAACATTGAAATTGAAGTAAAATTTTAAAGTGTCACACCCGTCACTTGTACTTAAATAAAAATTACACAGTATTGACCATGATTTTAAAAGTTTTTCCCACAAATGGAAGAAGATGACAGCAAAAACTTAAAATAATTTTATGTATGCTTACATATTGATGTTAAAAAGTGGGGAAAGGTAATACCGTCATCGTGGAATGTTCCATTAATGAAATAAAAAATAATGAAAAATATGAAAATGAAATATATGAAAATGTAGCAAAAACATGTGCTTTAAAATTGTTCATGAAAGCAACAAAATTAAGTTCAAATAAAAAATTGGAAATTTGGAAATAATTTTGGAAATTTCTACACGCAAAGAAAAAAAAACATTAATCGCCAGTTTACTTCAAACGAAAAATAAAAGTCAGTTGCATGAAAAACGCGTTATTTAGTTTTCAGGTAAGATATATTTTAAGTTGATGACAACTGAATATTCCCCTGTTGCAAATGCAGTTCGGAATGCAGTTTATTTGTGGCAAGTGTTCTAAGTGCGTATAAAAGAGCGCGTGAACCAAGTCTTCATTGATTTTTAAAAAACTAATGAAAAAACGTTGGTTATGTTTTTATTTTTTATAATTAATATATGTTTCTTACAATATTAACAAGTTTACAAGTAGTAGATGACAAAATGTTTTGGAAAATATTGAAATTAGTGATATAAACTGCAAGCAAGAAGCAGACGCTTTAATTTTTACTTTTTCACACTGCAAAAAATTTTGCAATTGAAAAAAAATATTTGTTTATATCTGTTGTTTTCAGTTGTTTTTTTCTTCGGATAGACAGTTAATTTCGGCAGTTATGGCTATGGGGAAGAGAGCACTGGGAGTTTTGCAGCAACCTAATTATTCAACCAAGCAACCTACTAACTTAGGTGGTCATGACAATCGTTCACACAGTACGCTCTTAAAAACCTTAAAACTTTACGGCCCGTCTGAAGTGACTGTGCGTTCTAAAGAATCCTTTTGGAGAACCAAAATACATTTGTTCTGGAAGTTTTGTTTCGAACTAATTTTTTTGAAAATGGCAGCAAAAATCGTCCTCTAAAAGCAGATGCTGTTGATAGAATTTTCTTGCATCCTCCTTGCCCTGGTATACCTCTATTTCTGCACGCTCACACTAAAAGTCTTGCATCGTCATCGAGTTCAGAGTTAAATTTAACTCTTATCTAAGATTTAACTCTCTTGCAATTTTAAAAGATCCCTGTATATTATTGCACTAATTAATTTCAAATAAATAAATATCAAATATCAAAGACTGGTTGGGCTTAACTGAAAGTTCAGCGAAGTAGGCCTCGGCAGTCGGTGGTGATTGGAGTTAAACGACATCTAGCTTTACATACTTGTGTGCACATTCTTTACATTGGAAAATTGCATGCGGAATTCGGCTGTATCAAGATAGTGTCCGCTAGAAATTAAAATAAACAATCTTAATAATGAGTTAGAAAAGAGCCTTTTTTTATGAATGGAAAATGGCATTGGAGATATCGAATTGTTTTAATCTAGTGCTTCCACCTACCATGTTTCGTGCCAAGGCAAAGTCAATAAGTTTTAGACCGTTGTTCGAAGTAGTCTCGAGGAGACTGAGCTGCCTACAGTAGAGTCAAAAATGCTTGCTCTTTCGACCTGCTCGTTGAAGTCGCCGAGCACTATTTTCACGTCGTGGGTCGGACAGTGACAACTCAAGTCCTCGAAGCTCGCGTAGAAAGTGTTCTTGGCGGGAAATAGGATGGTGTAGTTTCTAGGGTACAAGTTCACTCCAAATTCAATCTTCTTCGCATGGCAGTTAAGAGCAGCCTTACCTTTTGGCGGATGACGGCGATGTCAGCTCTTATTTTCTTAAGTGCTTTCGCCAATAGGTGAGAGATCATCTTCCCTATATAGGGTCCGGACGTTAACGTACCATTTATCTGTTTTTTGTCTGCCGTTTTTTGGTCGTCAACGTAGATGTTGCTCATATCCGAAGCTAATTTAGTTTTCATTGTTCGGTAATAATGCGGTAGTATCCAAATCCTCAGCTTTAGAGTCTAATGCCATGTTCACACAGAGAGTTTAGTTTGCGTTTCCAGTATAAAGTTGCGTTTTGCCCTTAAACTCAACTTAAACGCTGGCGTTTCCAGTACAATTATGCAGGAGAAAACGCAACTAAACACAACTTGCTTTCTACGTTTACCAAAACTCAATTTGATACATGCCTAAAAGTATGCTAGTGTTTGATAAAAACATTCGTTCAGTTACATTTTAGCTGTGTTCGATTCGATTGAACGATAAAAAATGCCAACAACAGCTGATTCTCAATTGTGCAAGTTTCTATTTGTATTTTATTATTAACAAAAATAAGCCAAAAAACAAATAAAAGAACTTGGGAAAGTTAGAAGATGAGGGTTTCTCATCAGTCAATCAGTATGACCCAAAAAAAGCTGAGGTTTGAGCGAAATTCCCAAAATTGGCGATCATTTCAATCCACCGCAAACTCAATTCTGCGGACGCATCTCTGTGTGAACAGCTGCATTTAAACTCAAACGAAACGCAAACTAAACTCTCTGTGTGAACATGGCATAAAGGAGACAAGCATTAGACAAGGTGTTTTTAATGTAGTGCCTACTCGCCTTGACAGTGCCAGTTGCGGGTTATGTGGTTTTTTATAATCTAGTATATCGCTAAAAACTCATTCCCAATAAAAACAGTTACATAATTATTTAATTGAACAATGTAAGCATTGCCTCAATCAAAAATACATATTTTTTCCTTACAAAAGTGTCTGGAGTAAGGATTGAAAACACTTATAATTTTCATTAAATTTGCTGTTTTTGTTTTTGTGGAACAAGTAAAAATAAATAGCTGCGTCATTAAATTGTTGTTTTAACATCATATAATATTTTTGTTTTTGCAGACAGCTCCATCTGTAAGTTTTTTATCATCATCTCATCGTGACCTTCAAATTTGCATCAAATTTGTACTAACAGAAAAAAACTTCACTTTTCGCCCAGTCATCTTTTATCGACGTCACCACCACCCAGCAACTCATCATAATGGAATGCATGCATGAATTTAATGAGGTTTAACACATGATAAACCAAATTCTTTGTCAACATATTACTTAAAATTTTGCTTGGAATTTGTCTAACTAAAAATAAAAGTTAAGATTTGCTAATTTTTTAGTGTTTACAAACAAGATGCATTCAAAAAAGTGAAAAAAATAATTAGTCAGCAAACTATAACTTTAACAATATTGTGAGTGATCCTTTGTTTAAAATTGTTTTTATTCCTTTTCTGATTTGTGACAATATAAGAGGAGTTGAAAAGTGGTGACTTATAAGGTAAGAAGAATTATAATTAAAACAAAGAATCAAAATAGATATGGAAATATTCAAAATATTTAATCTCTTCTAAAAAAATATGTCAATGCAAATTTGAATTCATTGTCTTTAAAATGAGATTCATATTTTTTCTGTGATTTTGGTTTAATATAACGTTTTCTGGGTAGAGCTATAAACATGAGATATACAAACTTTTAATTAAAACGTCTTTAAATAAAAAAATATTTTAGAAGAGATATTTTTTTTCGGAAAATATAAGGTTTCAAGTTTGACGACATATTTTCTAATGTGTTGGCTGGGGTGATTGTTTCTTTTCCACAAAAAATATTTTTCACTAACTCTAAACATTTAAATCCTTAAAGCAGAAATTATTAAGCTATATTTGTTGTATTTTTGTGTCCATTCAACTATTTTGGTATATTAAATTTAGCCAATATTAGAGCTTATTTAAAAGTTTTTTTTTTATAGAATTCATTGTAATAGAGTAATAAGATAATCGTTGCCTAAAATTTGATGTTTTTTGATGGCTTCTTCAAAAGCAGCTCGAATTAAATTAGCTCTATAAATCAAAAATATCTTGACAACCCACAGCCAGCCAGCCAACACACACACACACATACATCAATCTTAATCTTAGAAATTTTCATTAACTATTCTAATTGGCAGTTAATCATTTTTCTGGTCATTATAAATATTTTCAGGCTATTATTTAGATACTTAATACAACCAAGCAAATGAGGGGAATGACAAAAATTTTTTAGCTTAATGAAGCTTAATGAAGACGGACAAAACAAACGCGTGCGATTGATGCGCGGTAATCAATTAAAACGAACCGAAAATATTTGGAATGAGCATAATGAGAAGATACAATATGGCGCATATCCGCTTGAAAAGAAAGAAAAAAAAAAACAAAGGACGAAATGGAAGATTAAAACAAAAACAGCAACGAAAATAAAAATGAAAACAATGAGAAGGCAAAAGTAAAACCAAAATAAAACAAAAACATTCAACAGCCTGCAGGCAGCAGGCGGCAGTGTAAGGAAAACGTTAAAATGTTTTGCTGATGTTGTTGTCATTGTTTTTGTGCGGCCATCCTGTAAAAACAAAGCACAAATGGACTGACTGTGTTGCCATGTGTTGCCAGCACCGCTTGGGTTTTTTGCCACAGGCGCTGCAGGTTTGGTAACAAAGACACTTTGTTACCAGGTTGTCATCAATAAACTGACAGCCTACGCCGACAAAGCTTTCTAACATTTCACCGTTAAGTGTGGTGAGCACTGTAGTAAGCTGTGACTGTCAAAAGCGAATAACACGAATCCTTTTTTCCACCCTTTTTTCTGTTTTTGTGTTTTTTTAATCAAGGCTTTCTGGCTCAAAAACATTTAGGAATAACATAAATTATTATTAAGCTGTAAGATGCACATAAAAAAAAAACACAAAAAAAAACAAATAAATATAAAAAAAAACTGTAATAAAAATTAGATTAATCGTTGGCTCCAACAAACACAAACATGCCAAACAACCTTTACACCCGCTGTGCGCTACCCACACTCAGTGTGCCGTGTTCTTGTAGCTGTTGTTGTTGCCACTCAGCACAACGGCAGCTCAACCGCAATAATTGCAAAAGTTTTCATTTGCCTCGTTTTACACTCGGCAACGCTTGGCTAAGTGCATCGCGCTCAAACGTAGCGGCAATAATTCAAGTTTTAATTGTAAGCGTTGCCACCAGGCGTTTGGTTGGTTGCTTGTCTGTCGCTCTCTGCCCGTATGCCCTCTGCCGTCCATGCCGACCGGTCACTCGTTTGGTTTGTTCGTGGTTTTGCAGAGCAGATAAATGCGAAAAGTTTCATTCAAAATAGATTAATGCTGTTATCCTGCCATAGCTTAGCTGCTTGTTCAGAGTCGTTGTGTGCTGTGTCTCTTGCGCAGCTATTGCCATTTCTAGCTGGCTGGTTTATTGGTTGAATGCTTAGCGCTTTGTTGCATCGCTTCATAACTGTTCACATGCTAGTGTGAGCATGTCCTTGGTGTTTGCTGCTGTTTGTTCAACAATATCAGCAACGCCAAAAACCAATATAACGATTGCGTGACGCTAGCAACGTCAGCGAAGAGTTGTGCTTGCAATGGTTGCAACGCGACGCAATGCATATCGTAAAGTTTAGTAACGTGATGCCAAAGTGATTCTCGTCATTCCTCCAACAGCAGCATTTGATTATTTTGAATTATTTGACTGACAACAGCAGCGGCATCAGCAGCAGCTATTTGACATGGCAAAAATTCAAAATTTTCATTAAATTGCCAAAAATGTGTTCGTAGAATTGGAATATAATTATTTGTTAAATTCTTCTGCTCTGGCTGATATTGTGTTAATTTATTTTATAATTATTTCATTTGTATAGATAAAACATAAATTTCTATTTTTATGTAATATATTTTATTGATGCACAGTTTGTATTGATTCTTAATTTTTGCCTTGTATATGAAGGTCAATGAATTTTTAATGAGCACATCTTCATGATGGGTTTATCTGTCCCCCAGCCGTCACTACAATTGGATGCACACGTTAATTTAATATTCAGCGTTATTGATATGCGCGCAGTGCATGCAAGTTGCTTATTCGAAGTGTACGCAGAATTACCAACTTGACACAATTAAAAAAATTTTTGATTTTGTTTTTCTTTTATTCAGATAATGGGTTTTTTGATTTAAAAAAAATACTTTGTTTGCATATTTGATTGAAATATTAACATAACAGCAAATCAGTGTCTGTTTACAAAATAAAAAATTAGTTTATTTTATATATACATATACTTATATTTACTAACAATACAAAAAAAAAAAAAAAAATTGAAATATGTTGAAAAATTAGTGGAACCGGCCTATTTGCCTCAATAAATGGAAGCAGACTGTTTTGCAGTACTTGAACTGTAATTCAAGTGTGACTTTTGTTGTAAAAGCTTTCCACACCATTACGGAGCCTCCTCCGAAAATTTGTTTAGAATAAAAATTGTTTCTTTTGAAAATCTCTCAAATTGAGTTCGAAACTAACGAGGCTATCAAAATGCCAGTTTTTCTAGTCCGAAAAAAAGCTTTGCAACAAACAGACTCAGGCAGACAATTTCAATACCAATACATAGCAATAACTTACTGTATCCCAATCGGTGTATACTTAGATGTTCTTTTGCAAATTGAAGACGCGTCTGCTTGGGCCCTGACAAAAGATGGGATGCTAACATGATTTTTGATAATTTTTAGTGGTTGCAGCATTGCAACGTGCGCTGATTTGTGGTTTTGAACACTTTATTGTGCACGGCAGCTGCTAATTTACGGAATGACTTGGTCGATTTGGAACATTATCTGAGGTTACTCTGTTCTGGTCAGACAGGGCCAGTTTGCTGCCAACTGGCCTTAAAACATTATAAGTATTTGGATTTCATAAATAATTTCAAACACCGCATGCTTATATTAATTTCTTAAAATTTCAGATACTGTTAGCACAGACTTGTTTATTCAAAACTCTTTACTTCTATTAAAAAAAAAAACCAATTTTTGTCTATGTCTCATTATAATGAAACAGAAAAAACTGCACAAAAATGGCAACTGATAACAGACAGATAATGGAAATTTTGGCTTTGGCAGGTTTCAATCCCTGCAGGCAGGTTACGTGCCTGACTGCCTCAACTTGGCAAGGCCAGCATTATCCATGTCAAAATCGTCTTAATTCGACTCAAACCTCCACGTGGTGTTTCCTGGAAACGTCAAAACTCTCGCCCGACAGTCTTAGCGGCTAGTTTGAGCGGCGGGCTTCTTTTGATCATCAAGCAGAGATTGAGCGTTGGGTTCGAAGCCCAGCACGTAAGAAAATATTTCAATGAAAACTATAAGAATTTAGGAAAGAATAATCCCCAAGTTTTATGACGAATACCGCAAATGAAGAACTGGTAATGATGATTTTAAAGCCGATATCACTACAATCCAAGAAATGCGATGGAAGGGACAGAGTTGCTTAATGCAAGCATCCTGTGATATCTACTACAGTGGCCGTGCGGAGAGGCACGAGTTTGGATGCGGATTTGTAGTTGGCAAGAGAATACGGCATCATATCCTGCGATTCCAACTGATAGGACAAACTGATTGGACCTTATCAGTGTGGCTTGGACCTGGAAAGTTCATCATTGACCAGATCTTCACGTTCCGACAAATCTTTGAAAAGACCCTCGAAAAACAAACCGACACACACCATCTTTTTGTCGATTTCAAAGTTGCTTTCAACAGTCCAATAAGGAGTCACCTATACTTCATCGTGTCTGAATTTGGTATTTCTGCGAAGCTAATACGTCTTTACAGGATGACACTGAACAACACCAGCAGCGCACTGAAAATCAGGAAGGACCTCTTCCTTCCGTTCGATACCAAGCGAGGTTTCAGACAAAGTGATTCTTTATCGTGCGACTTCTTTTATAAAGTCATGGAGAAGATCATCCGAGCTGTTGACCTGAGACGCAGCGATACAATTTTCTATAAGAGTGTTATGCTGCTGGCGTATGCTTATGATATTGACATCATTGGCCATAATAAGCGTAAAGTCAGTGCAGCATTCTCCAGGGTAGAAAAAGAGTCGAGTCGAATGGGTCTTGTAGTGAACGCAGATAAAACGAAGTATCTTGTGTCAACAAACAAACAGTCCCAGAGTCTTGGAAACCACGTTACTGTTCACAACACCTCCTTTGAGATACTGAAGGACTTTGTTTAACTGGGATCCAGCATTAACTCTTCCAACGATATCAGTATTAAGATTAAACGAAGGATAACTCTTGACAACAGGTGTTACTTTGGGCTCAGTAGGCAATTGAGAAGCAGAGCTCTCTCTCGACGAACAAATCTGACGCTCTATAAGTCAATAATCATGCCCGTCCTACTATACGCATCACAAACCTGGACGTTGAGCAGCTCTGATGAAAGGACTTTGGGAGCGTTCGAAGTAAAATTCCTTCGCAAGATCTATGGTCCAATCTGCGTCAATGGCGAGTACCGAATACGATGGAACCACGAGTTGTATGAGCTATATGCCGACATCGATATAGTCAAGCGTATTAAAATAGAGCGACTTCGCTGGCTAGGTCATGTTGAGAGAATAAACGACGATGCTCCAGCTAAAAAAATATTTGATTCGGTACCCAGTGGCGTTCAAAGCAAACGTGGAAGACCACATCTCCGTTGGAGAGATCAGGTATTGGATAACCTGACGATGCATGGAGTTTCTAACTGGCACCAGCAAGCGCACGACAAAAGAGGCTGGCGCAATTCTTAGGTTGCGATTATAGTGAACGCCGATTCAGACAGGCAAGCAGGCAGGCAATGTGAACAAGCGAGATAGATAGCTATCTGCATCTCGTTTTTCACACAGATTTTAGCCTGCCTGCCTGCCTGTCTGAATCGCGTTCACTATAATCGCAGCCTTAGACGAGGCCAAAATCGATCAACGGTTGTAAGCGCCATCTAAGTAAGTAAGTAAGGTTTGTAAGTAAGTGCCAATTTGTCGTCCGACGCCGTCGAAACCAAGATTTTCTTCATTTATACATCAAGTACATACAGTCGTAGGTACCTCCATCCACTTTTAAGTGAAAAATTAGGTACAATTAATCTATTAAGCAGCTTTTAGTTCAATATAAATGTAAAGAAGATGTACAAGTGTCACAACAGAACTCGTTTTGAACTAAATTATTTTAATGCTGCATAAAAGCATAACTTGTTACTTTTCGAGCTAAAAGATCTATTCCCTGAAATTGACAACATAATACAGCTTTAGGTGTGATAAGTTCCTCAACGAACCTTTAACCAAAAGTCCTACAACGGACCATAAAGCAGATTTAAAGTGACATGGAATCTATTGTGCCTCTTTAAAGGGAAAAGCTTTAAAGGGAACTCATAAGTAGATTCGAGTCATTTTGCTGATTGGGTATTGCTGATGAAGTGGTGACCGTGGCATACAGGTGAAGTGTGTGGCTTTGCATGCGCGGAGCCCGAGATCGATTCCCACTAGCGGCAAAGTTTTTTCAATAAAAAATTGCCTGATCTGCCACCACCTCTTCGCAAAAAATGACAAACCTCAGAGATTAAATAATGCTAGTATAGTTTCTCGAGAACATGAAATTTAGTCGTTCGGAGTGGGCATAAAACATGTAGGTCCAGTTCTAGGTCAGTTGTGTACAAAAATTTAATAACACGCACATCATAAGAAGCTCTGTCAAAGTTCTTTCAAGTGCTGAAATGGCCAAGTTTTTTTTTTTTGTTTATTGCCGATGGAGTTGCATTCAGGTTAGTTAAAATATCTCCGAAATTCAAAACAGACACATGTGTAAACATTAAATAATTTTATGCTCTAAAGTATTTGTCTGTAAATTTTTCGACTCATAATTAAGAAACTTTGCAAGATACATCATATACATACACTAAAAATCTCACTCACACATTTACAATTAAAAATGAAATCTTTAAGCAATGCCAACGAGGTATGAACTGCCGGAAAACGCTGTATGGCATATGAATTTTCATTATTGTTAAACTTAAACAAACAAATATACGCACACATACACAAACACTCATGCATCCACGAAAACACCATACATTGAAAAAAGCCCATTCTTATTGACACACAGCATGTAATCGACGAAGTTTTTGCGTTGCCGCCTAAAAACTTTCTGCGGCTGTAACGCAACAACTTTGGTAATCTTTAAATATGTACTGCATTGTCCTGACTACGAAACCACAAGAAGACGAAAACAAAAGAATAGAGAGGCAGAAAGAGAAACAAAAGAACTTCATCTTGTATACTATGAACATAATTCGAGCCGTAGACAAAGTGCAATGAAAGTATGTTGTCTCTGGTTGAAAGAAAAGAAAACAAAAAGGAAGTTAGTAGAGATGGAGTAAAAAGTGATGAAAAAGTTAGGAAGTTGGATGAGGTGGAGAGAGTCATAGGCAAGTATTTGAGCTCTGAGCTGCTTGGAATCAATTCAATATTAGTACAGCGCATAGCGGCGTAGTCGAAGAAAAGCATTTGCTGATTATATTTACACTAGCTGCTCGGAGAGTGTGTGTGTGTGGGAGAGTTCCGGTGGAAAGGAAAGTCAACAAGGATTTCAAGGATTCGTTAGAGCTTGCTTCATGAAATCATTTAAGAAAATTGCTTTGATTTGAGAATTGATACAAAGTTCATGAAGTTTTGAAGCGCTCAAAATGTTAAAGCATTTAAAAGATCGATATATGAAGTTTTCTGCACATTTTCAATATTAATTTTTAATTTTTACGATGAATTTTATTTTTGTTTTTTTTTTGTGTTTTTGGGTTTTTCAGCGGCATTAAGTTGACTTCAACAAATTGTTATAAAAGTAAGTTAAAAGTTTCAAACGCCATTCAAGAATGTTAAATTTTTAATTATTCTTTGCTAGAGACTTGAAAAGGACTTAAGAAAATCCCTTTCTAACATAGATGCGTTGGTATCAACTTTCGAAAAGTTTGATTTTGATGCAGTAAATATTTGTTTTTTATTAAAAAGAAAAAGAAAAAAGAAAACTCGAAGAAAAAAATGCAAAACAAAACAAAGCAAACAAAAACAAAAGTAAAGCAAACAATGTGTTTTGTATAGTGCAAAGAAAACAACGCTAGGGATACAGCAATAACAACAGCAACAACGCTCAGCAACAATGACGAAGCAAAAACAAAAACAAATCATGCAAACACAACACACGAGTGTGTGTAAAATATTTGCAGAAGCCGCAAGTCAAAAAGGACATTATAATTGATGTGCTCGTTGATTGTGTTGTTATTGTTGTTGTTGTATGTATAACAATGACAATAGCACCAACAACAAAAACAACAATAGAAAAGAAATAAAAACAAAGCCTAGCACATCTACTACAATGCTGCGTATGTGGAATCTGAATCCAGTCAATGCCAACATATTTTCTAGTTATGCCAGCAACGTATGTATGTCTATTTTTAAGGACACACAAGCAAAGCAAAACAAACAAAAAAAAAAAAGGATTAAAACTAAACATAATATTTGCAAATCTTGACAATGGAGCATTGACATTTAGAAATTTTTGTTCAAAGATAAAACAACAGCAGGAAGAAGGAGCAGCACCAGCAGCAAAAAATAAAATTAAAAGTAAGAAAAATTTAACAAAAATAAAATAACAAAGATCGACAAAATATAAGTTTAAATATAAACAATTTTTAGCAGCATGCTTTGCTTAACCAAGTCCTTTTTCATCCAAGCAGCTTTAACATTTTTAAGCACTTGACCGCAAGCAAACGAGCGTTGCGCTTGTTTTTGTGGGTTGGTCGCATTCTTGAAGCTACTTTTTTAAGATGCTGCAAATAAAATATGACAGTTAGATGAAATAAGACTCGCTGCTAAAAATGGTTCCTTCACTACATACTAAATTCGTAACATATTTGTAGCTGATATACCCAGTGTTACTCCAGATCAAATTTTTTAAACATATTACATTTGGGTTTGTTATTTTTTTTTTTGTTTGAATGAAAGAATGTTTAAAAAGTAAAGTAAGAAAACCGTGATAGATTTTATTCATGACAATGAGCCTAATGAATAAAACGTCAGCAATTGCTTTTCCTTGGAATTTCTAAGGAATTACTTAATTGTGGTATGAATTAAAAGCAATTTGTTTTTCTAAATTTCCTTAAAGTTCAAGTATTGTTGAAACCGAACCGGTTCTGCTCAAAAAACCGGTTTTTTGTGATTTTTTATAAGACATAAGAATTGACAAGATATAAAAATAATAAGAATTGTCGGTTTCGACAATTCTTGAGCTTTAAATAGCTCAAATTATTTCATTTACAACCATTGTTTATAATTCCGGGGCACGCGGAATCCTAAAAACTTAAGCATTTTTCATAAAAATCTTACCCAATCTAATATACATACATTTTTTTAAAAGTAAAGCCAAAAGCAACAATAGCTTAAACTTTAATTCATACGACAAGAAAACGGTTATTTCTAGGCTGATCTTTTGCTACTTAAGCAATACCTTAAGCTTATAAAATAAGGAATTGCTTAGTTTTTCTTCATATGGCTCAATGTCTTATAACAGCTACATAGCTGCAGAGCTGTAAAATTTGCATTCATATTCAGAATTCTAAGTACAAGTGAATAAGGACAAAAGAATGCTATTCATTGAAAACAAAATTGATCCATGAATAAAATTTTCAATTCACATTCAATTTCAGAAAATTGATTTATTATTCATTTCGATTATTCATTTTTCTTTATTCAGAATAATGTATTCATTTTTTTATTCAAATGAATGCTATTCATAAAGAATGCAATTCACAAAGAATCGTTATTCATTTTGCATTCATGCATTTTTTATTCATAAGAGAACACTATTTTCACTCAATTCACGCGAAGCTATCCAGTTGCAAATTTAAAACTGAAAATTTACTTCAATTAAAAATATACAACAATTGGCCCAAGATCCCGGTAATTGCGCTGTTGCACCGAACTAAAAATATACTACTTTGGTTGCAAAATTAACACCACAGGCATGAATAAAAAATGAATAATGAATAAAAAATGAATAATGAATAAAAAATGAATAATGAATAAAAAATGAATAATGAATAAAAAATTAAAGCATGAATGCAAAATGAATAACGATTCTTTGTGAATTGCATTCTTTGTGAATAGCATTCTTTATGAATAGCATTCATTTGAATAACAAAATGAATGCATTATTCAGAATAACGACAAATGAATAATAGAAATGAATAATTAATCAATTTTTAAAAATTGATTGTGAATTCAAAATTTTATTCATGGATCAATTTTGCATTCATTGAATGTATTCTTATTTCGTTATTTACTGATTCAAAATTTTGTAGAAGCAATCAAATTGAATGCATTCTTTTACAGCTCTGTATGAAATCACCGATATACAGTAATGAAATAAATTTTTTTTATGTTTCTTGTTTTTGTAAGTCTATTTTTAACTTTTATTACGATTCGGTAATGAAAAAAAAATTTTTTTTTCAACATTTTTACGACTAACTCAAGCTGACATGAAATAAATTCAAAAAACCAGATACAATAGTTTGCAGGACTTTAGCTGTCTTCAGTAATTGCCACATCTTATGGGCCAAATGAAATGCTGCTGCATTCTCGTGTTCATTAAAAGTGCCATCAAATCAAACAGCAAACGATGTTAAATTCATTCAAACAATTTTTTTTTGTTCGGCATCGTTTTCATTTTATAGCAAAGCCTTTGTCAAAAACTAAATTGACTGTTGGCTGCTGCTGTGCCGGACATATACTAGTAAATCCTTTATTACCGTTCAAAGTCATTTGCATTTAGCTAAGCAACAACAATTTTGTAGTGTTTGATTAATAAATTAAATACTCCTAGAATAGAAATTCAAGGCTTTCTTCGTAGCAAGAATGCAAGACTGTGCAACAACTGCAAAGTCCGTTTAACTTAGGCAGCATAGAAGCTGCTCCAACACTAATCCTAGAACAACGTTAGTGTAAGTATCTGCAACATAGACAACGACATCGTCGTCGACGTCGATTATTGCACGGCAAGGACAAAGGAAACCAATTAACAAAAACCATTGTTTCAACTTGGCAATTCAACAAAATTGAAAGAAGCGCCTGCGGACAGCATGTGGACGAGAGTATGTGTGTGTGTGTGGAAGTGGGACAGAGTCGATGCAGCACTCAAGTTGTGTTATTATGGTACGAAGCAGACGAAAAACCATTACAAGGCAACAATTAAGTAGCATTTGCAATAAGAAAAATATGTCAGTCATAGTGTTATGCCAAGTAGAATAGGAGAACTAAGAGAAAAGAAAACTGGCGACAGAGTTTTGAACAAATCAGACAAATGCAGCTTTTGTGTTTTTGTATTTTAATTAAACTAGTATTTAAAGCAAAATGTTTGCAGTTGAACACATTTGGCAGTGGAATTCATAGAATGGTTTGGTTTTATCAGATTTTACAAAATCATGTTCAAATAATGCCATCGAATTATATTTTCATAATTTTGTCATTTACTAGAAGATTCTGAATTATATTTCTGAGTTTCAAAATAATTTTAATATAATATTTAATAGAAATCTCAATACATTTAAGATGTATATCAGTTCATATTTAGAAGTTATTCAAGGTTATGAACGAGTATTTATTTGGCTCAGAATTAAATTAAATTATTTTATTAAATTGGTTATTTAATAACCAAGCATGTAAAGTTGTTTCTTATAAAAACTTTCTACACTCAGAAAAAAGTGTCTCGGAATATGATAAAAAAGGCATCATATTTAGAGAAAAATGGTATAGACTTTGCTCCAGAGAATGCTATTCTCTAATTGCGATACTAAAAATTCTCTAAAAATGATAAAAATCTACCATGAAATAGAAAAATATATCATTTTTAGAGAAAAATATTTTTTTTTTTTGAGAAAATATTTGTTTTTATTATATTATATTATTTTATTATATTATTATTATATAATACTTCTCATAGTGAACTTTTTATCAAAATATAAGAAAAGTTTTTCATTTTCAATAAAATTTCTCTATAAATGAGAAATTTTTTGTGCGAGAAAAATACTTATCATTATTAGAGACATTTCAATATTTCCATTTCCTAGAAGTAAAGAAATATTTCTTCGAAAATGTGAAAATTTATTCTAATTGAAGAAAATTTTATTTGAAAAAGAGAAAATTGCTATTATCAAAAATAGAGAAATTTTTTACCGGAGCAAGGTATGTGTTTTTTTCTCAGTGTATACATAATTCTGTTTTTATAAAAGCTCCCTTAACCAAGATTATGAGTTGAGCCATAATCTGGTGAAAAGCACTCAGGTCAGTACTGCGATGTAATCGTCGTTCATTGCTTAGTTAATATAAGTCAGTGGCTTCATTGATTTTTGCAAGTAACATCACATGTCAGTTTTGATCGCATTAGAAGCGAAGTTTTTCTTTGTTGTATCCAAAAATTAAGAATAACAAATATAATATAAGTAGATATTCTTTTGTTTATATATAATTTTGGTAAAAAATTACAAGATTTCGATTGTATCCGATTAAGACAATACCATAAAAGGGTGAGTTAACCCATTTTGAACCACTGTGTCGTTGTCGACACATCTATTTTGAGCCTTTGTTACTCAGGTAAAAGAACAGACACATGCTTGCTTTATTATTTTAAATGATAGTTGGGACTTTTGGTCTACCGATTCTGTTAATTACGATATTTTTTTACATTTTTATCTATATACTAATTTTGAGAAGAAAAAGTCTTAATTACAGAGCTTTTTTAAAATGGTCGATTTCATTATTAAAATAATATTTTTTGTTTTCATATGTTTTGGATCGTAGTGTAAAAAAATTAAATAAATAAAATAAATTTCCTCTATTTCGAAAAAAACGATTTTAACCCTTCCCTAACCCTTAACCCTTCCCTAACCTTCTAACCCTTCCTTCCCTTTAATTGTACTGCTAAAAACTGCTGTGTCGAAAACGACACGCTGGTCAGTTAGGTACATATAACTCTCTTCTTTTAAAGAATCTTATTCTACATGATTTTGAAATTACACGGTTCTTGGAACAAATACTATTTTTTTGTAAACAAATTATTTGTTGTAACGCGATTTCATATCATTATAAATTCATTATGACTTTACCAGTATTATTTGCATTTAGATTTGTATCCTGGGCATAGCAAGCGAAATAATTAAATTTTAAGTATCAGTATTCAGTATTCAATGACAGTAGCCGACGAAAGTTACCTGCTAGAAATGTTTTAGACGTTGCAACAACTTGGTCGAAATTCCAAACATATATTTTGATGATGAAGTTATGATGAAGTTAAGCTCAACAACATAATATTGTTATAAACATTACGAAGCAGCTTTTGTTTCGTTTCATTAGAATACTGATCTTGTCTGGATATTACACAGTTCCTTGAGTCAGTATGTACTGGTCTTCTCAACCTCATCTTGGAATACCTATCGTCAAGCAAGCGATGTCTCGAAATACTTTCAAAGCAATAAAAGGTATATTTCATTTGATGGACAACAACGATATTGACACCACTGATCGCTTTGCCAAAGTTCGTCCTCTAATTGATCTATTGAATATTAAATATAAGCAGTTCGGGATTTTTACTACTTGCCTGTCTCTCGATGACCAGATGATACCATACTTTGGCAGACATAACTGCAAAATGTTCATCAGAGGAAAACCAATTCGCTTTGGTTTCAAAAACTGGTGTTTGTGTTCCGATACAGGCTATTTGTATAAAGCTATACCGTATGCTGGTATTTCAACAACATACGATAAACAAGTCGGCTTAGGAGTATCTGTGGTATTGAAGTTACTTGAATTCGTTTTAAATCCAGAACACACGCGGTCTACTTTGACAATTTTTTCTCCTCTTATTACCTATTTTGCTTGTTGAATGAAAGAAAGTTTCGAGCAGTCGAAACTGTAAGATTTAATCGATTGAGAGGTGCTAGCTTGCACTTGGCTTGTGCTGACAATAATTTTCTTCGGCTAAGAAGAATAAACAACAACAGCCGAAGCAACTGAAAAAACATGAATTCGATTCTGTTTTTGATACAACAAACAGTTTTTTTTGTAAGTCTTTGGCATGATAGTAACGAAGTCACACTAATTTCAAACTTTGTCGCTGCTGAACCGGAGGTTCTAACATCACGGTATTCAAAAGAAGAGAATTAATTTAATTAATAAATTAACAAAATATTTGTTAGAATTTAAAACATGAGTTATACAATAGTTGCTCAGAAAATGTGATATAAATTTTTTACAGAAAATTAAATAGATCTCAAAAATTATAGGTCTGTACACGTACTTTGCTTGTTGAAACTTGCAGGGAAAGAGAAAAAGAAGAATTGAGAGAACAATTTCAAAAAGAGAAAAATATCAAAAAAAGTACGTGAACGTTAAACTTGTAGAAACTGCTTGCATGTAAGCAGCTGATACAACTTCTTCACAGTTCATTTGAAATCAGATAAAATTATGCAATTTTTTGTTTGTTTCTGTTTTTATTTTTGTTTGTTTTCTTCAGCAGCTGAAAATTCTTTCAAGTAAAAATTTTACTAGCAAAAACTTGTAGCTACTTTTTCTCTCTCAATTTTTTTATCTCGTTGCATGTTCATTGAACATGTTCATTGTTCAAGTTCGGGAACGCTTTTCAAGTTGAAATTTGTAACATTTTTTTTATAAATGAACAAACCTTATGCTTATGAATTATGTTTATGAAAAAGATCTCAGAATTTATGAGCAAGAAGACCTCAACGTGAATTGTTGAGTCTGGCGTATGCGAACCATGTGTATGTTACTATGTGTCATGCATAGCTTTTTGTGGTAGGCTATTCAAGTATGATGCATAAGAGTGCCAGCACACGTGAGTTAAAGCCACAATCTAAGTGTATGAATTGAAAAATAGGAGGAGCATATAGATTTATGAGTCAACTATGCAAATTTTCTCCGTGTAGCTGTTTAAATATTTTTGATCTAAATCTTCAGGAATAGTTTGTTGAATTGTTTCACTAAATCCAAAAAAAAAACTTTCAGAGCGGTCGGGTACTTTTAAAGGGGTACAAAATAGACAAAGACGATTTCGTTCAACGAAGACGGCCGAGTAGTGTAAAAAAGTCGAAAAAAGTAGTGTAAGTGTAAAAGTGTAAAAAGACGGCGCTTGGTTAAGCCATTGAGATTAAGACATTAAGATTAAGACATTTTTTTTATCAGCATCACTTACCATGCTAAAAATATTAAGATATCTTCTTATAATGCCTTAACTTCTGATAGATAGATCAGGTAAAATGTGGGCTATCGGTGGTTCGGTGGTTATGAATAAACAAACAAAAATATAATAAAATGCTTTATGTCACTTAGCAAGGGCTTCGTAAGTTCGTATTGTAGTGTCATAGCACAGCCAGCTTACGGTACGTTACATATTTGGTAACAAAATATATTTTCTTTGTTTTTCTTTCATTCATTCTTTCGATCGTGTGCCAACGCTTAACACTATGAGAATAGAATAATGGGGAGGAGTTTAAGAATATCTAAATAGAATTAATACTGGTATTTTTATTATAAATATTGAAGATCTTTGAAATAAAGAAGGAGAATGAAAACTTGACTTAAAACATCTAGTTCTTTTTTTTTCTTCAAACAGTACGGCAAAATTGGCCATCAAAACTTTAAGCCTTATCTTTGGCATTTTTAGGAACACAAAATCCAAACCTAATACATGGCGATCCTGCCAATTTAATCCTGCCTTCTGATCATGTCAAACTGATCTGATGTCAAAAGAAGATAATAAAGAACAATACGAGATCACCAGAATCTTCGAAAAGTGGGAAAAATACGCTTTCCACGAAGAATACACACCGGAGCCCGTGACAATCCAAACCGAAGCTGCACCAACATACTCACCGACACCGTGCAACGCCGGTCCTAAAAGGATAACAATAGAGAACTACATAAACAGAACTGAACAGCAAAAACAAACGATCGCGCAGTACAGAAGCGAACAAGCTGCCGAAAATAAACCTTCGAAAAGACCCAGAGGAGGCCGAAGAGTAATTGCTAGACGTCGCGTTGCGGAAATACATAGTATTTTACCGTTGGTAACTGATGCAAAGTTAAAACGGGCATTAATACACAATATACAAATAGAAAAGTTAAATTACGGCAACCATGGGATGGTTCAGCAACAAGGAAATCGTAACAACTAACAACAACAACAGCAGCAGCAGCAGCAGTAGTAGTGAAAGCAGCAAATTCAATGATCTTATTCTAGCACTTAGCTTAATATTTATGATTGCAACAATTTTATATATAGTTAATAGATATTACAAAAATTATGTTAGGAAACAAATGCTGCGAAACATCAGCAACTCTGTTTAATAAAATATTTTAATATTCACAATAAATACGAAAATATATCAAGCACTTCTACATACGAAAATGATAAGGTTTGGTACCAACTGTTTCTACTAAGGATGCTTTGGTAAACTTTTTGACAAATATTGTGAAAATTGTCAACAAAAAATCATAGACATAGGAAAAATTAAATATATGGCACACAAAAACAAAGCATGGCATCGTGAATGCTTCAAGTGCAAATATTGTCACAAAAATTTAATCAAATCAGGCTTCATAGAGCATGAACCAAATTTAATGTGTCAAAAATGTTTTAAGAACAATAAAACTTTTTAAATTAAAAGTAAATACAATGTTCCGTCGATATACATATAAATGGAAATAGATGCAGCAAAAGAAATATTAAAGAGATTAAAAAAGGCACCAGGTAGGGAATATACAAAGAAATACATTAATGAAATAAGGAACAAAGTAGGTGAGCTAAGAACCTCAATAGATAAGTCAGACAACCCTAAAAGAAAATTAGACTTAGAAAATTTCGAAGATATAGCTAGAGCAATAGAACAGTTTTTAATAGAAAAAAGTGAGTTAACAGATAGCCACAACACTGAAAGTCAAAGTAATACACCAGAAAAGAAGACTGTAAATCGAAACAATATAGAAATGTCAACTTTTAATATAGAAACGGCTATTAAAGCCATACCTAAATTTAAGGGACAGCACAGCGAATTAGAACCATTTTTGAAGATAGTAGAATTATTACACAACTCATATACAGCTAATGCTCAGAAAACATTATTAGAGTTTGTAGTAAGTGTAAAACTTAGTGCGGTAGTTCGAACAGCGCTAGGCTCAAACACATCGACATTCGTAGAATTTAAAACAAGACTACAAGAAAGATATAAGAGCAACGTAACAATAGCTCAAATACATACACAACTGTCCTCAACCACACAGAAGAACAAAACGGTAAACAATTTTAAAGACAAAATTTTAAATTTGATGTCAGAACTGAACAAGCTACAAATAAACGATTTAGGTAATAATGCAACCAACGAACAGAAAACAGTCATAGAAACAATGAACGAAAAATATGCCTTGACCATATTCAAAAACGGGTTAGATGACACCATCAAACCAACACTTTTTGCAGCCCAACCCAAAGATTTAAATACAGCAGTAAATATCGCACAAGAAGTGGAACGTGATAACCAAAACAACGGTCGGCGGATCTTAAACTACAATGCAAGCACAAACAGAAACCAAAATTATCAGCATCATAACAACTTTAGCAGAAATAACTATCAAAATACATACAGAAATAATAACAATTTCAAAATTGTTGAAAACGTTGAAATTTTCAACGTGGGAACAACAATAGAAACAACTATGGCAATAATAGAAATAGAGGCAGGTACAACAATAATATAAACAGACGCTCGAGTCAAGATGGAAGCAGACATTATGTACGAACAGTAAACTATCAAGGAAACATGGAAGGCCCGGAGGACAAAAATCAAGAGCCTCCGGAAGGCCAAATGTAAAAGCAAACAAAATTTGCATGATATCAGAGAATCTCACCAATTTCATCACACTTAAATGTGCGCAAACAAAGCGTGCCTTGACATTCCTATTAGACACGCGTGCAGATATTTCGATATGCAAAACGAACACAAATTTTGAAATTGATCCTGACAATAAATGTAGATTATCAGGCATAACTAAAAATGAGGTAGACTCTTTAGGAGTTACGAAAATAACATTGTGCCTCGGAGAGCACCGTTCCAAAAATAATTTTCATGTAGTGAGTGACGATTTTCCCATTTCTACAGATGGAATTTTAGGTAGAGACTTTTTTATAAAATATACATGCAAAATAGACTACGAAACATTCACAATAACAATTGCAATCGGTAACACCGATTATATAGTACCCATAGTAACAAAACTTCCGAAACAGACAAATTATAGAATACCTCCTAGGTCAGAAATTATTTTTCCAATAAACTTAAACATTGCAGAAGACAGCGTAGTATTTAATCAAGAGCTCGAAAAAGGTGTATTTTTGGCAAACTGTCTAGTACCTTCTAAAGGCATATGTCACATAAGAGTTATAAATATAAACGATAAAGAGGTTATATTAAACGAAATAAAACCGAAACTAAAGAATTTGACCGAATATACAGTTATGAGAACTTACAACAAACAGAGTACAGAAATGAATGAACAACGATTCAAGAAACTGATGACTGAACTGAAATTAGACCACAACACAGAAACTGAATTAAAAGACATATTTAAGAAACATCAATCAATTTTCCACCTTGAGGGAGAAGTTCTTACAACAAATAATTTTTATACGCAAAAACTGAATCTATCAGACACAACACCAGTATACATAAAAAAATCATAGACTACCTCACACTCAATATGACGAGATAGACAAACAAGTAAAGAAGCTAATAGAGAACGACATAATTGAACCTTCAATAAGCCCATATAACGCACCATTGTTATTAGTGCCAAAGAAAAGTAATGATGACAATAAGAAATGGCGCTTGGTGGTTGATTTTAGAAAACTCAACGAAAATATGGTTAATGACAAATTTCCATTAACAAGACTGGAAGACATCCTAGACATGCTAGGACGAGCCAAATACTTTTCAACCTTGGACATGACAAGCTCTTTCCATCAAATACCATTAGACAAGAATTCACGACCACTAACTGCATTTTCTACACAAGATGGTCACTACCATTTTAAACGTTTACCTTTCGGACTTAAAATTTCTTCAAACAGTTTCCAAAGAATGCTCACAATAGCTTTAAGTGGTTTAAATTCAGAAGCTTTCCTCTATGTAGACGACATAATAGTTTTTGGATGTTCTTTGAAACATCACAACCAAAACTTGATAAAAGTATTTGAGCGGTTACAAAAATACAACTTAAAATTGAATGCGAGCAAATGTCAATTCCTAAGATCAGAAGTGGTTTATCTTGGTCATTTAATAACAGACAAAGGAATTAAGACAGACCCAGCAAAAAATCAGGCGGTTTCAAACTACCCTACACCAGCAAATACAGATGATGTGAGAAGATTTGTGGCTTTCTGCAATTATTACAGACGGTTCATTCCCGATTTTGCAGCATTGGCAAAGTGTTTAAACTCTTTATTGAAGAAAGGGACGCCTTTCATCTGGTCACAAGAATGCGAAAAAGCATTCAACACTTTAAAACAAAAACTACTTAACCCACCAGTTCTGCAATACCCAAATTTTGAGAAACCATTTATCTTAACTACTGACGCATCTGACTTTGCATTAGGAGCAGTACTTTCGCAAGGCGAAATTGGACACGATCTTCCAATATCGTACGCCAGCAAGTCGTTGCAAAAACATGACATAAACAAACCAATCATTGAGAAAGAACTATTAGCTATACATTGGAGTATACATTTTTTTAAGCCTTATCTCTATGGAAGAAAGTTTTTAGTAGTCACCGACCATAGACCCTTAGTTTCGTTGTTTTCCACAAGAATCCATCATCTAAAATGACGAGAATCAGACTGGACTTATCTCATTACGATTTTGAAATTGTCTACAAACAAGGCAAGATTAATACAAATGCTGATGCGCTATCTCGTATAAAAGTCGATAGCAATATACTCAAAAGTTTAATTCCCACAAATAAAGATAAAGAAGAAGTATTAGTAGTTACAAGGAGCAAAGCAAAACAAATTAACAAAGAAGAAAGGAGCAAAGAATTTAAGAACAATGCGAGTGAAAATAACATTGAAAATGGTACCCACCACCTGAGTCAACACATCCAAGGAAGTGATATATTAAAAGACACATGTCCTAATGAGTCTGGCCAACTCTATATATGGGAATGCACATCTTTTAATGACGTTAGGAAATTGGTGAAATTGAAATTCAACATTGAGAATAATAGCAAGCTTTCCATAAATATATATAATAATAAATTGCGCATAATGTGTAGCGATGACCCTCTGCGCCTAGGTGAGATGTTGGAGAAACTACATCGTTTATTAAGAAAATCACAAATAAAGGAGCTAGCCCTTTGTGATAAAGATTTTATATTTAAAAATATCGATATAAATATGTTTAAAGAGAAATACAATGCATTGAAAGATAATAAAGCCTCGCCAATACGAATACTAATATATAAAGCTCCAATACAAATAAACAGCATGCTCAAACAATACAAACTAATTGAAGAATTCCACAACTCAAGCACATCAGGACATATGGGAATTAGAAAAACGATTTCAAAACTAAAACAAAGATATATTTGGAAAGGGATGAGAAAAATCATTAAAGAATTTATAAATAGCTGTGAAAAATGCAACAAAAACAAGACCACACAACACATTAAAGAAGGTTTAGTATTGACAAACACACCAGCGACAAGTTTTGAGAAAATATCAATTGACACTGTAGGTCCTTTAAGAATATCAAACGGATATAGATATGTTTTAACGATGCAATGTGAGCTAACAAAATTTGTAGTCGCTCACCCAATTGCAACCAAAGACGCCAAGACAGTCGCATCAACCCTTGTCGAACAATTAATACTCAAGTACGGTTGTTTCAAAACACTTATGTCCGATCGTGGGACAGAATTTACAAACGAGCTAATGTCAACTGTTTGTAAATTACTAGACACTCGTCAAATTTTTTCAACACCTTATCATCACCAAACAATCGGTGCTCTTGAAAGAAACCATAGAGTTCTAAATCAATACATACTTTCCTTCACAGACGATTATGAATGGGACAAATGGATACCCTATTACACTTTTGCATACAATACGACACCCCACGTTGACACAGACTATTCTCCGTTTGAGCTAGTCTTTGTTAAATTGCCGTCACTACCAAGTGATACACTCAGACAAACAAACAAAATTTATGACTTAGACAATTACGCTAATGAATTGAAACTAAGATTAAGAACATCAATAAGTAAAGCTAAAGAAATAATAAACAAAGTTAAGGATAAGAGAAAAATAGATTACGATAAAAATATGAGGCCTCAATCATTAGAAATAGGAGATTTAGTTTTTGTAAGAGTAGAAAATAAGAAAAAACTACAGAGCCCATATGAAGGACCATTTAGAATTATTGATAGAAAAGGAGTAAACTCGGTTGTAGAAATAAACGGCAAACCAAAAGAACTCCACAACAACTTATTAAAGAAATACAAAAACTAGCTAAAAAAAAAAAAAAAAAAAATTTTTACAAAATGTATTCTTATATCGTCGCCTTAATAAAACAATAGTGTATACGCAAGTACACCATTATTTTTTTATTGCATAATAAGAATCTACATAACTGATTCTATATGTGGTCAAAATTTGGTGAAATTCTACTTCCACAAAGTGGGTCGATTATTTTCTCAAAAATTGACTGGTTTCCCAGATGTCTAATAGCACAAAAACTTTAAACTCTATTATCTCGAAACGGCAAAAAAATTATACACTATTGTTTTATTAAGGCGACGATATATAAGAAGAATAGATAATTAGATAAACATAAAAATAAACTTATCAATCGTATATCCATATATTTCACTAAATCAATATAATTATAATATAAACTTATACACGCTAAAGACATTTATTTAAATATATTAAAACCAAATAGAATTATATAGAAAAACAAATATTTTGCATGTACATATATACACATAATTCAAACATGTAATTTAAATAAACTATAAATATAGAAAAATAATTTAAGCTTTATAAATATGTAAAATATTCTTAAAATCCTACATTCTTTAAAAATCATTTCAAGAAATAATTTTTCTCTTAAGGGTAAGGGTGTAGTGTCATAGCACAGCCAGCTTACGGTACGTTACATATTTGGTAACAAAATATATTTTCTTTGTTTTTCTTTCATTCATTTTTTCGATCGTGTGCCAACGCTTAACAATATGAGAATAGAATAATGGGGAGGAGTTTAAGAATATCTAAATAGAATTAATACTGGTATTTTTATTATAAATATTGAAGATCTTTGAAATAAAGAAGGAGAATGAAAACTTGACTTAAAACATCTAGTTCTTTTTTTTTCTTCAAACAGTACGGCAAAATTGGCCATCAAAACTTTAAGCCTTATCTTTGGCATTTTTAGGAACACAAAATCCAAACCTATTACACTCTTATGAAATTTCAACATTTTTTCAAATGAACATTCAGATACGAATCTTTTTAAATTATGCGCAACACTTCATGTACGTATAAGAACGACGGCGTATGTGTATCAAGAATGTGATGAATCTATATAACAAGAATCAATGAATATTGAATTTTTGCTAGTATACGCCATGGTAAAAAAAAAAACAAAAACAAATTGGCCATTTCAGCCCTTGAAAGGACTTTGACCGAGCTTCTTGGGATCGATTGTGTTGTGTGTGTTATTAAATTTTTGCACACAATTGACCGAGGACTGGACCTACATGTTTTATGCCGACTCCGATCGGCTAAAGTTCATGTTCTCAAGAAGCTTTACATGGCATTATTTACTCTCTGAGGTTTGCCATTGTCTGCAGAGAGGTGGTGACCGATCAGAAAAATTTGTTATTGAAAAAACTTTTCGCCACGGCTGGGGATCGAACCCGGGCTCCGAGCATGCTAAGCCACACACTAAACCTGCATGCCACGGTCACCACTACGTGATCGCCATGGTAGCCACTTTTATATTGAAGACAAAATAGATGATATCGTAAATCTCTTATTTAAACGTTAGTAATGCCAGCATTTATAGTTTTGGCGAATACGTTAACGAGAGACAAACAAGCCTGTTCTGTTGGAAAGATTTATCGCTTGCGAAACAAAGCTACTTAAGTGCTGAATACAAATGAATGCAATCATTTCTTTTTCAAAAAGTGAGAACGAAAATTCAAATAAGTTTGTTCATATCAATTTCATAAACGATGATTACGATTAACGATATGCATGAACGTAGGAAATGACATGAATCACATTAATATAAAAACAAATGATTTATTCTCTCTCCGAGTATGTTGAATACTCGTTAGGAGATATATATTCTCACAAACGAAAGACTGTGGAAGCTTTTTATTGTCATAACGAATGCTTTTATGGCTGAAAGCAATCATAGCTTCATTTATAATGGCAACTTAATCAGTAGTTTTAGACATTCTACTTCAATTTTCACTATTATTGTTACTATATACTATACTATACTATACTATACTATACTATACTATACTATACTATACTATACTATACTATACTATACTATACTATACTATACTATTCTATACTATACTATACTATACTATTTTTTGAATAGAATAACTGAATTCTGCTTTTATATCAAAAAACTTATGAAGTTCCCATAAATTTCTATTATCGTATCTAGCTCCAAACAATTATGCTTGCTTTTTTTTTTTTGTAGAATTTGAAAAAACTAACTTTGTCAAAAAGTAAACCTCTACTAAGCACCCATGATTTTGTCAAACTGTCCCAACTACAATAGCAGCAACACTAAAAATAAGCTTATTTATGCAGCGCTCCCAATGCAATAGCCAACCATGTTACATGAATATCCTTTTGATTTATGGCTGTGATAAAAAAAGCAAAACAAATACGGAAAAAAATGAAACTTTAATAAAAGTATAAATAACAGCAAAGAGAAAAATAAAACCAACATGTATCTGCCAGTTGAAGTTCATATAAATAAAGTAACGCAAATAACAGTTTGATACCCGAAGGACTCATAAAATACCATGACAGCTTTTGAACAGCACAACAAAATAATCAACAAAAACGCTGGCATTTAGCAAACACAGGAGAATAAATAAAAAAAAACAACAACTAATAAAAGGTAACAAATAAGAGCAGATGATTAAGATATGCAAAATATTGTTGTACAAAGAAGATGAGGATGAAGATAAGGATGGGGATGAGTAACGTTTATTTAAATTTCATTAAATTCAAAATGGTTGTCAAGCTGCGAGTAGGATTAAGATTCCAGCACAATCGATAGTGAATTATTTAGGAGCGCAGGTAAAACATGTGCTTGTGTGTTTATATATGTGTGTGTGTGTATATGTATGTGTGCCACTTAATATGCTTGTTTGAAGAGTAATGCGACTGCAGTAAATCAATTATGTTAAGTAAAGCGAATAAAGCAGACACAACTCACTCATACCACATGCAAATATATTGTATATGTATAGAAGACACTTGCGTAAGCACACAATCATCTCTGCCACACACACATATATATATGTATTTATATATATAGCAAAATATGCGCATTGAAATAATATCAATGATAAACTCGATCAACAGAAAATCTTCGAGTGGCTTCGAGCATACGTTATGCTCTACACTGTAACTGTGTTTGGGTTTCTGTCTATGTTTGGCTGCGTGCTTGTTTTGAAGAATAATTTTCTCTGTGCCATTTGAATTTTTTCCAAATCAATGGTTACGCCCTTAAGAAGAGATTTAAAACGGAATATAGAAAATATCAAAATATTGCTGTTCAATGAATTCTGTTTTTTTGTTGTTTGTTCTCGAAGTTAATTTAATTTCAAAGCACGCTCTTCACTACACGCACATGTGCACAGCAACATGCTGCACAAACAACTTTCTATATACATATGTGTATTGATAAAAATACATATACTACGTTGCTGTTTGTATAACTTTCACTTAAGTATGTGGGTTGAACTTCATATAAATGACGCGCTGTGAACTCCACGGTCAGCGTTCTAACGTGTTTGATAAACAATTCAAAACATGTGTGGCGAGGACACTAAGACACTAATACCAACGCACTTATGTACACGCACTCACAGCCTTGCACATGCTGGACTTACTGACCAGCTTAAACGCAGTCGGACACTCGTTATGCCACAACAACTGACCCCCCGGGCAGTATAAATCACACCCAAGTAGCATAATTATGCCAACAACAAAATAACAGTATAGCAACAACTAATACTACAACAATAAGACGAAAGTTGTTAATGAGTTGCCAGGTTGTGGCAAAATGTTGCCAGTAATTTAGCTGCTAAGCCTGTTGTTGAACCTTTTGTGCGACTGACCAAGATTTCCGTATTCAGCGGGGTAGGCAAAAAAAAAAAAAAATGTATATCGAATAACACAATCCCATATTTATGCTTTAGACCACGAAAAACAAATGCTTTTTTGGCAGTCTAGGCTGTGCTTCGAAGAGACCATTTAAATTGATTTTGTAGTATAGTATAGAGCGTTTTTATTTACATAATAAACGAATTGAACATTTCAGCACTATGAATAACGGTTGTGATAAGGACAGAGTCAAAAACTAAAAATTTAAGATGGTGAATTCCATATCATTTTAATTAAGATAAAACTTGATACTCATGTGTTTTTGAGGCCTAAAAATTCAAACGTTATCAGAAATTGCTCTTGAAAAATATATTTTAAGTAGCTATTAGGAGCATTTTTTCTTTTCCTTGGTATTAACCCTTTGGCGAGTGATATACATTTTACAGTACATCGGCTTGTAAAGCCTGTTGCTAACTCACATATGCATAAAATCGTCTAATTTCAATTTTATACAGTTATTTATTTCATTGTCAACCAACTTATGCATATTTTTTATTGTTTTGTTATAAACTAGTGATCAATTTCATGCATTCTTTAGAGGTAGAACAAAAATTTTCAACAACGTAAACGAAATTGTTGCAAGCCTTGTATTTATAAAATAAAAAAAAATATATTATAGGTTTTGATTTATCCATATTAAAAACTTTTTTATACCAGACTCGCTAATTTCATAGCATTACAAGCGTTTCCATATTTTTAAAGTATGGAAATGGTTTCAACTTGTAGTATAAAAGAGCTTGGATATATCTATGGAATTATATAAAAATTAATCTCAAAGATTCGTTTTTATTTTAGTTTGTTTAATAACTCACGATTTATATCATTGATTTAAATGAAACTTTTAATCAGAAATTTATATTATTAAAATCGAAAATATCTTCTATTGATTTTGAAACAATTGTTGAACATTAGCATTATATCTTAGTAGTTACTTTGTTTTATCCTAAAAGAGAAAGGTCAGGGTATATTAACTTTGTGCAAACGTTTGTAACGCATAGAACGAAGCAAGTCCGGTATAGAAAAGTATATATACTCTCTATCGGGGTCACCTCGTGGATTCAGCTATCCATGTCCGTCCGTCTGTGTGTTGTCCGTAAACACAGGATAAGAAGAAGGAGTTGAGATTATTGAATGAACGTACCAAGGTTCACGTAACATGGTAGCATGGACTCAAGGATCTGCACTATTGAATATTTTTGGAATCCGCCCACGGACACGCCTACCTCTCATACAACGCAACAATTGAAAAATGCACAACTCAGCTCATTATTTGCCTACAACAATAAAATTTGGTATGTCCTCGAAAAATGGGTGTCATCCGCTCACGCACACGCCCACTTCATATATAACCCAAAAATTGAAAACACAATAAATAAGCCTCTGTGTAACTTAAAGTGATAAAATTTGACACATTTTTTTTTATAACAACGCAAAGATGGTGTTGAAAAATGGACATCATCCGCCAACGAACACGTCTACCTCCCATACAAAGCAAAAATTTAAAACTGGATAAATAAGCTAATAATTAACCCACAACAGTAAAATTTGGTGTTTATGTCTTTTATATCAATACAAAGATGTCTTCGAAAAATGGGTGTCATCAGCTCACGGCCACGCCCACCTCCCATATAAATAAATAACCCTATGTTTAACCAACAGAGATAAAATTTGGCACGTATCTTTTTTATGACAAAACAAGGATGGTTTTGGAAAATGGACGCCATCCACCCATGGACACGCCTACCTCCCACTTAGCCCAAAAAGTTTAAAACTGAATAAATAAGATTATGTTTGTCATAGAGAGATCAAATTTGGTATGTATGTATTTTATACCAAAACTAAGGTGTGTTAAAAAATTGGGAGTAATCCGTCCATGAACACGCCCACCTCCCATAGCGAAAGCATTATGAAGGCAGTAACTGAGCTACAGGAATAAAACTTTTTTAAAATGCATATAAAATATAGGCTTAATATAATTTTTTTTTTTTTGGAAAATTAGGTTTAGGGTATATCATAGTCGGCCTAAACCGACTTTTGACTTTCTTTACTTGTTTTTCATTAAGATTTTCTTTATTTGAATTGATACATAGATATTCCATGCAATAAACATAGACAAACTGACGAGTTTTTCGTTTTATAAAAAAAAAAATGTCAGAAGTAAAGTCATACTTCCTAAAAATAAATGCTTCAATAATTATCAAAGTCGCCTTGTCCAACTGTTATTTGCTGAACTCACAAACGTTTAAGAAACAATTATCACAGAAAGAAGGAAAGAAGGATAGATTTTGTCCTTCATTTCGTAAAAAAAGTATTGTAACGAGTTTTATTTCAAAGAATGAGGTATGAAATAAAAAAGAGTACACTTTTTTAAAATTGTTCTATTTGGTTTCCGGTAATATATAAAAATACAACGGAGCGCCTTACATTTTTTGTGGCTACTTCGTGATGATATAAAAAATGTTTTCATAGGGGTATGGTTAGAAAAGTATAAAATGGTATAATTAATCAAAGACAACTTCAATCATGCGAGTTTTAAAAGTTAATTTCTAATTTTAAACACAGAATAACTTGTTTTACACAGGGTCAGTATTAGTTATTTTAAAAAGCTATGTAGTTTTTTTTTTTATAGGTTTGTACAGTAGCAGAACTTAAATTTCGTAAATCGAGAATAAAAATAACTAATTCATCTCCTTAACGAAGATATTTGTTCATTTTATGAAGTAATGCTTGGATAATATTGTTTTTTCCTGCGATTTCGGGCGATTTTAAAACAGTTTCTTTAAAAAAATCATTGTTTTGGCATAAAGTGCAAGTTGTACAATTGCGCAAGAATATTCGAGTGCAACTTTACGGTAACATGAAAGCTGATACCTTTGCTGCAACAGTTCTGACAGCTGGATAATGGCATAAAGCTTACTTCATGCTTGAGCATTACACTGAAAACAAAAGATGACTTAATTTCAAATTTTTATGTTATGAAATTCGGTTACGTGTTACCAAATTTATTAAATCCTTGTTTTAGGGTAGTATTCCGACTGATACAGCGTAGAAAAAAATGTTTTGATGCCTCGAATCCCTTAGATCCCCTCAGGTTTACCGTTCCATCTTAAGCGATTACAATTCCTGTACCAACGTGTTTTACTTTGACACAAAATCAAGCAAAAGGTCAATCCTTTTAAATTGTCCGTGATTATCTAATGCAGAACTGGTTTTCCGTAATATTTTTGTTTTTTCCATCCAATCAATTTATTCTTAATAATATCAGAAAAACAACTAAAAATAATGTTTTAAAATAATTTGAATTTTGAAAACATAGAAAAAATAAGTCTCTTCGAAGAATAATACAGCAAATCACATAAAACATTGTTTCTTTTATTAAAACATATCGCGAGCAAGGCCGCGAAGGGTTGCTAGTAATGTATATATATATATATATATAATAGACCGGACTGACATTTAGATTCCACCGGTAGGGGTCTCAAAAGTTAGAGGAACTCATGAAAATGATTTCTGCATACTTTTTTTTTAAGCGGAGAAAATCCGCCGAAGCAATTTTGATTCTCCTGATGGTCCTTTTTGGTAAGAAAACATGTTTTTTACTTGTAACTTTTTATTTTTCACAGAACTCATACCCACATTTGCCAAAATATAAAATTTCTTACTTATTCCAATATTTTGACATAAACAAGTTTTGAAAATTATGTTCCATTATAACTCTTCTTGAATACCAAAAATGGAGTTTTTTGCTATTTTAAAAAACACTTATATTTAAATTTCTGCAAAAGACACATTTTTCGTAAGATTTACGTGAAATTGTTATTGTTGGAAAAGTCCTATTTTATTACTGTATATCGTTTGAGTCAAAATTGTGTGCCAGTTTTCGACAGAACGTTAGAAGTTGACTTTAAAAAGCTGATGAAATGATACATTTCTTATTCATAAAAATAATTCAATAAGTTTATTCACTGCGTTGTCGTCTGGTTTTGGATACATTTTTTTTTTTTAATCTCATAGCTTTGGTTGAAGCGGTATGTTAAAAAAAAAGAAGAACGAAAAATGTGTCTTTTATAGCGGTTTTAAAGAAATGCCTTCTTAAAAATAGACTAAAATTCAATTTTTGGTGATCAATAAGAGTTATAATGAAAAATAATTTTTAAAAGTTGTTTATGTCAAAATTGGAATGAGTAGGAAATTTAATATTTAAGCAGATGTGGGTATGCGTTCAGGAAAAAAAAAAGTTACAAGCAAAAACATGTTTTTTATCAAAAACGACCTGCAGGAGAATCAAAATTGCTTCAGCGGATTTTCTCCGATTTGAAAAAAAAAATTGCAAAAATCATTTCAATGAGTTTCTATAACTTCTTAGACCCCGACCGGCGGACATTTTTTTTTATCCATACAAGCATGATCCGGCCTAATATATATGTAAGTAATATGTTATTAAACCTTAGTTAGCACCAATTAAAAAAAAAAAATAATAAATTGTTTAAATATTTGCTGTTCAAGTGCTGAATATCTTTTATATATTTAATAATTTCAACATTTTTCACAAGGTCTCACCAGTTTTCACGTTTATCATCTGTCTTTTTTGCCTGCTATTAAATATGCAAATATTAATTTGAGATCTATTATTTATAAGCGCACCAAATGAATATCCTTTGCTAAAAATGATTTATTTTTAGCTTTTTTGAAAATTCCAATTTAAAAAATAAAGCATTCTAATAACAGCTTCTGAACATCAGTTTGAGTTCATGATACAACAGAACAAAAACAAATTGTAGCAAATTAAAAATAAGATACAAATTAAGCTCACCACAGGAAAATCTACGTATGTGAACTCCATTGATGCTAACATACACTCACATGCACGCACCCCAACAACGCCAGCATTCATCATCGCACAGACAAACATAATGCTTGGCAGTCACACCCGCAAAATTATACTAACAGTCAACCTAATGCCGATGGTAGAGTGTTGCAAGCCAAACTCAAACTGTTTCAAATGATGTTCTCTCGTTGTTGTTGTTACTGCTTTTTTTACTGCTGCTGTTGTTGTTGTTACTGCTGTTGCTGATATGATAAATTTTCATTTAACCCCAGACAATAAATGTCAAAATTTGTTGTCAGTACATGTAGAAGCTGGGAGTTTGTATGCGTGTGTGTATGTGTGTTGTTTGATGTGTGAGCAACACACAACATAAGCTGACTGCATTAGAGAAAACATAAAAAGCAACAGAGAAACAGAGTAAAAACAAACAGCAAGTAAGCAAATAACAGTAACTGTCGTCATACGCACAAATATACTTTTTGGGCGCAATACTTTGACAACAACAACAAGGAGACAGCAGTTGAAAATAGCAATAACAACAGCAAAAACAACCAACAGCATCACCAACTGCACAGCCACATCGCAGTCTGTGAAACTTTAGCCTTAGGTGGTTGACTGCTGCCACTGAAGCGTTAAAGCATGCAGATGAAGAACAGTTTTGGTTGGCTGCTTCTTGAGTGAGTGACAGCGGTGTCAGTGAGTAGAACAATAAAAACAATTTCAACAATAACAACAACAAGAACTGCAGAAGCAACAGCAAAACAAAATATTGTCGACTGCACAGCTGGATGTCGCACAAAATTCTTTTATCAACACATATACAGTTGATATGAAGTAAAAACAACAACAACAACAACAAACATAAAAGTCATGTGAAGACCACAATCTAAATGTGCATAAAACGCTGACTTGCAACGCTTAAATTAGACATTTTTTCTTGAGTGTGATTGACGCGCTGAAGTTAAAATCGTAGAAATAGCATTAAATGAATGCTTCTTCAAAGCAGCAAAATAAAAATGCAAAATGAGTTGAAACTTTTTTTAATTTTGGCTTGAGCACGGACTAAAATTTAAAAGATGTAAACCGAGCTGCTGGGCTGCTTATTTATTTTGGGACAACATGTCGTATGAGTGATTTTAATTAGAACGATGATTATATTTCAATAACACTTACCAGGATCAGGCGCTGATACAAGGGGCGTAAAGGGGGTAATTATCACCCAAGAACTTTTAAATACTTTACTATTTAATACTTTATTTGGAGAAAATAATTGTGCCCACAGCTTCAGGGTTCTTTTATGTATACATAAGCAATTCTGAAGGCGTTTTGTGATAGAATACTACAAAAAAATGGTCAGAGACATTGTTAGACTGTAGTTTTTTTATTGTTTTCAGCAAGTATTAAAGTATATAAAAATTTCTTTTTTATTTTTTGTTTTGAGACGTCATTTGCGTGTAGGTGACGTTTTTATGAAGCGATGCGAAAAGAGAAGACCATTTTGCTTGTAGAATAACACGATCTGTTGTCATCTGAAAAAAAACAATCGATATTTATATGTAAAGCAAACCCTTACGTCGAGGTAGTAATTTCGCATTTTTTTTAAAATAAATCTGAAAATAAAGTTACAGCCTGTTGTGTTCTCAAATCTACAGCCAATTTTTAAATAATCAACTTTAAAGATGCGTTATTTTCTTACAAATAAAAATTAAAAAAAAAAAAATGAAGTCACTACCTCAGCGTAAGTGTTTGCTTTATAATAATTATATTTTTGCAAAATATTAACGATTAGTTTAAAAATGCCCTTTATATGAAATCATTAAGCAAGCAACCAACATTGATTTTTATTTGTAACTCGGGGTGTTACTCGGAACTAAAAACTGCTCTCATTTTTACGTTCTTAAATTTATCAATTCAATTTTAAAATTTTTTTAATTATCGTTTTTTGAATTCTTGTCCCCTCCTTCCGTCGAAAGTATTTTGTCAAATTTCCGTAAAACTGTACCTGCCAGAAATGATTAAAACAAAAAATGACATCTATAACGTCTCGATCTGACGTTTGAGGACGTTTCTGAGGAAAATGAACACCCACACTCAGAAAAAAACACATATCTTCCTCCAGTGAAAAATTTGTCTATTTTCGATATTAGCGATTTTCGCTTTTCAAATAAAATTTACTTTAATTAGAATAATTTTTCGCATTTTAGAAGATATATTTCTTTACTTTTAGGAAATGGAAATATTTCAATGTCTCTTATAATGACAAATATTTTTCTGGCACAAGTAAATTCTCATTTATACAGAAAAATTTTTTGGAAATGAAAATACTATATCCCATACTATTTTCATCAGTAAAACCAAATTTGTTCTCAAAAATTAAGAGTCTTTTTCTCTAAAATCCAATTATTTTTTCTCTTATTCATAGAAGGTTTTTATCATTTTTAGAGAATTTTTAGGATCGCATTTAGAGAAAAGCATTCTTTGGAGCAAGGTCAATACCATTTTTCAGGAAATATGATGCTATTTTTATCATATTCCGAGAAACTTTTTTCTGAGTGCAGTTGGCAAAAACAGTTCGAGAAAAGTGCGTTTAAAGTTTTTCTTAGCATGCATTTAAAATGCAATTTTATCTCAAATAAATTCCAATTTTAAAAAATCCTATAAGCATCGATTCGATTTTTGGATTGTCTTCGTTCAACTTCGGTTTTGGTCAATACTGTTCAGGTAATTTTTTTTTTCATCTTTATATAGCTTCTGCTCGTATTCGTTAAACTTCTTTTTTTTTTGGTTCGTCTTTGGTTCTTGACTTCGTTTGCCTTCGGTTCATTCCTTGATTTTTGTCGAAAGAACTTTTAAAAGCATATGATCTATTTCAGTAACAGATACAAATTTACTGAAAGTTTCATCAAAATCGGTTCATCCGTTTTGACGTGAATGAGACAGACATAGTTGATTGAATAAAACGCCCTCTCACGGATGTTTTCTGAAATTTAAATAGCCTCAAATCTGTTGTAGAGTCAAGTTATTTTACTTACCAAAGTTTAGTAAAATCGATCAAGTCATTTTGCAGTTATTGAGTCTAAGCAATGCACTACTTAAAGCGCCCTCTTTCGGAAGTCTTTGGAATTCATTATATATGATGCTTTATCTTGGTTGCAGTCGAACCTTCGTTCCAAATTTAATTGAAATCGGTCCAGGAGTTTAGGAGTTTTAAAGTTTTAAAAACGCACTACTTAAAGCGCCCTCTTGCTTTAAAATTAAATGCTTTAATCTTGATTTATCAAAATCAAATAAGTTTAAAATTTATAAATTCTACAATTTATAAAAACAAGCAACTTGAAAAAATGTACATTTGACGTCAATTATTTTCCATTATTGGGAGTAGAAGTAATGGAAAAATTTACTGGATAATTTTCGCAAGACAAAATGTCAACACCTAAGCCTTCTGACCAGATTCCAGGTCCGCTTTGCCTTCCAGCGAAATGTATGAATAATCTCCTGAAAGGTAACTCATTAAAATGAAATAAGCACACATTCCACTGCAATGGCCGTTGCAATCATTGTTCAAATCATACATTAACTCCGTTGTTGTGTCCGGTATTGACAGCAGTGCCCTCACAGCTGATGACAACCAAGTGGTTTAGAGAAAACTTTTGTGCATTTAACACGTCGACAATAGCTTTTTGGATTGCTTCTCCAGTGCCCTCAGTTGGGGAGGCATAGGCAAGAAATTGAGAATCAGGCTCTTTTATAGTTGTGACGTGCTCTTCTTTTTTTTATGTATTCTAGCTTGGCCATGGACTAAAGTTTTTTTAATGTGAGGTCTTTTTTGCCGTCATATGAAATACATTTTATCAGTTCATTACTATTCGTTGCTGCTTTGGCTTCTGCTCTACATTTAGCGCTTTCTCTCGAAATTTTGTTTTTGTCGACGATAAGGTCATCTAAATATTCAACAATTTTGTCAGCAACTTGGGTAGGTAAAACTTCCCTTGCTTTTGCAGCAATTGAAAGGCGCAAGTCCTTTATCAGTGTAGTTGCAAGCAATGACCCAAAGCGATCTGAAGTGTCAGTTCGATCTAAAGCCATAGAATAATTCTTAAGCGAAATGTCCGATACTTTAAGTTTCTCCTCAATCACGTTTGAAATTTGTATATCATTAAACTCACAATCGTCCTCTTCGCTTGAGCAAGGAACATAACCAATGGAAAAATTTGATATTGGAGGTATGCTCTACATTTCATCACATACATCAGCCATGTCAATATCTTCAACTTGCTCTTGTATATTATCAAAAGTCAACTAGCTTGGTCCACATTGATCAATATAAAAATGTTGAGAGTTTTGAGGAATCTTATCAAAATCAGGGCAGTTACATTGTGCATTTGTTTCTATGTTACATTTACACTGACATATAAGAAAAATCTTGTTCCATTCCACTTCATTGTATTTATGTGGATGTTTTAATAAATCATAATATTCTTTTATGAAACTTGTTATATACCTTCGAACCGTTATTTTTACCACTGTCGGAATGTTTGCACGATGTCGCAATTCGTGAAGAATTTTTCAAACTCTTGGTATGAAATTATTTAGCTAAAGTTTATTTTGGGAAACTTGAAAATATTGTGACGTTTCTTTTACAATTTTGTTAAATATATGTAATTATTCGTTGAATAAAATAAAAGTTAATTTTTTATAAAAAAAATGATTATATCAAATATTTGAGCTATTCTAACTTCTTTGCTTTTTAACTTAATAAATAAGTTTTTTGACACAAATTAAACAAATTTAGAGGAGTTTAATTATATGGGAAAAAAAAATAAATTTAAGGGGGATAAATTGGGCTTATGGGGCTTACTAGTTGAATATGACCTCAAAAGTCAAAATGTTCTAAAAAGACATCGTAGTGCTCGTTAAGCCCTTTTCAACGACATATAACTTTTTTAGATCTGACATGTAATGCTTAAGTTATGCAAAAAAGACCATTTTGGCTGTTTTTCCCGCGGTCAAAAAAAAAATTTTTTTTTTGTTTTCGGAATCCTGTCGAGGTCAACTTTAAAATAGGGGGTGGTTTTTTCAAACGTTTTTTTTTTTTGTATAGAGGCCGACCCACTCTATTGTACATATGTTAATTATTCTTTAAAATACACTACACGAATTAATGATAGGGCCAATTTTAAAGATTAAAAATTTTTTATTGTAATAAAGCTACTGTATATATTTGTTGTGAAATATTTAGTAAAAGTAATATTAACTGTATTGTCGTGAAGAAAAAAATTTCATAAACTTAAAATCAGACATGCACAACGAAATCAACAAAATTTTTTCGTTTCGTTGAAACCGAAAAATAAATTATCGAAATTATTTCGTTTTTTAAATAACGTTAAAAATTTATCAAAGCAAATTTCGTTTCGTTGAAAAACGAAAAATTTTCTATAATTTTCTCCTATGCTAAAAAAATTTCTTCTGATACAAAAAAAAAACGAAATTTTTTCGTTGAAATTAACGTTATTTTCAACGGTTGATTGGGAAAAAAACGAAAAAATTTTATATCGTTTTCTCCGAAACGAAATAAATATTTTTCGTTTTTTGAATTAACGTTATTTTTTTATTTCGTTTCAACGAAACAAAAAAAATATTTCGGTTACCGTTAAAATTAATGTTAACGTGCATGCCTGCTTAAAATATATTTAAAAATAAATTAAAATCTGTTTCATTCGAACAAATGATAAGACCAAACAAAGAAAATTATGTCAATTATTATAATTATCAATTTTAGTATTTAGTAGTGTCCGACCGAATGTGAATTTTTGCCGAAGCCGATTCTTCGGCAAAAAATAAATAATCGGCCGAAGCCGAAGCCGAATAACAAACAAATGTTTTAAAGTCAAAAAAATTATAAGAATTTATTCTTTGCTTTTGTTATATATTCATTAACAAGTACAAAAAAAAATTTTGAAATCATTAAATTCGAATTAAATGTAAGAGTTTTTCTACAAAATTCGGATGTTTCTGTAATTGATTTATTGACGTCAGGATAACGTGAACAAAAAATGTTATCAATTTTTGACCCAGTCGAGAAAAGCTACTAACCGATACTAACTGGGTCATTCCGCCGAGATTGATTACAAAATAGCAAATTCGGTCGGTCAACCATTTTAAAAAGTTTTTTTTTTTACCATTAATTTCGAAATGTTTCGGCACCTTAGAACTGCTTTAAAAAATTTTTTTTGTTGTATTTACAAAATGGCGACCATGTTTTTCATGCAACCACGAGCGATTTTCGTATTTATAGAGTTTGTGGTAATGATCATATCTCAGCTCTTATTCAACATATAGTAACAAATGAACAAACATAATATTAATTTTTCCTTAGGCTATTATTTTGTATATCAGAAAAATTTATTGGGATGTTATTTAATTTAAAAAAAGTAAAAGTTTCCGAAAATAATTGTAATTTCTGGTAACTTTAAAAAAAAAATTTAATATAAAGAGGTTAGTGGTAGACCTGTTTTTTTGGTCAAAAAATTTAATATAAAGAAGTTAGTGGTAGACCTTTTTTTTTTGGTATTAGGTACGTCTTAGTAAGAACTTAAAATATAAATTTTTAAAAGTGACTAGATCATAAACTTTTTGGGTTGCATCGCTTTGAAAAATAAGAAATCTCAAGTTTGCCCCAACTTTGGGGTCAAATATCTCCAATGGGAACGGGTGAAAAAATTTGAAATTAATGTTTAATAGACTACGTAATAAGAGGATTCTGATGATATAAAAATTAAAGTGATTTATATGGTTCATTAAAAGCATATAGCATTTTAAAATTAGTGCATTTTATTACATGAGGTATGAGTATTAAGGTGGATCACCCCATATGGGAAAAAAAGTTTGCATTTACCGCACCTAATAAGAAAGCTTATGTTGAAAGGATTTCAGTACAATACAAATTTTTTTTGTGAACCCAAAATCTGCCCCAAATGGGCTTTTTTGTATAACTTCACCAGTCTTAGCCCGATCGTGAAAAGAAGAATATCTTTGGATAGGTCTTAATTAGTACACAAGCACCCTCAAAACTTGAAGTTTTTTTTGATATAACAAAAGTTCATAAAAAATCATTAAACTTTTGTAAAGAAACTATTAAATTTCATTCGTAGGAAAAAAAGTAACAGCGAATCAAAATTTTAGTGAAGTTCGTTTTCGCTTTTGGACTTCAGCCTTCGGTTCATCTCCGTTTGGGTTCGTTTTTCATACCAAATTTCTTTACATTCGGTCCAGTCGTTCTGGCGTTATTAAGCCATATATATTTTATTACTTTAAGCGCCCTCTATCGAAAGTTTTTATAACTTCTAAAAGTCTATCTTGTGTTACTAGGTTAGAAGAATCTCGTACAATTTCATCAAAATCGCTCGAGTCGTTTAGCCAGTTGACCATTTAGCCATATTATTACATAAAAAAAAACAATTTAACAAGCAAAGCAACAACTAAAGGAAAAGGCACATTTTTAATACTAAAAACATACTATCTGATATTCATAAGAAATGCGCTTCGTGAAAATTAACACAAACTTAACAAAGCTACCGTCTAATCGCGATGTTATTGAGTATCTTTTGTTTCTTCAGCATGAAGGTACCGAAAGTCTCGCCATGCATAGAAAACTTTCTTATTATAAACTTTCGATAGAGGGCGCTTAAAGTAATAAAATATATTCATAATATATTCATATAATTGGTTTTTCATACCAAATTTCTTTACATTCGGTCTAGCCGTTCAGGCGTTATATATAAAGTAATAAAATATATAACGCCTGAACGTCTAGACCGAATGTAAAGAAATTTGGTATGAAAAACGAACCAATTCATAAGATATGATTTATCATTTGAATAAAATTTTCAACGAGTGTAGACCAACTCATGAAAGAATAGAAAAAGAGAGAAAAACAAAACAAACAATGGAAAATATTCCAAATGTGGAATTATGAACGGAGTTCACTGAATAATTAAAAAAAAAATCTAAAAACTTATAAAAGCAAAGCAAAAACATTCGGCAAAAATAATCGGCTATCTCGGCCGAAGCCGAAGCCGATGCCGAAGGTCTAAATATCGGCCGATTATGCCGATTACCTTAGCTAAAGCCGAATAATCGGTCGGACACTAGTATTTAGTATTTGAACCCTTATTTATAATAACTTCTTGGAGACGCCGAGGCATTGAGTTTTTAAGTGTCTTTGTAGTTTGTTTGTGTAGTTTATTTGTTCAATTTTACCCCATTCGGCAGTTATTGCAGTTTTCAGGCTTTTTACATTTTCAAATTGTCTGCCATCCTTAAAAACTGACTTGGATAAAATTGACCACATGTTCTCAATGGGGCTTTAGTCAGGGCTGGAAGTGTACCAGTCCAAAACGGACACAATACGATTCTTTAAAAACTCTTTAGCAGCCTTTGATGAATAAATTGCCGCATTATCTTGTTGGAAAATCGACTCACCTTCAACAATTTCATCCCCAAAATTCCAAAGAACTTCATTTAGTAGTAATATATACTAAGGCTATTCATTTTTGTTGAAACAAAACAAATGGGAGACTTTGAAATAACCCCAATTGCAGCCCACACCATGAGGGAACCACCTCCAGAGTTACGCGACATCCATTCTTGCTTATTTTGACGCTTGTCGTGCCAGTACAGTTAACAGCCATCAGGTTCATCCAAATTGAATTTTTTTTTTCATCAGATAAAATAACATTGGACCACTCTTCTTCCCAAAACTGGTGCTTAACTGCAATTGCTAACCTAGTTTGCTTGTGTCGTGCTGTTAACTTTGACTTAGCTATACGTTTTGTTTACTTAAGGTTGGTGTCATCCCTAAGAATTTTTTTCACCCATCGTACAGATACATTCAGATTAAGGATACGTACTATATCGGTTGGACTATTTGATTTATTCACCGTTAATCGCTTAATCTCACGAATATCTCTGACACTAAGTTTATATGGTCGGCCAATACTTTTCTGTCTTCCATATTTTTCCTTCAATTTTAGGTAGTGAATAACCACAGTCTTACTTCTATTTATTCTAGCAGCAATATCTCTTGTTGTCCATCCATTTTCTCGATAGGCTACTATTTTTTCTTGTTATTTCTTACTTAGCATGTACCACGACCCATTTTTAAAGTATGTGCTGATAAATTTACCAATACTACATTAAATTTGTTTTAAAATCTAAATAATTAAATTATTACCTTTATTGAAAATAGCCAATTAAAACTTATTTTAATATAGAAAACATGTGTGGTCTTTCAGTACTTTGCTCTGCAAAAATATCCAACGCTGTAAAGCATGCAAACAGCATTAGAAAATTTAAAGAAAGTACCGTTACACGACTAAGCTATGTTCACATTTTGTCATTATATAGAGTTGCCAGCATTCTTTTATTTTTACACTCAAGAAAATGTGCGTTTATGTTTAGTCTTATAATTAGTTCGTGCAGTGTACTTAAAATTTGATATTTCAAACATCAAATTTTAATGCGTAAAAAATAAAATTATATTTTTTTTTATATATGACATCAGAAACCACACATTTCGTACGACTCCTTTTACTGTACGATCCCATTAAAAAGCAGTGTTTTTGTAGGGTGCTTTTGTAGGGTCTTAAACTACTGTGTGACAGTCATAAAAATAAAGAACAACTAGACGATAAGTTACAAAACCACACTATGCGAATTGCCTATATATACCCGGATATACTATTCTAACTAAGCTCAAGTTGTCCCTTGATTTGAAATATTTACATACTTTTATAAATAAATATAAATAAAAATATTTAATATTTAATTTAAATATTTAATTTATTTAATATAAATAAATATTTAATTTCGTTGCTTGACCTTTTTTTTACATTTTTTATAAAAAAGCTGTTTACTTTTGCTACTACAAATAGCCACAAATTAAAATTTTTCTTTTGACTTTGACTTTAATTTTTTAAATACCTACTCCATTAATCAATTATTTCGTACGTTTTTCTTCCTGCTGATACTTATCTTATATTTTGACTTTGTAATCGTTCATATATCTAGTTTGTAACAGTTCTGATAAAATTTTTTTTGTTTTACATTATATTTTATATAGTTTTCCTAAAATATTTCTCAATTTTCTGATAAACATTCTTAATCATCATGTTACACGCACAACTTGAGCTAATATTGCATAAAATTCTTTTGCACATCTTTTATTGATGCAACTTTATTTTTCGGTAAACATAACAAATTCAATTTATTTCCATTTAAAATTACAAACATATGTTACATATTTGTATGTGCATCGATATGCTTTTATGTTTAAGAAATGTGCATGCTTGTGCTAGTTTAGTTGTATGCTTTTGTTTTTGTTAAAATGTATGAGTGAGTAGATCAAGTCTTCGCAGTATATAAATAAATGTGTTTTTTTTTGAAATAATAGAATATTATTTGCATACATTTTATTGGCAAAATATTAGCAGCAACGTCATCATAAAAATTTCTGCAGCAATAATAACTGCAACAATAAAAACATCACATACATCTACATAAGCAACAGCAACTACATAAGCAGCACAGAGTTATCTAAATGTAAAAGATATCAGAGTCTGATTCATAAACTTGGTTTTTAAATATAAAAGACAAGAATACATTTATACTGCATGCACTTACACACACAGGCTAAATACACATTTGCAGCCTGACTCAAGGCTATGTTGCACTTTTAAAGTAATTCATTTTAACACCTTACTTGCGCAATTTTTCAAAATTTTAATTAAAACTGAACCATACAATCTTATATTTTATATTAATTGACAATGTTTATTAATTTATTGAAATGTTTTTGCTTTCTATGAGAATAGGATAGTTTGAAAAGTATACGGTATTCTTTGAAGAGAATTAAAACAATTCATTCAATGATATGTTTTTTTGAGCAAGTTTTTGAAGATGTCTTTAAAAGAGTATGTTTTTTTTTTTTTGTATTGTAAATTATTTCACTTATTAAATAACAATAATTTTCTATTTTAAGTTTCAATTTCTACCGTAGGTAGCGGTTCACCTCACAAATTTTTTCTTTAAATTAGATGAAATGCATTTTTTTTCGTTTAATTACGCATTTATATATTTAATCAAAATTATATTCGTTTGTGCAGTTATTGAAAGTATTTCTTTGAAAGTATAGTAAAGTGCAAAAATATTAAACATTTCTAAATAAAGTTTTGCATTTGAAGCTATGAAAAAGTTGGGCCACGCTGTCTCGATCATGATCGACTTAAAGACACATGCATAAAATTGCTTCTGCACACTTTGCGTTGCTTGCTGCATACAAATTTCTAACTTCAAACGAGCACGGATTAATGCACGCATACTAACCCAATAAAAAAAACAACAACATAACTTGCACATTTACACGTTCAGTATGGCAAAAAAAATGCACTCGTCTTTATAGCTTTACTCGTTCGTTTGCAAATGTAAATGTTGCTTATTGATCCTTACAGGATTTTTAAGTAAGTACACATAGTATGACACAGACCATGAGTTAGATGGAATGACAACAGAAAAGTAGAGCAAAAGCTGCAACTATAACAACAACAACAACAACAGCTGGACAGCTAGCGGGTGCAATGGTAGATGTATAGACAATATCAGCAGCAACTAGCAACATACATCAGTCAGTCAGTCAGTCAGTCAGTCAGTCAGACTATGTGTCTGGAGTCTCTATATATATATCTTTCTGTTTGTCTGTCTGCATAACTGCTTCATAGTCAGAGTTATGCACAGCATAATACAGTTCGACTTGCTGCATGCTGTGAGTGAATGATTGACTGACTGAGTGATTACTTGAGGGAATGCATTGCAGCAGCAGCATGTAATGCTTTCCAATCAGTTGTTGCTGTTATATTCTCTGTTATCTGCAAGCATTGCTTGAAAAGATTTCAAAATTTCTGCGTTGATTGGTCTGATTTTTGAAAGAATATTTAGCTGGGCGAATACATAAAACAAATGATTGCCTTCTATTAAGTGCAGACAAAATACTTGCCTACAACTTTTATTTGATATTTTAATATTCTTGAAATATACTAAAGTCAGTTTGAAGGGTTTGTTTTCTGCATTTTCGAATCTTGTTTAATTTTGACTCATCAGAATTTCGTTCTCAGACTGAGTGAACTAATTTTGAAAAATGTGCACCACGGCGTATGAGTGCTATTATTTGCTTAAGATAGTTTCGCCAAATTTGAAAAAACCACAAGTTGGAGAAAAGTATCATTTTCGACATTGATTTCACTACTCAACAAGGTTTTCCACAACGAATTGCTCTCGCATTGTTTCATCACTCTGCACCTAAATTTACTGGGAATTTAAAAATAAAACATTAAAAAAAATTGTTATTTTAAGTTATTTTTGTTGGACAAAAAAAACTAATGCAGAACTAACAATTTAAAAAAATGTCAACTCTACACGCCAATGCATGGAATAGTTTTTTAGAAGTGGAACATGGAAAGTGCTAACATGTGAACTAATTATAAGAAATAGGCGACGATATGTCTCTTAAAATGCATGTTGCATTCGTGTTTAAAATAAAGAAGATATCAAGGTGATTGCAGCGAAAATATGCTTGGAGATTATTGTTGTGAAATAATAAGAGAAACAGACACTATGTCTGACAAAAGAAGAGTAAACGTCACACATATTCCTCATTACAGGCAACATTAATAAACTACGTTAATATAAAAAAAAATTTACATGTAATATTTACAATGTCTTTTTAAAAACTAAAAAAAAAAAATATATAAACAATATGCTATCAAAAACAAGAATAATAAAAGTTTAATAAAAAAAAACATTGTATGTATGCATTTCTAAATTTAACTGCAATAAAATATTAAAAAAAAAAAATGATTTGACCACTAGACCGTATCACATTGTATGGCAAAAAAATATACCTATTTTGACCCCGCGTCAATCGTTAGATATTTGAAAGAAATTTTCGAAAAAAATATTTCTTGTTCGATTCGGAAGATTTTATATCCAAATATTTTCTGATGTTTTTTTTACCTCAAATGTTTTTTTTTCGACTGATTACACAATCGATCTTCGTTCCTACCATATTAACCTGCTCCAAAAAGACCAACAAATTAAAGCTTTGAAAAAATCATTTTAACCATGGGAAGATGTGAAGTCGAAAAAAATGGATTTTAGCAGCACTTTCGACTTATTTTGCAAAGTATAACAGATCCACAGTTTAGTGGATCTTAATAAATTTTTTTTTAATTTTCAAAATCGGAAATTCGGATTTAAGATTTAAGATTTTGGATTTAAGGTGGCTGTAGCGGTCACTTCAAATAAAAAGTAAATCGGTCTTTTTCAATGATCAATAAAATTGAGCTTTAGTTCCCATGAAACGTGCAAAAATACTGAATTTAAACAAAATACATTTCCGTAAGCGCGACTTGGACAGAACAAAATTACCAACAAAACATTCACAGAAAAAACATACGACGAAGTTTCAAGACTGTGGCATGACGCAAAAATACCAATAGTGTCGAGAACCCACAATCGAAGCCAAATTCGGCAATTTCGTGATCCCAACCACCAACCCCACATCAACTAAAGCAGCACAACTTACACTGAAAAAATCGACTGGTCAAGAGTTCAGATCACTGAGCCGCCATGTCTCCAGTTTTATAAGCAAGACCAACTGTCTTACCTAAAGTATTTAGACGAAATCATTAAAATTCCAGGTGAGCACCACAGAAAACATTAGTTAAATAATTGAATGATGTATTGTTGACGTCATAATTTAATCCTTTTGTATCACGTTTTATTTTCGACAGATTATCTTTGCCACTCGCAAAACACGGAGTGTTTCATTCAAATAGTACATAAGTCGGCCACAACAGTCACTGACGAAAATCGATTTGGGCACATTTTCGCGAATCTTGACAGTTGCAAACGTTACAGCCACCTTGAATCCCGAACAGATTTTGGATATTAAAAAAAAACTAGTAAGCCTGTTGCCCGAATTCGAGCAATTCAATAAAAATTAAATGTTAGCAACACTACAGACGTTTAATTTATGATATTCTCTTCAAGCAGCTTTTTCCTCAATAACGATATATTCAGTCTCAATAATGATATTACAGATCATCATCTGAATGCTTAAAACTTATGATCTGACACTAAAATTTTAAATGTAACTGTCAAAATACAAAAACAGACTCACACTAATATAACTACCGAGATATATATTATAACTATTCAACAACATCGCTGCTTAACTTTTAAAGCTTTAAAACATAACTAATTTAAATAAAAACTAATAATAAAATAGATTTTAGAAAAAAAATTACTACTAAGATATAATTAAAAAATTAACATAAAATACTTACAGAACACCTACAATATTATTAAATAGCATATTCCGATGAAAAAACGCCAAAAAGAATTTTTTTATTATTACAACAAAAACCATTTTTATACCATTTTTTGAGAAAACATTCAATTAAGTGGACTCTTTTTAAAGGCAATGATTAAAATATAAATAATACAGTAACGGTAAAAATGTTGTAATTTTTTTTAAGTCAATTAATTGCATTTAAATACAAAAAAGAAATAAATTAAATTTTTTTATAAACTGACAGAGATATTCGCTTTCAAATATAGAACGCTAAATTTCAGAGAGTTTTTTCTCTGTATTGGCGTTTGATAAAAATACACATTAAACAACTACAGGCAATATTAAGAAAATTCATTAAAAATAAATCTGGTAAGATAATTACTGTAACTGTCAACACATTTCAAAGAAAATTGAACAAAAATTAAGAAAAATAAAAAAAATTTTGAAAACCGTTAACATTCGACTGAGTTGTTTGCTCGGAAAGTGAATCTTTTGATTTTGGAACTGCATTTTTCGGACAATTGACATTTGAGGAATGCATAAAAGATAATTTTGGTTAAAAATTTTTAGTTTTGAAAAAAATTAAAATTCGATCAATTTATAAGCTTTTTTTAAACTAAATATCAAATCGATTCAATAGCGGATTTTTGCACAAAAATTTTATTTCTGTTTTAAAAGGTTGCAAACCCCCTGAATTGTAATCACAATTTTGAAAAGTGGTTTGCACAATTTCAGCCAAAACCTGATTAAATGACATCCGAATCGATAAAATCTATTGGTCTATTGGTCTGGGAGGAGTTGAAGTTACAAAAAAACCTAAGCCTATTATATAGATTTTATTATGATTCAAAGTGTTATTCTTTGCAAAAAAGGTTGGAAGTGCTCCTTAAATCCATTTTTTCGATTTCACTTCTTCCCATGCTTATAATAATTTTTTCAAAGCTTTAATTTGTTGGACTTTTTGGAATATGATAGGAACGAAGATCGATTGTGTAATCAGTCGAAAAAAAACATTTGAGGTAAAAAAAACATCAGAAAATATTTGGATATAAGATCTTCCGAATCGAACAAGAAACACCGAAGATATAACGAAAAAACCAAAATAGCACCATATTGACCACTTTTAAAAAAAAATATTTTTTTCGAAAATAGCTTTCAAATATCTAACGATTGAGGCGGGGTCAAAAATAGGTTAGTTTTGGTGATACGGTCTAATGACCACATAGCAACAAAATTTCGAAATGAAAAAAATATGACAGGGTTCACTACATTAAAAAAAAACCACCTCATGCCACACATTGTCTGATATTGTTTTTTATAATTCAGTATATTTTATCACACTTCGAGTACATCATAGCATATGGTTTCTTTTTTAAATAAAATATAAAAATGGCGTAGATAACTTAATTTTTATATAGAAGAACACTCATACGCAGTGGTGAACATTTTTTGTTAGTGCTAGTTAACTTTCCTTTAGGCTAAGATATGCTTATGTGACAAGTGCTGACTAAAAACTTATTGAAATCACTTGCAACAAATTATAGCACCAATATTATTACCGCTGACAGCAAGCAACTTTAGTTTCTGAACCACATAATGTGTGCCTATATGTGAAACCATGCCAACTGCTGCCGCTGCTGTTAGCTCAATATAATTAAAATGACAATGCCGCAGCGTAAGGACATTCGCATCATGGCACACAAGCACTCAAGTGCGTGTTTTATGTGCACAAAGCCATGCTCACACACACACACACACACACACACACATACACATTCTCGCATGGAAAGCACTTAATTATAACTATGAATATTGTTGGTTGGCTTGAAATTGTCGAAATTGACAAACTGACTTGCTTTGATACAAAACTAACAACAGCAACATTCACAATGCAACTGCTCAATATTGAAGACTAAAATATATCCTTCACACTGACAAATGCATACTTGTATAAACCACAAGTTTCACCAACGCATGGTGCTCATTAATTATTGACAATACAGCGAATTTAATTATGTTAATTTTAAGTACAAGCAAGCTAAGACGTTTGAAATCTGCAGTTATTTACTAATTGATGCCATCTACAGCTGCATATTTCTGCTAGTATTATGAAAATAATTTTTTGAACAATATGACTTTTTTAGGTACTGGAAATCTAAAATAAAACACAGGTTTTTCAATGAGGCGTCAAATGTTGTAGCCATAAAATAATACTTAAGCATGTTTATTTTTCATATAAAATTAAATTAAATTGAGCAGCGAGGAATCACAAACAATGAACTGCTAACTATTAACATGAAATTACAAACTCCTCATAATATTTAGTTGTGTAAAAAGTGTTGATAATTAGCAGTGAAACTTTTGCTTAAACCGATTAACACACTAAACAAACAAACACACACACACACACGCGCAAATATGACCCTAAGCATGCAGTGTAAAAACTATGTGGTACGAACAACGTCAGTGGAAGAACTAACAGAACAACAAAAACAACAACACCAAGAAAAACAACTATACACTACCATTAACTTTCATGCATTTGCAAGAAGTTTTACACTTGATGTAAATACAATTAGACACCAGCATGTAAGGCTCCAGACATAAGCTAATATGTTTGAATATAAGTGCATTTTGTTGCTTTATTTATTTGTTAATATTTCACACATTTTACGCTAGAGTCGTACACAAACACACTTCATTTAGCTTTAACTGGAAGCCAATTGCAATTTTACCGCATTATTAACACAATGACCGTGAAGAATATTCTTAGGATTAGTAAAGACTAAGAAAAACTGTTTTTTTATTCTATTTTTTAAAATAAATATCAAATAAAAGAAAAAATTTATTTTAAACTATCGGATGTAACCCCCGGTGTTACTCGGGATTGTGCCTCGAGCACAGAAAAAGAAGGATTTTCAGAACTGATCTAATTTTTAACCGACTTCAAAAAGGAGGAGATTCTCAAGTTGGTTGGTTTCTCTGTTTTTTTTTTTTTGTGAATGTAAGTACGTGTCTCTATAAGAAAAACACTGTATCTCAGTAAATATTGACACTAGGCTAATAAAATTCACAGTACATTTACAAGGACAACACAAATATTAAAAAAGACGATCACTTAAGTGGGCGTAGTTCTAAAAATGGGTGTGACAATATTGTAAAAACTCTGTATCTCAAAGAAAATTGACATTAGAGTACTGAAATTAAGTACAGAGGTAGGCAAAATTATTGAAAATTACTGTAAAAAAAGTTGGCGCTATTCGACAAAGGGGTGTGGCAATAAAAGATAATTACTGTGTCTCGAATAATATTGATACTAGGGTGCAGAAATTTATTACAATGGTAGGAAAAATAACTAAAATTTTTTGTAAAAAAATGTGGGCGTTATTCGAGAAGGGGAGTGGCAATATTAAAAAAACACTTTATCTCAATTACTATTGACACTACGATACTAAAATTTAGTACAAAGGTAGGTACAAATATAACAAATTACTGTCAGTAATGTGGGCGGTATTCGATAAAAGGGCAAGTCACTATAAGAAAAACACTGTATCTCAGTAAATATTGACACTATAGTACTAGAGTTAATAAAATTCACAACAAAAATGCAAGGGTAGGTACAATTATAAAAAAAACGGTCAATTAGGTGGGCGTTAGTCGACAAAGAGGTGTATCAATATTAGAAAAACTCTGTGTTTCGAATAATATTGACACTAGAGTTCTAAAGTTAATTACAGTGGTAGGCACAGTTATAAAAAAATTAATTTCAATAAAGTTGGCGTTGTTTGATAAAGGGGTGTGGCAATATATAAAACAAACTGTATATCGAATAATATTGACACTAGAGTACTGATATTTAGTATAGAGGTAGGCACACTTATAACAAGTTATTGTCAATAAAGTGGGCGTCATTCGACAAAGGGGTCTGGCAATATTAGAAAACACTAAATCGAATACTGACACTACTAACTGAAAAAGTACAGACGTAGGCACAATTATTACAAATTACTACCGAGGAATTAGGAGTTTTTCGACTAAGGGGTGTGGCAATGTGTAAAAAAACTGTATAATATTGACTTAAGGGTGATAAAATTCATTGTTAGAATGGGTAGTACTATTGAAAACACTATGACAAAGAGTATGATATTCTTGACAATGAGGCTTGTCACTGTTATAAACACACTATATTTAAGTCAATATTGACATTGGGGTACTGATAAAAATACAAGAGAAGGTACTGATAAAGATACTGACAAAGAACAGCATAAGAAACGATAGAAAAGCATTTACCATATTATGAGCATAAATAATTGGTGTTTAATTAATTTATACACTTTTTTACATATATAATTTTCTCTAAAAAGAAAGAAATAAAAACATTTTAACAAAACAAAAACCTACTTCAAAATCACTACAAAGTAAAAAATAATTTTAAATTACTTTTACTATTTATTTCTTGGTCAAATTTGATAATTTATCTATATTCATTATTAAATTGGAAATCTTATGATATCAATTATTATGAATTTTTTTTATTTTTATCATATATATATTATTTTTTTATGATAATAAAAGCTTCGAAGTCGGTGCTAATAAATGCTAATAATAATGCTAATAGCATTTTAATTAAGATTTAAGAAAAATTAATATTACAAATTAATACAGCGTCAGCTAAGAGGATATTCACAAATAAAAAAGTCTTAAATAGATTTTATGTCAATGATTAGCGCTGACTAGATGCTTTTATTATCATAAAAATTAATATATTTATGATAAAAATAAAAAATTCAGAATAACTGATATCATAAGATTTCCAATTTAATAATGAATATAAATTATCAAATTTGACCAAGAAATAAATAAAAAGTAATAAAAGTTATTTAAAATTATTTCTTACTAAGACTGAAAAGATCTTCTTTCAATTAAAAAGAAATTTTCGCCGGCTAGAAATTGTGCACATTTACTTTAAGTTTGAAAGTTTTTTTTTTAATTTTAATGTAATTTTGTCTCAGTGTACGTATATTTTGTAGGTATATTTTAAGAAAAAAATTAGTTATAACCTAAACCTGTGAGTTCATGGTATAATAACTGTGTTTTTATTTAGTTTTATAAATTATGAATTTATAAAAAAACTAATTAACATCCCTGCACATTAGACTGGGTCAAATGCTTAAGTATTTGGGATTTTTCCTACCCCCGGAACTATGAAATATGAATGCGAATACAATAATTTTAGCTATTAAAAGTTTAAGAATTTTCGAAACCGATCCGGTACTGCTCAAAAACTCGGTTTTTTTGTCGATTTCGTATGACATGTTTGAAAAAAAATTATGCATTTGAAATTAGCGCCAAATTAACACAACCCATCTACTTTGATGTAAAATTTACTGACAAATCTGATTCTGAACTTGAAATTATCAATCCAAAGTTGAGGAGATTCCGTGAGGCCTTTTGGTCCATTACGATTATCTTATTTGATTATATTTAACCCATTGAGAAGTGAACTTCCATATATTTTACCCATTGATAGTGGTTTCCAATAAACCTAATTCCTTCTTATTTGTGATCGTTCATCCTGTGCTCTTGGTGAACTTCCATATATTTAGCAATAGTGTGTTCACTTGCTCCACCAAATCTTTGAAAAATCTATTTCCTGTATGTGGGTGGGTGATTGTTTGATAAAAACCTGGTGCCTTAAAGCCATTTAAATTTGCTATCACACCAATAGGGCAGTGATCTGTAAGGATTCCCACCAGCATCCAGATTTCTCGTTTTCCAAGAGTAGAAAACTCTTAGTTCTGTTCTCGTTTTTTTCGGGCCAGAGCCTTCTAGATAAATTTCAGCCACTTCTGGAAGCTCAATTATGTTGGTATTACCTCTGGCTTCGCGGTTGATGCTTCTTTTGACGATACCTATTGGAAAAACCAACAGTAATGGCAGTAATGGTAATGGACTTCTTGCAAAATCATCTGCTTTGTTATTCCCTTCTACGTTGCTACTCCAGGGACCCAGCAGGTAGTGACATTGTTGGTATTACAGACACTGTTCGGGACTTGTTTACAATTTAGTACCGAAGAACAGCCTGAAGTTGTAATTTTTCTTTCCAGCCGCTTGGCCGCTTGACTATCTTCCAAAATTACTACCTGTGCTGATTTTTCAATCGCATGATTTCTGATTGAAAAACACAGCAGTAATCAGGAAGATTGTAAGACTTTTTGTTCTATAGCGTTTCGCAGTACATACCTGATCCTCGGGTTCTATGGTGGTTTGTTTCCATTTTTGTCTGCTGGCAATAGATATGGTTTATTTTGAATCGAATTTCACACTAGGTATCATGTAGTCGGTTGTTTTTTTTTTGATTCCTAGTTCCATAGAGATTTTGACGGATGCATGCTGGAAAGCGTTGTTTTGGCGATGGTCTGACGATCCAGTGAACATGTTTTTGCGTGTTTTCAACTAAACTGATGACTTCATTTGTATATTTTGATTGAACTGGCAATTCGAAAGCGATCTGATCTATAGCAAGGGTGAAACAACATTTTTGCTGTGCTACTTATTTATTTAAAAATCACTTAGGCCCGTTAACTGATCTCAATTTTAAACAGAGTTTAGCTTAAACAAAGTTTAAAATTCCTTAACCTTAGTTTAAATTTTAACGCCGATACCTCATCTCAAAAAATCTAAGTTTAACTTGGTGAGGCAAGTTTAAATTTAAACACAGAAATTCTAGGTTTAAAAAATTTAAACTAAGATTCTGTCAAAAATTCTCTGAGAACATTGGAAATATTCTCAATCATAAACAAAAAATAAAAAAAAAGAAATCATACTTCAAAAAAATCAAAACAATAAACAAAAAACAAACATTTTAAATTTTGAAAAAATAAATATTTCAATGAAACTGACAATTTGCATTATTTTATCAAAAATTTTTGAAATATTTTGATGTTCTTCGTCAAAGTTGTAGAATTTTTACTACAGTGTCGCTCAAATATGTTTTTTAATCTCAGTTTAAATTTTTAAACAGAGTTTAAGAAAACTGACGATAAAAATGCGATAAGTTACGAAAATAATTTTAACTGAGTTTAAAGTTTAAACTCTGTTTACGAAATCTGAGATTAAGGAATTTAAACTTCGGAGATCAGTTAACGGGCCTTAATAAAACAAATAGTAATTTTTCCAAGAATGGTCAAAATTTCATGTTTTTTCTAAGTTACTGTCTTAACAAAATGGCTTTCAATAGAGCATTAAAAAGTTTTGAAAAAATCATCAGGATCACCGAAAGGGGTAAGCACGAAAAAAATAGTATGAAAAAATTTAAAATTTTGGCTTTGAGTGAGTTTGGTTGCACCGGACTAAATTATTCGGTAATTTCAAGATCAGAATCAGATATTCCACTAAATTGTTCATCAAAAAAGAAGGGTTTTATTAATTTGGCGCAAATTTCAACTGCATAATTTTTCTTTTCAAAAATCGAATAAATAAAATCAAATGTTTGTCTGTCTGTCTGGCTGTTCCGTATAGGCTCGCGCACCGTTTATCCGATTGAGCTAAAATTTGAACACCGAGTACCTTTCGTAGTGAGAAAGAATAAAGGGGGTGTAAATAAGTGGGCGTAAGTATGTGGGCGTGGAACTCTATATTAACTTCTAAACGCCTGGACCGATTTGAATGAAATTTGATATGAAGGTTCAACTGCTCCAAAAATAAAACATAAGCCAAAAAAAATATTCAAAGACTTACGCAAGAGGGCGCTTTAAGTAGTGCATTTTTAAGACTCAATAACTCCTAAACGCCTGGACCTATTTCAGTGAAATTTGGTCTGAAGGTTCAACTGCAACCAATATAAAGCAAAGGTAAAAAAGAGGGCGGAATAATGTGGGCGTGGTATTCTGTAATAACTTCTAAACGCCTGCACCCAAGATAAAACATAGGCTATAAAAATTCCAAAGACTTCCGAAAGAGGGCGATTTAAGTAGTGCAATGTTAAGACTCAATAACTTCTAAATGACTTGATCGATTTTACTAAAATTTGGTACGTGAAATAACTTGACTCTACAAGAGAATTAAGGCTATTTAAATTTCAGAAAACTTCCGTGAGAGGGCACTTTATTCAATCAACTATGTTCGGCTTATTCACGTCAAAACGGATGAACCGATTTTGAAGAAACTTGGAAAGCATTTGTCATATTTAGAGAAAATTGGTATTGACCTTGCTCCAGAGAATGCTTTTCTCTAAATGCGATGCTTAATTTCTCTAAAAATGATAAAAACTTTTTATGAAAAAAAGAAATACATAAAAATAATTCGATTTTTGAGAAAAAGACTCTTTAGTTTTGAGAAAACATTTGTTTTTATTGAAGAAAAAACTTCTCATAGTGAATTTTTTATCAAAATATGTGAAAAATTTTCATTTTTAAAAAAAATTTTTTGTGCGAGATATATATTTGTCATTATAAGAGACATTGAAATATTTCCATTTCCTAAAAGTGAAGAAATATTTCTTCAAAACTGTGAAAATTTATTCTAATTGAAGAAAATTTTATTTGAAAGGAGAAAATTGCTATTATCGAAAATATAAAAATTTTTCACCGGAGGATGATATGTGTTTTTTTTTTTTCTTAGTGTGGGTGTCCATTTTTCACAGAAACCAGAAGTAAGATCGAGACGTTGAAGTTTTCATTTTTTGTTTTAATCTTGTCTGATAGGTTTAGTTTGACGGAAATTGTACTAAACACTTTCGACGGAAGAAAGGCGCACAGCCCCAAAAAACGATAATTTACAAAATTTTAAAATTGAATTGATAATTTGAAAAACGTAAAACTGAGAGCAGTTTTGAAAACCGTCTTCTTTCTGTGCTCGAGGCACATTGCCGATTAACACTGGGTTGCATCCGCTAGTGTCTTATAAAAAATCGCCAAAAAAACCGGTTTTTTGAGCAGAACCGAATCGGTTTCGACAATTTGTTAATATTAATAGCTCAAATTATTTCTTTTCCAGCCATAGTTAATAATTGCGGGAGGAACGCAGAATCCCAAATACTTTAGATTTTTTCGAACGAGTCATCGAGGGAGGTCTTAAGCGATTCACTAGAAAGAGTCGCATTTAAATCGACAGAAGGGCTCTTAAGCGATTTACCGACAAGATTGGTAAACGAATTGCTTTTAAGTGTCCTCAGTGGTTTGTTACAAAGCATCACTGTTGAACGTTACAAGGTCTTTCAAGATTTAAACTAGTGGGCTCGGCAGACCTTGTCCTGTTCCAATTCAATGAAATTTTTACTAGTTTAACTTTTTCTTTAATTTCAAAAATTTTTAAGAGCCTGCTTTTTATTTTAATGACAGATTTTGAAAATTTTAAAAGACCAACTTGAAACCTTCTCCAAATGAGCGAATAAAGATTTGAAAATTGCTTGTCAATCGCGTATTTATCATATCATCACGCATTTATCATTCCGACGATTTGTTTGATCTATCCCACAAAAATGACCCATTGAATTATTTTTCAAAGATCTCTAATTTTGTCAATGACTGAAAACAAATGCTCTAGAGAACAATGGTTCTGTGAGAAAAATCTAAAAATTTTCCAATAGAAGGAGCCTTATTCCAGTAGAAGTTGAAAATTAATAAAATTAAAAAAAAAATAAAAAGTTTTTGACAATATACCAACTTGTGCAAACTTGAACTCATGTGTGGAAAGGTTAATATGCATCTGATTTTGCTATAATTTTACAGAATTTTTATTTTCATCACTTAAAATAGTTTGAACTATCGTTGTCCTGCATGAAGCAGTTTGAAATTTTCTCCATAAAAATAAATTCCAATCTTATGTTTTTATGTGCATGGTTAGTAGTTACATCCAATTATGTCACTGAATCTAAGCCAAAACTTAAGTTAGTTGAAATTTCTGCCACATTACCAAAAGCAAAGTAAATTTTTTAAATGATAAAGGCTGTGGTTTCAAAAAGGTTTATGCTGAGAAAATGCAAAGAAGCTGTATTAACTGAACTTTATTTTTATTTCAAGATAAAAAAATGATGAGATATTTTGCAGTTTCTTATATTATTTATATTAAGCCTAAGCGAGTTGATTCGCATTCGAATCGAGTGAAGTAGTAAAATTTGAAATAATTCAGGTTTTGGAATAACTCAAAATTACGAGTTACTCAAGTAAACTCGAAGAGTTATCGAGTTGTTACAATTTTTGTTTTCTTTTAATTTATGTTTTTTTTATGGTCTCAACTCAACTCTGAAACATATTCTAAACTTATACCTCAGTGATACTCGCATAACTCAGAACCAGCATTTCAGCAGTTCAACACGCATACCTTAAAGGGAGATCCACGGAGAGGATCTTTACAAATGCCTTTTATGAGGTCATCTCAATTGTACCAAGATCTGTTTTCTTTAAATAATATACTTTAGCGGCGTACTTAGATATAGAAGGAACTTTCAACAACAACATTGAAGGTTTGAATGAGCTAGGTGTTAAAGTTCTTGCTGCTGTGAAAAGAGATTCTCTCGTTCAAATAATTAGTAGTTTGTTGTTTTATTATCAGAGTCAATACCTGCATACTTAAAGTTTGTTGCTGTATCACTTGCCTTTGATCACAGCAAAAAACCTTCAAAAAACTTCATGTTTCCAATTTCATGTTTAATAGTTAAAACTATTATTTATTTGAAATTATTTTTTAAAACAATTTTATATTTTGTATTATCTAAAATTATTCATTAAGTAAGGTTATGTTATGTTATGTTACATAAGTTGAAAAAAAGCTTGGGTGGGTTTTTTTATCAATTCCGAATTAATGTTATAATCCTAAATCCTTATAAGCACATTTATTCATTTACAGTTTTTTGTAGACTAAAATTATTCCAATGTTTTATAACGATTTTAATCTTCAATTTAGTTAATCAACATTATCTTTATATTGGTCTGTACATATTTACAATAAGAGAAACACTTCAGGCTTGGCGTGTCAATTAAGTTTTAAGGTAACCACTTATAATGATTGACCTGATTTAAGCATATAGAATGTGCCACATTTCACATGAACATGACTCGAATGTGTTGCGTTTGGCTAATTAATAGCAAAACAATCGGAATGCATATAATTCAAGCGTTTGTAAAGGCTTACAAAAACACACACACCCTCACACACATACACAAACACAAGTGCATGCACAAAGTCTTGCGTGCCTACGAATAAATCAAAAACATATTAATTAATCCTTTCGAAACAACGGTATGTCAAGCGTGCATTGTTTTGTTTTTGGTGATGTTGTTGTTGGTGTTGTTTTTGTTACTTTTGCTGAAATTGCATGCACACACACTCACAGTGCTGTTGTTTTTAATTGTGAGACAATTAAATTTTATATATATATTATGCGTGCTTACCAACACAAATGTACATTTAACACTAACACCTAAAAGTTAACATAATACATTAGGTGTCCTGTTTTGTGTGTAAGAAAGTACACTCTAAAAAGTTTTTATTGAATTTTACTGCAATACTTGTAGACAACAGGTTAGCGATTATAACTGTAGTGAATTTATATATACTTGTTTAAAATTGACTATTATTTTACGAGCTTTAAAACTTCTCAAAATCAATTAGAGGCCTTCCAAGGATTTGTATGAATATTTATATTTTATTTTAGAGAAAAAAAAAATTGGTCTCTTTAAAACAATTATAGCGATATCACCGCGTTACAGAAATGAGCTTTTGTTCTGTCCTATGAACCAAATATACTGTTTCTGAAAGAGAGGTAAAAATAAAAAACACGAGTATCGTAGTTTTTCATGTACACGTGAGGTTTTTTTTTGGTTTTTTTCTAAATTTTATCTTAGAAAAAATGCAGTGTTCGACTCTTGTTATGTTTGTGGATTATTCGCGCCTAGTAAAAATTTGCGAAATATTACGAAAACAGTAGTTAATTCATTTCGGAAATTATTCAAGTCTGGCTATGTTCCTTACTTGTGGTATACTCCTGAAGTCGTGTGCGACTATTGCTATAGAAATTAATGCAAGTTTGCTGATGGAAGGTCAACAATAAAGTACGCTGTACCGACAATGTGGCTACCACGCACGGAGCTCTGCAATGAATTGTGCTACTTTTCCGTAACTTATACTCACACAAAAGGTCTCCAATACTTTCGCCGCAACAGAATTTGCTACGCTTATGTAGAATCGGTTATTTCAGTGGTTCTGTACACACCAGAAGAACGTTTACCAGCTTCAGTGGAGATTTTTGATGATGTTCCCGAAATAAACGAAGGAGATCAAACAGCAGTACTAACATCATTAACACTGCCATGAACATTGCTTGCATCGAATGAGAGGGGCGAGAGTTCAGAAGTATCGGAATTTGTATCAACACGCAGTGAACTTGGGACTGCAGAGTCACATTTAGTAACGCAAGCTGACCTCAACGAACTTGCACGAGAAGGAAGTTTGTCGAGGAGAACAGCAGAACTGTTCCTATCGCGCTTTAAGCAGTTCAACAAATGGCCAAATAACGGCCGCTCGTGACCGTAATATCACTATTCTATATGAATAATTTTTAAATTGCAAATTGGGAAAAAAACTTGGCTTATTGTTCTGATATTGATGCGATGATTGCAGAAATCGGTTACACTTCCATCTGTTCCGATTGCATATGCCACAAACCTCAAAGAAACATACGACGGCACATATTATGAAAATTATATTATAGTTTATAAAATACCAAGAACACAATTAGAAAGTATGCCGCAATCTGAGAGTGGTCGGATTACTCATGGGTCTTAAGCGTGGGTTTCCAACCCACCAGTGCTTTTTGTGTACATGTTAAGGTCGCAAAAGGGATCAGCATTACACTGAATTTAAGTTTAACAAGCGCAGATGCTACAAATTAGGAGTAGAAAGTATAGAACATCTACCATTGCTACAACCATCGCAAATCATTTTGCCACCTGAAACTGAATCGTGAGGGTGAGATGATTGCGAGTTTGTGCAAAATTTTTCCGAAATTGAGCAGTGCAAAGATTCAAGCAGGTATTTTTTAATTAGTCATTCCGTAATTTAATATCTTCATAATGATATGTATGGTCATTATGAAGATGATGTGTATGATTTAAGGTGTTTTTAATGGTCCACAGGTATAAAAATCGTTGCAAGTGATGAATTCGCCTCAAAATAAAATGCTATCGAACAACGTGCATGGAAAAGAGCAGTTGTCGTTTTTGAGCACTATTGAAAAGCGCTTTAAAGCACAAGACATTACGCACATGCTTGGAGAATACTGTTGGTCTTTTTGTCACGATAAAAAATTACCATCACTTAAGTGGGCGTTATTCGAAAAAGGGGTGTGGCAATATATAATAATTACTGTATCTCAAATACTGTTGACGCTATGATACTAAAATTTAGTACAGAGGTAGGCGCAAGTATAAAAGTTTACTGCCAAGAATGTGGGCGATATTCGATAAAGGGGCGTTCACTATAATAAAAGCACTGTATCTCAGTAAATATTGACACTAGGGTACTGATATTTACAGCAAAAATGCAAGGGAAGGTACAATTATAAAAAACTACGGTGAATTAAGTGGGCGTTATCCGACAAAGAGGTGTGGCAATATTAGAAAAGTTCTATATCTCGAATAATATTGACACTAGAGGACTCAAGTTTACTACAGAGGTAGAAACAATTAGGCACAATAATAAAAAAATAATTTCAGTAAAGTGGGCGTTGTTTGATAAAGGGGTGTGTCAATACATGAAATACACTGTATCTCGAATAATATTGACACTAGAGTACTGATACTTAGTACAAAGGTAGGCACACTTATTACAAATGACTGTCAAAAAAGTGGGCGTCATTCGACAAAGGGTATGGCAATATTAGAAAACACTATATCGAATACTATTGACACTAGGGTACTGAAATGAAGTACAGATGTAGGGACAAATATAATAAATCACTACCGAGGAATTGGGCGTTATTTGTCTAACGGGTGTGGCAGTATTTGAAAAAACTGTATAATATTGACACAAGGGTGAAAAATTCATTGTAAGAATGGGTAGAATTATTGAAAACACTATGGCAAAGTGGGCGAAATTCGACAAAGAGGCGTGACACTACTAGAAAAAATACTATATCTCGGTCAATATTGACATTGGGTTACTGAAAACGATACAAGAGTAGGTAGAGTTATAACAAAATACGATCAAGAAAGTAGGCTAGAAATTTGGTGCAGAGCAAGGTTGAATTATTATAAAGTATGATCAGTAAAGTACATAGGCGGGATTCGAAACAGGGCGTGAAACTTTAATAAAAATTGTAAAGAAATTGGCAGAAATTGAAAATAACAAACAAAATAGAAATAAGTAAAACAAAATTTTTAAGAATAAAGTTTCACATTTAAAATTTTCCTTAAAAATAATATAACGTAAAATTAATTACTGCAAATATATTAAAAAAAAATCAAAAGAGACGTAAATATAGAGACGTACAGACGTAAATCAAAAGAGACGTACAGAATAAAAGACGACTGAAAAGGCATTTTCAAAATTAAGAGGTTAAATAATTATGTTAACGTAGTTTACACACTTTTTTCTAAAATTTGTCATATTCTCTAAAAAGGAAGAAATAAAAACTTTTTAACAAAAAAAAACAAACCTACTTCAAAATCACTACAAAGTAAGAAATAATTTTAAATTACTTTACCTATTAATCTTGGTCAAATCTGATAATTTATTTATATACTTTTATATATTGGAAATCTTATTACTTTCATTTTTAATAATTTATTTTATTTTTGTCATTTATTTATTTATTTATTTATTCCAAGCTAAGCCTTTGAGGCTTTAAAGCTTTTAAAAATAAGCAATTTACAAGCAATTTATTATAATAATATGTAACAATTTAAAATATAAAACAGTAACAGAAATAATAATATTTTAAAATTGACAATGATTTAACCAAAACAAACATGGTTGTGTATGTAAAGCATCATGGTGTCGGCCTAGAACGGTGGGTGGTATCAAGACAAACAAGGTCTGTACGCCACACTGATAAGTATAACCATATACATAATAAGTATCGTTCACAGCAAGGTGGTATTTCGACAAACAAGGTCATATTTACCACACCAATTTCCTTAGAAACAAAGAAATGGTTGCGAACGCTGGCACTGAGACAACGAGGTCTCTTTGGCCTGTCGTATATTTATATGTCATACAAATCGTTCTCACTGATTGTAGGACAAAGTCCAAAAGATACAACCAGCACAGCACAACCTAAAAAATGCGTTTACATTCACCAAGCATGATCGATTATATTAATTTAGGAGGTCCAAAACAGGTTCAGGTCAGGTCCATTCAGAAGTATGTGTTGTATTATGTATATCCATAACCAGGTGAGAATTATGTATTGGAAGATCATGATCAGAATCACTGTCGGTACTGCATATAATCTATAATTTTAAGTTTAATTGAGTACATGGATTCATTTAAAGATATAACATCTGAAACAGAATTAAAGTCTCCGCATACGCTTCTTAGTGGTTAATTTTGCAAGTAATTTGTTCTACAAAAGTTCATAAAAAGTAGCTCAAAAGATCTTCTAGGACGAAGTGGAATATTAAAGTAAATTTTACTCAATAAATATGGAATGTCTACATATCCATGTATAATAGACCGGATCGAAATTTAGATTCCGCCGGTCGGGGTCTCAAAAGTTAGAGGAACTCATTAAAATGATTTCTGCATACTTTTTTTTCAAATCAGAGAAAACCGCCGAAGCAATTTCGATTCTCCTGAAGGTCCTTTTTGGTAAAAAAAACATGTTTTTTGCTTGTAACTTTTTATTTTTCACAGAACGCATACCCAAATCTTCTTAAATGTTTAACTTCTTACTCATACTAACAATTTGACATAAAAAACTTGTTAAAATTTTGTTTCATTATAACTCTTATTGACCATCAAAAATTGAAATTTTTGCTATTTTTAAAAAGGCATGTTTTTAAACCCGCTGTAAAAGACACATTTTTTATTGGATTTACGTGGAATTGTTATTGTTGGAAAAGTATTAAATTCTTCTTTCTTTTTGTGTATCGCTTTAATCAAAATTTAGAATTTTTAAAAGAAATAAATAGTTTAACATCGTCAACGTACATCAAGATGTTAGAATGCTTTATGACCGATGGCAAATCATTTATATAAAGTAGAAACAAAAGTGGCCCAAGATGAGTTCCTTGGGGTACTCCAGAGATAACAGGAAACTCATATAAATTCACGAGTTTAAGTAGCACAGATTGTTTTCTATTACTTAGATACGATTCGATTCATCTCACCATTTTTGTGGGAAATCCAATCAAAGATAATTTTAGAATTAAGAGCTTGTGATTTACAATATCAAAAGCTTTGCTAAAGTCCGTGTAGATAACATCAGTCTGTAAACCTTTTCCGAAATTTTCTATTGTGTTAAATGTAAATTCAAGGAGGTTAGTGACCGTAGATTTTCCTGAGAGGAATCCATGTTGACATGGGGACATCAACGACTTAACACTATGTGATAATTGTGAAGTTATAATTGCCTCAAAAAGTTTGCGCAAACCATTTAATTTCGCAATTCCACGATAGTTCTCAATTAATGATCTATTACCAGATTTATGCAATGGGATAATGAATGAGGACTTCCAGATTGTTGGAAAATAGCAGGCCTTTAGAGAATAGGTAAAAAGCAAAGTGATTGGAGTTACTAATTCTTCACAGCAATATTTCAGAATGCAAGATGGAATGTTGTCGGGACCACTTTTATACGAAGTTATAAGATCTTTTAGATAAGATGAAACTGTAATGTTGTCAACTATTGGGAGGCAAATATCCCCAAATGAACATTAAAAGGATAGCTACCATTATCACAAGATAACGATGAGTAAGTTGACTTGAATAAGTCAGCAAAAAGGTTACAAATGCTATAATCATTATCAGATTCCACATTTTTATATTTCATAAAAGAAGGATAAAAATCAATCTTACGTTTTGTGTGAAGAAAACTCCAGAATGATTTTGAATCAGACTAAATGTTTAATTTTACATTTGTTAGGTATTTGTTGTAGGATTGCTTGAACAATAGCTGGTAACTATATTTAGTCGAAGTATAAAGGCCGAAATCAATCAAACTATGAGTTCTTTGATATTTTTTATAATATTTAGATTTTAAGTTTCTCAATTTTCTTAACTCATTGGTATACCACACAGGGCCTGAGATTATAGAAGCTTTTCTTTGCGGAATAGATCTAGTGTATTAAACGCATAGACCGCAGCATCCAGATTCTGTGAAGATAAAACTTCTGTATTAAGATACAGTATAGATGACCAATTTATACTGGACAAACTATTTTTTAACATAACATAGTTGGTTTTTTAAAGTTAAATTCCATGAATGGTTGACTAGCACGATTCTGTATAGATGGTTTAGGAAAATTAAGATTAATGTCAATGGTTGGGTGGTGAGAATCTTCAGGAGTGACCAGAGGATCGGACCTTGACACTGAAGCAATGTTGCTTTCATCAAAAAATACTAGATCAAGCAAGCGGTTATTCTTATTCAAATGATAGTTTAGTTGGAAAAGACCTTGACTTGAAAGCTCATTCAAAAATTAGTTATCAGATGAACTTTCAGACGATGGTGTTCAGAACAAAAGTTCCAAGAAACATTGGGTAAGTTAAAGTCACCAGTTATTAAGATATGATCATTAGGATGTAGCAATAGGAAAACTTTACTAATAGAAACCAAATGTTTACTATACACTTCTAAGTTTGAAAAGGGAGGTATATATGAGCATGTAATATAAAGACTCAAAGAACCGTACTTTGCATGCACACAACAGAATTCAATGTCTGCTGCTTCAAGGATAACTATTTCTTGAGAGAAATGTGTGGATTTAACCGCAATCAGCACACCCCCACCATTAGAGCAATTACCAGGAATAGAATTTCTATCTTTACAATAAATATTAAATTTGTTACACAGAATTTCAGAAATCAAAGTGTTAGGTCTAAGCCAAGTCTCACTGAAAGTAATTATATCGTAATAAATGTTATGACTCATTATAAATAAATTAATCAATTTAGTGTTAATACCACGAACGTTTTGATATACGGCTTCTTGTAGCGAGATTCGCACATGTTTTATGAATTCAGATCCCAGCCCGACGCCCTTCATTGCTAGTCCGTCAGCCCTCTCGTTACCATTAATGCTCTGGTGGCCTAATAGTAAGTGAATTTGAATGTTATGTAAAAATATATGCCGCAGAAAAAAAATCTTGTTGTTCCCCTGTGTATTTATTCAGAAATTTTTTTTAGAAATTTTTTTCTCAAAATGAGATAACAGCGTTGAATGTGAGTTAAACCAAAACATGCCAATTGATTTAAATGAAATATGGCTTATTTTCTTTGATACATAGCTATGTGTTTTTATCACTTTTTGTTCAAAAAGAACTATTTTGACGTTTTCGATTTTTTATGAATAATGTAATATCGAAAAAGTTTAAAATTTGTATAAAAAAATGTTTTTTTCGGAAGAACTTTATGAATATTTCCGAAACTATTCAGCTAATTAAAAAACAGCGTAGATGTAACTTTGAGGCAATTCTGCTGCGGATTTTCGAATTTTTTATTTTACCAAATCAGACCAACTGTTCTGGAGTTATGTTAAAATCTCTGATGAAATCTCGTTAATTTTAGAAATAGTGGTTTATCGCGAGAACCAGAGTCAATTCAAATAATCTAATTAAGAGGCTAAGATCTTCATCAATGTAAATACTAAAATTGACTACCAAACCCCATGCCGCAGAATCAGTGTTGCCCTGTGTAATAATCTCATTCAAATTAAAATAAAAATCTAAATAAAAATCTGATGGAACAGCATACTTTCTTAATTCTTTTCCACTCCTATCGTATGTTTTTTTACAGATTGCGCATGTAGAAGGCATATTAAAATCACACAATATTAATTACACAATATTAATAACACAAAATGAATAGCAAAAAAAAAAAAAATCGCGAGTTATTTTAAAACTAATTTCGCCAAATTGAAAGTTAAAAATATTTGAAAATTTTTAACAACTTGTATGGCCGCAACAAACTTAATTTGCCCAAAGTTTTGTTTGCAATTACATCGCAAAAGTACATTTTAAGCTAAAAAAACGCAACACAACCATAAAAAAACGAAGTCAACACAACTCTGCTTATCATTATTTTTTGAGAGAGAATATTTTTGGTGTACAAAAATTAAGAGTATGTCAAATATCTGGATTTCCTTTCTACAAAATGTGTAATTTTTTCAATTTTTTTGTATACATTCTTGATTATCTCTCAAAATACTTTAATTGTTCACAGGAAATTTAATTTTTAAGTGGGTGCACTTTTCAGTTTATTAAGTGCGTGGTCCTGCTCACTTAATTTTAAACAATTAAAAATGACTACAAAAACTGTAGCATAATTAAACTTCAGTTGAATTTTCAACAAAATAATTACTTTTCTTATGAAAGTATATTTACACTTATTTTTTAGATTGTAGGTTTTGCTTGTGTGCCAAAATGCGTTAGAATGCGTTGGTAGTAGAAACTTGTTGATGAAGATTGGTTCATGTATTCATGTTTTTGGTCGACTAGAAAAATACTTTGAAAGCAAGTTAAATAAATCGGTAAACTAAAAATGAAAAAATATCAGATTTGATTACACCCAGCCTTTCCTCTCATTTTTCAGGTGCTTTGCATTCTCTTCTCCGCTTTCGCTCAAGTGATATATTCTTGATCAGCATGACCACCTGAGTTGATGTAGCCATGTCCGTCTGTCTGTCCGTCTTTCGGTCTTTCGGTCTGTCGACTCGATTACAGTCGTAATTTTCAATGTATCGTAATGGAATTCGATACTTCTTTCTTAAAATCAAAGATCAAGTTCGAAAATGGGCTAAATCGGATGAAAACCACGCCTACCTCCCATACAACCACAATAATGAAAACTCTATAAAGATGCTAATATTTAAGCTACAAAACTGAAATTCGGTATTTATGTCGTCTATATCAAAAGTAAGGTACTTTAGAAAAATGGGCGTCATCCACCAACTAACACGTCTACCTTCCATACAACCCCAAAATTGAAAATTTTATAAGATGGCTTCTGTCAAAGCTACATAAATAAAATTAGGCATTTATTACTTTTGTATCAATAATAAAGCGTATTCGAAAAATGGGCATCATCCACCAATGAACACGCCTACCTCCCACACATCTCTAAAATTGAAAACTATATAAATAGGCTTCTGTCGAAGCTACAAAAATAAAATTAGATATTTATTCGCTTTATATTAAAACAAAGGCGTGTTAAAAAAATGGGCGTCATCTACCAACGAACACGCCAACCTCCCATACAACCCCAAAATTTAAAACTCTATAAAAAGGCTTCTTTACAGGAAAATAATTTGATACAGTTGTATTTTATGTCAAAACTAAATCGTAGAAGAAAAGTTTGCGTCCACCGCCTTCGAACACACCCACATTCCATACAGCCCATAATAGTGACACTCTATAAATATGCTACATAACTGAAATTCGGTATTTGTGTATTTTATATACAAGAAACCTGAAAAGTTTGGTATATTAACTTGATTTTGATTTTATATCAAAACTAAGGTGTGCACATAAATAGGCGACAACCACCTACGAACACGCCCAACTCCCATACAACCCACATTAGTGAAACCTGTAAGAAATTATTTATATATGTTTAAGTATATCAATAGTTATTAAAATATGATATTTAGGAGTTTTAGGGTATTCTATAGTCAAGCTAAACTGTCTTAAGTCGATTACAAGTTACAAATTTCCTTACTTGTTATGTCTAAATGCGATGATACAGGGTATTATGATTGGCTCATATTGATAGAAGCAAAGACATTTTTGTTTCAGAGAAATAAAAAAGTAAAGTTTCGCTTTTAGTAGAAAATGTTAATGAAAATTATTAACATTCGATTTTTTTCTATTTCAGTTGAATACTTTTTGAGTCTCCTTTTTGGTGCCTACGGGGAAGTTGCAACACTTTTGACTACGGATCAGGTTTCAGGCATAGCTTATGTAAAACTCTTGAGTCAAATTTGCTTATGAACTGTTTTTACCTAAAATACATACTTATTAATTCTTTTCGTCTAAATTTATTCTTATGTAAATTAATTAACTTAATTATTTTTGTAAACAAAAAGTAAAAAAAAACAACAGCTGTCACTAAGAATTAAAATAAAAAGCACATCATTCAAAATAAGGCGTCAGACTCCGTGCAAAAAAAAAAAAATAGCAGCGGCATCATGTGTGCGTATCTTAAAATAGGCAAACATGCTTGGCATTTTAAGAAAATAAATATGTCTGACGTTTTTGCAAAATTTGCATGGCTGCCACCATAGTATTGCGAGAAAAAATTAAAGAGCATCTGTAAGCTTTAAATTTAAAGAACAGCAGTTATTATCATTAGACAGGACAATTTCTGAGCTTATTGAAAAAGAATTGATAAATTTAAGCATTTAAAAAACAAAGTGAAACATAGTTTTTATTTGTAACACTGTGTTGCATAACAATTTATCATTCACTTATGTGATGAGAACATTTTTTATTTTATGTTTAATGTTTGAAAAAATATTGATTAAGAAACTTATACTATATGACGTGATCATTTTTGTAATGTTAACTATCAAAAACCTAATAGAACTGAATCACGAATTATTTTGTTAACACTTTTTTATTTGAATATTTTGATCTGCTCTAAAAGTTGATGTTTTGAAAAATTTTTAATTCAACTTAACTTAAGTCATATTAGAAAAGCCTTTTAATTCTTTCACATTAATTTTAATTTTGTTAAGCTTTTCTGACAAAATCAAATCGTGGATCATTGTTGAAGTTCTCAAAATATGAAAAACATATTTGTTTGAATATAACCGTTTATTTATTATTGAAATTCAATAGAAAATATTATAATCACTCAGCCATATTATATCGTAAGTGGGATTAATTTTTGATTACAGTTGGCAACTTTGATTGAAATATACACATAAAACAGAAACTCATGCAAAGCTGCTTTATTTCAAGAAAAGCTTAACCAATATTTACACAGTAGATATTTGCATAAATAAACCCACCACATAATTAAATACTGTTTAGAGAAGAGACCTAATTAAATTAATTTGAAAACTTGAAGGCACAACATCAAAGACTGTCTTACATACAACAGCTTCTTTAAATCTATTCAGAGACATTGGCTGCGGCTTGACTGTGTTTTGACAAGGATATTTGTTGCTTTCGTTGTTGTTTTTTTTTGTAACCTTAGTGATGAGACAGCATCAATTGCAAAATTTGATGAACATTTTTTTTTTCTTCTATAGACCTTTGAACTCTAAATAGATTTTGGGTTCGTTTTTTCATTGAATTTCATTTTATTTGTGTTATTTTAAATAAACATATCACTTATTTGCTCGAGGAACGTCACAACACAAAAAATGCGATTTTTGAGTTTATGGTGCAGACTGATTTGTTATATAATTTATTTTTTATATTATGTAAAAATGTCAAGTTATTATCTTGTATAGTCTACGCGTGAGAAGATAATGTTTCTTTTATTTTCTATGCAAAGTGTGGGTCAATTGAAATCTTAAAATTTAGTTTTTTTGTTATGTCATTCTCAGATCAAATGAGCTATAGCTTTATATATTTTAAAAATATATTTTTATAAAGTTTAAAAAATTTGAACGCAGATAAAACGAAGTATCTTGTGTCAACAAACAAACAGTCCCAGCGTCTTAGAAACCACGTTACTGTTGATAACACCTCTTTTGAGGTAGTGAAGGACTTTGTTTGGATCCAGCATTTACTTTACCAACGATATCAGTATTGAGATAAAATTGAGTATAATACTTTGCCAACAGGTGTAACTTTGAGCTCAGTAGGCAATTGAGAAGCAGAGCTCTCTCTCGACGAACAAAACTGACGCTCTATAAGTCAATAATCATGCCCGTTCTACTATAAGCATCACAAACCTGGACGTTGAGCAGCACCGATGAAAGGACTTTGGAAGCGTTTGAGAGAAAAATCCTTCGCAAGATCTTTGGTCCAATCTACATTAATGGCGAGTACCGAATACGCTGGAATCTCTATCGATATAGTCAAGCGTATTAAAACAGAGTGGCTTCACTGGCTAGGTCATGCGGAGAGAATGAATGTCGAAGCTCCAGTGAAAAAATTATTGGATTGAATACACAGTGGTTGCCAACGCAGACGAGGAAGACCGCATTTCCGTTGGAAAGACCAGGCATTGGATAACCTGACAACGCTTGGAGTTTCCAACTGGCGCCAGCAAGCGCACGATAAAAGACGCTGGCGCAAACTCTTAGACGAGGCCAAAACCAACCAACTGTTGTAAGTAAGTACGTTTATGTAAGTAAGTAATGGCGTTTTCGTTTCTACCAAAAAATGTTGCCTTTTCATTGTCCTTGCCTTTTTTCGTGTTCGATTCTAAAATAAGTGCAAACGGGTGAAAAATTTTGTGTTCTTAAAATGTCACACTCACAGAGGGCAAAAAAGGCGCTTTCTACCCTGCAAACTTTCTCAGGGTAGATGATTGCCCTGCATATCAGCTGTTTTTAAAACGACAATATTATGACATGCGTGCGTTAGACAAGGATGGTTATATTCGTTTATTTAAGTTGACATTTTTCGAGTAGGCAAAAACATGCACTTTTACAGGGTTGCGGGCAACATTGAAAACATTTTGCACTGCGATAGGGCAACATTTTTTGGTAGAAACGAAAACTCCATAAGATTATGCATCAAACAGCATTGATTTGAAATAAACATTCGGAATTTTCACTCATTTGATGAGATGTGTGATTGATTTTCATATTAATCAGTTTGATTTAATCCTCTTTTGCTAGGTACAACAATAATTTTGGGGGGAGGGGGTTATACCCCGAAACCCCGCCTTTGATTGCGCTTATGATGTCTTGTAAGAACGTCATCTGCATTACTTCTAAGTCCTTTGCTCATTTTTTTTAAATTACTAGCATTTTGTTGCATATTTATTTGGCTAGTTCGCATTTTATTTAGTAAAATATACTATGTAGCACAAAAACCCGTCCTACGACGCACATAGGTTAAAAATATAGATTTAGCTGGTCAAAAATTCGTTGCTCCACAAGCAAACAATTTGTACGTTATTATTTTTGCAAATTGAATAAAATTTACTTAACCAACACTTTTTTCAATCCAAACAAAAACAAACAACATAAGAGCCACGAAAGTGGAGGTTATGAAGTGAAAGATATCTGAAAACTGTTTTACCGAAATTTTGATGTTATTCCAAAATACGTTTTTTTTAACACATTTTTCAAAACACTTTAATATAAAATGGCAATTCTCTTGAAAAATATGTGTTCATACTTTAAATAGAGTAAAAAAATTTAAGATGCACTGAGATTTTTAAAATTGTGTTAAACGAACAAAAAAAAAAACCTTATTAAAGAAAAATATATTTAATTTTATAAATTTAAAGTTTGCTTCGCATTTAAAACCTGTTAAAAACTCAGCAACAGTACGAATTATTCTTTGCCATCTATATTGGCTAAGACTATATCTTCTATAAGTTTCGTCTGCTTTTTTTTTATATTTATAACTGGGTTTATCCAGTTGTGCTAAAAAATGAACTGAAATTAAAAATTTGAAAATTTTGTTCAGCACTTAATTATTTAAGACCGACCCTTGGTTACCATGTTTAATGTTTTTTACTCAAAGAAAATTTGTTTTGTTTTACAAATTTTTTCAAGTTCAAGCAAATTTTTCAAGGTTTAATGTATTTTTTCTCGAAAACCATAAGAGCCAGTTCTTGTTATTTTACTGATTCGTATTTTCATTATTATTCATATTTTTACAATACATTAAAAGATATTGTCAATTAATTTTGTCCAGCTATATCCCACATTTTGACCACTGTGCAACAGGTCCATTCAAAATATTTAATTGCAGACAATATTTTTACATTGACCTCAAATGTTGGTTATTTTGCATTCGTCGTCAATGTGTCAGAACTGAATAATATCAAATAAGTTTTGTGTGCATACTTCCAAGCTGAAAATTTTTTGTATATTAAAAGCCCTTTAATAGCTAGAATGAACAGTTTATGGGTTATTAAGTGCGGAGCTAGGCTGAACAGGTTCTGTTTCAAGCTGAACAGGTTCTGGTTCAAGCTGAACAGGTTGTAAAAAGCCTAGCAATAACAATTACTAAAAGTTTGAGCGATTCAGGGTACGGACAAGGAAGCTTGTCTTTTGTATTTTAAAATAATCGTCCCTATTAGCAATAAAGGTATTACATTTGCAAGGTATACTTTGAACTAGTTTTGAGACAAACTCCCGTGGCAACTCTCTCTACATTTTTTTAGCGGAAAATACTTATCTTTTTGAGCTTTTATGTCATAATTGCCCAGATATTTCCAATTGGGTTTGCATCTGAAGACTGTGAAGGTCAATTCAACAATTCTATCCCAATTTAGTCTTTCCACTCGTTGGACATACGACTTCGATATAATTGGTAGTTGTTTTAATTTTAGATCTAGAAAACTTATTTTCTTTAAAACATTGAATCAGCTGATGAAAACAAAAAAAAAATAGAGTGCAATTCCCAAATAAAGAGGACTTTCTTTTCATTCTTCTTGCTCTACGATTTAAGAAATCATCAACATTTTTAAACACATATAGCGGTAAACACAGCTTGCAATAAACGCTTTTAATTTTTTCAAGAATTTTTCTTTCGATAAACGGAAAATTTGTATTACTTTAAAAACGAAGATAGAAACACTGCATAAAACCGCTTTTCAAATGCATTTCATTCTTCCATATGAAAAGGCTAGTTAGCATAACTTTGAGTGTAGGATAATATTTTCTTTTTTCTTGTGTAATTATAGTTCTTTAAGTACACGGTTATAAATCTTGGAATAATTTTTTAACCAATCGTTGAGCTAATGCATTTTTAAATCAAGTTTTTATTAGAATTATTACTTGTCAAAATACTAAAAATTTTTTTATTCAAGTCTGCACTTAAATTGAATAAATTGAGGAATAAAATTTGAATTTTAGTGCTTCAGGTTTAAAATTTAATACAAAATAAATTTAGGTAATAAAAGCTGCATTTTGTTTAAAATTTGTTCATGCTCTAGAAAGCAATAGATCAGCCCGAGGTTGCCGCTGTCCGCGATTCGATCCCAGGATGTGGCAAAACCTGAAAATGTTACACAATGCTATCTTCTTATATATAAAACAGGTAAAGAAAGTCTAAAGTCGGTCTATGCCGACTATGAAATATCCTAAACCCACTTTTCAAAAATAAAAAATTTTTATTGTAAATGGGCGTCTCCAAGGGCGGATGAAGCCTATATTTTATATGCATTTAAATGTTGATGAAAAATTTACACATACCAAGTTTTATTCTTGTAGCTCACAGTTAATGCCTTTATTGTGCTTTCGCTATGGGAGGTGGGCGTGTTCATGGACGGATTACTTCCAATTTGAACACACCTTAGTTTTGGTATAAAATACATGCATACCAAATTTAATTTCTCTATGACAAACATAACCTTATTTATTGAGTTTAAAACTTTTTGGGTTGTATGGGAAAAAGGCGTGTCCGTAGGCGGATGACGTCCATTTTTGGAAAACATCTTTGTTTTGTTACAAAAAACATATGTGCCAAATTTTAGCTTTGTAGGTGAAACAGAGGCTTATTTATTGCGTTTTCAATTTTTGGGTTGTATGGGAGGTGGGCGTGTCCGTGGGCGGATGATGTCCACTTTTTAAATTCATCTTTTTTTTGTTACAAAAAACATGTGTGCCAAATTTTAGCTTTGTAGGTAAAACAGAGGCTTATTTATTGCGCTTTCAATTTTTGGGTTGTATGGGAGGTGGGCGTGTCCGTAAGCGGATGACGTCCATTTTCCACAAACATCTTTGTGTTGATATAAAACACAAACACAACAAATTTTATTGTTGTAAGCTTATTATGAGCAGAGTTATGCAGTTTTCAATTTTCGCGTTGTATGGGAGGTAGGCGTGTCCGTAAGCGGATGATGTCCACTTTTCAAAACCATCTTTTTTTTGTTACAAAAAACATATGTGCCAAATTTTAGCTCTGTAGGTTAAACAGAGGCTTATTTATTGCGTTTTCAATTTTTGAGTTGTATGGGAGGTGGGCGTGTCCGTAAGCGGATGACGTCCATTTTTCAAAGACATCTTTGTGTTGGTATAAAAAACTTACATACCAAATTTTATTGTTGTAGGCTAATTATGAGCTGAGTTATGCAGTTTTAAATTTTCGCGTTGAACGGGAGGTAGGCGTGTCCGTGGGCGGATTCCAAAAATATTCAATAGTGCAGATCCTTGGGTCCATGTGACCACGAGTACCAAGTTTTATCCAATTATCTCAACTCCTTCTTCTTATCCTGTGTATACGGACAACACACAGACGGACGGACGGACGGACGGACGGACATGGATAGCTCGACTCACGAGGTGACGCTGATCAAAAATATATATACTTTTCTATACCGGACTCGCTTCGTTCTATGCGTTACAAACGTTTGCACAAACTTAATATAGCCTGACCTTTCAGGTTTAGGGTATAAAAATCAAATGGCTGTCCTCGGTCTGTATGTCTGTCTGTCTGTCTGTTTGTTCCGTATAGGCTCGCGCACCGTTTATCCGATTGAGCTGAAATTTGGACATCGAGTAACTTTCATAGAGAAAAAGAACAAAGGGGGTGTAAAAAAGTGGGCGTGGCACTCTATAATAACTTCTAAACGCCTGGACCGATTTGAATGAAATTTAGTATGAAGGTTCAACTGCACCCAAAATATTACATAGGCCATAAAAATTTTCGCAAGAGAGCGCTTTAAGTAGTGCGTTTTAAAGACTCAATAACTCCTAAACTTCTGAACCGATTTCAATGAAATTTGGTATCAAGGTTCAACTCCACCCAAAATAAAACATAAAATATAAAAAAATTCCAAAGACTTGCAAGAGGGCACTTTAAGTAGTGCATTGTTAAGACTCAATAACTCCTAAATGACTTGACCGATTTTAATAAAATTTGGTAAGTAAATAACTTGATCCTGCAACAGAATTGAGGCAGTTTAAATTTCAGAAAACTTCCGTGAAAGAGCGCTTTATTCAATCAACTATGTTTGGCTCATTCACGTCAAAACGGATTCTTTCTAGAAGTGAAGAAATATATCTTCGAAAATGTGAAAATTTATTCCAATTGAATAAAATTTTATTTGAAAAAGAGAAAATTGCTATAATCGAAAATAGAGAAATTTTTCACCATTTTGCTCAGAAACTAGACGTCAGATCGAGACGTTGAAGATGTAATTTTCTTATTATTCATGTCTGGCAGATACAGTTTTACGGAAATTTGACTAAGCACTTTCGACGGAAGGAAGGGGCACAACCCCAAAAAACGATAATTTAAAAAATTTTAAAATTTAATTGAAAATTTAAAAAATGTTTAAATGAGAGCAGTTTTGAAAATCGTCCTTTTTCTGTACTCGAGGCACAACCCCGAGTAACACCGAATTACATCCTCTAGTTCTAACCATAAAAAATTAAAAATGTAAAATTATAATAATATAAAAGTAAATTAATAAAAACAAGTAAAGAAAGTCTAAAGTCGGTCTAGGCCGACTATGAAATACCCTAAACCCACTTTTCAAAAAAAAAAAAAAAAAATTAATTGTAAATGGGCGTGTCCGTGGGCGGATGAAGTCCATTTTTCCAAACCATCTTTGTCTTGTCATAAAAAACATACGTGCCAAATTTTAGCTCTGTAGGTTAAACACATGCTTATTTATTGCGTTTTAAATTTTTGGGTTGTATGGGAGGTAGGCGTGTCCGTGATCGGATGACGTCCATTTTCCGAAGACATATCTGTGTTGGTATGAAACACATAGATATCAAATTTTATTGTTGTAGGCTAATTATGAGCTGAGCTATGCAGTTTTCAATTTTCGCGTTGTATGGGAAGTAGGCGTGTCCGTGGGCGGACGATGTCCATTTTTCTAAACCATCTTTTTTTTGTTATGAAAAACATACGTGCCAAATTTTAGCTCTATAGGTTAAACACATGCTTATTTATTGCGTTTTCAATTTTTGGGTTGTATGGGAGGTGGGCGTGTCCGTGATCGGATGACGTCCATTTTCCAAAGACATATTTGTGTTGGTATAAAACACACACATACCAAATTTTGTTGTTGTAGACTTATTATGAGCTGAGTTATGCAGTTTTAAATTTTTGCGTTGTATGGGAGGTAGGCGTGTCCGTGGGCGGATTCAAAAAATATTCAATAGTGCAGATCCTTGGGTCCATGTGACCATGTGTACCAAGTTTCATCCAATTATCTCAACTCCTTCTTCTTATCCTGTGTATACGGACAACACACAGACGGACGGACGGACGGACGGATGGACGGACGGACATAGATAGCTCGACTCACGTGGTGACGCTGATCAAGAATATATATACTTTTCTATACCGGACTCGCTTCGTTCTATGCGTTACAAACGTTTGCACAAAGTTAATATACCCTGACCTTTCAGGTTTAGGGTATAATAATAATAGGTTTTTTAAAAAAAAAACCCAAAACGGTCAAGCTGCGGCTCGAACCAGGGTGTCACTTGATTCATCAAATCTAATCGACAACCAACTGAGTCACGGCATAAAATTTTACGCGATGCTGGACGTAAATTTACTTTAGTATTGGACATGGTTTTAATTTGAAACCAATGCTGGACTAAAACTTAGTTTTAGTATTTGACGTGGTTTACATTTTGAACCTATGTGAGGCTTAAACTTAGTTTTACTATTTGACGTGGTTTCAGTTTTCATACAATTTTGGTATCGTCATAAATACAGTACAAGATTGACTTAAATTTATATTAATATTTATAACCTTGTACACTGAGGAAAAAAACATACTTTAAAATTGAACAAAAAATTTAAAAATAGAAATTTAACGTCTTTGCGTTACTACAAAACAAAATTTAAAACAAGTGTGTTTAATTTTCAACTACCTATAAACTCCTTTCTTCTTTTTAATTTTCTCTTATTATTTTTTTTAAAAACAAACAAAAATTTGAAAACATTTAAAATTTTTTAATTTTTTGAACAAATATCGCACACATAATAAAATAAAAACTAATTTATTAAATATTAAAATATTTGAATTGCAAACTTCATCGAATGAAGTTAACATTTGGTACTCGGATAGTACCGGGAGTAGCTGGTTGAGAAACTGATGCTTAAAAGTCGAAAAAGTTAAACAAATGGCACCGAAAAATGCTTTTAAATATTTTTTTTTAAATATTAAAATTTTTGTTTTAAATTTGTTTTTCATAACAAAACATTGTTTTTAAAACAAAAACTTTTGTTTTGAATTTAACTTAAAAAACAGTTGTGTTTAATTTTAATGAATTTGTTTCAAGCTCTATTTCAAAAGCAAATTCGTTAGATATGAACACAATTTTATTTAATTTTAAGACAATTTTCCCTCAGTGTAAGTATTTCAACAGACAAGCGGTTCATAACTGGTGCGAGTTAAAAATCAGCACAAAAATTTACATTTCAGTAGATATGTCGGCGTAATTGATCACTTACTGAGATAAAAATGTATTCTTTTTCAAATTTCAAATCAAATTTCTATCTCTTATTTGTTATTGCTGTTGTTAATGCTCGTGGGTTTATAGAGAGTTCTGGTGAAGTATTGTTGATGAAAATAGTTTTAATTTTTTAAACTTTTAAATGAAAACTTATTGCAACAATTCAATTCAATAAATGTTCTTATAAATTTTGAATTCAATTCACAGGCCACTGGCAGCAAAATTCAATCATGCTTTGCAAAAGCTTGTTAAAAACTGCAAGTAAACTTAATTCAAGTACTTTTGTGTAAAGCTTACTTTTTTCCAATTTCGAGATAGAACTTTTACAACTTGAAAATTCAAAACGTAGACAAGTTTTTCGAAGCACATGTGGAAAAAATTACTACTATTCTCTTGTAGGTAAGCTTAATATAAACACTATCACGGTACAGCTAATTGTGTATTCGATAAATTTTCTTTCTTTTCAATTTATATGTTGGCTGAGGAAGGCAAGAAAGTAAAAATAAAAAAAAAATTATAGAAAATTAATAAATTAAACATATTTGACGCCGGATGCTCGTATTACTATTATGTCAGAGATCCTTTCTGGTTCAGTTGCTATAAAAGTATTCAACGTAGTTGTTAGGGCCCATTCATCGCTGAAGATTATTTCGTTCTTACACTGAGAAAAAAAACAAACTTTAATATTAAGCAAAAATTTTTAAAATATAAATTTAACGCCTTTGCGTTTCTACAAAACAAAATTTAAAACAATTGTGTTTAAATTTCAACTATACACTCCTTTCAATTTTTTTCATTCATTATTTCTTTGAAACTTTCTTTGACATTTTTTGAATTTTGAATTTTCATTGGTTTGAAAAATATCGAACATAAAATAAAATAAAAACTTGTTCAGTTTTTCAATATTGAAATATTTAAAATGCAAACTTCATTGAAAGGAGTTGAGATTCGGTATTCGGAGGGTCCCAAGGATCGCTGATTACGAATCTGTCATCAAAAACTCGGAAAAAATTAAAAAATGGCATCGAAAAAATTATGCTTTAAAACATTTGTTTTAAATTTAAAAATTTTTGTTTTAAATTTGTTTTCTTATTTAAAAGCATTGTTTTAAAAACAAAAACCATTTTTTTAAATTTAACTTTAAGAACAGTTGTGTTTAATTTAAATGAATTTGTTTCAAGCTCTATTTCAAAAACAAATTCGTTTAAAATGAACACAATTTCATTTAATTTTAACACATATTTCCCTCAGTGTATAAGTGGCTAGCAAATCAATACTATTTATGAACGTGATTCGATGAACATTTTGGTGACCAGCTAGATCCTAGAGCTGGACATCAGTGATCGACGTATTTGTCACTGTTGTCAAGATATAAATCTATACGTCCAAAATACGGACATGAAAGTAGTTTCAGATGTCTTTATTGCAAATTTCAATAAACCAGAAACCAAGTTTTAAGTTTTAGTGAGCGAATTTGTAAGTTGATGCAAGGAGCCAATCTGAATTTGTGTGCAAAAAGTATTGCTCTCCTCTATGATGCTTTGAATGCTTTCAAGAGCAAACTTACCGTTTCTGTAAGCAAGCTTGAATTGCTTGCTTTGCGAGAAATGCTTCCAAAGCTGCTTAACGAGGATATATCGAGAACGATTTGATTCACAATCAATACTTCAATGAAAATAAATTTGATTGGCATAACGTATCTCATATTCAACTAGAGTGCAACGAGGACTGTGTTCGAATTTCAGTCATCTCAATGCGATTTCAGATTAACATAAACTTAATAATATGCCGTGCTCATTTCGTTAACTGTGTGCAACTATTTTAAGGTGTTGAAGAAGTATTAATAGACACTCCAACAATATTTTAGCTCTAAGGAACATCCCTGTAAGGATATATCCCGAACTTATAATATTAAGCTAATAAACTTTAAGACAGGTCCGTAGTCAAAGGGTTTTTGGAGTTAAAAACCCCTTCCCCCTTCCCAAGAGTAGGCAAAAAAACAATTTAACTCAAACGGAATGTTTACATTTTTCATTCGCAAATTTTTTATTTTAAAATTTTAAAAATTCTAGAAAAAGTTTGAATTGCTAAGAAAGTTCTTAATAAGAAAAGTTCTAATTGAGTTATGGTCATAAAACAATGGAAAGAAGTGAAAAAACTATGTCAAGTATGCATGTCATCGGCAAGTAGTTTCAGAGAAAGCAGATATTTTTCAAAATCTTGATGCAGAAAATTAGTTTCAAGTGTTAAATTCAATTGTTTATAAATTTAATATCATTTAAAAAAACATTCGAGACTAATACGTTATCTTGATTTTCCTATTTTAACCAATTCTTAAATTTTAACCAATTTTAACCAATTCTGGTCATAAAACAATGGAAAGAAGTGAAAAAACTATGTCAAGTATGCATGTCATCGGCAAGTAGTTTCAGAGATACTCCAGATATTTTTCAAAATCTTGATGCAGAAAATTAGTTTCAAGTTTTAAATTCAATTGTTTATAAATTTAATATCATTTAAAAAAACATTCGAGACTAATACGTTATCTTGATTTTCCTATTTTAACCAATTCTTAACAAACTGCAATTATTTCCATCCGACTATTTTTGTTGTATGTTATAAAATACAAATTAGAATGGGTCAAATGCTAAAGTATTTGGGATTCTGCGTGTCCCCTGGAATTATTCGGCGGCACCGGATTAAAATATTCGATAATTTTAAGGTCAGAATCAGAATTGTTATTAAATTTTACATCAATATAGACGAGTTTTATTAATTTTGCGCAAATTACAAAAGCATAATTTTTTTTTTTTTCAAAAATATTGTATAAAAAATCTCCAAAAACCGTTTTTTTTCTGTAAAACCGGGCCGGTTTCGACAACTTTTAACAGCTGAAATTATTTTATTTGCAACTACAGTTTGCAATTCTTGAGGGCACGCAGAATCCCAAATACTTTAGCATTTTTCATACTCATCTGACCCAGTATAAAAAACATTCTTTTGCTTGACCTACAATTTTTTTAATTAATTTATTACATTTTTAACTCATGAAATTTTTTACGAGACTAACCTTCCTGAGGTTATTGCCTCAAAAGCAAATTAAAACAAAAAAAAAAAATCACATCTGAGCGACCATAAAAGTATCGATGAAGCACAATAAAATCGTAGGTCCTTTGATTGCCGTTTTTTAATTTTTTCTATTGTTAGGTTTTTGTTAATTATGTAATCTCTTTAGTGAATCACATTAAATTATTATTATTATTATTGTGCCCGAACGCAACGGCGCAAAAGAAAAAAATGAACGCCGTGAATTCACGTTGTACTGCAAAATCAATTAAAAATACTTTTTCCACCCCACTCACCTACTAGCTGCTCATCTAGGCCGACGAGCAGTTACAAACGGTCTGAGGCAGAACCCGACCAAATGATTTCTTGCTTTTGTGCTTGTCACTTCGCCTTCACTACCTGCTGCTGAATCTACCAACAAACATTGCGACTTTGTCATGCCTTCCCGCTCGAACCTCATCATCACTACTACCATTGCTGCTTAGCTCCAGCAAAGTGCTCATAATTATGGCTAAACTGAAATGAAGTCTGAATTGCCTTTTTCCGCTACGTCGACCTTAGCAAAGTGTTTCCGTCCGCATCCGTAGGATATGCCGCGGCTGGCTTAAGCTGCAGCCAAAGCAAGTTTGCTTGGAAAAATCAACAAGAACAACAACAACACCAACGACAAGAACAAGAAACAACTTAAAATAAAAAAAAAAATCAAGCAAAAAAACCACGAAACGTTTTGTTGCAAGGTGCGAAAAGTAAAAAGCGACAAAAAAAAAACAGAAGAAAGGAAAAAATTAAATTAACAACAACAAAGCAAAAGGAAGAAGAAAGAAATTTCAATGCGGTAAAAGAAAAATTTTGCCATAGCATCGTCCTAATTGAATTTTTTCCCTCATTTATTAATCCGATTTCGATCGAAATGAAAGTCGTTAAAAAATGTTTTCTTACCTCATGGCAACATGGGCCCAAGCTAGGCTGCAGCATAACAACAAAACCAGCCGCATCACCACCCACTGACATGGTCTCGTTAGTGTTGCCACTTTTTTTTTCACTGCTACTGCTGTAGCTGCTACTAGCTGCTTAAACTTGCTGGTGTTCGGTTTGCTTAACTGCTTTGCTTAATTCCTTTGTCTTTGTTAACTGCTTCTTGCGCTGCAGGACACGTGGCCAGATATACTATGTTTTTTTTTCGCTTTAGCTTAACTCATGCTCTGCAGGTCTTACTTCATGTTTCCCTCACCTGTATCACGTTTTCTTGCTACTTAATGCCGCAGCCACCCGACTAAGTAATGACGTTCATTAGAAGCAGCTTAGTTTGGCGTTGCCAGCTAGTAAAAAAAGATATCTTAAACTTGATTTGAAATTAAGATTTGCATAGAGTAGCAAGTTTATTTGATATCCTTTTTCAAATTGTGCTATGAAGCAGAAGAAAAGTTTTCTTTTAAAAATGCGCAAGAACAACAACAAAAAAAAAAAGGTTGGGTGAGCGAAGTTAAAAAAAAAAACCATTAAGAAAAGATAACGCCAAACACTGCATAAAACGCCTCATTAGTCAAGCTTTGAATTAAGTAATTACATTACCAACACTTGGCAATAAACCAGGTGAAGCAACTAAAACGGTGCTATACAGTGCACTTTGATTCAATTAAAAATAGCTACAAATTTAATTAAATGCCACATTCATGTTTCCAAGAGTAGCTTAACAGAAAAGCGCTTAATATTAAAATGAAAATTATTTCATAAAACTTTATCAAAATAATCAGTACCTACACATTTATTATTAGGCAACTTTATTGGTACTTCAAATTTTATTTAGAAGCAAGAGAGAAAACAAATAAACGCTATTCGTTACGGTAATGAAAAAACAAGCAATTAAATTGATTGCCGCTGAAAAGCATATAAAAATATATTTGGGAAAGAAATATTTTTCGCCTAAAACGTTGTACGATTCAGCTTGAATTGCATACATTATGGTACAATGGTATTTATAGTCCACATCAAAGCGTACTTATTTATAGAATGTGTAATAATTATAGAAATTACTTACTTTCTTAGGTGGTCATGACAACCCGTTATCGGGTTACGGCCGACTTCATCAGCTTGATCGTCGACCCTCGGCTTTTGCCTCAAACACTTTTTTCGCTGGATCTTATGGAGCGGCTGCATCTGTTCGCGAAACCACCCATTTCTCAGCGGCATAGAGTAGCATAGATATCATGAGCGTCTTATAGAGTGTTTGTCGATCAAGAGAGGGTTCTGGAACCTAATTACTTACTTAACTCGCAGTAGCACCCATTAGCAGTTGTTATTCTTCGCTTTAACTCCAGGCTGACATTGTTGTTGCTGTTTACGGCGGTGCCAAGTTATGTAAACTCCTAGACAACTTCAAAATTATATTTGCCTGCTGTTAAATGGGAGACTAGACACCGCGCTTCACTATCTGTTGACAGCATATACTTTGTTTTGCCCTCGTTCACCGTCAAACCCACTTTGGCTGATTCCTTTTCGATAGCGACGAAAGCAGCAGTTACATCTCACATGGTTCTGCCGATGATATCGATATCATCAGCATACGGAAGGAGCTGGACACCTTTGTAGAAAATGGTTCCATTTCGATGTACACCTGTCTTTCGCAGGATCCCCTCCATGATGAAATTGAAGAGATCGAAAGCGATCGCATGATAGCGGGTCACCTTGTTTGAAACCTCGTTCGGTATTAAAGGTTTCGGAGAGGTTATTTCTTACCTTGACGGAACTGCATGTATTGCTCAACATCATTCTGAAGAATCTTGTCAACTTTGCAGGTACATCGAACTCAGACATTGTAGCGTACAGGCAATCCTCAATCGGGCTGGAGATGATGGGTGTCGATTTGATTTTTGTGCATTTTTCTAGGATTTAGTGTAGTGTAAAAATCTAGTCTTTGGTGGGCTTGCCAGGACGAAAGCCACTCTGATAAGGTCCAATCAGTGTTTTGTTATGCGGCTTCAATCTTTCACACAATACGGTCGAAGAACCTTGTATGCGATGAAAATAAGACTGATACCTCGGAAGTTGGCGCAGATTGTCGGGTCTCTTTTCTTAAGTATAGGATAAAGCACTCTGAGATTTTAATCATCGGGCATGATTTCCGCTAGCCATATTTCGCTGATGAGTTGATGCATCCGCCCGTTAGCACCTGGTGCTTTGTTGTTAGTGAACCGCTTCATAGCAACTTTTACCTCGTCATGGCTAAGTGGTGGAATTTTCATTCCATCATCGTCAATTGGTGGCATTGGACCACATTCTCCAAGGGCGGAGTTGTTGGAAGCGTCGCCCGCAAGTAGATTAGAGAAATGGTCATGCATAATCTCAATGCGAACTGCGTATCTGTAACCAGATAACCATTTTCATTTCTTCAAGTGGATGCTCCGGACTTGAAACCTTGGGTTAGACGCTTAACCTGTTGGTAGAATTTTCGAGCATTTTTATTGCCCTGGCACACCACAATTTTTTTACGCTCAAGCTTTTCCTGCTCTTTTTTTTGCGACTGAAAAGTTGTCTCTCTACGTTCCACTTTTCGCAATAGTTTTCGCGCATGGCTTGCGTTGCAGCTGACTGCAGCATCTTTTAATATGCGATGTATTTTGCTGCTAACGCTTCGCGATACACCTGGTATTACCATTGGTTACGAGGTTGTAGGTGCCGAAAACCAATGACTTCTTTTGCAGAAGTGCGCATGGAGTGTGATATATTCGCCCAAAGTCCTCCAGCGTCGTCGAGGCAAGAGAAAGGTTTGTTATGCTTAACCACTAGTTGAGCGGACGAGGCCTTGGCGGTCCGTTGTGATAGCAGCTTATCGACATCAATGTCCGGATTTTGGCTGGTACAAAATAATGGTTGGAGTCAAGCGTGCCTCATCACTACTTAATATCAACACTACAAGAATATTGCCACAAACCCTTGATTCTGCAGTGTTTGCTTTTAACAATACTCTTAATAATTGCTTTTCAACTTCAGTTCCTCAGAGAAAAGCCTCTCCAATATCTGGTCCCACTTGGTATACCAAAGAACTGAAAAATCTGAGAAAATCAAAATATTATAAAAAATACTTAAAATCTCATAATATTTGTGATTTTGCTTCTTATACCTCAACTAAATATAAGTACCGTCAATTATGTAGGCAATCTTATAGCATATATTTAACAAAAGTCAAATTAAACATAAAGTCTGATGCAAAATCATTTTGGAACTTCGTTAATACTAAACGTAAGATAAATTCATATCCATCTTTTATGAAATATAAAACATTTGAGTCGGATGTTGATATTACTACATGTAATCTTTTTGCAGATTTTTTTAAGACTACTTATTCATCTGCTTCTTACGATAGTTTAAGTTATTATTTAAATCTGCAACCTGGCGATATTTGTTCTCCAATAATTGATATTAACACTGTTTTAACATACTTGAAAAATCTTAAGACATCTCATAAAAGCGGTCCTGACAATATACAGTGGCTCACAGCTTATTTCGTGCAGACGATGTGTTAAACTTTGAAATGCTATAACTTGGTAACTAGTACTGGTAATGAAAAAATTTAAACGACATTTGTTTGCTAGTAATTATACATTTAAATATAAACTTTAATTTCTTTATATAAAAGTCTACTAAAAAGAAAATAAACAAAAAACTGAAAAAGCAGCAGAATTCAACGCCACAGCTTATTTCGTGCACACTGTTTTTACATGTAAGCTTTTGAACGTGATGCCGTTATTTTCTTTTTCTCGTTCGCTGTTTTTATCTTGACTGATGTCCTGATTCTTCTGATCGGAGTTAACAGTTGTTTTTAGTCTGGACTTAAAACCTTAAGTGCACTAATTGATTTGTTTAAAAAATGGGCCGTCGCACAACAATATAAGAGCACGAAATAGTTTTATTTCACTTTAAAAAAGAAAAAATCCAACCCCAAATAGCTGAAATAGTAAAATTGAGACCCTCTGCACTGTAGTACATCATCCAGCGCTTTTTGCAAGAAAATCGTGTGTCTGATAAGGGCAGAAATGCTCAAAATAAAATATGTACAGAAGCGGACGAGCGACTTATTCTGCGAAAAATCGTAGAAAATCTGAGGCTTTAGGGTCCCAAATTGGCCAAGGAGGTTGAGAAGGAGTTGGGCAAGAAATGCTGTGCCGAAACAATTCGTCATCTGCTGCGGGCCAACGAGTTTAATGGTCGAGTTACACGCAACAAATCTTATATTAAAAAAAAACTTCGACTGAACTTCGTCAAATAACACGTTTTATATTCTAGGACATTCTGGAATGACGTCATTTTCTCGGACGAGTTTAAGTTCAATATTTTTGGCTCCGAAGGAATGCAATATGTATGGCGTAAGGCTTATACCGAGCTGAACAATAACCATCTCAAGCCTACAGTAAAACATGGTGGCGGCAGCGAAATTGTTTGGGCCTGTATGGCTGCATCGGGCGTTGGAAAATTATTTTTTATTGGAGGCATTATGGACAAGACAATGTACCTAGATTTTATAAAAGAAAATTTGCTTCAAAGTATCGACACCTTGGGCGTACGAGAGACATTTCGGTTCTACCAGGACAACGACCCAAAACATAAATCGAGAATCGTCCAGTCATGGTTGATTTGGAATTGCCCGCATCTTATGAATCCGCCTGCACAGTCACCCGACTTAAATGTAATAGAAATTTTGTGGGCAATTTTGGAGAGTGGCGTTTGCAAGCGGAATATTTCCAATAAAAATTAATTAAAAAATGCATTGATGGAGGAATGGCAACAAATACCCCCAGATATTACAAAAAATTAGTAGAGTAAATGGATAGCCAGTAAATGGATTAAAGATGTAATTTAACAAAATGGCGGCCACACAAAATATTAAAAAAAAAGAAACAGTTTCGATAGTATCGTAAGTGTAGACGTAGAATTCCGTTTAAGTTGTAACCGCTTGTACTTTATCTCTTTGGTCCGATAGTTTGTTCATTTTGCACGTATTTTTATTGATCTTCCAAAAATTAAAAAATAAATGAATAACACTCAATTATGGACTACTTATCGAGGCCAAACAAAGAAAAAGTTAAAAGTGCTAAGTTAAATGAGCAAGCAAAAAGAAACAAGCAAAATTTCAAATTTGTTCGATCATTTTGTTAAGTTTGACAGGTTGAGTTCATTGACTTAGTTGAAAAGAAGGCGTACCAAATGCACTTTCCATTGGTGCAACTTTCGTCTCTGCCAGATATATAGTTTGCGAGCTACAGTCAGTTTAACTACTTATTTCAAATTAAAATTAAGACCCCGATTTTTAAAAAAATCGTATGGTTACTATATTTCTCGCTGAGCACATGTCCTTTCCTCTCGTCTCTGTCTGATATTTAGTTTTCTAGCTACACTTTCTGTTCGATGCATAGTTTGCAAACTACACTAGCTAGTGCTAGTGGGATGTGGAATCCAAATTAATTTGCATTATAAGCAAAAATTAAAATTTTACGCCATCTATTGGGTAAAAGCATAAAAAGAAATATGATCCAACTCGTTTTTTTCATAAGAGTTAAATCTAACCGGATCACAGAACCATTTCGTTAAATTTGACAGATTGAGTTCATTGACTGAGTTGAAAAGAGGTTCATGACCTCTGGTTTCAAAATAGAGCACTTAGTATACTAGAACAGTAGTGCATACATAAACCCAATGCGAACTAATGCTTACAATGCTGCCAAAGCGAACCAATCAGTTCGTGCAAAACCAAAGCATACAAGCATAAACAACGAAAGAAAAACAAGAAAGCAGCAGGCACATAAGCAGCTGATGATTGATTTTCTTATATAAAAACATGCATTTTTCTTCTTATATTTTACTATTTTGTGACTTTAATATAATAGTGACAAAATCCAAAGTAAGATATTCATTCAGCGCAGGATATATCTGATATTTTAGTATATATATTATCTTTGAACGAAGAGTATTAAAGGCTGTAGGTATACCCTAAAGTATTCGCCAAAAACGTTGCCTAATGACCTTGAAAAAATCTGTTAAAACGACCCCATACAAACCGCGCTGTAAGACGTAATTCTACGTCAAAACAAACATATTACATTTTCTTAAGATTCAGTGGAGTGCACGAAATAAGCTGTGGCGTTGAATTTTGCTGCTTTTTCAGTTTTTTTATTATTATTTTTTTAGTAGACCATTATATAAAGAAATGAAAGTTTATATATAAATATATAATTACTAGCAAACAAATGTCGTTTAAATTTTTTGATTACCAGTACTAGTTACCAAGTTATAGCATTTCAAAGTTTAACACATCGTCTGCACGAAATAAGCTGTGAGCCACTGTACCTTCTTGTAGTTCCAATTACTATGCTTTTTACTGCATCGTTGCAATCTTGCTATTTTTCAGAGGCATGGAAATCTTCGTTTATTATTCCGCTGCATAAATCTGGCAATAGGTCTTTGATAGACAACTATCGGGGAATTGCAAAGCTCAGCGCCCTACCTAAGCTTTTTGAGGCTATTGTAACCTCACAATTATCACATAGCGTTAAATCATTAATATCTCCATTTCAACATGGATTCTTATCTGGAAAATTTACTGTCACTAATCTTCTAGAATTTACATCTAAAACTATTGAGAATTTTGGAAAAGGTCTTCAAACAGATGTTATTTATACAGACTTTAGTAAAGCCTTTGATGTTGTAAATCATAAGCTTTTAGTTATAAAACTGTCTCTTCTTGGTTTTCCAACGCATTTAGTACGGTGGATTGAATCATATTTATTAAATAGAAGACAAAGCGTTATATTTAACCTCATAAAGTCAGATGAGTTTCTTGTTACTTCTGGGGTACCTAGAGGAAGTCATCTTGGTCCTTTATTGTTTTTACTTTATGTAAATGATCTTCCATCTGTAGTAAAGCATAGCAATATCTTGCTATACGCTGATGATGTTAAACTTTTTCTGTCATACAAAGATGTACAAGACTCTTTATTGCTACAAACTGATCTTGACCATCTTTGTAACTGGTGCGAAATTAATTGCATGAAGCTCAACTTGGGGAAGTGCAAACAAATGACTTTTTCTCGAAGACAACCTTCTCGAAATAATTACAATATAGGTGACAATACACTTGAGTTTTTAGAGGTTTTCGTTGATCTCGGAGTAACTATAGACACCAAACTTCGCTTTCAGATTCACATTAATAAAGCAATCAGCAGAGCTAATAGTACTCTAGGATTTATTAAACGATGGTCCAAAGAGTTTAATGATCCTTTTATAACTAAAACCTTATTCACATCGCTAGTAAGGCCCATTCTAGAATACGCGTCAATTGTTTGGTGCCCTCGTTATGGGTGTTACATTGACGATATAGAATCTGTTCAAAAGCAATTTCTTCTGTTCTGCTTACGTGATCTATATTATAATTCAAACTTTAATTTACCTTCTTATGAATATCGATTACAGCTAATTAATCTGCCTTTTTTAAAAAATAAGGAGAACTATGCTAAATGTTAATTGGATTTTAAAACTCTTACATGGATATGTCGATAGTCCATATTTACTAAGTAAAATTTACTTTAATGTTCCTCTTCGACCTAGAAGATCTTTTGATTTACTTTTTATGAACTTTTGTAGAACTAATTACTTACAAAATGACCACTAAGAAGCGCTTGCGGTGATTTTAATTCCGTTTCAGATGTTATAACATTAAATGAATCCATGTTCTCAATTAAACTTAAAATTTTAGATTATCTGCAGTATCGCCGCTGAGTCTGTACTACACAATTTTCGCTTGGGGATGGATACAAATCTACAAATAATCTAAATGGACCTGAACCTGTTTGGACCTCCTCACTTAATCTAATCGAACATGCTTGGCGAATGTCAACTCTTCTTTCGGCCGTGCCATGCTGGTTGTATATTTTTCCTTCAACCATGCTAGAACGATTTGTATTGTATATATAATAATATAACTGGCCAATGACACGTAGTTGTCTTAGTGCCTGCGTTCGCAACCATTTCTTGGTATAAAATGAAATTGGTGTGGTGTATTTGACCTAGTTTGTCGAAATATCACCTTGCTAAGAAGAACGATTTATATTATATATATGCATATGCTTATCAGTGTGGCGTACAGACGTTGTTTGTCTTGGTACCTCCCACCGTTTTATGCCGACACTAAGCTATTTTAAGTGGGGGCGGATATAACCATGTTGGCCTTGTTACCACAATTTTCTTCGCTGTTAATATATTCTTATAATATCTTATAATTTATATGTACATATTTTAACGTCAATTTTAAATTGTATGTACAATTTCAATTTTATTTATATAAATGTTTAAATTTTATATAATGCTAAAAAGCCTTATAAGGCTTAGCAAATAAATAAATAATAATGTTTCACGCCGCGGCGAAGTCGATAAGTCTTAGACCGTTATTCAAAGTGGTCTCGTAGAGACTGAACTGACTGACAGTGAAGCCAAAGATGCCTTCTTTTCCGACCTTCGCTTTTCTTCCACAGGTGAGAGCCGGGAAACAAGGTGACGTAGTTTCTGGCTTACGACAAATCCGCATCCAAATTTGAGCTTCTTCGCATGGCAGCTGTAGTAGATATTGCAGTCTGCTCTCTTAGTGCAGCCCTGTCCTTTCAATCGCATTTCCTGGATGGCGGTGATGTCAGCCTGTATTTTTGTGAGGACTTTTACCAATAGGACAGAGTCACAAAGGTACTGTACAGGTTCCGAAAACTCCAGGGCCATATCCGTAAATCATTGTCCGTTTTTCATTTGTGGTCGTCGTCAACCTAGCGGGGCTCATATCCGAGGCTGGTTTTGTGTTGAGCGGTGTCATAATGAAAACAATCAAAGAACTAAAATGCGGCGACTTCGATTATCGATTGGATAAAACGAACGAAATATTGTTAGTTCGATGGGCCGACAATGGAGACGTGATGCAAAAAACCACGAAATTTTGAAGCCCATGAAAAGTGCTCGCCGATACGATCGTAAGACTAAGAAAACGGGTACAATGCCTTAACCACATTTAATCAACACCTACAATCGGTACATGGGTTGCGCCGATTTGCATGATAATGCTATGGCAAATTATCGAATTGGCATTCGTGGGAAAAAGTGGTGGTGGTAACTTCCAAACGCTTGAAAGGTAGCCTGCTTTATTACCAAAAAAAACAATTCCACAGCATCAATGCGAATAGTTTTCCACAGCGCTATTTGCTCAACGTATCTGAAGAAAGTTACCGCTCAGACCGATGAGTTGATAGGAGACGAAGAAGATCGTCCGCTTGGTTTGCCAGGAATTATCCAGCGCTGCAACGTTCACTTGCATTCCAAATGCTTCATTTATACAGCCCACATAAATAATTGTATTAATTCAAAATGTTTTTGTAAAAATCAACTATAACAACAAAAACTAAAGTGTATTTGCGTTGTAAAAATATTTTAAAAAATCGCCTCTATTTCAATTCAATAAATTTGATATTTTGATACAATCGCATTATCAAATTTGCCAGCCGGAAAATTGCAAACATTATTTGAAAGCGAAAAGCTGTTCTTTAGGATTCTAATGATATGTGCCTTGAAGGGTTTCATTTTTTTCGAAAACAAATGACCTTGGCCGAAAATGGGCTACAGCCTTTCTTATTAGAAACTTTATTACTAATTAAAACTTTATTAAGAATTTTTTAGAAATATACAATTTTTCTCTAAAAATATTTAAGTGTACTAAATATTTCAACAAAAAAAATATATCAACATTTTCTTTTATTGGTTTGAGTTGAATTGATTTTTGGTCTACTCTTTGGAACCAAAGGATTGAATACCAAAACTCCCCTTGGCTACGGGCCTATATTCTTGAACAGCATATCCGCCTAAGCTGATTTAGTCATGTCCGTCCGACTGTCGACACGATTACAGTTTCAAATTGAATATCTGCTTAAATTTTTGTAGCTTGGATACACCTTCTTTGTAATGTTTGTAACTTTGTTTTCGTATTTTATGTAGGCGTGTCCGTGCGCGAATTCCAAAAACTTTCAATAGAGCAGATCCTTGTATCCATTTCAACATGTTTCGTACCAAGTTTCATCCAATTATTTCAACTCCTTTTTCTTATCCTGTGTTTACGGAGAACACACAGACGGACGGACAGATGGACGGACATATAATATTTAATTTTCTTTAACGACCTCGCTTTTGCACCACATTTGCACAAAGTTAATATATCCTGAAATGTTCAATGAACAGTGTTCATACAGGTTTAGGGTATAATTACAAGCATAAGCGCAACCAAAGGGGGTTTTGGGGTTTAAGCCCCCCAAAAATTATTGTAGTACCAAGCAAAATAGTATTCAATCAAAGTGAGTCACATGAAAAGCAATCGCATGTTTTATAAAATGAGTGAAAACCCCAAATGTATATTTCAAATCGATTCTGGTTGATACATAATCTACTTAATTAGTCATATTTAATTCCTTCAAACTGCACATTAAGCCGGATCGATTTTTATGGAGAACAAGAAGTGAGCCGGACACCGACTCAAAGTGAAATTTAAATTTCGATCCGCCTTACTACAGTTATTATGTTCTGGTTCTGACCCCTTGAGGGGTTGTTGGGAATACTTCGATTTGAGTTATCTTTTCAACTTAAAGAAACTTAAGGAAACTTGAAATTTTTGGAAAAAAATTAATTCAAAAGTAAGACAACAAAAAAAAGCCTAAATTTGAGGAAAATCGGTTGAGTCACTCGCCACCGAAAACATCAATAATTTGTAATTTGTCGTCCTTTTTTTATAGTTATTTTTTTAAACATCGACAACACAAAGTCTGCAGAATTAAGTTTATACTGAAGTCATGTAATTCATTACAAAAATAATTCCGATTGAGTTCCGAAACTGGAAAAAAAAAATTCACAATTTCTAATTTTCCATCGTATTTTCCAAAATCCATTTTATAAAAATTTCCTTAAGCTGTTCAATATCCGATATAAAGGAATAATGGCTTGTTAGGTAAAAAGATGTTGGTTTGCTTTTTCCTCTGTTCGCTCATCCAGTGACATATTATAGTTATACGGTATTACTTATCCAATTAGCAAATGCTTACTTAAATCGAAATAACATATTTTCAACGATAGTTTACTACACCTTTATAGGTCTTTTCTACATCTTTCCAAAATCGTATAATATTTGCGCAATTTTGAGGTATTTTCATGAAACTGATTTTGAAAATCCAATGGAAGATTATGAATAAGGCTATAAAAGTCGATATGAGATGTAATTTTTATAGGCTATTTCGGTAGCGAGCGACTCAAACGATTTTTTGAAATTCAGACTCTTTGTTTTTCATACCAAGGTGTCAGAAATTTAGCGTTTTTTACTTTCGGAATTGAGCATAATCAGTACTCAGTAAAGGACGAATTTAAAAGCTAGTGATAGCCAATTGGGTATTTTTACAAAGAAGTGAAGTATGGATGAAAAATTTTCACTCCAGTCAGTAAAAATTTTATCGAAATAAAGGCATAATAAATAAAAATAAAAAAGGCATAATAAATAGAGAAAAATGTTAAAGAGTTTGATCCAGGGAATGCTTTTATGTAAATGTGATACTAAGAATTCCCTAAAAATAATAAAAACCTTCCATGAAGAAGAGAAATATATAAAAATATATCGTTTTTAGAGAATAAGACTTTTATATTTTTGAGAAAAGATTTTTTTTATTGAAGAAAATACTTCGCATAGTGAAATTTTTTATTAAAATATAGGAACAATTTTTCATTTTCCATAAATTTTTCTATATAAATGAGAAATTTTTGTGCGAGAATAATACTCATAATAGAGACATTGAAATATTTCCATTTCCCAAAAGTGAAGAAATATTTCCTTGAAAATGTGAAAATTTATTCTAATTGAAGAAAATTTTATTTGAAAAGGAGACAAATGTCGATTATCGATAATAGAGAAATTTTTTATCGGTGAAATATATGTAGGTATTTTTTTCTGAAAGTGTGGGGAGAAAAAAAAATTTAATTTTTGCTGACCCTATTGGGACCCGAGTAAAAATGAAAAGATTTTACCTCAAGCCTTACAACTTTCGTACAACTGCAGATCAAGAAAAAAAAATCCTTAAAACGGCGTACAACTGGTGCTTGCAAAATATTTTGACCGTACAGAACCTAAGAAATGCTGAAGCAAGTTTATTTTAAAACGACCGCTACCACTGCTGTTCACCTTCTGTACGGACAAAATGTTCTGACAGTGACCGTTTATCATTCTTTTTGGAAAAAAATATGGTGGTGGCCTTGCCTGAAGTTTGAACAAGGAACCATTTGTGCAAAAATTGAACGCACTAACCACTACAACACAACCGCTATAATTACGTAAAATCGTTTTTATATATACGTTCTACATTTGATAATTTCCCCCCAAAAAAAAATTCCTGGTTGCGCCCCTGATTACGAGTAGTTTCAAAGGCTTTAAAATGCTACATTTTAGTTAAAAATTTTTGAATTAAGCATGCTGAAGCAATTGTGACTTATCAAGCCTTAATATTATTTGTTAATTTATGTCAGCCAATGATTGCGTTACAATAACAGAAGTTATTGTATCAATGTTTTGGCTTCCAGAATCATGCAATTTATTGACATGTCAATAAATTTTAAATAAAACTGAGACTGAGAAATAAAAACTCATAATAAGCATTATTTTCTAATACGTTTTTCTAACGCTTGATTTAATAAAATTAGGATATATTTCATAAAGTTTGAGTCAAGCAAAATAATTTTTTAATATTTGAAAATAATATATGTGAAATATTCTTTAAACAATAGAAGTTCACTATTTTTACAGAAAAAGAAAAAAAATTAAGGGCTCTTACTTGTCTTGGTGCTTTATTTAATTAACTTTACCGTTTCGCATATATTTTGTCATAACTCATTTTAAGATTTGACTGTGCTTCACGAAAACTCACCGTTATATATACACCGTTATAGTACACCAAGAAATTTCTAGTTTTATTTAGATCCTTGCTACTTAGCTGTCGCTTTTGCATTTGTTTTCTATTATTTTTTGAATAATGAATACCTAAGCAGTTGCTACCTTCTCTCTACATAAGTTATGCAGGAGTCATGCTGAGAAAAACAAATATCACCCTCTTCATAAAAATTCGATTTTATGTATATTTTAATGACTTCAAATCTGTAAGATTCAGTAATTAAATTTGTGCTTTTAATGCGTAGAAACCAATCAACCACCATCGTCGCCACCACTTCATGCCATTCCATTCCAATTCACAAGTTTCGACAAAAATAAACAAAAGCGCACCGCACGCTGTTCTTATCTTAACATTCATCTATTCCAGTATCCCAGCATTTCATCAGGCATCTATCTCTTCATTCAGTCATTCATTCATTTATTCGTTCAACTTTGTATTCATTAGAGCAGCTCTCTGGTGTATGTGTGTGTCTTAGCAGCTTTTTAGGCTTCTGCCGTAATGTTCTGCTGCGTTTATTATTTTTGGTTTTTTTTTTTTTTTTTTATGTTTTTGTCTTAAATTAATACAATATAAGAAGAAAATTTTGTCAATCTATCTTGAACGCAAGTGTTGTGAGTTAGTTGTGTGGTTAGGGGGAGGGTGGCGATGGTGTGAGGATGGATGGGTTCGATATGCTTGCATCTAACATTAATTGAGTTGAATGTTAGTGACAACGCTTGCGACACTAATCGCAGCGGAATGTTTGTCATCCGTTAGCGTCTAGGATGATTGTTCAGTTTTGTCAGCTTTGTGAGTTCGCTGCTTGTTGTTTTTGCGTTTTGAGCTTTTTTGTATTTGATAATTTTGCTAGTTGGACGATTTTATGACCCAGCTTTTTCATTTATGATTCGGCATAAAATCTTATGTGACAACGCTGGCATGAAATTAATGCATTATTCTAGGCATGAGATAAAATATCGATTGACTAATACACTGAAAAAGTAATGCTGGCTATGTTCCTGGCAAAGATTAGGGAAAGTTTTCTTGAAATAAAATCAAAACATAATAATTCGAAAATAAAAAAAAATACTACGAAGAACTGAGCAAAATATACTATTTAAATATTATCAAAATTATGAAAATATCAATGACAATATTTAGTAAGCTGTGCTAACTATGTAAAAGATTATATTTTTTATTTTTTACTTGTTATTTCCGTGTAACATACATTTGTCTCACCTTCTTCTAGGCAACTAATTTTTGCTTCATTAAAAAGCAATCTATAAGCTAAGCTCTAGGAAAGTGCTGATATTAACATTTTTTAGCGTTAAACGTTGTCACCATTATTGTTTTTTAGTTTATTTTTTTCTTGGTCTCCCCTCTTTTAATTCTTCATCAATAAAAAGAAAATTTAATTAAAATTCTTTGGTATGAAAAACTAATTAAATGAACTAAGTGTTGAAACGATTGCTTGATGAAACCAATGAACAAGAAATGCAATTTTTTTAAGATTCAAACATTGTTTATTCATGCTGTAATTGAATTTCAATTAGTATGAATTTTTATTGGCATTTTAAACAGTTCAAGACAAGCCAATAATAGTCAACTTATTTGTCGTTAGGCCAAAACTGACAAAGATAATTAACTTTATTTGGTGAACTACCGAAAGAAATAACAAATTTTTCATGTTCGGTTACAAAAATTTCCACTTCTTTGCTTAAAATTATTGTAATGTTTTTCTATGAAATATTTTAATAGATTTCATAATAGATTTAAATAAATTTTATTTGTCATAATAAAAAAAAAATTTTTCCTCTCTTCTCTTTCGATTGCCGAAGGCCTTTCTGAAGACATTGCAAAGAAGCTGCAAGTGTCTGATGAAATTTCTTGTTGGTCAAATTGTTATTACAAATTAAGGATGTTCCATGATAATCGATTTTCACTGTTCATCAATGTTAAGAGACAAAAAAATCTATGTTTTAAAATTGCAATTGCAATATCCCAAACATTGTAACATCGATGTCAATAGCATATAATCTATGTTTTTAAATTTAATTTTTTATGAATGCTTTCATATTGTCGATTTAAAGGAAGGTCCTAAGAAATTTTGGAATATTGCGGTGATGTTATTTTACAAAATTTTTTTTATATATGATCATTAAGGTAGCTTGGTTTGTTCAGGCGGGTGAAAATTGTAGAAGCTGTATTGGAAAAGGTATTAAATCTAAAATTATTTTTAGTAGTTTTTTTCCCAGTAGTTTCGATTTGAAAAATAAATTTTTTTGTCAAAAATCGTCGAATTTTTCGCCGTAAATTCTTGTCAAGGCGAAATATCTGCTTTAAATTTGGGTGCAAATCAAAGGTGTTCGAAGCCCCAAACTTGGAATCCACACCTTTGTGGTTTTGGAGGCCTTTAATTTGCAACCTAGATTTCGGTAGATAGCAGGGATGATATTTTGAGTGGAATAGTACTTTTTTGAGTACTATTGACTCTACAAAAGTACCCAAGTACCTTCTTGCCGAAAAAAGTACCCTCGAACTTTTACATTTTATATTTTTACTATTAATTTCATATTTAACTCCTCATATTTAACTCCTTAACTCCAAGCACAGAACACACAAAACAAGAAGTAAACTAATAGTATCAGCACCAAAATCTTTACTGGTATATGACAATGAGCATGCCAAAAATTTTTAACTGGGCCATAAGCTTATTTTATTTTGACAATGAAAATTGATTTGTTTACTTTAAGGGTATTCTAAGGGCTTACTATATAACGGAGAAGACACCAGCTGATAAGTTGCTGAGTTTAAAACTAATATTAAAGAATTTTACTTGAAATTTTGTTAAGAGTTGAAAAAAAAATCAGTTTTGAAAATTAAGTCATAAACTTCTTGCGAAAATATACCATAATTCTCGTCCAGTCACGTTTTATATGGTGAAAAAAAACAGCATTTTGGAGATGATTTTAAAAATGTTCCCAGAACAAGAACTTTTAAGTGCAGAGTCGATCAATACGGAATACAGGGCGCTGTCATATTATGAGCAATTGAAAAATTTAAAGATTCGACTATTTCTGAATTCTGGGCTGAAGTGGAGGTAATAAAAACTGAACTAAATGTAAATATTTTTTCAAAAATTTTCAGAATTACCCATGGTATCTTATCAATTCCCCACTTCTCTGGCAACGTTGAGAGAATTTTTTTAATCAAAATTTAATTAAGATCAAGTGTCGTAATCGTTTGTCAATATCTACGTGTTCCACACTCTTACAAACAAAGGATTTAATAAAATCTTAAAATTGCTATTGTCATAATTACGACACTAAAACTACTTAAAAGAAAACATATATAAGTGTATGTGTGTATACATATTAAACAAGTTCTGAAAGAAAGCCTTATTATTTTTTGTTCGTTTATGTGATAAAGATAATAAAATTAAAAAAAGCATTGGTTTTATTAATAAAGAAAGGACGCAAATCATAATTCCATAATTTTACATGAAAATACGATACATTCCATAATTTAAACTTCATACAGTGTTATGTAATTAAAAGTTATTTAATGCAGATTGTAATGAAAATCGTAAAAATTCAGTATTTAAAACCATATTTCAGTTTTCTTGGTTTCATGGAGGGTATTCTAATATATAATGCAAAAAACACTATTTTGATATATTATGTGATACGTCCATTCTATATTTCTTTATTATGTATTTATAAACATATAATTACTTAATAAAAAGTACCCTAAACAATAAAAAAGTACTATCTGCCTTTATAAAAAAGTACTCTCGAAAATGATCTCATATCATCACTGGTAGATAGCTATTTCCCAAGTTAAGTTACGAAAAAAAGGAATGAACTTTAAGGAAAAACTGTTTCGTCAAATCAAAACCGAAATCCTTGCGAATATATGATCTTCTTAAATATATCTACTCAATAAAAGTGTCGGAAATAATGTTTTTTGGAGTTGCCTTAATGATCATGTTCAACATAAATTCCATGATTCTATATTGTTTTCTGTATTGATCACGATGTTGGGCAACATCGATGATTTTTGTTCGATAAACATCGATAAAGTTAAGCTTTCCATGTCAACATCGATGCCACTATCCATGTATTCTTAACATCGAACATACCTTTTACAAATATCCGTATAGCTGCAGCTTCAGCACAGCTGCTGCTTCCGTTTGCCGCCCTTCAACAGAAATTAAGGTCTTGTTTTCTTTTGCCTCATTCACCGTAACAGAGCTTTGGACGTACAGCTTATTTTAGTCGAGGTTTCGCGTCGGACGGATCATCTAACCTGGTGTAGAATTGTTTGTTCCGTGAACGTATAACACGTAACTAAAAAATGCATAATTGGTACCATTAGCGCAACTAAAGGGTGTGTTTCGGGGTTTAAACCCCCCCCCCCCAAAAATTATTGTAGTACAAAGCAAAATAGGATTCTATCAAAGTGATTTACAAAAAAAAAAAATAATCACACGTCTTATCAAATGAGTAAAAACCCCAAATGTATATTTCGATTCAATTCTCGCTGAATTATAATTTCTGGTTTTTGTTAAATTTTTGTTAAGTTCTGATTCTGTCCACTTGACAATACTTCGGTTTGAGTTGTCTTTTTAACTTTTAGCATAAAACCCACTAAAGCGGCTGAAATATTTGGGAAAAACTCAAGTTTTGTAATACAAAATAATAAAGCCTGATTTTGAGGACAATCGGTTGAGTCACTCGCCACCAAAATAATTAAAGAAATCCCCTCTATAATTGTCATTTTTCGTCCGGTTTCTGTCTTAATTTTTTTTAAACGCAAACCCAAACTCAGCAGGAATTAAGTTAATAGTGAAGTCCTGTGATTCAGTAAAAAAATTATTCCGATTGACTTCCGAAACTAGAGAAAAAAATTCACAATTCATAATTTTGTAACATACTTTCCCGAATCTGATTCATTAAAAATTTCTCTAAATTACCAAATATTATCTGATTTTATGAAATAAAGGCTTAAGAGAAAAAAAATGTGTTGGTCTAATTTTTCTTCTTGATTAAAGTTATACCAATAAGCAGGAATACTGACTGCTGAAATGCTGAATTCTATCGAAATAATATCTTTTTAAGGATTTGTCTTCACGACACTTTTCCAATGAGGGATTTTATTGAAACAGGTTTTGAAAATGGAAGATTATGAATTATAAAATATTTTTCACCAGCTACGGAAGGCAATCGGAATTATTTTTGACCTGTATCATGTGGCTGTGAGTTTGAAGGAAATTTCTTCGGCTACGTAGGTGGTTCAGGACTCAACTCAAAATGTAAGAAACAAGTCGTAAAACGGCAGTACAACGGAACCTTGCAACACAGAAACTGAGCAAAAAATTTATTTTTTTTGGGGAAAGATAAAATTTTGACAATGGACAAGATTGCGTTATTCCGTATTGACTAAAATATTTCAGCTGATATAAAGGCCGATTTTTGAAACGTTTAGTTTTTCAAAATAAAGGAATATTTGAAATAGTTAGTAGAATATTTATTTGAAAATGTTCTTATTGAACCATATATTAAATAAGTCCAACTTTTCCAATTTGGGGGTAAAAAAGTCGGTTATCATCGTACAGTTGCTTGCTTTTTGTAACAGTACGATTTTCATTATTTTTGAAAAAGAACGGTTCAATAATGTCGCCGGCCCACAAACCGCACATAGCAGTGCATACTTCTGGGTGCATTGGCAGATCTTAATCTGCATCTGGCTGCCCTTCAGACCAAATTTGGCAATTCAGTTTGTTGACGTATCCACCAAAATTGATCCAAAAATAAGCTTCGTCAGTGAAGAAAATTTTTGAATAATAAACTGAATCTTCATCCAATTTTTCTGTGGGCCCATTCACCAAACAAACGACGTTGTGGTAAGTCATCCGGTTTAAGTTCTTGCACCAGCTGTACGCACTTTTGTATGGTTTCATACCGAGGTCCTTACGTAAAATGTTCCATATGGTCGAATAACACAAGCCCAATTGTTGAGAAAGGCGGCGAATTGCAAATTGTAATCTTCATTGACACTGACCGATTCAGCAGCAATATTCTCTCGTTACTCGGGAGTCTCCGCCTATGGGTTGGTGGATTTACGTCTAATAAAGTGAAGCTGGTGCGAAATTTGGTCATGATACCTTGAATGACCTGTTCGGTGGGTCGATTATGACAACCATTTAATTGCCGTAATGATTGAATTCCTCTCAGAGAACGACTTAATAAATAAATGAAATGATTTGCAGGAGTTGTTATTGTTGTCTATTCATGGTAAAATGGCAAACTTTACTGAGCATTTTTGGCTTTGCCACCAATCACGCGTGGGGTGTAAAAAATTACACTGAAAAAACAAATAGCAAAAAAAATCACCCTTTATTAAGAAAACAGAAAAAAAAATAAACACATTTGTGTGAACATTGTTGAAATTTATTGCTGTGATATGAAGCTTTTGAAAAAAATAAATATGTGGTTTGCCCTGCCAGAAGATTGAACAAGGAAACATTAGTGCAAATATAGAACGCATTAACCGCTACATCACATTCGCCATAATAAAGTAAAATTTTTTTCATATATGAGCTCGACATTTGACAAAACCCCCCAAAAAAAATTTCTGATTGCGCCCCTGATTGGTACTATATCATACGTGATCGAATTAGATAACGCTATTTGGTATGTTTTTCAAGGTGGCCGTTTCTACGAAACGTTTCACGATTTGTTATTTTCAATTGTAAATTTTAATTCGTTCGTTCGTAAACAGAGTAACGTCACTTTCATTCGTACGATTGCCGATCCGTGCACGGAACAGATAATTCGACTCCTGTTTTGCTTACGATTGTCAAACTATAAACAAACTGGCCGTTTCAGCCCTTGAAAGGACTTTGAACGAGCTTCTAATAATCGTGAAAAGTGTTGTATGTGTTATTAAATGTTTGACCATTTTTGACACAGTTGACCCAAAACTGGACCTGCATGTTTTATGCCGACTTCGAACGGCTAAAGTTCATGTTCTCAAGAAGCTTTACATGGCATTATTTACTCTCTGAGGTTTGCCATTGTCTGCAGAGAGGTGGTGACCGATAAAGAAAATTTTCTTATTGAAAAAACTTTTTGCCGCAACTGGGGACCAATCTCGGGCTCCGAGCATACTAAGCCATACACTTAACCTGCATACCAGGTTCACCACCATCAGTTTTTAATCAGTGATAAGTTAATGGTCAGATTAAATTGAAAGATATTTAAGTTCAAAAAGTTCGTTCATGTCAATTTCAAATACGAACAATACTTTTTAAGAAATTTTACGAAGTGACATGATTCATCTTACTATTTTGCATCATTTACGCAGTTAAACTTTTTGCACCTTAAAGATAAGTTATTGCTATTTTTTGTTGTATGTATGTTGTATTAAATAAAAATTGTCACTTTAAATATGGTAATTAACATTTTTATAAAAGTTAAATAAAGCATGTAAAATATATGACCAAAGCTAACGAGCTGATTTTTAATTATCCGACTTCCAATTATAAAGAGTCATTTCTTCAGTTTCTTCATCCGTTTTCATTCGTTTAAAATTCACTTCCTTTCGGAGCACCACAGTCGTGACTTACCGCTCACTATAATAAAATGTTTTTTGTGTGTTGTTTTTCCATTTTTTTTTTTGGTTTTTTCCCTTCCACAATAGCTGATCAAAGTTTGGTAAGCAGCTATGTCATGCCACATCCTTGCCCAACAATCTTATTGCCTTCACTCAGTCAGCGGTTACCACCTTCATTTCCGGATTCTTGGATTTATTTTCATGTTTTATGCTGTCAGTTGATATTTTCGTTTTTGGACGTATTTTTTGTTTTCTTACTTGTTAGTTTTTGCGTATTTTTACATTTGCATAACATTTTCATTCCGTGACATTTCATATCGTTCTTCCACCTTGCTTTACTCAGATCTCTCAACTCACGACTTTTTTCTGTTTTTGTTTTGTTATTCTTTTTCTGTTTGACATTTTCATATCTGGTACCACAGAGTATCTTATTGTTGCATGGATGTAGTTTTGCTAGTTGTTGGTGTTGCTATAACATTTGGTCAACGCTGACTTGTTGTCAGGTAAATTTGGTTGAACAGCGTTTCCTGTGCATATCACATTGTTTTTGTTGTTTTCTTTTTTCTGTTTTGTTTTGTTGATGTTGTTGTTGTTGTTGAAACTTATGATGGACATGCTAGAAAATGCAACATAAATAAATGAAAAGTTAATTTGAAAAAATCTCTTCTGACACAAACTCAGATTCACCGAACACACACATACAGACACATACAAGAAAACAAATACAACCACATCTATATCACAAGGTATGCTCATGTATTGCTGTCTGTTTGTAACGATGAAAAATGTTCAAATGTTCAAGTAACGTATTTTTATACCCGTCACTCTTGTAGCGAATGCTTTGTGGTTGGTCGATCAGTCGCTATGTCGCGGGAAAGCAGCTGGTTGTATGCGGTGTAGATAATGGGTCACGTAAATAAGGTAAACATTTTAAATTAGGATATGCGATAGTGCTGGAGATTGTCTTCCTAGCCTTATGCGCCATATGCATCAGTGTTCAAACACATGTGTACAGCAGGGTTGCTGGCTGTAGGGATTTATTAATTATTATTAAAAGTTTCTCTTCATTCTTGCTGCTCACTGTTGGAAGTTGCAGTGGGGAAGAAGGTTTTATAATTGCTACTGAATTTTTAAATAAGTCAGGCAGAAGTCGTGCAGCAAACAACAACAACGAATTGCTGACCTTCGTCAAAAAGGTGATAAATATTTAATACAATTAATAATAGGTTTAGAACTTAAGATGCATTCATAAATAAAATAAATTGATATATTTGATAAATTTAAAATTAAAATTTTGATCAAGCATCATTCAACATTCATAGAACATCATTCATCATTCATCATTCATCATTCATCATTCATCATTCATCATTCATCATTCATCATTCATCATTCATCATTCATCATTCATCATTCATCATTCATCATTCATCATTCATCATTCATCATTCATCATTCATCATTCATCATTCATCATTCATCATTCATCATTCATCATTCATCATTCATCATTCATCATTCATCATTCATCATTCATCATTCATCATTCATCATTCATCATTCATCATTCATCATTCATCATTCATCATTCATCATTCATCATTCATCATTCATCATTCATCATTCATCATTCATCATTCATCATTCATCATTCATCATTCATCATTCATCATTCATCATTCATCATTCATCATTCATCATTCATCATTCATCATTCATCATTCATAATTCATCATTCATCATTCATCATTCATCATTCATCATTCATCATTCATCATTCATCATTCATCATTCATCATTCATCATTCATCATTCATCATTCATCATTCATCATTCATCATTCATCATTCATCATTCATCATTCATCATTCATCATTCATCATTCATCATTCATCATTCATCATTCATCATTCATCATTCATCATTCATCATTCATCATTCATCATTCATCATTCATCATTCATCATTCATCATTCATCATTCATCATTCATCATTCATCATTCATCATTCATCATTCATCATTCATCATTCATCATTCATCATTCATCATTCATCATTCATCATTCATCATTCATCATTCATCATTCATCATTCATCATTCATCATTCATCATTCATCATTCATCATTCATCATTCATCATTCATCATTCATCATTCATCATTCATCATTCATCATTCATCATTCATCATTCATCATTCATCATTCATCATTCATCATTCATCATTCATCATTCATCATTCATCATTCATCATTCATCATTCATCATTCATCATTCATCATTCATCATTCATCATTCATCATTCATCATTCATCATTCATCATTCATCATTCATCATTCATCATTCATCATTCATCATTCATCATTCATCATTCATCATTCATCATTCATCATTCATCATTCATCATTCATCATTCATCATTCATCATTCATCATTCATCATTCATCATTCATCATTCATCATTCATCATTCATCATTCATCATTCATCATTCATCATTCATCATTCATCATTCATCATTCATCATTCATCATTCATCATTCATCATTCATCATTCATCATTCATCATTCATCATTCATCATTCATCATTCATCATTCATCATTCATCATTCATCATTCATCATTCATCATTCATCATTCATCATTCATCATTCATCATTCATCATTCATCATTCATCATTCATCATTCATCATTCATCATTCATCATTCATCATTCATCATTCATCATTCATCATTCATCATTCATCATTCATCATTCATCATTCATCATTCATCATTCATCATTCATCATTCATCATTCATCATTCATCATTCATCATTCATCATTCATCATTCATCATTCATCATTCATCATTCATCATTCATCATTCATCATTCATCATTCATCATTCATCATTCATCATTCATCATTCATCATTCATCATTCATCATTCATCATTCATCATTCATCATTCATCATTCATCATTCATCATTCATCATTCATCATTCATCATTCATCATTCATCATTCATCATTCATCATTCATCATTCATCATTCATCATTCATCATTCATCATTCATCATTCATCATTCATCATTCATCATTCATCATTCATCATTCATCATTCATCATTCATCATTCATCATTCATCATTCATCATTCATCATTCATCATTCATCATTCATCATTCATCATTCATCATTCATCATTCATCATTCATCATTCATCATTCATCATTCATCATTCATCATTCATCATTCATCATTCATCATTCATCATTCATCATTCATCATTCATCATTCATCATTCATCATTCATCATTCATCATTCATCATTCATCATTCATCATTCATCATTCATCATTCATCATTCATCATTCATCATTCATCATTCATCATTCATCATTCATCATTCATCATTCATCATTCATCATTCATCATTCATCATTCATCATTCATCATTCATCATTCATCATTCATCATTCATCATTCATCATTCATCATTCATCATTCATCATTCATCATTCATCATTCATCATTCATCATTCATCATTCATCATTCATCATTCATCATTCATCATTCATCATTCATCATTCATCATTCATCATTCATCATTCATCATTCATCATTCATCATTCATCATTCATCATTCATCATTCATCATTCATCATTCATCATTCATCATTCATCATTCATCATTCATCATTCATCATTCATCATTCATCATTCATCATTCATCATTCATCATTCATCATTCATCATTCATCATTCATCATTCATCATTCATCATTCATCATTCATCATTCATCATTCATCATTCATCATTCATCATTCATCATTCATCATTCATCATTCATCATTCATCATTCATCATTCATCATTCATCATTCATCATTCATCATTCATCATTCATCATTCATCATTCATCATTCATCATTCATCATTCATCATTCATCATTCATCATTCATCATTCATCATTCATCATTCATCATTCATCATTCATCATTCATCATTCATCATTCATCATTCATCATTCATCATTCATCATTCATCATTCATCATTCATCATTCATCATTCATCATTCATCATTCATCATTCATCATTCATCATTCATCATTCATCATTCATCATTCATCATTCATCATTCATCATTCATCATTCATCATTCATCATTCATCATTCATCATTCATCATTCATCATTCATCATTCATCATTCATCATTCATCATTCATCATTCATCATTCATCATTCATCATTCATCATTCATCATTCATCATTCATCATTCATCATTCATCATTCATCATTCATCATTCATCATTCATCATTCATCATTCATCATTCATCATTCATCATTCATCATTCATCATTCATCATTCATCATTCATCATTCATCATTCATCATTCATCATTCATCATTCATCATTCATCATTCATCATTCATCATATCCAAAACTCAAGTGCATTTTTATGCATTATGAGATTGTTGCTCTGCCTCTCTTGATTTGTTGCTTATCATTTGCTACCAGTAGTGGAATTCCCAAACGGCTAAACAACGATGTTCGGTGTCGTTAGCTTGTGAAAACTGTCATTTTCTATTAAACTGGCACGCACAATGACCGATTTCGACAACGATTATCGATCGTTAACTTTTGGGAATTCCACTACAGAGCCACGTTTTTCGTCGTTTGTCATGTTTTTTCATTCTTCGTAGTCATTTTCAATTTACACTTACATTCTCTAATTTAGATTTTCTTGTCTTTTCTTATCCACTTTCATCTTTACATCATGTTTGCTTGTTATTCAATTGATTCAACACACACTTTTACAAACACACATTCTATTACACATCTTTCGCAACTGACACACACATGGACTTTTACGTGTACTCATCGATATGGCAAAAAATGACATTTATGTGAAGATTCGATAAATTGCGACGATGTGCCCTGGAGTGGAAAATTAGATTTTTTGTTTGAACATATTCAAAATCTAGGTCCTTTGCGTTTTATGTCCTTGTGTTCGTATATGTATGCTTATCAATATTTTTGCTAGGTACGTGTATGTGTGTATGTGTGTGTGGTAATATGAGTATGTCGTACTATAGTGAAGCTTGAGCAGGACATTGCAATGTCACTGCAGGTTGTTATTCTGATGGTTTGATAATTCAGTTTGTCGTTAAGGACATCACAATGTTTGCTCGCATTCTGGTTATATGAACTTTTATGTTATATGGTTTGATCGTTTCCTTTTTATATATTGCTTAAGATTTCCGTAAAATGAATTAGATACAATTTTTGAAAGTATATGAAATTATAATTACTTTAATTTATTTTTTAATATGTGTATCATTTGTTTTTTTTTTTTGTGTTCTGAAACATCCTTAAATAATTGAATGCATGCATTTAAATTCGCAAACATGTCAATATAGACTTGCTTGGTTTAACAAACACTGAGAGCACCTATTTATTCGCTCAAATTTATTTATTTTTCTTTTGAACTCATTTTTATACGGCGTGGCGAGGCTTAGTTAATTCATTCATTCATTAAATTTATTCAAACTTATTTTTATTCATTGCTTTAACTCAACTGCGTGCTTTCTATAAAGATTGAATTTTATTTTAAAAAATGCACATTAATATGTTTAGCAGTTAAGTAAAATATTCATGTGGAATTTTTTTATGCTGAAGCACAGAGGCGAACATTTTTTTAAATGTATAAAAAAGTATTAACATAAATATAAGCAAGTTTGGAATAATTTCCGGTAAAAGAGTCGTGGAGTCATGTTTAATACGGTGGTAGAGTCATCGGTGCATAGCGTTGACTAAAAAGTAATGAATAACTGTATTCAGCTACTTATAATGTTTTCATCAAAACTTGTTTAGAATATTTTTTTTTTTTTTTCATAATCAAAATATTAGAAGCAATAACTTCGCTTTAATAAGAGCGGTTTTATAAAATGTTTAAATAAAGTTTTCAAATTTAGATTCTTATTTCACTTAAAAACAAACAGAATTCAAGAAAAGACAACTTAATTAATATTTCACCAACAGTTGCTGCGTTGCTAAAGCACCAGACAAACAGTTTTTCACGCATATCCTGCAGAGGAAATAGATTTCCTGTTGCTTTCACACACATACACACTCACACACACACACACACAGCTTCACACCCACAGCATATCATTCTCACTTATTATTGAATGTAAATTTCGGCAAAGAAAAACAAAAATCCACGTCAAAACCAACTGAAAAATCAACACTTGGCGTTGTTATTTGCAAGTATATGTGTAGAAATGTGTGTTTGTGGTGTTTTTGCGTTTGTGTATTTGTACTTGAAAACACGCAAGCTAAGAAAAAAATATGCAAAATCAAAGTCTAAAAATTTCACAATGGCCTCCATTTCCGTTTGTCGCTAACTCGATGTGCTGCTGTTGATTTCAAGAGAATGCATGCAGGCAATTGTTACAATGTGTGAGTGAGTAAGTGAGTGTTAGTGGGTGTGAGTTTGTTGCATATGTGCATAAGGCAATGCATATATCGTGTATTTAAGCAAAAACCCACAACAATGTGGTAACACACTCGTCACGCAACAACAAAACAACAGAACAAAAAAGTTGAAAACCAGCAGCGTGGATGAAACAATTGAAAAAATGAAGTGATTACTTTGGAATTTCAAGAGGTAGAGCGGTTAAACTTTTGTGCTTTAAATTGTAGCAACTGGCTAACCTAAAAACTAAGGTGTCTCTGGGAAAAAACACTTAACTCACAAATATAATCTAGAGCGATTCAAATATTCAACATTTCCTTAAGACATCAAAATAAATGTTAATGCCATGGAATGCATTACGGAATCAATTACGTGGCTGTGAGTTATTTAAACTGGGCTACAGCACCAAACGTCACACATACACAAACATCAATATTAAGCATCTCAGGCGCGCGTTTCCAATCAATACATCGCGCATGCAGCAGCCTAGAAGAGCCGTCTGCCGTCATAGTTACGAGTTTTTAGTGCATTTGTATGAGTTTCTTTGCGTGTGTGGGTGTGTGTTTTAAGAATATTTCCACTGCAATTGGTTTTTGTATTTTTTTGCTTTTTCTAGCTCGTTGATTTTTATGCAATTGTTCGTAGTTTGCTGATAGTTGTTGTTGTTGTTTCGTTATTTTGACTTATTGCAGAAAACTCAGTTGTTTGCTTGTGTTGTTGTTGTTAATGTTGTTGGAGCTGTTTCCACATTTGCATTGTTCACCATATTTTTGATATTCGATGAAGCTGTGATTCTTAGATTTTGTGAACTCTATTGATTTTTTTTTTGTTTTGTTCCAGTTTTTTATAAACTTTGCCAATTTTGTCGATTAATTGAATTCGCTGATAACTAAACTGTTCTGTGGAAATTTGACAAAACAACGTGTCCGTTAGCAGTATAAAAAAAAGGATTTGTTAGACATGCAGCCTTTGATCGATACACATTTTTACGGATTTTACCAAAATATAAAAGCTGAAGGCGAATGTCAAGTTGAGATTGACTCGGATCTTGATGACGAAGAATCTGTTTAAGTACCTATAATTTTTTGTGTATTATCGTCTATATATTTGATTTTTTATTGTTTCCTTAATTATTATATGAAGTTTATTTTGAAATATTAACTGTAATGCTTCAACTTAAAAAGATAATTTGTAATAAATTCCAATTTATTGCAAGCCATGGGCTGAAAAAACTAAATAAAAATTTTGAATAAAAATATGTTCATACTTATTGCTAAATCAACTTCTTTTGATTTTTTTTCTTACATTTAACCTTAGTAAAACATAAGCTAGCAATGTTTAATTGTTTTTCACTCAAAACCATTTTGACAAAACAACTTGTGTTATACAAGCTGATATTTTTTTCAAAAAATCATTTAACAAAACATCTTGTTTATTTCTTTTACCATTTTATAAAAAATCCATTGCTCTTATATAAAAAACAGTTATTTGTAATATTTACTTGATATTAGTGCACAATATCGAACCATAACACTTCTCTAAATTTCTACTCAAAAAATTTTGCACAAGAAATTTAAGTAGTCAAACAGTTTTTTTGTTCTACTGAAAAGTTAGCCAATTTGAAAGAAGTTGTTTTGTCAAATGTCCACAGAGTTGTTAAATATTTTTTTTTTGAGTTGTTCAGGTTTTCATGGTTAGTAAAACAATACTGCTAATGAAATAGTTTGATATGATACTTGAATAAATATTTGAACTATTTTTAAATTTAAATCAGGTAAATGTTTAAAATTCAGGTTTTGGCATGACTCAAAATTAAAACACTCTTAAGTCTGACTATGCAATATCCTTAACCTAATTTTACAATAAATGACGCTGTGTGAAAATTTGAGGCCCATTTGAAACAGCTGCAAAACTTACAATGGTTTTTGTTGGCAGTTGGTTCAAAGAATATATTTTTCAAGGCATATTTCTTGGTAAACTCGACCTATCTTGTTTTTCAAGGTAAAATTTTATACTGTGTGACTGTATTTAATTTTGCTTTTAATCTTAAACTAAGTAAAATTTTAATTAATGACCCTTAGAAGATATCCAAATTTAGTGCTTTTTAAATGTGAGTGACTCACCGAATCATATTTGTTCGCTTAAAAGTCATGGCAATGATTTAAAACGAATAATATTGTATGTCGTATGAATTGAAACCGCAAGACATCGAACGCCGTTTCTTCAGTTGTGAACAGCTACTCCAACGGCTAAAAAGAAAGGAATTCTTGCAGCGTATTATGATATGTGATGAGAAATGGATTCATTACGATAACAGCACAAAGTCATACGTTCTGCCCAGCTTTACGCCAAAATCAACGCTAAAGCAAAGTTCAATATTCACAGTGACAAAGTCATACTCTGTATTCGGTGGCACCAATTGGGCGTAGTGGTGACCGTGGCATGCAGCTTAAGTGTGTGGCTTAGCATGCTCGGAGATCGAGTTCGATCCCCAGTTGCAGCGAAAAGTTTTTTCAATAATAAAATTTTTCTGATCGGTCACCACCTCTCTGCAGACAATGGCAAACCTCAGAGAGTAAATAATGCCATGTAAAACTTCTTGAGAACATGAACTTTAGCCGTTAGGAGTCGGCATAAAATATGTTGGTCCAGTTCTAGGTCAATTGTGTGCAAACATTTATTAACACACACAACACAATTGATCATAAGGAGATCGGTCAAAGTCCTTTCAAGGGCTGAAATGGCCAATTTGTTTTTGTTTTTTTTTTCAATTGGGCGTGGTGTACTATGAGCTGCTACAACCGGGTGAAACTATCACCGGACAACTCTACCGAACTCAATTGATTACACTCTAAAAAGTAAAGCGTATTTTAAAGACTGCCTTTAAATCAACTTGTGCCTGAATTTAAGCATGGTTTGAATTGTAATATTTTAAATGCTTAAAAATCCAAAGAAGCATATTCGAAGTCAGCTTTTGGAAGTTGATTTTAAGAGAAGCTAGCTTAATTTAAACAAATTAATTGGTTTTTATATTAAAAATGTCTACAATTCATCAAATGAGTCTTAATTTAAGATAGCTGGTATTGCTATTCAGGACAGATTGTTTACGATAAGGGCTGAAATTCAGCGAAGGTAAGGCTGCATTTACCATTTAACTGCCTTTAAGTAAGACATCATTGAATGCTGTTTTACAGTATAAAAAGACAAAAGTAATTTCAGCAACAGCTGTCTTAATGCTGTTGCAGCTTATTTTAAGACAGTTTTTCACCTGATATGAAGATTTACTTTTTACAGTGTAGCTTAACCCAAACATTGAAGCAAAATCGGCCAGAATACAATGAACGGCATGGCACGATAATTTTGCAGCATGACAACGCTCGGCTACATGTTGCGCAGCTGGTCAAAAACTTGAAACGCTGAAATGGGAAGTCTTACCTCATTCGTCGTATAGCGCAGATATTGCAACTTCCGACTACTATTTGTTTTCATCGATGATCATCATTTTCGGTCTTTTGAAGTTCTCCAAGTGCATCTATTATGCACTTCGAATTGTTGCTGTTTTGTCGTTGTAACTTGTGTCTGGCCGAACCAAAATTTTGGCCGAAACCGAATCCGAAACTGAAATTCGACTACTTTTGTAATATTCGGCCGAAAGCGAAAATGTTTTTAAAATTTTTTTTTTACAACCTAAACCTGAAAGGTTTTACTTTGTGCAAACGCATAGAACGAAGTGAGTCCGGTATAGAAAAGTATATATGTTACTGACCAACGTCACCCGTGACTCGATCTATACATGTTCATCCGTTCTCCGTCTGTGTGTTGTCCGTAAACACAGGATAAGAAAAAGGAGTTGAGATAATTGCATGAAACTTGATACAAATGTTTACATGGACCCAAGGATCTGCATTTTTTAATATTTTTAGAATCCACCCAAGGACACGCATACCTCCCATACGATTTTAAAATAAAAACTGCTGTAAAGATTACACGCCCATTAACACGCCCACCTCCCTTCATACAACCCACAATATATAAAACTATTAAAAATTTGAAACTGAGCTGTGTACTAAAAATGGGCGCCATCTGCTCACTTACACGCCTATCTGCCATACAACCCACTATGGTAAGAACTCTATAACTCTACGTATGAGCTACAAAGAATAAACTTGGTATGTGAGAATAATGTATTCAAAATAAAAACTTTTTAACAAAAAAAAAAAATACTTCAAAATCACTAGAAAGTAAAAAATAATTTTAAATTACTTTTACTATTTATTTCTTGGTCAAATTTGTATTTTTATAATAAATATATTTATTTTTTTATGATAATAAAAGCGCTAATCATTGACGTAAAATCATGGTTTTTTCGCCATCCCTACTCTATTTAAGACTTTTTTATTTGTAAATATCCTGCTTGGGTGACGCTGTATTAATTTGTTATCTTAATTTTTCTTAAATCTTAATTAAAATGCTATATGTGTGTTGCAGCTGCACAAAAAATCTGATTATATTAGCGCCGACTTCGAAGCTCTTATTATCATAAAAAAATAAATATATTTATGATAAAATACAAATTTGACCAAGAAATAAATAGTAAAAGTAATTTAAAATTATTTTTTACTTTCTAGTGATTTTGAAGTAGGTTTTTTTTTTGTTAAAAAGGTTTTATTTCTTTCTTTTTAGAGAAAATGATATATATTAAAAAAGTGTATAAATTAATTAAACACTTTAACGAGGGACGCCAGTCGCTCTCGTGTTTGCCTTTTTTAAAAAAAAAATATTCTTAAAATATTTTATTGAGCTGAGATTTCCTTTCCAAATTAAAACGTTGTCTCCTCTTTAAGATAAAAATCTGAATGAAAATTTTATTTTATATGTTTTGAAATATCTCAAATAAACATCAATGAATACAAATAATATTTTAAACAAGTAATTTAAGCAAAGTTATACATTCATATACATATTAATAATATTAATAAATAACAAAGAATATAAGAATAAAACATTCGTTACAAACTCCCCCTCTGCTACAGAAAATCGTCCCGATGATGTAGCAGCAGTTTTACTAATATTGGGAATCTTGTGTTATGAATTAATTGTCTCTTTTCTTTGTTATTGGGCGACCACGGCACTTAATAGGATATACTGGAGTACTTGGACCATCAAACAAAGTCAGAGCTGATGCATGATATGTTGCTAGTGGAGTGTTGGGGTCTAACTCAGATGCAATGACATAGCAACAGGAACCCTTTTTAGCAATAACACGGTATGGACCACCACGTCGTGGTAAAAACTTTGAAGATTCATCGTGATTCAATTTTCTCAAACCATGCGTTGAAACCAAAACACGATCACCAATATTTATATTAGGTTGTGGTCTACGTTTTAAGTCGACAAAATGTTTGTTCTTGTCTTGCATTTGTTCTTGTGCCTCTTGTGCAAATTTTAATGCATCTGCAAGATGTAATAAATGTGGTGTAATTTCAGGTAAAAATTTTTCGGATGTAACAATTGCTCTCAAATCATGATGCACTTCAATTGGCGTTCTTAACTCACGTCCAAATGTTAAATAAGCGGCTGAATATCCCGTGCTAGTACACTTTACAGTGTTCATTGAAAATCGTATTGCAGCAAGTTTTTTATTCCATTCATTATGATTTTTTCCAACACAGATTGAAAGTTGAGTTTTTAAATCCCTATTCTTTCTCTCGACGGGGTTGGATTCAGGATGGTAAACTGGTGTGAAATTTTGTTCTATACCCAAACAAAATGTTAGTTTTTGCATAAGTGCCGAAATAAACTGGCATCCATTATCGGTATGTATTCGTCGAGGAACTCCAAATCTTAATATAACTTCATTTAATAAAGTTAAAGCGCAATTCTCTAATGTACCTTCTTTTAGTGCAAAAAGTTCTACCCATCGACTGCATAAGTCTTCAACAATCAGAATCCATTTATAACCATCTTTTGTGCAAGGCAATTTTCCGAATAAATCCACAGCAATGACTTCGAAACGTTGATTGCTAGATACTGTTTGTAATAAGCCAGTTGGTTTTAAATTTGCAGGCTTATATTTCTGGCATTCCACACAAGATTTTACATATTTTGTGATATCTGAGCGCATTCCAGACCAATAAAATTTTTGCGCAATCCGATTGATGGTTTTTTCAATACCATAATGGCCAGCTATTGGATCATCGTGATACTTATGTAATATTAATTGTCTCATTAATTTTGGTACGACTAGTTGTCCCTCCTCCGAATCTTCTTCTGAGCAAAAGCGATAAAGAATTCCATCTAGCATTATATAACCTCGCTCTGTGTACCTAGTGATGTCTTCGTCTTTATTTTCGAAAGAGCTTATAATTTTCTTGATATCTAAATCTTCCATTTGAGCTTTTCTGTATTCTTCCCTTCCTTTTCGGGGTAGATCTATTTCAAAAGCAAGTATTGCAAAACTGTAGGTGTCCAATTCTTCATCTGGTGGCCTCGAAAGCATATCTGCAACTACATTTTGTCTACCTGGTGTATATCCAAAGTGAATGTTGTACATCTGTAACATTAATGCCCATCGGGCTAATCTCCCAGTTGGTGATTTTAAGGAAAACAGCCATTTTAATGGTTGGTGATCTGTGAGAACAGTTATTTCGGAGCCTTCAACATAACCGCGAAACTTTTGAATAGCCCATACGACAGCTAGTGCTTCTCTTTCTGTTGTTGAATAATTTCGTTCTGCAGGGAGTAATAAACGACTTGCATATTCAATAGGATGCTCATTTTCTTTCTCCCCCTGCAGTAAAACTGCTCCTAAAGCATAGTTGCTAGCATCGGTTTTAAGAATAAATGGTTGATTTTCATTCACTTGACGCAAAATTGGTGGTGAAGTTAAAAGAGTTTTCAGATTATTAAAAGCCGATTGTTCTTCAGACAGCCATTTCCATTTTATATTTTTCTTTGTTAAATTTGATAACGCTCTAGAAACTTCTGCAAAATTTGGTATGAATAGACGATACCATGAACATGTTTGCAAAAATGAAATTAATTGTTTAAGGTTCTTGGGATTTGGTCGTTTTAAAATAGCTTCTGTTTTTTCAGGATCAATTTTTAATCCTTCTTTCGTCAATATATGACTTAAATATTTAACTTCTGGTCGACAGAAGAAACATTTCTTTCTGTTTAAATGGAATCCAAATGTTTTGAGTCTTTTAAAAATTTTACAAAGATCTGTCACATGAGAATTGAAGTTACTTGAACATATAATTATGTCATCTAGGTATGCTAATATAAGAATATTCGGCAACCCGTTGCGAAACTTGTCAATTAAACGTTGAAAAGTGGCCGGAGCATTCTTTAATCCAAAAGGCATTCGATTGAATACGTAAATGCCGAATGGTGTTGTAAAAGCTGTCTTCAGTTTGTCCTTTTCTGCAACTTTGATTTGCCAATAGCCAGCCTTTAGATCTAAAGTAATCATATATGGCGTTGATTTAGCTGCATGTAAAAGATCATCAATTCTTGGGAGCGGGTATGTATCTGTTATAGTAATGGTGTTAAGGCGACGATAATCAATGCAAACTCTGATTTCTCCATTCTTTTTGGGGATCATAACAACCGGAAAAGCCCATGGTGACTCTCTTTCTTCAATAACTCCTTTACTTAACATATCATCAATTTCAGCTTTTAATTTTTGTTTCATAACTGGTGAGAGTCTATATGGAGAACATGAAATTGGTTCATGTGTGCCAGTGTTTATATAATGCTCAATAAACGGTACTGGCTTGTTAATATCATCAAATATATTAGTGTTTTCTAATAAAATATTATTCAATAAATCTCTTTCATTAATTTTAAGATGTGGTCCCTCATCTGAACGTAATTTAATTTCAAAAGAATTCAAACTCAATAAACAGGTTTCATTATTTTTTATTAATTTTAATTTTTTCATAGGCGGAAAAAGTTCGCGATTTTTAAATAAGCGTAAATCATTAGGAATAGAACTTCCAAAAATTTTCTTTATTTCTTCTGGTGAATAGTTGTACGTGGATGATGTATTTTCCGGAATTATGGATGATTCGGTGGATTGCATTTTAAATTCAAAAATTGTGTTTGGGTCATCCTTATAAAACCAACAACGTTGCGCCAAATCGAGCACCATACCTTCTTGCTCCATGAAATCTATACCGAGCAACGTGCGGTTATTCTCTGCTGCGGGAAGGCAAATCAATTTTATCTTTTTAATTCTGTTTCCTATGACAATATCTGCTTCCGTTGAGAACACCTTTTGGTATTTTGGAATACCATCTGCCATAACCAACTCCGCAAACATCTCTTTGAACTTTACACCTATTTCTTGTAGTTTTTTGAATAAAATATATCCAGCAACGCTTGTTCTTGCAGCGGTGTCTATGTAAGCTTCACCATTTAATCCGTTTATATTCAATGCCACTCTAGGGACACTTCTACCTACTATTGAGGTATGTATTGAATTGAAATCTATACGTACCGGACTTTTGTTTGCATTTGATTTGTTACAGTTGGGGCAGTTTGAACGATAAAAGCCTGGTGCGCCACAACCATAACAATTGAGAGTAGTTCGCTCATCTTGTGATTGTTTATGTTTTTCAAGTTGAGCTTTCTTGTAACATTCTTCAGCAGAATAGTTACGTTTGCGACAGAACGAGCAGTGTTTTATTGAAAAACTGGCCTTAAGTTTGAATTGGTCTTCTATTCCTGTTGCACTATTCTTTTCATAAGCTACGACTTCAGCTTCTCTAGCTTTATGCAACAATTCCTGAAAAGAGCGAATATCTTCTCTTGAAATTTTATCACGAATTTGAAACAAGAGTTGAGAGTATATAATATTAAGCATAGCATTTTCACTCAATTTTTCTTTGAGCTGAGCAAACAGTTTTCGTTTGCGGCAGATGAAACTATCTGTCGATTCCGACATATGTTGCTTATCTTTGTTTATTTCAGCAAAGATTCTCCAATCAGGCTTTGGTGGAGAGAATGCTTGCAACAAGAGATTGATTGCTTCATCGAAAGTTTTTATTTCATCTTTTATACCTTGCCACCAAGAAGATGCATAGCCTTCAAGTAATAGTGGAAGGCTCGCAAGAGCAAATCTATCACTGATGCTCTCGGCTTCTTTGTATACTTGGATAGTTGCTATAAAGTTCTCAATATTATTTGTGCTTCGATCCCCATTAAAACGAGCACTGCATTTACTAAAAGATGATCGAACGTCCGATCTAGATTGGACACTCTCTAACAGTTCTGCAAATTGATCACGAGTCATGATTATATTTGTTGAACTACTCGTATTATGATCAACAGCAGACGACGTTGATGCAGCAGCAGCTGAAGTGTTACGAGGACTTCTACGCATGTTGTCGTTGGGAGAGGTCTTTGTTGAGAGTTAAATAAAATGAGAGAGACTAGCACGAACAATATGTTGTAGCAGTGGAAAGGGGTTATAGAACCAGATGTAGGTGAGAAGAATGGATCTCGCTTCTGAGAAACGTTCTGATTGTATGGAGAATCGAAAGAGGTTGCTTCTAGATCTTATTATAAAGTCGTAACGAGGGACTTGGTAAGACTGCAATTGCGTCAGTACCTGTCTCTCCCGTATTTCTTAAATGAACGATTTTGTTAGATGATTGCAGAAATAGTAGAAGAATAGACGTATTTGCGGGTGCAATGATGAATGTAGGTTTAAAGCTGTAGCGAGGGACTTGGTAAGACCGCAACAGCGTCAGTACCGGTCTCTCTCGTGTTTTTCGAATGAATGGTGTCGTTAAATGGACGCTGAAACAGTTGACGAATATACGGTACTGCGTTTGCAATGATGAACGTTGGTTTAAAGATGTAACGAGGGACTTGGTAAGACAGCAAAAGCGTCAGTACCGGTCTCTCTCGTATTTCTCGAATGAGCGGTTTCGTTAGATGGACACGGAAACAGACGAATATGCGTTACTGCGGGTGTAAAGCCAGCGTTTGATGATGAGCATAAACAGTACGTGTTCAGTTGGCTTGATGATGAGCACAAACAGCACAGATACAGAGGCTGAGGCAGGGACAGGACTTCCGTAAGCAATCGTACAAACAGTAGATGAATGGACGTTACTGCGACTGAAAAACTTACGCTTGGTGACGAGCACAAACAGCATATATGCAGGTGCTGCGGCAGGGATAGTACTTCTTTTGAGAACCACAATTAGCAGTTTAAATGCTTGGTCGTTGTTGCAGCCAATTGAGTGCACTTTCGGTTTTCATTAATGTTGGGCAGGCATTAAGCGGTTAGCCTTGAGCAGATTTGAAAATTTTGCGGCTAGATTTTAGTAATTTACGTTGGGCGCCAATTTAACGAGGGACGCCAGTCGCTCTCGTGTTTGCCTTTTTTAAAAAAAAAATATTCTTAAAATATTTTATTGAGCTGAGATTTCCTTTCCAAATTAAAACGTTGTCTCCTCTTTAAGATAAAAATCTGAATGAAAATTTTATTTTATATGTTTTGAAATATCTCAAATAAATATCAATGAATACAAATAATATTTTAAACAAGTAATTTAAGCAAAGTTATACATTCATATACATATTAATAATATTAATAAATAACAAAGAATATAAGAATAAAACATTCGTTACAACACCAATTATTTATGCTCATAATATGGAAAATGCTTTTCTGTCGTTTCTTATTCTGGTCTTTGTCAGTATGTTTATCAGTACCTACTCTTGTATTTTTATCACTACCCCAATGTCAATATTGACTGAAATATAGTGTGTTTTTAATATTGACACGCCTCTTTGTCGAGAATACCACACTCTTTGTCATAGTGTTTTCAATAGTTCTACCCATTCTAACAATGAATTTTACCACCCTTAAGTCAATATGATACAGTATTTTACACACTGCCTCACCCCTTAGTCGAATAACGTCCAATTCTTCGGTAGAAATTTGTAATAATTGTGCCTACGTCTGTACTTTTTCAGTTAGTAGTGTCAGTAGTCGATTTAGTGTTTTCTAATATTGCCACACCCCTTTGTCGAATGACGCCCACTTTATTCACAATAACTTGTTATAAGTGTGCCTACCTCTATACTAAATATCAGTACTCTAGTGTCAATATTATTCGCGATACAGTGTATTTTATATATTGCCACACCCCTTTATCAAACAAGGTCCACTGTATTGAAATTAATTGTTTTATAACTGTGCCTACCACTGTAGTTAACTTTAGTACTCTAGTGTCAATATTATTCGAGATACAGAGTTTTTATAATATTGCCACACCTCTTTGTCGACTAACGCCCACTTAATTGACTATTTTTTTTACCTACCCTTGCATTTTTTCTGTGAATTTTATTAACTCTAGTACTCTAGTGTCAATATTTACTGAAATACAGTGTTTTTCTTACAGTGAAACGCCCCTTTATCGAATACCGCCCACATTACTCACAGTAATTTTTTATATTTGTACCTACCTTTGTATTAAATTTTAGTATCGTAGTGTCAATAGTAATCGAGATACAGTGTTTTTTTTTAATATTGCCACTCCCCTTCTCGATTAACGCCCATTTTTTTTTTACAAAAATTTGTATTAATTTTTCCTACCTTTGTGATAAATTTCTGTACCCTAGTATCAATATTATTCGAGACACAGTAATTCTCTTATATTGCCACACCCCTTTGTCGAATAACGCCCACTTTTTTGATAGTAATTTTAAATAATTGTGCTTACCTTTGTACTTAATTTCACTACTCTAGTGTCAATTTTCGTCGAGATATAGAGTTTTTACAATATTGCCACACCTTTTTTTAGAATTACGCCCACTTAATTGATCGTCATTTTAAATATTTGTGCTTGCCCTTGTAATTTTACTGTGAATTTTATTACAGTAGTGTCAATATTTACTGAGATACAGTGTTTTTCTTATAGAGACACGCCCCTTTTCTGAGTACCGCCCACTTTCATAGACGGGCACCTCCGCGTTTATAATCTCTATATGTTGACAAAAAAATTACGGCAATCGGGCAAGTACTTTAGGAGTAATCGATGTACATACATTCACAAAAAAAAAAAAAAACAAAAAAAAAAAAAAAAAACAGAGAAACCAACCAACTTGAGAACCTCCTCCTTTTTGAAGTCGGTTAATAAGATGTGTTCACAAAAAGGGCGTCATCTGCCCATCAACACGCCCATCCACCATGTATTAAGAATACATTAATTTTAATGGATAGTAATGTCTATTTGGTTTAGTATTTTAATATATATTTAAATATTATGGGAGGTGTAGGGTATTCCATAGTCGGGCAAGACCGACTTTACATTTTCTTTACTTGTTTTTTTTTTTTTAATTTTTTGTTAAAAGTTTACAAACACATAACAATTCAAACAAATTATAATAATATCCCAGCGGTCAGAATATGCCTGAATCAATACATTCTCTCAGGCCTGAGAGGTAATGGTAAGGCCTGAGTATTCAACACACCTCTTGATTTCCTTTTCCCATATAAATGTCATACTTACAGAATACCTGCTATAGTATAGCGTTAATTCAGCCCTGAATATCCATAAGAGTATTTCTCCGAAAATTCAGGTCTGAGTGAATGCTTAAATATCAGGCCTTCTATCAGGTCGTCTCAAGCCTGAAAATTAAAATGAGAAAACAAATAGCAGATATGTATATCATTTACCGAAGCCGAGCTGCAGTTCGTCTTCTGTGTCATGAGCATTGTTTAAATTGTTTTAATGAATTAAAGTTCTTAGAACTTTTTCACTAAATAATTCAAATTTTTGTTTTGTTTTGAGAATAAAAAATGACGCGTCGATTACTTTGCATTTTTGTATTTTTATTTTGAAAAAATTTCCCAAACTTGTTTGATGGCATTACGACTTCACATCTAATCTCAGCCGTTGCTCAGGTGCGAAAACGAAACAAAATCAAAAATACTTTTAAGGGATATTTGGGTCAACTGAAAAAACTGATAAACGTTTGATAGTATTACGCCTTCGCTTCTAAACTCAGGGATATCTTCAGGTCTGAGATCGAAACAAAACAAAATATTCAGAGGTTAGACAATTTTAGGGAAGTTTTTAGAAAGCTTTAATGCAAATGCTTATTCTGAAATCAGCTATGATCTCATGCTCGAGTTTTCGAAGCAAAATAGAACTGATTTCATACCAGATTTGATCAGGTATGACGATTGCTGACCGCTGGGATATAGCTATATACGATAGATATTATTCGAATATTAAAGTTCAACTTAAAAAAAATAAATAAAGAGCTAATTTTTAATAATACTTAAAAGAGCCATTGTAGTATTTAAAGGTAAATAATTTAATATAATAAGCTAAAAATATGAGCAAAATACATTTATCGTTTTATGCTGGGCCGAACTCACACGGTCAATCAAATGACTATGAATTTCACGTTCTTCTTCTACTTAACACCATTGAAAATTTTGATGAAAGCGAACTCACTTCTACGATTGATAAATGAACAGGATATTGGGTTTCAGCCATATTGATGCCGAATAGCCAAAACTGATTTGAAGTACCGAAACTGGCCGAAACTTTTATTTATAGAAAAAAGTAGGATTGCGGAGTGGAAAGTTTAGCAACTAAAATGGCAGTAAACTTTGTAAAAGAAAATTAGCCATGTAATATAAAAGTGGTGAAATAATAAAAATTGCCAAAACATGTATTTGTATTTTTGTATTTGTTTGTTTGTTTTGAACAACATTCGTCTAAAAATTTTGTTGTCGTTTTTAACCACAGAAATAATTTTTTTAGCTTATTTAAACTTTAGAAACTCAACTCTGGTGTAAAAAAAAAAATGTTGTCCTAAGCCAGGGTTCCCAGATTTTAGGTAGCGATTTTAATCTTTAACATGCTGTCTTGAAAACCTGAAAAATAACCTTATCTGTTAGTCCTTGTCGACACATTTATAATGAAAACAGTAACTAATAAATTGTTAGTATTATGAATTAAAAAAAAATAAAGAAATATTGTTCGATGAATCGAATAGTGTCAAAAGATTGGTTAACAGATACATGCAAAAGCAAGTAAGAACTATACCGAATTCACAATGAAGCGCATTTAAATATTTTTCTCATAAACTTTTTAACCAAATAAAATTTTGAAATTTCAGCTTCATTAAAACATTATGTCAGAATCGTAGAATCGTTAAGTAAAATAATTATAAAAATTGGTGAACCCATATCAGAGTTCTGCTAGTTTCAACATTCTTTAAACAAGTTGCTTCATGGGAGCTTTTACTTCGCTCGCATGCTCTAATTAATAACAAATTAAAGAACAATATCTTTACATACAACTTTGCATTTGAAGTCAAAGCAGGCGGCCAGAACGTGTTTTTAAATTTTGAATGTTCATCAACACTTTCAGGAAAAATTTGAATTTTGAAAAGACCAGCAAGTGGTTAAGAAAATATTAGAAACTTATGATATATAAAGCTAAGCTATACATATATGTCAGCACTTAGTTTTGAAGGGAAGCTACCCCAAAAAGCATTTTAAATTTAATTTCCCTTAATTGAAACAATAAAATTTCATTTCATTACATTTCTCGATTTCAATAAAATACGATTTTATTTAAATTTCAAAGACTACGACGACAACGATGACAAGAACTTGTTAGCTTTCTATGTTTCAGTTGCTGCTGCTTCTACTACTTGACACAACAATTGCTTTAACAGCGCACAGCAACTCAATCGATCTTAGACGCCCGATACAAGCACACAAACTAGGAGAGGGTGGTTTAAGAAGTTGCAAAATCTAAATATAAGATATGCCTAAGATACATGTATAGTATGGAGTAAAATGTTAAATCTTTCAAACAAACCTCATTTCACACCAACAAACACACATCACCACTAACATAGCATTTGCTCATATATGCCCAGTTATTTTCCTGCATTTAAACAATGCCATCGATTTTGTTGTCATTCTGGTATACAACGACATACAGCATGTTGGTGTCAACCTGCCAAACGGCGCTGCCGCTGCAGCTGACGCAGCTACTTCAGCTACAGTTCCTCCGCGCACAGTTAAAATGGAAATATTTCTTAGCTTTTATTGTTCGATTGGCATTCAAATTGGTAGGCATGTATGTGTGTATGTATGGCTGTGTATGTGTGCCTACTGTCACAGTGTACATTACAATTGACAGCAGATTCCAATTATTCATTGAATTTCCTACAACGAATTTGCATGTTTTCAAACATTGATTTGATTCAATTTGAAACAAAAAAAAAAAAAAAGAAGAACAAGAAAACTTCTATCTTCATAAGTTATTCCGTATTATTGAAACGTTGTTTCATCAGCATTCACTAAATACAAACAAAGCAGGATTTTAAATAAGAAGTTTTTATAATAAAGCATATTATTACGATGATTGACAGCTGTCAGCAGCTTTTGAAATATTTTTAATGAAATAAGTAACAAAGCCCATGAAATTAAAGCTTTCTTATTAGCTTGACATTACAACAGTTTAACGAGGTGAATTGTTAATTTTTTTTGTTGTTTTTTGTTTTTTTTTTTTGTTGTGTTACTTATTATTTTCACTCAATGCGAGATGAAAAGATTTTGAAAACAAAGATTGGCATTTTAATCTGTTTAAAATGAAGCAGCCTTATTGTTTTTAATTTATGTTAGAAATTTTGTGAGAAATTTACAGAATTTTATAATTTTGACAGAAATTTATCACAAAGATATCTAAGCGTATTAAATGCCATGTGAAATCCGTCAGGCCATTCACAAGTAATGATATTTTTAAGAATTATAAAATATAAATTTTAAGGTCTTAGACGGTTAATTCGAAGATCTGAAACATGGCATAGCTTTATTCAGTTCTCTTTAAATTTTTTTCCTTAACCTTGTTTTCATCTCTACCCAAATCTTTGTTGTTCAAATGGTTGTCCAAATTCTTTGACTTATTCGTTTTAAAATCCTTGTTGTTATCCTTTCCCCGATACTTTTTCTTAATATTTATTCAAATCTTTTCACTCATCCGTGTTCATATTCTTATTTAATCATAGTTTTCATACTTATCTTTATTCTTAACCTATTTCACCTGTGTTCATATCCTTGCCTTTATTTTTGTGCAATTTCTCGTTGTAATCATTGCATGACATGTTATCAGACGAAGTTGGTTTGACAGTGAACCAGAGCAAAGAAGCATATGCTGTGTAGGCTCTCATATATCTCAGGTAAATTTAACTTTAAATTAGTTGAGGAGTTTACGTACCTTAGCACCGTTGTAAACAGGAACAACGATGTCAATCTACATCTTTAAAGTATTTTCGCTATAAAAGGTTGTATGGGAAATGGGCGTGTTCGTGAGTTAATAACGCCCATTGAACACATCTTAGATTTGAAATAAAATAGATAGCTGCCAAATTTTATCTCTGTACGTCAAACAGAAGCTTATTTATGGAGTTTTTAGGTTGCATGGGAGGTAGGTGTATCCGTAGGCGAAACTAGGTTTCATTTAAGGACCTCAACTCCTTCTTCTTTCCTGTTATTACGAACAACACACAGACGGACCAAAAATATGTATACTTTTCGGTATCTACCTAATCTTCTGTATCTGAAAATTGAATTCAGTCTATAAATTTTTAATTTGTTTATTTTTATACCCTGTATAAAAACAAAACAATTAAAAATTAAAAAAAAAACTAATATATCCAACAAAATCCAGCACTGTGATTATAATTTAGAAAAATGTATGCATTTTTCCTATGCGTTTATGAGAAAATATCTTGCAAATAGTTGCGAGAACGAAAAAATCGCAATTATACAATTGCTTCAGAAATGCTCAATTTCATATAAACTGTTAAGGAATTTTAATACATATTAAGAGAAAAATGTAAATTAAATAGTATTGATCGACTTTCATTATCATAGCATGCATACAACCAAAGTTAGGTCGTAATATATGCTCCTGTTGGTGGTAGGCGTGGGAGTTGACTGATTAGTCTCTACCTTTCGTACTTTTCGAGATATGACTTTTAGCATGCTAGAATTGAAAATGTCACACAAAGCGCTGGCAAGATCATGCTTATAGTATGGATGAAGAAGATCCAGCGAAAAATCTCTAACCGCGCTTTGTGTGACAAATTGCAGAGCTCTTAACACAGAGGTCATAACCCCACCAAGGGTTGCAATGGCCACCTTAGTAAGTAAGTAATGCCATAATTTTTAATGTTTAATTTTTGTTGTCGTGATTCTTTGTTTTTTTTCTAGCTCTAATTCTTTTTGATTAAAAATGCATCGCTGTTACATTTTAAATATTTAAGCTGTCTCGATAAGTCTCAACTTTTTGTATACTATTATTACTGCACTCAGAAAAAAAGTCCTGTAAAAATAACACTTTTTTAACACTTTATCATGTTATTGAAATTCAACACGATCATTTATGTTAATAATTAACTCATAACATGATAATTCAACTGTGTTGGAAGAGCGCTTGTGCAGAGCACAAAATCACATAAAATGGCATCTGCGGTAGAGAACCTTCAGAAAAGGGGCATTTTTGTCACTTACTTTGCTCAAACACAACACCGCAGTGTATGCTTATCTTATTCTATTAAACGAGCAATATTTGTATATATATTTGCAATTGCGTTCTCGAAAACGGCACCAACGATTTCGATGAAATTTACAATACAGATGAAGAGGGGGCTGAAAAATCGATCCAGCTAGGTCTCATCTCTGGGAAAAGCTGTTTTTCCGAGTTTTCACGCATTTAATAACTAAGTTAATTTTTCTGCCGAATATGGTATGTTAAGTTTGCTTATGTTGTTATAGAGGTGAAAGCTCAGAGAATAGAGCTTCTGTCCAATAATATCAAGGTTGTGAGTTCGAATCCCGCCGTGCTCAATAATTTTTTTGATTTTATTTTTTTAGCTTCACCAAACAGTGATTTGGTGAATATGTTATATTTTTCATTTATTTTTTTTTATAGAAACGTTTTTAGTACAGTTTTGATGTACCAATTTTTGATATAAAAAGAAATCTTACAAATAGAGTAATTTACACTAAATCTTAAACAAATTTTAAAAAGGAAAATATTTTTGTAAGAGTTTCCTATGCTAGAGTTTCCTACGTTTTGAAAAAAAAAATCTAATTTGCTCACATCTCAAAAAGTGCACTTTTTTTTTGTAAATTTAAGAAACAAATTAAGTTTCCACCAAAATAATATATAATGGGCAAATGTTATGCTTTTCGTAATTTCAATTTTTTCTGATATACATTTCACTTAATCGTTCATAACTTCTATACCGTTTGAGATATTGTTATAAAATCTGGAGCAAAAAGGTTTTTCTTATTAGGTCAAATAATTATTTTGTATATAATAAAGGAATCTTGGGCCATAAAACTATAAAAAGCTTGAACAAACTTTTTAGTTCCTCCTGTTTTATTTGCAGTAAGTTTACAAAATTTTAAATGCCTTATAAAAATTCGAAATAAATTAAGATCAAATTTATTCTAAGAATTTTTTAATCGGTCTTAACTAACAAAACAGTTTTAACATTTTTCAATTGGCCGTCTGGGGAGGATAAAGTGACAAATTCACATTTTGTAAATATCTTAAGGTGTGAACAGACGACATAGTACAACAAATTTACGGTTAAAAATCTAAGAGTAATTTTTAAACAATACATTGAACATATGTTAATCCTTTTTTTTAGAATTGATACGATTAAAAATACTAGACATATTTTTAGTCAAAGCTGTACGTAAATTTAATTAATTGGGAATACAATTTGAATTATGGTAACTTAGGTTAAAAATTGAACACAAAATAACTAAAAGACTAATAAAAGCTGTATTTTGCTACATTTTGTTCATGCTATCGCAAGCAACAAGATGTGACAAAAAATAAAAAAATATTGCACTATGCAATTGTTACATTAAATAATTAATAACATAAGATTATAATAATAAAAAATTAAAAACAAATATACTTATCAACCAGGCTGAGAATCTAACCAGGCTTCTTTGTTTCTAAACGTTATCACCACAACAGCTTATCCGACTGAGCCACGACTATGCTGATTTCTGTTCAACCCAATAACAACCGGTTGCTGTTTTAGATGCAAAGATCATATTAAGTGAAGAGAAAACTACATCTATTGGGTAGTAGCATTCAACGAAAAATAATGCCAATAAATTTTTTCATAAGTGTTAAATCTAATCGGAACACCCTCTTAACTTAGAACACCCTCTTAACGTGGAGCAGAGCACCAATGTTGCGAATCAGTTCGTTCAAAACAAAACCAACACAAGCAAAAACAAAAACAAAGAAAGCAGCAGACACAACATGCAAGCAGCTAATGATTGATTTTCTTATATAAAAAAACTTTTTAACAAAAAAAAAACCTACTTCAAAATCACTAGAAAGTAAAAAATAATTTTAAATTACTTTTACTATTTATTTCTTGGTCAAATTAGTATTTTTATAATAAATATATTTATTTTTTTATGATAATAAAAGCTTCTAGTCAGCGCTAATCATTGACGTAAAATCATGTTTTTTCGCCATCCCTACTCTATTTAAGACTTTTTTATTTGTAAATATCCTGCTTGGGTGACGGTGTATTAATTTGTAATCTTAATTTTTCTTAAATCTTAATTAAAATGCTATATGTGTGTTGCAGCTGCACAAAAAATCTGATTATATTAGCGCCGACTTCGAAGCTCTTATTATCATAAAAAAATAAATATATTTATTATAAAAATACAAATTTGACCAAGAAATAAATAATAAAAGTAATTTAAAATTATTTTTTACCTTCTAGTGATTTTGAAGTAGGTTTTTTTTTTTGTTAAAAAGTTTTTATTTCTTTCTTTTTAGAGAAAATGATATATATTAAAAAAGTGTATAAATTAATTAAACACCAATTATTTATGCTCATAATATGGAAAATGCTTTTCTGTCGTTTCTTATTCTGGTCTTTGTCAGTATGTTTATCAGTACCTACTCTTGTATTTTTATCACTACCCCAATGTCAATATTGACTGAAATATAGTGTGTTTATAATATTGACACGCCTCTTTGTCGAGAATATCACACTCTTTGTCATAGTGTTTTCAATAGTTCTACCCATTCTAACAATGAATTTTACCACCCTTTAGTCAATATGATACAGTTTTTTACACACTGCCACACCCCTTAGTCGAATAACGCCCAATTCTTCGGTAGTAATTTGTAATAATTGCGCCTACGTCTGTACTTTTTCAGTTAGTAGTGCCAGTATTCGATTTAGTGTTTTCTAATATTGCCACACCCCTTTGTCGAATGACGCCCACTTTATTCACAATAACTTGTTATAAGTGTGCCTAAATATCACTAAATATCACTAAGTATCATACTAAATATCAGTACTCTAGTGTCAATATTATTCGCGATACAGTGTATTTTATATATTGCCACACCCCTTTATCAAACAAGGTCCACTGTATTGAAATTAATTGTTTTATAACTGTGCCTACCCCTGTAGTTAACTTTAGTACTCTAGTGTCAATACTATTCGAGATACAGAGCTTTTCTAATATTGCCACACCTCTTTGTCGACTAACGCCCACTTAATTGACTGTTATTTTTTACCTACCCTTGCATTTTTTCTGTGAATTTTATTAACTCTAGTACTCTAGTGTCAATATTTACTGAAATACAGTGTTTTTCTTACAGTGACACGCCCCTTTATCGAATACCGCCCACATTACTGACAGTAGTTTGTTATATTTGTACCTACCTTTGTACTAAATTTTAGTATCGTAGTGTCAATAGTAATAGAGATACAGTGTTTTTTTTAATATTGCCACTCCCCTTCTCGATTAACGCCCATTTTTTTTTTTATAAATTTGTAGTAATTTTTCCTACCTTTGTAATAAATTTCTGTACCCTAGTATCAATATTATTCGAGACACAGTAATTCTCTTATATTGCCACACCCCTTTGTCGAATTACGCCTACTTTTGTTATAGTAATTTCCAATAATTGTACCTACCTCTGTACTTAATTTCAGTACTCTAGTGTCAATTTTCTTTGAGATACAGAGTTTTTACAATATTGCCACACCCTTTTTTAGAATTACGCCCACTTAAGTGATCGTCATTTTTAATACTTGTGCTTGCCCTTGTAATTTTACTGTGAATTTTATTACCGTAGTGTCAATATTTACTGAGATACAGTGTTTTTCTTATACAGACACGCCCCTTTTCCGAATACCGCCCCCTTTCATAAACGGGCACCTCCGCGTTGATAATCTCTATATGATGACAAAAAATTACGGCAATCGGGCAAGTACTTTAGGAGTAATCGATGTACATACATTCACAAAAAAAAAAAAAAAAAAAAAAAAAAAAAAAAAAAAAAACAGAGAAACCAACCAACTTGAGAACCTCCTCCTTTTTGAAGTCGGTTAAAAATCTAGATTATTCTTCTAAGCTTTTGCTATTTTGTGAATTTAATATAAAAATAACAAAATCCAAAATTAGATATTCGTTTAGCGCAGGATATATCTGATACTTAAGTATAAATCTTATGTTTGAACGATGAATATTATAGGCTGTAGGTATGATGACCTTAAAAAAATTTGTTAAAACGACTGCAGACAAAGCGCAGAGACTGCAGAGATATGAACAGTTTACTTTTTTTTTGATAAAGTAGGCAACTCTAGCAAAAAAATTCCAAAAGTATTTTATTTTTTATTAATAATCGCTTTTCAATTGCTTTATAACGATACTTCATTTACAAAAATAGGGGTAACAAATGACAGAGGTATGTTTTATTGAAAATGACTCCATTTTCAAGATTTCATCAAAAATTGCTATCTCCATAACTTTAGAAAAAATTGCGTCATAAAAAAATAACTTCTATTCTTGTAAGTGGAAAAGGAGCATGAGGTTAATTTTGGGAAAAAAAAATTTACTTAGGCTTGGAATGGCCGGCATAAGTTCAGCATAAGTAAATTATTAAAATAATTAAACCAAATATAAAAAAAATATAAAACCAAAACAAATTTCGTTTAGTTGAAAAACGAAACTATCATAAAATAAAAATGCATTTAAAGTTAATTGAAAAATATGATCTTATATGTTCTTTCTAACATAAAGTTTGCATTTTCGATACATTAAAAACCGTAAAACATTTGAATATACGGCAGGAATCTGAGCGGAGCTCGGTCGCCCAGGTACTATCCAGTATAACCGATTTATATGCAGGAATACTTCCATTTCCTAGAGAGTACTTTTATTATAACATCTATACTGAGTGAGAAATACTTCAATATAACTTCGGATCAGTTTTCTTCTCAATATAACGTAACGTAGTCATATCAAAAGCTAGTTTAGTTTACCTGAAAGTAAAACAAATATTTAATCAACTATTTATATTGTTTATACTTATATGCTATAAGCTGTGGTTTTTATCTGCATCTGCTTCAATGACGCTGATATTTGTTTGTTGTACTCGTTGCTGTCTCCTTAGTGCTGGGTGCTCTTGTCTTTCTAACATAGTCAAATGCATTCTTATATATTTAACCAACTCATTTTACTTCACTTCCCTCCATACTTTTCATTCCCTTCTACCATTGTGCATTATCTACATTCCCGAGTTCAGTTTGATTTTTGCAATTTTCCGCTTCTCTTGCATTCGCTGACATTTTCAGTTCAACATAGCTAGCTGCTTAATGATGCCCATTGTGTTTGTTCATTCTCGTTGTTGTCCTTATTATCCTTACAGCAGTAAAGAAGCATTGAATTCTTGTTATTAAAAATTTCAACAATTTTATGATAATTAAAATAATAATTAATGCATGTGAACGTTTGTAGTTCACAAAATTTGTGAGCGTTTGAACAGAAAAATAAAATGAATGAATGTTTGATTATTCTGCTTTATTGTTCGTATAGATCAAGAAAAAGCAATTATATTGGCATGCACCATAAATTAGAAAAACGTTATATGCTGCTGGCACATTGTTTAATGTGTATGTGTGTATGTATATTTGTCTATTTCTGTCATTCATAATTAAAGTTTGATATTTCTCTGTTCTACAACTAATGAATATTTATTTCTTTTGTTTTGTAGCTGCTTCTCACACTTGACTCTATCGCCTTAATTTTCGCTATTTTTGCTCACATTATTATTGTCCATTAGGCACTCCTCAACAGCTGCGCCCCTGCATTATCCTGCGTTGTAAAGAGGATCAGCATTAGCCTTTTTGCTTTTTGTTTCTGTGTTTGCAATCAAATCAAAACTGAACAAAAGCATCCTTTCACTGTTTCAATTCAATTTATTGTTATTGTTGTTGTAATGAAGAAATGTTATATTTATGTTGTGTTAAGCTGCTGCTGCTGTTCTATTTTTTTATAGTATACATAGTATACTATATATATTTTTTTAATGGTTTCCTTGTTCTTTTGGTCTATATATAAATTTTGTTTTGCTCAGTAAAATTGCGTGACTGACATATAAAGCGCAGCATTAAGAGCACTATAAAAAGAGTGTGTATGTGTATGTGTATGTGTATGTTATTGTTTTGTCTGTGTGCGTGCGTTGAGTTAACATTATATGTTGTTAGCAATAAAGCAAAATAATGTGTTGCTTCTACGTTTTAATGATAAGACAGGCCAAGAAGAAGATGACAAGAGTTTTTTTTTTTTCAAATTTGGCAACAAAATTAAAGATATACGAACGAAGAGAGTTTCATAAAATACAAAAGGATTTATCATGTGATCAGTACAAAGCCAGCAGCAGCACGCTCAATTAGCTGATTACATTTAATCGATTTATTACCAATTGATAACCAATTGAATGCATGTCGCTGGTGCGATTCCTTGGCTTTTTTTAACAATTTATAAATTTATGAAAATATGAAAATATCAAAACTTGTTTACTTATGCCATGTTAACACAGAGAATTTAGTTTGCGTTTCCAGGACAATGTTGCGTTTTGCCCTTAAACTCAATTTAAACGCTGGCGTTTCCTGTACAATTTTGCAGGAGAAAACGCAACTAAACTCAAATTGCTTTCTACGTTTACCAAAACTCAATTTGATACATGGGGCATTCCACGAAAAGCGGTATATTTTAGCAAAAAAAAAAAGCAAAATTTCTAATTTTTAACAACAGGGTAGTGAACCTACATGAGTTAAGTCCCTTATGGTACAACATATTTTTTCTGGCTCATCACTGCAATGATAAATATATATATATATACTTATAATATCGTCAAAAAAAACAATGCTAAAAATTAACTCAAAGTTTTTCTCAATTTTTCCTTTTATATACATAACTAATTGTTATGTTATTGATTTTATTCAATACCGCATATCGTGTTGTTACTATCACAACCTTCATTTCTCTAAGGAATAGTTCCATTTGAGTAAAATCGATAACATTATAATTGGTAAATCGATGTCGTGTACGTCACGCTTAAAAGTTATATATTGTCATCACTAGAGTAAGAGTGAAGGTGGAATTTTTTCACATCACTGCTAAACAGACAAAGTGTCAATAATTGTAAAACAACTGAATCTCCAGCCTTTTTAATTTTTAATGTATTTAAAATTAGCAGTTACTTGTTTGTCGCGTACGTCACATAGTTAATGGAAGTTTTTGCATAAGGACAATATGGAAAAACAACAAAAGTTTCAGAATAAAGTACTATCAGTTCTAGATGAATTATAAACGCAAATTTTAAAAATGGTATTCGGTTTTCATTATCAGTTCGAACTTAGGAGTTATAGGCAAAAATCTGAAAACTTGTCCCTTTTTCAATAATTGCACTATATCTTTTAAATGCGGGGACGGATTTCGATCGTATTTAAATTTTTTATATTTAAAATATAAGTTATTTAAATTTGTGAACCCAAAGTTGAATTATCTTTTTTAGTTTGCGAAATATGTCCCTTCAAAGCTGAAAAATATTAAAACTTTAACATATTTTGAGACTGTAACTTTTTATCCTCTATTAAATTTTCAAAATTGTTTTTTATATGGTGTAAAACTCTTTATAAAAACTTTACAGAAAACTTTTTGTCAAAAATATATATTTTTTATCTCAATCTTTAGTTTTAGAGATATTTTGAAAAATGTATCAATGTACCAAATAGCTATCCTTGAAACAATATAAACCAACTTACAGAGTTTTTCTAATAGTGACACGCCCCCATGTGAGTCCCACCAACTTTCTTAATCGTGATTTGTAATAATTCTACCCACACCTTCACCGAATTTCAGGACCTTAGTATGAATATTAATATAAAAAAAAATTTTTTAAAAGTGCCACGCCCTATGTATAATTCATCCCACTTTTTCGTCGTGCGTTTTACTGAATCTCCCTACCCCTATATAATTTCAATTTCAGTACCCTAGTGTCAATATTAACCGAGATACAGAGTTTTTGTAATAGTGACACGCCACTGGTCGTGGTGACCGTGGCATGCAGGTTAAGTGTGTGGCTTAGCATGCTCGGAGCCCGGGTTCGATCCCCAGCCGCGGCGAAAAGTTTTTTCAATATAAAATTTTTCTGATCGGTCACCACCTCTCTGCAGACAATGGCAAACCTCAGAGAGTAAATAATGCCATGTAAAGCTTCTTGAGAACATGAGCCGTTCGGAGTCGGCATAAAACATGTAGGTCCAGTTCTCGGTCTATTGTGTGCAAACATTTAATAGCACACACAACACAATTGATCATAAGAAGCTCGGTCAAAGTCCTTTCAAGGGCTGAAATGGCCAATTTGTTTTTTTTTTTTTTTGTTTTGACACGCCACTGAGAAATCCCCATGGATGTCTATGCAACCCATCACAGACATATAAATTTTCACATTCTGCAGTACATTGGAGACGAAATTCACACTCAAGAATACAGCATGGATGCCGAAACACCAATATTCAAAGTAAAAAACACCAATAAAATAGTTTAAATTCGTACGTGTCGCTTACGTCACACAGTATGTCGTGTACGTCACGCTTGCTTTTCATACATTTTCACATTTTTCTTAAGTTTAATTTCCAAATTTGACTTTGTATAGTTATCTTCAAAATGCATATTTTTATTATTATATCCATATTTTATTTTTGCATTTACGGTTTAGCTGAATTTTCGTGATAAATCGTTATAACATTAAAACTGGTTCATTCATTGTCGGGTACGTCACCCAACGTTTGATCGTTTTTTTTTTTCTTTTAACCATCAAGAGAAATTTGCTTAAACTTATTTCTAAAAGTGTAAGAGGTCTTAAATTATTAAAATAATGCAAAAGAATAATGAATAATTACTTGAATTTTTAGCAAGCTCCTTTGAAACATAGCAAAAGTCGTACAAATGTCGTGTACGTCACGATGGAATGCCCCACATGCCTAAAAGTATGCTAGTGTTTGATAAAAACATTCGTTCAGTTAAATTTTAGCTGTGTTCGATTCGATTGAACGAGTAAGAATGCCAACAACAGCTGATTCTCAATTGTACAAGTTTCTATTTGTATTTTATAATTAACAAAAATAAGCCAAAAAACAAATAAAAGAACTTGGGAAAGTTTAGAAGATGAGGGTTTCTCATCAGTCAGTCAGTATGGGCCATAAAAAGCTGAGTTTTGAGCGAAATTCCAAAAATTGGCGATCATTTCAATCCACCGTAAATTCAATTATGCCGACGCATCTCTGTGTGAACAGCTGTATTTAAACTCAAACGAAACGCAAACTAAACTCTCTGTGTGAACATGGCTTTAGACTTTAATCTTTTTTTAAAAATTTAACATAGCTATTTTTAGGTAAAAGTTATATATTTTTTTTATTGAAGAATTCAAAATTACTTCAATCACTTCATTTGACCGAAATTTAATTTTTCATTTCTCAAATAAAATTCAAAATAATTGATTTAAGTCCCAATAAAAACACGACTTAAGACGAGGATCCGTTTCAAACCCGTTACGAAACTGTCATAACAATTGTCAGAACATAAATCTGTGTCGACAAGGAACAACCGCTTAAGTCGAGTTTGGACAAAATGAGCTTTTAACTTTCATTGCTTTTTTTCGCAACGAAATACATTAGTACGCAAATTTTTTGGATGTACCTTGAAAATAAAATGTTTGAGCCCATCAAACCTTAACAACAAAAGTCAGGGTACCATTTTATAAGGGAGTAATTTTCATCTGAAAAATGGTCTTCTAAAATTTTGAAAATGAGTTTAGTTAATATTCCTTGTCGACACAGATATATTTTTTAAGGTATTTTTTAAGTTTCTGTTGTTTAAATTTTGAAAGAACACCACCTCTCCGTTTTGCAGAATAAAATTGTTGACCTTTGATCTGCCTTAGATCGGCTTTCACATAAGTTTCATAATCCATTACAACGCAAGGAAATTTTTGCAACACTTTATCGTATAATTTGTGAGCTCGGCTTTTAGCGACTTTATGTTTTTTTTTGTCAGTGCGGTTAGGAGCAGCATTGACTTTGTTGGACACTCCAACTTTTCTAGCCACTTCTCTGATGGATAGGTTAGGATTTCGCTCGAAACCAAGTTTTATAGCTTTGGCCTTTTCCTTAAATACAAACCCACGTTTTCGGCCACTTCCATGTCGTCGTTTTATTGAGCCAGTCTCAGCAAATGTCCTCAATGCATAAGTAACCCTCTATTTTGAAATATCATTATGTGACATGTGGTAAAATTAATTTTCGTAAGTCTTCTTTATTAGAGCACATGTTGACAACAAATCGTGCTACGAAAAAAAGTTCAAATGCAGTAAGAGAAAGAAGAGTTTAAGCTTTAACTAAAGTGTAATATCAAAATTATACCGTTACTTTTACGGACTAGAGAGTAATTTGTGTGTGATTCATTTTTTTCGTGTACATGCCTTATCACAACTATAAATGCGATTATCTCGAAACCACTTTTTCGAGATTGGTTGTAATAAAAATTTATTGAAAAATTATCCCAATTAAATAATTTTTGCATCACATATTTAGAACAGCAGTCATTCTCGTCGGTAACTCTAAAAACAACGGAATTATACATATTTTATGCCCTAAAAAATACCCGTTTTTATAAATTTTTACTTTTGAATGTTATAGTTTCGTTAATTGTTGAACGAACCTCTTTATTTTGGTACCGATGATAACGACATTTATTCTTTACATATTCCCGTTTTGGTTTCTATATTAAAACTAGTATAGAAGCCTGTCAAACGACGGGTCGTATTCAAAATAATTAAGTAGCAGACGATATGACATTTTTCATTCACCTCAAATGTTATGTTGTTCCAGTCAATGTGTCCTTACTGATAAATATTAAATAAATTTTGTGTGCCTACTTTTAGGCTAACAATGTTTTCATATAAAAAGCACTGTAATAGTGATAGTGAAACAGGCTGAACTTTTAAAAACCATAGCAAGCAATAACAACTTTTACAGTTTGAGCGATTAGAGCACGGAACAGGACGCTTGTCTGTTATATATTAAGATGAAGCACAATTATTTGATTACAACCAGGTAAACCCTTTTTTTTGTTGGTCTACTTTCACATGATTTACAAAAACAACAACAACAACAACAACAATATTTCTTTAAAAAATTAAGTTTGATATTTTTCCTAATCAATATAAAAGACCATTTGTTGAAATCTTTAATAACTTTTGTAAAATTTAATTTTCAGCGAGGCATTACATTTTGTGTCACCAAGGTCAAATAAATGGTGGGTGGCCTAAATGCATCGTTTAAACAGTATGCTGTTTATTTTCCATAACTATAGAAATTTAATATTATAATTGTTTGCATATTTTTTTTTTTTTTTTTGTTCAACAACAATGAATTGCAAAAATTTTTAAATTCTACAAATGTGTTGGCAACTCATGCCTTGCTATAAATTTGAAAATCCTTGCCGTGCCACAAGATAAGATCCTCATTAAAGTAGAATTTTTGGCAAGCCCCAATTTTGAGTTGGCCAGCACCAAACCAAAGCAAATGGCGTTTGTAACGGCAGAAGGAATTTACGCTTGTCTCTTGTTGCTGCCTAACAAGTGGCCAACGATGAGTGGTCATTATTCTGAATGCAGCCAACTGTGAATTGACCGCAAGGATTTGTAAGGTCATCTTGTGTTTTGTTTGTGATTCGAGTGCTTTGTGCGTTGTTCGAGTCTTGGGTTTATTTCAATTAACCTACAATTAAATGGTTTCTTTGTATGAAACAGACAAAACTCGATTAAAATAGTGAATGTATGTGAAGGCAAAAACTTTTGTTAGTGTAATGAAACAAAGGATTTACAAAAGACAAAAGCAAGAACAGCCTTTAATTGTAGATGTGCAGGCATTTTGAAGGTAGATTTTAAGATATATATTGCTTAAAGTTTCGCTCTGATATAAGACTAAGTGCTTTTGCATTTTAAATAATAAATTATTTAAGCTTTGTACTTAAACTGCTTTGCTTATAAATCTCATCAGCTTTATTTATTACTTAAAGCTTTTAAACTCTTTTTTTATTGTTTATATGTTCTAACATTATTGCCCACAAATTCAAGCTACGAGCCCAGAAACGCTGGCTTTATGTTGCACTTATGGCGCAATTAGTAGTGTTCAATAATGCAGCGCACCAGCTTTCACGATATGGTGGCGCACAATTAAACAAGAATTAAATTGCAGCTAAAAACATAAAAAAAAAACTAAAATTCTAAAGTATGCCAGTGCGCTGTTTAGGTCCTTTGCAATTACCACATATGGTGCTGCCAAAAAGGTGCGCTGCTACATTTTTAAGCTCAACATAATTGCCGCATTAGCAAATTGCTTAAAATTCTAGCTAAGAATTATTTTTCACTCATTAAATTTTGCCACACACCTTAAGTGCTTTTTTTTTGTTTATTTTTTTTTCTTACCCGGCCAATTCAATGTTGGCAATTTAAGCCTGAATTTTCAGCTCGTAACTTAAATTGATTAATGAGTTGCATGCTTTGAGCATTCATCACGATATACACAAAGTGGCATTCACACACATACACAATTTACAGACTCTGTCTACACTACTTAAAACGAACAACTCACTGCCAGCACTTCTTTTATAGCCCATCGTAGTCGCCTCTTAGCTGCGACCACGCCCACAGCTAAGGCAGGCATTTATTAAATACATCATCAATCGCCGTACTTAAGTATATCCACAACGTTGAGCGCCGACGTTTATACTGCAATCGTTATTTTTTCATGTTTTTTTTTCTCTTTTTTCACTTCTATCTCAATCCGTAAAGTATGCAACGCTTCACTTAATATGTTAATTTCCTTTTGCAGGCAGCATATAATTATCCTTTAATTAACAAAATGCAAAGGATTTTAATTTCCCTTTTATTCTTTTGGTGCTCGCAGGTGCCAAGCTATACTCTGAGCTGGTTTGCCATACATATAAAATCGCTATCGTTGCACTGCAAGAAGGAAGCGATTTTGTAATATTAGCGGAAATTATTTTTGTGCCAGCATTGCGGCGTACAATTATGAGGTATTAGATGTGGTGAAAAAGGATACTGTGTATTAAATGAAATGGTAGCTGGTTGGCACGAAGCTTAACGCAACTCATTTTAAAATGTCTCAATTTGGTAAGTAAAACTGCTGAAACTGCTACTGAATTATATTAAATTTTTAACATACATACTATATAAGTTCTAATTTAGATTTATCCTTAATCCGAGGTGTTGAGAAAATTGCATGAAACGTAGTACACATAATCGAACGAATGCAATAATCTACAATATTCAGTATTTTTAGAATTCCCACACGGACACGTCTACCTCCCGCACAACGCTTAAACTAAGAAGTATATAAAGAGGTAGCTGTGGCATGCAGTTTAAGTGTGTGGCTTAATATGCTCGAAGCCCAAGTTCGATCCCCAGTCGCGGCGAAAAGTTTTTTAAATAAAAATTTTTTCTGATCGGTCACCACCTCTCTGCAGACAATGGCAAGACAATGGCAAACCTCAGAGAGTAAATATATGCCATGTAAAGCTTCTTGAGAACATGAACTTTAGCTGTTCGGAGTCAGCATAAAACATGTAGGTCCAGTGCTCGCTCAATTGTGTGCATACATTTAATAACACACACAACACAATTGATCATGAGAAGCTCGTCCCTTTCAAAGGCAAAAATGGCAAATTTAAAAAACCCACTGGGAAATGAGAGAAATCCTTAAAGTTTTGGAGGGTGATGATTCAGAGGAGGAGTTTGCACATTATAGTGAAGACGAATATGAATTTTAGCAAATATAGTACAACCCGAAGCCATGGTTCCACCGAAATGAAAAGTGTGAACATATATGTGCTGTTATGTGGTTGGATAATAGAACAGTTATTATTTCTTATTGTTGACGTCGTGTGAGTTTCCTACTAGCAGCTCTTGGTATTCCGTGACGAGATGCGCAGATCATTGCAACTTTTTTATGCTGTTTTTGCAATATCCTAGTTACCTACCTATCTTTTTTAGTTTCTGACCCCATGTGACGTTCAAACATTTAATAACACAATTGATCATAGGAAGCTCGGTTAAAGTCCTTTCAAGGGCTGAAATGGCCATTTGTTTTTTTTTTTATAAAGAGGTTATATATAAACTACAGCGATAAAATAAGCAAAAATAAAAAGGCGTCGTCCACCCTAAAACATCGCCCATCGAAAACTCTTTCAACAGGTTTATATTTAAATTACAGGGATAAAGCTTGATATGTTCGCAGTATTCATCAAAAGTTATATGTGTAGAAAAAAATATATGCCAACAAGCACGCTTAAGACCCATAAAACCCAAAGAAGTAAAACCTGTTTAAACTTTAACAAAAAATAAATTAATTTTAAAAAACAGTTCATTCTCATTAGCTGTAGTGTGTTCTAAATAAGGAAACTGCTATGTCCTTGCCATGAAATTATTTTAAAATAATTAATTAATTAAATAATTAATTATTTTAAAATAATTAATTAAAAAGTCAAAGTCAAGTCCAAGTCCAAGTCCAAGTCCAAGTCCAAGTCCAAGTCCAAGTCCAAGTCCAAGTCCAAGTCCAAGTCCAAGTCCAAGTCCAAGTCCAAGTCCAAGTCCAAGTCCAAGTCCAAGTCCAAGTCCAAGTCCAAGTCCAAGTCCAAGTCCAAGTCCAAGTCCAAGTCCAAGTCCAAGTCCAAGTCCAAGTCCAAGTCCAAGTCCAAGTCCAAGTCCAAGTCCAAGTCCAAGTCCAAGTCCAAGTCCAAGTCCAAGTCCAAGTCCAAGTCCAAGTCCAAGTCCAAGTCCAAGTCCAAGTCCAAGTCCAAGTCCAAGTCCAAGTCCAAGTCCAAGTCCAAGTCCAAGTCCAAGTCCAAGTCCAAGTCCAAGTCCAAGTCCAAGTCCAAGTCCAAGTCCAAGTCCAAGTCCAAGTCCAAGTCCAAGTCCAAGTCCAAGTCCAAGTCCAAGTCCAAGTCCAAGTCCAAGTCCAAGTCCAAGTCCAAGTCCAAGTCCAAGTCCAAGTCCAAGTCCAAGTCCAAGTCCAAGTCCAAGTCCAAGTCCAAGTCCAAGTCCAAGTCCAAGTCCAAGTCCAAGTCCAAGTCCAAGTCCAAGTCCAAGTCCAAGTCCAAGTCCAAGTCCAAGTCCAAGTCCAAGTCCAAGTCCAAGTCCAAGTCCAAGTCCAAGTCCAAGTCCAAGTCCAAGTCCAAGTCCAAGTCCAAGTCCAAGTCCAAGTCCAAGTCCAAGTCCAAGTCCAAGTCCAAGTCCAAGTCCAAGTCCAAGTCCAAGTCCAAGTCCAAGTCCAAGTCCAAGTCCAAGTCCAAGTCCAAGTCCAAGTCCAAGTCCAAGTCCAAGTCCAAGTCCAAGTCCAAGTCCAAGTCCAAGTCCAAGTCCAAGTCCAAGTCCAAGTCCAAGTCCAAGTCCAAGTCCAAGTCCAAGTCCAAGTCCAAGTCCAAGTCCAAGTCCAAGTCCAAGTCCAAGTCCAAGTCCAAGTCCAAGTCCAAGTCCAAGTCCAAGTCCAAGTCCAAGTCCAAGTCCAAGTCCAAGTCCAAGTCCAAGTCCAAGTCCAAGTCCAAGTCCAAGTCCAAGTCCAAGTCCAAGTCCAAGTCCAAGTCCAAGTCCAAGTCCAAGTCCAAGTCCAAGTCCAAGTCCAAGTCCAAGTCCAAGTCCAAGTCCAAGTCCAAGTCCAAGTCCAAGTCCAAGTCCAAGTCCAAGTCCAAGTCCAAGTCCAAGTCCAAGTCCAAGTCCAAGTCCAAGTCCAAGTCCAAGTCCAAGTCCAAGTCCAAGTCCAAGTCCAAGTCCAAGTCCAAGTCCAAGTCCAAGTCCAAGTCCAAGTCCAAGTCCAAGTCCAAGTCCAAGTCCAAGTCCAAGTCCAAGTCCAAGTCCAAGTCCAAGTCCAAGTCCAAGTCCAAGTCCAAGTCCAAGTCCAAGTCCAAGTCCAAGTCCAAGTCCAAGTCCAAGTCCAAGCCCAAGCCCAAGTCCAAGTCCAAGTCCAAGTCCAAGTCCAAGTCCAAGTCCAAGTCCAAGTCCAAGTCCAAGTCCAAGTCCAAGTCCAAGTCCAAGTCCAAGTCCAAGTCCAAGTCCAAGTCCAAGTCCAAGTCCAAGTCCAAGTCCAAGTTCAAGTCCAAGTCCAAGTCCAAGTCCAAGTCCAAGTCCAAGTCCAAGTCCAAGTCCAAGTCCAAGTCCAAGTCCAAGTCCAAGTCCAAGTCCAAGTCCAAGTCCAAGTCCAAGTCCAAGTCCAAGTTCAAGTCCAAGTCCAAGTCCAAGTCCAAGTCCAAGTCCAAGTCCAAGTCCAAGTCCAAGTCCAAGTCCAAGTCCAAGTCCAAGTCCAAGTCCAAGTCCAAGTCCAAGTCCAAGTCCAAGTCCAAGTCCAAGTCCAAGTCCAAGTCCAAGTCCAAGTCCAAGTCCAAGTCCAAGTCCAAGTCCAAGTCCAAGTCCAAGTCCAAGTCCAAGTCCAAGTCCAAGTCCAAGTCCAAGTCCAAGTCCAAGTCCAAGTCCAAGTCCAAGTCCAAGTCCAAGTCCAAGTCCAAGTCCAAGTCCAAGTCCAAGTCCAAGTCCAAGTCCAAGACCCGTTAACTGATCTCAATTTTAAACTTAGTTTAGCTTAAGCAAAGTTTAAAATTCCTTAACCTCAGTTTAACTTTTAACGTCGATACCTCATCTCATCTCAAAAAATCCAAGTTTAACTTGGTGAGTTTAAATTTAAACACAGAAATTCTAGGTTTAAAAAAATTTAAACTTAGATTTTGTCAAAAATTCTCGAGAACATTGGAAATATTCTCAATAATAAACAAAAAATAACCCTGCAAACATTTGGAAGACAATTAGAAGATTATATCATTTCGCGACGCGCTAGCGATTCGCCAAGGGATCTTTGGAAGATGGATCGCTTTTCGATCGCGAATGCGTGATTATCAAAAATTTTCAAAATCTTCCTTCGCTCATTCCGGCGATCGCTGGAAGATGGATCGCTTCTTGATCGGCTAAACGATGCATGCGCGATTGTCAAAAAATGTTCAAAATCTTCCTTCGCTCATTCCGGCGATCGTTGGAAGATGGATCGCGTTTCGATTGCCCAAGGGATGAATGCGCGATTCAAAAAATTTTCAAAATCTTCCTTCGCTCATTCTGGCGATTGTTGGAAGATGGCTTTTTAAAAAGCTTTCTAAATCTATCAATGGAATATGGAGCAGGCTCTGAAAAATCGTTTAAAAAAATCAAAAAATTTAACTTGTAAGCAATTTCATGGAACTGCTTGTTCAAACTTGCAACAAATTGAAACGTTAACAACTTTGCAGTAAATCGCAGACGACCTCTAAAAGCGAGGTCTTGGCCACTTGACATGTCTTGTCAGCAAATCCCTTGAGACCCCTTCTGCCGATTCGTGAGCGAATTCCTTTCGAATCGCTTAATCCTCTTCTCGGCGATTTGTTGGCGAATCTTCCCGGCGAATCGCTAAAGACTCCTCTCGGCGAATCGTTCACGGCTCTTCCTAGCGAATTGCCTAAGCCTCATCTCGGCGATTCGTCAGCGAATCTTCTAGAGGAATCGCTTAAGACTCCTCTTGGCGATTCGTCGGCGAATCTTTCCGGCGAATCGCTTTTATGGCCTCAGCTGCTTACATTCGGCGATACCCGGAAGACTCTCAGAAGAGCTCACCGGCGATTGTTTTATCTTCCAAGCGATTCGTTGGGGATTCTCAGGCGATTGAAAATGTTTGCAGGGAAAAAATAAAAAATCATACTTCAAAAAAATTCAAAACAATAAACAAAAAAAAAATATTTTAAGTTTTGAAAAAAAAATATTCCAATGAAACTGACAATTTGCATTATTTTATCAAAAATTTTTGAAATATTTTGATGTTCTACGTTAAAGTTGAACAATTTTTACTACAGTGCCGCTCAAATATGTTTTTTAATCTCAGTTTAAATTTTTAAACAGAGTTTAAGTAAACTGCCGATAAAAATGAGGTAAGTTACGAAAATAATTTAAACTGAGTTTAAAATTTAAACTCTGTTTACGAAATCTGAGGTTAAGGAATTTAAACTTCGGAGATCAGTTAACGGGCCCAAGTCTTTTTAATGAAAACAATTTAATTTAATTAATTTTTAAAAAAAAAATTTTCTTACGAGAACGATTAACTTTTTAGTAATTTTGACAAAAAAAAATTTTTGTGAAAAATTACTTTTTAGTTTTTTTTATGAAAATATGCTTTACTTGAGAGCTGGAAAGTGAGCTAAGCATGGTGGGAAATGTCATACTCAGCAAATCAGAATTTAATAGTAATCAAATGAAATATCAAAAGTAAAAAGATTTTGCATGTGGAATTCTTTAACTGAACAAGTAACAGTTATCGAAATATAATCAACAAGAAAGGTAAATTGCGTAACACTTGCAAAGAATTGTCGATTTTTGTTCTCATTGGTCCGATCTATACTATTATATAACAGGAGACTCACGGCGTATTTGGTAACAAGTGTTCTCAATAACCGCTGATCCGATTTTTATAATTTTTTCACTATTCAATTGCTTTGATAAGCGAAATTACTTTAGGGTACTACGTTTTTATCAAAACTTTTTTTTAATTATTTAAGAATTTATGTATTTTTATCCATGCTAATGCTGTATAAACGCACAACAAACAGCAAAAAACCAATGCTTAAGCTCTTTCTGTGATCAAGCACGGTCGCCATGTTGTGTGGGGAGTTGCTTTCAGTTTAGTCTCTTGAACAGTGCTGCCAAATTTTTTTTTTCAGATGAAGTACATGTGTTTGCCTAAGGCCGCGTGCAAAGTAATCGCCGATTCAGACAGAAGCAGACAGGCGAGCTGAAATCTGTGTGAACAAACGTGGTACAAATATCTATCTATCTCACTTTTTCACACACTCTGCCTGCCTGCCTGACTGAATCGGCGTTTACTATGCACGCGGTCTAAGGCGTAGTAACGCGCGCCGGGTATTGCTAGTACTCTTATAAAAGCGACCACAGGGAATGTTGTCTGCACAATCAAAGTCCCATCAAGACAGCGCTAAATCTGAAAAACAAACATCAATAGCTATGTTTGGTTGTTGCGCTTTTAGGCTCAAAAGATTATTGTGCAGATGATGATTTTGTTAATGTAGTTGGAGATCAGCTTTAAATATCAATATTTCAAGAGCGCAATCTTTATTCGTCTTTATTCCAATTCCGCTCTTCTACTCAAACACAAGCACAATCACTACCACGAAGAATTAAAACTAAACACTACTAAAGAGAACAAAATAAAATGTTAGGGGTGTGCTGTTTGATAAAAAAAAATTATTTGCTTTCCCAATAGGCAATTAAACCAGCGCTCTTCATACGTAGGCCTGCATTGACTGCTTCTTTTGAAGACTAAACACATCCGTTCCTCGCTGCTCTTATGAGCACTTCTTGAAGGCCTTCCTTTTCTGCACAAAAGGCAGCACAACAAATTTGTTTTCCCTACAAAGACTGACTTTTCATATACTTCAGGGCAACTTTTTCGTTAAAAGTTAGAATATATATCAGTTTAAAAATATGACGCAATAATGGCCCTTCTTACTGCTATATCAAAGATTATAGATTGAAATTAATATAACTTAAAAAAACATAGGAGAGAAGATAAAATCATAGAATATATAAATAAATAGAAAAAGGTGTAAAAGAAAAAAATATTTTTTCAACACTTTTTGCTTACCACTACTTTTAGCCATTCTAAAGAAGTGCTTCTATCAGGCCTCTTTTGAGCTATCGGAGCGGAAGGCCTGCGAAATTTTCCCACTTCATATAAAAAAGAAAGTGTAATTGTATATGAGTGTGGCAGTACTACGAATTCCACAGGAAGGCCTGCTAGCAGCGATGTCATTGTCTACTGGGTTGTTGTGCTTTTTGATCGTGAACCAAAAACCGTACCGTAGGTAGCGAATGTTAATGTGACTGAACAACAACAGAAAAATTTATTAGTGCAAAATTTAAAAAAAAAGTTACCACACTAAAATTGTTTTTCAATTTTTCTTGTTTCGTTCGTGAGACCACAAATCTATTAGAAAAATAGTGAGATGCTGTGTACAAAAATAGTGGTGCAAAGTGTTTTTAAATGACACAAAGGGTAATCATGCAACATTGCATTTTAAATGGCTTACATTTTTATATGAAAAAAAAATTTTTCAAAATATTACCCTCAATAAAAAGCGAGAATAACTTTAAAAAAAACGTAACCTTAAAAAATATTTTTGGTATTTTGGTGTTAAGATACCCAAAAATCTATTAGAAAAAATAGTAAAATTGTTAAAAAAGGTCAATGAAAGCTCTTATAGGTTTGGTATCAACAGCTACTCACACATCACACATCTCTGGATTTCTTTCTTTCAAGTTCGAATAAATCTTAAACGGTGTCCAGCATTCGAAGTTTTTACCTCGCTTTATTTTATCCATAGGAGTTTTCAGCTGTCGCAACTGTTAAGCAAGTCACTGCGATAAAATAATCCAACACAGTGAAGTGAAATCTGAATTCCTTACCGGAAACATACAGGATGCTCATAAATTGTTGTTTTTTTCTCTCTCTCACATATAATGTTTGGTGCTTTGTCATACTATTTCGGTTCTCAGTGCCACTTGTGAATTGAGTGTTTTATGTCTATTGGTTTATGCGATTGCATGTCTGTGTGATTGCATACATATTGCTGCGTCTTTGCATTTGACTGGGAATATGTATGAGTAATTGAAATGGACGATTGAGAAATAAATCATATCGAAAAACAAATATAAAGTCAAAAATAAAGATAACTTTGGATAGCAGTGCAATCGAGCAAATGGCTAGAGTTGAAAGCAATATTCGAAATTAGCCATAAAATGACGCACGTAAAGTTCTATCCGACTGTCCAAAGGTCTATTTGACTACCTGTTCTACGGTTATTTCAATGCTTTAACAAGAATATTGGGCATAAAACAGTTTGTAGGGCATATGAAATCATTTGTGAAAATAAAAATACGAAAAAAATATCTCCAACTCATTTCCGTTTAATGTTTGGATTTGCATAGTCTGGCATGTGCTGCGTAGAAAGGAGTCATAGTCGCCAGTCATCTTGCCTCCAGTGTTTATGTGAGTGAGTCTCAAGTGCTGGGTTTTGTTTTTGAAATTCATGCAATTGGTTATGGCCTGCCCCAATGTTTTCCGCAGGCATTTGTTGTAAGTGAGTGGGTATGTGAGTGTGTGTGTGCGTGGGCACTCATAAAGCTATCTCGACTGCTGTTTCCGGAATGTGGCCCTAGGCTTGTCGCTCGACAAATCAATCAACATTCTTGTTGTTTTCAGATATGTTAATGATATAGAATCATTAGGATCGAAAGTCTCAAGTGCAGGATGTTATAGTTGTTGTTAATGTTATTCAGACGACATTATGATGAGTAGCTTTTATTGGCAATTCTTAGCAAAAGATTTTTGATTAAGAGAATTTCATATGATTGTAATTAAAAACAGAATTTAAAAGATTTTAAAATTTGTGTAAATATCATATACCATTTCATATACCAAATGTGCAATATATGCAAAACCTTTTACATTATTAAGTTTTAAAGGTTCAAATTATAAAATTATAAAATTATATAATTATAAAATTAAAAAATTATAAAATTATAAAATTATAAAATTATAAAATTATAAAATTATAAAATTATAAAATTATAAAATTATAAAATTATAAAATTATAAAATTATAAAATTATAAAATTATAAAATTATAAAATTATAAAATTATAAAATTATAAAATTATAAAATTATAAAATTATAAAATAATAAAATTATAAAATTATAAAATTATAAAATTATAAAATTATAAAATTATAAAATTATAAAATTATAAAATTATAAAATTATAAAATTATAAAATTATAAAATTATAAAATTATAAAATTATAAAATTATAAAATTATAAAATTATAAAATTATAAAATTATAAAATTATAAAATTATAAAATTATAAAATTATAAAATTATAAAATTATAAAATTATAAAATTATAAAATTATAAAATTATAAAATTATAAAATTATAAAATTATAAAATTATAAAATTATAAAATTATAAAATTATAAAATTATAAAATTATAAAATTATAAAATTATAAAATTATAAAATTATAAAATTATAAAATTATAAAATTATAAAATTATAAAATTATAAAATTATAAAATTATAAAATTATAAAATTATAAAATTATAAAATTATAAAATTATAAAATTATAAAATTATAAAATTATAAAATTATAAAATTATAAAATTATAAAATTATAAAATTATAAAATTATAAAATTATAAAATTATAAAATTATAAAATTATAAAATTATAAAATTATAAAATTATAAAATTATAAAATTATAAAATTATAAAATTATAAAATTATAAAATTATAAAATTATAAAATTATAAAATTATAAAATTATAAAATTATAAAATTATAAAATTATAAAATTATAAAATTATAAAATTATAAAATTATAAAATTATAAAATTATAAAATTATAAAATTATAAAATTATAAAATTATAAAATTATAAAATTATAAAATTATAAAATTATAAAATTATAAAATTATAAAATTATAAAATTATAAAATTATAAAATTATAAAATTATAAAATTATAAAATTATAAAATTATAAAATTATAAAATTATAAAATTATAAAATTATAAAATTATAAAATTATAAAATTATAAAATTATAAAATTATAAAATTATAAAATTATAAAATTATAAAATTATAAAATTATAAAATTATAAAATTATAAAATTATAAAATTATAAAATTATAAAATTATAAAATTATAAAATTATAAAATTATAAAATTATAAAATTATAAAATTATAAAATTATAAAATTATAAAATTATAAAATTATAAAATTATAAAATTATAAAATTATAAAATTATAAAATTATAAAATTATAAAATTATAAAATTATAAAATTATAAAATTATAAAATTATAAAATTATAAAATTATAAAATTATAAAATTATAAAATTATAAAATTATAAAATTATAAAATTATAAAATTATAAAATTATAAAATTATAAAATTATAAAATTATAAAATTATAAAATTATAAAATTATAAAATTATAAAATTATAAAATTATAAAATTATAAAATTATAAAATTATAAAATTATAAAATTATAAAATTATAAAATTATAAAATTATAAAATTATAAAATTATAAAATTATAAAATTATAAAATTATAAAATTATAAAATTATAAAATTATAAAATTATAAAATTATAAAATTATAAAATTATAAAATTATAAAATTATAAAATTATAAAATTATAAAATTATAAAATTATAAAATTATAAAATTATAAAATTATAAAATTATAAAATTATAAAATTATAAAATTATAAAATTATAAAATTATAAAATTATAAAATTATAAAATTATAAAATTATAAAATTATAAAATTAAAAAATTATAAAATTATAAAATAATAAAATTATAAAATTATAAGATTATAAGATTATAAAATTATAAAATTATAAAATTATAAAATTATAAAATTATAAAATTATAAAATTATAAAATTATAAAATTATAAAATTATAAAATTATAAAATTATAAAATTATAAAATTATAAAATTATAAAATTATAAAATTATAAAATTATAAAATTATAAAATTATAAAATTATAAAATTATAAAATTATAAAATTATAAAATTATAAAATTATAAAATTATAAAATTATAAAATTATAAAATTATAAAATTATAAAATTATAAAATTATAAAATTATAAAATTATAAAATTATAAAATTATAAAATTATAAAATTATAAAATTATAAAATTGTAAAATTATAAAATTATAAAATTATAAAATTACAAAATTATAAAATTATAAAATTATAAAATTATAAAACTATAAAATTATAAAATTATAATATTATAAAATTATAAAATTATAAAATTATAAAATTATAAAATTATAAAATTATAAAATTATAAAATTATAAAATTATAAAATTATAAAATTATAAAATTATAAAATTATAAAATTATAAAATTAAAAAATTATAAAATTATAAAATAATAAAATTATAAAATTATAAGATTATAAGATTATAAAATTATAAAATTATAAAATTATAAAATTATAAAATTATAAAATTATAAAATTATAAAATTATAAAATTATAAAATTATAAAATTATAAAATTATAAAATTATAAAATTATAAAATTATAAAATTATAAAATTATAAAATTATAAAATTATAAAATTATAAAATTATAAAATTATAAAATTATAAAATTATAAAATTATAAAATTATAAAATTATAAAATTATAAAATTATAAAATTATAAAATTATAAAATTATAAAATTATAAAATTATAAAATTATAAAATTATAAAATTATAAAATTATAAAATTATAAAATTATAAAATTATAAAATTATAAAATTATAAAATTATAAAATTATAAAATTATAAAATTATAAAAATATAAAATTATAAAATTATAAAATTATAAAATTATAAAATTATAAAATTATAAAATTATAAAATTATAAAATTATAAAATTATAAAATTATAAAATTATAAAATTATAAAATTATAAAATTATAAAATTATAAAATTATAAAATTATAAAATTATAAAAATTATAAAATTATAAAATTATAAAATTATAAAATTATAAAATTATAAAATATAAAATTATGAAATTATTAAATTATAAAATTATAAAATAATAAAATTATAAAATTATAAAATTATAAAATTATAAAATTATAAAATTATAAAATTATAAAATTATAAAATTATAAAATTATAAAATTATAAAATTATAAAATTATAAAATTATAAAATTATAAAATTATAAAATTATAAATTATAAAATTATAAAATTATAAAATTATAAAATTATAAAATTATAAAATTATAAAATTATAAAATTATAAAATTATAAAATTATAAAATTATAAATTTATAAAATTATAAAATTATAAAATTATAAAATTATAAAATTATAAAATTATAAAATTATAAAATTATAAAATTATAAAATTATAAAATTATAAAATTATAAAATTATAAAATTATAAAATTATAAAATTATAAAATTATAAAATTATAAAATTATAAAATTATTAAAATTATAAAATTATAAAATTATAAAATTATAAAATTATAAAATTATAAAATTATAAAATTATAAAATTATAAAATTATAAAATTATAAAATTATAAAATTATAAATTATAAAATTATAAAATTATAAAATTATAAATTATAAAATTATAAAATTATAAAATTATAAAATTATAAAAATTATAAAATTATAAAATTATAAAATTATAAAATTATAAAATTATAAAATTATAAATTATTAAATTATAAAATTATAAAATTATAAAATTATAAAATTATAAAATTATAAAATTTTAAAATTATAAAATTATAAAATTATAAAATTATAAAATTATAAAATTATAAAATTATAAAATTATAAAATTATAAAATTATAAAATTATAAAACTATAAAATTATAAAATTATAAAATTATAAAATTATAAAATTATAAAATTATAAAATTATAAAATTATAAAATTATAAAATTATAAAATTATAAAATTATAAAATTATAAAATTATAAAATTATAAAATTATAAAATTATAAAATTATAAAATTATAAAATTATAAAATTATAAAATTATAAAATTATAAAATTATAAATTATAAATTATAAAATTATAAAATATAAAATTATAAAATTATAAAATTATAAAATTATAAAATTAAAAAATTATAAAATTATAAAATAATAAAATTATAAATTATAAGATTATAAGATTATAAAATTATAAAATTATAAATTATAAAATTATAAAATTATAAAATTATAAAATTATAAAATTATAAAATTATAAAATTATAAAATTATAAAATTATAAAATTTTAAAATTATAAAATTATAAAATTATAAAATTATAAAATTATAAAATTATAAAATTATAAAATATAAAATTATAAAATTATAAAATTATAAAATTATAAAATTATAAAATTATAAAATTATAAAATTATAAAATTATAAAATTATAAAATTATAAAATTATAAAATTATAAAATTATAAAATTATAAAATTATAAAATTATAAAATTATAAAATTATAAAATTATAAAATTATAAAATTATAAAATTATAAAAATATAAAATTATAAAATTATAAAATTATAAAATTATAAAATTATAAAATTATAAAATTATAAAATTATAAAATTAATAAAATTATAAAATTATAAAATTATAAAATTATTAAAATTATAAAATTATAAAATTATAAAATTATAAAATTATAAAATTATAAAAATAATAAAATTATAAAATTATAAAATTATAAAATTATAAAATTATAAAATTATAAAATTATAAAATTATAAAATTATAAAATTATGAAATTATTAAATTATAAAATTATAAAATAATAAAATTATAAAATTATAAAAATTATAAAATATAAATTATAAAATTATAAAATTATAAAATTATAAAATTATAAAATTATAAAATTATAAAATTATAAAATTATAAAATTATAAAATTATAAAATTATAAAATTATAAAATTATAAAATTATAAAATTATAAAATTATAAAATTATAAAATTATAAAATTATAAAATTATAAAATTATAAAATTATAAAATTATAAATTTATAAAATTATAAAATTATAAAATTATAAAATTATAAAATTATAAAATTATAAAATTATAAAATTATAAAATTATAAATTATAAAATTATAAAATTATAAAATTATAAAATTATAAAATTATAAAATTATAAAATTATAAAATTATAAAATTATAAAATTATAAAATTATAAAATTATAAAATTATAAAATTATAAAATTATAAAATTATAAAATTATAAAATTATAAAATTATAAAATTATAAAATTATAAAATTATAAAAATTATAAAATTATAAAATTATAAAATTATAAAATTATAAATTATAAAATTATAAAATTATAAAATTATAAAATTATAAAATTATAAAATTATAAAATTATAAAATTATAAAATTATAAAATTATAAAATTATAAAATTATAAAATTATAAAATTATAAAATTATAAAATTATAAAATTATAAAATTATAAAATTATAAAATTATAAAATTATAAAATTATAAAATTATAAAATTATAAAATTATAAAATTAAAAATTATAAAATTATAAATAATAAAATTATAAAATTATAAGATATAAGATTAAAAATTATAAAATTATAAAATTAATAAAATTATAAAATTATAAAATTATAAAATTATAAAATTATAAAATTATAAAATTATAAAATTAAAAATTATAAAATTATAAATTATAAAATTATAAAATTATAAAATTATAAAATTATAAAATTATAAAATTATAAAATTATAAATTATAAAATTATAAAATTATAAAATTATAAAATTAATTAAAATTATAAAATTATATAATTATAAAATTATAAAATTATAAAATTATAAAATTATAAAATTATAAATTATAAATTATAAAATTGTAAAATTATAAAATTATAAAATTATAAAATTACAAAATTATAAAATTATAAAATTATAAAACTATAAAATTATAAAATTATAATATTATAAACTTATAAAATTATAAAATTATAAAATTATAAAATTATAAAATTATAAAATTATAAAATTATAAAATATAAAATTATAAAATTATAAAATTATAAAATTATAAAATTATAAATTATTAAAATTATAAAATTATAAAATTATAAAATTATAAAATTATAAAATTATAAAATTATAAAATTATAAAATTATAAAATTATAAATTATAAAATTATAAAATTATAAAATTATAAAATTATAAAATTATAAAATTATAAAATTATAAAATTATAAAATTATAAAATTATAAAATTATAAAATTATAAAATTATAAAATTATAAAATTATAAAATTATAAAATTATAAAATTATAAAATTATAAAATTATAAAATTATAAAATTATAAAATTATAAAATTATAAAATTATAAAATTATAAAATTATAAAATTATAAAATTATAAAATTATAAAATTATAAAATTATAAAATTATAAAATTATAAAATTATAAAATTATAAAATTATAAAATTATAAAATTATAAAATTATAAAATTATAAAATTATAAAATTATAAAATTATAAAATTATAAAATTATAAAATTATAAAATTATAAAATTATAAAATTATAAAATTATAAAATTATAAAATTATAAAATTATAAAATTATAAAATTATAAAATTATAAAATTATAAAATTATAAAATTATAAAATTATAAAATTATAAAATTATAAAATTATAAAATTATAAAATTATAAAATTATAAAATTATAAAATTATAAAATTATAAAATTATAAAATTATAAAATTATAAAATTATAAAATTATAAAATTATAAAATTATAAAATTATAAAATTATAAAATTATAAAATTATAAAATTATAAAATTATAAAATTATAAAATTATAAAATTATAAAATTATAAAATTATAAAATTATTAAATTATAAAATTATAAAATTATAAAATTATAAAATTATAAAATTATAAAATTTTAAAATTATAAAATTATAAAATTATAAAATTATAAAATTATAAAATTATAAAATTATAAAATTATAAAATTATAAAATTATAAAATTATAAAATTATAAAATTATAAAACTATAAAATTATAAAATTATAAAATTATAAAATTATAAAATTATAAAATTATAAAATTATAAAATTATAAAATTATAAAATTATAAAATTATAAAATTATAAAATTATAAAATTATAAAATTATAAAATTATAAAATTATAAAATTATAAAATTATAAAATTATAAAATTATAAAACTATACAATTATAAAGTTATGAAAAATAATGAAAAAACCGAAAAATTAAACTATGGTTAGTAACACGGGAACAGTTTTATATCATCCTTTAGCTGAGTACAGTTTATACGGTATGAAAAAAGAACACCACTTTCCCAATATGACTTGCTCACTCATACTTATGAATGCATGCATACAAATAAACGCAGTCAGTGATTGTACCATTTTTCCCTGCCTGGTAATATATCAAATTTTATTTTTTTTTTCTTTATTTTTTCTGGACATGCTGCCCGATCTGGTGAACTGTATAGAAGCGCACACACATGCACATATGTATTCGCATTTATGCCTTCAAATAAATCTTAAAATATTTGTACCGCTTGCCTCAAACAAACACACAAACTCAATGCCATCAACTGACCATCGAACATACAGCAATATGATACACAAAGATCTACACCAGCAACAACAACAGCAACATTAACGCTGTGAGAGTGAAGCAAAAAAATTTTGTTGGAATTTTTTGATTAAAAGTTCATCGAAGCCGCTGAAAATTCAAGCGTATCCAAACTTCACTTTCCTTCCAAGCTGTTGCTTACTGCATCTCTATCTCGTTCTCTCTCTGTCTCTTTTTCTCTTTCCGATGTTTTGATATGCAAAGCAAACCGACCTGCTGGTAAAGGACTGTCTTATATGATAGTGTAATGCAGAATTGTAAGCAGCATGTGAAATAAATCACGACTTTGTTTGTATTCATCTTAAATTCAGATAAGAAATGTGTTTTATTCAAAAGTATTATTATGTATTTAAATACTAGAAGTAGATTATTTCATGTTCGGCCGTGAAGTGAATTTGTTAGCCTTATTTTTTATATATTTTAACATTTTGTGTCTTTTTCCTTCTTTGCGTTGTCTACAGTAAACCTACTCCGGTTTTCACTTACCATGTAAGTCATATGTTATGAGTGTTTGTGAAACTGTCTTAATAAATGTAGTTGCGACTTATGAACAGTTGTTGTAGATCTGCTAGCAAGTTACATTGTATTTAAGTTTAAGTTTTTGCATGCTTCCATTTACCACTTGGTATCTATTCAAATCTGGTCGACATATTATGTGTGTGTGTGTGTGAGTGTGTGGAGTTTTTTGTGGCACAACTACGCTTCGTTTGACAGCCAAGCAAATAAATCTTTCTGCAATATTTCAAAAATAAAATAATAACGGAACGAATTTTACACTGATATTTGACAGCGGAATTAGACTTCAGGGCAGCCGCTGTGCTCTGTTTTGCTTTAAAACTGAAGCTCTTTAAATATACGTAAGGCCAAAATAGTGACTTTTTTTTTTGGTTTTTTCCTTCCCAAACATATAAATTAAATGATGAAATAAACTTGTTCATGAAAGAGTGCTGCCTTTAGATACTGGTATTTTGATTATATTTTAAAAAGTTTTTAATTTACGAGCGATAAATAAAAAAAAGAAAACTCCTACGTGGATAGCCAACATGATTCGGTGTAGGGGCTAAGGTACAAGAACTTAGTGGGCTATGATGACTGAAACTTCTGGAACTTCTATCAGCACAAACGTCCGCAGTTAAGTCAATAAATAAACTACTTTTTAAGCTTTAAACACCTTTTTATCAAAAGTGCAGTTTGCAACCGATGGTCACCATTACTCGAAAACTATTCCAATGATCGTTATCAAATTTTTGTTCACTTGTAAAGCAAATACCATTGCTACTTTTAATAGTTCGATTTTTATTTTAGAGAAATAGTCTTTAATTTAAAATAAAAAATTAATAAATTTTACTCTATAAAATCGGCTTTGTAACTACCAAAAGTAACTACTAAAAGCTCAAAAAGTTCAAGAGAAACAAAAATTATTATTATATTTGTTTTCTGAATGAAGAAGCTCTGAAAAATCGTGTCCACCATTACTCGAAATCAATTTCAATCCTGTTTGAGGACAAGTCTCAGAGCATGTCAGTAAAACCTTCTTCGTCCAACGAGGAGGGTATGACCGAAGGACCAGAATGAGGTCACTAAAACTAAATAATACAATACAATACAGACCGTCTCAAAATGCCAACAAGATGCAGCTCTCAGAAGCATCAGATATGCGGTCTTTAAACGCTCAACCAGGCCATAAAGCCTCGTCGACAAAAAAAGCTAGTAGCAGCCCCGGCTAAAATGCGACACCCATCGGTAAGTCGTCTTTGAAGTAGGCGGAGGGTATTATAGGAGAAGCACCTTCTCCCCAAAAACCGATTGTCGCAAAACAACAAATATCTATAGAGAAGGTCCCTCAGTTGGTGGTTAAACAATTTTGTGACAGCACAGCCGCTCCTAAGCTTATCAGTGAAGTTTCGCAGTAATCGATAAAAACGATCCAAACGGTAGAAAAATTGTAGTCAAAATGGCTACTATCTACATTTCTATAATGAAGCAGTCGCCCGGAAAGGGCCCTTCCTATCGTGACAGTGAATAGTATCAGGACCATGTGATGCTGATCGCCTGCGCCGACTAGAGATCAGTAAATCTCTATAAGATCACGATCTCCAGGATAGTGGAGGTATGGGTGGGTGTAAAATCAAGGTTGTTGATTGGGATAAGAACCCTAGCCAGTCAAAATCGAGTTCCCGGACCCATGTCGAACCTTCTGAGCCTTGAAAACTTCTGGAGTTGATTTGGTTTTGAAACCGTGATCTACTTATAGATAACTGGAAGGTGACAAGGGTGGAAGAGTCAAAGGGGGACTTCAAATCATTTTATTATCATAAAGAGGTTATGTAGTACACTATGGTTTCACCTTCTCAAAAATATGCGGTGTTTTTGGAGGAAGAACAGGCCTCTGAAACAATTAACAACAACTTATCTCCTCAATACTGCACTTCTGGACCAGACGACGCTAGCTGCGATACGGAACTGGCACAGTCATTTCGGTTGTCCACTTTTGAGGATGACCTCCTGACATCGAACATGAGTCGAACATGATTGTCGTAGAGGTCAGTCTTCTACTACCAGCGCTACTATTTATTTACTGCCTCGTTAAAGGTGGAGAACATATTGTCCAGATCCAGGAGCCGTGGCTAGTTTGCGGCCTGGTATGCAGATTCAGGATTCCAACATATTCGCTTGTAAACACCAGACCACAAGGTTAATCAACGGTGTGTATACTTATAAGCAATCATTTGAGTGCTTTAACTCTCTAATTTCAGTAAAAAGGAGACTGTGGTCATAAGCGTTGAGATGGAACAAAACAGTTTGTGGGTCACATCACTGTCCCTGGCCTTATATCACAAAGTTCTCCCAGAAAACAATAGTCTAGACCTGGTTTCCACAGCGGTAGCACAAGACAAAGACCTGATAATCGGGCCCGATGCTAATGCTAATCATTTGACCTTGGGAAACTCAGACATCAACAAAAGGGATGAGCCTCCTGTCGTTTGCATCTTTACAACTAAACTTAATTTATTTATAGTAACAAGCAGGAAGACTAAGACATTCCTTTTGCCTCTGAACATATCGCACACTAAAAACAAAACAGTCACAACTCAAAAAACATGACTTTTCAGGATAAGCGAAAAATAAAACCCTTTGGTTGAAACTGGAGAAGAAAAGCAATTTTCATTTGAACACACAAATTTCATTCTTCCAGTTAATGAAGAAAATAATGAAAAAGTTAGTGAGATATTTGTTTTGTGAATGGATTTATAACAAAAAGACGATATAAAAAATTTCGAGTTGTGACTGTTTTGTATTTAGTGTGCGATATATCAAATAGAATAAAGAACTGGAGAGTTTTAAAAGAACACTCCACTCCTTTTCAGATCATAGGTATTTTATTTTTGGCCTAGAAGACTATTATCCGAGATCATGTAGATTCCGCAATCTTAAACAAGTCAACTAGGTTCTCTACTAAGAAACATCAAAAACAGAACTCAGAATTGGAACCATATCTTCCTGTAAAAATCCTTAGACGATCTAGTAGATAGTCTCACTGCATCAATGAATAAAGCTCTTGGCACCACGTGTCTGCTGAAAACACCAAAAGTGAAGAAAAAGCCTCCAAGGTGGGACACTAAGCTATGCGAGCTCTGAAAAAGGAGTCAAAAATTGCTATAAAATGGCTCTAAAAGAATACATGAAAGAATTACGAAAAGTACATTAACAATCTTGGAGAACCTTCTGTGAAGAAATATCACAAGACTCTGAGGCATCAAGACTTCTCACAATCTTAAGCCTTAAGCCAGACATTCTGAATCTCTTTATATCTTAGTCGAAACTCACTTCCCAGACTGTTAAAAGATAGGGAATATTCCAATACAAGAAGAACATCTACACGCTGTTGACAACTCCTTAGATATTATAACAAAAGAGAGGCAATATAAAATGGGCAATATAAAGCTTGAAACCGTTAAAATCACCAGGACCAGACGGTATAGCCCCTATTGAAATTGAAAAATCTAACTATATCCTAAAACAATGGCTTTTGATGATCTACCTGAATCGCATCATCCCAAAATGCTGAAAATATGTGAAGGTAGGTTGAATAACTAAAGCAGGAAAAAGCACACAGATTAGCTCAAAAGACCTTAAACCAATCCGTCGCAAGAAAGATAGAAAACAAGATAGCGCAAAGAGAGCATAAAAAAAGTCACGAAATACCAAGATTTGCGTGTTTCATATTTGTGTGATTGTTTGTTTGCTTGATGATTGTGTGAGAACGAAATACAGCTGAACTTCGCAATCTGTTATTATCATTCTTCAATCAGTCACTCAACTTTCTTCAAAAATCTCTCGAGAGTCTAATAGATTCGAAAGGAATATTCATCAATGAGCGAATGAGAGCCTTCATCAATATATGTAGAAGGTGTCTTTAAAAACATCAAGACAGAAGGCATCATTTATGCACTGACTGAGCTTCTGTGAATGCTGTGCTGATAGAACTTTTATATCAAATGCTAGTAGACAAGATTATGAGCTCAAATCTGGAAACAGCATCCACGTTAAGATCTGTACCAAGGAAATTCTTTCGCCTCTACTTTGGAAACAAGCTATGAATGAACTTCTGGCTAAATTTGCTTAAACAGTCACGTAAATTAGGTTTCCAGCTGTAGCCTCAGTGTTGACCCAGATAAAACTGAGTTAGTGATCTTTACTAGACAACACAACTAACCCAAAAATCAGTCCTCCAAAACTGGGAAATATAAGACTTAATTTCTCAGATCAATCAAAATACATGGGTCTCATCATAGATAGGAAACTAAATTGGAAGCCTAGCCTGCTAGAGAGAGCTGAAAAAGCCAATATATGTAAAAAAACATAGTGGATGATCACAACCAAGTTTTATACACTGGCTCTATACAGCTGTCTTATGGGGCCTCGGTAGTCGAGTGGTAAGCGTGCTTGACTACCAGCCCAGAGGGTCTGGGTTTGAATCCCGGTCTAGCCATGATCCTACGATTTTAATTATACCGTATACCTGAAAGGTCAGTCCGGTATAGAAAAATATATATATTCTTGATCAGGGTCACCTCGAGTTTTCCACGTCCGTCCGTCCATCCGTCTGTCTGTCCGTCTGTGTGTTGTACGTACAGACAGACGGTACACATGGTCACACAGACCCAAGGATCTGCATTATTGAAAAATTTTTGAATCCGCCCACGGGCACGCCTACTTCTCCTACAACGCAAAAATTTAAAAATGCATAAATGAGCTCATAATTAACCAACAGCAATAAAATTAGGTAGGGATATATCTTATATCAAAACAAAAACGTCTTTGAAAAATTGATGTCATCCAAACATGGACACGCCCACCTCCCATACAACCCAAAAATTTAAAATTCAATAAATAAGCTTATGCTCAACCTACAGAGATAAAATTTGGTATGTGTGTATTTTATACCAAAACTAAGATGCATTCAAAAATTAGGCGTAGTCCCTCTAAGAACACGCCCACCTCCCATACAACCCACAATAGCGAAAATACTATGAAGGCATTAACATGTGAGCTACAGGAATAAAACTTGTAATTTTTATAAATTTTTGCAAATTTTTCGTAAAAATTTAATTGCATATTAAATACACCCATTTCTAATATTTATTATTGTATTTTGAATAAAAAAAGTTTAGGGTATTTCATAGTCAGACTAGACCGACTTTAAACTTTCTTTACTTGTTTTCATTAATTCTTTCCTCATTTCTTATCAACTGAAATTAAAAAATCATCAATATTTACGACTTTGGAAGTTGTAGTTGGTGGTAGAGATGTTTGTGGAATGTAATAACTCTAATTGACTGAGATAAAGTCCAGGGACCGTACCGGTTATGGTTTTTATCAAAAAAGTCAAATATTAACTGTTATTTTTTAACTTTAATTTTTTCCGACAAAAATAAAAGTTATTTTGTGCCTTATATTTTTTCGGGCAAACATAACAGTTACTTTGCACTTTTATTTTATCGGCCAAAAATAACAGTTATTTTGTGACTTTTATTTTTTCGGTCAAAAATATCAGCCAATTTGTATTTTTTCAAAGGCCATTTTACTGACTAAAAAACTATCGATACCATTAATTTGGTCTCAATGGTGATCATGTTTTACATATGGTATCAATAGTTTTTTTAATCGGACAAGCGGCCTTTAAAAAAACACAAATTGCCTGATATTTTTGACCGAAAAAATAAAAGTCACAATGGTAACCGTTATTTTTGTATAAAAAAATAAAATTCAAAAAATAACAGTTAATTTTTAACTTTTATACAATCAGTCGAAAATTTAAAAGGCTCTAAATATTCGTGAAGCTGAGGCCATATGTATCATAATGGTATATTTGAAAATGTCCTTCAACAATTTTTTCATTGTGTCTTTTTCATTCGAAAATTGTAAAATAACAGTTATTTTTGGTCCCTGATAAAGTTATAAGACTTGCCTCAGATTCAAATTAGCATGTTTTTTTTTTGTTTTTGTTTTTTTGGATTCGCCAAGGAAGTATGGAATCTTCATGGATACGTATGTTGATAAATACATCTCCTCATTTTCAAACCAAGGTAGACTTGACTGAATAGGTTTGACACCTGAAAGCTATGGTTCAAAGAATAAAAAAAAATTAGGCTGATATTGCTAAATGGTACTTCAGTTGGCCTGCACTGAACAAACAAACACACCTGAATATGCTTCGCAAACTATATCACGCAAAAGCTTTCCTTCTACAAAAAGTTTGATATATCCATTTCCTCCTTCAATAAATGGGATATTGGAAACTTTCCACCTACACAGAGGGAAAAACCTATGGACTCAATACATAAATTTATGTACTCATCGCATAGTTTTCTGCACACAAAAATTTTACATTTTTCATGTATTGAGTACATGTTGAAATCTTTATTGACTACATAATGCTTTCAAGCGGTTATGTAGTCAATAAAGAATTTTATGTACTCAACGCATAAATATGTGTCGTGAATTCATGGATGTATGTGGTGAGTACATGCTCACTGTATTCATCGCAAACTGTTACAAATAATTTTATGTAATGAGTAAAGATCTTATGTACGTATTACATAAATTATTGACTCAGTACATACATAATTTACTCATTACATATTTGGAGTACATAATTTTATGCAATAAGTACATACATTATTTACTCATTACATATTTAAAATGCATAATTTTATGTAATGAGTACATACATAATTTACTCATTATATATTTTTAGTGCATACATTTATATAATGAGTACATACATCATTTACTCATTACATATGTTAAAAACATAATTTTATGCAATGAGTACATGCATAATGTATTCATTATATATTTTTTGTTCATAATTCCTTGTATTGAATATATACACAATTCATGCCTGTGCCTAAAGCACCCTCTCAACAAATGCAATAAATGCCTTAATAAAGATATGACTAGATTTCACAAAATAATTGGCTATTACTTTTAAAAACCCAGCAATTTATTTCTTATCCATTCATCGCTTTTGTTCTAGAGTACAGTGGATAAACTCATTCCTGCTCTGATTTTCTAGAGGCTTTAGAGGTGTTGCTTATTTGAAAATCAAGAAACGAATGACATAAAACAGCAAAATCGTATGCCGAAGTGCAAGAGATACGTGTACTGAGTCCATATGTTATGTACTGAATAAATGTGTTACTTCAATCGTATAAGGGGGACGTGTACTAAGTCTATATTTTATGTATTGAGTAGAGTTTTTGTAAAAAATTACATAACACGTTGATTGAGTACACGTTGCTTGTATCTATTGAAGTCTGCTATGTATTCAATACATAACATGATGTATTGAATACATTTTTTATTCATTTTAAAAAGTGAATAAATTGATATGTAGTCAGTACACGCTCCCTTTACTCAGTAAATACTGCTCTTGTTGCGTTCTCATACAAGTTGCAGTGCATAGATTTTACATAGCTGTCTCTGTACTGACTACATAACTTTTTCCCTTAGTGTAGAAATGCCACTGAAATGTACACTGATGGCACAAAATTGGTTGGCAAAGTGGGGGAAGAGTTTTCTCCGAATCACTAAAAATCAACTTTGCCTTTGGACACCCGGACCACTTTAATGTCTTCAAGCGGTAGTTACTGCTATACATGAAGCCGTTATTTGGCTTTAGATGAATGACACATCAGCTAGATATATTTTTATTCTATCTGATAGTCAATCCATTTTGAAAGCCCTGAAATCTGTTTAAATAACATCTAAAACTCTCCTAAGCTGCCTTATATCTCTAAATGACAAGGCAGAGCAGCTCAACATAAATATTCCTATGTTGGATCACCGCTAATAGAGACTTTTCAGAAATGTCTTCTGTGTCAGATGGTGATTCGAATCCAAGTCTTTCGAGTCGCACGCCACACACTTCGCGCATACAATTGTTTGATACAAGATTACAAATATAAAGTTGGCTGAACAAAATAAGACAAAAAATTTGACAAAGAAAAAACATAGCATTTGATATAAGTAAAATTGCTTGTTTTGAATTCAGCCAGAAACTATCACAAGCATGTTTAACCCTCCGTCGGTCATATGGTTCCCGAAAGACCTCTTTCGATTTTGATTGTATTTTAAATATATTTCCGTATGCATATTAATCGACTTGAAATTTCTTGACTTTTCCTTAGATTTCTGATCATGTTTTAATTTGATATCAATAATGCTATTTATCCATAAAATACACGGAATGTATAAGGTTTTGGAAAGACTACATCAGACCATCCAACGTTCGACGGAGGTTTAAAAAAAAATAAAAAAATATTTAAAAACCTTGGATTATTATAAATAATTTCCTATAACATATGTTTCATATGTGTTTCATATGTTTATTCCAAACATTCCAAAGATTGGCGCATTCCTATGAAGAAAGACTCCCAAATTTTTCACATTTATTTTTGAACCGCTAAAAAACATAGATGTCCTCTTATATTTCGTGTACCAATATTTAACCCTCTGAAAAAATTATATTAATATTATATTGTTAAGTTATATTTAAACAATTTTTTGACGATGCCTGAAAGTATATTTTTTCAATTCCATTTATTAAAAGTATCTGAAGCTATAGTATTCGAAAAGCTTATCTTAATGCTCAAACTAAATTATATCAGGAAATAAGCCTCCTAGACCTGCATGCAAAAATAAAACAATTAAAATTTTTTTATTTCTATGTAGATATATATTTATTCGTATATAGTTGTAAACATGCATCAAGTCGTACACATAACATGCATAAAATAACATTAACGAACGAGTACCTGCATAAATATTGCCAAAATGTTCACTTAAATGCATGCATGCTTTGCAATATGCTTGTTTGTGTGTGTGTGTTTATGGCATGACATATTATTATTAAGATGATGTTATGCAAATATTGAGGTAAAATTTCATCATTAAGATAAACATTGGAAATGAGGTTAAATTGAATTGGCTTCAATTTGGCTGTCAGTCTGAAGATGACGTTAGCAGATGACGTTGAAAATCAAACAACTTCAAACTAATGCACTCGAATGTCACATGAGCTATGAGCTAATTTCTGCACATACATACACACACGTGCAGACGCATACACGATGACATTGCATGCATTGTAGACTGGCAGAGAAGTGAATGCACTGAACTTAATATTTAATTATAGCTAAATCAATACATATGAAAACTTAAGGTGAATATGAGTGCATGCGTGTTTTTCATATGAAAACACTGCCGAGAGTGTTTATTTTGTAATAAACTACTATATTAAGAAAACAAAGCAATGAAACTGTTTTTGAGTTAAATCAAAAACCTCAGACAAGAAACTTAAAGGAAGGCAAAAGCCTGCAGATGGAAAATTAAACAATACAAAACTTAAATAAAACTCTTTGTTAATTTATGATGCACATTAACAGCGCCACTCACACACACACGAACACCCATATGTAAATTCATAGTAAAAACACATATGTATTTATGTGAATTAAATGCAACTGCATGTGTTTGTCTTACCAACAACCAACTCATTGCTATGCTAAGAGTTAAAGCTGCAAAAGCTAAAGCTTGAAAATATGCAAGATACATTTATTTATACACATACACATAAACCTACAAAAATATGCATAGATACTCTGTTGCATATTTATAAGTTCACTTAAAAAATTCATTTTTATAGTTGTGTCAAAACAATTTTTACATATTCTATTAAAAAAGTTTGACAAACTAGTGTTATTGTCATATAACTAGTATTATAGTCTAAAGTCGGTCTAGCCCAACTATGAAATATCCTAAACCTACTTTTTCAAAATACAATAATAGTATTGATAATGGGCGAGTTCGTAAGCGGATGTTTTGAATTTTTGAGTTGTATGGGTGGTGGGCGTTTCCGTGGTTGGATAATATCCATTTTTCACAACCATCTTCGTTTTGTTTTAAAATACAAACGTACCAAATTTTATCTCTGTAGATTAAACATAAGCTTATTTATTGAGTTTTCAATTTTTGGGTAGTGTAGTATGTGTGCGTGTCCGTGGGCGGATGACACCCATTTTTCGCAGACATCTTTGTTTTTAAATAAAAACAAGTAAAGAAAGTCTAAAGTCGGTCTAGGCCGACTATGAAATACCCTAAACCTACTTTTCCAAAAAAAAAAATAATATTATTGAAAATGGGTGTGTCCGTGGACGGATGAAGCCTATGTTTTATAAACATTTAAATGTTGATGAAAAATTTGCACATACCAAATTGTATACCTGTAGCTCACAGTTAATGCTTTTATTGTGCTTTCGCTATGGCACGTGGGCGTGTTCATGGACGGATAACTCATAATTTTTGAACACACCTTAGTTCTGCAATAAAATACATACATACCAAATTTCATCTCTCAATGACATACATAACCATAATTATTGAGTTTTAAACTTTTTGGGTTGTATCGGAGGTAGGCGTGTCCGTGGGCGGATGACGTCCATTTTTCAAAACCATATTTAGTTTGTCAAAAAAAACATACCTGCCAAATTTTATCTCTGAAAGTTAAACAGAGGCTTATTTATTGCGTTTTCAATGTTTAGGTTGTATGGGAGGTGGGCGTGTTCGTGAGCGGATGACATTAATTTTTCAAAAACATCTTTATGTTGATATAAAACACAAACCCACTTAATTTTATTGTTGAAGATGATTTATTAGCTTATATATCCAGTTTTCAATTTTTGCTTTGTATGGGAGGTAGGCGTGTCCGTAGGCGGATGATCTCCATTTTTCAAAATAATTTTTGTTTTGTTACAAAAAATATACGTGCTAAATTTTCACACTGTGCGTTAAGCAGACGCTTATTAATTGTGTTTTCAATTTTTGGGTTGTATGGGAGAAGGACGTGTCCGTGAGCGGATGATCTCCATTTATCGAAGACATCTTTGTGTTATTCAAAATACATACATACCAAATGTTGTTGTTTTAGGCTAATTATGAGCTGAGTTATGCAGTTTTCAATTTTTTGCCATCTCGCTAAGTTGAGGCAGACACGTTGCCATGTGAATATTGCCCCCTTGTCTGCCAAAGCTCATACTCAGATGAATGATATATCAGCTTGGTTTATTTTCAAGCTTTCTGATAGCCAAGCCTCTTTCAAAGCCCTGGCATCTGTTTAAATCAGCGTTTGAATTTGCTGTAAAACTATTGCAGTCGATAGTCAACAATTGCTGTCTGCTGCAGTGTTGCCATCAAAAAAATATTCATATCGAAACTTTTGCACTCTGCTCGTCGGATTTTCATCGTATCTGTAAAATTTTCAAAAACAACAACAACGTAGATCAGAAATCTCGTATTTGATTATGATGAATCCGAAAGTATTAAAAATAACGAATATATTTAAATATAAAATTCGTGATCCCTTCAGAATTTTTAAAAAATAGAGAGAAAACACCAATTAAACAAAAACAAAAACAAATTTTTTTACCTCGTCTGGAAGTCGAACCCATGTTCCCAAGCGCTTGTTTTAATAAGCAAGCAAATTACGCAGCTGTAAAGTTATATATTTATATAGTGATTCGATTATGAAAAAATCTCGCTTCGAGCATGAAGTTTGCATTCTCCTTCCGCTCTCGGGTTCATTAGCAAAATATTTTCGAACTTCGTTTTCGAAATAAATATCTGCGATTTCGGATTCACCTCCAATTCGAGGCAAATTCGTAAGGTTTATTGGGTATAGTTAAAAAATATTATGCTGATATATATTTCAAAATACTATTCGGCACACAAAGTAAGAGTAAAAATAAAATTAAATAATCATCATTCCTTACATTGTCATTAGTTAAAAGAGTTTTGACACAGATGTTTTAAAACAAAGTGTACAGTTGCCACCAATTTTTTTATCTTGATTTTTTTTCATACATATACTTTAAGAAAAATATTCAAAATCGGACGTCGAATCAATTTGTTTTCTGAAATCGTAACATTTTGATGAATTTCGACCATTTATCGGATCATCGGATTCAAGAGCGAAAATCGTAACAAATACGAAATATCGGACCATATGGCAACACTGGTCTGCTGCGTAAAATTCCGAAGCCACAGCCATAGTTCACGAACACCTATCACAGTCGATGATCGGCTGCTGCTGTCTGCTGTGTAAAATACGACAGTCAAAGCAGCAGTTCACGACCAACTGTCGTAGTTGATATTCGGTTGCTGCGTAAAATTTCACAGTCAAAGCGCAGTTCATGAATGAGCTGTCGTAGTCGATATGCAGCTGCTGCTGTCGTAGTCGATAGTCTGCTGCAGTCCTGCTGCGTAAAATCTATCTAAGTCGGTCGTGAACTGCTGCTTTGACTGTCGTATTTTACACAGCAGATAGCAGCAGCCGATCATCAACTACGACAGCTGAGAATATGCTGTTGCTGTAGCTGCCGATCACTTGTACTTTTACTGTACAGTAGACCGTACCACCTCCTATGCAAAAAAAAAAAGTGCGCCGTAAACCAGCGAATATGACGCATTTGTGCAAGACAATTACGAAAAAAAATTTTTTTTTTTTTTTGACCGAACGTAGGGGTCGCGCATTGACATATTTCTTCATATCTCTGGTGTTTACAGTCGGATTTTAAAGTTTGGTACAACAATGTTTTTGTCTCAAGAAGATCAATATGACCTTTTTGGAAGTCATTGACCTCAGGTGAACCGTTCTAGTACTTACCCTCCAGATCTCAGTTGCTACCATCCTAATGTACCATCCTTATATCAAAAAAAAAAAGCTCTTAAAATATCATTAATCTTTTGCCCAGGAAGTATATCGAAATTTCTAGCAGAACTATTTTAAAAAAATTTTTTAAAATTTTTTGCCGAACGTAGGGCTCCCTTTTTTTATTTTCATCATATCTTCGGTATTTAAAGTCTGATCATATTGAATGACATATCGATGTTTTTGTTTAAAAGAGACCAATTATTTTTTTCCAAAATAAAAAAAAAATATTCCTACAAGTCCTTGGAAGGCCTCGAACTGATTTTGAGGAACTTTAAAGCTCGTAAAAGAATAAAAAATAATGCCAATGCTAACAGAGGTATCAACACTATTTTTGTTGTGATTTTCTAAATATACAATGTATAATTATTTTCACAGCCACATTAAAAAAAAGCAATTTCAAACACTGGCTATTGCAATTCGTTTTTCCCCGTGAAAAAACAGTTAATAATTACTTCCGTGTAATATTTATTTCAAACGAGAGTTTTATAGAGTTTTGATCTTTTTCAATGAAAATTGGCCAAAAAACATTTAAAAAAATGTCTTTTATTGCGAATGACTTAAATAATACCAAATTACCAACGGAGTATGATGTTACAAATTTTTTATTGTATCTGCGGCATAACAGTGATAAAAGTCGAAAGTTAAACAATAAGTCATAAGATATTCAACTGGCAGTTCGTCCTTTTATAAAAAACAATGCGTACTTCTCGCACCCGGAAAATATTTTGTTAAGACCAGCAAGAATCATTGCAATATTCAAAAAAATTAATCAAAATACCAGGTTCGCACAATGAAAATGACTTAATTTAATTAATTTTTATAGTAAACCTATATAACTTCACAGCTTATCCATGCCATTCTCAAAACACAGAGCGTGTTGTTCATGTAGTAAATGAATCTGCTTCGGCGGTCACCGATGAACAACGCATGGGCCACATTTTATCAAAACTCGAGAGCTGTCAGAAATATAGCCAACTTGAATCACGTCAAAATTTGATGGATTTTTAAAACAAATCGAAATTTTAAACTATTTATTCCAATCATTCAGGGTATATCTCAATCGATTTTTAGAAATTGTTTAATAGTTATTCACAAGTACATCAACACGTTTCCGAACCGCCGTTAGGATTATAATTGGTATGCCGGCGCGTTGCCACAAAACGATTACATTTCTAACAGCTTCTTATTTAAAAACATCCAACTTTCGACTTTTATCACTGTTATGCCGCAGATACAATAAAAAATTTATAACATCATACTCCGTTAGAAATTTGGTATTATTTAAGTCACTCGCAATAAAAGACATTTGTTTTTTAAATGTTTTTTGTTCGATTTTTATTGAAAATGATCAAAACTCTATAAAACTCTCGTTTGAAATAAATATTAGACAGACGCAATTTTCAACTGTTTTTTCACGGGGAAACACGAATTGCAATAGCCAGTGTTTGAAATTGATATTTTCGATGTGGCTGTGAAACTAATAATCCATTGTACATTTAGAAAATCACAACAAAAATAGCGTTGAAACCTTTTTTAGAGCTCTTTACGAGCTTTAAAGTTCCTCAAAATCAATTAAAGACCTTCCAAGGACTTGTAGGAATATTTTTTTTTTATTTTGGAATAAAAATAATTGGTCTCTTTTAAACAAAAACATCGATATGTCATTCAATATGATCAGACTTTTAATACCGAAGATATGATGAAAATGAAAAAAGGGAGCCCTACGTTCGGCAAAAAATTTTCAAAAATTTTTTAAAAACAGTTCTGCTTGAAATTTCGATATACTTCCTGGGCAAAAGATTAATGATATTTTAAGAGCTTTATTTTTTTAATATAAGGATGGTACATTAGGATGGTAGCAACTGAGATCTGGAGGGTAAGTACCAGAACGGTACACCTGAGGTCAATGACTTCCAAAAAGGTCATATTGATCTTCTTGAGACAAAAACATTGTTGTACCAAACTTTAAAATCCGACTGTAAACACCAGAGATATGAAGAAATATGTCAATGCGCGACCCCTACGTTCGGTCAAAAAAAAAAAAATTTTTTTTTCGTAATTGCCTTGCACAAATGCGTCATATTCGCTGGTTTACGGCGCAATTTTTTTTTTGAGGTACGGTCTACTGTACAGCCACAGCACAATTTCTGGTGCTGTTGCTATTTGTTGCGTAGCAATTTAAACCCTGGTTTAAATAACATCCAAAGTAGTCCTCAGCTGCCACAGATTTCTAAATGAGATAGAGAGCAGTTTGAAATCTTTCTTTGTTGGATTTGCGGACATAACTGCAAAGCAGATGAACTCGCTTGAACGGGTACAACCAATACTTTATCGGAAGAAAAGAAAATAATTGGTATTCCTTTCACTACATTTAAATGACTCAAAAATGAGCTACGGGTGACATACCTGAAGACAGACGGCACGTAAAGATTGTCCAATCCTGATTGTAAAGTGCTCAATAGAATAAATTTCTGTTAGAAGGTGTCAAATAATTACTATTATCGTAGTTCTAACAGAACAATGCCTAATTGGAAATCATACTCTATGATTAAAAATCTTCCATAAGGTTTGCTGCAGAAACTGTAAGGTAGAAAAGGAGGAAGAATCTACGACACATCTTTCCTGCAAATGAACAAAATCCGCCACCTTTTCATAGGCAAATGGTTTTGCAGTGACCTAGATGGTCTCTCAGAATCTGCAGTCTACAGACTAATAAGCTTTGTTAAAAGCTCTAACTGGCTTAGAAAGAAAAGGTTAAATAAACTAGCTGTCAAAAAAGGTTGACAGAAAATGCTTGCAAAAATGTACTAAGATGTATAAAATGTACTGTACTGTAATGTTCGTTTTTGTACAGTTACACTAATTTTCAAGTCATTTTTGATCTAAAAATCTTACTTATTTATATAGAGATAAACAGTATGTTTTGAAATATTTCATTCACTATTAAAAAGTCTGCTTGTCTTTATGAATTAAAGCTCATTCCAAAGTGTGTTAATAACAATTGTTTTAATAAAATGTTTATAATAATGTTTTTCAAAATTGCTTGCTTAAAAGTGAATTTTAATAGTGTTTTTATAATTATGTAACAGAGTGTATTTGGTTTAAGGGTATATTTGGCAGCACCAAAGCAAAATTTGAAGCTTTTATGCAAGTTGCACACCGTGATACATGGCTGTGCATTCTAAAAAAGATTCAACACATAGACACACACGCAGATACAACACACAACACACATTTAGTGGCACAATTTTTTGCATATGATATCAAGTGTTCTTGCTCTTCTTTTACTTCTGCTTCTACTTCAGCTTCAGGTTCAGCTAAACACCTGAATTAAGTGAAACTTAAACGCATTTAAAAGCTCAAACACAGATATAATACACTACTTTTTAAGCTTTTTGTGCACACATTTCAATGAATGTGGTGTGTGTTTGTCTATGTGTGTGTGTGTATGTGAGTGGATTGTAGCTTTGGTATTTTATTTCTTACATTTTGTGACTGTTTAAATGTTTTTGTATAGCTAGAACTGAAGTGCTGGCTCTCCAACCTTTTGTTATGGCGCTTAAAAGTGTTGCCTTAAATAATACAAACGTGGCTTAAAAGATGTAAAAGCAGACAAAAATATATGTGTTTTTTTTATATAAAAACTTTAACCCTATAACACTCTGCTTCGTATAATCAGGATACATGCTATTAAAAGTGGGCTTTCTGTATATCTTTTTCTGGTGAACAAAAGTCAAAATTTTTATCATATCGTTCATATCATATTGAAATTATGATTTTCAAATATATTATATAAATTTAAGATAACGCACAGTTAAGCAACACATATTATTTTGTTGTATGTAAGAATTAACAAATATTATATGATGTTTTTGGACATTTCAAATAAAAATATTTTTGTAAAAGTAGCTCCTTCTAGAAACTTTTTAGAAGGCTTAAAACAACTTGATTTCTCACCTTTATTTAACTTTAAAATTTTCATCACTGTCATGCCATCCAAACAATTCAACTGCTCAAGGGTTAAATGCCCAAAACTTAACCGTATAATATTGGCATCAAATAGTGACCACATAAAATTCACATTGTCTAGAATATCTGGCAGCAGCTTTAATGCATAACCTTTATTTATCTATTTTGGTTTTAACTATTTTGCCATTATATTTTTGCTACTTCTACTACTACTACTACTACTACTATTTTACATATCCTGCTTACCAGTGTTGCTATCGGTCAGCAACAAAATGTAAAATATGCACAACCCCCGAAAAACCAGAGATCACTTGACTATAAACGAGATTAAAAATTCAATTACAGAGTTGGAACTGAATTGCGCTGGACTTTAGAGAAGTTGCCAAAATAAAGCAGAGAAGAGAGAAAAAAAATAAACAAAAAATCAAAAAAAAATATAAATTAAAAACAAAACAGCACAAAACACCGCAGCTAGGTAGCTTCCAAGGATAAAGTTGCTACAAAACTTTGTATTTTAGCAGACAAATGGAAAAATGGAAAATAGTGATGTTGAAGAGGAAGGGGACAGAAAGAGAAAAAAAAACAGAAGTACGTTTTCTGCTACAGCTTCCGAGTGACAACAATTTATGTTGAAGCAATGGCTTGAATTTACAATCTGCAACTTGAGCAGCCAACACACGGCTAACATCCTTCGCCAGGTAAGGGTGGCGAATATTGTAATTGGAGTCGCCATTTTGGTAACAGCTGTATTGAGAAGTGCTTTTTTTTTCTTTTCATCTATTATGTATTTCTTGGGTAAGCTAATTAAGATATGACTGTTACCAGCGGGAATTAATTTTGTTGAATTATAATGATTAATAAGACAGAGAAATACAATCTACGTTTAAGATTTATGCTTCGAGCATAAATCGATTACTTACACAGTGCATCAAAGAGTGACTTGACTCTTGTCAGAAATGACAACAGTTTTCAGTTTATTTATGACTCATATTGAAGAACCTGACACTTAATTTTTATCAGTATGTCAGGATTTAATGAAATCGAGCTGTAAGGAAAAAAAAATTTGTTTATCGAAAAACTGCTAAAAGCGCCAAAACTAAAGTAAGTACGTCAAAACTATATGTAGTAAAACTTTTTTCTCAGAGCAACTGTGTTTGTTATGAATGAAAATCGTCAGCTAATAAGTTCTTTATTGAAACCGATTTTGAATTTATTCTAAGGTTAAAAAACAAAAAGACTTTCGTTGCGATTTTTTGATCATATATAACTTTTAAAGGGACGCACATTTTAAATTGATTTCAGCTCCTTGAGAAGATTGCTATTTTGGAAAAAAATTTATTCATTAGTACTGGAATTTATTTGTCAACAATCTATGTGCGAAAATAGCATATGAAATAACAAGTTTGGCTTGTTTATGACTAAAACAACTGTATTGATATTTGAAAAAAATGAAATTTTTGTCAAATTTTAGTACAGACAATCCCAACAGCTAGTTAAAATTGTCCGGTATGTTCACAAAACTAACTTTGAACAGATTAAATTTCTTCGTTATTTGAATCAATAGAGACAAAGACCATTTTGTGCGTATTTATTTTAATATATGCTAGTGTGACAAATTTTGGCAACTTATATTCTAAAAATACTATTTTGAAATTTCGACCTAAGGATGCTCAAGACCTATTTTTAACCGACTTCAAAAAGGAGGAGGTTCTCAAGGTGGTTGGTTTCTCTGTTTTTTTTTGTAAATGTATGTACATCGACTACTTCTAAAGTACTTGCCCGATTGCCGTAATTTTTTGTCAACATATACCGACCATCAACGCAAAGCTGCCCGTCAATAAAAGTGAGCGGTGTTCGACAAATGGGCGTGTCGCTATAAGAAAAACACTGTATCTCAGTAAATATTGACATTGAGGGTAATACAATTCACAGTAAAATTACAAGGGCAGGCACAAATATTAAAAACTATGATCACTTAAGTGGGCGTAATTCGAAAAAAGGGTGTGACAATATTGGAAAAACTCTGTTTCTCGAATAAAATTGACACTAGAGTACTGAAATTAAATACAGAGGTAGGTACAATTATTTAAAATTATCATCAAGAAAGTGGGCGTTATTTGACAGAGGGGTGTGGCAATATTAGAAAAGCTCTGTATCTTGAATAATATTGACACTTGAGTACTAAAGTTTACTACAGAGGTAGGCACAAGTAAAACAAATTAATTTAAATAAAGTGGTCGTTGTGTGATAAAAGGTGTGGCAATATTTAAAACACACTGTATTTCGAATCATATTTATACTAGAGTACTGATATTAAGTACAGAGTATGGCACACTTACTACAAATAACTGTCAATAAAGTGGGTGTCATTCGACAAAGGGGTGTGGCAATAATAGAAAACTCTTTATCGAATACTATTGACACTAGGGTACTGAAATTAAGTACTCAGATAGGAACAGTCATCAAAAATAATTAATGAGGAATTGGGCGTTATTCGACTAAGGGGTGTGGCAGTGTTTGAAAAAACTATATAATATTGACACAAGGGTGATAAAATTCATTGTAAGAATGGGTAGAATTATTGAAAGCACTATGACAAAGTGGGCGAAATTCGACAAAGGCGTGTCATTTTTAGAAAAACACTATATCTATAAACACTTTAAAAACAAAATTAATATATTTATCATAAAAACTAGTAAGGTATATCTTCGACTTGGCCGAAGTTAAAATACCCCCACGGCCGATTCTTAAAGGTAAAATAATCTTTAATTGGAGAGCTTTTTTATGAGATTTTGAGAGATTTTATTATTTTTATGTGTCTAAAATACATACATATCAAATTGTTTTCCTACAGCTTTAATATAAGTCATTTTATAACGTTTTCAATTTTGGGGTTGTATGGGAGGTGGGCGTGTTAGTTTGTGTATCACGCCCATTTTTCTAACACACCTCAGTTTTGTCATGGAACACACGAATATCGAGTTTCCGTTTTGTACCTTTAATATTAGCCTCTTTATAGGGTTTTCAATTTTGGGGTTGTATGGGAGGGGGGCGTGTTAGTAGGTGGATGACGCCCATTTTTCTAACACACCTCAGTTTTGACATAGAATACTTAAATACCGAGTTTCCGTCCTATAACTTTAATACAAGCCTCTTTATAGATTTTTCAGTTTTGGGGTTGTATGGGAGGTGGGCGTGTTAGTGGGTGGATCTCGCTCATTTTTCTTACACACTTTATTTTTGACACAGAATACACAAATACCGAGTTTCAAATTTGTATCTTTAATATAAGCCTCTTAATAGTTTTTAATTTTGGGGTTGTATGGGAGGTGGGCGAGTTAGTGGGTGAATAACGCCCATTTTTCTAATACACCTCAATTTTGACATAGAATACCTAAATACCGAGTTTCCATCTTGTAACTTTAATATTAGCCTTTTTATAGATTTTTCAATTTTGGGGTTGTATGGGAGGTGGGCGTGTTTTTGGGTGGATGTTACCCATTTTTCTTACACACCTAATTTTTGACATAGAATATACAAATACCGAATTTCAGTATTGCAGCTGTAATATTAGCCTCTTTACAGAGTTTTCAATTTTGGGGTTGTATGGAAGGTAGGCGTGGTTTTCATCCGATTTTGCCCATTCTCGAACTTGATCTTAGTTTTTTTAAAAAAAGCTTAAATATCGAACTTCAGCACGATAGCTTTAAAATTGCGGCTGCAATCGTGTCCACAGACAGACAGACAGACGGACAGACAGACGAACATGGCTAAATCAACTCAGATGGTGATGCTGATCAGGAATATATACACTTTTCTATACCTACCACGTCTCCTTTTGGGTGTTACATACGTCGTGACAAAATTAATATACCCCTTACGCAGTACGCGTGGGGGTATAAAAAAAAAATAATAATTATAACACTGTTCTCGAATTGGACACTTTTTTTCTCATCAAACGTGGGACCCGGGGGGATAACCTAAGTCGAGTATGCTGACTCTAATGGTGCTAAGCGTTTTTATACCCTAAACCTGAAAGGTCAGGGTAAATTAACATTGTGAAAACGTTTGTAACGCATAGAACGAAGCGAGTCCGGTAAAGAAAAGTATATATATTCTTGATCAGCGGCACCTCGTGAGTCGAGATATTCATGTCCATCCGTCCGTCCGTCCGTCCGTCCGTCCGTCTGTACGTCCATCTGTGTGTTGTCCGTAAACACAGGATAAGAAGAAGCAGTTGAGATAATTGGATAAAACTTAGTACACATGGTCACATGAACCCACGGACTTACACTATTGAATGTTTTTGGAATCCGCCCACGGACACGCCTACCTCCCATACAACGCAAAAATTGAAAACTGCATAACTCAGATCATATTTAACCTACACCTATAAAATTTGGTGGGTATGTGTTTCATACCAACACAAAGATGTCTTTGAAAAAAAAAGTCATCCGCTCACGGACACGCCCACCTCCCATACAACCCAAAAATTGAAAACACAATATATAAGCCCCTGTTTAACTTACAGAGTTCAAATTTGACAAATATGTTTTTTATAACAAAAAAAAGATAGTTTAAAAAAACGAACATCATCCGCCCACGGACACGCCTACCTCCCATACAAAGCTAAAATTGAAAACTGGATAAATTAGCTCATAATAAACCAACAACAATAAAATTTGGTGTGTATGTGTTTTATATAAACACAAAGATGTTTTTGAAAAATGGGTATTATCCACGCACGGACACGCCCACCTCCCATACAACCCAAAAATTGAAAACGCAATAAGTAAACCTCTGTTTAACCTTTAGAGATAAAATTTTGAACGTATGTTTTTTACAAGAAAACAAAGATGGTTTTGAAAAATGGACGTCATCCGCCCACAGACACGCCTACCTCCCATACAACCCAAAAAGCTTAAAACTCATTTAATAAGGTTATGTTTATCATAGAGAGACCAAATTTGGTACGTATGTATATTATACCAAAACTAAGGTGTGTTCAAAAATTGGGAGTAATCCGTCTATAAAAATGCCCACCTCCCATAGCGAAAGCACAAATAAGGCTTTAACTGTGAGCTATAGGAATAAAATTTGGTATGTGTAAATTTTTCATCAACATTTAAATGCATATAAAATATAGGCTTCATCCGCCCACGGACACGTCCATTTTCAATAATATTATTTTTTTTTGGAAAAGTAGGTTTAGGGTATTTCATAGTCGGCCTAGACCGGCTTTAGACTTTCTTTACTTGTTTTAGCTTAGCTCTTGTTTTCGAGAATTTTGAAAATCAAAATATTAGACCGACGAAGAAAACATGTGTAATTCTTGACCATTTATTTAATTCATCTGTGAATTGTAACGAAAAATTATATCCGTGTACTTAACAAAAATACTCTTTGTAATACCCACCAATCAGACTAAATGAAATAAGTTTCTATTTCAAGCCAAACATGCTATTTAGAAGTTTGCTTTTAACCTGTTTGCTAACCTGTTTAGCCATTGGCTTATTTAAACAATAACATTGTATATTTAACCTACTTTATATTCTTTTGTACAAATTGTATAGTTGTTAGCATTATAACAAAAGTGCTGACCCTTAATCAGTACTGTTTATAATATTGCACCAAAGTGTGGGGATCAGTCTATTTAGCAATTCCCGAAAAAACACTCGAATTATGTTATCCCCTTGGGTCCCCCGTTTGATGGATTTTGCATATAGCACAGTGTAATTAATATAAAAATATTTCCAATATAATAATGAATATAAATAAATTACAGAATTGGACCAAGAAATTAATAGGAAAAGTAATTTAAAATTATTTTTTCTTTGTGGTGATTTTGAAGTAGGTTTTTTTTTTTTGTTAAAAGTTTTTTTTGGAATTTGTTTACAAAAGCTATAGTTGGCTATGTTGGCTATGTTGGCTATGGCTAAGGAATTTTGCCGAAAAAGCCAACCAGAAATTACAAGCATTAAAATAGGATATATCCTATACAGTTCCGTGCACATTATTAGGAACGATGCATTCATAGCACTTTAAATAAATTTTTTCTAATTTAATACTTACGGTTTAATAAAACTTTAATGTCGATGTATTGCAGCCGACTCCCACATTCCTAAATCATTACAATATTTACCAGATTTAAGCTGTTGGAGCACAGGAGACCTTTTTATCATATTAGAAACAAAACTAAGCATGCATATATTAAGATCGATTTATTTATTTAAATTTTTTGGCTCAAGAAATGTATGTTTTGTTTATATATCATCAATATTTGGTTGGAAACCCTTTACTTAAAATAACCGCTGCACATCGCCGAGGCATTGAAGCAACTAGATTCTCGCCGACAGTCTTAGGAATACTTTTCCACGCCCTTTGCACCTCAGCATACAGTTCTGTAAAATTTTTAATTTTTAATGCCCAACACGTTCCTTTACAACTTTTCTGGGGTTTTCAATTGGATTTAGATCCGGACTACAGGTTGGCCAATCCAAAACAGTCACCATGTTGTCCGCAAACCACTTGTTAGTATGACCAGCAGTATGTTTTGGATGATTATCCTGTTGAAAAATTCAAGTTACGGGTAATTTTTTATCGGCATATGGAATGAGATGGTTCTGTTATATGTCGGTATACTGGAATCTATCCATGCGTCCCTCAATTTTTGCAATTGGGCCAACACTACGCCATGACAAACCACCCCATTGGGGCCTCGGTAGTCGAGTGGTTAGCGTGCTTGACTGCCAACCCAGAGGTTCAGGGTTCGAATCCCGGCCTAGCCATGGTCCTACGCTTTTACCTTTCTTTAATTCTTTCCTCATTTCTAATCAACTGAAATTAAAAACTTCATCAATATATACGACTTTGGAAGTTGTAGTTGGTGGTAGAGATGTTCGTGGAATGAGATTGCTTGATAACTCGAATTGACTGAGGTAAAGGCATAAAACTTGCCTCAGATTCAACTGTCACCGTCACACTATAACATTCTACACTTGTTTCTCTTGATTTCCTTTTCTCTCCTACTTATCTATCTCCCCATTTCTGAACCAAGGCAGACTTGACTGAATAGGTTTGACACCTTCCTTCCACCATCCTTGGTTCAAAGCTAAAAAAAAAAAAAAAGCTCGTACAGAGTGACGTATGACCTGTCATCTGACCACACTCTATTTATTTTAGTTTTTCAGTAAATAACACTTTTTTCCAATCATGAAGGGTCCAATGTCCATATTTCATTGCAAATATTTCATTTCAGATATTGTGAAAAACTGGTCATTTCTGGTCTTATGTATATCTGAAAAACTTATAATCCTAAAAAATTTTGGAAATTACATTCTATGAAAAAAACCCATTGGGACAGTTTTTTGAAAAATCCTCTAAAATATATATGAAAAAAACCTTTTTAACCGACAATTTTTAATCTTATATCTCGAATATTATATAATTGTGTGTTATTATCTTATATATAAAATCAAAGGTTTGTCCTCTTGTCTGTCTGTCTGTTCCGTATAGGCTCACGCACCGTTTATCCGATTGCGCTGAAATTTGGACACGGAGTACCTTTCATAGGGAGAAAGAACATAGGGTATGTAAAAAAGTGGGCGGAAGTATTTGGGCGTGGCACTCTATAATAACTTCTAAACGCCTGGATCGATTTCAGTGAAATTTGGAATGAAGATTCGACTGCGCCAAAGATAACATAGGCTATAACAATTCCAAAGACTTCCGTAAGAGGGCACTTTAAGTAGTGCGTTTTAAAGGCTCAACAAGTCCTAAACGCCTGAACTGATGTCAATGAAATTTGGTATGAACGTTCAACTGCACCCAATATTAAGACTCAATAACTCCTAAATGACTTGATCGATTTTACTAAGATTGGGTACGTGAAATAACTTGACTCTGCAACAGAATTGAGCTATTTAAATTTCAGAAAATTTCCAGAAAACTTCAGATTTATTCAATCAACTATGTTCGGCTCATTCATGTCAAAACGGATGAACCGATTTTAATGAAACTTGGCAAGCATTTGTATCTGTTACTGAAATAGATTCTATGCTTTTAAAAGTTCTTTCAACAAAAATCAAGGAATGACCCGAAAGTAAACGAAGTCAAGAACCAAAGACGAACGAAAAAACAGAAGTATAACGAATTGGTGCAGAAGCTGTATAAAGATGAAAAAAAACTAACCTAACAGTATCGACCAAAACCGAAGTTGAACGAAGACAATCCAAAAATCGAATGGAATTTATTTTATTTATTAAATGCATGCTTGGAAAAACTTTAAACGCATTTTTCTCGAAATGACTTTTCAAACTGCACTCAGAAAATAGTTTCTCGGAATATGATAAAAAAGGCATCTAGAGAAAAGGCATTTAGAGAAAATTAGTATTGACTTTGCTCCAGAGAATGCTTTTCTCTAAATGTTCCTAAAATTCTCTAAAAATGATAAAAACCTTGAAATGAAAAAGAGAAATACACAAAAATAATTCGATTTTAGAGAAAAAGACTCTTTAGTTTTGAGAAAACATTTATTTTTATTGAAAAAATACTTCAATAGTGAATTTTTTATCAAAATATAGGAAAAAAATTTTTATTTATGTCTGGCAGGTACAGTTTTACGGAAATTTGACTAAAAACTTTCGACGGAAGGAGGGAGCAAAACCCCAAAAAACGATAATTTAAAAAATTTTAAAAACTGAATTGATAATTTTAAAAACGTTAAAATGAGAGCAGTTTTGAAAATCGTCCTCTTTCTGTGCTCGAGAAACAATCCCGAGTAACACCGGGTTACATCCGATAGTTATTATATATTATTTATTTTCTAGTTAGCTCGTCATGGATGATAACCGACAATTACGTAAAAAGCTAATAAAATTAAATGAATTTCTGTTATGCAGTCATTGTTTTAATATTTAAGTACTTGATTTTTTTTATTTCTTGAAACTTAAAGAACAATTAATCAAGTATAGAAACAAATTTCCACTCAACAGCAGACTACCTAGATATAATTTCCTAGATATCTGCAGTACACTAACCTGCCAGCCTGAAAAACGAAAAACATATTCAACCTATAGAATAACAAACTCTGGCAAAAACTGACACAGACACACAGCAGTGACAACACATGAACATTTAAAATAATTTGTTTACAACCACAAAAACAAGCTTGAGCAATACTAAAGCACAACAAAAACAAATTGAATTGAACTTAAAGTTAAATAGTTTTTCTTTCAACTGGCTATAGACTCAACACATCTCGACAATGGCAAACTGGCGACATGGCAACCCTAGTATTTAATGTCAAAATAGGTGCAAAAGTCATATAAAGGTAGACGACGACACTGAGGCAAGGATACGCATGCAAATATGAGAAAAAGATAAACACACACACACACGCACACTGACAGCGTCAAATGAATGTAAAATGGTATGCATACAAATTTTTAGTAAAATGCCTAAAATGTTATTGTTAAGACGTATAAGTGTGTACGTTAGTGTGTGCGTGAAATTTCTATGCAAAAATAAACGTTTTATAAAAATAACAAATAAACGTTGTGCTGCCAGCAAACTGCACACAATATAAATAGTGAAATTTATGCGGAAGTATGCGTTTTTCTATGAGTGTAGCTCCGGGCAAATGTGTGTGCTTCACCGACATTAATATGAACAGCATCCTTTTCTGCTACTGTGCTGCTTCTGATGCTCTGCCCTCTCCTCCCTCCCCCTCTACTTCTGCATCACCTCTTATTGATATCGTTCATGACTTGCTTTTTGTGCGCTTTCTTGAGCTGTTCTTACATACATAAGTTTTGTTGTATATGTTAAAATATAAAATAGCGCAGGATGCGCGCAAAATTTTCAAATAACTCCATAACAATGTGTCTGTGCTGTTGTATATATGTATGTTTGTGTGTGTGACGTGTGTTTGCAAGCGTGTCTGTTCGGGGGAAAATTCATTAAAATCGTTTATGTTCGCTTGTGTTTCAACTTGACTTTTATAGCCTAAGCAAGGATGTCAGCCAACAAGAAGGACTCAGCATCGTGTTTTTGTGTAGTTTTTGCTGTTGCTATTGTAAAGATTATTGTAGTTGTTGTTGTTGCTATTGCTTGCTGTAAGAGCTCCTTTTATAGGGTCGAACGAAGTCCCCTTTTTTATGGTTAATGCGTTAAAACTAATTTAAATTTATTTCTTCATATATAAATTTGTTGAAAGGCTGGAAGGAAATTAAATTTATTAGTGCGTGAGTTCAAGAGACCCCAAAAAAAGGTCTTAAAACAATTAATACAATAGGCGGCATAGACATAGGCGTTACTTGGGGTTAGTTTTTGTTGGAACTTTTGAGCATGTGATCTTGAAGAGCATTGATAGTTGGATGCTTCGGCAGAAAAACATGTGCACGCATTAAAAGTCAACGACATCGACAACGCAGACAGTATGAGTGCGTGCTAGGCTGTGTGTGTATGTATGTCTTACATATAATTAGCATTATATCCAAAGTTTTAACGGCCTTTAAAGACGCTTAAACTTTACGATATTATAAGTTATGAATTCATAGTTAGTTTTTAGTAGAAAAGCATAGCATAGAGAGAAAGCTTTTCAAACTATCTTAATGAAATTAAACATGTTTGTTGATGCTGCAATTAGCTGTTTGAACAACTAATTAAAAAACCTCAAATAAACGTTTATAACTATAATTATCGTCAAAGTTTCCAGGAATTGTAGCTCAGTTGTGTTTATTTGAAAATGTCTTTCACATAATTATTCCAGTTATTCGTAGAGTAAAGAAAATAGTTAGACTGTTACAATAATAAACCACTGAAAATTAAACAAGCATTAACTCCAACTTTCGGAATATTTTTGTTTGTTGCCTGAAATTTTCCTTTACTATCGATTTAAGTCTGGAACAATTTTGGTTTATTTGCAATTTTTATTTTTGCATAATTTATTTAAAAAATACAGTGTTTTTGCAAATATCAACTAGCTGGAGAGTGTCCTGTAAAGGGCAATTTTCCGCCCATTGCTTGATTTTCTTATATTTGTACCTAAAAATGGAAGCCTTCATACTAGACATGTCACGAATTTTGACGTGACACGACGTGTCACGACGAATCACGTCGTGATCATGAGCAAACCAATAAAAAATCACGAACAATTCGTGATCGTGTGTGATTAAATTTTTCTCGAGCGTGACTTAAATTTATTCGTGCCACGACTTGTGTACCAACATTTTTCAAACCTGTTCCAAATTTCGTAATGATGTTTTCTTACTTTCTTTTGCTACCAATTGCATACAAAATGCAACACTGACCACTTCTAAAGAAGCGACAACAACTTGCTTCGCTCTCTTTATTTATTTTGCGAAACGTCAGCGACAACTTGAAGCAATTTTGGTAATTTTAAATACAAATAATAAGCTAAGAAATTTTATCAATTTGCTTTTTATAGTGCTGTATCTACCTCTCTATTGCTTCTGCTCCTTCCTGTATGCTGGTTGTATCAGAGGTACTCTAAATACACTATAAAGACTTTTAATAAAAACTTACGGTATTCTTCTACCTATAAAACGTATTCGTGAGCACTCGTGCGTAAAATATAACATCGCGATCGTGCGTGATCGTGATCAAAAAACTTATTTTTAAGCGTGAGCGTGCGTTATTAGAAGAAATCACAACGTGATCCAAAAATTAGTTTTGATCGGAAGCGTGCGTGATAAGAAGAAATCGCATTCTGAGCGTGGGTGAGCGTGGGTGATCGTGAGTAAAATTTACTCACGCGCCCATCTCTACTTCATACCCTTCGTAATTTCCAACGCAGTGACTGGGTCAAATTTGGCCTTAAGGCTCTCGTGTCTTCGTAATGCGGGTAGAAATAAATCTTTTCCTCCCTGGTGAAGTAAGGATCTCATAGATCTGGAAAGACAACCTACTAAATTGTAGAAAAGTCCAAGTCGAGTGGGGCTCTACAACTATGTTAAGAAAAGTGAGTAGGGGTCATCCCAAGAAGGAGTTCTCTCACCTCTACTATAAAATCTTGTTGAAAATGAACTACTTAAAAACTTCTACTCTACGGAATCATAGTGTGGTGGCCGGCGGTGGATAAGTCATCATATCTCAAAACTTAGAAAAAAACTCAGCGGCAAGTTGCACTATGCATAACGGGTGCGCTGAGTTCAACTCCAATGAAAGATCTTGAAACCATTCCACGTTTGGACCCTCTAGACCAGAAGTGCATACGAGAGCTTCACGGAGTGTGCGTATGACGTGGTTGTAATGGTATGAAGGCTTTTTTCTCCGCACTGAGTGAAATTTTGCAAGGATCTTTGGATAACCTTAGTAAATGGACTGCTGCGTGCGATTTTGGCAAGACGGAACTGATAATATTCACCACCAAAACAAAGGTGTAACACTTTGTCTTGCCGAAATTAAACTGTCAGACCGTATCCTAATGTATGGGGCACTGGTCTGGTGGCCAGCACTGCATGCAATGTAACAAAACTAGCAAGGATTCACTGATTTGCTAGCATCGATGTCACGGGATAAGACCAGTCATGTGCATTTGATGCACTTAACATTCTCACTCACACAAAACTCACTGCAGCGCACAGCCTAATTAGACTCATAGAGTCTAAGAACTAGAGAAATGAAGTCATATGGGCAGAAAATACTTAGTTCGTAAGAAAGAATACAGCTTTAGGGGACCGAACTTATTTTTTGACATTACCTTATACACTGATGGAACTATGGCTTATGCTCAGAGAAACTGGGCATTTGAGTGAAAACTATAAAAACAAGATCCGCACACGTCTGTGTGCAGCTAAGAATGCTCGCAATCCTATACAAAGAAAACTAGACGTCGACAAGCTGCAGTCAAAACGGACGGCCGAAGCCTCCGCTATTCGACTCTCACTCCTGCTTCAAGAAAGCACTCCTCTGATCGACGATATATGCTGACAGTGGACGCACATATCCCACTCTATGCGTACGGCTGCCGAAGAAGTGAAAGGCTACCACCGCCCTCGCCGAAACCAGTGGCACGACCAGGAGTGTCGCGACGCCACTGCAGAGAAGGACATCGCCTACAAAGCCACCCTGCAGTCGGTTGTAACGCGTGCTGTTATGGAGCGATACCGAGAGAAGAGGAGGGAAGAGAGACGCATTTTCAGGCGAAAAAAACGAGAGGCGGAAATGCGTGAGTGCTAGAAAATTGAGATGCATGGCGACAGAAATGAGACTCGAAAATTTTTCGAAAAAATAAGACGCCTGGCTGATGGTTTTAAGACCGGCGCCTCTTTCTGCAAGGATGAGAATTGGAATCTAGTAACAGATATCCAGAGTACACTGGTGTTATGGAGGGAACACTTCTCTAGTCTTTTAAATTGCGACGCTGACAACAATCCCGCCAGTGGAGATAGTATCCGGGAATCCGGGATGATATCCCCAATTATGGATGACAGCGTTGAAGTTCCGCTGCCCGACTTTAACGAGGTCTTAACAGCTATAGCTCGGCTTAAAAACAACAAAGCCGCAGGAGCTGAGGCCTACCGCCTGAGCTGTTTAAGACCGGTGGCGAAGCTCTGTTTAAATGCATTCACAGACTTCTATGCAGAATATGGTTGGAAGAATGCATTCCAGGTGATTGGAACCTCAGTGTGCTCTGCCCAATCCATAAGAAAGGCGATCCCACCATTTGCGCCAACTACCGTGGGATTAGCGTTCTTAATATCGCATATAAGGTCCTGTCGAGCGTATTGTGTGAAAGACTGAAGACCATCGTTAACCAACTGATTGGACCTTATCAGTGTGGCTTCAGACCTGGAAAGTCCACCATCGACCAGATATTCACGCTCCGACAAATCTTGGAAAAGACCCTCGAAAAACAAATCGACATACACCATCTTTTTGTCAATTTCAAAACCGCCTTCGACAGTCGTCACCTTTACTCCATCATGTCTGGTATTCCTGCGAAGCTAATACGTCTTTGCAGGATGACACTGAAGAACACCAGCAGCGCAGTGAAAATCGGGAAGGACCTCTCCCTTCCTTTCGATACCAAGCGAGGTTTCAGACAAGGTGATTCCTTATCGTGCGACTTTTTTAATATAGTCATGGAGCAGATCATCCGAGCTGCTGACCTGAGACGCAGCGGCACAATTTTCTATAAGAGTGTTATGCTGCTGGCGTATGCAGATGATATTGACATCATTGGCCAAAATACGCGCGAAGTCAGTGCAGCATTCTCCAGGCTAGAAAAAGAGTCGAGTCGAATGGGTCTTGCAGTGAACGCAGATAAAACGAAGTATCTCGTGTCAACAAACAAACAGTCCCAGCGTCTTGGAAACCACGTCACTGTTGACAACACCTCCTTTGAGGTAGTGAAGGACTTTGTTTACCTGGAATCCAGCATTAACTCCTCCAACGATATCAGTATTGAGATTAAACGAAGGATAACTCATGCCAACAGGTGTTACTTTGGGCTCAGAAGGCAATTGAGAAGCAGCGCTCTCTCTCGACGAACAGAACTGACGCTCTATAAGTCAATAATCATACGCATCACAAACCTGGACGTTGAGCAGCTCTGGTGAAAGGACTTTGGGATATTCGAGAGAAATATCCTCGAAATCCTCAACGATTGCAAATCTTTGAAGGCTTTAACTTTGGAACGGTAAGAGTAAAATCAAGACATTTTTTTTTTCATATTGCATAGAATTTTGCCATATTTCTAACTGCATCATTACATTTTTCATTCTGATAAAAATTCAAAAGTTTTTTTAGAAATTTACGAACATTCTACAAAAAAACATAATATATGACGCCCAAATGACCAAACAAAATACCAAAACTTCTGATTTATATACATTAAATAAAAGTTTGGAGATTTAACATGACACTTTTAAATGAAAAAAAAGAAAAAAAAAAAAAAATTAAAAAAAACCATAAAAAAAATACAGATACAAGAAAACTTTTGAAAAATACTATAAAAAAATTATAAATAAAATATCGGTATAGATCCAATATATTGCTTAATTTTTTTTTAAACAATCAATAAAATTGTTAATGCATAATTTTTTTTCAACATTTAATACAATTAAATTGTTATTTTATCACCAAAACGTTTGACTGCGTTATCCTTTCTTCACAACTGAATAAACCGATAAATGAACATATAACTTCATTTATTCAATCCGTTAACCGTTCATTAAATTCATGTGCAGCATTTAATTGAATTTCATTTGCAGTTGATTGCACCATAGATGGTAAGTTAAGTTAACATTTTTTTTTTTTACTGCAACTATGTTACGGAAAAATGTTAACAAAACTTAAGAATATTTTAAAAATTTGCTTGTATAAATCATATATTTAAATTCTTATAAATAAGTCTCGAAAAATATGCAGTTTAAAATTTTAATTTTTTCTTTAATATTGCTTTAGCTTTTTGTACTGCTGACAAACATTTTGAGTTGAGTGTTTTGCTGCATCCGTTTGCAAAGAGCTTAATTTCATGCACTTGGCCACCACTTCCGCTTGATATGTATGCAGCACCTATAATGCTTATGGCTTGTATTATCTTTCGGTCATTCTTTACCAACATATATTTTTATACTCGTAGTATTGGGTAAAAGCTCAAGTGTTAAGATTATATATTTAAGCATGATTAACTCAATGCAATCGGCTTTTTTTAAAGAAAAATAAAAAATAAATTTTTCACAACAACAAAGAAAAAATTGCATTGTATTTGTGGCATAGCCGCTTGTTTTCTGTTAACGAGTTTTTTAAAAATACTGAATATGATTGGAAAGTATATTATTTACTTTCAGTTTGATTAATTCAATCAATATTGAATGTTTTAAGTTGCAGCGCTGCATTGGCATTGAATTTTACTGCTTTATACTCACAAACGTGGCGTTCAGGTTAAGGTGACCGTGGTGCGCAGGTTAAGTGTGTGGCTTAGCTCGCTCGGAGCCCGAGTTTGATCCCCAGTCGCGGCGAAAAGGTTTTCAATAAAAAAATTTTTCTGATCGGTCATCACCTCTCTGCAGACAATGGCAAACCTCAGAGAGTAAATAATGGCATGTACAGCTGCTTGAGAACATGAGCCGTTCGGAGTAGGCATAAAACATGTAGGTCCAGTTCTCGGTTAATTGTGTGCAAACATTTAATAACACACACAACACAATTGATCCAAAGTAACTCGGTCAAAGTCCTTTCAAGGGCTGAAATGGCTAATTTGTTTTTTTTTTTTTCTATACTCACAAACATTAAAACTATATGTACGTATCTATGGTAAGAATTTTATATCAAACTGTGCGTAGGTAAACAAAACCTTATAATTATAAGTAATACGTATGACTAATTTTATCATAAAGAACTAAGGACAATTTTTTGACATATTTTTTTTATGTTTTGACAAAAATTTCAATGGAGCCAAAAAAAATCTCAATCTTATCTTAAAATTTCAAAAATTTTAGGGTGATTCGAGGGGTGATTCGTTGACGAATCGCTTGTAAATAGTTTTTTCGTATTATTTTCGAATAGTTTGGTTTTGTCTGTATCAGAGGTTGGCTGGATGCTTAAAGAAAGCACCGATTAAAATTGCTTTGTTAAGGAAGGACATAACATTCGCGGCAGAAAACAGACCTTTTTTTAAAAATTTATAACTCAGTCAAAAACGAAAATTTTTCCAATATTTTCTCAAAATATTCCAAAATTTCAAAAAATATATTTTTCACTCCAACATGGTTTTATAGAGCTCCAAACTGGCGGCAGAGAAAAAAACTGGGCCTCGTGGTTGCAACGCTGGGAGTCGCAAAACTTGTTCGATCTGTTATCGTATGACAGGAGCTGTTTTTTGATTTTTTTTTCAATTTTTGGTGATGTTCCAAATTTGAAAGTGTGTTTTTTCGAAAATAATATTAGGTCTGTTCCCGTACTCTAAAGTTTTAGTCCAATTTACCAGTTTTTACCAGTTTTAGTCCGAGAAGCGTTCCCGTACACGAAAAAATGGTAAAAGAGAGTGCAATCGAGAGAGTGAAACATTTCCCCTCCTTGTCAAAAGTTGCAAGTTTTAGTCCGAGAAATTTCTTCGGGTAAAAATGTTAAAAGTGTCAAACAGTTTAAAATCAGCTGTTTACAAATTAACAAAGAAATTGCGATACATCAAAACTTATTTGAAACCATTAAAATGGAACTCAGAAACATGGGAAATTGTGTAAATACTAATATAAATTCTTAACTTGAGAATTAATTTCAATATTTTTAAAAATCTTAGGCATTTCGTCTGCAATGCCGATGCTTCACATCAAGGCAATGCTGGATAAGCTATCTTATTTGACAGTTTTTACAATTTTAGTCCGAGAAGCGTTCCCGTACTTTTTTGTGTTATTCTCTATTTTCGAAAGATTTTTTCTCTTTCTCAGACTTTTGACAGCTTTACCATTTTTAGTCCAAAAAGTACGGGAACAGACCTATTGATTTCAAAAATTAAAAAAAAATTGAAAAAAAAATTTAAAAATAGCTCGTTTCATACGATAGCAAATCAAGTTTAAAAAAATACAAAATAAAAAAAAATTCGTCAAAAAATGGACCCGCTAGTGCCGCAGCCAGTACGAAAAACATGGTTTCGAGATGTTTTTGAACACGCGTTCAAAGTTTGTGAAAAAAAAGGCGAAAATTAAAAATGCGCTCTCACTAATCCGGCTGTTACTATGGGACTCGTAAGAATTTTTCCATGAATTTTTGTTTTTTGTTAGAATCTTTACTAAAATACAAAACTATAAAAAAATAATCGATTTAAAAAAACGGCCAATGTCATGTCCCGCCGCAGAAATACTTTGTTATAAATTTAATTTGAGATTAAAAGCGACTTATTTGAGCAACACTTTCGCAAAATTTCTAAAACTTTGAATATGTTTAATATTATAGAAACATTTCAAAAAATTTATTTTTGCTTTGTCTCAAAAAACATCAAAACATTTAAAAAAAATTTCAATAAAATCATGCTGAATTTCAGTTTTAACATTAAAAAACCGTGAATGAAAACAAAAACAACCCAGAATTTTCGTATTTAAAATCGAGATGAGTTGACGAATGAGATGAGTAGACGGGCAAATATTTATGTATAAAATTTCCAGATTTTTTAATTTTTTTTTTTTGCTTTTTGAACTTTAGTGATTCGTTTAAGAATTGCTTCTTTTAAATTGGAAGATTTGTTAAAGAGTGCTTATTTGAAATAAGAACATTCGGTAATGAATTAATTTTCCAAGATTTGGCGACTCGTTCACGAATTGCTTTTATCGGTGTGAACGATTCGTTAACGAAGAAGGAAAATCTCCCATTCGCGAAATTATAAATGAATTCTTTATGATAATTGCTATTGAATGAAATGAACGAGAATGCAATTCATAAACGACTTCATAAGTGAATCATATTGTTTGTTGGGAAGTATGTTCTTTCTAAAACAAAAATAAATAGTACTTCAGCGTAAGAAAGCATTCGGCAACAGAAAACTTCTACTTAACAGTAAATTATTGATAAAAGCTGCAAGAAGTCACCTGAAATCATTACAATAAAATGAAGGAAAGAGAAAAAGAAAAAAAACCAACTCCCATCAGGCACTTAAACTCCATGTTTGCGATAAAATAATTTTTATATCCATTCATATATCGTTAAAGCCATACAAACCATTATTCAGGATTCTAGTCATTGACATTTACGACTTCAATCTAAGCATACGCATGTGTGTGTGTGAGTGTGTGTGTAAAAGTTACAACTGTTGGTTTTATTGTATTTTTTTGTATTTGTATTTTATTTGTATTTTGTATTTTATTGGTATTGATATTTTGGATACACCTTCGGTGTGAGTTCTTTTTAGTTTAATTTATATAAAAATTATTAGTTTGTACGCACATAAACTATATAAAAGACGATAAGCTAAAGTTAAGGATCTAGATGAGCCGACAAAAAGGTATACTAAAACAGGTTGAATATTCGCACAATGATATAGCCATGCCATTATAAGCCACACACATAAGTACGAACACACGCACACATTAAGACTGCAGACATACATACAGTGCGCATCAAGGCTAAAGCTAAAAAAGCTCAATGCTTAACTTGTGTGTTTTATTGTTAAGTCAAACAGGTAGCATGCGTAATTGTGTATGTGTGTGTGTATATGTGGTTTGCCATTATGTGCCTGTATGATGTGCATGTTTGTCAGTATTGGTGCAAAGTTTTATTAAAAACTATTACTGTCGTAATATAGCTTGTATCTGTATAGCTTAGCACACAAGATACGCAGACAAAAAAAAAATATATAAATATAGGAGGCATACACCCACACAGCCAAATGCAATTCCATAAGTTAATATGTAATACTCGTATGTAAGCGAGAAAATGTGTGTTTTACCAGCCATCTCCACAATCGCCTAGTCACCCATACAGATAAGTGTGTCACCTCGCATTGCATAGTGTTAAAATTTATAAAAAAAACACAGCGACAACTGTGTGTGTGTGTTTGTTTGTTTGCACAACTTCCTCTTGAAAGTTGGTTTCACATTAGTTTTTCTACTCTATCTCTCACTTAACCTTCCCCCCCCCCACCACCACTTAAAAGTGTGTTTTTGTTAGTTTGCGCTGTGTTTGTGGTGTATGCTTATGTGTGTGTGCGCTCAATTTGGTGTCACATTGTAAATTGTTTAAAATTCGTAAAACAGCTCAAAAGTGTTTTCCTTTTTGACTGTTTACCACACTTCCGCTCGTTTTGTTTGCTTTCTATCTCTTTTTTTCGTGCACACTGAGACCACACGTGTAAGCGAGCAAGTAATACATTTGCCAACATGTTTAGTAACTTATTTCAGCACACAACTGCAAGTAAACAAAAAAAAAATACTAAATAAAAAAATTTAAATATATTTATATATACTATAAAATACAGAAATGGCGACTTCCTTCCTCTGTGGTAAAGTAAAAAGTTTAAATGTAGCATGTTGCGCATCGGTAAGGTGTGCAAAAAAAAAAAAAATAAGAAATAAAATTGTGAAACCGACATAGTTTTTTATTTATGGCAAGTCTGGAAAAAATTTTGAATAAGCTTTTGAAGCAGAAAATAAAATATATAAACACACAGGACGCTATAACTTTAAATAGCTACCGAAAAAAAAAAAATAAAATATACAAGTTGCACTTCTCGTTTTTTAGACACAGTTATTTAAACACAGCTTTTGTAGATTTAAATAAGCTGATAAAAACTTATACTTTGCCTTATGGCCCTCATTATAAACTGATCAAGCCCAATTTTCAATTTTTTTGAGAAAAACAATAAAATGTGACGAACTAGTGCAGATGCACTAAAATATCTATGGAAAAAAACAGTGATATTTCAAAAAGATTTGTAAAGGATTATAAATTGATAAGCAAATTTATTGTAAAAAAATTTAAGAGACATCGATAGCTTTGAAACCCATGATAGAGACTGATAATTTTTGAAACTGAACTTTTCGAACTTGGATTATTTTGACCTATACAAGACTGAACTGTAATTAATCATGACAAGTTTTGACTATGTCCAAGAACTACATTTAAAATTTCAATAATTTTCAATGATTTTGAAATTAAATGTTTTCCCGCTAATTAACGAAAAATTTAATTTATCACGTGAGTATATTTACATGAGTCCAGTTTCTTTTTCGAATTGATTATTCAGCAATTCTCTTATACCTTGAAATTTGTATTTTTTATCTGTTTTCAAGTGCATTTCTTTCACCGAAAATTCTTTAAAAATATTCAAGTAATTTAACCCAGAGAGCTTTATACACGTTTAAGGTAATCTACTGAAAAAAATACATATACGAGGAAAAAGCGCGCCAACTTGCAGCAGGACTTGATGACATACAGAAAAAAATACAAATTCTGGATCACGCAGGCAAAGTGTACGAATATAGACTTCATCGGGCACTCACCGGTTTTTTAAGTCCGAATATAGTCGCTCGTTTTTAAACAATTTATTGATATAATAAAGACTTACTTCGGTGCTAGTTCATGTGACGAGGCACTTCTTCGGTTTCTTTCGTATGCATTTTATTAAATACTCAGAACAGTTTCGATATTATTTTCAGTAAAAAATGGGGTATTCGGTTCTTCTTTGTTAAAGTCTGATAATCTGGACTTTTCGTATAAATCGTCGTGCTAATTACCATGTTACAAAATATTAAGTAGCCAAAGCTTTGCAACGGAACGCAGTTAGCAGTAGCTAAGTTATTGAGGAACTTCGTAGAAGCAACAATTAAACATGACCATTCAAAGGTGAAGCTGTCCTCATTCCCCGCATTTATATGATTCTTACGAATGCGCCATTTTAATGAATGGAAATTGATTGAAATTCCAATTCGATTTTACTTTGCAGGGAAACGATTTCATATGCATGTATTTAATACGTGATCGGGTTAAGTCCGACTTCATCAGCTCTCGCCAGGCGTCTCTACTTCGCGCGCGCCGTCTCCAATCTCTTTCATCAAGCGCGGCAAGGACTTCTTCGGCCTGGTCAATCCATCGGATGCATGGTCTTCCTCTGTATCGTCGACCCTCAGCTTTTACCTCAAACACCTCTTTCGCTGGAGCTTCTTCATCAACACGAAAGACATGACCCAGCCAACGTAGTCGCTGAATTGTTATAAGCTAAGCTTATTCAATGTCGTAGTAGAGCTCGTACAGTTCGTGGTTCATTCGAATGCGATAGTCGTTGCTAGCTCGAAGAGGATTAAAGATTTTGCGAAGAACTTTCCTTTCGAACACCCCAAGAGCGGCTGCATCTGTTTGAGATACCACCTATGCCTCAGCGCCATAGAGAAGCACAGGTATGATGAGCGTCTTGTAGAGTGTAAGTTTTCTCGACCGAGAGAGGACTCTGGAACCTAATTGCTTACTAAGCCCGTAGTAGCAATTTCTACCATCCCAAGAAAGTTTAAGTGCCGTTAGTTTTGTTTTGCAAAAACTAAAAGCGATTTAAGAATTTAAGAAACTAAGCTGAATTTGTGTATTTATATATATTTTTAAAATTTGTGTTTTGGCAAAAAGAAGTGTGTAATATTAAACTTCAAATACAATTAATATTATAGTTTGCAAATATCAATGAATTTTTGGATAAAACATTATATATAAATTTAGAGAATATTATTTATATTTTTTTAAAAATGGTACAAGTTGTCAAAGTGCTTGTGGGGCTTGTTGTCCCATATAATTTTATATAACCATTTTGAAAGTATTCTATGTTTTATTTGAATTTAAGAAAACATGCCAAGAAATCGCAAAACGAGGTCGGACATCTTCAGAAATCATGATGTAAGCTGTCGCGAGTAGGATCATTTTGAGTAGGCTGCTTAGTTTTATCGTTAAAATGAAGTACCTCCCGAATATTTTCGAATTGTCTCCTGGGCATTTGATTTTTTATAACATTTACGCAACGGTGATTATTTTCAGACCAATAGTCTCTCGAATTTAAAAGCTTTTGATATGTCATATAGAATAGAATTCCAATAAATTTACGTAGGTCGAATACATGGAAGCTGAAGCCTTTGTCTATTCCGGCGTATTTTAGAGTCTCGTTGACAATATCTTCCTCCAAAGACTGTTGGAAAAAATAGCACCAAACTTGGGATGGAGTTTTCAAATTATGTATGTTATCTGGAAGACTACAATCACCTCCATATCGAACTGGTTTGTCACTTAACGGCAGATTAACTTTTTTTCCAAAAAAATCTTTCCAATTCATAAGATTTAGGATTTATATTTAGCCCTCGCAGCTCGGAAGCAAATGAGTTGGAAATCGTTGTAGGACTGACCGCGTTACAGGTTTGTGAAACAGAAGTTGATGGCGTAAAATCAAGCGAATCCAATTGACTACCATCAACCTCTATTGACAACCCCTGGTCATTATCATCATTCATCATTTGGAGAAGAGAATTCTGTATGAATGCATTTACACCCAAGTCGTCCTCGGTTTCTACGTCAGTATCGTTTTCGTTGATAAGCAAGGGCATGCTACCTCCTTGAAAATTATCTATCCTATTATATTTTTTTTCTAATCGATTATCTACCTCAAACTCTTCAATAGCAGAATCGCTATCATCGGTGCTATTATAAGTAATATCTTCACTATTGCATAATAGCTTGCACACTTCTTCATCAGTCATTTTGACTCTACCAACCCTGGTAAGTCGTGACATGACAGTTTTAAAAAATAAGTTTTTAAAAATTTGTTAAAATATAACAGAGGAATAATTATAATGAATTAACCAATGTTCAGTATTTTCTTTAGCGTAATGAACCTGCTCCGTCAAAGCATAAAACATAAATGTAGTTGAGAACAAGTAAAATACGAAATTCAAGCGAACACGATACAATCATTAAATGCCGCCTTTCGAACGGGACTCGGAAGAAAATTTTGTAAAACTATTTTTAATCACTAAAATATATATTTCTACACTGTCCAATAATTTTTTTTTTACCTCAATTATAACTCCGTTCTGAGATTTTACACTGTTAAAAATGCATTTTATTTAATTGAGCTTGATTTATATTTTTCAACTTTCATCATCAATTAAAGGAACAGTTTGACAAATTTTAACAAAAACTTATTTTGTAATAAAGATGTTGGTTGTTCTGCACAGGTTTGTGCATTTGCATTATATTTTTACTCAAAACAAAGCCATAAGAACTTTTTAAATGGTTGTATCTTTAAAGATACCATAAGCATTTAAGGGTTAAGGATGCTCGCAGTAATAAAAAGGTGCAAATACTCTTATAATGTATTGAAGTGATAGTTTGATACATCGCTGCTTAAATTATGCTTCGGAGTGCGGAAGAAATTACGATTAAGAAGTGTGACAACGAGGACAACGCATTGGGACAACTTATCCCACGAGTGGGGTAACATTATTAAACATAAACACAGCTAACGTAATCAAAATAAGCTCGGTCAAAGTTCTAATTTTTTTTAAATGTAAATCAGTGATGGCATTTTCGATACTTTCCCCGATATTTTCCCCGAAGGCATTTTCAGTACTATTTGTGCAAACCAACATAATATATTACATATTATTTAAACTGGTTGAAAAGGTACAAAATTTTTTATTTCTTCTGCTCTGAACTTAACAGAACTTACGAGAAATCCAGTGCTTTTGTGATTAAGTCTAGGAAAACTGTCCTTTTTCAACTGGCTCAAATATAAATATGAACAATTTGTAATTTCCTGTTTAAGCTGCCTATCTAGTTCCTTATTTAAATGCGTTGGCTTCATCAAAATCAAGCCCAAAATAAATCGATAAATTATATAAATCATTACTTTAGCAATAGTTTCAAACGTCTCCCGGAAAGAAGATATTTAAAATTTTTAAAAATTCTGCAGTATCGAACAGGATATTACAAAGTATAAAACCGGACTCCTTAGTCGAGTAGTAAGCATGCCTGACTGCTCTCTTAAAGGTCCTGGGTTCAAATATCGGCCTGACTATAGTTATAATGTAATTTAATTACAATTTTATAACGATTTAACTTTTCTTCAATTCTTTCATTATTTCAAATCAACTGATATTCAAATTTTCATATATAGTATAACAAAAATTTCAACTCGAATTCAAACAAGAGAACCTTTTACTATAAAATTTAATAAAAATTCTTGTTATAACACTCAACAACGAAGATAGACACGAAGATTGTAAACTTCTGTTAGAAAATTTTTTAAAAAATCAAAATTAAATTTTATTTGTAACAATATGTCAAATAAAAAAATCAAAATTAAATTTTATTTCAGTTGATCTCGTCCCTTTGTCGTTGTCGGTTGTGTATTATAAACTTTTAGTTTTTGTGTTGTTAGTGTTGTTTTAAAATAATTTATTTTATAACTTAAACGTACGTAAGTGTTGTACAATTGTGTTTAAATATTAAGCTACTTTTAGCAGTAATTTTTTGTGTTAAAGTGCTTAGTTATTGTTATAATTAAAAATAAATTATAAATAAACATAGTTTGACTTGCTTGTTTGTGTGTATATTTGTGCTTGTTTTTGCTATTTTTCGCCTTCTTCTTTGTGCGGTGTCCGTACCTGTTGGTCAGTTCTAGTGTTATTGTTGCTAGCTTTTAACTGTCCGCTCTTTGTATTTTAACCCTTTGAGGCATTTTAGGAACATATTTGCTCTTCTGAAATAACATTTTTTAACATGACTTATTTTCAAGTCGAAAATTTCGCTGCTTGTTCATTAAATGGGCAATGCAGAAGCCAGAACATTTTGAATACTATGTTTCATTGTTCTGGACCATGCGAGCAAATGTTTCACGCTTCGTGTGCTAAAATTTCGAATTCATGCATTGATGATTTAATTTCGGCACACTCAGGACTTCGTTGGTACTGTACTACGTGCAGGGTCGTTTCCCCAGCTGAATTATACTCAAAAATAAAGCTCTTTGGGGAAAGCCTTAATTCGCTTAATAATAATTTTAAATTCATTATGACGTCGTTAAGCGAATTAAGTGTTGACCATTGTGACAGTATAACGGATAAAATTTTTTCGCCAACCAGTGCTGACGTTCCTTTGACGGAGTCCGAAACTCTCGGTTCAGCAATCATATCCACAAACGAAGTCCTAAATAGGGGTTCAGTACAAAAGCAGAGTTATAATTCTAAAAATAACTCTAAAAATAAACGAAAAAATAATAAGCGCAAACGTGCCAATCAAAGCCTGTCTTCTATTCCCCAGGCTAAGCGTTTTTCAGTTCCCACCTCCTCGTCACATGTCTCTGAATTTGTTTCAAATAATAATAATAGTAATAATATAAATAATATTCATTACAAAAATGATAATAATAATAATATTAATAACATTAATAATGATAGCAAAAATAATAATAATAATAACAATAATAATAATAATAATAATAATAATAATAATAACAATAATAATAATAATAATAATAATAATAATAATAATAATAATAATAATAATAATAATAATAATAATAATAATAATAATAATAATAATAATAATAAAAATAACAATAATAATAATGATAATAAAAATAACAATGATAATAATAATACTAATGAAAATAATAAAAATAATAATAATAATCATAACGAAAAAAACATTAATAATAATGTTAGTAATAATAATATTACTGTAGGACCTCAGTTGATTGCCCCTTTATCTGAAGTGCCAGTTATTTCTGTAACTAATGATAATGCTGTATCTGAAATTTCAGATATTCCTATCATAAATTTGGTTACTGCGCCATCCATTGCACTTCAACCTTCAACTGAGCCAACTACTCTAAGAGCAGTTTCGAGGACTAAGAACATTTTCATTTCGAGATTACAACCCGACACATCAACTTATGATATTCTGACGTTTGTCGAACAATGTAACTTAATACCCCAAAATGCTTTCCGTTCATGTAAGAAAATTGGCAATAAGCCCACCCACGCCTCATTTATTCTCACAGTTGCAGCCGAAGTTTTTACAGCTGTTCTCAATTCGAATATGTGGGCCGATAATATTCTCGTTTCAGAATTTAAACCTAAAAACAAGGCTAGGCGCTCAAATAATATAGCCCGTAGGAACCAAAAAAACTAAATAGGCTGTCCCTTTACTATCAAAATGTAAGGGGATTGCGCTCCAAAACGCGAGACTTATTTCTTTCTACTCAGAATTGTTCTGAGGACATTATCGCGTTTACTGAAACGTGGTTGAATGAAAGCATTACTGACTTGGAATTGTTTGACAATAGTTTCCAAGTATTTAGAAAGGACAGATACGCCAGCAATATTTCTTCTGTTGGTGGTGGTGTTCTTATAGCTGTAAGGAACTGCTTTGTTAGTTCCTTTGTTGATATACCCTGCGCTTCTAATATTGAACTAATATGCGTTAAGGTTATACATTGTAGCTTAAATGTATACATAATTAATGCATATGTTCCTCCAAACAGTAGTGTAGAGGTTTATACAAGTCTGGCTGATTGTCTAGACTATATTCTTAATATTCTTGACGTTAATGACGACATTTTATTGTTGGGCGATTTTAATCTGCCCGACTTAAAATGGCATTCTTCTGACGATGATACATTTTTTTGTGCATCTAATGCGAAGACTCTTGGGGAGCATATATTTGTTGACAGTATATGTTCTGACTTACAACAAGTGAGTTGTATTTATAATAGTCTGGAAAGACTTCTTGACCTGGTCTTAACTACGGACAGTAACAATGTCATTGTTAAGAGGGCCTTCCATGCTCTTACTACTATTGATGCATATCATCCACCTTTGAGTATTTGGTATAAATCGGATAGGGAGAATATAGTTAATTCGAGTTCAATGGACAAGGTTTATGAATTCAATTTTAAAAAAGCTGACTTTTTGAAGTTGAATCATTTACTTCACAGTAAACTTAACGTTATTTTAAAATATATAAATGAACATAATCTGGATGAATCCATTAATTTTTTTTATTTGGAACTCTTTGCTGTAATTTCTCAGTCTGTACCATATAGCCTCAAATTTGCAAAGAACTCGGCGTACCCTTGGTACACAAAAGAGTTGAAAACACTTCGCAATAACAGGAATAGGGCATGGAAGAGATATGTCTGTAGTTTGGACTCAAATGACCTAGAAATCTACAAACGTTTGTTTCTGGAATTTCAAAATCTTTCAGCTGTTTTATATAATGAATATTTAGACAATATTAAGCTGAGAATATTGTCTGATCCAAAGAGATTTTGGGGGTTCATAAATACTAAGAAAAAATCTGATGGATTTCCTTCATCCTTCAAAACTCTTGATGGATTTACGGACGATCCTTCTATAATTTGTGGCCTTTTTGCCAATCTCTTCAAGGAATCTTTTTGTTCAGATTCATTTAACCCTGATGAAGTTTACTTTGACTACATGAACTCTTCACCCAGGGTCTCTTTGGAATCTATATCCTTTACCTCTGAGGATATTTTAAAGTATATTGGGACAATCGATGAGGATTTTGGCGCTGGACCTGATGGAATTCCTGCCGCAGTGTTATCTCAATGCGGATCCGTTTTGTGTCAACCACTTTCTTTATTATTTAATAAATCAATTACAGAATGTTATTTTCCAGTTTTTTGGAAAAAATCATTTATAAGTCCTATATATAAAAAAGGTTGCAGAAATGATGTTAATAATTATAGGCCCATCGCTAAGCTTTCGTCTATTCCCAAACTTTTTGAGCGAATTGTGTACGATCGTGTTAAAATTCATTGTGGAGAAGTCATAACAACTCGTCAGCATGGTTTTGTTAATGGAAGATCCACTGTGTCTAATCTTCTCGATTTTACAACATTCTGCTTAAATTCAATGGAATCTAGTAACCAAGTCGACTGTATTTACACTGACTTTAGTAAAGCATTTGATAAATTACCTCATGATTTAATCTTATTCAAACTAAAGTTAATGGGATTTCCACATTATTTTGTATGCTGGATAAAATCGTATTTGACTGAGCGATCTTATCAAATACGATTCCGAGGGGTGTTGTCTTCAGAATTTATTGCTGAATCAGGTGTTCCTCAAGGTAGCCACCTTGGTCCACTTCTGTTTATTTTAGCAATTAATGACGTCACACACGTCATTGAACACTCTCGTCTGCTGATTTATGCAGACGATATGAAAATATACAGAAAAATAAATACTGAAAATGATTCTAACCTACTCCAGGCTGATCTGAAATCCTTTGAAGTTTGGTGTTCTAAAAATAATATGTTTCTCAATCCTAGTAAATGCCAAACTATGACCTTTTCGCGAAAAAGGAATAATTTATTATTTGATTACAATATAAAAGATACTGCTTTAAGTCGTGTAGATGTGGTCAAAGACCTTGGTGTATGCATGGATCCTAAGTTATCGTTCAATATTCATATTGATAATATATGTAAAAAAGCGTCTTCAATGCTTGGATTTATAAAACGCTGGGCCAAAGAATTCAATAGCACGATTACAACTACAACGTTATATTATGCAATTGTGCGTCCTCACTTGGAGTACGCAAGTCAAGTCTGGTCCCCAAGTTATAATGTGCATGTTGAACGAATAGAGAGGATCCAAAAATGTTTTGTTCGGTTTGCTCTAAGGGGCTTAAGTGGAACTGATATCTTAAACCTTCCTCCTTATGAGGATCGTTTGAAACTATTAAGAATGCAGTCACTAAGTGAGCGAAGGAGGTCCGCAGATATCGTGTATTTACACCAACTCATGACCGGTGTTTTCGATTCTCCGGAAATTCTTTCTCTCATTAATTTTAACTCTAACCGTAGAAGCAGTAGAAACGCTAACACTTTAATTTATTTACCTTTTAGTAGAACGAACTATATGTCAACTGCTCCTTTAAACCGCATGAGTACCTTTGTTAACAACTGTAGCGTTTTTGATGTTAACTTGTCAAAAGGTCAACTCAAAAGTAGATTAAAAGCTATTCTGTAATTAGATCTATGTGTGCATGGTTAGTAGTTACGTCTTGTGTTGTCCCTGAGCCCAACCCAAACTTTGGTGGGTAAATTTTTTCCACATTAACTTTGTTTTTAGCCACTGGAATCTTTATCATTAAAACTTTTTGATGCTTTGGACTGTGGCTTCAAATGAGTTAATGCTGAGAAAGTGCGAAAAAGCTGTAGTAGCTAAACTCTTTTGTTATGATATACTCGTAAGAATAAAAACTTTAACATCAAATATATTTAAAATTATATGAATAATGAGTCGAATGCAAATTTTAAAATTTTCGATACGATTGACTTCAAATTAGTACTGTTTTCAAATTGATTTGTTACGAAATCCGAATTCAAAAAGAGCCATCACTAATGTTGATACACTCAGAAGAATATTAACTGTAATATTAATAGTCGGCCGTTGTTATTTCATAAACAATGTTAGATTGAATTATTTGCGCTTCAGTAAACAATTTTCTTTGTTGAATGAACGTTTCAAAGTATTTTTGTGCTGTTAAAATCATCTGTTGAAATATTTTTGTGTTTCTGTTAAAATGTCTATTTTCTCCAAGCAATATTTTTTTAAATGCGTTTTGCTATAGTTATAGAGGGTGTTTTTTATGAGTTTTTTTTCAATATAGATTACTCTATTGTCTGACAGTTGTTTTGACAGTTTTAAATGACGTCTCTACTCAGTATTGTTTGGCAAATCATCATGAATAGGTTAACTCCAGAATAACGCTTCCAAATCGTGGAAATTTAATTTCAAAAACAGTGTTCAATTAAAAATGTTTATAAAGCACTTCGTTAAAAATGTTTATAGAGCACTTCGTGAATTTTATGGTGCATATAATCGTCCGTATTTATGGTTGAATGGATATGTCAACAAGCAAAACTGCCGTATTTGGAACAAGGATAATCCACACGCCGTTCAAGAATTACAAATGCATCCCGATACATGTACTGTTTGGTGCGGTCTATGGGCTGGTGGAATCATCGGTCTTTATTTCTTTAAAAATGAGGAAGGACGATACGTTACCGTGAATGGAAATCGATACAGAACCATGATCACTGAATTTTTGTTGCCAAATCTTCAAAATATGGATGTTGACGAAATGTGGTTTCAACAGGATAGTGCCACTTGTCATACTGCGGGCGAAACAATCGACTTATTGAAAGAAAATTTCAACGACAACATTATTTCTAGAAATGGACCGGTGAATTGGCCTCCGCGTTCGTGTGATTTGACGCCACTTGATTATTTTTGGTGGGGATACGTGAAGTCATTGGTTTATGTGGATAAACCAGCGACGATTGACGCTTTGGAAACCAATATTCAACGTGTCATTGCTGCAATACGCCCTCAAATGCTTGAAAAGATGGTCGAAAATTGAACCTCTAGAATGACCTTTGTGCAAAATAGTCGTGGTGGCCATATGCCCGAAATTATATTTAAATGTAAGTATCAAAAATTTGAATTTAATATTTGAAATAAAAATTCTGTTCCAATTAATTGTTTGGTCAAAAATAACCTTTGACTTTGGTTTCGTATTCTATAGACCAACAGTCTACCGACTGTTGATTTGAAAGTTTCATCTTTTGGATGGTATTTAACAGTGAAATCTGTTACATCAATCCATGATTTGTTTGATATAACAGCATTTTTTTCTCTGAGTGTACATTAGGCTGTATCGAAAAAGTTAGATCGTATTCTTAGAGGTCTCAAAAGTTGCATAGGCTTGTCAAGACCACCAAAAAAAATTTTATAAAAAATAGAGGACATCTTCCTGCCCCGCAAGGACTAAGTTGTTTTTTGGGAAAAACAATAAAAAATAACGATCTTAAAATGCTTTGATTTTTTTAAGAAAAACCACACATGTCTTAAAGCAAAAGTAATAATGCAGTTTAACTAACAATTTATTGCCACACACGGTGCTACTCATGATTTTTACCAACAGTATCCTGTATGAAGGACATTCGAAGTGAAATTTGTACTTGGGATAGCACAAGACTTTTGATTGTAAGCATTGGTTATAAATTTTGGTGGTACTGTTTATAGTGTTGATGTATTCCATAAATAACATGAATTAATAATTTGCATAGTTTTTGCATTTGTATTCTCTTGTTTTAGAGAAATGTATACTAGAACGCAATTTTTTAACTTTTTCAAAAAAATGAATATAAGATTTTATGACAAGTGATTCAGAAGTGGTGTCGAAGATAATCTTCTTAATTTGAGTTTTTTGAAAATTTCTGAATATGATACTGCCTAAAAAGATTTCTTTAATATATCAGCTTAAGACCACGATTTTTTTTTCTTTTTCGATATTTTAAAAAAAGTTATTTCCTAGCATCAAATTTCTCAATTTGAGTTATGTCCCCTTTATGGTTATAATTTCATAAAAACACATTTTAAAAACAATTGTTTAGTCTTTTGAGACCGAGTGAATGGCATAAAATGTATTGTAACGATATTATAACCAAAAAGAAGATATAACTCAAATTGAGAAATTTCATTGTACGAAGTAAAATTTTTTTTAAGTATTAAAATACATAAAAAAAAATCGTGGTCTAAGCCTGGCATATTATATAAATATTTTAAGGTAAGGTCATGTACAGATAATAAATTTAATAATATAAATTTAAATATTTATATCTAATATAAATTTTTTTTAAAAAGTTAAAAAATTGCGTTCTAGCATACATTTCTCTAAAACAAGAGAATTGATATGCAAAAACTATGCAAATTATTAACTCATCATATTTAAGAAATACGCCAACACTATAATCAATGCCATCAAAATTTAGACTCAATGGTTACAATCAAAAGTTATGTGCCATCTCGAGTATAACTTTCGCTTCGAATATCTTTCAAACAGGATACTGTGGGTAAAAATCGTGAGCAATATCGTGTTCTAGAAGATATTGCTAGTTAAACTGCATTTAAATTTTTTCCTTTAGACAAATGTATTTTTTTTTACAAAAATCAAAGCATTTTAAGATCGTTATTTTTTACTGTTTTTCTCAAAAAACAACTTTGTCCTTGCGGGGCAGGAAGATGTCCTTTTATTTTCATAAAATTTTTTTTGGCAGATCTCAACAACCACATGAAACTTTTGAGACTTCTTAGAATGTGAAATTCGAAAAAAAAATGTAATTCGATACGCCCTAGTGTACATATTAATTTTTACACAATTGCAACAATCCTCTTTGATTACCTGATTACCTGATTTCACAAAAAAATGCATTTAAATATATTTCGATGCATTCATCATGATTTGATACAAATTTATTATCTGAGGATTTTTGAGTTATATTCGAATGATTACTTCAATTCCATATTTAGTAACGTAACTGAATTTGTGTTCAAAAAATGTTTTAACACCGCTATAGCTGCATTAAACTAGTTTGAGCCTATCGCATGAATACAGCTGGAATTCATGAAATAAAAATCTTATATCATGAAAATTTAACCTCTGGCGCGTAAATTGCGTGCTTGTGTGTTCACTTTGTGTTTATTTGTATTAATCCTTTTGTACGTTGCAAAACATTTTAATCTGCTTGTAGCGGCAATCAATTTAATTCGATTGAAATATTGAAATATTTCGAACACATTTATTATTAAATTAAATTCTCTGGATCAAGGAGGTAAAACCGCAACAATAACAGTTTGTCGCTAACAAAAGCAATAACAACAATAGCAAGCAATACGACAAAATTGCTAGTGTACAACAAAAAGGAACAGCAATACGATAACCAAAGCAACAGCAGGTTGTAATCTTAGCTCTGTGGGTTATTAGGACAAAAATATGCTTCAACAGCATATAACATAGCTTATATATTATATTAGTTGTAATGATTTAATTAAGATTTTCCTGGCATGAATAAGTTTTTGCGGTTTTAAAATAATGATAGTTTTTATATAGCTCAAAGAAATGTTGATGATACTCTTAGGACTTCCAACAGTTGCAAGCAATTGAGATATGAAATTGTTTCCCATTTCAAATGCATTTGTAAGTTTTCAAGAGGTTGATCTGGGTGGGTCTGAATGCATTTAACTTAATGATTATTTTTTTAAGCAACCAACAAACAACAACAACATTAAAACATAGCCACATGAATTGCCATTCAGATTTATTTGTTTTTTGGTTATTAGCTACGGAATTACAACAGCTGTAGTGGTTGAAAATAAAAAAAAAAAAATAAAAAAAAAACAATCAACAAATAAATATGTGGCAACACTTTGTGTTCATGCCTAATTGAATTTGTGGCTTTTAAAATAGTGTGTACATAATTAATGGCTTCAATAAAAAAAGCTTTGGAATTTTTACAACTTAAGTGGCAATAAATAGTGGACAAGTAAATGACGGGCTTGATAATATGATTTTCTTCAATAATTAAATAATGTTCTCTTCTTTTGTTGTTGTTGCACTAAAATTATGCTTAAAATTATTAAGTTTCAAATTCGTCACGCTTGAACAGCTTTGCATCAAATTAAAAAATTTTAAATTATTTAATATTATTAAAACTATTCATTTAATATTGCCAGTTAAAATAAAACTTGCTAAATGTCACGAAAAAAAAAAAATGAAAAAAAATTGTTGTTAACAAGCTTTTTAATGTGTGCGCTTCAATAACGTTGACATTGTTGCTGTCGCGTAGAACAACAACATGAACAACTGAAACAACATACAGAACAACAGCAATAAATAACTTTAAACACAATTGTTATGTTAACACACACACACACACACACACATACACATAGAATCATATATTTGTAAGCAGACATACATACATACATACTTGTATACATATAATTTATGTGAGCGTAATTAAAGCAAACTTCAACTTTGTACGTTTTCGGTATTGAATTTAATTAAATATTGTTTGCTGTCAATGCCTATCAAGAAAAACGGAGGGAAGCGGTAAAAAACAACAAAAATAAAAATGGCATAAAAGCAGTTGTATCAATTAAAATACAATATATAATTTCATGAAACAGACTGCAAAAATAGTTACTTGAAAAATATTTAATTGAGGTAACATGATATTATTTAACACTCACGTCTACATTCGCATTGAATAAAGACAGTCAGACAGATAGGCAGAAAGAAGGGCCCAAGTGATTGCAAAAGTACTTCATATCATATATATGAAAAAATTACTCAGTTATTAACTAATATTTTGCCAGAAACGTCAACAAATAAAAATTTTATTACTTATTATATTATTTATTATTATTCTAAACAAATGAAATTAAATAGAAATTTTACTTTTTTAATAATTCTTAGAAAATTTTTAGTTACACAATTTTTAAAGAATATGACGAACTTTTTGACATCTTGGGCATTAATTTGTGTTCTTTTTGATTCCGATTCGTACTAATCAAAAAGTCAACGATTCAAATTTGGACGCTCCCAAAAACAATTAAATTTATTTCAAGTTTCTTGTAATAACCCTACGGCGAAAGCAGGGTCAATTGTCCTAAAGTGAACGGTCCTGTAACACTTCTTATATAACCTATCACAGGAATGGTTGGATATAACTCAGAACGGTACCGATAGTTTTTAAATGTGTTTTGCTATATTTATCTTGTCGTAACCAATACCCTGGCAGTGGGTTCGTACCCTCACGGTTGAAAATTTAGACCTAAATTTTCAACCTAACTAAAATTTTTGTGGTTGAACACAAAATTTTTCCTATATAAAATTATATTTTCAACTTATAAGTTAAAATTTTGAACTTCTTATTGGTTGAAATCAATATATATTTTTTATTAAAACCTAAAATATTAGTTTTTTTCAACTTTAAAGTCAAATTTTTCATCTTTTGGAGTCAAGTCTTTCAACTTTTTTTACTTTTAAAATTATTTAACTTTTTAAGTTTACATTTTCAACTATTTTGTCTGAGTTTTTCGTTTCTGTTTTGTTGAAAAATTATTTAAACTTTGAGACTAAATTTTCAACTTTAAATTTCTCAACTTTTCAACTATTTATGTCGAATATTTCAACTTCAATAAATTTAAATATTATATGAACTTTAGTAACGAATTTTTCTACTTTTTTAGTTGACTTTTCAACTATTTTGGGTTACTTTTTCGTCATTGCTGAGTTGAAAAATTATTTGAACCTAAGGGACGAAATTTTCATCTTTTAAATATACTTTTTTTTTTAAATATACTTATATTTATCAATTTGCGGCGCCTACTGCTATTTTAAAGAAGCTTATTGTTTACATGTGTATGGCGTCTGGCTTTTTTATCAGTTTAGAAGCAATAATTTAAAGATTTACACGAATTTATGTGGTCGGCATGCCAAAGTAAATTTGATTTCTTCGCGCGAAAATTATTATTTTGATGATGTGCATCAATCGGACCTGCAATTATAATTCGCCCCAAAATGTTGGTTCTTGGCGAAAAATCTTTAGAATTTGTTCCTTCCAATTTAAGTATTTTCATATTCTATCTTTATTTCAGTGCTTTTTTTAAATTTTTTTCCTTCTTTCCAATTTGAAGTATTTGTTTCTAGTGTATAACAGTTTGATAACTCACAGATCTTTTAACTTCTACACTTTTAACTTCTAAGTTCAACACTTTTTGTCCATGAAAAATAAAGAAAGAAATGTCAGAAGTTGTGCATCCCGTGGTCTCTACAAGATCTGATAACTCGGAATCATAGCGACTTGTTAAATTAATAATATTTTGGAAAAAAGAAGATTCTATTTATGTTATAGAATTGTATCGGAATTTTCTCCTAAAAGTTAAAATAAAAAAATAAAAGAGATTATAGAACCCCTCCATTAAAGCATCCTATGATGACAGTGATTATGTGGAAGTTCCACTTCTATATACCGTTTGAGTGGTCTTTTGATAGTAATATCTCCATGTGGATCCCTTAAGGTCACAAGGAAGGTCACAAGGAAGTGTCACTTACCGATTTGAATGAGCTTCGGATATATGATAGAAGGCAAAATTCTAAGGTTGACGTATTTTTTAATATCTACTAAGTTCATGGTTAGCGCTTCTAAAATGGCGGTCAAAAATTAAAAAAAAAAACCTTTTTTTTCACAATAACTTTAATACTTTAAATCCATTAGATATTGAAAGATCTATTCACTTAAAAAATTGACATTTTTATATTAGCCTGGATTTTAAAAATTTTTTTAAAAGCAATTAAATTTATAAGTTTTGTATAAAAACATTTCTGTGCGCAGCTAAGAATACACGCAACCCTACACAGAAAAAGCTAGACATTGATAAGCTGCAGTCAAAATGGAGAGCCAAAGACTTCGTTACTCGACTCTTACTCCAGCTTCAAGAAAGCACTCCTTCGATTAACGATATATGCGCACAGTGGACGCACATATTCCACTACACCGAAGGACAGCGAGAAGGACACCATCTACAAAGCCACCCTGCAGTCGGTTGTAACACGTGCTGTTATGGAGCGATACCGTGGGAAGAGGAGGGAAGAGCCTTTTCAGGCTAAAAAATGAGATGCAGAAATACGTGAGTGCGGGAAATTGAGATACATGGCGATAGGAATGAGACTTGAAAATTTTTCGAAAAGATAAGACGCCTGGCCGATGGTTTTAAAATCGGAGCCTCTCCGATCGGACCTTGTTTGGTCCGTAAGTTGAACGGGCCATCAAAATCACAAAAAAAAAATAAACATACACTGAGAAAAAAACACATACCTTTCTCCGGTATAAAATTTCTCTATTTTCGATATAGAAATTTTCTCTTTTTCAAATAAAATTTTCTTAAATTAGAATAAATTTTCACATTTTCGAAGAAATATTTCTTTAATTCTAGGAAATGGAAATATTTCAATGTCTCTAATAATGATAAGTATTTTTCTCGCACAAAAATTTCTCATTTATAGAGAAAAATTTATTGAAAATGAAAAACTTTTCTTATATTTTGATAAAAAATTCACTAAGAGAAGTATTTTCTTCAATTAAAACAAATCTTTTCTCAAAAATAAAAAGTTTTTTCTCAAAAAACGATATATTTTTCTTTTTCATGGAAGCTTTTTATCATTTTTAGAGAATTTTGAGTATCGAAATTAGAGAATAGCATTCTCTGGAACAAAGTCTATACCATTTTTCTCTAAATATGATGCCTTTTTTATCATATTCCGATAAGCTTTTTTCTGAGTGTAAGACGACTAAAAATATCTGATTGCCAAAGATATTTTTAGAACTTATTTTTCTATTCGTTGTTTACGTTGTTTAAATAATGAATTTTCCATCAATATGATCGCTCTGATCGCATTGAGCAACGCCTCAAAATCGTTTACTTTTCGTTTGGTTGTTCTTTGTTTATGACTTGCCATGCTGAAAATACAACAAAAAAATAACTCAGATACTGTGAAAGTAGTTTTAAATTGATCCAATCCGTTGACTTTAATTCTTTATTTCATGACCTATCTGCCATAAATTGGTCTTAATGCTGGTTTCTCAGTACAGTTAATGGGAAGGTAAATTGTTTCATTAATGAAGTACACGTACTATTTGATTTGCATGTCCCATTAGTAACTCGTCGCGTTTCTAATAAAAGTTGTCCTTGGTTTTCAAGAAGTGTCATGCTAGCCCTTCAAACTCGGAATAAAATGTATAATCGCTTTAACCTTTATGTCAACAGCATCATACGCGGGTATTTTCTGCATTTTCAAATCACTATGTTTTAAAACTAGCTCTGGGATCGATTTGAAACTTCATGATAGCCTCAACAAAAGTATTTTACATTATATTTTCAAGTCTGAATGAGATTGGTCAATCTAATCAAGAGATATGGTAATTTTTCGATTCCTACCCCATACGTCAACACCTGCATACCCGGGTATGTATATGAAAACGCTTGCAAATATGTGGCTATAACAGAAAAATAAACTTTATTTTCCATTAAGTTTTTAAAACGGTTCATGAAAATAATGATAACATAATAAATATGAAATAAAAAATAAATAATAAAATCCATATTATTATGTTTTAAAAACATTTATTGCACTGCGGCATGTCAGTAGAATGTCCATCACACACTGGTCTTTTGCATAGTGTGCAGGCTTTCCGTGTTGGGCGATGTTTGAAGCATGTGTAGCAATTATCTTTTGTTTTGATTCGTCCCGTGCTGTCGCGTTCTTCCTCGCCTCCTACTGAATCATCCAAAATCCTCAAGAGACCGCCGTTTATTGCTTCAATGGCGTTCCATGTTGAGAATATTCTGGATATTCGACTGTTATTGGCTGTGTATTTCCTTTTTCCAAAATCGTCGGACACTCATTGCAGCACGATATAATGGATGTGAGGTTGTTCTCCACAAATCTTTTGTATGAACGTAACCGGAATGTGTCAGCCACTTAGCAATAGAAGACCCAAATACGCATTAAATTCACTTTTTGTAAGGGCTTTCCATGTATGCTGTTCTCTTGTTGAGTTTTCTGAATCCTCACTTCATAGCATTCATAGCTTTTTTATTTGTTTCGCGAATAATGATGTCGCTCATTTCATTATTCAGTATCAATTTAAACGTTTCTACAATGGCGTTTCCTTCTGTTCTTTGTACTGGTTCAAAGTTAGCAGATCTGAGTATCATGAGGGTAAGGAATCTACCAGCTTTTGGTTGTGCAACAGACCAAATTGTTTCATTTTTGCCAGTATAATTTCCTCCAGTTTCATATGGTATATCATCAAGTTCTTCGTCATATTCACTTTCGTCTTCCAGGTTGTATTCTGGTAACAGGATTTCTTCTACATCGGAGCCACCTTAAGTTACATCATCTTCATTATCGTTCCCAACCACTTCAGGACCTAACGGCTCAGTATAATCACGTTAAAAGTAGTTTTAAATAGAATATAACTTTTATCAAAAACCAAACAAATAATCTTCAATTAGGTACAATGCGTATTTCGTAAAATATAAATTAGCAAAAAAAAAAAAAAAAATGACAATTCAGATATCAAAACAACATATTCGAAAACATACAGGTGTCAAAATTATTTATTTTGATTATCAATTGGAATACTTAAATCTTTTTTCACATTCTTTAATTATATTCTTGAATATATTTCGAAAATTATAACAATTAAATATTCGGAAGATTAAAAGAAATGTGATGAAAATTCACATTTTTGTTACCAAGCCATGGTATTTCCCATGCAAAATGTATGTGCATACCCGGGTATGCTGCTGTTGACGTACGTATAATTTTTCTGCTGTTGACATGAAGGTTAAACGCAATTCCACAGCATCAAATTGGGATCAGTTTAAGAGAGCAATAAATGAAGCTAACTTGGCTGTAAAATTAGCAAAACCCCCTTTTTTTTATTAACAAGTTAAACTCTACACAATCTTCTAAAAATCTCTGGAACAACTTAAGACAGGCTGGAGTATGCAATGTTAATTATGATGATTGCCACATTAGTCCTGATATCTTAAATGATTATTTTATTGCTTCACCTTCGTCTACTCATACTCTGTTGCCTAGTGTATCAATACCTTTAGATCCTGCAAGTCAATTTAATTTCGAGTTTGCGGCTGTAGGTGAGAGTGACGTTGGTTGCTCGTTGCGTTAATAAAATTAAGTCAAATGCTGTGGGTGTGAAGACGGAATATCCATAAGGTTCATTCAAATTATCTTAGCTCTCATATTAAGCCCATTGAACTGTTTCACTAGTTCTTGCTTCCCTGATGTTTGGAAAGCAGCCAAGATCGTTCTCATTTCTAAAAAATCCAACGCTCTTGAACCATCTGATTATCGTCCTGTGAGCCTACTTTCACCTCTATCAAAAGTGGTTGAGTCTCTTATGGCAGCGCAAATCTTGAAGCATATAAACAAATATGACCTCTTGTCACCACTTCAGTCTGGTTTTAGACCAGGCCACAGCTGCGCTACAGCTATGTTAAAAATTCTGGATGACATCAGAATTACATATGATTTTTCTAAGGCATTCGACGCTGTTGACCATTCTATTTTGTGCCAAAAACTTGAAGATAATTTAAAGTTTTCAAGCATTGTCGTCCGTCTGTTATATAGCTACTTAGTTGGAAGAACTCAAAGAGTGAGGGTGGGTAATAGTATGTCCGCTTTCCGTAATTAAACTTGTAATGTTCCTCAAGGCTCTGTACTTGGTCCGCTTTTATTCTCTATGTTTATTAGTGACATTTTCTGCAAATGCAGGCATGTTCATATGAAACATGATAAATAAATAAATAAATTTTAAATTTCAAAATTTCAAAAGCAATTTTCATTTAAACACACAAACTTCAAACAACATTCTTTCAATTAATGATGAAAATAATGAAAAAGAAAGTGAAATATGTATTTTGTGAATTGATTTATTACAAAAAGTCGATGTTTTAAAAATTTTGAATTGTGACTGTTTTGTATTTTGTGTGCGATATATATTTTAATCGTCAAAAATCATTACAAATTGTTTCGCAATACGAAAAAAATTAAAAAAAATGTTCAACTAACGGTCCTTACATGTGTTCAACTAACAATTTCAATACCATATTGAAACCAATGAAGAAACTTTTTTTTTTCCAGGACATGTGTTAACACTAGATTTACCGCACCAGTCAAAATGACTGGTTTTGTTTTATTTACCACAAATATTGACATTGTGTGAATATTTTTTCTTAAAACTAGTATATGATTTTTATAACGACAACAAAATACAATTAATGTGATAAATTGTTTTTTATACTTATACCGGTACCAGTCATTTTGACTGGTGTGTTTTTCCATATCATCAATCGATTTTTGTTTAGTTTTAGCATATACTACAACCTTTTTTTTCGTGTTCAGGTTGTTTTGTTCAGGTGCAACGTGCATTCTATTGCAATTTTTGGGGAAATCCCATTTTATAGGGGAATATCGATTTACCATAAATTCGTTAGAAAAATGTAATAAATTGGCATTAGTTAGATCAATTCAGTTCAGCGTGATATTCAGTAAGTGCAAAAAATATATTTATTTTGATGGTGAAATATTCAAAAGTTTCATTACCCTCTAGTTGGTAAAAATAGAAAAAAAAAACAAAAGCTACTTTGAATTTAGAAGGGATACAAAATATACTTTCGGAATGTTCGGACATTGAAGATGAAATTGTTGATAGTGAGGCCGAATTTTTTTGGGAAATCAAAGCGATACGACCGATAACTGTAATAACAGTGTCCATATCGAGAGCAATGATGAGAATAATGATGGTGAAAATAACGGAGATGAATCGAGCGACGAAGAAGATACTGATACTTTGCATGTACCAAAACGAATGTGTTTGCGGATTCCTTCCAGGTCTGAAGACGAAAATGAAAACGAGGAGGATACACAGGAAGTTTCTGTAAGTGGAACTGTTTGGAGAAAAATAAAAGAAGGTGGCGTTGCTGGAAGGTTCCCAAGTCATTGCGTATTCAAAGATTTATCTGGGACTACGGCATATGCTAAGAGAAATATTATGGAAGAGGATGTAAGCAGTACCTTCTTACTATTGATAGACCACCATATATTAGACTATATAAGAACTTGCACCGAATTAGAAGCTTCTAGAGTTTTCCGGAAAAAGTGGACACTTTCACAAGAAAAAATGAAGGCTTTCATTGGAATTTTGTATGCACGTGGTGCATACGAAGCAAAAAGCTTAAAACTATCGTATTTGTGGAACAAAAAATGGGGTCCTGATTTTTTTCCAAAAGTATGAGTAGGCAAGGGTTTACAGAAATTTTACGGTTCATTCGGTTCGACAAAAGAAATGAGAGAAGTCAACGCTTACAAAATGATAAATTTGCGTTAGTATCGACTGTTTGGGATGAATTTATTGCCAACAGTCAGAACTGTTTCAAACCGGGACCATATATTACAGTCGAGGAGCAATTGTTTCCTACGAAAGCCAGATGTAGGTTTACATAGTATATGCCAAACAAACCAGACAAGTTTCGGATCAAATTCTGGCTGGCGTCTGATGTTGAAACAAAGTACGACAACGTGCTAAATGGTTCCTTATCTAGGAAAGGACGAGACACGAGATTTGTCAACACCTCTCAGCGAATATGTAGTAATCAGACTAATGCAGCCGTATGCCATGAAAGATAGGACTGTTACAACGGACAACTTTTTTACCAGTCTTTCTTTAGCCTCCAAATTATTAGAAATAAATACTACGTTGGTGGGTACAGTACGTTAAAACAAACGGGAATTGCCAAAAATTTGTAAAGACAAGAAAGATAGTATTGCTCGTTTTTCAACATTTCTATATGCAAAAAATGAATGTACACTAAGGTTGCGGTTATAGTGAACGGCCAGTCAGATAGGCAGGCAGACAGGCAATGTGAACAAGCAAGATAGATAGCTATTTGCATCTCGTTTTTTCACAGATTTCAGCCTGCCTGCCTGCCGGCCTGCCTGTCTAAATCGCGTTCACTATAACCTAGCAACCTAACAGTTTATAAGAGTAAGCCCAAAAAAAGTCGTTTTATTGAGTACTAAGCACAAAGGCGTCAAAATTGATACAGACAACAACTGCGGGAAACTGTGTCTTTTTATAATTAAATCAAATTTGATGTCGACGTCACAGATCAAATGGCAATAAAATATAGTGTAAAATCTGGATCTAGAAGGTGACCACTTCAAGTTTTTTAATATTTTAGATTTTAGATTTAGCCGGAATAAATTCCTGGATTTTGTATAAAAATTCAACCGGAAAGAATATTTTCAGGAAGGATTTTTTGTTTCGTTTGGCTGAAGAGCTTACTTTTGACTTTCAATCTTCAACCCAAGATATAGCAAGTGAAGCTATTCGTCCAACACCCAATCTTCCAAAAAAACCCCATCCAATACGTAAATGGTGCCAAATCGGGTTCTGTAATAACAATAGGACTACGATAAATTGCGATGTCTGCAAAAAATATGTGTGCGGAAAATGCACAGAAAAAAAAAATTTCTATTTGTCAAATATGTGAAAATCCATAATTATTATAATTAATAACTAAACTACAACTCCTGACTTCTTATTTATTTTATATTTTATTAGTTCTGTTTATGAATTTATTATTTTTATACCCTAAACCTGAAAGGTCAGGGTATATTAACTTTGTGCAAACGTTTGTAACGCATAGAACGAAGCGAGTCCGGTATAGAAAAGTATATATATTCTTGATCAGCGTCACCACGTGAGTCGAGCTATTCATGTCCGTCCGTCCGTCCGTCCGTCCGTCTGTGTGTTGTCCGTATACACAGGATAAGAAGAAGGAGTTGAGATAATTATATGAAACTTGGTACACATGGTCACATGAACCCAAGGATCTGCACTATTGAATATTTTTGGAATCCGCCCACGGACACGCCTACCTCCCATACAACGCGAAAATTGAAAACTGCATAACTCAGCTCATAATTAGCCTCCAACAATAAAATTTGGTATGTATGTGTTTTATACAAACACAAAGATGTTTTCGAAAAATGGACGCCATCCGCTCACGGACACGCCCACCTGCCATACAACGCGAAAATTGAAAACGCAATAAATAAGCCTCTGTTTAACCTACAGAGCTAAAATTTGGCACGTATGTTTTTTATGACAAGACAAAGATGGTTTTGAAAAATGGACGTCATCCGCCTACAGACACGCCTACCTCCCATACAAGCCAAAAAGTTAAAAACTCAATAAATAAGGTTATGTTTGTCATAGAGAAATTAAATTTGGTATGCATGTATTTTATACCAAAACTAAGGTGTGTTCAAAAATTGGAAGTAATCCGTCCATGAAAGCATAGCGAAAGCACAATAAAGGCATTAACTGTGAGCTACAGGAATAAAACTTGGTATGTGTAAATTTTTCATCAACATTTAAATGCATATAAAATATAAACTTCATCCGCCCTTGGAGACGCCCATTTACAATAAAAATTTTTTGCTTTTGAAAAGTGGGTTAAGGGTATTTCATAGTCGGCCTAGACCGACTTTAGACTTTCTTTACTTGTTAATAGTAGATATAAATTCTACACATTCAAAACACTTATTCAATTTCAATTTCAGTCAAAATGACTGGTGTTGGTGTGAATAGGTACAAAAATTTGTTGATAAATCTAGTGTTTGGCTTATTAAAATTCAATAGAAAAGAGTTTGATAAAAATATTTTACTTAAGCTTTCTCCACGAATTTTTCTTCACGAAGAAATATCACTTTTTTGGTACTTTCACAAATTTTTAACACTGTGTTCGCCGCAGCTGTGTGTAATGCGTTTTTTCGCTTTTTAACCACTTGGAAATTTAAGTCTACAAAAATTTATGACATGCGAAGATGACAGCGACTGATAATTCGGATTCGTTGACATCGTCGGAAATATCATAGAGGCATAGTGTTTAACTTACGGACCTCTTACCTATGGGTTATGATAAGGTTGCATTCAACAAAATAACTCCCAGTTGGTGTGCTGGCGTTTCTGTAAGAATGGCATGATTTCATTTGCGTTCCCAGGTTAAGCTGTCTGTGATCGGTAGCAGTAAAGTAATGAACATTTTGTGCCTTGGACGATTCCAAAATTGATCCATCATTGATTGAATGAAGCCATCTTTGACAAATCTACTATATTGCAACAATTTTTTCACCTAGTAATGCAGAATTTGATCTTCTATAAGCGAGTATCAATCATCAATATGTACCTTGAAATTAAGTTTTTCAATTAATTGTCACTTCAAATACTTTACTGTGCTTCGGTATTTGGAGAACATCATTATCAAACACACTCTCGTAGTGCTATTGAACCCTTAGCTCGGTACCTTTAACCCCAAGCTTGCGGGCTTTATCGAGATTTCCTCTATAGATCCACCATATTCAGTAAAAGGCAAACCACTGACTTCAGTCTCCATGTTTTATGCTAATAACATCTAGAAATAATGACACCTACAACGAACACCCTAACTTTCCATACATTCTATTACAGTAAAATCTTTAAAAATAAATAATTATAAAGATGGATAACATGGATTTTAAAACAAATAAAAAAGTTATATATAATTGGATTATTTATTGTTTAGTGTCTTTAAACCCTTTTTATTAATAATGAAATAGTAGCATAAGGATATAAAAAAGTCGATTTAGACAGACTTTTCAAATACGTTTCTCGTTGTAATTGTTAATGTTATTGTTATCGTTTCCATCATCATTATTATTGTTCAAGTTTTATAACAGTTATTGTTATTAAATTCAACAAAAGATTTTAAATATCTGAATACGATAAAATATCGTTCTATCTCGCGCAAAAACTCACACCTGCTCAAGGCTGAAACCAGCAACCATCTCTTCTCTCCCCATTTCCCCCCATGGAGAAGTTCACGCAAACAGCTTGACTGAAACTAATTGAATTTGAACCTAACAATTAATGTCGAAACCTCACCTCGGGGAATATTCGCTATTCAGCACGAAAATAAATTTAGACCTTTCGACCGCGTACGTGTATGCGTGTATATGTGTGTGTGTGTGACGCATATTCATAGCTTGAAATGCCTTATTTAAGGTTATTTTGTAACCTTAATTAGCTGTGTTTAGTTTTTTGAGCACAGCGCAGCACAGCAGCACACAACATGGCGTATTCGATACATGAGTGTGAGTACAGACACACACCGTAACACTAACACATACAAATATTAAGCCAGAAGTTGTTCATAGCAAATGCTTTGACCTAAAAATGTCAAATCAATTGCCGCCCAATCGAGTTGAATTTTAGGCTGACAGCCTTAAAACCAACAACGACGACAATGCAAAATTTTTAACCCTTAGTCGATTTTGCGCGCATATTTTTGTGAGGTCTTTATTTATAGTTTCAAAAGTTGTTTTTATTGTTTACGTAAAATATGTTTAGTTGTTGTTTGGTTGAATTTGCTATTGAATTTGCACATATACTTGCATTTTGTTGTACAACAACAAAAGCCACATATTTTTCATTGCAAATTCAAACATGAGGCACTCACTCTGTGGCACTCCCCTCAAATAAAAGCCACTTAGTTAACATGTTCGTATTGGGCTAGACACACGGCTGGGACTTAATTTTCGGTTTTATTTCTATTGTTGCTATTGTTGTTGCTGTTGTTCTAATGCTGCAGCATATATCATGCATGTACGCCATATATATCTAGCATTTGTCAATGTATTCCCCACGTGGCCTTGGCTTTGGTATTGGTTTTTGTATTGTAACGGGAATGCGTAGCAAAGCTTTTGACAAATTGCACTGACAAATGCATTTATTTTGTAAGCTTTATAAATGTCAACTATGCTGGGAATGAAGTTAAGCAAATGAAGTTTGCCAAAAAAGTTTATGATATTCGAATTTCATATATTTTTGCATTTAAACTGGTTTGAAGAGGGGAACTGAGATATAAATAAACTACATATTCTAATTTTCTAAAATTTTCTAAAGTTTTTTTGAAGTCGCAACAGGCTTTTATATTGATTAAAAAAATACAAAAATGTATGCAAAATTAACTCACAGCCACGCTTAAAGGAATCAAATATTTTGACTTTTATTTGCCATAACATAACGTGCCGCTGTTGCCTGTAAACCACACATTGCCGCATAGTTTAAAGTATGAGTAACATACATACATACATACGTAATACGGTTGACTTCTAGTTACGTTTCAACGTGTAGAAAATGCGAAAAACTTTTCAATCACTTGTCAGCCAAGGAAAACTTAACCAACAACAACGTAACCATGGCACTGTCAACGAAGATGATTCCAAGGAACATTGCTGATGACGATGAAACAGCAGCAGCAGCAGTTGACGGTAACCTTTTCCTTCTTGTTGTCTGTCAGAGTCTGTGTGACTTAACCTTAACCGCAAAAATACATATTGTAAACTTTGTTGTTGTTGTTGTTTTAGTTGTCACATATATATGTATATTTGCTTAAAATGTTGCCACATTTTATTTCGCATTTCACGGTGAAATGCTACAATAAACATAAATTTTGCCTGGCATAACTGTAAATGTGCGACTGTTTGCATGCATAGTTGTATGTTGGTAATATTTGTGCATATTTGTGAGTCTGGCATGTGGCTTTGCCTTTTGTAATGACGATATAGGTATGTGTGTTAAGGTTGCTGTTTTTGGTATGTTGACTGTTTTTTCATGGTTAGAGGAGCACGACCTTTCCAGGTACCACAAAGATAGTGAAACCAATTTTTGCCGTTTGGCCTAATGTTTGACTTCAAGTTTTTGAAAGAATAAGTAAGTGCTTCTAACATATGTATCTTTGTGTTGATGTGTGTGAGTGGTTCTGTTTAACAATTAACAGCACGATCTGTCATATGAGTTATGCTAGCATAGAAGCTTCTACAAATCGGAAAATAAATATTGTGTTTCCTCTTGGATTTCTTTCAAATTTTATGTATGTATGTATTTGTGAAACCTAATCAGTTGACAGGTATTTTATGAAATTTCTTAACGCGTTGGGTTTTTCGTACGTTTTTCAAAAATGTTGTGTAGAAAAATATGACGAAGTTTATCGTATAGATTCAAGGGAAAATAAATAAAGCGGAAAGTGCGACTTGAGCAATGAAACAGCAAAGAGTTGCATGAATTATTACTCAGCTTGGATTTAAAATAGATCCACTCAACTCCTGTTTTTACACGGTAGAGTTAATCGTGTAAAAAAAATTTGTGTAAAAAAATACAAGCGATATGTTAAATTAAGGGATGTGTTCCAAAACTTTGAAAAACAGTCTTAGTTGAAAAACAAAATTAAATTTTGCCTACAAAATCTTGAAAAAAAATAATGAATTCAAAGAACATAATAAGCTAGAACAGTTCATTTTTATTTAATTAATAAAAAAATTAAGAAGAAAGAGTAACAAAAACGTAGAGAAAAGTAAGTGTTCAACGAAAATCTTAAACACAGAGGGAAAAACCAATGGACTCACTACATAATTTTTTGTATGTATGGCATTGTTTTCTGCACACAAAAATTTTATATTTTTCTTGTATTAAGTACATGATGAAAATTGTATTGAGTAAAAAAAAAAAAAAAAAATTAAAAAAGCAAATTGGCATTTCAGCGCTTGAAAGGACTTTGACCTAGGTTCTTATGATCAAATTGTGTTGTGTGTGTTATTAAATGTTTGCACACAATTGACTGAGAACTGGACCTACATGTTTTATGCCGACTCCGAACGGCTAAGGTTCATGTTCTCAAGAAGCTTTACATGGCATTATTTACTCTTTGAGGTTTGCCCTTGTCTGCAAAGAGGTGGTGACCGAACTGAAACATTTTTTTAGTGAAAAAACATTTTGCCGCGACTGGGGATCGAACTCGGGCTACAAGCATGCTAAGCCACACACTTAACCTGCATACCACGTTCACTGCATTGTATTAAGTAAATACTGTTTTTAAGCGGTGCTATAACCAATAAAGAATTCTATGTACTCAACACTGTTCTCATCACAAACTCTTGTAAGCAATTTTATGTAATGAGTACTGTTCTGATGTAGGTATTACATCGATTATTGATGTAATACCTACATTTATTGATTTATTTTATTGATTTATTGATTAATGAATATTTGATTGAATACTGGAGACTCATTAATGGTTAATTTAAAAAGAAAATCAAGCTTACCGATTAATTCCTTTCATATAAAAACACAGAAATGCAATTTTCATCCCTGTTGACAATTGCTCTGACGAGATGGAACAGTTTTTTCAACGTGAATCTACTTGTAACTTGTTGTCACGACGTGTGTACCGCCCATAAGGAGGCGTGGTAGGTATAGAAAAGTTTATATATTCTTGCTCAGCATCACCACCTGAGTTGATTCAGCCATGTCCGTCTGGCTGTCCGTCTATCTGTCTGTCTGTCTGTCTGTGGACACGATTACAGCCGTAATTTTGAAGCTATCGTGCTGAAATTCGATATATATCTTACATTCGATATAAGATTTTTTTCAAAAAACTAAGGTCAAGTTCGAGAATGGGCTAAATCGGATAAAAACCACGCCTACCTCCCATACGACCCCAATGATGAAAACTCCATAAAGAAGCGAATATTTACGCTATAAAACTAAAATTCGGTATTTGTATAGTATATGACAAAACTCAGGTGTGTTAGAAAAATGGGCGTCATCCACCCACTAACACGCCCACCTCCCATACAACCCCAATATTGACACCTATATATAGAGGCTTGTGTCGAAGCTATAAAAATAAAAATAAATATTTATTATTTTAATATAAAAATTAAGACGTGAAAGAAAAATGGGCGTAATCCACCCACGAACACGCCCACCTCTCATACAACCCCAAAATTTAAAACTATAAAAATAGGCTTCTGTCGAAGCTACAAAAGTAAAATTAGATATTTATTCTTTTTATAAAAAAACTAGCAGACCCGACAGACGTTGTCCTGTCCAAACTTCAATAAATATGATTGTGTTCGTTTTAGGATAATCGGGCTAGACCAACTTTAGAGTTGTTCCTTACTTTTTTTATTTACAAATAGTGTGTTATAATAGCATTAGTGTCATAACAGCATTAATAGTTTTTATTTTTTGCGTGAAGCTAGGTGAAAATCAGCGAAAGACATCCCATGCAATAGTGTGGCACTTCAATCCACTAAATACACCTGGTGGAGGTCCTCCAATTATCGCACCTAAAATTATTTTATAATATTACTTGAATAAGACTTGTACATGACAACATTAAATATCAAACATTGGAGCATATATAAAATACAATTATTAAGCGCAGAAACGAAGTATGAAAGATTAATGAACTAACACGTCCACTTTTGAAATGTTAATTACAAATCTTAAAGGACCTTTTGGTATGAAAAAAAGAGAATTATAAAAGAACTTAGTTAAGACATCATTTTTAGTTGCTAAAAACTTCTGAATAAACTACGTTTTTGGTACAACATTCATCATTTGGAAGTATGTAATATGAATTGGTTTGAAGAATTTCCAATACGTGAAAGTCCAACGTACAATTACCCATGCGAGAACACATCATTACGCCAGTCAACACCAACAACATTGAATAACTGTCCCTGAGCTTTGTTTATAATCATGGCAAAACATACTCTTACAGGAAAATTTACACTTTTCAATTGAAATGGTAAATCTGAAGATATCATTGGAATCCTGGGAATAAAAGCTATTGCACCCACTGCAGGCCCATTAAGAATGTGCCTTTAAAATGCTCGACTAATTCTATAAAAGTTAAAACATAACTGATATTTAGTGCCTTTTATTTTTTCGGGCAAAAATAACGGTTACTTTTTACTTATTTTTTATAGGTCAAAAATAACAGTTATTTTGTGACTTATTTTTTAGGTCAAAAATATTATGATTCAATACTTTCTTTTCATGTTATCGGTGCGCATATTTTACACATGCTATCAATAGTTTGTTAGACGGTAAAATGGCCTTTGAAAAAAATACAAATTGCCTGATAGTTTTGACCGAAAAAATAAAAGGCAGAAAATAACTGTTATATTTTACTAATAAAATTAAAGTCAAAAGTAACTGTTATATAAGCCCGAAAAAAAGGCACAAAATAACTTGTACTTTTGTCTGAAAAAATAAAAGTTAAAATATAACAGATAATATGTAAATTTTTCAAAAAAAAGCCATAACCGGTACGGTCCCTGATTAAATTACTACTTATAAATTAAGCTACAATTAAAAAAACCATCTTAGCCCTATCGAATTTGGTTAGTAACCAAATTTCAAATATGCTCCTTTGGTTAAAAAATTAATAGAAACCAAATGCGTGAATAAAAAAAAAAATTATCGAATAAAAATTAATAATAAATAAAAAAAAAAAATTTGTTTAAAAATTAAGTACCCTTTCCGATTTACGCAAGAACTGTTGGTTAAAATTTGATACAATTTTAGAACTTGCCGTTTTTTAATTCATGAAAATCAAAGAAATAAACTGTTATATCAAATTGCTCGATAATCCTTTAAATTCAGGATACGCACTTGTATGAAAGTGGCTAAAAAAAAAATGAAATTACAAATTCAAAATCGAATATAATTTTCTAATTAAAAGTTGTAGTGCCTTGATCGTTAAAACACTTATTAGATGGTATCTATCAAACTTGAAATAATTTAAATATAAATAATTTAAATAAATTTTATTACTTACTGTTCCGACTCGTTTTCGCAAATACATATAAGGGCATATTTTGGTTTTCTTTAAAAAAAACATCATATACAATTATGTGCTTCAGGTCTAATCACACAATGGCAGCATTTTGTTGAAATAATAAAAAGTTAAGTCATATTAAGTCGCAATTGTACGTATACTGTCGGAAAGGGATTATGAATAGAACTTGAATAATAAATAAAAAAATCAAAACAATACAAAAAGAAATAATGAACAAAAAATAAATTCATGAAAAGCAATTAATGCTAAATGAATAACGAAACTGGACTGCATTCCTTATTAAAAGCATTCATTTTAATAAAAAATCTAATTCAACATTTTAAAATTAGACATGAATTCAAAATTGTATTCATGGATCAATTTTGTATTCAATGAATGCATTCTTATGTCGTTATTCACTTCTACTTACACAGAGAAAAATGTGAAAACCTTTCGTATTACGTAATGTTCCAGAAAAGCAGAAACGTGCTACTTTTAAAAACGTTTGACCCAGATTTTGCTCCTCTAAAATTTATTTTCATTTTAAAAACGGACATTTTAAATGAGCTTCTAAACGTTCGTTTGATTTTCTATAAAAAACATTTAACATGAGTTTTTTAAACGTTCATTTGATATTTTAAAATTTACATTTTAGAATTGAAGAATAATTAGAAGTTATTTTGTGAAATGTTCATTTTAAACTATCAAACGAACGTTTTAAAAACTCAATTTAAAATGTTTATTATAGAAAATCAAACGTACGTTTTAGAAGTTCATTTTAAAAAGTTTATAAAGTTTATTTTCATTTTAAGGTAATGAAACGTTAAAAAAGCTTAAATTATGAAAGTTACAAAAAAATTATAACGTCTGATGCTGGCATGGCATTAAACTTTTAAATTAAATATTTAAAAAAAATAAAAAAATAAAATTTACAAAAATCGAATTTAAATTGACAGAGCAATGTTGTCTCAAAATATACCCTTTTTAGGCATACGCATGGCTGTGGGTCCGCGAAAAAACTCTTTAAATCTCAAACTCCGAATTTTCTTTTAAAACACTAAACCAATTCAAGAAAAAAAATTTGAGCCAAATCGGAAATGGTGAGTGCAACTTATATTATACTTCAATATGAAATGGGCGATACATATTTTTATGAAAATATTTGAAGGCTTGTGGTTTAGTTGCATTAACTTTTTACATAACTTTTTGCATAAGACCGTCCTTTATTTGTATAGGAGATTTTCAAGTACACTAAATTTTCGCTCCAAAAACGAAATTACATTCGGTAAAGTCTGAGAAGTCTAAATAAAGAGCTTTTTACTTTTTTCAGCTCAGGAATCTATTTTCGTTTCTCAAAAACGAGATTTTAATTCTTTAACACGAACTAAAACTTAATCTATCTATCTATCTATCTATCTATCTGTAACTTTTAACATCTTGTTTTAAAGTAAGCAGCATCGGGATGAAAACTTTGCCATTAAAATTAATTTAAGGATTTTTAAATGAATTTTACCACACCTTTCAGTATCGTATCAATACACTTACACCTGTTAACAAATGCGAACACACCTTTCCACACATTGATAACACTATGCGCCAATATTTTAAATTTTTTTCTCGCTCTTTTCAAGTCTATCTTGGATACTACTTATCCGATTTTTATAATCAAGGCTATAATTAAAATATAATTTTATAATCAAAAATAACGTCAGGAAACGCATATGAATGAAGGAACTAAAATTGGACATTGTACTGGTTTTTAAATTTTTGATTCAAATTTTGGATCTACCTTTTTAAGTATAGTCGAACCTGTTTTTGTGCGGTAGTAAAGTACCTAGAAAAAAAAACGGGCGAACAAATACACGAAACTCTTGTGCACCATTAAAGAAATCGCATTAAAGAATGTGCGTAAATTAAAAAGTCGCTTAAAACAAATAGCACTAAAAAGAAATCGCAAAGAAACAGACCGCATGAAAACAGGTTTGACTATATTAATGACCCAAACATTTACATATTTAGCATAAATATGGCATAGCTAAAAATTAAGCATCAAAGACTTAGAGCCCGAACATAACCAAAGCGGATGACGGCTGGCGGATTCGCCGTTCAGCAGAATACATTAAAATGTATGCACTCGGCAAAAACGAATTCGCTGGGCGAATCCGCGACGGAAAAACGCCAGAATAGAATCTATTCTATTTTTGCTATGGCGGCTGGCGGTCCTCTCTCTGATGAACATAAATGTTGCCATACTTTTGCTAAGAATTGGCTGTGTTTAATGTAAATTTTTTAGTTTTTAGTATATTCTGACGTTTGTTTTTTTGTGTCTGTATTATATTTATGTGAATTCCCAATAATATACGAAATAATTGTCTTCATAATGGATTTTGTTGAACACTTAATTGAATAAGTCAAAATTTTTTCATATATGTTAATCATGTTGTCCGTCTGTTGCACCCCTATCAGTCAATTGTACCACTACCGTGACAAAAAGAAACTCTGTTCCGACAACCGCCAGCCGCTCTTGTTGTAGACGTGTTTCAGCTCAATTCGCCGAGAGAGGACCGCCAGCCGTCAGTCGCTTTGGTTCTGTTCGGGCTATTAATTGCTTGAAGTCTCAGCGCCAACTGAATGAGACAACTTCTTGCGTCTGACCTTGTACGTAAAACATCCCTTATTTAAAGCACTTTAAGCAAAAGAAACAATAACAACAAACACAATCGGAGAGGAAAAGAGCGAGAAAGCTTTACGCTGCAGCGCGCTGGTTGCGTATCTAACGATTCAATGCAGCAATGTCTTTTGGATTTGACTTTTTTGGCTACTTTTTAAACTCAAGTTTTAATAACTTGTAAGAGCAGTTTTAAAGAAAAAAAGTACGCCACTGACTAAGTTAAACATGTTGCTTTATGTTAGTGAAAGAATTACAAAAATCGATTGAGTAGTTCTTGAGTTACACGCCTACGTAGATACGTGAGAAGCCTTTTATATAATAGTATAGATATAGATATAGATTAAGATGTGTTAGAAAAATGGGCGTCATCCATTGATAAACACGCCCACCTTCCATACAACCCATAATATTGAAAACTCTATAAATAGGCTAATATTTAAGCTACACCTATAATTGGGTTCTTGTGTATATTATATCAAAATTGAGGCGTGTTAGAAAAATTGGCATCAACCACTCAAGAACACGCCCACATCCCATACAGTCCCTAATTAAAAAATTTATAAAAAGGCTTGTCTTTACTTTGCTGGAAAACAATTTGATATGAATTAGACTTTGATTAGATTTAGATGAATTAGACGTCATCAAAAAAGTAAATTTTTTTAAATCTCATATGAAAAGAGCTGCAATCTAAGATTTTGTACCATTGCGAATCGCCCGTGGGGGTATTTTAACTTCGGCTAAGTCGAAGATATACCTTACTAGTTTTTTTCAAATATTTCTTCGTAGATCTTACATCAACAAATCCACATTTAAATTTTATCGTTATCTGCTTTTATCAAAAAGATAGGGCAGTTTAAAAATTTAATCGAGCACTGGTTCAAATAAGCTGTGAGCCACTGCATATTTCGCAGCTATAGTTTTTATACCCTAAACCAGAAAGGTCAGGGTATATTAACTTTGTGCAAACGTATGTAACGCATAGAACGAAGCGAGTCCGGCATAGAAAAGTATATATATTCTTGATCAGTATCACCACGTGAGTCGAGCTATTCATGTCCCTCCGTCCATCCGCCCGTCCGTCCGTCTGTCCGTCTGTCCGTCTGTGTGTTGTCCGTATACACAGGATAAGAAGAAGGAGTTGAGATAATTGGATGAAACTTGGTACACATGGTCACATGCACCCAAGGATCTGCACTATTGAATGTTTTGGAATCCGCTCACGGACACGCCCACCTCCCATACAATCCAAAAATTGAAAACGCAATAAATAAGCCGCAAATAATAAGTTGTGTATCCATTGCCACGAATTAATGGGCTCACAACCTGCAGACAACAGATCCACATACGACGATATGTATTCGAATAACGAATAATTAGAGGTAATTATCTCAAAAATTTTTGATTGAAAAAAAAAAAAAATTATTAAATAAATTTATTTTTATACATCTTTTAGCTTCTCAAATTGGTCTTTTCAACGATCGTGGCAAATATGTTGTCCTCAGAATGGGAAACTGTCCAAACCACTATGATTTTTTTTTTAAAGTTCTCAAAGTAACGTTTTTTTTTAAATATTTTTTTTTAAATGAAATACTTGTTTAACTTAACGAATTTTATGTTTAATAAAATAATAAAAAACCTTAATTTAATAAAATTTGAACCGCTTTACTGTTTTAATGTTATTTTTTATAAATTCATGAATAACAATTTATGGGTGGATTACACCTAGGTAAGTAATGACGTTACTACGTATAGCGAATGCAACGGAAGGTTAATATTATTGGTAAGAAACAATTTCTGTTAATTGTACAGAAAAATTCGTGTTAAAATTTTTTTTTTGTGAACCGTGTTATTTCAAAATCGTCCAAAAAAAGACCGTGTTAAAACAGAACTGAGTGTACTTCATTAAATTTTCAATATAAAATCATATTCCTTTTCAAAAGCATGAAAGATCATTTGGAACTTCGGCAAAACAAATTCTTTCATTGATAATTTTGTTATCACAATAAAGTGAAGTGGCACTAAAACATAACTGTTGATGACACAACTTAAGCAGCAGTTGATGTAGTGTAGTGCCATCAATCAAATAATGTGATTGATTGAATAAATGACTTCAATATTTAGAACAAGAAAAGCAGTCATTAAAACAGCATTCATTATAAAACATTTATTTTTGTTGAATTGTTAATTTTCTAGACATGCCAAACTAACAAGGATATTAATAAGCCAAAAGCAAAGATATATCGAAGATCGATGCAGTTAAAGCAAATAGTTCTGGCAAGCACAATCACACACACACACACACACATACACTTGAGACACTTGATGGAATATAATTAAATTTTCATTGAAGTGAAGTGAAGTTAGAAGTGAAGCATGCACTGCAGAAGATGTTGTTGTTGTGGTTGTTATTGCTATTGTTGTTAGAATTGGAATAACTACAGCTACACAGCACACCCACACACACTCTTACACATACATAGCCAAACACTTATACATAAACATATACAAAATTGAAATTACCGAATGCGGAATGCTATGGAAATTGTGGAATTTGTTGTTGTTTTTGTTGTTGCTGTTGATGTTGTTCGTGGTGGTTTCGTTGTCTTGTTATTGTTGCTGTCGTTGTTATTGCTGCAACAATTATTACAACCGTTGTTGTATTTGTCTGCAGTTGCAATGCAGCAGCAGCTCGTTGTAAGCAACGTTCGTGAGAATGCATTTCCGTTATATAATTAAGCTCGTTTATGAGTGCATTTCGAAACTTCAAATTACTTGCATGTCGTTGTGTAAGCAAGTGTGTATGTGTACTTCTTAATTTAAACACACATATATACAATTTACTATATACGCTTATACTCACATCAGTTGTATGCGTAAATTTATGCGTAAGTGTGCGATTGCTTGCAATTGAAAAGCAATTGTTAACAATTCTCATAAATCCACCGCAAAAATTATTCAGATTTTGTGAATATGTGAGCGAGTGTAAATGGAAGTATTTTCCTATGTTACATTGATCCACTTAACTTTTTGATTATCGATATAACGCTGATGTTTAACGGCACTAGACACAAAAATCCTAATACAGCCAAATTGCATCTCCGTGAACGTCACTGAAACCGCTATGACTGATTGCATGATTATCGAACTAAGTGTACAAAATATCGACCATCTTACTAAGACCCAAGCTTACTCAAGTCCAATTTTTTAATGTGCTATCAAAAAAAAAAAAAATGGATAAGAATGTCATGTTTGTAACTTTTCTGCTTATTATTGAAGCAACGTTTTAGTTCAATTTCCGAATAAATTTAACCTTACAAACGAATAAGCTGATGTCTTTATGCAGAATTATCCTCAGACCATTGCGGCTGAGGTATTCAGTTGCTTAAATTTGCGGCGAACTGATTTTTTCAAGTGCGTGCAAAGAGTTTGACAACAGCCACAAAAAACTCCATTGAGCAGACCGGACGAACACGAGAAAAGCTTGGGTTGTCCGTTAAAAGTTTACAAAAACTTTACAATTTTTGTATGAAAGACTTGAAAGTTATTCAAAACATTCGAGATTTAGAAATGAAATAAACGGCCCTTATTATCTTCCTCTTCATCGTCGACTCTCGGCTTTCGCCTCAAAAACCTTTTTCGCTGCAGCTTCTTTATTCATACGAAAGACATATCCCAGCCAACGGAGCCGCTATATTGTTATAAGCTGAACTTATTCAATGTCGTAGTAGAGCTCGTACAGTTCGTGGTTCATTCGAATGCGATAGTCGTCGCCATCTCGAACAGGAAAAAAGATTTTGCCAAGAGCTTTCTACTCAACCACTCTAAGAGCGGCTGTATCTGTTTGCGATACCACCCATGCCTCAGCGCCTTAGAGAAGCACAGGTATGATGAGCGTCTTGTAGAGAGTTAGTTTTGTCGATAGAGAGAGGGCTCTGGAACCTAATTGCTTTCTTTGCAACCTATTAGCAATTGTTAATCTTCGTTTTATCTAAAGGTTGATATTGTTTTTGTTGTTTACGGCGGTGTCAAGGTATGTAAATACATTGACAACTTCAAAGTTATATTTTCCTGCTGTAACATGGGAGCCAAGATGCCACGCTTCCCTTCTTGCAGACATCATAAACTTTCTGTTGCCCACGTTCACCGTCAAATACACTTTGGCTGATTCCTTTTCGATAGCGGCGAAAGCAGCAATTACATTTCTCTTAGTTCGGTCGATAATATCGATATCATCAGCATACGCAAGAAGCTAAACACCTCGTTCAGTATTAAAGGTTTCGGAGAGGTCATTTCCTACTTTGACGGAGCTGCTTGTATTGCTCAACGTCATCCTGCAGAGTCTTATCATTTTTGCAGTTATACCGAACTCAGACATTGTTGCGTACAGGTAATCCCGAATCGAGTTATCGAACGCAGCTCTATAGTCCAGAGGCGTTCCTAGGCTTGGTGTCACCCGGGGCGGATACCCGTGGTGTCACCCCTATAAGAAATTTCTAAATGCAATTAGAAACCAATTCGATGAGATTTTGTGTTTTTATTATTTTCTTTATGATTTCCGAAAAAAAACAACAGATGACAAACAATAACAAATTCAAAAAAAAAAACAGAAAAAATATTACATTTTGAAAAATTTTTGTTTTTATTAAAGTAAAATGCGATTTGTTTTTGTTTTTAAAGAATTTAATAACTGTTATTTGAACTTTTTTGGTTGGAAAATATAATAAGCGCCGCAGGCAAAAATTTCGTATTAAAATTTCGCGATTTTAAATGATTTAATTTATAAAAAATCGCCCGCACCGAAAAATTTTACTACTCAATTTGTAATAAAAATATTTTATTTTTTATTAATTAAATGATTAAAAAGAGTGTTAAAAGTTATTATTAGAGGCGAAACATTTTTATTAAAAATGTCGTCATTGTTAAATTTAACAAAAATTGCAAAAATGGTTGAAATTGGTCAGTTCCTAGGGGTACTTTCCTTGGGTACTTTTCCTACATTAAGTTTTTACATTATTTTGTATGGGAGATGCATGCCAAAGATGGCCGATCTTAACAAAATTTGGTTAAATGGCACTGAAAATGGACAACCTCCCTAGGATGTATATTTAAATTTTACATAATTTTGTATGGAAGGTACGTACAAAATATAACCCGATCCTAACGAAACTCAGTAAGAATGCTAGACATATAGATAACAGATGTTTATTGAAAATTACAGAAATAAGTAAGACTTTATTTTTTATCCTGCATAATTTTCTTGTTTATGAAAAGGTGCAGATAATATTTTGAAAGTCAAAAGTTAATACTTCAAATAAAAATTCAAAAAAGTTTCGTTTAAATCCAAGAATCCATTTTTTTTTTAAGATTTTAAAGATATGTTAAAAAATCTCTTAAACTTTATATAACTTAATAATTTGGTTCAATATTCTAAAATTAAGAAAAACAAAAAAAACAAATTTTGTTACTAATTTCGTACCATTTCCATGCATTAAAAGTGAACTGTCCTAAATACTGGCATTTCTTACTTTAAGAGTTGCAATATTTGAAATAACCTCATCGAAATCAGTAATATTGATTTCAAGCTCGTTTGCAATGGATACAAAAGCAAGATCGGAAACTTTGGCCTGTCCCATGGAATATCTTGGAAGTCCAATGGAAGTCCAATTAAGTCCGTATTAATTTAAGCTTTGAAAAACTCCTTTCGCATGAAGCTACTGATAAACAAATTGTAGGATTTAATTTTAATGCAAATGAAATATTTGGCGAAGTTTCCAAAAAGGACCACTCGCAAGCAATTTCAACAACTAGATCCTTTTCTGAAATTTCGTCGTAAGCTGCTGCCAAATTTTAAACACTTAACATAGACTACTTTGCGTTAAGTTACAAAAAGTTTTCGAATTTTACAGCTTGAAACGTTTTCGCAATGTTTCCTCCTCATTGCTTAGACTTGCAAGCAGAATTTTATATTTTGAAACAGCAATTACATTTTTTACCGTAAAGTATTTTATTACTTTTTCTGTTTGTTTGAAAAATAAAAAAAAAATCGAAATGGTGTCACCCCTAAAATGGTCACCCGGGGCCGAATGTGAATTTTTTCCGAAGGCGAAGCCGATTATTTGGCAAAATGTAAATAATCGGCCGAAGGCCGAAGCCGAATAACAGACAAATGTTTTAAAGTCAAAAAAAATATAAAAATTTATTCTTTGCTTTTTTTATATATTCATTTACAAGTACAAAAAAATGTAATGAAATCATTTAATTCGAATTAAATGTAAGTTTTTTACAAAATTCGGATGTTTCTGTAATTGATTTATTGACGTCAGGATAACGTAAAAAAAAAATGTTATCAATTTTTGACCCAGTCGAGAAAAGCTACTAACTGATACTAACTGGGTCAATCCGCCGAAATTGATCACAAAATAGCAAATTCGGTCGGTCAGCCATTATAAAAAATTTTTTTTTTTTACCATTAATTTCGTAATGTTTCGGCACCTTAGAACTGCTTTAAAAAAATTTTTTTGTTGTATTTACAAAATGGCGACCATGTTTTTAATGCAACCACGAACGATTTTCGTATTTATAGAGTTTGCGGTAATGATCATATCTCAGCTTCTATTAAACATACAGTAATAAATGAATGAAACAAAAGATTAATTATACCTTGGCTATTATCTTGCATATCAGAAAAATTAATTGGGATGTTACTTAATTTAAAAAAAATTAAAGTTTCCGAAAATAATCGTAATTTCTGGTAACTTTAAAACAAAATTTTAATATAAAAAAGTTAGTGGCAGACCTATTTTTTTTTTGTATAAGGTACGTCTTAGTAAGAACTTAAAATATAAAATTTTTAAAAGTGACTAGATCATAAACTTTTTGGGTTACATCGCTTTGAAAAATAAGAAATCTCAAGTTTGCCCCAACTTTGGGGTTAAATATCTCCAATGGGCACGGGTGAAAAAATTTGAAATTAATGTTAGATAGACTACGTAATAAGATGATTCTGATGATATAAAAATTAAAGTGATTTTAATGGTTCATTAAAAAGATATACCATTTTAAAATTCGTGCATATTATTACATGAGGTATGAGTATTAAGGTGGGTCACCCCATATGGGAAAAAAACATTTGCATTTACTGCCCCTTATATGAAAGCTTATGTTGAGAGGATTTCAGAACAATAAAAATTTTTTTGTGAACCCGAAATCTGCCCCAAATGGTATTTTTTGTATAACTTCACCAGTTTTAACCCGATCGTGAAAAGAAGTATATCTTTGAATAGGTCTCAATTAGTACACAAGCACCCCAAAAACTTTAAATTTTTTTAATATAACAAAAGTTCGTAAAAAAATCATTAAACATTTGTGAAGAAACTATTAAATTTCATTCGTAGGAATAAAAGTTACAGCAAATGAAAATTTTAGTGCAGTTTACATAAAAAAATAATCTTACAAGCAAAGCAGCAACTAAAAGAAAAGGCACACAACCTCACACACAAGCGAACAAAATATTTTCAATACTAAAAACAAACTATCTGCTATTCATAAAAAATGCGCTTCGTGAAAATTAACACAAACTTAACAAAGCTACCGTCTAATCGCGATGTTATTGAGTATCTTCTGTTTCTTCAGCATGAAGGTACCGAAAGTGTCGACAAGCATAGAAAACTTTCATATTATAAACTTTCGATAGAGGGCGCTTAAAGTAATAAAATATATATAAAATTTCCAACGAGTGAACACCAACTCATGAAAGAACAGAAAAGGAGAGAAAAACAAAACAAACAATGGAAAATGTTCCAAATGAGAATTATGAACGGAGCTCACTGAATAATTAAAAAAAAATTCTAAAAACTTATAAAAAAAACTGTTTAGCAAATAAAAAACATTCGGCAAAAATAATCGGCTATCTCGCCCGAAGCCGAAGCCGATGCCGAAGGTCCAAATATCGGCCGATTATGCCGATTACCGAAGCCGAATAATCGGTCGGAAACTAGTAGTAACTATAACTTCGCCATGGTTAGGTGGTGGAATTTCCACTCCATCATCGTCGATTGGTAGTGTCGGACTGCATTCTCCAAGGAAGAAATTATTGGTATTGCCACCCGCAAGCAGATAGAATTAATGCTGCCTCCATAATCTCAACACGCTCTGCTATCTGTAAACATATCATCATGTTGATCTCTACAAGTGGACAAGTCGATCCGTGCTGGATACCTTGGTTTAAACGGTTAACCTGTTGGTAGTTATTTTTTCAAGCTCATGATTTTCCTGCTATCTTTTTTTACGTCTGAAAAATCGTCTCTCTACCTTCATCTTTTCGCAATAGCTTTCGTGCATGGTTCGCGTTGCAGCCGAATGCAGCATATTTTTATGTTTGGCAAATTTTGCTGCTGTCGCTTCGCGATACACCTGATCACACCATAGGTTTCAAGATTGCGCATGGAGTGAGAAAAAGGAGCCCAAAGTCCGCCAGCGTCATCGAGACAAGAGCTAGGTTGGTTTAGCTGGTAGGTTGATTGGTTGGTTGGTCCGTTGTGATGGCAGCTTATCGATATCAAGCTTTCGTTGCATACTTGTCGATCACAACATGATCAATCTGATTTCACGTTTTTTGATCTGGGGACAACCAGGAGGCCTTGTGAATATAGAGGTGTTGAAATCTGGTGCTAATATAAAACATGCTTTGCATCGCAGCGAAGTCTATCAGTATTAAGACGTTATTCGAAGTGGTCTCGTGGAAACTAAACTGACCGTCAGTGGAGCCAAAGATGCCTTATTATCCGATCTTCGTGTTGAAATCACCTAGGACTATTTCCACGTTATAAGCCAGGCAGTGATCATACACATCATTTAGGCTCACGTTCTTATCCTCCGTTCTTTTCTTCTAATCTTGGGAGTGTGCTCGCAAATTAGACTTGTGTGAATGAATTGCACCTTGAAATGGATTGTTCCCAGCCTTTCGTTCACAGGTGTGAACCGGGAAACAAGATGGCGTGTTTTTCGGCTTACGTCGAATCCACATCCAAATTCGCGCTTCTCCGCATGGCAGTTGTAGTAGATATCGCAGTCTGCTCTCTTAGAGCAGCCTTGTCCTTTCCATCGCATTTCCTTGATGGAGGTGATATCAGCCCTTATTTTTTGAGGTCTTCTGGCAATTGGACGGGATAAAGAGTCCGGACATTCCAGATACATATCATTGTGCATTCTTCGTTGCGGTGGTCTTCAACGTAGTAGGGGTTTATATCCGATGCTGGTTTGGTTTTCAATGGGCTGTTATAATTTGGTGGGGAGCCAAACCCTACGCAGATTTCATTTTTAAGGTCTTGTATAGACACCCCTCAAGTTTAGAGTGTAGAGGAGACAAGGAGTTTTGGACATGAAGCTTGTGAGGCGACTCCGATGGCCTTGGCAGTGCCAGTTGTGGGCTATGTGGTTTTTCGATCCATACGCAGTGCTTGCCCAACACTAACCGCTACTTGTCACCCGCTACTTGTCCGGGACAGCAAAAAGCGGCATAGAATCCACGAAAGCGGAAAATGGATAATAGAACATGAAAAAATCATGAGTCGAGCTATCCATGCTCGTCCTTCCGTCTGTCCGTCTGTGCGTTGTCTGTAAACACAGGATAAGAAGAAGTAGTCGAGATAATTGGATGAAACTCAGTACACATGGTCTCATGAACCAAAGGATCTGCACTATTTAATATTTTTTCAATATATTTTTTATCCGCCCACGGATACGCCTACCTCCCATACATCGCAAATATTGAAAACTGTATAAATGAGCTCATAACTAACCTACAATAATAAAAGTTGGTACGTATGTGTTTTATATCAACACAAAGATATCTTCGAAAAATGGGTTTCATCTACTCACGCCTACCTCCCATACAACCCAAAAATTTGAAACTCAATAAATAAGCCAACACTTTGTCATTTTTTTTTTTTCTGTTTGACAATGGGCTGATTCCACACAAATGAGGAACGGAAACATGAATTCTAAAATGCTTTCGATTGAAATAATTTTTGGTTCTTGCATTAAAATGGAATCTAAAGTAACAACTAATACTGTTGCAAAATTATTTTTAGTTTTAATTCTTTTTTATGTTTTTTTGACAAACAAACTCCGAGTAGAGTAAGACTTAAAATATTTTGTTTAGATTTAAAACGTTGAAAACAGCCATCTCTTGATGCACATTCAAAAAAATTAGGTTAGTTCTGTTACAAAACAATGTTTGTTACACAAGGTAACAATGAACATCCTTGTTATAGGATTGGTTACTGCGTGAACAAAGAACAAATATTTTAACTGAGTGGTTTTTTTACTGTCACACTCGTCCCAGAAAAATTCTATAGTTTTCCTGAGAAGCAAAATGGGCTTATGATAAGGATGAAACTTTCCTAAAGTAAGGGTATTGATGTTTTACATAAATTTGTTAACTTTTTTCATTAAATAAATTCTTTTTATTCTTCATTTCCGTTACAAGAAGTTGGTCACACACGACGATAAAGTAGTCAAAACGTCACACCCATCTATACGGAATGAGCCAATGGCGAAAAAAAAAAGGAAAAACTGATCTCTTCACATGTTTATAGCAAAAATTGCAAAAAATGGTATTTATGTGATTTTTTAAACTTTTAAATTTCATGTAAAACAAAAAATGACCAAGCATAATAGGAAAACAAATATGTTTTTTTTTTTTTTATAAGTGAACATCATAAGTCCACGGACTCACATAACAACTAACTCACATACAACTAACTCACATACAACGAAAAATTAAAAACTACCATTATAAGCTTATAACCTACTTACAACAATAAAATTTGGTACGTTTGTCTTTCATATTAAAAGAGAGATCTTTCCGAAAAATGGATGTCATCCGCCTACGGACACGCCCACCTGCAATATAACCCTATAATTTTAAACTCAATATATAAGCTTCTGTTAAAACTATGGAGATAAAATTTGGTACTTATGTTTTTTAAAACAATCCAAAGATGTTTTCTTGAAATGGACGTCATTTGCCCACAGACACGCCCACTTCCCATACAACCCAAAAATTTAAAACGCAATAAATAAGATTATGTTCATCGTACAGAGATACAATTTGGTACATTTATAAGAAAACATACAACTCACAATAGCGAAAATACTATAAAGGCATTTACATGTGAGCTACAGGAATAAGACTTGAAATTTTTATAAATTTTTGTAAATTTTTCAACAAAATTGAAATGTATATAAATTATGGGTTTCATCCGCTCACTGACACGCCTATATTCAATACTATTATTGTATTTTGAAAAAGTAGGTTTAGGGTATTTCATAGCTGGGGTAGACCGACTTTAGACTGCCTTTACTTGTTTATGATCAATAAAGTTAAATCAACTTTTTCCATTTACCACATAAACAGTGAACATGATTAAATTTTGTATCATTTTTATATCTAGAACGGCCACTTCATGCTTTGAATATATGTATTGTTTATTTACACATACTTATTTTTCAGCGTTAGCCTCGTTTTCCTCGTTCCAGCCACATGAATGGAATTCTTTGATTTTTCTGGGATGAATATTCGGTGCAGTGTAGTTTTTTTTTTTTTTTTGAGTTCAATTACAAGTTGTTAAGAACTCTGTTTCTAATAATAATTTCAGTTATTAGTTATAATTCATTGCTTTGCTTTTCTCACCTTTCTCATCTTATCGTCCTAAAGAAAGAACAGTGACTAACATCACTAACTCGTTGTTTTTAAAAGCAAGTTCTAATGCCTGTTAAGCATTGGTTACATGTAAGCAATACAACCAATACCCAAGAAATATGAAACCCTTCTGAACCCAACTCAACACACTCAGAAACAGAGATAGCTACTTGAAGTTGGAGAGCATTTAAGAAGAAAAACAAAACAGCCTAATTACCGTACTCAGACAGGGTGGCCATTAAATATTAACTCACTTATATTCGGTGTCTACATGCGAACTGTTTGCCACAGTTTTGTGTAACAGCCAACTTACCGATGCAGCTACTCTTTCCTCCATCACTTCTGCTGTTGTATAAATGTTTTATTCTGTTGGCAGTTAATGGCCTCCGGCAAATGGATTTTCAACCCAAAGTAAAATGATGCCCTATATGTAAATTGTTAGTGTTGTTGGTGTTGTTGTTGTCTTGTGGCTGCTGTTGTTGTTTTTGTTTTTTTTGTTGTTATGGCTGCTTACATCACAACATGGCATACGTGTGCGCTTCCAACTTCAAAGCGGGTTAAGTACTCGCAAGCTTTGTAATGAAGACGAGATGTGATGCGATGCGATGAGATGAGATGAGATGCTGCAGACAACAACTGCTGCAGATGCAGACATAGATACAGCTTACACACGAAAACACAAATATACAACATGCAGTTATGCAGTTAGAATTTGCTTGAAAGTATTCAAATATTTCTGTCATTGTTATTGTTGTTTTTGTATACTGAAAATGCTGGCTGCAGGAATGTCTGTGTGTGATTTTATCATTGCACTGCAAAATGTTTCCAAAAAGCACTCCTCCAAATAAGTGCATAAAAGAAAAATAACGACAACAAATTAACTTAAACTCTCTTGCCTTTAATTTTGGTTTTTTCTTTTTTGCTGTGTTGCGCTGCCAAAGCAATGCTCAAAGTAAGAGAGTGAGTCGAAAGGACTTTGATGAGGATAGAAGAATAGGAAAGCAAACAAATAAATGAAAGCGATACCTGCACCAACCCGTATGTACTGAGCTATTTAAGAGATTTTCATTACTTTCAGATATAATGTGAAATTCAAGCTAAGTGAGAACAACTAAACCTTACAAAAATAAAGAAATAAAAAAAGGAAAAATTAACTAAGTTAAGCAAAACAGGGGGAAAAACTTGTAACAAGAAACAGCAAATTGTTAGCCAATTTCATGGCAACCATTAGCCGTTGGCTTTTATATGCTAGAGACTGTAGCAACAACAACTGAAAGATGTGCAAAAGCGATATCAACGAATTTGTTTTATTGTAAAAAAACCATGTGATGGGTAGGTACTATCAATGTTTGCTTATCTTCTTATCTTCTTATGATATGGTTTTTATGAATTGATGCTAACTTTTACACATACAGTAAGCTTAATTTTTGAGTAAAGAAATTCGAAAATTGTTCTGTAATGTGCTCTAAGTGGGCTGAAAAACATTTAAGAGATTATATAAATTCATTTATATCAGAATTTTGTAAAGCGTCTAGACTGCTTCATAAAAACTGCGTTAGACGTTGTAGCCTAAACTTAAACAACTTTTGTGATTATGACATGTTTATGAGAATTTCAACAGCAACAACTTGTTCAAAAAGTGAAACAATATCGAAATACCAATAACACAAAACATTTACGTTAAAAGCAAAACTGTTGCGTCAACTATCCTAGAAATAAGCCTTATTAATATCGCATATAAGGTCCAGACGAGTGCATTATGTGAAAGACTGCAGCCCATTGTTAACGAACTGATATGAACTTCTCAGTGTGGTTTCAAACCTTGAAAATAAACCATTGCCCAGATATTTACACTATGACAAATCTTGAAGAAAACCCTATAGAAACAAATAAGCACCCACCATATTTTTTCGATTAGCACTATGTCGAAATTTGGTATTCCAGCAAAGCTTATTCGTCTCTGCAGGATGACCCTGAACAACACCAGCAGTGTAGTGAAAATCGGTAAGAGCCTAAACCCTCATTCGATACAAAACAAGATTTTAGACAAGTTGATTTCTTATCGTGTGACTTTTTTAATTTAATGTTAGAGAAGATCATCCAAGCTGCTAATCTGAGAAGTTGCGATATTCTATTCTATAAGAGAGTTATGCTACTAGCGTATGCTGATGAATGATATCGATATTATTCGCCATAATACGCGAGAAATCAGTTCAGCATGCTATAGGTTACAAAAAGTTTCTAGTCGCATAGGAACCTTGTGCCAACAACCAACAGCCTCAGCATCTTGGAAACCACATTACTGTTGGAAAAATATCCTTCGTTATTGTTAAGGCCTTCGTTTACCTGTGATCCAGCGTAAACTCCTCCAACGATATACGCATTGAGTTCAGACGAATAATTTATCTTGTCAACAGATGTTACTTTGAGCATAGAAGGCAATTGAGAAGTAGAACTTTCTCTCGAAGTATAAACCTCACACTCTATAAGTCATTTATAGTGCACGTCCTACTATAAGTAACATTAACTTAGAAGTTTAGCAGCACTGATGAACGGACTTTGGGAGCGTTCGAGAGAAAAAATCCTCCGTAAGATCTTTAATTTAAGTTGCGTCAATAGCGAGTACCGAATTCGATGGAACCATAGAAAGTGATGGGCTTCGCTGGCTAGGACATCTTTAGCAAATGGAAGAAAACGCTCCAGTGAAGAAAATAGTCGATTCAGATCACTTTGGCGTTAAACGCAGATCAGGATGCCTGAATGCACATTGGAAGGATCAAGTTTTGGCTATCTTGACGTCGCTTAGAATTTCCAACTGGCACCAGCAAACCTAGACGGAATTGGTTGGCATAAAATGTTAGACAAGTCTACAACCGACCGATGGATGTAAACGCCAGTCAGTCAGTAAGTAATTAAGTAAGTAAGTAATTAAGTAGGTAATTAAGTTAGTAAGTAATTAAGTAAGTAAGTAATTAAGTAAGTAAGTAATTAAGTAAGTAAGTAATTAAGTAAGTAAGTAATTAAGTAAGTAAGTAGGAATAAGGCCGTTAGTCGCGGTTTATACGTACTTGTCAAGAGTTGTCGGTCAACTCATGCATTTGTGGATGAGACACGCAGTCAATGCTGGACAAGTATGAACCGGGACTAGTTCAAAACTTCGGTGTTTTGACTTGCAATTCATGACAACAGTTAGAGCTTTATGGGCGAAGAAAATTTTAGACTACGATCCAAAAAAGTTATTAAACTTCAGAAAAATTATATCAAGAGATTTTTATATTGGATTTCAGTCATTCAGATATAGATCTTACTCTTATGTGTGTTATATAAAATACATTCAAATTTTATTCCTGCAGGTTAAACATAAGTTTATTTATAGAGTTTCAAGTTTCTGGGATGAATGTGAGGAAAGTGTGGCCGTGGCCGAATTTAAATTAAATCCACCAGCGCATATATTTGGGTACATGTGTACTAAGTTACATGCAATTATTTCAACTCTTCTCTCTGTGTTAACCGAACATACAGTGCTAACGGAACACATACAGACGGATGGACGGACAAAACGGACTCGTCTTTTTCTTTGCGCTAAAAGCATTAATATTAACGCAATGATATTTAAGATATAAAAACAAACTATTTTGCATGGAAGATTCTCGAGAATAGGTATAGATATGGATATGGATATGGATATGGATATGGATATGGATATGGATATGGATATGGATATGGATATGGATATGGATATGGATATGGATATGGATATGGATATGGATATGGATATGGATATGGATATGGATATGGATATGGATATGGATATGGATATGGATATGGATATGGATATGGATATGGATATGGATATGGATATGGATATGGATATGGATATGGATATGGATATGGATATGGATATGGATATGGATATGGATATGGATATGGATATGGATATGGATATGGATATGGATATGGATATGGATATGGATATGGATATGTATATGGATATGGATATGGATATGGATATGGATATGGATATGGATATGGATATGGATATGGATATGGATATGGATATGGATATGGATATGGATATGAATATGAATAAGGATATGGATATCGATATCGATATCGATATCGATATCGATATGGATATGGATATGGATATGGATATGGATATGGATATTGATATGGATATAGATATGCATATGGGCAAGGCCACGAAAAATGAAACCACATAGATTTTATTTTTCTGTCACAAAGCCCAAAATTTTTTTTACATTTCAAATGTCAAATATGTAAAGAATATGGCACCACTATATGCCAGTGCAAAATTTGTGTCTGCTTTGACATTTTACATGCTTTTCACAAATGGCACGTGCAAGGCGTAGTTGGAAAATATACCAATGTCGGCGAAAAAGGTAAAATTTGTTGTAATTTTTTTGTACCTTAGGCAGATGATTACTTTTTTTGGATAGAATATAAATCAAACTATTGATTAGCAAGCAAATTTGTGTACAAATCTAAGCTTTTGGACCAATTAGGGCTTAAAGTAATCAGCCGCAAATAAATGGTGACGTTACTGACAAATTTTTATAAAATGTTTTTCTATGCATTAACTAATTAGAAAAGAGGTTGGATGAGCTGATATTTTTTGAGTATTTTTGAAGTATTTTCATAATCAATGCTTATATGAAGCATTATTTGCATATAGCAGGGTATTTTTGCAAAAAAAGATTGCGTGACGTTACTGACGGTTTTTTATATTTTGTTTTTTTTTACTTTTTTGCTTAATAATTTGGTATTTAATTGCCAGACTCCGATTCCTGGTGCACAAAGAGACAAGCGTTATGTTGAAAAGCTAAAAGAAAGCAACAGATTCGACGAGTACAAAAAGAAAAAGGCAGAAGCAATGGAAAATTGAGAGCTAACAGAAAAGAAGAAGAAAAACTAATGCGAATTAGTTCGCCGTGCTGCTGGCCGCAAAAGAAGCAAAAAATATCGACAGAAATTAAAACAATCAGCTAAAGACACCCAAATAGAGCCGAATCCAAGCTGAAGCCTTAATGAAATCGTTAAGAAAAGCTACAGGTGATCACAAACATAACGAAAAGCTGTGAAAAAGGTATCGTGTGCTTTTCTGACTTCACCACGCAAGAAAACAGCGGTATTGACGCACATTGTGCCGAATTTGGGCGAAGTTGAAAAAGACAATTCAGTCAGTGTTGTAAAGCCCAACAACCAACCAGTCACCAGTCAGCTTCCAAAGGAAATTGGAAATTTTTTCGATGGCGACGATATCTCCCAAGTTTCGCCAATAGCTCGATTTCTTTGCTTCGCCAATGCAAAGAAATATAAATGCGCTGAAACAGGGGCAAAAATTTTGATTCCAACTAGACACATGAAAGATATAAAAAACAGCTAAGTAAGTCAAGCTCGTCACTGCATAGTAAACAGTGAACGGGAATTCGTTGAGGCGTTCCAACATACACAATCGCAAATATTAGTTGCAGAAGTTGCTGAAGAAGAGTTTAACAAAACTCTTGCTCTAAAGGGCAAGCAATTTTTTTTATGAGATTAGTGCGATAAGTGGTTTCCTCTTAATATCTCCCCAGGCAAACTGTTTACGGTCCCTCTATTAACCCAAGAAAACAAAAGACCCAAAAATCCTAACGAAATTCGTACGTGTGACGTTACTGACATTTTGCGTCACGTTACTGACACTGCTTTTATGTCATTTACGTGATTAAAACAGAAAATATTAAGCCCACCTTTTGGATAAAAATCATCTTTCATCCTTCCTTTTTAAAATACTGGGCAATAATAAACATGAACTCTTTTCAATTCGCTCATTTTTACACAAACGTTCAGTAACCTCAAAACACAGTTCCAAAATCTGGTGACGTTACTGACGGCTTAAAATGGTCATAACTTCACAACAAAACGAGATACAGCAAAGTTGTCTGCGTATGAAACATCAGTTATGACGAGAACTTTCATATGCCGCTCACAAGTTGGGAGAAATAATTGTATTTTGCAAAAATATTGACCAAAACATGTATACGAGCGTGACGTTACTGACGGTGGCCTTGCCCATATGGATATGGATATGGATATGGATATGGATATGGATATGGATATGGATATGGATATGGATATGGATATGGATATGGATATGGATATGGATATGGATATGGATATGGATATGGATATGGATATGGATATGGATATGGATATGGATATGGATATGGATATGGATATGGATATGGATATGGATATGGATATGGATATGGATATGGATATGGATATGGATATGGATATGGATATGGATATGGATATGGATATGGATATGGATATGGATATGGATATGGATATGGATATGGATATGGATATGGATATGTATATGGATATGGATATGGATATGGATATGGATATGGATATGGATATGGATATGGATATGGATATGGATATGGATATGGATATGGATATGGATATGGATATGGATATGGATATGGATATGGATATGGATATGGATATGGATATGAATATGAATAAGGATATGGATATCGATATCGATATCGATATCGATATGGATATGGATATGGATATGGATATGGATATGGATATTGATATGGATATAGATATGCATATGGATATGGATATGGATATGGATTTGGATATGGATATGGATATGGATATGGATATGGATATGGATATGGATATGGATATGGATATGGATATGGATATGGATATGGATATGAATGTGGATATGGATATGAATATGGATATGAATATGGATATGAATATGGATATGGATATGGATATGGATATGGATATGGATATGGATATGGATATGGATATGGATATGGATATGGATATGGATATGGATATGGATATGGATATGGATATGGATATGGATATGAATATGGATATGAATATGGATATGAATATGCTATGAAACTAGAAAATCTCGAATTCATAAAGGATCTCATAGAAAAATTGTATAAACAGTAAATAACACACAGTAAACAAACACAAAATTACATTGATGGTAATATAATAAATGCAAAAATTTTCTTTTTATAAAAATTTTTGTATATGATATGTGTCCGTCATTCCAAAGGGTTTAAAAATATTGTTGAGTAAAAGTATATTAAATAATATTTGTATATTTTTACTTAAAGTACCTATGTTTCAAAAAAATTTCGAAAAATACCATCTTAATGAAAATTAATGCATGTATATCAATTTAATGAATAAAATTCATCGATGCTGTGTTAATAATATATAAACTTGAAAATGACGTTTGATAACATCAAATTTAATATGACATCATTGATATGGTGATGTAAACCACCATGTAAACCACCATATTAATGATGTATGAATTGTCTAAAGTATCATAAATTTTTTAAACAATAACGGGTTGTTTTAAAAAAAAAATGTTTGGCTCTAACATGCATCACATAACTTAGAAAATAGAATGAATTTCAGTTAATGTATCTAGAAGTTATATAAATAACAAATTACGAACAAATTTTGGATTTTTTAATAAAAAAAATAATTTATATCAGAAACTGTTCATTTAATTTTCATAAATTTTCATTATATTTTTTCAGCCTTGCAGAATTTTTTAAAATGTTTTTGAGAATATTTTAAATAGTGTTATCAAAATAAATTTTTGATATATATTGGAACGTTTATTTTTCTAGTGTTAAGGAATTAATCGTTTAATTAAAAATTTATGTAATCTTTTGAAAAATTCTTAATTAATTGGCATTTCCGATGTTGGCGCCACACAGGAACTCCTTTACTGTCTTCTAATTAATCCTGGTCTGAGAAAACTTGTACTCACTTAAGTGGCACAAAAATATCTTAATAAAATTGTTTGTTAAAATCTATTCGAAAGACATTTTCAGCTTTTTAAAAATTTAAACAATTTATGTATTAAAATATGTTGATATATGAAGCAAGTGAATTTTCTAAGCATAACCACAACATCTCTTTGCCAATGTTTACGTAGAAGTATGTCAATGTTTTATTTAATTTTCTTGCACGTTTATTTGTTCGCATGTATGTGCGAAAACAAATGCGCAAGTGTGTGTGTGTTTGTGTGTGTATGTACGGCTTTGCGTTTGTTGTGTGTGAATGAAGCTTTGAGAAATGTGGTTAAGTTGGAAAAAGTTCTCAGCTTTGATGAAATGGCCGCAAACATACCAACTAGCTGAGGACATACAAGTAGTATAGAACCACATACATGTAGGCACACAACCACATGCTCATTCACACACACACACAAACACACACGAACGCATGTAGGCAAATAGCTTCTTATTATATAAGCTAGTTCAAAAAGTTTACAAACGACGCATTAAGTTGGAGCATGAAAAACGAGTGGCAGCAACCGGAAGTTTAATGGGAGACGGAAATAAAATCGGAAACAGATGCCAAGCAAGAGTTGGGAACATTTCTGCCTATCCTTCTATGAAGTTTAATCATATAAAAAAAAATTTTGTTATTGCTTGTTTAACATACTGGAATGAGTTTTAAAGCTCTTCAAACTTGTTTAAGGTTTTTTTTTCAATTCTACTCTAATTCTTCCTACGCTTTGAGTTGGTTTCTTGCCTTTAATTTGGAGAGCATTTTTTTTTTAATATTTCACCTTTAGTTCTACTCTTATACTATTTCTTATATATTTTCTAAAAGTTTTGGCAAAACTTTTAAAAGCACTAATTGTGTCAAAAAATATTATTTCAAAACTTCAATTAAATAATTAATTTTCAAAAAACTTGATATATTTCACCCTCATTTTTCATGCTTCCAAAACTCGTACAGCAAAAGCAGTTACAACGAAAAAAAAAAAAACAAAAATAGTTGGTAATAATAAAGTTTGCAAACTTTCTTTAAAACGATTATCATCAAAATTGTTAAGCATATGCAAAGTTTTAATGATAGCCACCAACAACAGACAGACAAACAGTTAGACAGACAGTTGACTTTGGCAAAATTCTTTGCCGATGTAGTGCCGTGCAGGTGAAGCATATAATTACAGTGAGGGTTATGTATATGTGTGTGTCTGTTTCATAAGTGTGGATGTGTGAACTTCAACACCTCGAAAACATATGTTAATGCGTTAGTGTGGAGTGTGCATATGTGTGTTTTCCATAGCAAGAGGATAAAATTTCTGTAATTATTAAAAGTTTATGTTTTGTTTGAAGTTTTTTGCCAGCAAACTTTTTCAATTGATTTGGATGCGAATGTTTATGCTTGAAACTGTATAAGAGCAGACTACAACAAAATGAGTGATGAAGCTGTCAAAAATAATAATTATCTTTTGGTTAACTAAGATAAATAAAAATGTTGTGTTAATTAATAGAAATAAAAATAAAACACGAAAATGTTTTAAAAAAATCTACTTATGTAGAAAATATATAAAAAAAGTACGTATATTAATTAACAAAATAATATAGATGACATTTCCACTAAGCCGCATTAATTTGTAGAAGGCACACGCAAAATATTCTTATAAAAATAAGCAATAATCTTGTTTGAATTAAATGAAAATTCTTTATTTTTAAAATTTAAGCATTGCAAAGCCACATAAAGTACAGCTAAGCAAAATTTTAAGAAAAAATCTCTTATATCATAACTTAAGCCATAACAAAACGAAAGTGCATTATGTGCATTTATGCCAAATGAATGCAGCATTTATTGTGATGCAACAATAATAGAGAGTTTTATAAAAAATAAAATAAAAATCCATCGTCGAGTGTCCTTTGGGTAGTTTGATGATATGAAAACTTTTGCTTGTTGGTTTTACTTTGCCATACAACTAACCAACCTCTTTAGCCTTTTATATGAATGCATTTAGCAATTTATTCTATACTCATTCATAAAACATCACCACCAACACAAACATCAACAAGATGCTTGGCCACTTCTTATATTGTGTGTGTCTGGCTCCCTTGCGTTAGCTTTGCTGCATTTGTACAGTTGACAACAACATTTGTTCGATATATTGCAATAAAACACACTCATGCACATGCTCGTAGAACATAAAGCATAACCTTGCCAGTGACTGCACATCAATATCCTCCACCACCCAAGCTACAATAACTAATGTTATATAACGTCAGGCTTTGCATTGGTTCAAGTGATTGCAAAAGCAGCAGCTCGAAGGACCTTAGCTTGCATTCGGTTGAGTTCTTTTTTGTCATTGTTATTGCTTGTCGCAATAATTTCTTGCAATATCCTGCTTTATAATATTCAAAGCGAAAAGCGAAGCGGTTAGTACTACACGCAGTCGTCTCTGTGCTGGAGATGAATGCAAACAAACGAATAATTGTGCTATTGTATATGTGCATTTTGAGAAGATTTTAAAAAAATTTAATAGAAGTGAGCTTCAAACGCTAACTAACTTCGATAAGATTAAAAAATTTCAATATTCGACAGCTGAAGTTTCGATTGTGCTTCTATAAAGCTTAAGATCAGAAGTTTACAACATGAAATAACAATAGAGTTCAGCTACTGCAGCTTTTTCACACTTTCTCAGCATTAACCTATTTAAAGCCACGACCCAATCATCAAAAATATAATGTTATGGATACAAGCGCTCCAAGAATTCAATGTGGGAAAAATTAACCCACCAAAGTTTGGGTTGCGAAAAGTGACAGCACAGGACATACGTATTTACTAGCCAGCGTACATAGATTTGATTACAAAATAAATTTTAGTGTGCTTTTGAGTTGACCTTTTGACAAGTTAACATCAAAAACTCTAGAGTTGTTAACAAAGATAGTACTGCGGTTTTTTATTATTATTGATATAATTTTTATAACATCAAGTCTATACATAAAAAGGCGTAGGGAAAACAGCTATGAACCATTTTTCAACCGATTTTTATAAAAAAAAAACACCTTTTCGAAAATGATGAACTATTGATTTTTTGGGGTCTCAAAAGAGTTTGTAAGGACAACAAATTTCAAATTTTTTTTAACAATATTTGTGTACTATCACAATCTTTACTTTTTTGCTTATCTTATCTTACTTTAGCATTCTGAAGAAAAAAAAAAGTTATAGGCAAAAATCTTGATTTTTTGGCCAAAAAAAGGGTTCAGGAGAACCAAAACCGCTCCATTGGGATTTCTCCGATCCAAAAAAATGATGCAAAAATAGTTTTTAAGAGTCCCTCTAACTTTTGAGTCGGTGTCCGGATAATTTTTTTTTTCTCCATATAAAATCGATCCGGCTTACTATAAAATCTACTTTATTTATAAAATAGCAAAACCCGGCGCGAAAATTTCAATTATCATTCTGAATTTCAATGCTCAGCGACTTTTCAAAGCAAATTCCAAAGCTATTTGATATCAAAAATTTGACTTGTATGGGCGGAGTCACATCCCGTCGCTATTTTTCTGGTCGAAAGATATGACCAAAAATTAACTTTATACTGAGCTTAAATGTTATGAGACATTTAGTACCAAAGCTATTCGATATTAAACAATTGGCCAACTTCGACAGCACCTTACTGACTGACAACATTACGTCTTTTAACGGTTTTTGCGGGATTTTCCTCATACATGATTAAGTTGTTTTTGTGAGGTTATCTACTTGCTTCTTCCTTTAAATATCTCTGTGGACAATATCGTCAAACGAAGTTGGCGGAGGATTAAATGTATGCCCTAGTAACACAAGGTGAAGTTTTAAGTTCAGACTTCAGCTTACAAAACAGCAATGTCTTTATATGAGCTCTGGTAGAATAATTAAAAGGATCTAGGCTTTTATAGAGTATGGGAGGTGGGTGTGTCCGTGGTTGGATAACATTCATTTTTCAAAACAATCTTTGTTTTGATGTAAAATGCATTCGTTCCACATTTTATCTCTGTACGTTAAGCATAAACTAATTAATTGCGTTTTAAATTTTTGGGTTGTATGGAAGTCGGCGTGGCCGTGAGCAGATGACAACTATTTTTCGGAAACGTCTTTGTTTTAATATAAAATACATACATACCTAAATAAATTACTGTTGGCTTATTATGAGCTTATTTATGCTGTTTTCAATTTTTCCGTTGAATGAGAGGTAGGCGTTTCCGTGGGCGGATTCCAAATATATTCAATAGTGCAGATCCTTGAGTTCATATTACAATGTGTACCGAGTTTCATTCAATTATCTCAACACTTTCTTTTTATCATGTGTATACGGACAACACACAGACTCGACTCACGAGGAGACCCTGTACAAGAATATATATACTTTTCTATACCAGACTCGCTTCGTTCTAACCGTTACAAACTTTTGCACAAAATTTAATATACCATGACCTTTCAGGTTTAGGGTATAAAAATACAAGGTAGGCAAAATAATTAAATTTTAAATTCAATTAATTGGGCATTATTCGAAAAAAGGACTGTGGCAATATAAGAAAAAACACTGTAACTCGAATACTGTTGCTACTACGATATTGAAATTTAATAAATAATGGTAGGCACAATTTTTATTAATTTTGGTAAAAAAAGTGATTTAACAAAGGGGTGTGACAATGTGAGAAAAAACCGTGTATCAAATAATATCGACATTACTTACTTACTTACTTACTTAGATGGCGCTTACAATCGTTGGTCGGTTTTGGCCTAGTCTAAGAATTTGCGCCAGCCTCTTTTGTCGTGCGCTTGCTGGTGCCAGTTGGAAACTCCAAGCGTCGTCAGGTTATCCAATGCCTGGTCTTTCCAACGGAGATGCGGTCTTCCTCGTCTGCGTTGGCCACCGCTGGGTACCGAATCCAATATTTTTTTCACTGGAGCTTCGTCGTTCATTCTCTCGACATGACCTAGCCAGCGAAGCCGCTCTATTTTAATACGCTATATGCCGACATCGATACAACTCGTGGTTCCATCGTATTCGGTACTCGCCATTGACGCAGATTGGACCATAGATCTTGCGAAGGATTTTTCTCTCGAACGCTCCCAAAGTCCTTTCATCAGAGCTGCTCAACGTCCAGGTGTGTGATGCGTATAGTAGGACGGGCATGATTATTGACTTATAGAGCGTCAGTTTTGTTCGTCGAGAGAGAGCTCTGCTTCTCAATTGCCTACTGAGCCCAAAGTAACACCTGTTGGCAAGAGTTATCCTTCGTTTAATCTCAATACTGATATCGTTGGAGGAGTTAATACTGGATCCCAGGTAAACAAAGTCAAGGAGGTGTTGTCAACAGTGACGTAGTTTCCAAGACGCTGGGACTGTTTGTTTGTTGACACGAGATACTTCGTTTTATCTGCGTTCACTGCAAGACCCATTCGACTCGACTCTTTTTCTAGCCTGGAGAATGCTGCACTGACTTCGCGCGTATTTTGGCCAATGATGTCAATATCATCAGCATACGCCAGCAGCATAATGCTCTTATAGAAAATTGTGCCGCTGCGTCTCAGGTCAGCAGCTCGGATGATCTTCTCCATTACTATATTAAAGAAGTCGCACGATAAGGTATCACCTTGTCTGAAACCTCGCTTGGTATCGAACGGAAGGGAGAGGTCCTTCCCGATTTTCACTGCGCTGCTGGTGTTGTACAGTGTCATCCTGCAAAGACGTATTAGCTTGGCAGGAATACCAAATTCAGACATGATGGAGTATAGGTGACTCCTTATTGGACTGTCGAAGGCGGCTTTGAAATCGACAAAGAGATGGTGCGTGTCAATTTGTTTTTCGAGGGTCTTTTCCAAGATTTGTCGGAGCGTGAAGATCTATCAAATTTTTGCAATTCCATAATTTTGCAATCAGTTGCAAATAAGATCATGAACTGCCCTTATGACTAAAGTCGGTAGAATTCGACATGAAGGCGTGTTGCTATTAAAAACAAAAAAACTATTGGCATTATTTCATAAATCTTGGCGTTAAAAATGTTATTTTATTAATCACACCGTTATTTCGTTAGTTGTGTTATTTTATAACGGTGAACTATCAGTGAACTACAATTTAGGGTTGCTTTATATATAATTAAGTAGCATAGTTTTTGTAAATTTTTGAAAAAGTTTAAGATTCAATCAATTTTGTTGTGTTAGCATCCATATCAGCTGTGCTCTTCAGATCAAATTTTTCATATATATATGAATTGTTTGTAAATGAGGCTGTAAAATTTACAGTGTAAATGTAATCAAATATGTAAATTCATTGCGTATCATCCGAAACAATGCTGCTTCTCCACTGGTTATTTATTGAGTGAGCGAAAAAGCAAAAGATTTCGTGAGATGAGAAAGCTCTTAAGAACTCAGAGTGCCAGCCAATGTTATAGAATCTGTATCTTTAATATATCTAAACTATATCTATAATATAGATTTATGAAAGATGGCTGACCATGGATGATGTTAAAAAATTATCATTTTCTGTTTCGAAAAACTTTTCACTTTAATTTTCGAACATTTCGAACTGTTTGTTCGTTGCTCGTTCACATTCCTTATTGCAAAATTTAAGAATATATAACTTAAAAAATGATTTGCCCTTTCAATGCCGACTTATCCCTGCTAACGGCAACTCAAGAATAAGTGATGGAATTAACAGTTTAAGTGATCAAAATTCCAGGGTTGGGATTAACAAAATCCACAAATTGTACTGTTTTCATTACGTTGTGACGTTACTCAACACTTAGGATCACGCCATGGTGTGTTGTATTCTATAAATTGTGAATTTCAATAACATGGCCTGAATTGATGTGCAGGGATTTACAAAATTATGCTTTATATCTCAGTCAATATTGACACTAGGCTACTGAAAACGATACAAGAGTAGATAGAATTGCTCTTATAATAAAAAACGATAAAGAAATTGGAAAAGATTCAACAAACTATTCGAAAAACACTGCATTTCAATTAATATTGAAACTAGGGTACTAATATTTGGTAGGTGGGTAGGAAGAATAATTTCTAAAATTTATCATATTCTCAAAAAGGAAGAAATAAAAATTTTTAAAAAAAACCGACTTTAAAATTAATTTTCTCCTGAGTTTCTTGATCAAGTTTGATAATTTTGATTTGCTTTATTACACAGTGCAACACCAAAAAAAATAACCATATACGGACACCACTACGTGATAAAAGACTAAAAAAAAAAGACCCGTGTCTCCCAATTTTCCCCAAAGTCATGCACTTTTTGTTTTATGGGCCACGCCTACCTCCAATACAACACAAATAATGAAAACTCTATAAAGAGGCTAATATCAAAGTTACAAAACTGAAACTCGGTATTTGTGTGTTCTATGTCAAAACTTAAGTGTGTTAGAAAAATGGGCGTTATCCACCCACTAACACGCCCACCTCCCATACAACCCCAAAATTTAAAACTCTATAAAGAGACTAATATTAAAGTAACAAAACTGAAACTCGGTATTTGTGTGTTCTATGTCGAAACTTAGGTGTGTTAGAAAAATGGGTGTTATCCACCCACTAACACTCCCACCTCCCATACAACCCCAAAATTTAAAACTCTATAAAGAGACTAATATTATAGTAACAAAACTGAAACTCGGTATTTGTGTGTTCTATGTCAAAACTTAAGTGTGTTAGAAAAATGGGCGTTATCCACCCACTAACACGCCCACCTCCCATACAACCCCAAAATTTAAAACTCTATAAAGAGACTAATATTAAAGTAACAAAACTGAAACTCGGTATTTGTGTGTTCTATGTCGAAACTTAGGTGTGTTAGAAAAATGGGTGTTATCCACCCACTAACACTCCCACCTCCCATACAACCCCAAAATTTAAAACTCTATAAAGAGACTAATATTAAAGTAACAAAACTGAAACTCGGTATTTGTGTGTTCTATGTCAAAACTTAGGTGTGTTAGAAAAATGGGTGTTATCCACCCACTAACACTCCTACCTCCCATACAACCCCAAAATTGAAAACTCTATAAAGAGGCTAATATTAAAGTAACAAAACTGAAACTCGGTATTTGTGTGTTCTATGTCAAAACTTAGGTGTGTTAGAAAAATGGGTGTTATCCACCACTTACACGCCAAGTCCACCACGACTTCGGCCAAGTCGAAGATATACCTTACAAATTAGATCTCAATAAACAAATTTCTAAAACATATAAACTTCCTAGAGATGATTCTTAACACCGTTTTTTAATTTCATTTGTTTTTTATTTACTTCAACATTGAGTTACTATGCTATCTATTACAAAAATATTAAAAAACTAGTAAGGTATATCTTCGACTTGGCCGAAGTTAAAATACCCCCACGACTGATTCTTAAGGGTTAAATAATCTTAAATTAGAGAGCTTTTTGTATGAGATTTTAGAAAATTTTGTTAGTTTTATGTGTCTAAAATACAAACATATCAAATTGTTTATCTGAAGCATAAATATAAGCCTTTTTATAATATATTAAATTTTGGGGTTGTATAGTAGGTGGGCGTGTTAGTGGGTGGATAACGCCCATTTTTCTAACACACCTAAGTTTTGACATAGAACACACAAATACCGAGTTTCAGTTTTGTTACTTTAATATTAGTCTCTTTACAGAGTTTTAAATTTTGGGGTTGTATGGGAGGTGGGCGTGTAAGTGGGTGGATAATGCCTATTTTTCTAACACACTTAAATTTTGACATAGAACACACAAATACCGAGTTTCAGTTTTGTAACTTTGATATTAGCCTCTTTATAGAGTTTTCATTATTTGTGTTGTATTGGAGGTAGGCGTGGCCCATAAAACAAAAAGTGCATGACTTTGGGGAAAATTGGGAGACACGGGTCTTTTTTTTTTAGTCTTTTATCACGTAGTGGTGTCCGTATATGGTTATTTTGCCGTGACTTAAAAAATTACACACAGTGTTATATTGGAAATATGGTACCTATTATTATTTTAATTTTTACTTTTTTTATTTTATTATCAAAAAAAACTTCGAAGTCGGCGCTAAATAATCAGAATTTTTGTACAACTGCGATACTGAATAGCATATTCAATATAATTTTTACAAGCTCACCCAAACTAAAGGGTATTTTTTAAAGAGCCTGCTGATTTGAAATTTAAATGAAACTTGGCATTTAACATTCAAATATAATTTCGGGCATATGGCCACCACGACTATTTAGCACAAAGGTCATTCTGGAGGTCCTATTTTCGACCTTTTCAGGAATATTAGGGGAATATTGGTTTCCAAAGCGTCAATCGTTGCTGGTTTATCCACATTAACCAATGATTTCATGTATCCCCACCAAAAATAATCAAGTGGCGTCAAATCACACGAACGCGGAGGCCAATTCACCGGTCCATTTCTCGAAATAATGTTGTAATGTACATTTCTCGAAATAATTCTTGAACGGCGTGTGATTTGCCAAACAATACTGAGTAGAGACGTCACTTTAAACTGTCAAAACAACTGTCAGACAATAGAGTATTCCATATTGAAAAAAAACTTCCTTTAGTAGAATAAGATATCATGATTGCATGTGAAGGATTAGCGCCAACTTCAAAACTTTTATATTTACAAAAACATTAATATATTACCTGCTCAAAGTTATTGTACTTTACTTAAGTATCTCCCTCAAAAAATCTGAATATTTGGATTATAAAATAAGATTGTAAAAAAATTTCGTAATTCTTAGTAAAAATTATCATTTTTTGTAAATTGCCTAAAAATTAATTCGGTAACAAAATTTATTAGTCATTCTATATTGTGCGTTAGTTAACTTAAACAGTTTATTTAGTCTTAAATATAATATTAAATATAAATAATTAAATATACTAGTATCGCCTGGGGTCGAAATTCGACCAATTTATTGATTGTCTATTTATAAATATATGCGAGATGATCAAGATAAGTTCGGGGCTATAACTTTTCATTGATTGGAGATATTAAGCTATTTTCTTCAGAAAAATTATTTATTTATTTAATTATTTCTTTCAAAAACAGAAAAACAACATTTTAAAAAAATTTAATTTTTTAAAAAAAATCATAGGGGGTAGCCTTGATTTTTTGATGGCACGGACAGTTTATTAATTTAGTGTCAAGACAAAATAAATTCACCGTAAACTCGGGGTATAGACTTTGAAAGAAAATCAAAAATGCAATTTTGAGTTTTTGGTTTTTTTACAACAAAAATCATTTTTACCCCATATTTTTAGAATAAATCAAATTTTATAGTCTTTTTTTAAAATGAATAATTTAAATATAAACAAACAATACACGGTATTATTTTCAAAAGTTTTTTTAAGTTAATTGATAAGACTTAAATACAAAAAAGAAATAAATAAAATCTATTCACAGATGGCGGAGATATTGGCTTCCCAATTTAGAACATTCAATTTGAGACAGTTTTTTTCTCTCTCTTGGCATTTGGTTGAAACACACGCTAAATAACTAACGACAATATTAAGAAAATTCATTAAAAATACTTTTGGTTAGAATTTTGCTGTAATTTTTAGCACATTTAAAAGAAAATGTATGAAACTTTTAGTAAAATGAAAAAAATTTAAAAACCGTTAAAATCCGACCAAGATATTCACATGGAAATTCAAATTTTTGAGTTCAAAACACATTTTTTTACAAATTTAACAATTGATGAATGCATAAAACTACAATTTTTTCAGAAATTGTTACTTTTAAAAAAAATTCAAATTCGAGCGCCTTAAGAACTCTTCTCCAATCAAATTTCATATCAATCAAAGAGCAGATTTTTTCTCAAAAATTTAATTTCTCTCTTAGAAGGTTGGGAACCCCCTCTATCAGATATACCATTCATATATACATTCTGCACATCTGGACAACAAAACCTTTCAAATGATATAAGTTTCAATTATTTTGAGTTTTAATTAATACCAAAAAAGCGTACGACAAACTTTAATGTTCACGTATTAATATATAAGATAATTCAAACATATTTGAGAATAGAATGTATCAACAGTATAGATGAGTAATGATGTAAAAATAAATTTTGTTAAATACAATGGCACTGGGAGAAGGGAGAAAAGCCACAGAGCTGTAGTTTGTTCAGAGACAAAAAATTAAAAAAAAATAATTAATTAATTAAAACACTCAAATCATTGTGAAGCATACATGAGATTTTTATACAATTTCAAATTACATTTAAAAAGCAGTAAATTATTATTATTGTAAAGTTGTGGTGACCGTGGCATGCAGGTTAAGTGTGTGGCTTAGCATGCTCGGAGCCCGGGTTCGATCCCCAGCCGCGGCGAAAAAAGTTTTTACAATAAAAAATTTTTCTGATCGGTCACCACCTCTCTGCAGACAATGGCAAACCTCAGAGAGTAAATAATGCCATGTAAAGCTTCTTGAGAACATGAACTTTAGCCGTTCGGAGTCGGCATAAAACATGTAGGTCCAGTTCTCGGTCAATTGTGTGCAAACATTTAATAACACACACAACACAATTGATCATAAGAAGCTCGGTCAAAGTCCTTTCAAGAGCTGAAATGGCCAAATTGTTTTTTGTTTTTGTAAAGTTGTGCTTCAAAAAAATTATTGTGCCTATTACCTAAAAAGGGTGCATTTTTAATTTTCTTAATATGAAATTTCATATGAAAAATCTTAACAACAGTCTTAATTAGTAATTTTTTCAACTCTTTACCACTTGGTGCCACTCTTTCTTAATTAAATACGCTGTTGAAGTCAACAAAAAGATAATCTTGGAAAATTTACTTTAATTAAAATAAATAGATGCTTTCCAACCCGACAGATAAACGACAGAAAATGAGGCAACAGATGAAGCGAGCAAAGCAGATTTCAGAGTCCTTTAGTATGATTAAGAAGTATTATCCTTAAATATCTGGCATCATAATATTCATTACTGTCAACACTCTAACGCACACTCCAAACCAGACACTGACTCACACACACACACTGCACACACGCATGCCGCACGCATTTCTCAACAAAATCTCAACAAAGTCACATCGAAGAAAAAAATTACACAAAATTAGAGCAAAATCGTCAGAATGCGGAATGTGAAAATATTTTGTGGAAAAATCGCTCATGAAAAATAAGACTAGCGCGCACAATGATGGCAAGGCATAAGAAAAATACAAAAAAAAAAAAAACAAAAACAAAAAAAAAAAAGAAAAGCTCAAGAAATAAATTTTCACAGCCAATATTTCATTGTAATTGGCAAAGGCGTGAAGGCGTCGGAATAACTGCTGCCTTCCAGCAGCCAGCAGGCTAGAGTAATGATGGTAGCAGCTACTTAGCATATTTCTCGCTAACGCCAAAGCTACAGATGAAAAATAGTAGGAATCCTTTTGTGTTTTACTTTTTTACAATTTTTTATTTTTATATATATTATTTTTTTCTTTGTTTTTTTTTTTACTATGCATAAAGCATGAGCTGATGTTGACGAAGAAGTAGTAGTAACAACAACAACAACAACAACAACAACAGAATAACGAAACGAATTCCTGACTGGTTTCTGGCAACAGCTGTTGCTGCGCGTGCTTGGGTCGCCCAATGTTGCTACAAAAGTCAAGCAGCCAAAAGAGGCTGAGACTGAGCAAGTGGCAAGTAATCCACACCGGATGTGAAAAAATGTCTCAAGTGGCAATCAAGGCAGTTTTATTCAAATTTGCGTCGCGCAACAAATTGACGCTCATTTGTTACGCAGCAACGTAGCACGTGTCCTGAAAGGCGTGCTAATGTTTGGGTGGTCTGGTCGGTCTATGGCATTAATAGAGATTCTCCCTACCTAACCTTCTCAGCTCAAGTGAGAAATCTTCGCATTTACTCGAATATGGTTTGACATCAAAGTATTTTCTTATTTTTTCCTAGAATGTTTGTTTTTTTTTTCAGTTCTATGCGCGCAAATTAAAATGTTAGCAAAAGTGATGATAAATATTATTGAAAGTGAAAATGAAAACCTGAAGGCTTGAAAATGAGTATGAAACAGATGAAAATATATCGGCGAGATGGGACGCAGTAGTACATATCAGATAACAAACAGTTTCTTCTGGTTGGCTTGGTAGATGGGGGAGGATAGGGATTGATGCACTTCTGCTGCTGACAGCATGAAAAAGTGGTTAAATGAGTGCTTAATTAAAAAAAAAAGAACAGTTAAACAGATAACTGTAATTTAAGCAGACTAATTAAGATAAGTATTCGTGGATTTTTATATGCCTTAATTGGAAAATAAGTAGTAATTTTCAGCAAAATTAATTAAAAAAGTTATAAAATTGTGGCATTTTCATTTTTTAGTTTTAGTTAATAATTCTTAAAAAACATATTTATTAAGAATCGTTTTTTAAAGCTTTCTACCAAATAATTCAGCAAGTTTCAGATGTTTGATACAACAACAATGTTCTTTGCAGATTTTCTTTGATTTCGTCAGACGCTACAGTTAACTTATCGTTACAAATAGCTTAATGGAAGAGTAATAGACTGGCATGCAGAGGACGTAGGTTTGTAGAATCGAAAAATTCCAATTCTTATTGTTTCATTAGATCATTAGACGGAAAAAACCCTCGAAATAAGTTCGCGCTTACAATCACATACCGTGTCTACATAGAAAGTTAAGTTTCCAGTACAAAGTTGCGTTTTGCCCTTGAACTCAATACAAACGCTTACGTTTCCAGTACAATTATGCAGAAGAAAACGCAACTCAACTCAGCTTGCTTTCTACGTTTACCAAAACTCAATTTGAGAAATACCTAAAAGTATGCTAATGTTAAGATGAAAACATGCGTTCAGTTAGATTTTAGGTGCGTTTGGAATATTGAACGATTAGAAATTAAATGTAATTTATTATTACAAAAAATAAGCCAAAAAGCATATAAAAGAACTTGGGCAAGTTTAGAAGATGAGGTTTTCTCATCAGTCAGTCAGTATGTGCCGAAAAAAGCTGAGGTTTGAGCGAAATTCCAAAAACTGGCGATCATTTCAATCCATAATAAACTCAATACTGCCGACGCATCTCAGTGTGAGATGTACGTGTACGTCAACGAACACGCCCATCTCCCATACAACACACAATATTAAAAACACTATTTAAAAGTTCATATTTGACCTAAAGAGATCAAACTTGATATGGGGAATTTCAGATCAAGACTGATGTGTGTTCAAAAAAAGCGCCATCTACTCGCCGACACTCCCACCTTCCATAAAACCTACTATGGACAAAACTCTATAAAGGCGTTTTTATATGAGCTACAAGACAAAACTTGGTATGTGAGATTACTGTATCAAAACTAAGATGTGTTCACAAAATGGGCGTCGTCCGCCTATAAACACGCCCACCTCTCATACAATTCAAAATATTAAAAACACTCGGTTGAAATGTCAACCGGGATTTTACCGTTGCCAATGTCCAGCTATTATTTTGAAAATACTTCTCCAGATTGATCGTTCTGCAGCTCGACACGCATGTTCACAGTCAATTTGAGTTTCTTGACGTGTTTCCACAAAACGGACGACTTTAAACACGCATTAAGTTCATCGGCTGGAGCTGATCGTGGAATCACTGGCAATGTTTGACGAAAATCACCTGCTAACAGAATCATCGCACCACTAAACTGATTTTGATTGTTTCGTAAATCTTGCGTCGTTTTGTCTAATGCCTCCAAAGACTTTTTATGCGCCATTGTACACTAGAGTGGGTCGAAAAAAAAAGTTTGAAAAAACCACCCCATATTTTAAAGTTGACCTCGAGAGGATTCCGAAAACAAAAAAAAATTTTTTTTTGGACCGCGGGAAAAACAGCCAAAATGGTCTTTTTTGCATAACTTCAGCATTACATGTCAGATCTTAAAAAGTTATATGTCGCTGAAAAGGGCTTAACGAGCACTACGATGTCTTTCTAGAAAATTTTGACTTTTGAGGTCATATTAACCAAGTAAGTCTCGTTACCCCGATTTACCCCCCCTTAAATTTTTTTTTTTTCTTAAGACTAAGCTCCTTCAAATTTGTTTAGTTTGTGTCAAAAAACTTATTTATAAAGTTTAAAAGCAAAGAAGTTATAATAGTTTAAATATTTGATATAATCCTTTTTTTTATAAAAAATTAACTTTTATTTTATTCAACGAATAATTACATATATTTAACAAAATTGTAAAAGAAACGTCACAATATATTCAAGTTTCCCAAAATAAACCTTTGCTTAATAATTTCATACCAAGGGTTTGAAAAATTCTTTACGAATTGCGGCAGCGCACAGTGGTTTAAGGGTGGAAAAAAATACCAAATTTTATGACTTCCTATGGTCGATATTTAATTTTTTATATTTAAAGAAATGTCTAATTAGCATGTTTCCAAAAGATTTTCACAGAAATCTGCACAGGATTTTTGTACAGAAACCTTTAAAGACGATAAATATTAAACAGTTCACAAAATCGTTCAAAATAGGTAGTGAACTTGACGTAAAATAACATCTAAACTACTGAATAAATTGTTGTTCGGTTTTTTTTGCTTATAAGAAGCATAGTTAAGGAAAAAATTTGCATATATGGAAATTAATTTTTTTTATTATTTTTGAAGCCAAAAAACTTATATTGTAAAATATGAAAAAAAACATTTTTTGTCATTTTTCGCAGAGGAAAATGTGTCTTGCGGAGCCGAGCGGTGATCGCTCATTAGGAAATATGTAATTATTGGACTTTTACTTAAACTTTAAAAAAAAAATTAGCTGCCAATATCTGCCAATAAACTTTTGGTGAATAAAAAACTAAAAGCGTTTTACCAAAAAATTCGAGTTTTGCTGTCGAATTATTTATTAATTTTTGTGGCATGCTTTCAGGCTTACGTTAAAAAAGCTAACAATATAAAGTATGCAACGCCTTTTATTTTCTATTATGGTAACAACAACAAATAACAAACAAGCAACAACTTATTTTGTTTTTTGTTTGCACCCTACTCAGAATAAAAGAGCATATTATATTATTTTAACTGTAATGTGATAAATCTAAATATACATTTAATATTTAAACATGCATGCATCTTATGTTTGGAGGAGTGTTATATTAGTGTTATGAACACACAAATTAGCAATATAAAGTATACAATACAAAAAGAATACGATTGCTTTGTAGAACTATGCCCAAAATTATGCACCAAAAATTTTCAAAAAGTTAACTAAAATTGATTCGAAACGTGTGAGGTTCACTTAGTCTGTATTTAATAAAAATCAAACGATAAGGTTCTTAAAGCTAATTTTTTTTTCATGTTTTAAAAAAAAGTCCAATTAATATTTTTCTACAACATTATTAAACTCTAACTCATATAGTTTAAGCGCTATTTCACAAGAAAGATGGAATTTGTAAAAACAGAAAATTATAAAAATTTTGTGGGGGAGGTGGGCGAAACCAAATTACATATTTTTCAATTCAGGACATAAATATATACCTCCATACCGATTTTTTTTCAAATCGGTCCGATATGAAGGAAAATATGGCGTTTCGAAGTTTCTTGTTGTATGGGAGGTGGGCGTGGTTGTGTTCGGATTCCAAAAATTTTTTGTATTTTTCTTAATACTTACAATTTCAACTCATGTGCCAAATTTTGTTGCTCTACGACGATTATTTCTATTTATTGACACTTTTTGTATGGGGCTAAACCACTGTGCAGCGTGCAAATATTCCTATAGTAGTAAAGCCGACGTTATGATGAGTTTATAAAAAAAAAAGTTCGAAAAAATCAGAGCAGCACGCCAAGACCCACCTTCAAGGCTCCGTGTTTTCCGCATGCCAAAAAATGGCATAATCAACTTTGAGAGTGAGTCGTATATCAATATGATAGATTGGAATAAATTCACAATAACTGAACCTTCTTGCCTGCAATTCTACTCGGACAACCTTCTAACAGATTTCCAATATTCGGCAGACAAAATCATCAGCATTCCGGGTAAGTCTTTCTACCGCAAACTTAATCGTATTTTACTTATAATATTACTGAAAAAATATTACAGAATTTCCATGCCATTCACAAAACACTGAACTTTATGTTCGCGTTGTGAGTGAATCTGCGCTTGTGGTCACGGATGAGAAGAGGTTGGGTCATATTTTTTCCAAACTGGAGAGCCGAGAGCAGTACAGTGTCCTTGACTCTCGCCATAATTTAGTGTAACAACCTATCAACATTCCACTTCCTGGTATTAATATAAATATTCAAGTACATTATCCTTCCTTGCTTTATTTCCTTTAATCCCTAGCGAGGCATAGGTCCTTACTGTGAAGAATAATCCGTGACTGATAATGCATTGAATTTCTCTTCATTTCATCACATACATCAGCCATTTCAATATCTTCAACTTGCTCTGGTATATTATCAAAAGTCAACTGTCTTGGTCCACATTGATCAATATAAAAATGTTGAGAGTTTTGAGGAATCTTATCAAAATCGGGGCAGTTACATTGTGCATTTCTTTCTATGCCACATTTACACTGACGTATAAGAAAAATCTTGTTCCATTCCACTGCATTGTATTTATGTGGATGTTTAAATAAATCATAATGTTCTTTTATGAAACTTGTTATGTACCTCCGAACCGTTGTTTTTACCACTGTCGGAATGTTTACACGATGTTGCAATTCGTGAAGAATTTTTCAAACCCTTGGTATGAAATTATTAAGCTAAGGTTTATTTTCGGAAACTTGAATATATTGTGACGTTTCTTTTACAATTTTGTTAAATATATGTAATTATTCGTTGAATAAAATAAAAGTCAATTTTTTATAAAAAAAAGGATTATATCAAATATTTGAACTATTATAACTTCTTTGCGTTTAAACTTAATAAATAAGTTTTTTGACACAAATTAAACAAATTTGAAGGAGTTTAGTCTTATGAAAAAAAAAAAAAAATTAAGGGGGGTAAATCGGGGTAACGAGACTTACTTGGTTAATATGACCTCAAAAGTCAAAATGTTCTAAAAAGACATCGTAGTGCTCGTTAAGCCCTTTTCAACGACATAAAACTTTTTAAGATCTGACATGTAATGCTTAAGTTATGCAAAAAAGACCATTTTGGCTGTTTTTCCCGCGGTCTAAAAAAATTTTTTTTTTGTTTTCGGAATCCTCTTGAGGTCAACTTTAAAATAGGGGGTGGTTTTTTCAAACTTTTTTTTTTGTATGGAGGCCGACCCACTCTATTGTACACTCATCCAAAACGATCAGTTTGCTTTGTTGCAAAACTTTGGCCATCGCACTGTTCTTGGAAATGTTGCATGTTGAATTTTCATTGATTTGCATATTCAATGGCGACTTGAGTGCTGAATGAGCAGTTTGATCGCCTTTCAACAACGTAGCTGCAATATTCCTGATGAAGCAAGTGAAGTGCAATATTATTCTGCGAGCGTATAGTTGCCAAACACGAGCAAAAAAGTTTTTCCAGTTCCACCAGGAGCGTCTAAAAAAATAAAATCCCTCCAGTTCCATCGTTCACAACTTTCATAAGAGTGTTATACGCATATTTTTGTTGTCTATTCAACAGTGGAACGCTCGTACGAACTAATTCCCTCAAGGCTTCGTAATCATATTGCTTTTGGCGTCGCAACTCTTGATTGAATGCGTCATGCATCGGACGATTGGGAGCTGTCATGTTTAAGACACTAATGCCTTGTTTGACATCATCAAGCACATGTCCTCAATAAATATCAAAGCCTCGTTGTAAATTTCCTCGCTCAGTTGGAAATTTGGACTTGATGTTCTAATACGCCTCTGATGCAAAATGTCATCACACATGGCATCTTTGTATTTGCTCCACAATAAGTTGGTTTGAATGGGAAGAATGTCGAGATAATTATTTGATGAGGATTTGACGAAAGCGCAGCATCTCCGAGGGTGTATATCCAATGAGTGTCATTTTCTAACAATCGCAAACGTTGACACGCTTCTCTATATGAGTCACACAGTTCATCATTTATAGTTCGCTTATCTTGGAATGATGTTGGGCCACGAACGTTGACTAACAGCAAACGTAAATAGAAGCATTCATCGTTGCTTGGATGGACTGCGTAAGTGCGACCTAATGAGTCGGTGAAAAATAAATTGGGGTAACCTGGAAATGGACTTCTTGTTTCCACCGTTGAAATTTCTTTGACGATTGATTCCAAGTGTAATACCTTGGAAGTGGACAATTTTTCTTTATGTAAAGAACTTTTGTAGACTGTTACAAACATTTAAAAAAAAATGAGCCAAGCTAGCCAAGGCGTAGCAAAAAAAAAGTGGGCGCAAAAGTGGGCGTGGTCAATTTTTCTTTCAGTAAAAACTTAAATTGGATTACTACGAACATTTGAAAAAAAATTAGCCAAATCGGTGCAGCCGTTTTCAGATTGTAGAAAAAAGTGGGCGTAAAATATGATGTAAAAGTGGGCATGGTCAATTTTTCTTTCTGTTAAGCCTTAGTTGGACTACGACGAACATTTAAAAAAAAATTATCCAAATCGGTCCAGCCGTTCTCAACTGAAGCAATTAGCAACGAACGACATTTTATTTTTATTTATATAGATTAGAGGAGGTTTAGGGTATTCCATAGTCGGGCTAGACCGACTTTCTTAACTTGTTTGTTCACATCTTAGTTTTGATAAAACAAACTCACATGCCAAAGTGGATCTCTGTAATGTGTTGCTCAATATTAACCTGTTTGAAATATTTAAACTGTATTGGGTGGTTTGGGAGATGGACGTGTTCGTGGATTGATGGTGCCAACTTTTCGCACACACTTTAAATTTTGTGTTTATATGGGAGGTGGCTGTGAGGGGACCACGCCCAGTTTTTGTTTGCATCTTAGATTTTATATCAAATACGTAATGTACATAAAATTTTATTTCTGTGTCTAAAACACAACTCTTTATATTGTGAATTCAATTTTGTGATTGTATGGGAGGTGGCTGTGTTTTTGGGCGGACCACGCCCATTGTTATGTGTACGTTTTTAGTTTGACGAAACACATTAGCACATAAAATTGTATTTTTGCAGCTTCAACGTTGTACGTTCTATTTGTGAATTTTGTGGTCGTATGGAAGGTAGGCGTGTCCGTGAGCGGATTCCAAAAATATTCAATAGTGCAGATACTTGGGTCCATGGGAGCATAAGTACTAAGTTTCATGCAATTATCTCAACTCCTTTTCTTATCCTGTGTTTACGGACAACATACAGAAACACAGACACACAGACGGTCGAACGTACTAAAGGGCGGAAAGATGGATAGGGCTAAATCGACTCACGAGGTGACTCTGATCTAGAAAATATATACTTTTCTGTACCGGACTCGCTTATTTCTAGGTGTTACAAACGTTTGCACAAACTTAAAAGCCCTGATTTTTCAGGTTAAGGGTATACAACTTTGTAAAGCAGTCCTCTTTTGGGTTGGAAGGGTTGGAAATAGAGGGTAAGTTTGCTCGGAAAAAATGTGGGAAAGAAACAAGCAAAAGCAAACCTTTTTTAAATTTTCTTTGGGAGCCCCCTTAGGAGGAACGATAGGGGAGGCTCCTCTATAACTACCCCAGATAACCCAATAGGGGGTAACACTGGGGTAGTTATCGATGATAGTGTTAAATTTTTTCATTCTTCACGAACCTTTGACCCCAATACGGCACAATTTAACCTTACGCCACCCCGCTTTTTTTGTCGAACTTAACAAAATTCAGTGTTCCTGAGTATCCAATCGAAAATGCACTTGAATTATGATCATTTTTTTTTAAATAATGTGGTTTTATTTAAAGGTTAACTAGTTAACGTTGCTTTTAACGTTGTATAAGCCTAAAAAAAAATATATAAAGTCACAATTGCAAGCACTAACACATTTTTCAGTGAGCTGTAAACAGCGACTATACTTCAGAAAAGAGACCCGACAATCTGCGCCAACTACCGAGGTCTTATCAGTCTTATTTCCATCGCATATAAGGTTCTTTCGAGCGTATTGTGTGAAAGATTGAAGCCACATACCAAAACACTGATTGGACCTTATCAGTGTGGCTTTCGTCCTGGCAAGTCCACCATAGACCAGATTTTTACACTACGCCAAATCCTGGAGAAAACCCACGAAAACCAAATCGACACCCATCATCTCTTTGTTGATTACAAAGCTGCGTTCGATAGCCCGATTCGGGATTGCCTGTACGCAACAATGTCTGAGTTCGGTATACCTGCAAAGTTGATAAGGATCTGCAAGATGACGTTGAGCAATACATGCAGCTCCTTCAAGGTAGGAAATGACCTCTCCGAAACCTTTAATACCGAACGAGGTTTCAGACAAGGCGACCCGCTATCATGCGATCTCTTCAATATCATTATGGAGGGGATCCTACGAAAGGCAGGTGTACATCGAAATGGTACCATTTTCTACAAAGGTGTCCAGCTCCTTGCGTATGCTGATGATATCGATATGATCGGCAGAACCAAGAGAGATGTAACTGCTGCTTTCGCCGCTATCGAAAAGGAATCAGCCAAAGTGGGTTTGACGTTGAACGAGGGCAAAACAAAGTATATGCTGTCTGCAAATAGGGAAGTGCGGCGTCTAGGCTCCCATGTTACAGCAGGCAAATATAACTTTGAAGCTGCCAAGGAGTTTACATACCTTGGCACCGTCGTAAACAGCAACAACAATGTCAGCCTGGAGATAAAGCGAAGAACAACAATTGCTAATAGGTGCTACTACGGGCAAAGTAAGCAATTAGGTTCCAGAGCCCTCTCTCGATCGACAAAACTAACACTCTACAAGACGCTCATTATACCTGTGCTTCTCTATGGCGCTGAGGCATGGGTGGTATCGCAAACAGATGCAGCCGCTCTTGGGGTGTTCGAGAGGAAAGTTCTTCGCAAAATCTTTGGTCCTGTTCGAGTTTTGCGACGACTATCGCATTCGAATGAACCACGATGTACGAGCTCTACGACGACATTGACTAGTCCAGCGTATAACAATTCAGCGACTACGTTGACTGGGTCATGTCTTTCGTATGGATGAATAAGCTCCAGCGAAAAAGGTGTTTGAGGCGAAAGCCGAGGGTCGACGACGAAGAGGCAGACCATGCCTCCGATGGATTGACCAGGCCGAGGAAGCCCTTACCGCGCTTGGTGAAAGAGATTGGAAGCGGAGCGCGCGAAGCAGAGACGCCTGCCGAGAACTGATGTCATGGCCACCTAAGTAAGTAAGTAAGTAAACAGCGACTTGCGAATATCTATTTTGATTAAATTTTGTTTGATAGTATCACACTATCGTGATTATCGATAGTTTCGGATGGACTATCGATGGTTTTTGATTTTCATGCTAAATGTACGATAGACCACAGCTTTTGCGTTCACCCATACTACATGTTGTACGACATGCAATGTTCATCGGACATTTAGTATAGTTTGAAAGGGTCTATTGATATTTATATTTCATTAACAATACTGTTTAGGTCATTGCCCTTGATGTGAAATCTTGACTCACTGGTAACATGATGACAACTCTTAACATGATGGCTCAGCAAAGCAAAAATATAAAAAATTTAAAATAAAGTGAAATATTTTTATAAAATATGTGAAATTGAAACTTTTTTTCGTTTAACATAAAACATATTTTCAAATGAAACGACCATGTATTCATAACACATAACTACTTTCGAAAACTATCGATAGTCTATCGATAGCTTGTCAAAAACTATCGCAAACTATCAATTGTCACGACTATCGATAGTTCGCGAGCTCTTCTCTGTTTATACAGTAGTAACATATTCATACGTTTACACAGTATGAAAGGTATTTGATAACAGGCTGATTAATTTTTCAAAGTTGAGAATGTCCTTTCTCAAAGCCCTATCTCAATGTTCTAATGTCAATGGTTGGTTATACTTTTTCTTCCTTAACATTGCTCCTGCTAATGGATTAAATCCAAATTGGATTCCACACATGTTTATTGAACACAATTATTTGAATTTAGGTAAACCAGGTGCCGAAGATCATTTAGAATGAACGCTTGTAATCAGTTCATTCGGCAGTACTATTTAACTAGAATTATGCCTTCGTAATACTATGGAAAGTTACAAAAACTATTGGAACTGAGAATTTTCTTCCAGAATTATTCTAATAATGAACTTAAGGGAAACTCTTTTGGAACAGTTACTAGCTTAATGATAACAAAGTGCTTGAGGTTCATCGTATTGACTTATTTACAGTAAATTCTGTTTTGATATTTTCATTTTGTTCTATTTTAAAGTATCTAAAGTCCATAACATTTTGCTTGAAATTGATTTTGCTTGTTCTCAATACAAGAATGTTTTCTTAAATTTTGCAGAATTTTTTTTTCCTCACACTTATTCAAGTAAACAATATATAGAGAATTATTAAAGTCAGCTAGCCCAGTGTAAGCCTCAGAGGAAAGTAATTGTTGCAAAGTCGTGGCCACAGCATAAAGTTCAATAAACTGTATAGCAAACAGCTCAGAGCCAGCCAAGAATCACAAAGCTTTTGTTTATGCTTGCATTTGGCTTTGAAGTTTTTCTAAGCTTTTGCCAGCGTCAACGTCATGCAACATTGTTATGCATGAAATGCAGCTAAAAGTAAACTCTTTATTATGGGCATTTTTTTTTCTTTGTGTTTTTGTGCCACTCTTTGAAATGTATACCAGCAGGAAAACTGACTGACTGACTGACACCTTCTCGTATTAAAAACAACAGCATCCTTTAGATTGTCTGTCTAGCTGGTAGCTGGTTGCAGTAGTAGCGGCAGCAACAACAGCAATATCAGCAGCAGCTTAGCAACACGTTTTGAATTTCATTGAATTCTTGCAGCTTCAGGCAGCAGCAAATGTTGGCGCTCAAATGAAGGAATCAATATTTTTCCTCTGTTTTTTTTTTTCTTACATTTTAGCTTAGCGGAAACGCACCACAGTAAAACCTCGGCAACACACCCAGCAAACAACAACAACAACAACAACGATGTTAATTATTGTTGCTTGCAGGCTTGCTATTTACTGTAAATTTAATCCCGCTTTTTTTTTTTTGTTTTTTTTGGTTTTGCGCTTTTTGTGCTTTTATCCTTTAAGCATTTATCGTCAAGCATCCTTTTCTAAGGGTTTCGTTAGCAGCAAGCCAGCCGCCCAATCAAACACACTTTATCACATGCTTACATAATCGCTGAAAGTCCTTTACTTATATCCTTCTCCCCAATACGCCCTACTACAACCCTCCTCTGCCAACCCACGTCCTTGTATGCTTTTGATAACTTTGATAAGGTTTCCTTTTTTGGTTTTATATGCAGCTTTTTGCAATTTTCGCTCTTTGGCTGCCAATATCTTTGCTTAGGGCCATACTTTGACGTCGTTATGCAAATCATTATTGATTTGTGGCCAAAACGTCTGTGTCTGTGTTTGTGCTCTGATGAGCCGTACTTTTTTACGTTGTATTATTGAGTTGAAACTTCCCTTAGCGTGCTGTGTGTGTTTCACACATGTTGCAAATAGCTATGAAAGCACGTTGCTGCCGGCTGTTGACGTATATTATTTGCATTTTTTTTTTTTTTTTGGCTTCTTCAAAGTAATAAAATTAATTGTTCAAATAATGTGTGGGTAAAACGTGCTGTTAGTTCGCGCATTAAGAAAGTATTAGCAAGAATTTAAAAGGCAGTCCTTGAAACAGCTGGAAAGACTGTTCATTTCAAGTCTATGAATATTTAAACGAAATTTCATGGTATTCAAGAATGTTTGTTCTTGAACACAAGACAAAAACAAAAGAAAACACTATCTTGTTGCTGCATTTTTCTCTAGAGTGAGATTTAGTCAGAATCGAAATACCGTTCTAGATATAACTTTTAACATTCAGATACAGCGTGCAGCAAAATTAACAATCTAATATTTACAGTAAAAAAATTTATTTAAAATAAAATAATAATTTTTGTTTCCCAAAATATGCGCTTTTTTGCCAGGAAGCCTCAGGAATCGAAAAATTGTATCGTGGAGAGTATTATAATGAGCCAAGATGTTTTTAGATTGAGTTCATCCAAAACTTTTGAAAGTGAAACTGAGATCCATACGCAAACGAGACAGAATAGATTTAATTGATTTTTGGAAGAAATGTTATTCAAAGTAATATGTAATAAGAATCGAAGAATGTAAAAAACAAAATCTCTTGACAATTGAGCGGGTTTCACTTTCTCTTAAAAATTTAAGAATACTTCATATATTAGGCTTAAACTTAATTTTATTGACTGCAGCACTACATAAAACATTTTTTTTGGAGAAGAAATGATAGTGTTAGCAACTTAAATCACTTTAGCCTGATGAAGCTATTGGTGGTGGAGGTGGTCCACTACCTGGTGGAGGTGGTCCACTTCCTTGTGGAGGAGGTCCACTTCCTTGTGGAGGAGGTCCACTTCTTTGTGGAGGAGGTCCACTTCCTTGTGGAGGAGATCCATTTGAAGGTGGAGGGCAACCTATATAACAAGGCATATTATTTTATTGCTATGCTGTTAATAACGTTTTCCGCGTTTCTCTCTTTTACTTATTTCTTATAAAACTATTACCTGGGGGTGGTGGTTCTGATGGGTTTGCTCCTGGTTGACAATTTGGTTTTTGCGGATATGAAGCCTTTAAATAAAAATAAAATTTTTATTTCGCTATAATTAGCTTTAAAATTCTTAAATCCGCGGCTCGAAAAACTCACCACAAAGCTACACAACAAAGTGCTGATAATCAATATAACTGCAAAAGACTTCTGCATTTTAGTAGCTGTTCGAATGGCTTGTTCACTCTTTGCTAACTGGTAAAAATTAAGCGCTTTTATACTACTAAATATGAAAAGCTTTTGATATGCCCAGACAAGCATAAAGATATGATTTTAAATAATAATGATTATATAAATGAAAACATTAAAATTAAAATTAAATCATCATCATCATAATAATTCAAGCAATCAATTTAATTCAGAATGAGTTAATTGCATAGAAAAAATTATGAGTTTTTAAAAGAGTCTATAAAAGTTTTTGTCAAATTGGTGCTTGTATCTAAATTAAGTCAAGTAATTTTGTCACATTTACGCTCTGCTCTTCAAATGTAAGCCGCTGATATTGATAGCTAGATAAAAAACGCGTAATTAAAAAAAATTTTTGAAGGTAACACAACGTCGATAACGATATTTTTTCCTTGTAAGCTGTTGATTATATTAATGTTAATTGAAAACAAGTAAAGAAAGTCTAAAGTCGGTCTAGGCCGACTATGAAATACCCTAAACCTACTTTTAAAAAAAAAAAGGATTACTCCCAATTTTTGAACAGACCTTAGTTTTGGTATAAAATACATACATACCAAATTTAATTTCTCTATGACAAACATAACCTTATTTATTGAGTTTTAAACTTTTTGGGTTGAATGGGAGGTAGGCGTGTCCGTGTGCGGATGACGTCCATTTTTCAAAACCATCTTTGTCTTGTCATAAAAAACATACGTGCCAAATTTTAGCTCTGTAGGTTAAACAGAGGCTTATTTATTGTGTTTTCAGTTTTTGGGTTGCATGGGAGGTGGGCGTTTCCGTGAGCGGATGACGTCCATTTTTCGAAAATAGCTTCGTGTTTGTATAAAACACATACATATCAAATTTTATTGCTGTAAGCTAATTATGAGCTGAGTTATGAAGTTTTCAATATTCCCGATGTATGGGAGGTAGGCGTGTCCGTGGGCGGGTGACGTCCATTTTGCAAACATATCTCTGTTTTGTCATAAAAAACATATGTGTCAAATTTTATCTCTGTAGGTTAAACAGAAGTTTATTTATTAAGTTTTCAATGTTTGGGTAGTATGGGAGGTGGGCGTGTCCGTGAGCGGATGACACCCATTTTTCAAAAAAATCTTTGTGTTGATACAAAACGCATACATACCAAAGTTTATTGTTGTAGGTTAATTATGAGGTGAGTTGTGCAGTTTTCAATTTTTGCGTTGTATTGGGGGTAGGTGTGTGTGTGCGCGGATTCCAAAAATATTCAATAGTGCAGATCCTTGGGTTCATGTGACCATGTGTACTAAGGTTCATCCAATTATCTCAACTCCTTCTTCTTATCCTGTGTATACGGACAACACACAGACGGACAGACGGACGGACATGGATAGCTCGACTCACGTGGTGACGCTGATCAAGAATATATATACTTTTCTATACTGGACTTGCTTCGTTCTATGCGTTACAAACGTTTGCACAAAGTTAATATACCCTGACCTTTCAGGTTTAGGGTATAAAAATTGTTTTATTTTAATTCGACAATAAACTTCAAACAACTTTTTAACTTTTATATACTTAATTGTAAGCACTTTGTTTTCTATACTAAACACTCAATCTACTACTATTAAATACTTAATACTTAATACTTAATACTAAATACTTAATACTTAATACTTAATACTTAATACTTAATACTTAATACTTAATACTTAATACTTAATACTTAATACTTAATACTTAATACTTAATACTTAATACTTAATACTTAATACTTAATACTTAATACTTAATACTTAATACTTAATACTTAATACTTAATACTTAATACTTAATACTTAATACTTAATACTTAATACTTAATACTTAATACTTAATACTTAATACTTAATACTTAATACTTAATACTTAATACTTAATACTTAATACTTAATACTTAATACTTAATACTTAATACTTAATACTTAATACTTAATACTTAATACTTAATACTTAATACTTAATACTTAATACTTCATACTTAATACTTAATACTTAATACTTAATACTTAATACTTAATACTTAATACTTAATACTTAATACTTAATACTTAATACTTAATACTTAATACTTAATACTTAATACTTAATACTTAATACTTAATACTTAATACTTAATACTTAATACTTAATACTTAATACTTAATACTTAATACTTAATACTTAATACTTAATACTTAATACTTAATACTTAATACTTAATACTTAATACTTAATACTTAATACTTAATACTTAATACTTAATACTTAATACTTAATACTTAATACTTAATACTTAATACTTAATACTTAATACTTAATACTTAATACTTAATACTTAATACTTAATACTTAATACTTAATACTTAATACTTAATACTTAATACTTAATACTTAATACTTAATACTTATACTTAATACTTAATACTTAATACTTAATACTTAATACTTAATACTTAATACTTAATACTTAATACTTAATACTTAATACTTAATACTTAATACTTAATACTTAATACTTAATACTTAATACTTAATACTTAATACTTAATACTTAATACTTAATACTTAATACTTAATACTTAATACTTAATACTTAATACTTAATACTTAATACTTAATACTTAATACTTAATACTTAATACTTAATACTTAATACTTAATACTTAATACTTAATACTTAATACTTAATACTTAATACTTAATACTTAATACTTAATACTTAATACTTAATACTTAATACTTAATACTTAATACTTAATACTTAATACTTAATACTTAATACTTAATACTTAATACTTAATACTTAATACTTAATACTTAATACTTAATACTTAATACTTAATACTTAATACTTAATACTTAATACTTAATACTTAATACTTAATACTTAATACTTAATACTTAATACTTAATACTTAATACTTAATACTTAATACTTAATACTTAATACTTAATACTTAATACTTAATACTTAATACTTAATACTTAATACTTAATACTTAATACTTAATACTTAATACTTAATACTTAATACTTAATACTTAATACTTAATACTTAATACTTAATACTTAATACTTAATACTTAATACTTAATACTTAATACTTAATACTTAATACTTAATACTTAATACTTAATACTTAATACTTAATACTTAATACTTAATACTTAATACTTAATACTTAATACTTAATACTTAATACTTAATACTTAATACTTAATACTTAATACTTAATACTTAATACTTAATACTTAATACTTAATACTTAATACTTAATACTTAATACTTAATACTTAATACTTAATACTTAATACTTAATACTTAATACTTAATACTTAATACTTAATACTTAATACTTAATACTTAATACTTAATACTTAATACTTAATACTTAATACTTAATACTTAATACTTAATACTTAATACTTAATACTTAATACTTAATACTTAATACTTAATACTTAATACTTAATACTTAATACTTAATACTTAATACTTAATACTTAATACTTAATACTTAATACTTAATACTTAATACTTAATACTTAATACTTAATACTTAATACTTAATACTTAATACTTAATACTTAATACTTAATACTTAATACTTAATACTTAATACTTAATACTTAATACTTAATACTTAATACTTAATACTTAATACTTAATACTTAATACTTAATACTTAATACTTAATACTTAATACTTAATACTTAATACTTAATACTTAATACTTAATACTTAATACTTAATACTTAATACTTAATACTTAATACTTAATACTTAATACTTAATACTTAATACTTAATACTTAATACTTAATACTTAATACTTAATACTTAATACTTAATACTTAATACTTAATACTTAATACTTAATACTTAATACTTAATACTTAATACTTAATACTTAATACTTAATACTTAATACTTAATACTTAATACTTAATACTTAATACTTAATACTTAATACTTAATACTTAATACTTAATACTTAATACTTAATACTTAATACTTAATACTTAATACTTAATACTTAATACTTAATACTTAATACTTAATACTTAATACTTAATACTTAATACTTAATACTTAATACTTAATACTTAATACTTAATACTTAATACTTAATACTTAATACTTAATACTTAATACTTAATACTTAATACTTAATACTTAATACTTAATACTTAATACTTAATACTTAATACTTAATACTTAATACTTAATACTTAATACTTAATACTTAATACTTAATACTTAATACTTAATACTTAATACTTAATACTTAATACTTAATACTTAATACTTAATACTTAATACTTAATACTTAATACTTAATACTTAATACTTAATACTTAATACTTAATACTTAATACTTAATACTTAATACTTAATACTTAATACTTAATACTTAATACTTAATACTTAATACTTAATACTTAATACTTAATACTTAATACTTAATACTTAATACTTAATACTTAATACTTAATACTTAATACTTAATACTTAATACTTAATACTTAATACTTAATACTTAATACTTAATACTTAATACTTAATACTTAATACTTAATACTTAATACTTAATACTTAATACTTAATACTTAATACTTAATACTTAATACTTAATACTTAATACTTAATACTTAATACTTAATACTTAATACTTAATACTTAATACTTAATACTTAATACTTAATACTTAATACTTAATACTGAATACTTAATACTTAATACTTAATACTTAATACTTAATACTTAATACTTAATACTTAATACTTAATACTTAATACTTAATACTTAATACTTAATACTTAATACTTAATACTTAATACTTAATACTTAATACTTAATACTTAATACTTAATACTTAATACTTAATACTTAATACTTAATACTTAATACTTAATACTTAATACTTAATACTTAATACTTAATACTTAATACTTAATACTTAATACTTAATACTTAATACTTAATACTTAATACTTAATACTTAATACTTAATACTTAATACTTAATACTTAATACTTAATACTTAATACTTAATACTTAATACTTAATACTTAATACTTAATACTTAATACTTAATACTTAATACTTAATACTTAATACTTAATATTTAAGGCTTTATATATACTGCCCAATTGATAATCAAATGAATATAATTTGTAAAGTAGAAAAAAAATCAAATTAATAAATATATTTTTTTTTTTTTGCTCTTGACTCCCGCCAATAATCTATTCCAAACCTGCACTCTGAAACTCACTTTTGATTTCTTAAAATTTCCAACTTACTTATACTGAATAACAATAACAACAATGAGCTTAATTGTCAAGTCCTTTAGTGCAAATTCCTTGACCTGCAATCTTTTAAATGGAGCATTTCTTACAGCACTGCTTAGCGCTGAGCCAAACTTTTAGTTGATGTCCTTGAAAAGTAGCATGTCTCTTGCTTAGGATTACGTACATTTTGCCACCTCCTTCTCACTTCCTGCTCCTTATTGTTATTTGCGCATTGTAGAGCCATATCCTTGCTTGTATCTTCTTTTGCATTTGCTGAATACTTAAATAAATGCAGCAGCTTTTATGCTGCCTCTGTCGCTGTCTTTTTGGCAATATTGTTTTTGTATAGATAGCAGTTATTTTATTTCATATATTTTGTTTTCCTAGTTCCTATTCTGTGTTCTACTGTTGCGCTGTGTGCATGAAGTTCTTCTGTGGACACAAAAGTTTGTATATATTTCATATTTTACGATTACTTTGGGAGCGCGTAGATTTAGAGTTATAAATGCAGGAAATAAGTTTTTCACACTCGTTATGCTATGCTTTGTGTGCTTGTGTGTGGGTGGAAAAGAATGAATGGGTGTCTGTGTTCGTGCTGCAATAAAATGTTTAAAGCTTGTTTTCTGTAAAAGTTTCTGAAAATATTTTGCTAACAATAGCCGAGTGAGTGTCACACTAAGAATTGGACACCATGGTGCTGTTCAGGATATGCATGGCTTGCTTTTGTGTGCTTGAGTGTATGTGTGGTTGTGTTTGTGGATGAATAAGAGTACTTGAATGCATTTACCACAATTTACTTTTTCGAAAAACTGCCTTTAAATCTGAAACTGATGAAAACTTAATCCCTGATAAATACTATAAAGCCTTTTGAAAATAATTTTTAAATTTAATTTTTAATATTAAGATATTCTCAGATTATTTTGATAGCTTAATATTTTTAAAGAAAACATAAAAAGCCTTTTTAAAGCTGCAGTTGAAATGAATATAAATCCCAATGAAAATAAGATCTTACTTTTAATTTTTGTAGATTTCAATTTTAAAGCTATATAGCTTTTATATAGCTATTATATAGCTAAATAAAAGCTTTATATAATAGATTGTTGAATAAGGCTTTTTTAGGACGAATATGCATTTTATCTAAAAATAAACATCATCTACTGAATTCAATTCAATTCAATGATTATGAAGTGTTGAACTTAACATTATGTCAAATCTAATGGTTTTGCTCAGAAATTGCACATCTGGCTAATCGATTTTAAATGAACGGAACCTTAAATATAGAATTGAGCTAGATAAATGAATGTTGCGTCCGTTTCATTCATTATCTTTCTAATAACGTTTAATCTTCTAGATTTACGTAAATGTGTTTTTTATTTTATAAACAAATATAAATTACACCTTTGTCAAAAACAACAATAACAACAACAAGTGTTGTGATCCTTTTTTATTACGATTATCTCATTTGCAGAGATTACTTTTGTGTGCAGTTGAAGCTACCATTCCAGCTATTTTAAGAACAACAAAAACTAGCTATATTGAAAACAAACCTGCTCAAATTGAATTAATGTTAGATTCTGACCATTTGGTAGGTAATAAATTTTCACAACCACTCATCAACAACTTTTCCAATTTATAATTTTGAGAAAAAAAAAATAACTTTTTAGCACATTGCAAAAATTCTCATTGGCTATTTCACTTACACATAATGCTGCTTTAACCCACTTTAAACGCTGGCTAACCACACATAGACCGACCGACCGACCGACAGACCAACCACAACTCAAGTAGAGCGCAGAATTTAGTCTGAAGGCAATGAAGATACTTTATTCCTGTTTTTCTATTTTATTTTTGTTTTTTTTTTTTTTATTTTCTAGTCTTACAAGACTTGGTAATAAATCACAAAATTAATCCTTTCTCAGTTTATTAGCGAAATCGTCGAACGCGTATTGAGCAGACATACTGTAACAGCGGCGTTGTGCTGCCTTAAGTCCTGCGGTATAAAGCAATAAATTACATTTCCTCGCATGACATACGAACCGAAAGAGACAGACGACGCTGTCTTTATTGCAAACGATCAAATATAAGCTGAAATAAGATAAGAACAAGTTTAATTTTAAATTGAAAAAAAGAACAAAGTGAGTAAATCTTTTGGTTGGGCAAACTATCAAAATAAGCTTGTTGCTGTAGTTTTTTTCTAAATAGAAAATTTAAAGAGCATTAAATAGCGATGGCAAAGTAATGAAGTGCCAGAGAATTTAGTATTAACTCAACAAATTTTGTTTTTTTTTTTTTTTTGCGTCGAAACTAGCTACTGCAAAAATGATACCAGTTTTTGAATTTCAATAACTCAAACAAAAATTGGTAGTAGCATTGGATTTTTAGCATTGCTCTCAAAGGAATAACATTTAGTCCTTTTTGATTTTTGACGAAGCTGAAGAAAATGTAACACAACTTTTTTAAATTGTTCTATGAAATTGATGATTGAATGCAATATCATGGAATTTGCTATTTTATTTTTATTTATGGAGCTAAAATGAGTAGAAAGAACAGCTTTAATACAAACAAAAACAAACTTAATTGAAACTTAAAACAAATTTATGAATAAAACACTCTATTTACTCTAGAAAAACTTATAAATTTGTAAAAAAAATGTATATATTAAATGTATAACAAATATGTTAAGGAATTTGAAGCTAACATGAGGGGGCATAAATTACATTAATTTGGACTTTAAAGATTCAGAAAGTCAGAGAAAACCAAATTGAAGACGAAGGAAATTGTGTACAAAATTTCTATGGTAAGTCTTGCCACAAAATTTCTGTCGGAATTATTTCTTTTAATCTATTCATGCCACAGTCGTGCAGTTTTAATGAAAATAAGGTAATAACTTATTAACTAACTATAATTCAAATAACTTTAATTAAGTAACTATAATTCATAAATTTCTTGCTATCTCCTAGATATGCTAAACACTACTTTTTCGTAATGATAAAACAGTGTTAATGTATGAATGATTTTATGAAGACAATTCAGTTACTTGAGTTTAAATAGTCGGTTAAGCTGTACACGAATACTGAATTTCTTGAACTTGATAGATGATCGAATTTATTTAAGTATTATTAATTTTCAGCTTGGATAATAAATCAAGTATAGTGAGTTATATTTTCGTCTATGGTATGATATGTAATTTTCTTAATTCAAGACTTCATAATTTAGCAGACTTTTCAATTTACTTTTTGTATTTAATTTTCTTTTTGGACTAATTTATTTGCATGATCAGCTTTTTTGTTGATTCATGAGAAGTTTTTCTCTTTTAAATTTTTACTCTCATCGTAGAAGCAGTAGAAATACTAACAATTGAATTTATGTGCCGCTTAGAATCATCCACCCACTAACACCTCCCACCACCCATACACTCCCAAAATTGAAAACTATATAAAGAGTCTTCTGTCGAAGCTACAGTAATATAATTAGATACTAATCCATTTTATATCAAAACTAAGACATGTCCAAGAAATGGGCGCCATCCACCCACGAACAGGCACTCCTCCCATACGTCCTTGAAATTGAAAACTCTATATATAGGCTTTTCATTAAGTTCCAGGTAAAAAATTTGACACGTTTGTATTTTATATCAAAACTAAATCGTGCAAGAAAAGTAGGCGTCATCCGCCTACGAACACTCCCACTTCCCATATAATCCACTATAGTGAAAACTCTATAAATAGGCTAATATTTAAGCTACACAAATGAAATTCGGTGTTAATAAATAAATTATATTATTAACAATAATAGTGAAAACTATATAAAAAGGTTAATATTTAAGCTACAAAACTGAAACCACAATGTACATTGTACACGCCAACCTCCCATACAACCCCATAATTGAAAACATTATAAAAAGGCTTATTTTTAAGCTGCAAGAAAACAATTTGATATGTTAGTATTTAAGACACATAAAAATAATAAAACCTTTTAAAATCTAATAAAAAAAAGTGCTCTGTTTTAAGAGTTTTTGCCCTTAAGGATCGGCTGTGGGGGTATATTAACTTTGGCCAACGTAAAAGAATAACCTTACTTGTTTTTAGTATTTTAATGTATGTTTAAATATTATGGCAGGGTATTCCATAGTCCGGCTAGACCCACTTTACACCTTCTTTACTTGTTTTAAGATATCTTTGTTTTGATATAAAATATATGCGTACTAAATTTAATTGTTGTTTCGCGTTGAATGGGAGTTAGGCCTGTCCGTAGACCGATTCCAAAATAGTCAATAGAGCAGATCCTTGGTCTCATTTGACCGTGTGTACTAAGTTTCGTCCAATTGTCTCAACTCCTTCTTCTTATCCTCTGTTCATGGACAACACACAGACGGACAGATGGACGGACGGATGGACGGACGGATGGACGGACAAATGGACATGGAAACCTCGACTCGCTAGGTACGCTGATCATAAATATATACTTTTTTCTAAACCGGACTCGCTTATTTCTATGGGTAACAAACGTTTGCACAAAGTAAATATATCCTAACCTTTCTGGTTAAGGGTATAAAAACACTGTTGTAGTTTTCCACGAAATTTTTGGTTCTGCGATAAGACCAATTTTTTCGGATTTGGAGGAGTCCCCCGAGTACAACTGTGTCCTTGGTTTAGTTAAATTGGCGCAAACTTTTAAGAAAACCGTGTTTTTCCAAATGGTCGATTTCAAGCTATTCTGAGTCTTTTGCCACGTCTTTTAATAGAGATATACAAAAACCAGTGGAACAATCTTAACAACCAATTGACAAAACTTAAGGTATTGAAATTTTTCGTCAATAGTTCTCATGCTTCTTTTGGATTCGAGGATCAGTTTTTGTGTAATTAATCAATTCTTGAGAACTTGTTGTTTTTTTAAAAGAAAATTTGAAATTAAATTCACGGAACGAAATTTGCTTGCCTCTTTTGGCCTATTCTGGTATAGTGTGTAAAAAGTTTAAACTTTAAATATTCTTAAAAAATAATTTACATATAAACTTTCAAAACGATAATACACGTGAAACTGTTTTTTTGTATCTTCAACCAGCATATTTTTAAAAATTCTTAACATGATGGAAAAACTATAAAGTTGTCATACCGTAAAATTAATTTGAATTTTTTGTAAGAAAACAATAATTTATGGAACAAATTAATAATTTCACAAGAACTACTTCTCAGATCCGAAAGAAGTATAGTAACTATTGACGTAGAATTTCAGTACCTTTAGTTTTTTTCTTTGGTTGGTAAGACCGTGGTAACCGTGGCATGCAGGTTAAGCGTGTGGCTTAGCATGCTCGGAGCCCGGGTTCGATCCCCAGCCGCGGCGAAAAGTTTTTTCTAAAAAAAATTTTTCTGATCGGTCACCACCTCTCTGCAGACAATGGCAAACCTCAGAGAGTAAATTATGTCATGTAAAGCTTCTTGAGAACATGAACTTTAGCCGTTCGGAGTCGGCATAAAACATGTAGGTCCAGTTCTCGGTCAATCGTGTGCAAACATTTAATAACACACACAACACAATTGATCATAAGAAGCTCGGTCAAACTCCTTTCAAGGGCTGAAATGGCCAATTTGTTTTTTTTTTTGTGGTAAGACCGTGCAACTAGTTTGCAAGATATCTTTATAAATAGACAGGACAAAAAGCTTAGAATACCTCAAAATCAACCATTTGAAAAAACATGGTTTTCTCAAAATTTTGCACCAATCTAAGTAAGCCCGCACACGCAGTTGTACTCGGTGGACTTGTAATGCTTGGTTGTGATTTTGTCAGGTTCTAAAAGAAAAACCTGAAAGATCTTCTGGAACGAAAAATTACTAGTTTGGGACCCATCAATACGGCTACACAACGGTCTATGGGGAGGTTCGTTGTCATATCGTATCCCAGCAACACTACAAAATTATTTATATAGAGTCCCTAATTTATAGGTGAAAACCCCAAAAAGAATTGTACTGAAGAATAAAAAACTTAAGTTAGCAATAGCAATTAATCTCAAAAATATGCTTGAGATATTGTTTTGGTGACGTTCACAATACCTCGTCTCTACCCACCCAACCTTTGACCCATTCTAAACTCTACAATAGGTCCCTATATCATATTATTTCACCCTTCCATCACCCCAAGGATAAAGCAGGTTAATTTATAGACTCATATTTACATTTCACATTTTATTAATTTCAAAATAAAGCATAAGTTATAAATAAGTAAAAACTAAGCATAATTATTTAAAAGAAAAATATTATTAAAGATTTTCATTGGAAATGTAGGTATAAAAAAAGATTAATTACAAAAAAAATTAATTAAGTATATAGTATTCATATATTTTTATATGTATTTGTTTACATGTTTAGTTATTCTAACCGAAGACAGAAAATTAAGTTTAAACGTATCTAACGAATGCGTTTATTATAGCGACATTTAGTTTTATTTTGTTGTTGTTTAATTATTTTGTTGTTTGTGTGTGTGCATGAAAAAAAAAAAATTGTTATAAATTCATGTAATTAAGCAAGTAGTTTTAAGAAAAATTTTAGTTTTAGATTATTAGGTATTTAATTAATTCATAATATTGATTGAAGATATTATTAAAAGATTTGAAGAAAGAATATGTTTAGTTTTTAATAAAAGACAACATTAGTTTAAATTTTGCTAACATTTCTATAAAAAAAAAACAACAAGAAAAACAAAGCTTTTGTTTTGTTTTGGTTCTACTCGACCAAGGCAAATGTCAAAATTGTAAGCGCAGAGGAAAAAAGAAAAACAAATACAACACCAATTTTATGTGGGAGATCAATTAAAGTTGTGGGCTGTAAAAGTGGAGAGTTTCGCTCAGAGTAAAGCTTTCTGAGCTTGCGTTTTAGCCAACTTCAATTGATCTCCAATCACAGAGTTTTACACAAAGTAAAACAAAAAAAATATGTATGTTATATTTTTGTTTCTGTAGGTTTTTTTTTTCTTCTTTTGTGTTTTTTTTCTTTTTTTTTTTTTTTTGCTTGTTATAGTGTTATAGCATGAAATACAGGGTACTTACCGAAATCCGAACTGATCGAAGAAAGGCCTTTCTGAAACAGATGAGGATTCGATGAGTTTGTTTAAATTTAATAATAATGTTGTTTTTGTTTTAATATAGGTATCTAGATTTTTTTTGTTTTTTAACTAAATGTATCTCTTTTGTTGTTGTTTTTTCTTTAATAACTATTAAGCTTAACTGATTTTTTTTAATAATGTTTTTAATTAATATTTAAGCTAACCAGTAGCAAATGGTAGTAAATTTTTTGGTTTTTTTCTTTTTTCTTAAATGCACTTATTAATTGTTTAACGTTAACACTGATTCTGTTCTTTTTTTCTTCTTCTTAACATTATATTTAGCTCACTTACAATTAGCTAGAATATTTTTAATATTTTTTAGATTTTGCTTGTTGTTTTTTTTTTTTTCTTTTCTTTACAGTAATTAATAGGCAGATGATTAAGTAATTTTTTTAAGTTTTTTTGATACGATTTTCTGTATGTTTTGTTTGTTAATAAGTTTCTGTTTTTAATGTGTTGTTATCCTCGATGTTTTGTTTCTACCCTTTGGTTGACTTTAAGTGTATCAAACCACGCGCTTTCCGTGACTGTGAGACCAAACTGGTTTCTAAGCTGCGGGAGCTTACTTTTGCCAATCTTGGTAATGAAAAGTAAAAATAGCGAGGAGATGATGCGGTTTTCTTTTGATAGAGAAGAAGAGAAAACCAAAATTAAATGTTGCTAACCTTTATGTTTTTTTTTTTTTTTAATGATTTCTTTTATATTACCTTTAATTAAATATTATAGTGCGGATATCATTTGATTGTAAGATAGGAATGAATTAAAATAAGAATTCTGAAATTTTTTATTTAATTGATTATTTCGATAAAATATTTAATTTAAATGGTTTTTACCTTTTTCAGAGCTAAGCCATATTTTTATATTAGACATTTTTCACTTAAAATACTGCATTAACAGTGGAAATTTTAGTGGATGTTAATAAAACTTTTGGATTTTTTTTTTTTTGCTTTTAATGCTCAGACGTGTTACATGCCGTGATCTCTGATAGAAAAAGAAAGAGTTTTACTTCCTTTCTGTGAGCATGGCTCTGGTTTTGGCTTTTTAGTACAGGTGTATGAATTTTACTTATCACAGTTGGTAGCAACGATATGAGAATTCTGTCTGTGGTAGGTTTGCGTTTAGGGGGTAGTCCACAAGGGTTAAGTTTTGTTTTATTTAATAAGAATAAATAAAGTATCTAATATTTTTAAGATTTTCTTATTAAAATAAATATAAAGCAACTAATTTTTTCTCACGTACTTTTTAGTATTAAAATTTTTTTTCAGAATTTTATAAATATTGCAGAAAATTCTGTGTGATTATTTATTTTTCTAAGAATATCTCTAAAAGTTCAAAATTTATCTATTGATGACTTTATTCATTATTTTGAATCGATTTTTTCTTCAAATTTAAAGAGTGTTAGGGAGATGTTCATTACAGACTCCCGCAAATCTGAAAAGGTTGGTCTTATCCTTTCAGAGTTGAACTACAACACTGAAGTTAAACAAATATGTTACTTCTACTTTCCACACATTGTTCTACTCATAACACTCCAAGACATTAAATTGACAGTTGAAAACACTTAAATTAAGTTTATTAAAATTTAAATAAAAATTCTATTCATGTGATGTTTATGACGCACTACTGATAGTTTCTACTCATATATCCTGAATTTTAAACTGCCTGCGCCTTAAACGCCCTGGTAAGAAATTCAAATATTGTTGCGCCTCAAAAACTCCTATTTGATGTTTTCATTGCTTAAATTTACTCCTATCACTTTGCTGCAATACAATAGTGCTACGATCTTGTTGTCGCTGCGGTTATGCCGCATCAAGCTTAATGAACTTTTTGCGGTCAACTTGATGACCAGCGTGTGCCAAGCGGTGCTGGGCAGAAGAAATACTGAATCGATGCAGTGTTGTCAATGTATGGTGTCTGCCTATATACATAATATGGATGTGTGTGTGTGTGTGTGTGTTTGTGTGTGAGTGTGTGCACCTATGCGGCCTGCAAGCCGCATGCCAGTCGCGTTGTTTTGCTAGGTTTTGCATATTGCGCCTGTTAGTGTTGTTTTGATTGTATTGGTGCTGTTTTAGCTGTTTCAGTTGTTTTTATTGCTGTGAGTGCCTCATGTTCTGATTGCGTCCATTGCTTGCTTTATTGCTCCTGTGAGACTGCCCGTGAGGCTGGCTATTCAAAGCGACGCGGCTTCATTTTATTGCATGATTTTGGCTTTACTAGCTGTTAGATTGCTTTTTTGATGCTATGTTTTTTTTTATCTTAGCTTTTAGTTTCGGAAAATTAAAAAAAACAAGTAAAGAAAGTCTAAAGTCGGTCTAGGCCGACTATGAAATACCCTAAACCCACTTTTCAAAAAAAAAAAAAAAATTTATTGTAAATGGGCGTGTCCGTGGGCGGATGAAGTCCATCTTTGCCTTGTCATAAAAAACAAACGTGCCAAATTTTAGCTCTGTAGGTTAAACACATGCTTATTTATTGCGTTTTCAATTTTTGGGTTGTATGGGAGGTAAGCGTGTCCGTGATGGGATGACGTCCATTTTCCGAAGATATATTTGTGTTGGTATGAAACACATACATATCAAATTTTATTGTTGTAGGCTAATTATGAGCTGAGCTATGCAGTTTTCAATTTTCGCGTTGTATGGGAAGTAGGCGTGTCCGTGGGCGGACGATGTTAATTTTTCAAAACCATCTTTTTTTTGTTATAAAAAACATGCGTGCCAAATTTTAGCTCTTTAAATTAAACAGAGGCTTATTTATTGCGTTTTCAATTTTTGGGTTGTATGGGAGGTGGGCGTGTCCGTGAGCGGATGACGTCCATTTTTCAAAGACATCTTTGTGTTGATATAAAACACACACATACCAAATTTTATTGTTGTAGACTTATTATGAGCTGAGTTATGCAGTTTTAAATTTTTGCGTTGTATGGGAGGTAGGCGTGTCCGTGGGCGGATTCCAACAATATTCAATAGTGCAGATCCTTGGGTCCATGTGACTATGTGTACCAAGTTTCATCCAATTATCTCAACTCCTTCTTCTTATCCTGTGTATATGGACAACACACAGACGGACGGACGGACGGACGGACGGACGGACGGACGGACGGACGGACGGACGGACGGACGGACGGACATAGATAGCTCGACTCACGTGGTGACGCTGATCAAGAATATATATACTTTTTTATACCGGACTCGCTTCGTTCTATGCGTTACAAACGTTTGCACAAAGTTAATATACCCTGACCTTTCAGGTTTAGGGTATAAAAATGCATGAACAATTTCAAAAGATACTCTTCCATTAAATATTTGTAATTCTTAGCATCCGGCAAGTAAAAAGTTCAAATATTGCCGCCTTGTTTTGCCTGCTTTGCTAAGTACAATGAAAATAATTCCGCTTCCGCTTCCGCTTTGCTACTCTTCGCTTCCGTTGGCTTTAAGTATAGTGCCTTAAACTATTTTAACTCTACCCTTAACACAAACAAGAACACTCGCCCAAACAACTACTACATCAGCTCGATGTGGCTGCCATGTTGAAGATGCCATAATCGAGCGAATCCGCTGGTAAGTGATGAATAATGAGTTGCGTTGAATTTTTAATGAAAAACTTACATATTTTTTTCATAAATTTCAACCTTGCTTTCACACAGCGTTGCACTCCGGCATAACTTCTGAAATCCTGTCATCTGCTGCTTGTCTCCTTGACGAAATTGCATTTTCAAATCCTGTTGCACTGTGGCGTCTTGCTTGCACTCTCAACCAAACAACCAAGAACAAAATTTAAGAAAAAACATGAACATAAAAACAGAAAAAAAAAAATCCAGACAAACAACGCTGATAAGAAAACTCAAAAGCGTTACCAAAGTTGTCGTCATCGTCATCATCGTCATCGTTGTCGTCGTCCTTTGGTCCTGGCGTGTTCGTTACATAATAAATTGCAGATTTGATGATGTGACGTTGAAGAAAGATGATGGATCCATCATCGTATGCAAAGTGTTGCCACTTACTTTGTCTGTTGCTGTTGCTGCTGCTGCATGGCGCTTCCTCATTGTCGTGCTACTCTTCATCCTTGTTAGAGTTCTTCCGTTCTTAATGAAAATATCATGTAAATGAGCATGAAAAATCTTGCTCAATTTTTATTTTGCTTATGAATGAAATTGTGTGTCCAGTTTTGTCATATCCTGTCGTAACGAACGTACTACGACTAGCTAGCAACTTCAGCTGTCTGTGTTGAGTGAGTATCTAGCATGCTTTAAAAACGTCAGTTCAAGCTGCTGTTAGATTGCGTTCGTTTTTCTGGCTTGCTTGTTTACTGCATAATTGAATGATCAACTGTTAACAAATTATTTGGATTCATTAAAGTGGAAGGAAGAACATAAAAACAAAAAAGGCAAAAAAAAATAGTAGAAAACGGACATCGATTTGAAAAATAGCCAGGAAATGGAAAAATTGTATTTCAAAAGCAAGCAAAAAAAGTAACAACAAACAACAAAACGAATAGTTACATAAATTAAAATGAATTTTTAGAATTTAACATATTTTTAAAATGTAAAAACGCTGTAATTTTGTTAAATTTTAAACTGCAAAGATTTGTATGTGCCACTCAAACATACATCGTATTTTCTGTTAAAAATTGTATTTAATTATCAAACAAGCTGCGGTACGTAACTTTAAAATTAAAAAAACCTAAATAAAGAAAAATAACAAGTTTAAACTTCAAGTTGAAACAACTCAAACAATTCAAACGAAACAAAGTCTAATTAAACGATTTTTGAAATAATGTTCTGTGTATTTTTTTTTTTTTTTACTCTATAACTTTTCTTTTGGGAATTTTGTCTCTATCACTTCCGTTTTATAAAACTTGCTGTAGCTTCAAATTTGCTGACAACCACCCTTAATTGACCCTAAATTAAGTCAATAAATTAAGTTGAGTTTTTAGTGAAAACTTTAAGTTTTGGCCGCAACAGCAACAACACAAACGATAATATTGCATAAATTTTCTAATCAAAGCAAGAAATTCTCCAAATATTTTCACAAATTTAATTAAAATAAAACACAGCAAATTTCAACTCTTAACAAAATTTATTTTATGCATAATAAATTACAAAATGCAGCACAAGCAAAACATAAACACGTAAAACAAAAATAAAATTAATAAAAAACAAAAACAACCAGAAATCTTAAAAAAAAAAAACAAAAAACAGTCAGAGAAAAGTCTTGCCAACGATCTGGTTTTAGTGACGGGTTGGAAAACTTTAAAACAATGAATTGTAAAAAAAGAAATTCGAAATAAACAAGAAAAGCGTAACAAGCGAACAAACAAACAAAAACTACCATTTTCTGGAAATTAAAAATTCCAGCCAAAGGATAATAAATAAAATTTTTAAGCAAACATTTTATTGCCGGACAAGAAAAATATATTTCAGTGACAGGATATGCGCAAGTGTAGCGGATGTGTGTAAGTATGTAAGTGCTTGTGGCTGAGTGCACATATGTTTTGCTTAAGTGTATGAGTGAGTTTGTGTGTAAGTCAAGTGTGTGTAAGTGCAAGGAATAACGACAGTCTGGCCAAAGATGAAGATAAACAGCGCTCGCAGCTTTTGATGACATAAAAACAACTGCAATTAAAAGTCGAAGAAGATTTTGAACAAGAGAACAAAAAGACAAAAAAAACTTTGCAAATAACTAGAGCAAAACGAAACATGTGATCGTTGGCACTTGTCGTCAAGTTCTAGAACATGCGTCAACATTAAAATCATTGAGCACACAAGCAAGCAAATAAACGTCATTATACTATATGTGGGTGTATGTGTATGTGCTGTACATTTGGGTGTAGCATCAAATTTAATTACTCAAGGATTATAAGATAATTACAAATTTTGATAGGAATGTTTTTTTTTTGGAAAAATTATATAAGATATAATGGAAAGGGTAAAAGGTGGCGGTCGTGCTAAGTGTGTGGCTTGCGAGTTAATAAACTGCGGAAGCTGGAGTTCAGTCTTTACATCTGACAGAAAGTATATAATGGCATCAGAAAGTAAATAATGCCATGTAAAAACTTCTTGCGAAAATGCAAAATTAACTGTTCGGAATCTTCATAAAACATTCAGTTTTCGAAAAATGGATGTCATCCGCCCATGGACACGCCCACCTCCCATATAAACCAAAAATTTTAAACTCAATAAATAAGCTTATAATTATCCTAGAGAAATAATATTTGGTACGTATGTTTTTTATAACAAATGTTTTAGAGTTTTCTTACTTGTTTTAAATTATTAACAGCTAACTTTGCTAATGCTACGTTGGGTGGGAGACTAGAACGTACTGAACGTTATATTTTTAACTTCTGTAAAGATACTTTGAGAAATACTTAGCTCAAATTTCCTGAGATTTTAAATCGCCGCAAAAATAAAATTAAGTATAGGTACATATATTCCGTTGATTCTATTGGAAACTCAGTGTAACCTTTTGGATGTTATGTATAACAAAAAAACGAATTTATTAAGTATTTTTGAATTTAAAAAAGCAAACAACATCATATAAGAAGTAACCTTAACATAAAACCCCAAAACAAAGAGACCAAAGTAACTATAAATAATATGAATATAAGTAAGTTTGCGGCCACTATCCAACCCAAGAACCTACGTGAAAAAGAGATTAAACTCTTAACCCTTAAATGCATAGTGTGCCATATATGGCACAACCAAAGAATTTCTTCTCATGTCTCATGCCTCATGTATGTACGAGAGTAAGTTTGAACAAAATGATACATTTGTTAAGGCATACTGGCTTGAAGCTTTCGTTTTCTCACAGCGGCAAAACATATAAAAATGTTATTGCATGTTACTTAGAAAAAAAAAAAATCAGCTCATTGAGTTATTTGGCGCAAAAGTGAAAAAAATAATGAAGAAAATCGCTGAGGTCATGTATTTAAGGGTTAAACACCAAACCAAGTCCAAATATAACGCATATATATACGTGTAAATATGTACAAACATATATGTGTATACAGGGGGATTTTTTTTTTTGGGGTTTTATCAAATTTTGGACTTTTTAATAAAATCAATTTTACAAAGGCTTCAAATCACAGCAATAAGTTTCAACTCATGGGTGTTAATGGGTTAAGTTAATGGGCTAGGGGGTTTCGAAGGCTCAACCAAAAAAAAATTATAACTAATTTTTGCTAATATAAGAACAAAATATTTGAAGCACTAGATAATGTATTTTGAATAAGGATTCCAAATTTTAACAAGATTGGTTATAATTTTTTGAGAAATCATGACAGCTAATTTGCAAAAAGAAGTTTGGACTCAAGCTTTAGGGACAATATTCTGGAAATACTGTACAATGGCATAAGGAAAAAAACAAAATTAATTTTCAAACTGACCCAATCCATAAAAAACAGTCATATTTAAAATGTAAGTTAAGTTTTTATAAATAGTATTTTATTAATATTAAAAAATATTTAAAAAATTGCTATAGTTGTATACTTTTTCCACCAAAATATGAACGTCTTGCAATCAAGATTGAATATCGGAATCTGTTTGTACAAAAATGCTTTTATTATTTGGATACGAATACTTATCGAAATAATGCACATTTTAATTGTTTTCAAATATAAAAATCGAGTTTCTTTCTCAAAATTTGATCTCTCGCCGAGAAAAAGTTTAAATTTTTTAGTTCAAACTTTACAACAGGCACTGTCAGGACATTTTGCTGTACAGCAGTGCACGCAGAGAAAAAAAAAACGTTTATCGCCAGTTTGCTGCAAACGAACTTCGTTTGTCGTGCTTCAAATCATTTTTTGTAAACGTTTGAACAGTTGGCATAAAAATGGTTAGTTGCGGGAAACACGTTATTTAGTTGAGAAAAATTAATTTTTGTTTGTCACAAACGGCAGTGATTTTTAAATTGCAGCAACCGAAAAATTTGTTTTTTCCAACTGAAAACTTCGTTTGCAGGAAAAAAATTCATTTGTTATAAACGAATATTTCTCAACTGACAAAAAAAGTTGCTTGATTTCGTTGATGAAAAGTGTTTTATATTTGCCATCAACGAAAAGGAAGTATTTTAAGAATGTGAACAAACAGACACACAACTGTGAATCACATGCACAGTCACACAACTGCTACACAACTCGCTTTCGTTAATGACAAATGTTTCATATTTGCCATAAACGAAAAAACAAGAATGTGTTACAGTTTAAGTAAGCGCAGTCACACAAATAGCATCTCGCTTGTACCTTTGCTCTTTGTCTTAACAAAAATTTTAGTTGTTGTTGTTATAATAATAGTCAGATTGCCATTAACGTAAGTTGTTTTCCAATTGCGGCAACCGAAAAATTTTTTTTGTTCAACTGAAAACTGAATTTGTATAAAAAACATCAATTTCTTATGACATACACATTTGTAGTCTAGAAAAATTCATGCTACACAATATCTCACAATAGCTCAATGGAAGCATGCTAGACTGTCGTGCGGAAGACGTGGGTTCGAATCTTGGCTGTGTAAGTATCAAAAATTTTAATTTAATTATTGAAATTGTAATTCTGTTTCATTAACTGCTCGGTCAAAAGGAACCGTCAAAATAAGAAAAATAAAAAACATTGATTTAAAAAAAAAAATATTTGGTGTTCCTGTTGGGAATTGAACCCAGGTCACTCAAGTTCCTAAACTTGAACGCCAGCACGCTCGGCTAAACTTGAACTTCCAAAACAATGATAAAATTTCATTAAGTTCGATGTTTTTTCGTTTCAAGCAAGTATATTTTTAAGTTGATAACAACTGAATACTCGTTTGCAGCAAATACAGTTCGCAAACGAAGTATAGTTGGTGAATTTTTCAGTTACGGTAAACGAAAAATTTCTTTGCGTGTGGTAGCGGTCATTTTAAAATGAACTTGGTTCTGCGTTGTTCTTTAGAAGGGTCTTTAGAATCAGCCAAAATGTTTTGAAATTACCAGTTTTACATGCGTCTACAGATTTTTCTTGTTCTTAGAAAGTTAAACGAAGGTTTTAGGCAGTTATACGAAGGTTTTAAAGCTTGAGCTACAATATTTTCAATTTTTCTCGGAGAAAATGCAATTTTTCTCCTTACAATTACTGAACATTTCACTTCGTTGTAAAAATAATCAATTGGCGCTAGTCTTAAAATTCGCCCTTTTAGGGTGCTAATGGAGCTCATTTCCGAAAATATAAAACACAAAATTTTTGACTCCTTGGGATGAAAAATTAAGATCCGAAATATGAAAAAATCGTTGGAGTCTCTCGCCATCAAAATAACCGATGAAATTTTCTTTAAAATCGACTTTTGATATCGTCATATTTAACACTAACATACTAAGTCTTTATGTATGTAATATTGGATTTTCAAAATCAGTTTCATGAAAATCCTTAAAAATTTCAGAAATATTATTCGATTTTACTGAATGATGTCTTTTTGGAAGATTGTCGTAAAAACTTTCGTTAAAAAAGATATTATGTCGATTTAAGTCAGCATTTCCTAATTCATGCTCATTGGTATAACTTTATCAAGCCAACATCAACATCAACCAACAGCAAAATCAAACTTACATCTTTTTTTCTAATAAGCCCATATTTCTTAAAATCGAATAATATTTGACAATTTAGAGAATTATTTATGAAACAGATTCGGGAAAATGCGATGGAAAATAATGAATTTTAAATTTTTGCTCAGTTGCAGAAATCCTGCAGAGTTTGGGTTAGTTTATGTTTAAAAATAATTATAAAAAAAAACGAAAAATAACAATTTAAGAGGCCATTTCCTTGTTCACTTCGGTGTCGAGGGACTTGACCGCTCTTCTTCAAATTCAGGCTTTCTTATTTTTTATTACTTTTGAATTAATTTTCATCCAAATATTTCAATTAGTTTTAGTAGGTTCCAAGCCGGAAGTTGAAGAGATAACTCAAATCGAAGTATTGTCAAGAACCCCTCAAGAGGTCAGAATCAGTCTGAAGGAAACAAACATGAAAATTTAGTAGATTGTACATCAAACAGAATCGAATTTGAAATATACATTTGGGATTTTTACTCATTTGATAAGAGATGTGTTTGCTTTTCATATGAACCACTTTGATTTAATTCTATTTTGCTTGGTACTATAATAATTTTTTTTGGGGGGGGGGGGGTTAACCACAAAACTAAAATGTCTAGATCCTCTTCTTGGGATGTTAAAGTTAAGAGATGAGAGAATATATTGGGAGTCAATATCACCACAAAGTAATTTATATAGGAAGGTGACATTAAGCACCATCCTTCTGCTTCGAAGGAAGAATAATATCTGGGTTCCAACGATGATGACGTAAAGCAAAAAGTAAAAACTGTTTTTGAACCGATTCTATTGCATCAATGTGGACGTTTCATTGAGGGTTTCATACTACGGAAGCATATTCAAGAATAGGTCTTACGAGAGCTATAAACAGTAATTTAGTAGTGAAGGCATCATTGAATTCTTTCGCCCATCTTTTAATGAAACCAAGAACACCTCTAGCCTTATTTACAGCCAAATTTACGTGGAGATTGAAGCGAAGTTTTGGATCCATAATTACACCAAGATCAACAAAACTATGAAAAATTTCTAAGTGGATGTTATTTATAGTGTAATTTGTACTATGAGCAGTAGGCCGTATCGAAAAATTTAGATCGTATTTTAAGAGGCCTCAAAAGTTGCATAGGATTGTCAAGATCACTCAAAAAAAATTTTATAAATAATAAAGGACATCTTCCTGCCCCGCAAAGACTAAGTTGTTTTTTGGGAAAAACAATAAAAAATAACGATCTTAAAATGCTTTGATTTTTTTAAGAAAAACCACGTATGTCTTAAAGCAAAAGTAATAATGCAGTTTTACTATCAACTTTTTGCCACACACGATGCTACTCATGATTTTTACCAACAGTGTCCTGTATGAAGGATATTCGAAGCGAAAGTTGTACTTGGGATAGCACAAGACTTTTGATTGTAAGCATTGGTTATAAATTTTGGTGGTACTGTTTATAGTGTTGATGTATTCCATAAATATCATGAATTAATAATTAACATAGTTTTTGCATTTGTATTCTCTTGTTTTAGAGAAATGTATACTAAAACGCAATTTTTTAATTTTTTCAAACAAATGAATATAAGATTTTATGTCAAGTGATTCAGACGTGGTGTCGAAGATAATCTTCTCAATTTGAGTTTTTTGAAAATTTCTCAACATGATACTGCCTAAAAATATTTATTTAGTATATCAGCTTAACACCACGATTTTTTTTTTCTATTTCGATATTTTAAAAAAAGTTATTTCCTAGCATCAAATTTCTCAATTTGATTTATGTCCCTTTTATAATTATAATTTCATTAAAAACATTTTTAAAACAATTGTTTAGTCTTTTGAGACCAACTGAATGGCATAAAATATATTTTAACGATATTATAACCATAAAGAAGATATAACTCAAATTGAGAAATTTGATGGTACGAAGTAAAATTTTTTTAAGTATTAAAATATAAAAAAAAATCGTGGTCTAAGCCTGGCATATTAAATACATATTTTAAGGAAATGTCATGTACAGCAATATTTGAAAAATCCAAATTGAGAAAATTATCTTCGACACCACCTCTAATGCCCGTGATATAAAATCTAATATTATTTTTTTTGAAAAAGTTAAAAAATTGCGTTCTAGTATACATTTTTCTAAAACAAGAGAATTGATATGCAAAAACTATGTAAATTATTAATTCATCATATTTCAGGAATACGCCAGCACTATAATCAATGCCATCAAAATTTAGACTCAATGGTTACAATAAAAAGTTATGTGCCATCTCGAGTATAACTTTCGCTTCGAATATCCTTCAAACAGGATACTGTAGGTAAAAATCGTGAGTATCATCGTGTTCCGTAAAATATTACTTGTTAAACTGTATTTATATTTTTTTCTTTAGACATATGTAGTTTTTTTACAAAAATCAAAGCATTTTAAGATCGTTATTTTTTACTGTTTTTCCTCAAAAAACAACTTTGTCTTTGCGGGGCAGGAAGATGTCCTTTTATTATCATAAAATTTTTTTTGGCAGATCTTGACAATCACATAAAACTTTTGAGACCTCTTAGAATGTGAAATTCGAAAAAAAAATGTAATTCGATACGCCCTAATGAGCAGTTCTACGTGAGAAGGTCACGTTTTATATAGTTTTCTAACACACCTTAGTTTTGACATAGAACATACCAATACCAAATTTCAGTATTGTAGCTTAAATATTAGTCTGTTTATAGAGTTTAAATTATTGGGGTTGTATGGGAGGTAGGCGAGGTTTTCATCCGATCTATCCCATTCTTTAAGCATTTTAGAAAAAAGCTTAAATATGAAGTTTCATTACGATAGGTCGAAAATTGAGGCTGCAATCGTGTAGACGGACAGACGGATAGACGGACGGACAGACGGACATTGGTAAATTAACTCAGGTGGTGATGCTGATGAAGAATATATATACTTTTCTATACCTACCACGCGTCCTAATGGGCGTTACACACAAAACTTCCAAATAGCTTACAAGATATACCCGTAAGAAAAAAAGCATTTGTTTTGAAAAATCAAGTTCCAACCGATATCTTTCAAAAAAACAAAAAAAAAAATCAAATTGGCCATTGTATTCCTTGAAAGGACTTTGACCGAGCTTCTTATGATCAATTGTGTTGTGTGTGTTATTAAATGATTTCACACAATTGACCGAGAACCCGAACCAACATGTTTTATGCCGAGTCCGAACGGCTAAAGTTCATGTTCTAAAGAAGCTTTACATGGCATTATGTACTCTCTGAAGTATGTCATTGTCTGCAGAGAGGTGGTGACCGATCAGAAAAATTTTTTTATTGAAATAATTTTCTCCGCGACCATGCTAAGCCACACACTTAACCTTCATACCACGGTCACCATTTTCTTATGATATCTTTCAGGTGCCAAACTGCGATCGGTAGCCAAACTTTCAAATTCCCGATAGAGTTTTTATGTTCACGTCCCCATCTTTAAGGAACAACAGTAAAAAAAGTTGTTTGAGTTTAACGTGTTGCACCGTGAAATCTACGGTGGCTAAGCTGCAAGCCATCGGACGGGTCACTGGTTGCGAATAATGAACGACTTCTAAGTATAGAGGTTAGCCGGGTCCAATGGTCCCGGACATGCAGCGGGTTACCAGCTGCAGCTGGGTGTGGAAGAACATAGTGTTGGTCACTAGAGGTGGGAAAGAGATGTATGGAGATCTTTAATAATGGGATTTTGATACCCAGGCACAATAAATTTTTTTGTTAAAAAATGTTGGTGAAAAGTGGAAAAATTAGACAAAACCCTTCATAGCTACTCAAGTGTTGCCCCTAGAGAAGTGAAATATTGAACCGACTCCCATTAAATTTTATTTCCCAAAATTTTGTGGGAACATACATACCTGCTCCCTATCAAAACTCCCTAAGGTGGGCGTGTACGTCGGTGTATCACCTCAACTTTTATAACACAACTTAATTTTTATGTCAAATACACACATGACGAATATTGTTTTTGTAACGTTAATATTTTCTTCATTTATAGAATTTCGTTTTAATTTTCTTAAATATTTTTCAAATCGGGCTAACAGGGCTTACTAGATGAATATGACCTCAGAAGTCAAATTATTCAAAAAGAAAATGTAGTGCTCGTGAAGCCCTTTTCAACGATATATATTTTTTTAACATCTGAGATTAAAAAAGACAAATTTGGCTATTTTTTCGGTGGTCTACAAATAACTTTTGTTTGTTTACGGAATCCTCTCGAGCTCATCTTTGAAATAGGGAGTGGTGTTTCGACCAACTTTAATATACATACATACCGAATTGAATTCTTGTGGCTTAAATATTAGCCTTCTTACAGAGTTTTCACTAGTGCGGGTTGTATGGGAGGAAGACGTGATTTTCACTCGATTCAGCTCATTTTCTAACGTGAATTACGTCAATACTCGTGTGACAGCTGAACAGACAGATGGACATGGCTTAGGTTTAGTTGACGTCTTTTATGAGACACACATAGGGCAACTATGCCCGGTGTGATATCAGAGGGTTAGTTATTTAACTAGCTTAAGGTTTCATAATTACATATACAGTGTTTCAAACGACTAACCGGACAACGCAGCGAGCGACTTTAAATGGCATTTTTCTAACAAAAAACCTAATATAAAATACGGAAAGTTGTACAGAATGTTTTATTATTGTTTTAACTTTTGTTTGGTACAAAGAATTTACCAAAAATATACTCCAATTTCATTCAGTTTGCAAAAATATAAAAAATTGATATTATTGAAAAAATATCATGTCGACTTCCGAATCCTCCATAAAAGTCGGGAGGGTTAAGGTAAAACACTAGGCGACCGTGATGAGCACCAAATTATCTTACAAATAAAACACAATTCATTCCAATCTGCAAACGAGCTGAAAAATTATGCAAAAAAAATTAAGGAAATGACTTATGTGTGTAAACTATTCGTAACACACTTCGTAAGAATGATTTTCATGGAAGAATTGTGCGAAAGAAGCTGTTAATTAGCCCAAAAAACAAAAAACTATGACTTCTGTTTACTAGAGAATACTTGCTTAAAAACTATGCTCTTTGGAATACGGTGAGTAAGGTAATATATAAAAAATTAAGTTAAGAACAAGTGGTATCTTTTATTTAAGGTACTATACACTGACCAACGCAAATTCAACTTCGACGGTTTAGACGTAGGGCTTAAGTATGACGACAACCAAACAGCGAGTTTAAAAGCAAAAATACTTGTACTACAATGAAACATGGAGGTAGTTCTGAGTGCAAGTGTCTGGTATCTTGTGTTTATCGATGGTAAAACGGATATATACTATACCTTAACATGTTAAGACAAATTTAAGCAGAGTGCCGTAAAGCTTCTTATATTACAGACCTTTGATTTTTATCAAGAGGATGACCCAAAACACACTTCTGCTGTAGCAAAAGTATGGCTTTGGTACATAACTGCCCCAAATTATTGCAAACCGGTCCCCCAATGCCTGACATCAACGTCGTTGTAAATGAATAGAATGAAGTGGGTAAAAGGCTCTACAGCACAAGCGTTCGAAACATAGCTCAGTTCAACGAGGAATTTATCAAGGAATGGAATGCCGGTTCAACAGATGTTTGCAAAAACTTGTTCCCCTCTATTAAAAAATCGTTTTTAAGCCATAATTGATACAAAAGATTCCTCAAAAAAGTATTGAAATAATGAATTTAACAACAATTAGTGTGTATCCGGTTAAACGTTTGACCCTTAAAAAGGGGACTTTTTATATTATTGCTAACTGAATGAACTTGGAGTATATTTTTGGGAAATTCTTTGTTCCAAAAAATATTTAAAACAACAATAAAACATTCTGTAGAAATTTCTGTATTACAAATAACGTCTTTTTCCTAAAAAAAAATTACTTTTAAAGTAGATCGCTGCGCTGTCCGGTTAGTCGTTTGAACCACTGTACTATTTTATATGAATTGCTATACATTGAGATCGTTTTTTATACAATATATACATGATGTACTAAATTTTTATTAATCATTTGTTAGGAGGTATTTTTCATACTTCATTTTTTTACTTCATTTCTTATATTTTCCGGCAGCCCATTGTAAGTATTTAGTAACGTATAGGTAACGTTGCTTCGTAAGCTCTTGACTACATCTCGCCGCTACTAAACGTTAGTGCTGGTTCATCTGCTTTGAAGTTTCCTGGAAAGTCTCTATATCTGGGGATCTCTAATAGGAAGATTTTAAGCTACTCCTCTGCCATCTCATTTAGAGATCTGTGGCATCTTAGGACTGTTTTTGATGTTATTTGAACAGATTCGAGGGCTTTCAAAGCAGCTTGACTATTAGACAGAAAGAAAATATCCTTAGCTGATATTTCATTCATCTATATGAACGGGACAAGGCTTAAAGAATTGAGGTAGTTATGCTGATCAAAAATGTATATACTTTTCTGCACTTACCACGCTTAAGTGCGTTATAACGTTATGACAAAATGAATATGCCTCTTATGTAGTACGCGTGGTGCTATAAATATGACTAGCGAAAGACGATTGGAATCTCAGTGTGCTTTTTCAAAAGTTCCAAAAGTTCTAGTGCAACTGTGGTGGTGAATTTATAACTTATCCACAACCCATTTGGATGTTGTTTGCTCCTTATCTTTGGGGTCGTTATCTTGTAAAAATAAGGTATCACTTCCAAATTTTTCAAGACTGGCAAGGAAGAAGCCATTCAAAATAGCAACATAGTTTTCTGTTTTAGGTAAAGAGGTAAAGAAAGCAAACCACATCAAGAATTCGCTTACTTTTTATTTGAATCATTTGCTCATTTAACTTGAAGTTATCAAACAATATGCTAATATCAAATTTCGCACACAGTTTATTTATTTAAATCATTTCGTGAACTGTTAACCATTCGTCTAGACGTTACCATCCATTGGGAAGTGTTTATTAAAAGTAATGCAAAAATAATTTGCATAATTTGTAACAATTGAACTGTGAATTACTCTTCAATAGGCTACACTGATTTTAACCAATTTGAATAGATACAGCTTTTTGCTTCTTTTGACTGGTTATAAACTGTACAAATCTGGCTGTCTGAAGTTTGAAAGGAAAAGTTTTATGCCATAGCTTAAATATCTTAGCATTTTTTAAAAGTTTAAATGTAAAGTGCACATATCACACACACACACACACATGCACACATAATCGTATAACGTCATATTGACGTAATGCAAGACTCATTTCGTCATTAACTGTTAATCCTTTGAGCTCGAATATCTCATCTGCATAATGCAAGCCACACGTGCTGTTAAAGATATTCAGCCTCATCATCGTCATCATCATTATTATTATGTTTTTAGGGAAATGGAAAAAGTTACACCATCGTATTTTGCAACGTACGTTATAACAACACCTTGGTCTGATATCCTTTAAACCAACATATACACTCAAAGCGATATTCACACACGCATTCACACACACTCGCAAGCACAATGATTAAGCTAGTTTCTCTGCTCAACATAATCCTTAATCCTACTTAAGATTACTTCTTCTCCTGCTGCTGCTACTGCTGCAAATAGTTTCACAAGTAGGAATACTGAAAAACAAATGCTGCTGCCGCAGCGCATCCGTTACATGCTACTTCATATTCGATATCCTTCAGCCAGAATTTCTGATTTACTTTGCTTATAAACACGTTCAAACACTCACACTCATACTCCGCTTTACACACAAATACACACGTTTTCTTTATGTTTTGCTCTCAGCTGCTTGCTTCTTTTCTTCTTTATTTTTTTTGTTTTGTCCCTTCTTCCTACGTAACACTTGTATGCATAATGATGCCCCTTTAGTGCCGTTTGTTGTTTTTGTTCGATTTTTGTTGCTGCCATAAAATTCTTTGCCATCATCAACATTGATTTTGATTGATCCCCCACATGCTCGGAGCAACGCAACAAGCGCGCATATCCTGCCAACTGGAAAAGTTTTTGTTGTTGCCACAGCAGCAAAAAACAATATATAAAAGAAAAATAGTTGAAAAAAAGTAGAAAAACTTAAAAGTCCTTTTGTAGTTGTTGGTACTCGTTGTTTTGTTTTTGTTGTCTGTAAAACTAGCACAGCGGGACAAACAATTCTCATGAGTGCTCTTAGGTTGCAGGTGACAACAGCAGGTTGACGAGTTGAAAAAGTGTTAAAATTGCGTTCAATTTAATTTTTAGCCTATTTTGTGTAAATATTATACATGAATGGATTAAGCTTTTATCAGAATTTAATTTTATCTCTGTATCAAGCATGTTGTTCTGCTTGAGTGTACATCGATGAATATTATCTTGTTTATTTAAACTATGTTTTATTAAGTTAATACATGCCAAAAAGTATTCAACAACATGTTTGTATAAAAAGTAAAAAAAAAAACATAAAAAAGCAGCAGCCAACTTATAACTTGTGGCTAATTCAAACTAAATTATTGCCAAACAGAAAAGTTATGTTAAACATTAGTTATATGTGTGCCTGCAGCTAAACATGTACGCTATTAACACATTAATATACGAGGCTTACCGTTAACTACCTTTTAACAACAATTCACTTAATTATTTGTATGCTTTTAGCCAAATTTATGCATTTAGCCAACATAAATATAATTTTCATTACAACTTCGCATACGAGCAAATTTCCAAGCAATTAATATACATAACATTAGGCGTTTTTTTTTTAATTATTTATATATCTAAATAAGTAAATTAATGCTTTAATTTACTATCTTAAAAATTTAAAAAAAATTTATATCTTAAATTATAAACATTGTTTAGCATAAAGTTAGAAACATTACTAACTAATACTTATCTAAAAAAAAATATTTATTTTTTGACTGTTTCAAAAAAACTGCAATATCTAAAAAATATGCTCATTAAAAATGCAAAACCTTGTTGTTTTTGCCATAACATTGAGTTAAACAGAAAATAAACAAAGTTAACCTTTTAGAGTGAGTAGCTTATAAGAAAAAAAATTGTTAAAAATTTTATGAAAAAAAATACATTAAGTATAATAATATAGCAGCCAGCCAGCCAGCCAGCAATAACAATAAAAAAAAAGAACCCTCAACCATCACGCGGAGTAAATTTTTGTAGCAAGCCAAGAAAAACTCAAACTCAAAACTCGACCGAACTGTTGAATAAAAATTGTTTACTGAAGCATTAAATTGAATGAAAATTTATGATCTTTCATATCTTACAAGCAGAAACATTACGAACATTGCGAACATCAGTTAGCATTAGCGGCGGTGCAAGAGCGGGGTGGATGCTGCATGCAGCAGCAGCAGTTTTCCTCCTTGCATTGCCAAAATATAAAAGTAACAAGAAAACATCCTTAGGTACAAAATGAGTTCATAAGAAAATGTTGTTGTTTTCTTACTTTGTTGCTGTGAAATTTCCTTATTTTTTTGTTTGTTTTGTTGTTTACCAAATTTACTGTTATTTTTACAATTTCTTACTAGCTATCTTATTTTTTGTTACCTCTTTTTTACGAGCTATTCTTATTTGGCTTTATGCCGGGATTTTCCTAACTGTAGCCAAGCATGAAAAAAAAAAAGTTGAACTAGAATCTTGCATTTAGTTGCGAGTAACGCTCATGTTGACTACTACATGAACGCGTTTGTGTTGAATAATAATGATCGAAAGATTTTAACAGACTTATTCTGCGAAAATATTTTATTGTCTTGTTATTCGATATAAAATTGGTCAGGTAATTTCCTTGAAAACGTCAAAAGTTTTAAAATATTTTTTTCTAAACAGAGTTGTCACAAAAAGTAAGTTTATATCTTTATACCCTAAACCCATGATAGAATAATTTTACCAGGTAGTATTGACTAATGTTAATTCTCTCAGCTACAAGTAAACGAACTCTTGTCAAAAACAGCTGTTCGTTGTTATATTCGTTGGCCCCATTCAGCTGTGTCAACTGTTGTGACAGCAACATATCGGGGAGCGCTATTATCGGTATTGAAGTTTCAGAAAAATTGTCAAGTTTATGAAATATCAAGCTTTGTATCAAATACGAATGGAAATTTTACCGACAAATTAAAAATTTTCTATTTTTAAATGCGTTTTAATCATCAAGTTTTGACTTAGCAGTTGGCAACTGTTGGGTTCGCTGAATGTGACCAGTGAATATTAATTGTATGCTATGACGGATTGTGAGCGCTCTCTTTCTTGTTATATTTTTTGACAAAAGTCCGTTTCCAACAGAAGCGTCAATACTACCTTGGAGTAATTATATCATGATTTTGAACACAATTTTTCGAAATGAAGTTTAAAGAAAGGAAGATTGATGTTTTTCAATGTTAGCTTATGTTTATTTGACCTTACGAATATTTATTTTAATTTTACGAATTGAGAAATTGTCATGATTCTTTCTTAACACCATTAATTTTTGTGCATACAAAATTACAAAAATACAAAACTAATAAAAATAAACAAAAAACAAAACCATAAATTTGTATGAAAGTTAGGCTTAATTTTTCGATCGTATAAACCGTTTTTAAATTTTTATAATAGAAAATTTAAAGAAACCCTATATGTATGCATACAATATAAAAGAACATTAAAAATGCCATTTTTGGTTTTAAATATATTTTGAATAGTAATTATTTTTATCAAAGTTTTTTGCGAAATAAAGAAATTCGTTAAGGTTTTTTTTTTGAAAAATTATAAAAATTAGAAGGAAAACGAGAAAAGAAAATATAGAAAAACGATTGAACGGAAAATTAGTCAAAATTTCAAACAAAAAATAAACTAATGGAATCCTTTGTAAAATTACCGACTTATTCACTTTCAAATTCAGCACTTTCATTTCTGATTGATTTGTTTTTCTATTTCAACAGAAAATAAAATAAGTACTAAAAAATGTTTGTGTATTTTAGGTACACTGAGGGAAATATGTGTTAAAATTAGATGAAATTGTGTTAATATCAAATTTGTGTTTGAAATAGAGCTTGAAGCAATTTCATAAAAGTTAAACACAAATGTTTTTAAAGTTTAATTTAAAACAAAAGTTTTTGTTTTTAAAACAATGTTTTTACACGTAAAACAAATATTTTAATATTTAAAACAAATGTTTTCAAGCTTGATTTTTTGGATGCCATTTTTTCAGTTTTTCTGCGTTTTCGACATGAGATTCGTATTCAGCGACTCCTTGGACCCTCCGAATACCGATGAAATTTGACTTCTTAATATTGAAATAATCAATAAGTGATTATTTTATCGTTTATGTTTCTTTTTTACAAAATCAAAATTTCAAAATCTGTCATATTTTTCAGATAGTTATTTTTTTGTTATTTCAATGACATAAGAAAAATTATAAAACAAGGAAGGGGTTGATAGTTGAAATTTAAACATGTTTGTTTTAAATTTTGTTTTGAACAAACGCAAATGCGTTAAATTTCTTTTTTAAAATTTTTTGTTATATTTTAAAGTATGTGTTTTTTCTCAGTGTACGAAAGTTTTTATGGAGTCAATTTTTTGGAAATTTAAGAAACTTGCACGTTCTTTTAGCAAACGAAATTTGTCTAATAAAATACTTCTAAACCAAGAATGTTACTTACCACAAAGGTATGCAATTAACAAATTTCAATAACATATCTTTGAAAATTCTTGCAAGGCAAATTATTTACCTTAAATATTTAAGGTGTTGGAACGAATCTGTATTGGATGAGGACCTAAATATGTTTGGCGATGCCAAAAAATGTCAAAAATTTGGGTATAAATGGTTAAATATAAAAACGTGGCTGTTGAGGCACTAACTGTGTGTGGCTGTGGCATCGAAGTGTCTTGATTCCCCCTCTGCAGATAATGACATATCCCAGAGAATTATAAATTCCATGAAAAGCTTCTTAGAAATATGCTGTGTAGCCTTTCACAGTCGGTATAAAACAAGTAAGTCCCGGTTTTGATACATTGTGTACAAAATTTAATAAAACACACAGCAGAATAGCTCATAAGAAGCTCTAATAATGTCCTTTCAAAGGCTGAAATGGCAAAATTGTTTTTGTTTTTTGAAGATAGAAAAGCATAGAATTTTAAAATAATTGCGTGAAAAATTGGGAGCATTTTGTTATGATTCAGAGGTTTTTTATACACTAAACCTGTGAGGTCAAGGGTATATTATCTTTGTGCAAATGTTGGTTACACCTAGAACGAAGCGTATCCGGTATAAAAAAGTATAAAATGGGCGTGATCCTCCCATGAACATGCCCACATCCCATACAACCCACAATAAAAGGGTTCATATCTGACTTTGAGAGATGAATCTTCGCATAGAAACATTTTATATCAAAACTAAGGTGTGCACAAAAAATGGGAGTTATTTAACCTCCCATATAACCTACTATGGTAAAAACTTTCTAAAGAGGTTTATATATGAGCTACAAAGATAAAACTAGGTATGTGAGACTATTGTATCAAAAGTAAGATGTGTTCACAAAATGAGCGTCATCCGCTCATGAACAGGTCCACTTCCCATACAACCCACAATATTTAAAACACTATTAAATGTTCATATTTGATATATAAAACTTCGTGTTGGATCATTTAATATCAAAACTGCGGTGTGCACTAAAAATGGACGTCATCTGCGCACCAAACGCCCACCTACCACACAAACCACATTAGTTAAACCTGTATTACTTCTATAGGTACAAATAATGCATGGATTTTTATAGGAAGTCACGTCTATTTGTTTGAGTATTTTGATATATATTTAAATGTTAGGGTATTTCATAGTCGGGCTAGACCAACTTAAGACTTTCCTTGCATATTTTGTGATTATATATAAAAATCACATGTCACTATGTTGTTTTTCGCTAATATCCGAAACCACACATCAGATTTAAAAGAAACTTTGTGAATGTATGAGGGTGGTTTGAGCTTCAAAGATAGTTTTCGAACCGATAGGAGGCGCATTTGTCGATGTTTACAAAAAGTTTTAATTATGTCAACGAATTTTTTTTTAATTTTAATCAGACTTCACCACAAATATGAATTTTCATTTAACGCTTCCATGTTTTTTAATGCGACTTCAAGTACTTGTTTAGGAAAATAGGGTAAAAGTTAATATTTGAACAGAATAAACAATAACGAAAATCAAAGTTTTAAAATTATTAACAAAAACAGTAAATCTTACCAGAAAGTTTTTAAAAAAATTATGCTAAAAATGCTTAAATTAACTTTTTGACTTTTATTAACTTTTAAATTAAGTTTTCAAATTAGTACAACGTCATCTTTGCAGAATATTCACAAATAAAAAAGTCTTAAATAGAGTAGGGATGGCAAAAATATCATGATCTCATGTCAATGACTAGCGCTGGCTTCAAGCTTTTATTATCATAAAAAAATAATATGTTTATGATAAAAATAAAACAAAATTCAGAATAATTGATATCATAAGATTTCCAATAAAATACTGAATATTAATAAATTATCAAATTTGACCAAGAAATAAATAGTAAAAGTAATATTAAATTATTTTTTACTTTGTAGTGATTTTGAAGTAGGTTTTTTTTGTTAAAAAGTTTTTATTGAAAATTTTTATGTTCTATATTTTGATGTTCTGCATTTTTAATGATTAATTGTGTTGTGTGTGCATTAGAGTGTATCGACTTGTATGGGAAAATTTTACCCCCAATTCCATTGATGTACTGTTCTTTTATTTGAACCAATTTTAGCGCCCCCTGAATTGCATTTTTGTTCATTTTTTTCAAGTTTTGTACTGGAGACCCACTAATGGTTGATTTAAAAATAAGCTTTCCCTGTTGACAAATGCTCTGACAAGATAAAACAGTTTTTTCAAAGTGAATCTATTTGTTATTTGGTGTTTTATTTTTCGTATGAAAGTATTTTTTTAGATCCTGTAAAGGGCTAAAAATTGCTTTTTGTATCGAATTTCGGAATTCGGTTCGAATTTCAGAGTTCATGTTCTCAACAAGCTTTACAAGCTTTATTTACTCTCTAACGCAATGATGCCAGAGAGACGAACTGAAATTTACCACTATTTGGGAAAAAAATTACCACTTTCTGAGAAAATTTACCTTATTATAAGAAAAATTACAAAATTTGAAATACTTAATGAAGCCGTTATAACTCACTTCACTACTTCCACATGTAAACATTTCTTTGCTTGCCTTGAACAATTGTTTCTTCCTATTGCCAACAACTTTTTCAATTCACGATATGTAGGGACTTCTTTTATCCACTTTTCCATTATCTTTTTTTTGTAGGAAGTGGTCATGGCTTTCTATAACCGATATTCCGTTAAGCAATATTCAATTTCAAAACATTTGACTACTTCTTATTTCTTGATGTGTTTCAACAAATTCTTAAAAGTATTAAAGTTAAAATTTGCAGCAAATAAAAAATTAAAATAAGCCTACATTTGTTGTGGTTTTTTTGTACAAAAAGCCATTCTCAATAATGCTTGTGAGTACGTTCAGAGAGGTTATAAAACTGAAAAAAAATTTTAATTATTTGGAAATTTTAAAAAATAATTATATTGCAAAATTTACCACTTTAAGTCAAAAATTACCTTTTTTACCTTTGCCCAAAAAATGAGTCAAAAAATACCTCATTAAGGGAAATTTACCTCAATCTGGCAACTGTGCTCTAAGGTTTGCCATTGTTTGCAGAGAGGTGACCGATCAGAAAATTTTTTAAATGCAAGCCACACACTTTTTTTATTTATTTTTATTTATTCGGCGAACATTTAATTTTTTGCCAATGAAAGAATTTTGTTACCAAAGATCGTGGTGGCATGGAAAAGATCGTGGTGGCTCGAATCCCATGGCCAACACTTATTTTCTTTCAGCAATTTTTTAATATTGCTTAATTTATGTACAAGGGTAACACAGAGAAAACTGTGAAAAATTTTAGTAGCACAAAAAGCAGGAATTGTGCTACTTTCGAAAACGTTTAACCCAGATTTTGCTCCTCTAACGTTTATTTTCATTTTTAACACTGACATTTTAAAATGAACTTCTAAAACGTTAGAAATAAACATTATAATATGATCTTTTAAAACGTTCCTCTGATATCTTAAAGTGAAAATTTAAGATGAATAAGAAAAATTACAAGCAATATTTAAAATGTTCATTTTAAAATATAAAACGAACGTTTTAAAAGCTCATTTTAAAATGTTTATTATAGAAAATCAAACGAACGTTATAGAAGCTTATTTTAAAATGTCCTTTTTTAAAATAAAACGTTTCGTTCTATGCATTACAAACGTTTCTACAAAGTTAATATATGCTGACCTTTCAGGTTTAGGATATAAAAACAGTCTGGCTGAGAATCACTTGCGTCATCAAATCAAATCGACAAGTGCGTAACCAACTAAGACACAGAATAAAATTTGTCTCTCGTGCTAATTGTGTGTTCGAATGTTTACAAAATTTAAAATTTAAACCGATAGGAGTTTAAATTTTAAGCCCATGGCGAGACTTAACATTAGTTTTAGTATGTGACGTGGCTTAAATTTTAAACCCATGCGGAATTAAAACTTTCTTTTAGTGTTTTACGTGGTTAACATTTTAAACTCATGTGGGACTTAAACTTAATTTTAGTGTTTGACGTGGTTTAAATTATAATAGAATTTCGTTGACGTCATAAATACAGTACAGAATTAAATAAAATTTAGTGAAGGATTTTTAACCGTCTACTAACCACCAAAATGATTAAAAACTCGTTAAATATATTAAAATTATAAATTTTATCTATAAAAAATACAAAATTAAATATTTCTGTTACTATTTTTCATCCACATTAAACATCTGCTTATTTTCTTTCAAAATAATCACATTTTTTAAATTATCTTAATATTCATGACAGCAATTTTTATTTTAATTGCTGAGATAAACGACGTTTGCTTTATCAAAAGAAAAATTCATTTGAATTTTCAGAGAAGAAAGTTCAAGATTTTAGATGATTTAAATGACCGAAACAGACATACAAACAGGACGTGTTTTAAATTCACTGCAGCATGGCCAACAGAGCAACAAGATGATAACTTAAAATAAACTATGCTTGATGCTTGAAGCTTTTAAGTCATGCAGCCAAATGGCTATTAATTTTAAAATTTTTTTATATTTACTTTTCTTAAATAGAGCACAATAATTACTGCAAAATAAAACTTCTAGCTGAAACTGCTAAAAATGTTGCTGCAAAGTGTCATTAGAGTCAAACAGCATTTATAAACAGAACGTTTACAAAAGCCAATTAAAATATTACAAGAATTATTAATAATTATATTAGCTATGTTTGTATGTAAAATTTTGTTTTTAAACTTAAAATTGCATTAAAATCATGTTCGTTGCTTCTTCCGGGTCGAAATGCTGCTTAAAAATGTTTTGCCAATGTTTTTTATGTTGTTGATTTTTATTAATTTTTAATATTCATTTAGAGCGTAACTTAATTTGAAAACTTCTTATTTGCCGCAGCTCGTTATGGTATTTGTTTTTTAACACTCACTCAAAGATTTTCCAGTAATTGTATAAAATTTGTAGCAAAAACCTATTTGAGCGTTAAGCATTTTAAGGCGCTCTTAAAAAAAGTGGCTAATAAAAAATGAACAACAACAATAACTTGTTTTAAGAAAATACAGTCAAGAAAATTTTATAAATTAAAAAGTTTTATCGACAGTAAACATCAACTTTCTTGCATACACACACACACACACACACACATACATACACACGTAAATAAGGTCAAAACATATTCTAACAGTGCACTTCAGAGACCTTTTTATAAAAATGCTCTAGTCTTATATTAAATTGACGTCATCGCTTTGTTGTTGTTTTTACTATTTTTCGTTGCTCTTGTTGTTTTAATATTTTAATTACTCAGAAATACTTTTGGAAAAGTTGTGCTGGGTGGCAGTTTGGTTTTTCTTTTCTTCAATAACATATTGTATGCATTCATGTTATTCATATATTTAGTGAAACGCACTGGTTTAGCATTTTATTGAAAATACTTCATTGAAGGTATAAATTATACTCCCGAAATGTTGTTGTAATTTCTACCAAATATTGTTGTTTGGAAATAAATAAACGATTGCCTATAAAGGCAGGAAGATTTTTAGGTCAATTTAATTAAACCAAAACTGTCTTGATGTTGGTATGATCTCTCGAAAACGAAGCGTAGATTCATAGATGAATTCGTAAAGATAAAAACGATATTTTTTTTGTTCATTTTAGTCGGTAATAACGGTTCATAACGGACAGTTACAAAGTTTTATACAATTAAAATAAATATTCTCGATTAAGTTCTTATTTATTTATTAGATATGGTGCTTTTAAAATAATCCGATTCTATTCTCTCACACAACACTCCCATAGAAGACTCTTTTATGAGCCTTCTTTCTGATTACGCATATATCAATCAATATATGATCCTTTTATGAGTCTTTTTTATGAACACTCATGTTACCGTCATATTTGAACTCTTTAATGAGTGTCTTTTATGAGTACTCATAAAGCGGATACAATAATGACTGTTTTATGAGTCTTATTTTTGAACAATCATTTCACAATCATATAAAAGACTCTTTCATGAGTCCTTTTAGTGAGTCATCAAAAAACATGCATAAAAAACACTCTTTTTAAAGTCATTTTTTGGAGAGCCCCAGAAAATTTTTGCGGGGTTCATATAAAATCAAAATATTCCTATCTATCATTTGAAAAATTTTTCAGAAGAACCAAAAAACTTTCTACATTAAAAATAATAACATTTTTTTTCAAGCTAATTTTGTTAATAAAATCGTTGATTTTATTAGTAGGAGTGTAACATTTTGCATTAAAATAAAACTCGATATTGAATTTTTGGTAATTTAGGGCATTTTTGATTTCATATGACTATATTTTCATATAAAACTGATTTTTCAATAAAAAATTATTTCTTAACGAAATTTGCAACTATTTTGTCTTTTTTTTTTTATTTTTCTGAAAAATAAAAAAAATCCCCGAAATTTGAATTTATTCCGCCAAAACTAACATCTCGACCAAAAAATGGTGTCTGCACTGTTTGTAAGAAATTTTATTAGCTTTTATTTGATATATCATTTGTTTGATTACTTTTGTTGGTTCTGGAGATATATGCAATTAAGTGGAACCAACTTCTTTTTTTTTCGTTGAACACTCTACAGTGGGCAATATCTCGAAAACGGAGTGACAGAAAAAAAAAAAATTTTTTTTTCGGAATTAGCGACCGATTTTACATGAGAAAAGAATAGTGGCATTCAAAGTACATATTGGCTGTAAACCAGTGTTATTAATTGAAAGTTTTTTTCTTTCTCTCAGGAAGGTAATAAAGAGTTTTCAAAAACTTAGGCATTCATAAAAAATGCAGTTGTGACTACAACGTTAGTATTCTTTTATCGTATTTTAGGGCAACAGCAGTACAAGTGATTTTTCGAAAAAAAATTTAGTTACATACTAAGTATGAGAACGCATAGAAGAAATTCAAATTTAATTTCGAAAAATAAAGTATGTTCCTTTATGAGGTTTTTTTTCAATATGGATTACTCTATTGCCTGACAGTTGTTTTGACAGCTTAAAGTGACGTACGTCTCTTCTCAGTATTGTTTGGCAAATCATCATGAATAAGTAAACTTCAGAACAACGCTTCCGAATCGTGAAAATTTATTTTCAAAAACAGTGTTCAATTAAAAATGTTTAAAGAACACTTCGTGAATTTTATGGTGCACGTAATCGTCCGTCTGAGACCAACACAAAGAACGTAATTACCAAATTTCGGTATTTGGAGAAATTCACACGCCGTTCAAGAATTACCAATGCATCCCAATAAATGTACTATTTGGTGGAATCATCGGTCTTTATTTCTTTAAAAATGAGGAAGGACGACGCGTTTACCGTGAATGGAAATCGATACAGAACCATGATCAATGAATTTTTGTTGCCAAATCTTCAAGATATGGATGTGGACGAAATGTGCTTTCAACAAGATGGTGCCACTTGTCATACTGCAGGCGAAACAATCGACTTATTAAAAGAATGAGTTATAAAAAGAACATTTCAACGACAACATTATTGAATTGGCCTCCGCGTTCGTGTGATTTGACGCCACTTGATTATTTTTTGTGGGGATACGTGAAGTCCTTGGTTTATGTGGATAAACCAGCAACGATTGACGCTTTGGAAACCAATATTCAACGTGTCATTGCTGAAATACGCCCTCAAATCCATGAAAAGGTGGTCGAAAATTGGACCTCTAAAATGACCTTTGTGCAAAATAGTCGTGGTAGTCATTTGCCTGAAATTATATTTAAATGTTAAATGCAAAAAAATTATCTACCAAATAAAAAATTTGTTTGGCCATTTCATAATTTGGCATGTGTTTTATTTACATTTCAAATTAGCAAGCTTTTAAAAAAACACCCTTTATATCAGTAATTTCACATGTCAATACAGCGAGTAACCGTGGATTTCACAATTTAGTATAAACGTATTTAAATTGTTTGTTAGATAAAGATAAGTAAAAGTGTAGTAAAATTGCAGTTGTTGTTCTTCTCTTTCTGCTTCTTCTAAACTTTAGAAGTAAAAAATTAAAATTTTGTATAAAACTTTACCACACGAAGAACCAACTACTCATTTTAAGAAAAAACAAAAATACAGTAAAAAAAAACTCTTGAAAACGATGCAAATGAAAGCTTTTTATTGGAAGATGACGATAAGCGAAGTCTTATCCTTATCCTTATCCTAAATTGAATGGGCGGTGTCATGCCCCCTTTCCAAAGATTGCTCAAATTTTTCTGTCGCAGATGGCCGGGTGGCCCAGCCCGTATGGTTTTTAGCGCTAAGGGTTATCGTAATGAACCCATTTTTCATCATCATCAATATAAATTAAGTTCACCTTTAAAAAAATTTACTTAAAAATGGAATCCATTAAAGTTTCAATGACCACCTGCGAGTGACGAACCGCCTGTGACCTCTTATAATCCCATTGCATCTGATTGGCCATAGAATTATCCATTTTCGTCCAAATGATCCATGGAATCCATTAAATCGCCTATGACCTGTCTGTGACCTCTGATTATCCCATTGCATTCGATTGGCCATTCATCCATTTTGTCGTTTTTTATGATTCATGGAATCAATAACATTGCCAATGACCCATATTTGACCTTAGATAATCTTATTGTATCCGATTGGCCATTTAATCATACAAGTTGAAAATTTCAGCGTGTTTCAACTTGAAATATATTGGAAATCGAAGTATAACGTATCTAGTTGAAAATGCCACCTTCAAAAAGTACGGTCAAAAACTTTGTTGATTAATTCGTCTGTAAGTTTGGACTCAAACCATATTATTACTATAACATAATTCCGTAAAATGTGAGTGCGGAACGCTTGATTTTTTTTTTAAATTTCATAGCATATTTTTAGGCATTTTTTTTTGTGAATAATTGAAACTTCAAAAACTTTTTATATTTTTTCAGTTTTTTAAAAACTTTTTAAACATATTTCGTCTCACCTACTATGGTTTTCGTTTTTACTTTAAGATATTTTATAAATATTTAGAACTAAAAAAATTGGTATTTGCACAATTTAAAATCGAATATGTGGCCAACGCTGATATCTAATTCAGCTTAAAGAAAGTTAATATATCATGTTTTTCCTTCTGGAAAACCGGGCCCGTAATTTTTGACGGGAAAGAACTAGTTGTTTAATAATTTTTTCCTTCGAATTAATTGGATGTTTCGAACACTTAATTTCAATTCGATTCACCTAAATTCACCTTAATTCGCCGCCGTTTCATTCGTCTCATCGGTTTTACTTACCGTTCCAGAGGGAACCACAGATACTACTGATGACTCAGAGTAGCGTCTGATGAAATCATGGTCTAGTCTGTTCGGTTTTTCTGTGAGATTTTTGTTGTTGTAGCAACCTGTTACTTTATGAATTATTTCGCATAAAGCTCAAAATATAATTCTTAAAGAAGACGTTTTTTAAATATTATAAAAATAAGTTAACAAATTTAAAATGCCATAATTTTATAATTCATATTAGAAATAACGTAAAAATTTATTTCTCTACAATAACTCTTACCAGGCAACGTAACAAATTTTTATTGAAAATAAAAGTTATGAGGAACGGAAAATTTTTTTTCTCGTAAAAAACGTATTTATATACGTTTATAAACAATATATTAAAAACAACTGTTATATATTGAAAACAACTGTTATGAAGCAACACATAAAATATTTTTCAAGATATCGACAACTTTTTCGACCTAAAAAAATAAATAACTGTTATTTTGGAGCTCTGTACAAAAAACCATGTAAAATAATTTAATATAAAAAACAATTGAATAGTTTGGTTTTAAAAATAAATTTATTATTCGTTCTGCTGCTCTTTTACGAGCATTTATTTATTTGCTTATGTGCATTTTAATTCGTATTGAAATGATAAAAAAATTATATTTTCGATTCTAACTAAGTTTTGTATTCATGTGGAAAAGAGCTGAAGTTTAAAATGCATAACATTTTCATTTCTTATTATAAGCAAAATATTGATCATTCAATCTTACAAACAAATTATTTTAATAAATATAAAACAAATTTATTTATTATCATGCTATACACTTAATATCGCTTAAACTGTTAACATTTTTTGCTAGTATAGTAATTTTAAACTTTTTACTTATATCATTCAAAAAAATTTTCAGCCTGAAAGTATGCACATACGATTTATTTGATATACAAAGTGATGTGAATAAATCATCAATAAATTTTTGTCGTATTTTTAACTCTTAATTATCCCAGCCAATTATATAGATTAAGAATATTTTTGCAGTCAAAATCTAAGCTTAGCATTGCTTTCTTCCACCCTAAAATCTTATCTTTAGTTTCTTCTAGCTCATATCTTATCATATTCCTTAACTTCGACTCATACCCTCTGAACATAGCTTGGCGCACGCAGTCTTACCTACACTTAAGTATTATATTTTTCACATAATAACAGGAAAACTTCAGCAATTTTATCTACTGACTTCGACGCAGAATTTATGATAATGAGCTGCTGGTGGTTTCAAAAGCTAACGAAAAAAAAAATCTACTTTTTAGTAGATAATGATAATAACCGCTTATTATGTGCGTTCCTTAAAGCACCTGAGGTCATCAATTATGTTGCTTCATTTCTTATCTCCCTCCCACCGCACACTTGCCAACTACCCGCACTCTTAAGAAACTTAAACAATTTTTTCTTAGCCTATAATTAACGTTCGCGCCTAACTACGGCGGGTTCATCTCCAGGGAGACGTGCTGAAAGAAATTTAAAGAAATAAATACAAAACGACAAACGTGTTAATTTGTTATACAAAAATAGAAAAATTAAAAAAGCACAATAAGAAAAATTTTTATAAAATATTATAAGCTGCGCTCTGGGTGCCGATTTTTAATTAGAAGCGTTGCTACAGATAACGCAGAGAGCGAGAAAAATTAAAAAGTACAATTTCGCACTGAAAATGTTGTACAAAAACCAACAAGGGAGTGATAAAATTGTGCAGCTACCTTTATGGGGATTAACGTAAAAAAATTCAGTTGAAAATGATTAAATTTCTTTAAAATTTACTGGTAAAAAAAGTTTGGAAAATCATAAAAATAAAAAAATAAGATTGAATAATGCAAAATGTTGATAATGAAGAATAAAAAGTTTTCGGTAATAGAAAGAATTCAAATAAACGTATAAAAAAACAAGAATCAATTACAAGTTTTAAGCCTTTTGAAAGTGTCACTTGATTTGGAAGGAAAATATTAAACATTTTAATAAATCTTTTCAGTTGTGATATCAATATACTTAAGTTCAAAATCATATTATTACCAAAATCATAAAATTTGTAAGATTACGCTTCATGTAAAAAGTGAAATGTCTTAAACAAGAGTATTTGTAGATGTTTGCACCGCCTAAAGTACACATTCGATGAACGGATTTGAATTAAATTGTTACAGTTGCTTAAATACTATCCTGGTTTGGTCCTAAATAATACATAAGTGGTATTGCACACACACTGCGACTAATGTATAGCCATTTCGGCTATTTGCAATGCATGCTGGCATTCGTATCTTGAAACTTTTAAGCTCTTCGTCAACATATTCAATCACCTATGAGCTATTAAGGTTGAAGTTAAAAAAAAATTAAATCGGATCAATTCTTTTGTTTACCTTTATTACGTCACAAAGAAAAAAAATTGTACCGCCTCTCAAATAACCAACTACTTCCTAGAATACCAACACGAAGATGGGTCAAAAATTTTGTTTTCTCAAACTTATTTGAAATAGTGAAAATATGTCGCATTTTTAAGACAATTAAGAGCCCGTAAAATATTATTTATTTGTTTTAAGTGTAACAGCCCGTGCATCAATCGTCGACAAAGTTGTGACTGCAACGCAAAGTAATATAATATATTACGTAATATTATTACTTTTCCCTTAAACTAGTAATACAGTATACAAATAACGGCTTAGAGACTCTTCATTGACTCATCCAAACTAAGTCTGAAAGCAGTATTATTACATAATGGGAATAAAAATCCAACAGTACCATTGGATCATGCAGAAAATAAGAGAGATCTACAAAAACATGAAGTTATTGCTCGCTAGAATTCAGTACAATCGCTATTTTTGGAATGTATGGCGCCGATTTAAAAGTAGTAGCTATGCTGGAAGGATAACAAGGAGGATACACAAAATATTGTTGTTTTTTATATGAGTGGGACAGCAGAGCAAAGCGCGCCATTACGTGCAACGAAATCGGCCCTTTATATCACATGCGATTCCGGGAAGCAAAAACATCGCAAATGAGCCTTTGGTTGATAGCCAACAAATATATTTGCAGCCATTACATATCAAATTAGGCTTAATAAACAATTTGGTTAAAGCTATGGACATATATATATATATTTAAGTTGTAACCTCTTCTACTTTGTCTCTTTGGTCCGATTGTTTTGTCCATTTTGCACGTATTTTTTATTGATCTTCCGAAAACTAACAAATAAATTAATAGCACTGAATTATGTACTTCTTATCGAGACCAAACAAACAAATGTCAAATTTTTTCGATCATTTCGTTAAGTTTGACTGTTTGAGTTCATTGACTTAGTTGAAAAGAAGGCGAAGCAACTGCACTCTCCAATGATGCCACTTTCGTCTCAGCCCGATATAAAGTTTTCGAGCTACAGTCAGTTTAACAACTAATTTCAAAATAAAATTAAGAACCCGATTTTTAAAAAAATCGTAAGGTGACTATATCTTATGCAGAGCACATGTCCTTTCCATTAGTGCCACTTTCGTCACAGACCGAAGTTTAGTTTCCGAGCTACACTTTCGTCTCTGTCCGATGTATAGTTTGTGAACTACACTGGCGTGTTCTAGTGGGATGTGGGATCCAAATTAATTTGCATTAAAAAGAAAAATTGAAATTTTACGCCATCTATTGGGTAAAACGCATAAAACGAAATATGATCCAACTCGTTTTTGTTCATAAGAGTTAAATCTAACCGGATCATAGACCTTTCGTTAAGTTTGACTGTTTGAGTTCATTGACTGAGTTGAAAAGAGGTTCATGACCTCTGGTTTCAAAATAGAGCACTTAGTAAACTAGAATAGTAGTGCATACATAAACCCAATGCAAACCAATGCTTACAAAGCTACCAATACGAACCAATCAGTTCGTACAAAACAAAAACAATACAAGCTTAAGCAACGAAACAAAAACAACGAAAGCAGCAGGCACATTATAAGCAGCTGGTGATCGACTTTCTTATAGAAAAACATGAATTTTTCTTCTTATATTTTATTATTTTGTGACTTTAATATAATAGTGACCAAATCCAAAATTAGATATTCATTCAGCGCTGAATATATCTGATATTTAAGTATATGTATTATCTTTGAACGATAAGTATAAAAAGCTGTAGGTATACCCTAAAATATTAGCCAAATAAGTTGCATGACCTTCAAAAAATCTGTTAAAATGACCCCATATAAACCGCGCTGTAAGACTTAGTTCTTCGTCAAAAAAAGAACATGGGTAGCTTTTGAAAACATACGTCACAATTTCTTGGAAATATAAAGACTGCAAATTACAAAGAAATTGCTACAAGAACTTCTTTCTTCACATCAAGAACTTGGATGCAATATGTTACTAAAAATTCACTTCATACATTCGCATCTAAATTATTTAATATAAAATCTTAGTACCGTCTTAGTACCAAGCATGGTGAGAGGTTCCACGAAAGTATTGCGCACATGGAAAAAAGATCACATCAGATAAAAAAAGAGATAACGATATACCAAATAGTTATTTTTTATGTAATATTAGTATTTTAATTCCTTTTACATTTTAATTTATTTATGTCATAGAAGTCCTGTCATGTGTAAGGTTTTTGTACTTTTTATACCCTAAGCCTGAAAGGTCAGGCCAAAAAATTAAAAAAAGCAAAATTGAAAACTGCATAAATAAGCTCATAATTAACCTACAACAATAAAATTTGGTCTGTATGTGTTCTGTATCAACACAAAGATGTTTCCGAAAAATGTCATCCGCCCACGAACACGCCTACCTCCCATGCAACGCAAAAATTGAAAACTCAATAAATAAGCTTGTGTTTAACCTAGAGAGATAAAATTTGGTTCGTATGTTTTGCATAAGAAAACCATGATGTTTGTGAGAAATGGGTGTCATCAACCCATGAACACCTCCCGATGTGTTAAAAAATTGTGCGACCCAAAATAGCGAAAACACGCATTTTTTTCAATAATATTATTGTATTTTTAAAAAGTAGGTTAAGGGTATTTCATAGTCGGGCTAGACCGATTTTAGACTTTCTTTACTTGTTTCATAATAAATACGTTTTTAATATGATAATATCAGTGCTTTATTTAAATCAAAAAATCTTGCAAAATTTCTTTGCAAAAAAAATTGCAAAATTCACTTGTAACTAAACCCTTTAGTTTTAATTTAAGTTTTAAACATTATATCGAATGAAATTTATTTGCCTCTACTTGAAAGTTTGGGAAACTTATCGCAACTATTTTGAACTATGCTGCAAGTTGGAAACTTCAGATTAACATATGATATTGGGGATATAGCCTCCAAACAATAACACCTCTATGGCTAGGTGATAAGTTCAAAATCGTTTCTTCTTTCGCAAATTATAAAAGTAGTAGTTATAATCATTTGGTCCGTCCAAATTGACCTTCTTTTCGTCGGAGAAAACTACACTGAGGGAAATATGTGTTAAAATTAAATGAAATTGTGTTCATATCTAACGAATTTGTTTTTGAAATAGAGCTTGAAACAAATTCATTAAAATTAAACACAACTGTTTTTTAAGTTACATTCAAAACAAGAGTTTTTGTTTTAAAACAATGTTTTTGTTATGAAAAACAAATGTGAAACAAAAATTTTAAAATTCAAAACAAAGATTTCAACGCATATTTTTTCGGTGGCATTCTTTTAGCTTTTTCGAATTCTTAGCATCAGAATCACAACCAGCTACCTCCGGGACGCTCCGAATGCCAACTGTTAGCTCCATTCGATGAAGTTTCCATTGAAATAATTTAATAAATAATTAATTAGTTTTTATTTTATTATACATATGTTCGACATTTGTCAAACCAATTCAAAAAATTCAAAAATTTTCATTGTTTTCAAATTTTTGTTTATTTTTTCAAAGAATAATGAAAGAAAATTAAAAAAAAGAGAGAAGTTTATAAGCTGTTCAAAATTAAACACACTTGTTTTAAATTTTGTTTTGTAGAAACGCAAAGGCGTTAAATTTCTATTTTAAAATTTTTTGTTTAATTTTAAAGTATGTTTTTTTTCTCAGTCTACCTACAGTGTTAAGTGGTGTTTTTATACCCTAAACCTGCAAACGTTTGTAACGCATAGAACGAAGCGAGTCCGGTATAGAAAAGTATATATATTCTTGATCAACGTCACCACGTGAGTCGATCTATCTATGTCCGTCCGTCCATCCGTCCGTCCGTCCGTCCGTCCGTCTGTCCGTCTGTGTGTTTTCCGTATACACAGGATAAGAAGAAGGAGTTGAGATAAATGGATGAAACTTGGTACACATGGTCACATGTATTCAAGGATCTGCACTATTGAATTTTTTTTTTAAATCCGCTCAAGGACACGCCTACTTCCCACACAACGCGAAAATTGAAAACTGCATAGCTCAGTTCATAATTAGCCTACAACAATAAAATTTGATATGTATTTGTTTCATACCAACACAAATATGTCTTCGGAAAATGGTCATCCGATCACGGACACGCCTACCTCCCATACAACCCAAAAATTGAAGACATAAATAAGCCTGTGTTTAACCTACAGAGCTAAAATTTGGCACGTATGTTTTTTATGACAAGACAAAGATGGTTTTGAAAAATGGACTTCATCCGCCCACGGACACGCCAATTTACAATATTTTTTTTTTTTTTTTGAAAAGTCGGTTTAGGGTATTTCATAGTCGGCCTAGACCGACTTTAGACTTTCTTTACTTGTTTTTTTTTTAAAATTATGTCTTGTTAGGTGCAGATCACTATTAAGTATCCGTCGCACGGTTGAAAAACTGGCGTTTGCCGCAGCTTAATGCCTGGTTTTTGTCCCCGATAGGCAAGAGTTGGAGGCTTACCGAATAATTGCTCTCTTATCAGAAGTTCAAAATAATTACACCTTTTCATGATTTTTCCATATTCCGTATTATTTCTTAAAAAATTGCATACTACGTTGTGACTTCTTCCGATTTTGCTTTCGATTTCATGAGTAGTTAGGACTTGTTTCTTTTATTAATTTTTTATTAGTATTAATTTTAATGAAATTGTGACAAAAATTTAAGATATTTACTGTGAACCTTTTCTAACGACGCGTGGTGTCCGTATATGGTTATTTTTTTTGGTGTTGCACTGTGTTATTAATATTTTCAATATCCAAATTTTTACTTTTCCACTTATATTATGTAATATGTCTTCTATTTGTATGAATATATAATTGATTTTTAAAAATATATGAATAGGTTTAACCTAACCTTGTTTTTTCGAAAATTAACAAAACTTTTTTTTAGCTTTGAACCAAGGATGTCAGGTGTCATTCAGTAAAGTCTGTCTTGGTTCAGAAATGGGGAGATAGATAAGTAGGAGAGAAAGTATAATCAAGAGAAACAAATGTAAAATGTTGTATGTGTGGCGGACGCTAAATCAACATGCGAATTTCAACAACCTGAATCAACACCTTTTGTACTATAAAAGTAAGCAAGCAAGTATATAAGCAAATTCGCTTATGACCGATTCCATCAGAATTCATACAAACAAACGATACGCGCATCCGCAATAGAATAAAGTTCAAATTTTATTTACCCTAAAAGACACACTCAAGCATACTATGAGAACAGACACCCATGTCACAAATTTGCACCCACTGAAAATATTTCACTTTTTTTTAAGTTTTTCAAAAATAATTAATTTTGTTTAAATTTTTGTCGTAAGTAAAATAACCAACAATTATTTTTAGGTACAGCTGTGATATTTTATGCAAAATAATAGGCAAAAAATGTCTATTATTAAAAATGTGTTTTCTACTTGAAGATCCAAAACTGGCTGTTTTTGCAACAATGACATATCGCTGTAGAAATCATCGTAAGAATGCCGGTATGCAAAAAGTTGGAAGTTGGTACGTGTTTACATGTGTGTATCTTTTAGGGTTAAAATTGAGCAAAATAATGAAAAAATTCAATTTTTTTCGCTGTTATTAAATTAATAAATTATAATTTATCTATACTATTATATAAAATTGAAGTGGAAATATTAAGTGCACCAATGACTCCAAAACTACTGGACCGATTTTTATGAAAAAAATTTTAAAACATCATATTTGTGCTACAGAATGCCATAGGTGGGGTTTATTTAAGAAAATTTAACAATAAATATATTTAATTAAGTTGTTAAGTTTTTTAGGAAATTACCACCGATGCTAAGCATTGCTTGGTCGCTTGCTTTTCACGCGTCTGTGTTACGAGAGTTTAAACTACATGTTGCTATCAACCCTTCTCTTTAAAGTTTATTGATCTCGCTCTCCAACTGATTCGAAGAGTAACCAAAAGCAGTTGGCGCTCTTTGACGTGATGGGAATACAAGTTAAATAAACCTTGCTGTGCTGTTATTGCTGTAGAATGATGAGCTGCAAACCAATGTGTGCATATTTGTTTCGCCGCATGCAATTTCTTTACACATATTATTATTGTAGTTTTCCAATTTTTTAATATTTCAAAATGCGGCATTCACAAGTGTGATAGCATATTTTGTATAGATTAAAGATAAATTAAAAGTTTGAAAAATGAAGTGTTCGTATTTCCCTTAACTACAAATAAATGCCTCGACGTAAAACAAGTTTGACAAGTTTAACAGAAAATGTAAGAGCGATGCTCCGCGCTAGGAGAGCAAGAGCAGCGACTCAAAGAGAAAATTGTTGGTAAATTTAGCATGCAATTATTTGCTTTCACGACTGCAATCGGAGTGAGGCAGTGGCGTAGCTAGGGTTGCTGGCACCCGGGCCGGAAACTAAATTGTGCACCCTTTAAGAAGGTTATACTTAACCTCATAAAAGCAATGCTTAAAAAGTACTACGAAATTAATATAATTTTTTTAAATAATAATTTGCTGTTATGATTATTTTGTTTAAGTGCAAATGAGTAAACAGATATATTCAAATTCATTGTATTATTTATAAAAGTAGGTAACAATATACAAAATTAATCTCATCGATATTAATATATATGATATCATTTGAAAATTAATTTGGTAACTTATACAAAACTGAAAAATTTTCCGCAATCAAGGAATTTTTCAAAAATGTTTTGTTTACGCAAAATTTTGACTAGCAATAGTGAGTAAATCCCCAAAGATCTATTTTGAATAATTTTGCATAATTGAGGAAAAAATAGGACCGGGAAGTAAAACGTTAACAAATTTTCCCTCAGTGACCCTGAATAACTATCAATTTAAATGTTTTTTCGAAATCAATCCACGTCTTCTATATAAAAATTAAGTGAAAATTAGAAAAAATATTAAAATTAAATTAAAAAACTTTTTTCTAATTTTTATAAATTTCTTTATAGTACTCTTTATACATTTTAGCTTCGACTTTAATAGACAAGACTGAGGTCTGTAACATTTGACTGCCTTATTCTCGACCATAAATATCACAATATCACAGTGATAACAAATTGATATCAGAAATTTGTTTCATAGTCATTATCTACATAATTCCCAAAGCGAACTTGCTCTGGGAGAACAAGGTCAAGAGTCATGAAAATTAGAATAATTTTTAGAATAGTTTTTTCTTAAAAACTGTATTTTTGACAGTTTTTGTTAGTTGATTTGAACAGAATAATATGTAAATAATATGTATTTTAGTAAATTAAAGGAATAAGGAAACCATCTTAGAGTTTTAAATAGACATTTTCAAAATAAATTGAAAATACATCAGAACGCCATAAAATTGTTATAAAACGCCATTTATTTAATTTAAATACAAAATGTAATGAATTTTAATCAATTTCATTTTTTTTTTTTTAGAAATTTTGAAGTAAGTTATATATTGAGCTTTTAAATTGTTTTATGTAACAGGACACCGAAAAACATATTACTATTAAAAATTGTGTTCTAGCAGGTTATGAGCTGCAAATAAGGTTTGTTTGTCGATGTATAGTCTTAGAACTTAGTAATCACAAAATTATTAAGTATATTTTTATTCCTGACATTAATGACACGAGCACGTTTTTCTTAAAAGCTCTGGAGAACATCCCAGCAAAATCTTCGCTTACATATAATCGAAAAAGTAATCCAGAAAATTTCATTCATCGCTTACCCTCTCGCTTACTAAACCCATTATTTTTATATAGCCAGTCATTAGAGGTAATCGAAAGCCTGTCACTTGAAAAGATTAAGCGCTTAAAACGGTTGGTTTATAATTGATTTCACGAAATTAATACTTGAATAACAACTTTCAAGTTGATGTGAATGCATTGCCGTGAATTTATTACGGATTAAATTTAAGTTCTTGCATTAGCATTTATGTAATGCATTTTAGAATCGATTAAAAAACAAGACCTAACAAAAAATTTTGCTGGGATATTGGATGAAATGTCTACTAAACTAGCATGTTTGAACACTTTTTAAGATGAATATTTGAAATACAAAAGCTTTTTTAAAAAACTTTATGGAATATAAAGTGAGGAATATATACATACATAGGAATATACTTTAATTCATCACTTTAATGATGAATAAAAGACAAATAAAAAATAAAACCATTAAAAAATTATCTTCGACTTGCCCGAAGTCTTATATTTTTTTTCCAATTTTTCATGTTTCAAACTCAGAGTACGTTTTATTTAACACAAGAAAACAAGACTTATGTATGATCTTTCAATTGAACACATTAATTTTTGTATAAATTATGAAGGTTTTGAACTTCCAATATAACGAACCCTTATTTAATGTTGTTGACTCTATATTGCGAACATTTAAAATTGTAGGTATTCTATTTAACAACATTTGCTTCTCTGAGCTCGCTTCGTTTGTTTTTGAATTTGTAATAACATTAATATGTATTTACTTATCTTATTCTCAAATAGTCCCTTCGGGCTAATATACATATTGAAGGGTTTCCTTTTTAAAAAAACATTATAGGAATGTATTGACATAATCTTGGATTTTTCATTTGGAGTGTGAACAGATTTTAATCAGCAGCTTTCTAAACATTTAATAATACCTAAAACAAGTTCAAAAATTCAACTTTATTGGAGTGCATAATTAAAACAAAAAATGTAAGGATATTTGTTTCAAGTTGACAAATTTCTTAGCTTTGTTATATGATAAAAAACTCGAAAAAAGTATTCCGATTTAATGAACTTTTCGATTTACCGAACGACCCTGGACATTATATCTTTCGTTAAACTGGAGCACCACTGTACGACAAATCTCAAATCATGAAAATTATTTCATTATGGACTTTAAAGAGATTTGCAATAAAGAGACGGCTGTAATCGTGTGGACAAACGAATGAACAGATAGACAGACGGACATGGCTTAATCGACTCATGGTGGTGAAAAAAATTTTGTGACAAAATTATTGTGCCCGTTACGCTTTGCGGGTGGAGTATAATAAATATTTAATAAAAAACTTTGAAAAACGTAGAAGTAGATTATGGTAAACCGTCGGTACAGCAGAAAAGCAGATTTTTCTTATTTCTGATAATGCCAATGAATCAAAAAACGTTGTTAATACTGAAGTATTCAATAACTTAAATTAAAATATCTTCACTTTATTATCATTATACTATTTAATATAATTTGCTTTCAAATACAAATAATATGCAAATATTTTAACTTTTCTTATTATTAAAATTTTTCATATATACAAAGGTATTATTGATAAAGAGAAAATGTCCGTGGCGTAGCCTCGGACGACTGTGGCCTGCTAGTAATTTTATAATTTATTACAGAAAAATTTCTTTCGCTCTTACCCAATAAACCAATCGAATTTGCCTCGAATATAAAAATTTATTTATTTTACGAGATTGCGGACTCGTTTCGAATTCGAATCGAATACGAGATATCTTATCCGAGTTCTCGGTTTCAACACTAATTCGAAACTAAACCGAGTCCGCTATGTGGTTTATTGGGTAGTTATAAAGTTTTTTTCTTCTGTCTAAGTTTTTATTTCCTTAAAAAATTATAATTAAACAAGTCAAGAAAATCAAAAGTCAGTTCTAGCCTGATTATGAAACAACCTGAGTCTACTTTTTAATACATAATAATAGTATGGGAAGTAGACGAGTCCGTGGACATACAAAGTTTGAAATTTATTTATTTATCTATTTATAGTATTTCTTTTGATTTTTTTTATTTACATAGCTATGTATGTATATGGCTATGGCGAAGTTTTTTCGAAAATTGTCAAGATTTTTGGACAAAATCGGCCAACAACTCAAAAACTATAGATCCGATTTTTCTGTCCGTAGTTCATTTCATGCATCGACAAGTGTAAAACAACATACTTAAGTTTCAGTACGATCGGTAGAGTAGTTTTTGTTTTATCACGCCCGTCAAGATGCTTTTAATGATTTTTTAAAAAAACTCCTGTAGCAATATATGTGAATAAAATAATAAAAACAAATTTGTTTTGCGTAATTTTTTTACAAAAAAATATATACTTCATTTTTCAAAATGATATCTTGTTTTCTATTCAACTTATACGCATTTTAAAACATTAAAATAAAAATAATATTTGAAGGTGTCACGTCCCCTTAAGTAACACCTAGAAATAGGCGAGTCCGGTATAGAAAAGTATATATATTCTTAATAAGCGTCATGTCAGGAGTCGGTTAAGGCTTGTTTGAGTGTCTGTCTATCAGCCCATCCGTCTGTGTGTTGTCCGTAAACACAGGATATGAAGAAAGTGTTAAGTTAATTCCTTGAAACTTGATAAAAAAATTCACATGAATGCAAAAATCTGCATTTATGAATATTTTTGGAATCTATTGCAGGTTCTCGCTTACCTGCCATACAACCCTAAAATTTAAAACTTTAGAAAGCGAATATTTATTAAGCTATAAGTATAAAATTTGGTATGAGACCATTTTATATTGAAATTAAGTTGTTTCAAGAAAACAAGAGCCGTCTGCCCACAAACACGCCTTCCCACCAGCCAACATACCATACAACATAGTGAAAACTCTTCAAAGCGATTTACACTTGAGCTACATAAATACAATTTTGTATGTGTGTATGTTACATCACATTTAAGTTATGCAATATGAGCTTCATCCGCCCAATGGACACAACCACCTCCAAAATAACCTGTAAAAACTCTGTAAAAAGATAATATATTTGACCTACGGGCATAAATATTGGTATGTTGCACACTAAAATTAAGAGCTCAAAATTAATTACTGAGCTATTTTTAAAATATTTATAAAAAAAATCCAAAAAGTGGCTCAAACCATGTTTGTTTTTTCATACACATCGCTATGCATTTTAAATGATCCAAAAAAAATCATGAAAATTGCTTGTCAAAACCACTGCTAGTTAAAGACTGCAACGTAGAAAAATAATGTATAAGTTAAACAACAGCACAATAAATATCAACAACAGCAACATTAAGAAAAATAACAACAACAACATCCCTGATGTGCGCTAAACTAACACTAAATAAATTGTTTACACAGCAAATTGATCCCCTGTGCGCCTTAGAAGAATGAGACAAAACGATAGAGAGATGAAAGAGACAGCAACAAAATAGATGACTTTGAATTAAGTTAAGCCAGTGAGCGACTATAGCACCAAAAACCAATTTCGATGTCCTCATATGGACCAACCTTCGAGTTGCGAATTCGAGAGCATTTTCACAAGAAAGCCTTGAAAAGCATAGCTTTTTCATTTTCATTCTTTAGCCTTCCTTAGTTTTGGTTGTTTTTTTTTTTTTTCATCTTGCTGTCTTACCTATTCTGATAACGTAACAAACGTTACGCTAACTAAGACACAGAGTATGGCGTAAATAGTGGGAAAACATGCTACAAAGAGCGGCAAAGAAAATCAAGAGAAAACAAAAATTGCGGCTTGTTGCGCTAACGAACTAAAGAAAGGCAAGAAAAGGCAAGCATCGATTTATGCGGCTGATCATCGGCATCGCAAAACATATCGTAAACCACATCCTTGACCTAATTGTATTTATTACAACTGATGCCGTGTATACAAGACGTAACTGTATGTGGGATGTTGGTTGTGTGCGTGTTTATAAGTCTGGAGCATGTAAAAAACATTCTCGCTGCATTTCTAGTACAAATTAGTGTGACCAGTGTTGAGAAATATTGCAAAATATTTTATTACATATAACGCAAAAGTTATTACATATAAACTTGGCAATTAAAGTCATATAAAAGCTGCTTTCAAATTAATAAACTGATAACAAATCATTTTAAAAAAGCTTAAAAACAAAAAATTTTTCATGATTTTGCTCTGTTTATGCCATGCTGTAATTATGTATATCTCGCATATTTTTCTCAATAAAAGCTTTTAATAAAGTTCAAATACGTTATGCCAACACTTTTACCAGCAAAATCTATAACTATTCCTGGTTATGTTCATGTATGTTATTATTATTTAGGCAAATCTATGGGGTCTTAAATAATAGACGCACAGCACAGTGGGCACAAATGAATTATTGCAAATAATTAATTCGAGGAAATTAAGCTAAGGCGCACTAATGTTTTGCCATTTCTATGCAATTAATTGTTATTCATACGCAGTGAAGGCCATAAAAATGGCTAACTTGTGTTCTCTGAACGTATGCATGAGTGTATATAAGCATATGTGTGTGTGTGTACATAAATTTGTATTACTATGTAAACAAGTTGAAGCTGTATGACAGATATTGATAGTATTGCAAAATGAATTTAAAATTTTATCAATATTAAAATAAGACTAACACGTGATTCCTTGTTTAAAGAAAAACTCGCTTAGAAATAAGCGAATCCGGTACAAAAAAGTATATATATTTTTGATAAGAGTCACCTCGTTAGTCGATTTGACTCAGTTCGTTTGTGGGTACGTCCTTCCGTCCGTGTGTTGTCCGTACACAGGATAAGAAGAATAAGTTCATATAATTGAGTTAAACTTAATACAAAGGCTTAAATAAATCTAAGAATCAACACTATTGAATATTTTTGGAAATAAATAAAAAAAAAGGCAAAACAACATTTTATAATTAAATTTTTAATAATATAATATTTTAATACAAACAACTAAATAACGGTAAGCTTTTTATACATCGTGTTTTTTTAGAGCCACAGTTTCTTATGTAATGAGTCAGAGTCAGAGTCAGAGTCAGAGTCAGAGTCAGAGTCAGAGTCAGAGTCAGAGTCAGAGTCAGAGTCAGAGTCAGAGTCAGAGTCAGAGTCAGAGTCAGAGTCAGAGTCAGAGTCAGAGTCAGAGTCAGAGTCAGAGTCAGAGTCAGAGTCAGAGTCAGAGTCAGAGTCAGAGTCAGAGTCAGAGTCAGAGTCAGAGTCAGAGTCAGAGTCAGAGTCAGAGTCAGAGTCAGAGTCAGAGTCAGAGTCAGAGTCAGAGTCAGAGTCAGAGTCAGAGTCAGAGTCAGAGTCAGAGTCAGAGTCAGAGTCAGAGTCAGATTCAGATTCAGAGTCAGAGTCAGAGTCAGAGTCAGAGTCAGAGTCAGAGTCAGAGTCAGAGTCAGAGTCAGAGTCAGAGTCAGAGTCAGAGTCAGAGTCAGAGTCAGAGTCAGAGTCAGAGTCAGAGTCAGAGTCAGAGTCAGAGTCAGAGTCAGAGTCAGAGTCAGAGTCAGAGTCAGAGTCAGAGTCAGAGTCAGAGTCAGAGTCAGAGTCAGAGTCAGAGTCAGAGTCAGAGTCAGAGTCAGAGTCAGAGTCAGAGTCAGAGTCAGAGTCAGAGTCAGAGTCAGAGTCAGAGTCAGAGTCAGAGTCAGAGTCAGAGTCAGAGTCAGAGTCAGAGTCAGAGTCAGAGTCAGAGTCAGAGTCAGAGTCAGAGTCAGAGTCAGAGTCAGAGTCAGAGTCAGAGTCAGAGTCAGAGTCAGAGTCAGAGTCAGAGTCAGAGTCAGAGTCAGAGTCAGAGTCAGAGTCAGAGTCAGAGTCAGAGTCAGAGTCAGAGTCAGAGTCAGAGTCAGAGTCAGAGTCAGAGTCAGAGTCAGAGTCAGAGTCAGAGTCAGAGTCAGAGTCAGAGTCAGAGTCAGAGTCAGAGTCAGAGTCAGAGTCGGAGTCAGAGTCAGAGTCAGAGTCAGAGTCAGAGTCAGAGTCAGAGTCAGAGTCAGAGTCAGAGCCAGAGTCAGAGTCAGAGTCAGAGTCAGAGTCAGAGTCAGAGTCAGAGTCAGAGTCAGAGTCAGAGTCAGAGTCAGAGTCAGAGTCAGAGTCAAAATCAGAGTCAGAGTCAGAGTCAAAGTCAGAGTCAGAGTCAGAGTCAGAGTCAGAGTCAGAGTCAGAGTCAGAGTCAGAGTCAGAGTCAGAGTCAGAGTCAGAGTCAGAGTCAGAGTCAGAGTCAGAGTCAGAGTCAGAGTCAGAGTCAGAGTCACAGTCTGGATGAATGGTAAGTAAAGGGTGTTTTTTTAGAGGCACAGAACTTTGAGTTGGTAACAGTGTTTTAACTGTTGGCCATTTTGTCAACTGTCAAGTGATTTGTGTTTACTTTGGTTTGGCATTTCAATATAAATAACCTGACGCCTGAACTTGCAAATTGTGCAAATTTATGTTGAAAATAAAATCTGTTCCCTCGGTTCCGTGCGATATTTTAGGCTTATAAAAACTGCCGTATTTGTAGTGAAGATAATCCTCAAGTGTATCTTGAGACACCGTTACATCCAGAAAAATTGACTGTTTGGTGTGCTTTATGGTATGGTGGAATCATTGGTTCGTACTTTTTTAAAAACTATCCTGGCCAGAACTTTATAGCCAATGGTGACCGCTTAAGAGACATGATAACTGACCTTTTAGTACCTCAATTGCACAACCATAATGTGCAGAAGCTGTGGTTTCAACAAGACGACGCAACATGTCACACAGGTCATGCTACAATTGATTTTCTGAAGGCAACGTTTGGTAACCTCATAGTTTCACGATTCGGACCCGTGAATTGACCTCCAAGAATCACACGATCTACTCCGCTAGCATATTTTCTTTGGAGACATGTGAAGTTGCTAGTATACACCGATAAGCCTGAAACGATCGACCACTTGGAGGACAACATTCGCCACGTTATTGCCGATATATGGCCACAAATAATGGAAAAGTGATTGAAAATTGGACCTCTAGTTCAAGTCATATGCCACAAGTTTTATTTGAATAAAAATGCCAAAAGATTATCTTTTGAAAAATTAAATTATATGTCAATGTTCGTCATTACTTTATTCCATTTCAAAGTTCTATACCTCTAAAAAAAATACGCTTTACATTTCTTCAATTTAACTGATAAGACTTCAATGCAAAAAAGACATTAATGCACTGGTATAAATATTGGTGGCATTGAATATTGGTTTTACGTTTTAGAACATTCCATTTGGGACATTTTTTTAGCTCTTTTGTCTTCGGTTGAAATACGCGCTAAATAACTAACGACAATATTAAAAAATTAATTTTTAATACTTTTGGTAAGAGCTTTACAGTGATTGTTATCACATTTTCACAATTTAACACACTTCTACTTAGAAATAATTAGAAAAATGTAAAAAACATTGAAATTCGGCTAAGATATTGACATTTGAAGTAAAAATTTTGAATTCAAAATACCTTTTTTTTATAAATTTGATGATTGATGAATGCGTAAAACTTAATTTATTGAGCAAATTTTATGACTAAGAAAAACTCAAATTCAACCAACTCAAAACCTCTATCTCCAATTTTATATTGATTAAAAAGCGAACTTTTATACAAACATTTTATTTCTCCCTTAAAAGGTTGGGAACCATATGATATGGCTTTTATAATCTCAAAATTATTATTAAATAATTTAGCGATTAGTTTTTAATTACCATTAGCAATTCATAAAAACTCTTCACAAGCTAAAACTGTGAAGTTTCAGACACACACAGATATGCAAAAGTAAGGCCTCAGCTTCTTTTGTCGTTTCTTGTGAAGCACCAAAGAAGCATTCCATTTTCTTCATGCTCTACGAAGCGCTTAAAATAACTGACGGCCGGCAATGATACAAAGTTAGAGTTATGTGAGCTTATGTGCATGTGTGTGTTTAAATGCAGAACAAATAAATGTGAATGGGTTAGTGAGCGGCTTACCGCGTAACACACTTAAACAACCAACCAGCCAAAGGACGAACTGGGCAACATGAAACAACATAACAACCTTCAGAACAGGTAATAAAAAACTACTCAATGGCAAACAATAATAGAAAAGAAGAGAGGCAAAAAAACACACACACATACAGTAACAAGCAGCAAGTAGTGCGGAATTAACTAGAACAAGTACTAGGTATAAGAATAGCAGAAACAAAAACACATAAACAACAGCAACACAAACAACTGCAACAACCTTGCCGCCACCCACTAGGAACTCCTGCTTCGTTGCAATGCCAGCACATATATCGTAAATTTAGCTCATCGTATTGCTAGCATCCTAATAAGATGCTTTGCAACCAATTTATATCCTTGCCACTGAATGGATTTTCATATGTTGCAGCATGGCATGTGTGTGTGTGGATGTGTGTATTTTGAGTATGTTGGGTGCGTGTGCTGCAGCTAGAGCTGTTTGTGCTGTGTGGTACGTGTGCTTTTTGTACCATTGGTGTTATTTTTAGCTCCATCTAGTTATGCGTTGCGTGCTCATATCTAGTGACTGCGCACAGTCAACGCAAGCATTGCAGCTAGCTAAGCTCAGAAGGACAAACGCAGCAACATTGCAGACAAAAAAAAAACCAACAAAAAACAAACAACAAAACATTGTCTAAGCGATAATTTGAGTAAATTGCCATGTTTGGCATTTTCGAGGCGTTTTCGGCAAGGACATTTATATAGCGTTTAATGAAAAGCCATTTAAAAGTGCAAGGATATGCATCAAGTGAGCCATAAATTAGGTTCGTGCATGTTTGAAGCTACATATGTTGGCCATTGGGAAAGCAAAAAAAAAAAAAAATTGTTAAACCAAAATCCGAGTGAGACATACAGTGAGCTCAATAAATGTAGCACAACTTTTTTTAAACTCCTTCCTACATTTGAGTTTATTTTTTGAATCGTTCGTTGAAGCAGACAGCGGCTCTGGTTGCAAACATGTCACATAACATAGCGCATATTTCAACAGGACAGCAAAATTTACTGCAAAGTTCTGTGCTCATTGCCTGCGCCCATCATCATGTTTGCTGCACAAGATTTGGAGCAACATGCGAACTTTGGCATGGAAAATATTTGTTACAACTCAACATGACAGCTAGTCATTTGCCAATGCTGCTTCATGCTAGGAATGTATTTTGGTTAAATGTTGTTTTTTTTTTTGTGCTTTTGACTCAAGTTGCACAAATACATGCTTGTGACTGCATATGTATAAGGAATGGATTTATTTTACTTTTTTTTTTTCTTTTCAGCTTTTATCTAGCGCTGCTTTCACAAAAATTGCATCTTCTGCTGCATGCAGAGCATTTCATCTTCTTCAACGGCTGCTGCTGCTACACTTTATTCTTCTTCTTCTGCTTCTGCTTCGTCTTTTGCCTTTACAGCGTTTTGCCAATTTCTGTTGCTGCACACAACTAACTCAATTTCATTCTACAAGCAAATACAATCTCAAGTAAATGTTAAGTGAAATGCTGTGCAGTAAGAAAAACAACTACACTACAACAACAACATCATCAGCAACAACATTAACCATTCCACATAAAAAAGAAATTGCATTTTACTGCAGTTCTTTAATATGAAATGTATGTTTGCATGTGTGTGTGTGTCTTATGCTTAAGAGCATATTGGGCGTGGCACCTATGTAACAATTTTCATATAAATATATATATTTGTATGTATATTTGTGCATGTTCGCAAAATATTTTGCAATGAAAATTTCATGTTGAGTGATTTTTGGCAAAAGCTTTTCTGATATTTTTCTTTAAGCTCAAAACTCACAAGCTTTGACTTACCGTTCTGTTTTTCGATTTTTGCATATTAAAGACGTTTATAAAAGACGAACAATTTCATTCGAATTTTTATTTGCTAACTGAAATCAAGTCAGAGGAATGCTTAATTTTTATTATGAAAATTAAGTGAATTTTAAAAAATTACATTTAAAAGCTGCGTACTTATAAATAACCAAACAAATTTTGAAATTTACGAACAAATCTTGTTTATCTGGATTTGCTGTAGTCCCATATCAGCCATTGCATTTTAAAAAATCAATAAATTCTTTTTAATTTCATTTACTTTTTTTATTTTTAAGCTAAAAATTTGGTAGCCAACAGCATGTGGGTTTTTTTAAAAACAATACAGTTCAGCTACTGCAGCTTTTTTGTCTTTTCTCAGCATTAACCCATTTGAAGTTACATAGCATCAAAAATCACCATAGCGCTAAAATCTTAATAAATCGATCCAATATACTTGAAAATATCCTCACAAGTAAATGATTTTGATTTCAAACAAACCTTTAGTACAGAATTCATTTAATCAAAATACTTTTGATTTGAAATAAAATAATCTGAACATAATGACTTTTTAAAAGGATTTGCAAATAGACCTAAAAAATAATACAGGATCGTCAGAAAATCCATCAAGAAGTTAGAATGAGGAAGAAAATCTATCCGATTTCTGCTTAGTATTTATGAATCTCTATAATTTTTTTGGATCAGACAATATCGAGTCCGGGTTTGACCGAAATTTATTTTTTTAATATTTTTTTTTAACAAATATAAATGTCAATGTTAATAGTAATAAAAAACAATTTTATGGTTCATATCTGGGCTAAAATTATTTAAAAAATACAAAAACCTAAGTGCTATTGTTCGAATTTTCTGACAGTTTTTGAGATGAGCAGTTCTTTAATATATTTTGCTTCAGTTAACTTATCATTTCCAATATCTCAATGGAAGGGTGTTGGCAACACAAACAAGCTCGGCTAAACTCGAAATCAAGAAATTGTGATTCAATTTCAATAAGAAGGTGGGTGCACGTTTGTAGCAAAATGACATCATTTTAGAATTTAAGTGCAAGTAACCAGGAATCATGCGATCATAAGTCATATACCATGAATTGTGCTTTAAAGCATAGAATCATGGCTAATTTTTGTAAGGGTTGTGTGATAAATGCTTTATTCTTGCGCTCAATTCTCTCCGTGTAACAACTTAATATATTTACCATTCAGTAGAACGAACTATATGTTAACTTTGCCAAAATTTCCAAAAAAAAATTTCACATTTAAGAAAATCCAAAATGAGACTCAAAATTGTTTTCTTCTGTAAAGCTCTTAATTTTTGTTGTGACGATAAATAAGAAAACGAGAAACATAACCAAAGATATAAGTTCTGACGGTCTTCAATACTACCAGGTTTTATATTTTAAATACCTGTATCAATATTTCAGTATCAGTGTCTGATGACTCCGAGTCTTGTTTTCCTGCCGGACATGTTACCGTGACCTTTTAACACTAGAGCTTCTTATATATACTAAACTTTATTAAATTATTAATTTTTTATTTAGTATTTAGTATTTATTGAGTCTTTGGAATAATTCCTTACAGACTAAAACAAAAATTACTTAAAGTAAAGGGAACTTAAGTAACTTAAAGCGAAATAATTAACAGGAAATTAATTACAAAAGTCTTAGCAAAGCATACTTAAAATCAACTTTAGTCATACAAAAATCAATAGACCTATCTTTGTATATATTATTAAGCACTGAAAGAGACCTATTAATGGGCTCATTGATGGCATAGTTAGATCTGTGACATTTAATGTGAAAATAGTCAGATGCGCGTAAAGATCTAGATGGTATATTAAAGGTTATAAACTCAAGAAGCAAAGGACAGTCAATATTACAGTTAATAATATCATATATAAAAATTATACTTTGAACCAACCGCCGCTTTTCAAGGCTTTCAAGACTTATAAGCATGGACCGAGAGGTATAGGAGGGAATAGGCTCAGTAAAAACAATCGATCGTAATGCATATTTAAGAAATTTCTTTTGTATACGCTCCAGACGATTGATGTGAATACCGTAATATGGGTTCCAGATGAGTGATGCATAATCCAAGTTAGATCTTACAAATGAAGTATAGAGTTGCTTTAAGGTATAAGGGTCAAGAAAAGCGGAACTATTTCTTTTAATGAAAGCAAGAAGGGAATAAGCCTTCGGAATTATGCGATTAACATGGCAAACAAAACTGAAACGAGAGTCGAAGCAAACACCAAGATCACGTATTTCATTCACTTTTTTTAAAACCACACCGTTAATGTTGTACGAAAAACTTATGGGTGTATTAATCTTCGAGACAGTCATACTGCAACATTTATTCAGATTCAGTGTAAGACCATTATTTTTAAACCAAGTTAGGCAATTGTTCAATTCAGTTTGAAGAACTTGACAATCTGAATAATGTTTTATTTTGTAATAAATTTTCAAGTCATCGGCGTATAATAAAAAGCAAGCTGAAGGAAAACATTTTGAGATATCATTAATGAATAAAATGAATAATAATGGACCGAGGATACTGCCTTGCGGGACTCCAGATGTTACCAAAAAAGGTTCAGAATTCACATTCTCTATGGAAACACAAGATACCCTGTTAGACAAGTAGGAACTAAGCCACGAGAGAACCGATGAATGAAAACCATACTTAGACAATTTCGAAATTAAGAGATTATGTGGAACTTTGTCAAAAGCTTTCGATATATCTGAATAAATAATGTCAACTTGGCTACCATCTTCAAATGAATTAATGCAATATTTTGTGAAAATACTTAAGTTAGTTGTAGCTGACCTTCCCGTAACAAAACCATGCTGGTAAGGACAGATAGTATTCTTTACAGCGAAGTAAACTTTCTCCTTCACAATTTTTTCAAAAACTTTAGATATATTAGTAAGCTTAGAAATTGCTCTATAATTTTCAATATTGTTCTTATTTCCAGATTTAAAAATAGGAGATATAACAGATATTTTCCATTTATTAATAAATATGCCAGAAGCAAGAGATTTGTTGAAAATTAATAAGAGTGGAAAAGAGATAGCTTTAATACATTTTAACAAAATGTGAGAACTTATTCCATCAAGGTCACTTTTAAAGGAATCATTTAAGCTAAGAATACCATTTTCAATATCCGTTAAGGATAGACAGAGGTTGCCGAAATTCAAGAAAGAGTCAACATTTTCTAGTTGAATATTATTAGAATTCTGTTTACTAAAGTTCGAGACGAAAAATTTTGCAAATAAATTGGCAGTATCAAACAAAGTGTTCGATACCTTATCATTGTAAAACATGGACGAAGGAATGTAAGACGTACCTTTTTTGGTTTGAACATATCTCCAAAAAGATTTCGGATCAGATTTCATACGGCTCTCTAGATTCAAAATATATTGCTTATACAGAAATTTATTTAGAAAATCAAACTCACGCTTATAATGTATAAATTTTTCATTAAATTCTATAAAACCTGTTGATTTAAATTTCAAACAGTATTTATTCCGAAGGTTCTTTAACTTTTTTAAACCCTTTGTATACCATGGAAGTTTATGAGACTTCTTTTTTAGGGGAATATTAATCAGGACGTGATCCAATAAATATTTTAGGAAAACCTCAAAACAATGCTGAGTATCAAGCCCACTAAAGAGCTGATTCCAGTCTATGCCATCAATTAGACCATTTAGTACATCATAATTACAATTATTATAATCATAAAAATATAAATGGGAGCTATTTACTTTCAAGTAAGAATAAAATTCAATTTCAAAACACAAAGCAGAGTGATGTAATGTTGCCTCAGAGATGGGGCAAGCGCATTCAAATAATTTAAATTTTAAAAGTTTACTTACAAAGATTAAATCTAATATCTTAGATAATTTATTTAGAACAAAATTGATCTGGACCAGATCACAACTTAGAAAACTATCTACCAAGTGAATTTCCAGCGATTTGTTGACATTTAAGGGAATTAATACCGAACTATCATCCGGAGCAGGGGTCCAGATTAAACTGCTAAGGTTGAAGTCTCCAACAACACAAAAATAATTATCACAGCTGACAGCAGTAGACAACGAAATAATATTATCCACATGTTTGCAGTAGAGTTCAGAGGAACTATTTGGTGGAACATAAGATGTGCACAAGACAATACTCCCAAGGGGGTGATATATCATAATACAAAGTTGATCCAAAAGTCCATTAAAAGTATCAATATTACATGCAGATGAACATAACTCTCTTCTGATAACTACCAGCACACCACCACCTCTAGAGAAACCAGTTTGTAGAGAGCTCCGATCTTTCCGATATATTTGAAACTTTGATGAATCAGCAATTTCACAATCATAAAAATCATCATTAAGCCATGTTTCAATTAGCACATAAACATCATAATCAGCATCCGATATAAAATTACAAACAGTCAGTAATTTTGTCCGCATCCCAGAAAGATTTTGGTAATAAAATCTTAAGGGACTAGTACTAGCCAATGGGTGGCTCGATTCAGTTACTTTCTTCTCTGAGTAAGCCCTTTCACTCCGAAAAAAGAAGAAGAAATTACAAGTGGATGTAACCCGGTGTTACACAGGGTTGTGCCTCGAGCACAGAAATAGGACGATTTTCAAAACAGCTCTCACTTTTTTAGATTTTTTGAATTATCAAATAAATTTTAAAATTTTTTAATTATTATTTTTTTTTTGGGGCTTTGTCCCCTCGTTTCGTCGAAAGAGATTAGTCAAATTTCCGTTAAACTGTACCTGCCAGTCATGATTAACAAACAAATTACATCTTCAACGTCTCGATCTGACGTCTGGTTTCTGAGGAAAATGGTCACCCACACTCAGAAAAAAACACACACTTTCTCCGGTGAAAAATTTCTCTATTTTTGATAATAGCAATTTTCTCTTTTTCAAATGAAATTATCTTCAATTAAAAGGTTTATGGTAAAAACATGATATGCCACATAAAATATATTTCGAAATAATTTAACGTTAAAGTTTTTAAAAAATGTTTATTTGTATGAAATCATTAAAATTCTTAAAAGAACTATTACGTATACGGCCAATTGGGTGATGGTCACAATATTTTTAGTGGATATTGATAATGCATTAAGAAACGTAATAAACATAAAATATGAACTTTAAAAAAAGTGTGGGTTATCATGTTTATGCAATATGCCCTTCAATTAAAATAAATTTTCACATTTTCGTAGAAATCTTTCTTCACTTCTAGGAAATGGATATATTTCAATGTCTCTTATTATGATAAATATTTTTGTCGCTCAAAAAAATTCTCATTTATAGAGAAAAATTTATTGAAAATGAAAAATTTTTCCGTTATTTTGATAAAAATTAACTATGAGCAATATTTTCTTCATTAAAAACAAATGTTTTCAAAACAATATTTTTATATATTTCTCTTTTTAATAGAAGCTTCTTAGCATTTTTAGAGAATTTGAAGGATAGCATTAAAAGAAAGGCATTCTCTGCCAGAGAAACCCACACTTACAGTTCCATTATAACTCTTATTGACCACCAAAAATTTAATTTTTTGATATTTTTAAAAATGCGTTTTTTGAAACCTCTGTTAAAGACACATTTTTTATTAGATTTACGTGGAATTGTTAACATTTTTTTATGTCAAAATGTTAGTAGAGTAAGAAATTTAACATATAAGAAGATGTGGGTATGCATTCTGTGTAAAATAAAAAGTTTCAAGCAAAAAACATGTTTTTTTTTACCAAAAAAGACCTTCAAGAGAATCAAAATTGCTTCGGCGGGTCTTCGCCGATTTGAAAAAAGAAGAATGTAGAAATCATTTTAATGAGCTCCTCTAACTTTTGAGACCCCGATTGGTTGACATTTTTTACTCCATATAAGAATGATCCGGCCTAATATACATGTTAATGGAGGTCAAAGGATAACTTTACATCGTAGACTAATGAAATATGAGCATTATCTCTTACCTTTTTATAAATAGATTAAGAACGAATACGGACGCGACACATTTTTTCAACGGTAGTAAAATTCAACAATGATGTTCATTATAAATTTCAATAAAAATCATAAAAAGTTACATTCAAGTTGCATAGCAGTAATACTAATCAAAATAAAAAAACAATTAGATTTAAAAGCTGTTAGAGTACTTTAAATTGTAATGTTTTTCTCCATTTTTGGTGGACCTTTTTTGGGAGATGCCCATATATAAAGTTGTATTTTCGATTACATTTTATGCGCTAATGATAATGCTGCCTTATGGTGAAAGCTAAGTTATGTCTTAACTAACGGTGACGGTTGCAATTAGAATCGAAGCATATAACTTTTCTCAATAAAAAAAAAAAAAAATAAAACCATATGTTGGTAAAATGGATTTTTCCAACTGAAATAATTTGATTCCGAATCGCTTAATAATGGCGCCCATGGTTTTTTATTGAAGGCCAATGATGCAGCAGCTTCAACTGTTAAAACTCGAAAGGTAAGGTTGAGCTTTCTTTTTCTTACCCAAAGTTGTTTTTCGTAGCAAAAAAGTGTGATAAATTGAAAAAAGCCGTCCTTTTTCTTCAATCGACCGTTCTGCTAACAGTTCATTCTTTAAATTTTTAAAATTTTCATAAACATGTTTTTGGTTTTCACTGCAAAACTTTTCACCAAAATAAAACTTAGTTTCATGTTTTCACATTGAAAAAAATTACCAGTTTATGTAAATTTTTCACATTCTGGCAAATCTGATGAGGACCTTTGTTAATAGCTGAAGCGTTTTTGATGTTGACTTGTCGAAAGATCAACTTAAAAGTAGATTAGCTGGTTGGGAACTTTCGATTCAGGTTAAAAACATTTTCGTTAAACCACAAAAATCATAATAATTTAAATTTTTAAGTCCTCCAAAACTCTCCCTAAATTTTTAGGTTTTTTTATAAATCTATCTTTAAATTTAAATTTTAAAAATCTATCTTCAATTTGACTTACAGAGAGAGTTATAATAAGAAAACCTGTGCATACCTGTGAATACTTTTTTGCTCAACTGAAAAAAAGAACGGTTCGTTGTTCTTGTGATGTCAGTTTTCGATATTTAAAAAACATCGATGTATCGATGTATCGATACATCGGCTATTGAAACATCGAGTGAAAATTTTTCGATGCATCGAAGATGAACATTGATATTTTCGATGCATCGATGTTTTTCCGACATCATTAACGTAAACACGATGTGTCAACTGTTGTGTATCATACTAAGTGTATTGAAGACACAGTATTGTTGACAGACAACAGTGGAATGTATTCGATTGTAAAATTGTCTAGCCTAATAGTAATTTACACATTGAAGACAGAAATTACTGTTGTGTTGTGAACCATAATAAGGCCGAAAATGTGGCTTTTAAAATATTTATGTTATATGGAAGGTAGGCGTGGTTGTGAGTGAATTTCAAAATATTTTTGTTTGCATTTTATATAGCTAATTCCAACTTAAATACTAAATTGTATTGGTCTACAATGAGTCCTTCTATTTATTGAAAATTTTTGTATGGGGCTCAACCAGTGTGCGTTGTTGTAGAATGGCAAAAATTCGGTGGAAATTCAATTATGCCAGTGGCTTAGTCGACTGAAATCACGCCTTTGTCCATCGCAAACAATTGCCCGTAAAACTTTACAGCGATCTGGCCATTTCATAAAGCAACAAACATATTCGTTTTTCAACTTTACTCATCGACATTTGCTGAAATTGATTTTATAATAATCATGTCAGCTGTCATAAAAAACCTTTGACAGCAAAATCATTGCACTATCCCATTTTATTCTCATTACTGTGTCAATGTTCGCGCACAACTCATGAATTCAAACATCATAATAGTTGTACTTTTCTAATTAAATTTCAGAATATATTTTTATAATTGTATTTTCTAATTATCAAACTATACCATTCTATTCTGAGTTGTGCACTAAGGGAAAAAGTTATGCAGTCAGTACAGAGACAGCTATGTAAAATCTATGCACTGTAACTTGTATGAGAACGCAACAAGAGCAGTATTTACTGAGTAAAGGGAGCGTGTATTGACTACATACAGCGTTGCCATATGGAAGTAAAATACTTCATTTGGAAGTAGTTTCAACCCAAAGTAAGATTGAAGTATTTCATTGCTAAAATGAAGTATTTTATGCCAGTCAAAAAATCATTTTTGCATACCACGCAGCATAAAAGTATTTCAACTGTATTTTATAAATTATATCTGTGTCGAAAAGGAATAATCACTAAAGTCGAGTTAGAACAAAGTGAGGTTATTATTGTTATAACTAGTTCTTTCCCGTCAAAAATGACAGGCCCGGTGTTAACAAAGGAAAAAAATCCAATTTTTCCAATTCCAATTCCAAAAAAAAAATTTAATTTAATTTTATAATTTTTTATAACAATTTTTTTTTTAAATATTGATTTTTTTAAGCTGAATAAAATCATACAAAAATCTTAACATTTTCTACAAATGTTTAAAAAAAAACTTACATCCTGACACAACAATTGCATTTATTCAATTTAATTCTAATTTTCGTCAATTGACAGACTCAATTTCGGCTTCGAATTCGGCTTCGAGGTAGTAATTGTGAATTCTTGTCTAGTCGTATTATCTTCAAAAAGGAATAAAGGCATAAATAGGCAGATGATAGATGAATAAATTTATATTGAAATGTATGTCACCGGTAAAATATCCAGTTCATGCGATACATTATTAAAAGAGGCATCGCGATATTTGTAACTTAGTTGGGTTACATATAGGTTTTAAACTAAATTTAGACTTTGAAAACATTTACTATATTTTTCAATATTTCTTTGATCAAGGTGACTCGGAGAAAAAGACCACTCATCCGTAAAGGCGACCACTCAAGATAATGTAACAAATAACAATTGTTAGTTCCAAATATTTCTAAAATACCTTAAAGTAAAAACGGATACTATAGTAACTACGACGGAATATATATAAAAATTTTTTGAAGTTTCAATTAATCACAAAACCAAAAATGCCCAAAAATATGCTATGAAATTTTTCAAAAAAATCGAGCTTTCCGCACTCACATTTTACGGAATTATGTAAAAGTAATAATAATAAGAATAATAATAATAATAATAATAATAATAATAATAATAATAATAATAATAATAATAATAATAATAATAATAATAATAATAATAAAAATAATAATAATAATAGTAATAATAATAATAATAAAAATAATAATAATAATAATAATAATAATAATAATAATAATAATAATAATAATAATAATAATAATAATAATAATAATAATAATAATAATAATAATAATAATAATAATAATAATAATAATAATAATAATAATAATAATAATAATAATAATAATAATAATAATAATAATAGTATTAATAATAATAATAACAATAATAATAATAATAATAATAATAATAATAATAATAATAATAATAATAATAATAATAATAATAATAATAATAATAATAATAATAATAATAATAATAATAATAATAAAAATAATAATAATAATAATAATTATAGTAATAATAATAATAATAATAATAATAATAATAATAATAATAATAATAATAATAATAATAATAATAATAATAATAATAATAATAATAATAATAATAATAATAATAATAATAATAATAATAATAATAATAATAATAATAATAATAATAATAATAATAATAATAATAATAATAATAATAATAATAATAATAATAATAATAATAATAATAATAATAATAATAATAATAATAATAATAATAATAATAATAATAATAATAATAATAATAATAATAATAATAATAATAATTGAATATTGTATATTGTGTATAATTGTTTTTCGAAATAACGAAATACACTATACTTACTTATGGTTAAACCTTGAAAATTAAATATTTAATGTCATCAAATCGAAACAGCAAATGTCAGGGTTCCCTGCAATTATGTAGCAATTTTAATCTTCAAAATGCTCTTCTGAAATTTTGAAAATGATTTTAGCTGTTATTTCTTGTAATGAAATGAACTGAACTGAATTGTTATTAAAAGATCTCATTTGTTTTATAGATTAACTTAGAGTACAAATTTCTAGTGGCAATTAGTTTGAATTATTTTAAACATAAAATTGAAAAATGTGTGTTACTTAATATAATTATTTTTCAATAAAAAAAACCAATTGTTTATTTTCCTATGCGTCTAGTTCGAAAACTTTTAAAAGGAAGTATTTTTGGTAGAAATTAAGATTTTTTAACACCACACTCAAGAATTTTCTCCGCGGTTCTCTGGCAACGCTGACTACATATCAATTTATTCACTTTTTAAAATGAATAAAAAATGTATTCAATACATCATGTTATGTGTTGAATACATAGCAGACTTCAATAGATACAAACAACGTGTACTCAATCAACGTGTTATGTAATTTTTTACAAAAACTTTACTCAATACATAAAATATAGACTCAGTACACGTCCCCCCATTATACTATTGAAGTGACACATTTATTCAGTACATAACATATGGACTCAGTACACGTATCTGTTGCACATCGACACACGATTTTGCTGTTTTATGTCATTCGTTTCTTGATTTTCAAATAAGCAACACCTCTTAAGAAAATCAGAGCGTTGTTTATCCACTGTACTCTAAAACAAAAGCGATGATTGGATAAGAATTAAATGGCTGGGTTTCTATAAGTAATTGTAAATTATTTTGTGAAATCTTGTCATTTCTTTATTAAGTTATTCATTGCAAGTGTTTAGAGGGTGATTTACGCACAGACATTATGCATGTACTCATTGCATAAAATTATGTTTTTAACATATGTAATGAGTAAATGATGTATGTACTCATTATATAAATGTATGCACTAAAAATATGTAATGAGTAAATTATGTATGTACTCATTGCATAAAATTATGCATTTAAAATATGTAATGAGTAAATAATGTATGTACTCATTGCATAAAATTATGTACTCCAAATATGTAATGAGTAAATTATATATTTACTGAGTCAATAATCTATGTAATACGTACATAAGATCTTAACTCATTACATAAAATTATTTGTAACAGCTTGCGATGAGTACAGTGTGCATGTACTCACCACATACATACATCCATGAATTCACGACACATATTTATGCGTTGAGTACATAAAATTCTTTATTGACTACATAACCACTTAAAAGCATTATGTAGTTAATAGAGATTTCAACATGTTCTCAATTCATGAAAAATGTAAAATTTTTGTGTGCAGAAAACTATGCGATGAATACATAAATTTATGTATTGAGTCCATAGGTTTTTCCCTCTGTGTGAGCTTAGCAAGTTATATACATACACAATTGGTGCAAAACAAGTTATATCGAAATTTAAAAGACCAATAACTTGAATAGTTTTTAAAAATTAAGATTTTTGTTATGTTCTGCACAAATTCCTAGGTTTTGTCTAAGTAGCTGTATATAAAAAATATGAGAACAATCCGTGCTCTTTGCTCATTTCCTAAGACTTATTATATTGTGGCAGAACTCGATTTGCATGCTTGCTCTTATTATATCTCACTATTTTAATAGTTAAAGCTAGCAGAGACTACCATCTGTGGGTCTTATTCAATACATTTTCTTAAACAGCCGTTGAACAGTTGTTTAGTTACGCGCGGTTTAAAAACTTACACAAGCTTTAATAAAAAGCATAAAGAAAATATTCCTAAACTGTGCTTTAGCACAGAAACACTAAAATTATTTTAATAAAAATAGTCCAAGGACCTTTTGGAGTTTATGTTCAACAAAAAGTCAACTACAATGTAAAATGAAAATATGGATAGATAGATTTGTAGAATTAAAGACAAAGCTAGATTTAACACTTTCAGGACACCATATCTGATGCGATTATTGCATTTCTAAAATTTTCAAATCTTTACATTATATTCATTATCAGCGACTTTCAAGCACCAAAAAAATTAGCAAACATTTTGAATGTATGAAATAATCTGAATGTTTAGATTAAAAGAAATAAACATATGACTGTATCACAGTTCACTAAAATTGTTTTGTGTTTATATGTCCGCGTCTATATTGCAAACCTATTTCCTGTATGAAGTACCTTCACACTCATTTTGTTCTAGCATCACGTTTTGTAATTAACGTTTTCACAATGAAACAATTGTCAGCTGTTGTTTTTCTTCTCAACTAAGCACTGACAACCTTGAACCGAATTTTAAGCACTTTTTATTTAAAAGCAACTTCGTTAATAGAAATAAAAGAAAAAGGACGTCTGGATGATAAGAAGAAACAAGTGAAGGAACAAAAGAAGATAACTTAATTAAATCATTTGCAAGTCAAAACATGTGCCGAACGTTGCAAAATTAAGTAGTTAAAGTAATAATAAAATAAATACGCAAATCGTTTAAGTTGCTTTAACGTTTTAATTTCGGAAGTGCTTTTGAAAAATGCTTAATTATTTTTATTGTTGTCTTATATTTATAGAAATGAAGGTCATAGCAATCACTTCATAAAAAGTGACAAAAACTTTTATTCTATGTATGTATAAAATAGTTGATCTGGCCATGGGTATTTGAGCACACAGTTATTACTGCTATCTGTAATTATTGTTACCAATCAATAATTAGGGCAGAAAATAAAGGAAGAACAGTACCCCCCTCTCCTCTCTCGAACAATACCCCTCTGACTACAAGAGAGTTAGATTCCAGAGTGGATCAGCTAGGTCACTAGAAGAAAGATGTTCAACAAAGACAACACATCGGGAAATTCACAATTATAAAAAAGCATTAGGAAAGCAAAGCGTAATTCCTGGATACTTCTCTACGGTAATATAGAAGAATATTCTGAAGCTTCCAAAATAAGAATGATTTTCGCAACATCTCCCGCACAGTAAAAAATATGAGGAAAAATTATATACTATTTGGTTTATATATAAATCGATCCCAAATGTAATATATAAAATCAAATGTTTGTCCCTCTGTCTGTATGTCTGTCTGTCTGTCTGTCTGTTCCGTATAGGCTCGCGCACCGTTTATCCGATTGAGCTGAAATTTGGACACCGAGTACCTTTTATAGAGATAAAGAACAAAGGGGGTGTAAAAAACTGGGCGGAAGTATGTGGGCGTGGTACTCTATAATAACTTCTAAACTCCTAGACCAATTTCAATGAAATTTGGTATGAAGGTTCAACTGCACCCGAGATAAATCATACGTCATAAAAAATTCCAGAGATTCCGCAAGAGGGTGCTTTATGTAGTGCGTTTTAAGACTCAGTAACTCCTAAACTCCTGGACCGATTTCAATGAAATTTGGTATGAAGGTTCAACTGCACCCAAGATAAATTATAGGTTAACAAAGTGGGCGGAAGTATGTGGGCGTGGCACTCTATAATACCTTCTAAACGCCTGACCCGATTTCCATGAAATTTGGTATGAAGGTTCAACTGCTCCCAAAATAAAACATGGGCTATAAAAAATTCCAAAGATTTCCACAAGAGGGCGCTTTAAGTAGTGCGTTTGAAAGACTAAATAACTCCTTAACGCCTGGACAGATTTTAATGAAATGTGGTATGAAGGTTCAAATGCACCCAAGATAAAGAATTGTAAAAAAGTAAAAAAGTGGACTGAAGTATATGGGCGTGGCAATCCATAATAACTTTTAAACACCTGGACCGATTTCAATGAAATTTGGTATGAAGGTTTGACTGCGTCCAAGATAACATAGACTGTACAAAATTCCAACACTCCCGTAAGAGGGCGCTTTGCTTTATGTAGTGCGTTTTAATGACTCAATAATACCCAAACGCCTGGACCGATTTATATAAAATTTGGTATGAACGTTTTACTGCAGCCAAGAAAAAACATCAAATATAAAAAATTCCAAAGACTTCCGCAAGAGGGCGCTTTAAGCAGTGCATTGATAATACTCAATAACTAATAAATGACTTGACCGATTTTACTAAAATTTGGTACGTGAAATAACCTGACCCTGCAACAAAATTGAGGCTATTTAAATTCAGAAAACTTCCTTGACGTGGCTCATTCACGTCAAAACGGATGAACCGATGTAACTTGGTAGGCATTTGTATCTGTTACTGAAAAAGATCCCAAAAGTTCTTGCGATAAAAATCAAGGAATGAGCCGAAGGCAAACAAAGTCAAGAACCAAAGACTAACGAATAAAAATAAGTTTGACGAATACGAGCAGAAGCTGTATAAAGATGAACAAAAATTAACCGAACAGTATCGACCAAAACCGAAGTAAAACGAAAAACTCCAAAAATTTGAATCAATGCGAAAAGAATTTTTTAATATTGGCATTTTTTTCAAATAAAATTGCATATCAAATGCATGCTAAGAAAAACTTTAAACGCATATATCTTGAAATGGCTTTTTTCAAACTGGATGACCATCATGTCTGGCAGGTACAGTGTTAGGGAAATTTGACTAAACACTTTCGACGAAAGGAGGGGTTTGACCCCAAAATCGACAATTTAAAAATTTAAAAATTGAATTGATACTTTAAAAAATGTTAAAATGAGAGCAGTTTTGAAAATCGTCCTTTTTCTGTGCTCGAGGCACAACTCCGAGTAACACCGGAAAATCCACCAGTATTGTAAAAAATATGTGGCACATATGTTAACATACACTAAATATGTTAATATTTGTAACATTTAAAGTCGTAAATCAGGAATAATACTTAGATTTCAATTGATAGATTTCATGATATATGGTTTCTTTATATTTTCAAAAACAATTTGACAGGAAAAATTAAGAATAAAAAATTGTACTCAGAAACTTGCATATTTAATCATGTTGGCAGAGTTTCCAATTCAAGCGCAATATTTTTGTCTCAATCTGTGTGTACAAAAATATATTCAACGGAACTTTTTGCTTATAACATGATTACTGACTGAAGAACAAACGCCAACTGATTGACTGCTAACATCTATGAAGTTCGGTAGCTTCGAAAACTCAACTTGTACGTGAAAATCGAGTGGCTCCGTGAGGTTCTCGTGAGCATAACTGAAATATATATGATATTTATAAATTTATGGTATAAAAATTAAACTATTTTGGATTAAAATAGCTGTTTTAATGGATATGCAAATTTTATACTATAGAGTGGGATACAACTTATAATAAATTTAGAATAAAACGAGTTCATACTAGAAAAATGTTATACAGAAGATAAAATTTACTCTCAAACTTTAAACTGTGCGTGATTTAACAAAATCAATTAACTTGTTTTTTGAGAATTGTAAGTAATTGAAATTTTGCGTTTTAGAATATAATCTTTCCGTATTTAAGATTTTTAACAAATTTTTTACATTATTGAAGAGTTAAGAATTGAAATTTTTGAAACATTTGTTAGCCAAATTTTTTTGCGTTGCAGTTTTTTAACAATCAAGTCGAACTTAAGATACTGAGAAAATTTTTTAATATATTTTTTTCATTTCATATAAACAAGATTTTTGTGTTTTCACAAAACCAAGCAGTTATGAAGTAACTTGAAAGCATATAAAACATTTTTATGTTTTTTAGAACACTTTATTCTTTCCTGTTTTTTTTTCAAAATAAAGCAACTTTCAAGTTCTAATTGTATATGAAAATTTCAGAAAATCTTTTTGATAAACTAATATGCATTCAAAAGCTATGCAAAAGAAGTTTTATAAAAAAAATTCCAATGATCCTTTTCGAATTCTTCTGAAAATTTTGCATTACATTTTTTTCGGCAATTGCTGCATGCTGGATGCAATAATCTTTTCTTTGTAGCACGATTGAAAACGAATATTTGAGAAAGCTTTTTAGCACGATTGGAAAAGAATGTTTGAGAATCTTCAGATCAAGTATCCATGGAATGATTGTACATGAGCTCCTCTTCGTCATTTTTTTTTTTCATTTTGTTGATCAAAATCAGGATCATAGTACGACGATGCAGGACTAAAATCAATCTTACTTTCTCCGTTATAATCACAAAAATCACTAGAAAGTATATATTAATATTTTTATAATAATTTCCAAAAAAAATTCAAGCAACTTATTAAGATACTTGGTTTTGATGAATAATTACTTTTATTTCAATTAAATCGAAATTTTTTTCAAGTCATGACATTGTACGCTGTTTCTTATTACATACGATACGTTTGAAGAAGAAAATGTGACTAAGAAAAAATGTTCAATAAATTTTGAAAATAATTTTTCCATTGCGATTAAGTGCATTTTTTTTGCATAAAATTTTATTTTGTTTAAGTAAAGTGCTGAAAAGTACTGAAGTTACTTGGTTTTGTTGTAATCCATTTTAATCTTACCAAAAGGCATTTCAAGTTACTTGTTTTATTGTTTTGTAATATTAAGTAGTGTTTAGAAATGAGATAGTCAAAAATGGATTGAAGTTTTTCGTAGACTGTTTGCTCTAGATTTTAAAACATGATAGAACAACAAAACTAAGTAACTAGCAGTTATTTTCAATGCAATACTTTTCGTAACTTGAAACTATATATTACACCAGATCATTCTTATATCGATAAAAAAAATTTCAACCGGTCGGGGTCTCAAAAGTTAGAGGAACTCATGAAAATGATTTCTGCATACTTTTTTTTTAAATGGGAGAAAAACCGCCGAAGCAATTTTGATTCTCCTGAAGTTCCTTTTTTGGTAAAAAACATGTTTTTTGCTTGTAACTTTTTATTTTTCACAGAACGCATACCCACACCTGCTAAAATATTAAATTTCTTACTCATACTAACATTTTGACACACAAAAATTATAAAAATTATGTTCCATTATAACTCTTATTGACCACCAAAAATTGAATTTTTTGATATTTTTAAAAAGACTTTTTTTAAAACCGCTTTAAAAGACACATTTTTTTTTAGATTTACGTGAAAGTGTTATTGTTGGAAAGGTATTAAGTTCTTCTTTCGTTCTGTGTATCGCTTTAATCATTTTAATGAGTTCCTCTAACTTTTGAGACCCCGACTGGTCTACTCTATATATATTGAAACAAAATTTTATTAAGTTGAGTGACTATTTCAACTTTTGCATAGTTCATTATGAAATGTTTTAAATTATCTTAATATTTCCAAGGTCAAAACATACGTTTCTTTTTGCTAACATCTGGTCTGGGAAATATTCTTGATAAACTCTTTTTTTCTCGCCCTTTGCTCTATTTCTGTTCTTAGCCTTGAGTTAAAGCTCATTTGTCGGAGTGGAAAATCCTACTTTGTCTGGGCTTTGTCTGTTCTTAATCTGCTGCATAAATGTTGTCATATGAGTGACATTTAATTAATTGATGTAAGTAATTATTTATAAAAGCATGTTTTTGAAAGCAAATAAAGTGACAAAGTAATACAAAAAAATAGATTGTCCCTTATGTGTCTGTGCATATTTTTTGTTTTAATATTGTCTCAAATCTGAATGATGTTTGCTTCTTTGAAAAGAATATAAAGCAAAACACTTTGTCTTGTGTCTGCATTTGTTTCAATTAAGAAAATCCTGCTAAGTGATGCGGCTCAAGTACGTGTGCAGTATTCAAAACAAAAGCTATGCCGTAAAACAATTCGGAACAATTCAAAAGTATGCACTAAAGACCAACGGATAGCAAAGCAAGGAAAAGTTATGCAGCGCAAGTAATTCATTGAAGCAAGAAACAAGCAGAAAACAGTTAGACAAGATACACAGATTCACACTCACACATTAAGCATTACAGAGAAAAGAATTCACTCTGGTATTTACAAAAAAAAAAAAAGCTCTTTCAATATTATTCTTTATTTCTATGCATGTGTGTGTTGTTTTTTTTAATTGGTTTTTAGCTTATGTATTTCTTTGAAAGCTTCAAATTGATTCCTTTGCGAGTTGTGCAACTTATTTATTGCCATACGCCACAAGGTGTAATTTTGGAAAATTTACAAACATTTCCAAACTGCTCTCCCCGGTCCAGTTCCACACCTACCACCAACATTAGCAACATTCAACTAATTTTACAATCTAAACGTTGACCGACTGCATTCAAATTTTCAGAATGCTTCATACAATACCAACCAACATAAGCAAAGCCATGAACCCCCCCCCCCACCTACTGCAGCAGTCAACATATTAGCTGAAAATGCTTTTGAACGTAAAAGACCGACCGAATGAACCAACGACTGATGTGGAAGCCATATCAGCTAAAGCAACAATAATATGCGAACACACTCACACACACACATCTGGATTTTAGACACACAAAGTCATTCACATTTATGCCGCTGCCTACCGCTTGCTATGCTAGCACGCACTGCCTTCTATTGACATTCAAACGACCCAGTTGCGACATACCATCTGACTTCATGGCACATGTACACAGCGCCGTACAGACCTGACCAGACTAGAACAGAATCGACCAGAGCAGTTTTGGCTTGACCAAGCATAATTATGCGCATCAGCGTCATTGAACTCCATTCCACGCACATTATGATGCAAACGCATAGGCTACACCTTGCTCACCTTATGAGCCAAATAAATTACCACGCCAACGATAAGTGGCAACTTTTCTGCGCGTGTGAGAGTGCTTTGGCATAGCAAAGCAATATGTGTGCCAATGTGTTAGTATATGTGTGTGTGTGTGTATGTATGCTTTGCCAATGGAACGAATTGCATTTGTTTTCTGGCTATACAGTTTATTGCGATTGCTATTCAAATCGCTGCTGCAGGCTTTCGGTCGGGAAACTTAACTGCAAATTGCCGTTGGTACGCTTTTAATTTTGGCCCAAACACAGATTCTTGCAGATTGGTTTGTGGTTGCAACTGCTTTCAATACCTTGGATTTTACGTTACACTTTCACGGAAACAAAATATTTTCACTTAACAGGCAGTTCTCAGTACTCGATGTTGAAAGTCAACAATTTTTTTTTTTAAATGGCCATAGCCAGAAAAATCTGAAGTAGCTATTTTTCAAAATTATTTCATTTCAGAATTTGAGAAGAGATCAGCATAATTTGTATTAAAATTAACATTAACATTATCTTATGACATTTTCATATGAAAATTTATTACACGGTACGACAAAATCAATTTTTTTTGAGTACACATGAGAAATGTTAACAGAATATGAAAATAGGCTTAAAATAAAGAAATACGTGTCTCGGCGATTTGCTGTAGCACGTCAGAATTTTGAGAAAATCGATTTTAAAGATTCGAAGGATCGTGGAGGTTCACTTGTAACGTAGTACTATTATAAAAAGTTCTATAAAAACAGAATGGGTGAACCGATTTAAGTGCTGAGCCAGTTTTGAAAAGGGGAATTAAATTTGGATTTGTTTTTATAAAAAAACATTTTTTTCCGCTAGATGGCGCTTTAATTTTCATGTAAAATTAAAAAATATCCAAAAATGTAATGTAATTCAATGTAATGTAAATGTAATGTAAAAATACAAAAATTAATATCCAAAAATGTTATGTAATTTAATGTAATGTAAATGTAATGTAAAAATACAAAAATTAATATCCAAAAATGTAATGTAATTCAATGTAATGTAAATGTAATGTAAAAATACAAAAATTAATATAATATAATATACAAGTGCGTGAAGTAAGGAAAGCTGAACGTATTGTAATGGAAAAAAACCATTCATACGTGAGAGAGAGAGAGAGAAGGAGGAAAATGAGAGAAGACTGCAATTAGTGACAAAGTAAAAAGGTTGGTCGTTGGCTTAGAACGTTAAGGCGCAGATAAGAAGTAATGACAATCTTCGAAACAATCGACCGCCATATGGTTCAAATCCCAGACGACTTGTTTTAATTTTTTCTAATTGCAGAAACCCCGATCTGTAAGCTAGTTGAAATTGAATAATAATATTTTTAGTTTGATCTGGCTCGGAGCCCCGAATCGCTGAATCAAGCAATTCCCGGCCAGCGAAAAAGATTCTACTTTAGTTATTGGATTTCAAATCAACAACATTGTATTTTTAATGAATTTCGTACATTTTTTGGATATTTTTTAATTTTACATGAAAATTAAAGCGCCATCTAGCGGAAAAAAATGTTTTTTTTTATAAAAACAAATCCAAATTTAATTCCCTTTTCAAAACTGGCTCAAGCCAAATTGACAAAGTGAAAACCAGGCTTTAGAATTTTAACCAATTAACTTTGTACCTTGCCATCTATAATGCTTAGTTTTACATCATAAGCCCGCTAAAACTGCCCATGACTAAATACCAGTTCTTTTAGAAAAACTCTTACTTTTTGCAATATTTAACCTTGCAATTTATTTATGGTCAGTGAAAATGTCAGTTTAACTGGAAATTGTCGCCTCCGGAGAGTGAAATCTGTGTTTGTCGGGGCCAAATCAATTGTAGGTATGAAAACTATTTAATGTTTGCCAGTGCACCTGTCAATACTTGTACGATGATTAATTAAGTTTTTAGGTTTTTCAAAACTAACCACCTTCCATTACAGATATCTCTTTTGGTATTGAAATTTCGAAAAAGTATTATAATACTTCCAATTTTGAGGTTTAACTTATGCAGTGGCATTCCAGAAGGATAAAATTCATTCAAAAACTCGGCAGGGTAATTTTGTTTATCGTTATCATCACTGTCTTTAATTTAATCCGTGCTCAGATCTCTCACTGTGTCACCAACTAAAATATTTAGAACTTGATCGTTGACTTCGTTCACATCGGAATTTTTTGGGCACAGGATAGCAATTTTGGAATAACGGTTGATGTTATTCGGACTCAAAGTATCGCCAAAAATCTATTTAATCCTTTCAATGGATTTGTCCATTTTATTGGACACTACAGAAAAAATTTTGTTTTTATTTTCCAACGTCTTTTCTAAAATCAAATAGGTTGGTACTATGATATGAAGTTGTGCTAACATGACAAAAATAATTTTAGGGAGATAAATAACGTTTAACTTAGTTAGATTTTCGATTTTATGCCCAACAGAGGCCTTTAATTTTTTATATCGCGTGTTAATAAATTTTGCAAAAAAGAAGTGATTATTATGATTGGTGTGCAAAGTATAATTTTTTTTTTTTTTATAATAACGATTGCATAAATAACGCATTTGCATTTGTCTCCGGTTGTTTTAGTTGAATTAAAATATTTTAATACAACGTTATCGTGGTTTTGTCCATTATATAAGACAGCCTGCCAAAAGCAAAGCAGCTCATTTAAAAATCAGAGGGATGTTTTTTAATCTTTTTATTGCTTAAATGATGGGAATATAAGCTCAAAAAAATTGTCCACGATTATTCTAGGCAAGCCATTGAAAGGGTCAAAAGGCGAACCTTTACAAACAAAAAAGTTTTTACTTTTTGCTTTACGTCATCATCGTTGGAACCCAGATATTATTCTTCCTTCGTATGAAACCCGCCTTAAGCAAATTTTACTACCTTCCCTGAGAAGCAGAAGGACGGTGCTTAATGTCACCTTCCTATATAAATTAGTTTGTGGTGAAATTGACTCCCAATATATTCTCTCATCTCTTAACTTTAACATCCCAAGAAGAGGATCTAGACATTTTGTGCTTTTTAAGTTGAGCCAGTGCACTTCAAATTTTGCCCTTCATGACCCTTTACGATGTATGTGTAGTGATTTCAATAATAGCTACAGCTTAATTAATTTTTGTGAGTCGGTGGATGCCTTGAAACGGAAAATGATTTTACATTTAAATAATTGATACATTTTAGAATTTTGTTTCAAACATTATCTCGGTTAATAATATTGTTATATTCTGTTAAAATGTTGGCTGAAGTTATTCCATATATTCGAGATCGTTTCAGTTGTTTTCCTTTATAATATTGCGTTTGATGAAGTAAATACCATCGAATACGATATGTATGCTTTAACTTGTTTGTTTTTATTCAAAAAATTTTAAAATTTTTCTTATTCAGTTGACTTATTAGTTACTTAGTTTGGTGCGCAAGAGTTTATCTCTTTTCCATGCAAGTTTATGCCTGCGTTGGCCCAAATACATATCCAACTAATAACATTAGCACGGTGTTCCAAAATTACATAGTGACCCGTATATATATACACATATATGTTTGTACATATTTACACGTATATATCTCTGTTATAATTGGAATTGGTTTGGTGTTTAAGAGTTTACTCTCTTTTCCACGTAGGATCTTGGGTTGGATAGTTGCCGCAAACTTACTAATATTCATATTATTTATAGTTACTTTGGTCTCTTTGTTTTAGAGTTTTATGTAAAGTTTACTACTTATTTGATGTTGTTTACTTTTTTAAATTCAAATATTCTTAATAAATTCGTGTTTTTGTATAAAATTTTTAAGTTCCGCTGAAAAGCCAGTTATGTGCTTAGTGGAAATTCATACTTCGCCAACTGGGTGTGTTTTTTAGTACGTAGGTGCATTCTATCTTTCCGGTTAATCCGGAATGTTGTAGAATGTAAGTCGTGCATGCGTATAGTACGGGCTATACGTATTTATGAGATTTCTCACTCCTTTGGCGAATCCAAAAAAAAAAAAAAAAAAAAAAAAAATGATCGGGAATTTCTACGATATCTTCATCTCTATTTCCTAACTTGAGTAGCTTATCGCTAAAACTTGAATCAGAAGACCGAACATTGTGATTTAATTCTAGCAACTCCAATTGACACCAACGTCACTGAATGTAATAATTGCTGTTCAGTTTATGCAGACCGAATAGGTTGCGGTTCTGTTAATTAAGAAGCACTATAATAGTAAGACATGATGTTTGATGTATAGTAGTTGAGGAAAATGACGATAGTCTTCAAGTACAAAGATTTCCAATACATAATTTAATAACAGGTTCTGGTCCATTCTGAACAGGTTTTAAAAGGTTTAGCAAGTACAAACATTTCAAACAGGTTTTGCTGAACAGGTTTTACGATATAGAGCAAAAGGTTTAATAAGAACAAACATTTCAAATGGATAATTTTACAACAGGTTCTGGTACAGGCTGAACAGGTTTTACGATATAGGGCACGGAGCAGGACGCTTGTCTTTTATAAATTAAGATAATAACTTATTTGTATTTTGAAGATAATCCTAAGATTAGAAAAAAGTATAATCTCTGACTTTTTACTAGTCTTAACAAGTGATATCGATTCTCACTAAAATTCATAGACAAAGTATACACGTCACTAAACAAAATAAACGCCTGAATCTACCTTCCTAAATCAAACGTTTTTTTTTTTGCGTAGCACTCTAATGCCTTGATTCATATTCCACTCAACAGCCGATGTGGAGATAACATTAATATAACTATTAACTATTATTTTATAGCAGCAATTAATTTGTATTAATCAGCCTGAAATAAGCTTCATAAATTATACAAATTGTCAGGCTTAGCTTAGAGTTTAAATAATAAACTATTTATAATAATAATAATAATTTATGCCTATAAGCCGAAATTTTTATAGAAAAATATTAGTGCAAGATAAGCAAAATCCCCATAATTATGCAAATCTCAAATGACTTTACGAATGATGGCGTTGCCAGCAGAAAAAAAAAACAAAAAAAAAAAAAGAAAAACAAAAACCTAACGAAAAATATGCAAAACGAAAAACAATGATTTGGCTTATTTTTTTTTTAGAATATATAAAATTTTGGCATTTGTCCAATTTTAAAGTTTCAATGCAAATGAGCGGAAGCCGCTCATGTTTAATCCTACTCAAGCCAGAAAAGCACACAGAGAAAAAAAAAATATAAAAAACACTAAATAACAAAAACAAAACAAAGGACAGACATACACCGCATAAAAGCATCAATGTAAAATATGTAAGGCCGAAAAAAATCTCTGCTGCTCCATTTTCAATTTGATGCTCTTGTGAGGGTTTCATTTTTCGTTGATTTTTTCTCTGTATTTCTTTTTTCTCTCGGAAAGACCTACAAATCGAAGTTTTTTGCTTATAAATTGAAATACATTTTAAGCTGCGCCAAAAACAATGAAAGCTACACAAAAAAAAAGGTGCTTCAGTTGCCTAGTTTTTACGTTTCTATTTATTTTTGTTTTTTGTGTTTGTTGGTTTTTTATGTGCTGTTTTAGCCCAAATTTGTAGGGCTTGGAATTGGCTTGGTTTCGGATTGCACTTGAAATGACTAGAGTTGCCAATGCGTTGGTGCTTGAATGCTGCCAGACATGTTGCTCTGCTCTGCTGCATGGCATAAAATATTAAAATACTACGAAAAGGTTTTGATTTTGACATCAACTGAAATGGAATAAATCTGAAGAAGCTGTGAAGAGAGCGCGTTTGCAAGAACCGAGATCATTGCAGTGTTGCCTGGTTGCCCCCACGTACATATAAACACATACAAGCAGCTTTGGTGCTTCCGCTGCCTATACCGCATACTTAGCATTTCATATTAAAATATTGCTAGCTGCGTGTCTATATATTTATATGTGTTTATGTATGTATGTATGTAAGAGTGAATGCTTGTTCATGTTATTCACATTAACATTTTTATTTATTGCTGGGCAGTGTATGAATGAGTTAATGTCTGTGCGCGTGTGCTTGTGTGTAAATATCTAACTTCCGTTTGCAGTTTTATTTTTGCCTTATGAGAGCATCCTGTTTGGTCAAGTGTATTCAAGGATTACTGCCACTCAATTTCAGTTTATTCACTTGACCAACCCACTCAAATAATTTTTCGTATATAAATATCCTTCGCTTTGATTGCGCATAGCTACTTAAATTATGCATTATTTTCTATTAGTTTTTATTTCAATGATATTAATGGAAATTCTTAAACGGCGTGATTTGTATCTTATAATTTATCGATTCTTATTTTGTTTCACATAAACTTTGATATTTCATTAAAATAATCTTTACTTCCATAATTGTGAACAAATTTTTAAACATTTTCCTTTCGAGGCAGGAGGCAACGGCAAGAGGGATCTAAAGGCAAGAGTTACGACGCACAGTGTTTCGTTTCACACAAACTAGACGTAGAAAAATAGTTTGTGGTTCTTTTTAGTAGTTTTCGATATTTAAGGTATTTTAAAATTAACATTTTAAAAATTGCTTGCAATTCTTCTAAAATGTTAATTTTAAACTATCAAACGAACATTTTAAAAGCTCATTTTAAAACATTTATTTTAGAAAATCAAACGAACGTTTTTAAAGCTCATCTTAAAATGTCCCATCTGAAAATAAAAATAAAGGCTAGATGAGGAAAATCTGGGTTAAAGGATTTCAAAAGTAGCATGTTTCCTGCTTTTCGTGCTACGAAACGTTTTGACAGTTTGATCTGTTTAGAACTGTTAACTTGTTTTAAATAGTTTTTTTCAAAAAGTTTTGGAATTGCACACAAGATAGCAATGCTTCTAAAATTTTCTCTCGATCTCTTATCCCCCCCCCCATTTTCAGAAAATGAAAAATTCCATTAATAGCAAAATATTAAAACTTTAATCTTAGAGTGTGATAATTTGATTAATTTATAATACCACTAATTTTGGAGGTGTTAAGCCTGGACCAGGTATCTTTGTTTAATAAAGACCTTAGCAATCTCTTATCATGGTACACTTATATAATAAATAAAATAAATTCTTTATTAAAGTTAATTTTATTGAATATCAGTTCAAAAAGCTTCTTTATGACCTAGTTTAAGGCTTTACATGCACTTAATGAAATATCCTTGCAAATTTCTTTATTGCGGCCATTTTGTTGGTTGAATTTATTTATGCCTGCAAGCAGGGCTCATGTTAAATCAATATTAAAGCTGTTCTGAAAGGGTTGTATGTTTTAAAATTGAATTTCTGCATGCAGAAAAGAGCAATTTAATTACAGCCAGATTTTACCAGGTAGGGTAAAATATATGACTTTTCTGTTGCAAAAAAAAAAAAAAAAAAAAATAAAAAAAAAATGTAGATAAACCATGCAGGCTTCAATTTCAGCAAAAGAAAATAAGTTTGTAAGTGCGTATGTAAAAGTTTGTCTGTGCGTCTGTGAATTGAGTGCATGTTGTGGAGAAAATAAAAAAATAAATAACACACCATAAGGAACATATAATTGAATAAAAAAATCAATAAAGCACCAAAAGATGTTATGTTGGCCCACTGACAGAGGCTTAGTTAAAAAATAAAATTGGTTTACAGATGCGCACCTGGAATATCCGGATCGGTTATATCCGGATATTCCAGGTGCACATATTCCAGATCGGTTAATACCCGGATCGAGGAAGCCCTCGACAAAATAAAGGCTGACATCACCACCATCCAGGAGATGCGATGGAAAGAACAAGGCTGCTCGAAGAGAGAGCAGTCTGCAATATCTACTACAGCTGCCATGCAGAGAAGCGCGAATTTGGATGCGTGTACGTCGTAAGCCGAATACTAAGCCACCTTGTTGCACAGTTCTCATCTGTGAACGAAAGGCTGGCCAGAATTCGCATAAAGGCGAGATTCTTCCACATACGCCTACTTTGCGCGCACGCCCCGACGGAGGAAAAGAACGATGCTGTCAAGGACACCTTCTATGCGAGCCTAGAGGACGTATATGATTACTGCTCAGCCCATGGCGTGAAAATAGTCCTCGGCGATACGCGAAGGTCGGAAAAGAAGGCGTTTTTGGCTCCACTGTAGGTCAGTTCAATCTCCACGAGACCACTTCGAACAACGGTCTAAAACTGATCGAATTCGCCGCGGCGCGAAACATGGTAGTTAGTAGCACCAGATTCAAACATCTCGATATCCAAAAGGCAACCTGACTGCCTCCAGATCAAAAAACTTGAAATCTGATTGATCATGTTGCGTCGATCACAATCTGAATGGCACGCTTCAAGCGTACTGGATAAACAACAAGTGTTTAGTCTTTTGAGACCCATTGATTGGCATAAAATGTATTTTAACAAAATTATAACCCTAAAGGCGACATAATTGAAATTTAAAAATTTGATGCTAGGAAATAACTTTTTGTTTATATATCGAAATAGAAAAAAAAATCGTGGTCTTTAGCCAAAATATTAAATAAATATTTTTAAGCAGGATAATGTTCAAAACTTGTTAAGAAATCCAAAATGAGAAGAATATCTTTGACAACACTTCTGATGCCCGTGATATAAAATCTTATATTAATTTTTTTGAAAAAGTAAAAAATTGTGTTCTAGTACACATTTCTTTAAAGCAAGAGAAAACATTTGCAAAAACTATGCAACTTATTAACACATCATATTTAAGAAATACGCCAACGCTATATAATCAATGCCATCGAAATTTAGACTAAATGGTTACAGTCAAAAGTTATGTGCTATCTCAAGTACAACTTTCACTTCGAATATTCTTCATTCAGGATAATGTGGGTAAAAATCGTGAGTATCATCGTGTTTGGTAAGATATTGTAAGTTAAACTGTATTTAAATTTTTTTCTTTAAGACACGTGTAGTTTTTCTAAAAAGAAATCAATGCATTTTAAGATCGTTATTTTTTACTGTTTTTCTCAAAACAGTATTTTGTTTGTCCTTGCGGGGCAGAAAGATGTCATTTTATTTTCATCAAAATTTTTTTGCCAGATCTTGACAACCACATGCAACTTTTGAGACCTCTTGAACACGATCTAAATTTTTTGATACGCCCTGCTGGATATGCCCAAATTTTAGGCAGGCAATCTTCATTCCGACCATTAACTTGTTGCAACGAAAGCTAGATGTCTATAAGCTGCTATCACAACGGATTACTGAGGTCTACTCCGCTCAACTCTCGGTTAAACTCTACCAACCTTACTCTTGACTCGAAGCCGCTGGTGGACTTTGGGTGCATATCACTTTTTTATTGTTCAGGGTACTTTTTATTAAGTAATGATATGTGTATAAATACATAATATAGAAATAATTAATTATTCAAAATAAGTGTTTTTTTGCATGAAATGTTAGAATGCCTACCATGAAACCAAAAAAACTGAAATATGGTTTTAAATACTGAGTTTTTTGACGATTTTTATAACAATATGCATTAAATAATTTTTAATAACATAACATTGTATGAAGTTATTTTATTTTCCAGTAAAATTATGGAATTATAAGTTACGTCCTTTTTATATTAAGGTGACGATACATTACAACCAATACTTTCTTTTCATTTTATTATTTTGATCACATAAAGGAACAAAAAATAATAAGACTTTCTTTCAGAACCTGTTAAATATGTATAAAAGTATGTATTTAAGTATGTATATACAGTTATGTATGTTTTCTTTTTTGTTGTTTTAGTGTCGTAATTATGACAATAGCAATTTTTAGATGTAATTTAATCCTTTGTTTGGAGGAGTGCGGAACAAGTAGATATTGCCAAACGATTACGACACTTGGTATTAATTAAATTTAGATTCGAAAAAATACTTTCAACGATGGCAGATGAATGGGGAACTGATAAGATACCACGGGTAATTCTGAAAATATTTGAAAATTTATTTACATTTAGCTCATTTTTTATTGCCTCCACTTTAGCCCACAATTCGGAAATAGTCGAATACTTAAAGTTTTTCTGTTCCTCATAATTTGCCAGCGCCCTGTATTCCGTATTGATCGACTCTGCATTTAAAAGTTCTTGTTCTGGGAACATTTTTAAAAGCAACGGCAAAATGCTGGTTGTTTCACCAGATGATACGTCACTGGGCGAGAATTTTGGCAAGAAGTTTATGACTTAATTTTCAATACTGACTCTTGACACAATTTCAAGTACAATTCTTTAATATTAGTTTTAAACTCAGCAACTTATCAGCTGGTACCTTCTCCGTTATATAGTAAGCCCTTAGAATACCCTTAAAGTAAACAAATCAATTATCATTGTCAAAATAAAATATGCTAATGGCCCAGTTAAACATTTATGGTATGCTTAACCCAATACGCAACACAAAACATTGTCATATCCCAGTAAATTTTTGGTGCTGATGCAATTGTTTACTTCTTGTTTTGTGTGTGCTGTGCTTGCAGATAGTGAAAGCTCTACTTGATATAAGGAATTAAATATGTTATTAATTGTAAAAGTATTAAATATAAAAGTACCAGGCTACTTTTTTCGGCAAAAAGGTACTCCGGTACTTTTGAAGAGTCAATAGTACTCAAAAAAGTACTATTCCACTCAAAATATCATCCCTGGTGCATATATCTCACTCCATGCGCACTGCTGCTGAAGAAGTCATTGGTTTTCGGCACCCATAAACTCGTAACCAGTGGTATGACCAGGACTGTCGCGACGCGACAGCAGCAATATATGTCGCATATAAAAAGACGCTACAGTCAGCTGCAATGCGAGTCATGCACGAAAACTATCGCGATAAGAGAAAAGCACTTTCAGACGAAAAAAAGGAGCAAGAAAAGCATTAACGTGAAAAACTTGAGGTAAACGCTAAAGGGCAAAAAGGGTGCTCGAAAAGTTTATAAACAGGTTAAGCGTCTAACCAAAGGTTTTAAGCCCGGAGCATCCAATTACCGAGATGAAAATGCTGATCTGGTTACAGAGGAGTGCGCGTTGAGGAATCAACATTTTTCCAATCGGCTTGTAGGCGACGATCCTAACAATACCACTCTTGGAGAATGCCAGCCGACACCACCAATCGACGATGATGGAGTTGAAATTCCAGCACCTAGCCATGACGAGGTTAAAGTTGCTATCTAGCGACTCAAAAACAACAAAGCCGCAGATGCTGACGGCCTGGCTACTGAATTGTTTAAAACCGAAAGCGGTGAGTTGATAGCTGAAAGCATGCCCGGCGATTGAAATCTCAGTGTGCTTTGTCCTATATTTAAGAAAGGAGACCCGACAATCTGCGCCAAATACCGAAGTATCAGTCTTATTTCCATTGCATACTAGGTTGTTTTCAGTGAAGTGTGTGAAAGATTGACCTCACATACCAAAACACGAATAAGGCTTTATCAGTGTAGCTTTCGTGCTGGCAAGCCCACCATAGACCATATTTCTACACTACGCGAAATCCTGGAGAAAACCTACGAATATCAAATCAACAGCCACCATCTCTTTGTCGATTATTAAGCTGGGTTGGATAGCCCGATTCGAGATTGCCTGTACGCCACAATGTCTGACTTCGGTATACCTGCAAAGATGATAAGGCTCTGCAGCATGACGTTGAGCAATACATGCAGCTCTGTCAAGGTAGGAAACGACCTCTCCAAAACCTTTAATACCGAACGAGGTTTCAGACAAGGCGACGCTATCATGCGATCTCTTCAATTTCATCATGGAGGGCTCATACGAAAGGCAGATGTACATCACAATGGTTCCATATTCTACAAAGCTGTCCAGATCCTTGGCTACAATGATAATATCGGTCGAACCAAGAGATGTAACTGCTGCTTTCGCAGCTAACGAAAAGGAATCAGCCAAAGTGGGTTTGACAATGAACGAGGACAAAAAAAAACAAGTAAAGAAAGTCTAAAGTCGGTCTAGGCCAACTATGAAATACCCTAAACCTACTTTTCCAAAAATAAAAAACAATATTATTGAAAGTGGGCGTGTCCGTGGGCGACTGAAGCCTTTATTTTATATGCATTTAAATGGTGATGAAAAATTTACACATACCAAGTTTTACTCCTGTAGCTCACAGTTAATGCCTTTATTATGCTTTCGTTATGGGAGTTGGCGTGTTTATGGACTGATTACTCCCAATTGAACACGCCTTAGTTTTGGTATAAAATACATACATACCAAATTTGATCTCTCTATGACAATCATAATCTTATTTATTAAGTTTTAAACTTTTTGGATTGTATGGGAGGTAGGCGCGTCCGTGGGCGGATGACACCCATTTTTCGAAGACATCTTTGTGTTGATACAAAACACATAAACACCAAATTTTATTGTTGTAGGTTAATCATGAGCTTATTTATGCAGTTTTAAATTTGTGCGTTGCATGGAAGGTAGGCGTGTCCGTGGGCGGATGACACCCATTTTTCGAAGTCATCTTTGTGTTGATACAAAACACATAAACACCAAATTTTATTGTTGTAGGTTAATTAAAGGGTGATTTTTTTGAGGTTATGATTTTCATGCATTAGTATTTGACAGATCACGTGGGATTTCAGACATGGTGTCAAAGAGAAAGATGCTCAGTATGCTTTGACATTTCATCATGAATAGACTTACTAACGAGCAACGCTTGCAAATCATTGAATTTTATTACCAAAATCAGTGTTCGGTTCGAAATGTGTTTCGCGCTTTACGTCCGATTTATGGTCTACATAATCGACCAAGTGAGCAAACAATTAATGCGATTGTGACCAAGTTTCGCACTCAGTTTACTTTATTGGACATTAAACCAACCACACGAATGCGTACAGTGCGTACAGAAGAGAATATTGCGTCTGTTTCTGAGAGTGTTGCTGAAGACCGTGAAATGTCGATTCGTCGCCGTTCGCAGCAATTGGGTTTGTGTTATTCGACCACATAGAGGTTTTACGCAAAGATCTTGGTGTAAAACCGTATAAAATACAGCTCGTGCAAGAACTGAAGCCGAACGATCTGCCACAACGTCGAATTTTCAGTGAATGGGCCCTAGAAAAGTTGGCAGAAAATCCGCTTTTTTATCGACAAATTTTGTTCAGCGATGAGGCTCATTTCTGGTTGAATGGCTACGTAAATAAGCAAAATTGCCGCATTTGGAGTGAAGAGCAACCAGAAGCCGTTCAAGAACTGGCCATGCATCCCGAAAAATGCACTGTTTGGTGTGGTTTGTACGCTGGTGGAATCATTGGACCGTATTTTTTCAAAGATGCTGTTGGACGCAACGTTACGGTGAATGGCGATCGCTATCGTTCGATGCTAACAAACTTTTTGTTGCCAAAAATGGAAGAACTGAACTTGGTTGACATGTGGTTTCAACAAGATGGCGCTACATGCCACACAGCTCGCGATTCTATGGCCATTTTGAGGGAAAACTTCGGAGAACAATTAATCTCAAGAAATGGACCGGTAAGTTGGCCACCAAGATCATGCGATTTGACGCCTTTAGACTATTTTTTGTGGGGCTACGTCAAGTCTAAAGTCTACAGAAATAAGCCAGCAACTATTCCAGCTTTGGAAGACAACATTTCCGAAGAAATTCGGGCTATTCCGGCCGAAATGCTCGAAAAAGTTGCCCAAAATTGGACTTTCCGAATGGACCACCTAAGACGCAGCCGCGGTCAACATTTAAATGAAATTATCTTCAAAAAGTAAATGTCATGGACCAATCTAACGTTTCAAATAAAGAACCGATGAGATTTTGCAAATTTTATGCGTTTTTTTTAAAAAAAAAGTTATCAAGCTCTTAAAAAATCACCCTTTATGAGCTTATTTATGCAGTTTTAAATTTGTGCGTTGCATGGAAGGTAGGCGTGTCCGTGGGCGGATGACGTCCATTTTTCAAAATTATCTTTGTTTTGTCATAAGAAACACACGTGCCAAATTTTATCTCTGTAGGTTAAACAGAGGGTTATTTATTCCGTTTTAAATATTTGGGTTGTATTGGAGGTGAGCGTGTCCGTAAGCGGATGACATCCATTTTTCGAAGACATCGTGGTGTGTATAGAGAACACATACAGACCAAATTTTATTGTTGTAAGTTAAATATGAGCTTATTTATGCAATTTTCAATTTTTGCGTTGTTTGGAAGGTAGGCGTGTCCGTGGGCGGATTCCAAAAATATTCCAAAAGTGCTGATCCTTGGGTTCATGTGACCATGGGTACCAAGTTTTATCCAATTATCTCAACTCCTTCTTCTTATCCTGTGTATACGGACAACACACAGACGGACAGACATGGATAGCTCGACTCACGTGGTGACGCTGAGCAAGAATATATACTTTTCTATACCGCACTCGCTTCGTTCTATGCGTAACAAACGTTTGCACAAAGTTAATATACCTTGACCTTTCAGGTTAAGAGTATAACAATAATGGTTCTGTACTTCTTTTGTTTTGAAGATGTTCTTATTTCAATTTTTCTGCAAGGAGCTCTGTTCCAATTTTGCACTTGGGCCCTTGATCATCTAGTTACGCAACTGTCTCTAATGCAAGCATTTAGTGCGATTTTTGTTTAATAAGAAAAGATTTAAAGAAAAATTGAGTTAATAACTAGGTAGGCCCAGATAACTTTTGCAAAAAAAAATTTTTCCTAATAGCTTTATAACCTGACGCGATGGAATTTTTTTAATATTTTACTCGATATCAGCGCTCCAAAATCTGTCTAAAGCTACCGTGTAATAAAACATTATAAAGTATGTCAATAAGAAGAAAAAGCTCCCTTGTACAATGTTGCTCTAAGCCTTTCTGACTACGTCACTGCAACGGCCAATGTTGCTTTCATGTTTCAAACTGAAAACTTAAGACTGACACAACTACAACATATGCAACATCAATTCAGCAGCTTCTTCTGCTGCAGTTGTTGCATTCTCTACTGAAATTATTGGCCGGATTCAGCAGTAATTAATTTAAGCTTTCTTTTTGCTTTCTCTGTTCCTTTATGCAGCTCAATTTTTGTGCGCACACAAGTATGCATATTTTTTATTACATGCATACATATGAAGAAGGATTGTGTATATATGTATGTTTTAAACTCAATATTAAGAAAAAATTTAAAACAAAATTTGTACATATATAAAGTAGTACACATCGAATCAGTGTCATGAATATTCAGCCGAGACTTGCCTTTTAATTAATTGCAACATTTCATTTAATTAGTATTAATTTACGTTGAATTTACATTAAAATAATACGCTAAAAGCCTGGAGTGAAAAAATTAAAAATGTACGACTTTCCTCTGTCTGCCTGCTGGACTGACATACACTATTATTTATTTGAACGAGTTGCGAGCAAGACTCTTGAATACAATATTATTATAGCATGTTAGCCCAATAAACAGCTCGTGGTACATATTTCCTTCAGGGAATCGGCAGAAAATTTATTATAACAAAAAAAAAAAAAAAAACAATCTACAATATATTAAAAACAATTGCATTTTTCTCGTTGTATGTACATCAAATGAAATACATACTTTTAAGTTACGAATCAGATATGAATTATGGCTTTTTTTTATTTGTTGAAATATTTTTTTAAATTATATGTGGAAAAAAGTTCACAGTTTCAAGTTGCGCGAAGAAACTATGAGTGCATGAAAATTAATTATTGAAATATATTCTGTTTGAATGACTTAATTTATCTATCATAAATCTGCCCTAAACCTGAACAGGTGGAACATAACATTCGTGGCAAGAGAAAGCAGACCTTTTTTTAAAAAATTCATAACTCAGTCAAAAAAAAAACATTTGTCCAAAATTTTATTGTAGAAAAGTGAACAAATTACAAGAAAAAAAATTAAAAAAAAATATATTTTTCACTCCAACATGGTTTGATAGAGCTCCAAACTGGTGGCAGAGAAAAAAACGGGGCCTCGTGGTTGCAGCGATGGGAGTCGCAAAAATTGTCCGATCTAGAAAAAAATGACTTTTTTAAATCTTAACAAAATTGGTAATCGTATGATAGGAGCTTTTTTTAAATTGTTTTTTAAATTTTTGGTGACGTTCCCAATTTGAAAGTGTGTTTTTTCGAAAAAAATATTAACTTTAAAAATTCATAAAAAATCGAAAAAAATATAAAAAAAGCTCGTGTCATACGATAGTGACTCGCTGGTGCCGCAACCTGTACGAAAACATGGTTTCGAAATAAACGCGTTCAAAGTTTGTGAACAAAGAAAGATACAAAGAAAAATAAAAATGTGCTCTCGATAATCCGGCTGTCACTTTTGAACCCGTAAGAATTTTTGTAAGAAATTTTTTTTCTTAAAATCTTAAAAATATTTACTAAAAATACAAAATTATAAAAAAGTTGATTTAAAAAAAAGTACAAAGTTATAAACAAAGTCGATTTAAAAAAACGTCCAATGTCATATCTCCCCTTAATATGGTCATATCGCAAAATTCAACATTTTAAGAACAAAATTAACTTTTCGCCAACAAAAAATTACGATGGCTAAAGCTGGAAGTTCATTCGATGCATTTGCGTTTTTCATCCGATTACTCGCTGGCGTTATGAAATAGAAGTATGTGAAAGCTTACGGGAGCGAGTTCAATGATTGCGAACGTTACGCTGGCAAAACGCTAGTGATGATGTTGAAAATATTTCAACTTTTCTTGCGTAAATTGCGTTTTTTGACAGCTCGTTACTTATAACGAAAAGCGAGAAGAAAGTAAAGTAACGAGTCAGAAGCAATTACTTTCAGGGATGGTTCGTGCTCATAGATCTCAAAAATTTTAAATGTCTTATATTTATACCCCCACGCATACTGCGTAAGGGGTATATTAATTTTGTCACGACGTGTGTAACGCCCATAAGGAGGCGTGGTAGGTATAGAAAATTATATATATTCTTGCTCAGCATCACCACCTGAGTTGATTTAGCCATGTCCGTCTGTCCGTCTGTCCGTCTGTCCGTCTGTCTGTCCGTCTGTCTGTCTGTGGACACGATAACAGCCGTAATATTCAAGCTATCGTAATGAAATTCGATATTTAAGCTTCCTTTAAAAAAACTAAGATCAAGTTCGAGAATGGGTTAAATTGGATGAAAACCACGCCTACCTACCATACAACCCCAATGATGAAAACTCCATAAAGGAACTAATATTTACGCCACAAAACTTAAATTCGGTATTTGTATAGTCTATGACAAAAATCAGGTGTGCTAGAAAAATGGGCGTCATCCACGCACTAACACGCCCACCTTCCATACAATCCTATTATTGAAGCCTATGTATGGAGGCTTGAGTCGAAGCTATAAAAGTAAAATTAAATATTTATTATTTTTATACAAAAAGTAAGACGTGAGAGAAAAATGGGCGTAATCCATCCACGAACACACCCACCTCCCAAACAACCCCAAAACTGAAAACTATATAAACAGGCTCCTGTCGAAGCTACAAAAGTAAAATTAGGTATTTATTCTGAATATGAGGAATCGAGGAATGAGACTTGAAAATTTTTCGAAAAAATAAGACGCCTGGCCGATGGTTTTAAGACCGGAGCCTCTTCCTGCAAGGACGAGAATGGGAATCTAGTGACAGATATCCAGAGTACACTGATGTTATGGAGGGAGCATTTCTCTAGACTTTTAAATGGCGACGCTGACAACAATCCCGCCAGTGGAGATGATATCCCGGAAAGCCCAATTATGGACGACAGCGTTGAAGTTCCGCTGCCCGATTATAACGAGGTCTTAACAGCTATAGCTCGGCTTAAAAACAACAAAGCCGCAGGAGCCGATGGCCTACCGGCTGAGCTGTTCAAGACCGGTGGCGAAGCTCTGTTTAAATGCATTCACAGACTTCTATGCAGAATATGGTCGGAAGAATGCATTCCAGATGATTGGAACCTCAGTGTGCTCTGCCCAATCCACAAGAAAGGCGATGCCACCATTTGCGCCAACTACCGTAGGATTAGCCTTCTTAATATCGCGTATAAGGTCCTGTCGAGCGTATTGTGTGAAAGACTAAAGCCCATCGTCAACCAACTGATTGGACCTTATCAGTGTGGCTTTAGATCTGGAAAGTCCACCATTGACCAGATCTTCACGCTCCGACAAATCTTGGAAAAGACCCTCGAACAACAAATCGACACACACCATCTTTTTGTCGATTTCAAAGCCGCCTTCGACAGTCCAATAAGGAGTCACCTATATGCCATCATGTCTGAATTTGGTATTCCTGCGAAGCTAATACGTCTTTGCAGGATGACACTGAACAACACCAGCAGTGCAGTGAAAATCGGGAAGGACCTCTCCCTTCCGTTCGATACCAAGCGAGGTTTCAGACAAGGTGATTCCTTATCGTGCGACTTCTTTAATATAGTAATTGAGAAGATCATCCAAGCTCCTGACCTGAGACGCAGCGTCACAATTTTCTATAAGAGTGTTATGCTGCTGGCGTATGCAGATGATATTGACATCATTGGCCACAATACGCGCGAAGTCAGTGCATCATTCTCCAGGCTAGAAAAAGAGTCGAGTCGAATGGGTCTTGCAGTGAACGCAGATAAAACGAAGTATCTTGTGTCAACAAACAAACAGTCCCAGCGTCTTGGAAACAACGTCACTGTTAACAACACCTCTTTTGAAGTAGTGAAGGACTTCGTTAACCTGGGATCCAGTATTAACTCCTCCAACGATATCAGTATTGAGATTAAACGAAGGATAACTCTTGCCAACAGGTGTTACTTTGGGCTCAGTAGGCAATTGAGAAGCAGAGCTCTTTCTCGACGAACAAAAATGGCGCTCTATAAGTCAATAATCATGCCCGTCCTACTATACGCATCACAAACCTGGACGATGAGCAGCTCTGATGAAAGGACTTTGGGAGCGTTCGAAGGAAAAATCCTTCGCAAGATCTATGGTCCAATCTGCGTCAATGGCGAGTACCGAATACGATGGAACCACGAGCTGTATGAGCTATATGCCGACAACGATATAGTCAAGCGTATTAAAATAGAGCGGCTTCGCTGGCTAGGTCATGTTGAGAGAATGAACGACGAAGCTCCAGCGAAAAAAATATTGGATTCGGTACCCAGCGGTGGCCAACGCAGACGAGGGAAACCGCATCTCCGTTGGAAAGACCAGGCATTGGATAACCTGACAACGCTTGGAATTTCCAACTGGCGCCAGTAAGCACACGACAAAAGAGGCTGGCGAAAATTCTTAGACGAGGCCAAAACCGACCAACGGTTGTAAGAGCCATCTAAGTAAGTAAGTAAGTAAGGTATTTATTCTTTTTATAATAAAACCAAGATGTGTTAGAAAAATGGGCGTCATCCATCGATGAACACGCCCACCTCCCATACAACTCATAATATTGGAAACTCTATAATCAGGCTATTATTTAAGCTACAGACCTGAAATTGGGTATTTGTGTATGTATATTATATCAAAATTGAGGCGTGTTAGAAAAATTGGCATCGACGACTCAAGAACACGCCCACCTCCCATACAACCAATAATTGAAAACTTTATAAAAAGGCTTTTCTTTATTTTGTAGGAAAACAATTTGATATGAATCAAAATAGTAAAATTCTTTGAAATCTCATATAAAAAGAGCTGCAATTTAAGATTTGTACCACTGCGAATCACCTGTGGGGGTATTTTAACTTCGGCCAAGTCGAAGATATACTTTACTAGTTTTTTTATGTCGATAATTTGTTAACAGGATTAATACGCGTTTAATACGTAGAATTTCAGTTTTTATGATTATAAATGAAAACATTTTAGTATTTTTGTGTAAAAATGATGAAAATTATTGAAAAATAGGACGCTAAGAACATAGAAACTGTTTTATAATGTTGCAGCCCTTGCTTGCTCTGAACGTAAAATGCAGTAATTGAACTCTACCATTATTTTCTTGCGTTTGTTCATTTTGAACTTCATTGATTTTGAACTTCAAGAAATATAATATTTGTCTAACCGTAAATAATTTAGTAGATGCTTTTATGGTTTTTATAAAATTATATATTTAATTTTTAAAGTAAAAAAAATGGTGCATAAATAAAGTGATAGAATTTAATGTGCTTGTATTTTGTCGTGTTTTTCGTTGCAAATTTGTGTTGTTGTGGTGCTGGTGAATTTCAATCTGATCGAATACATCAAATAAGTTGCGGAACAAGTCAATTGCACTCAATTGCAACTGCGTTTGAGTGGAATGTTGAAACTGCTGTTTGCCGTTATTTCAGTGGCATTTTTACCAGTAACGTGTTCACTCTTTAACAATAACAATTTTAGAATAAATTAAAACTCCGAACTGGAAACATTTTATGTTTCAATTTTTCATTTATATTATAATGATCTCACACGTAAACTTGGCCCATAAAACGGAAAAAAGAAACCTGAAAAAAATTTAAAAATTTTAATTTTTCGTTTTATTCACTTGTTTTCCAGTAAGTTTACAAAATTTTAAGAACCATATTGAAATTTCTTATATTTTTTTCGACTTTACTCAAAAAATTTTTTATAATTCGGTCTAAAAACAAAAAAGTTACAAATTATAACGGCTCTAAAACACAGAACTTACACAATCATGATTTCTGGGCGTCTCCGTGGGTGGATGAAGCTACTAATGTGTACTCATCTTGATTTTGAAAGTTTAGTTTGGTTTGACACTTGATATCTCTGTTTGTAACCTCACTACTAAGATGTATACAAATTATTAACTTCATTCCTCTCTAATATAAAATGTAACCTTGAAAACGCCGGTTATTTGACCAAATCCAGAAAAATAATTTTAAATATATCTGTGTCGACAAGGAATAATAGCTAAACTCATTTTCAAAATTTCAGGAGAGCATTTTAAAAATTAAAATCCCAACCTAATATCAGGGTACCCTCAATTTTCCTGTTTAGAATTTGATGTCCTCGAATATTAAATTTTCAAAATACAACCATAAATATTTGATCTCATTTTGTCCTAATTCGACTTTAGCTGTTATTCCTTGTCGCCACAGATATGTTCTTTTAGCCAAATTTTGAAAAAACTTTGTCAAAAAATTGCATCAACTTATCAAGAATTTTATCAATTTGATAAAATTTTTTTAATTTACAAATTTTATCAATTTGACGAAAAATTAAATCAATTTGACATATTTATATTAATCTGCGAAATCGATGATTATTGCTGTTATTTTGAATTGTCTAGTGATAATTGCTTTATCCTTTCAAAAAAGTATTATCAATTTGATGAAATTTTAATCAAATTGATGCAAGCTTTTATCAAATTGATAACAAATTTCAATACATTGATAAAAATTTGCAATACGTTTGAAAAAAATTGATTTAACAAAATATTTTGTTGATATAACAATATATTTTGTTGATTTAACAATATATATTGTTAATGTAACAATATATTCATGAGTATTATAATTTTTTTATTTTATTAAATTTGTTCGGCTATTAAAAAGGAAAACTTAAAATACAAAGAGAAAAATTTCATTTAAAAAGTAGTCCAGTATTGCCATGCACGGAAGATTTTATTTTCTCTTTATCGTACTGTCTAAAGTTTTCATAGTGTTTATGGTGCAAAATTTAATTCGTGGAACGTTATTTAGCACTAAAGTTTTATTTAAACATGCAGTTATATGTTGTTGTTTTGTTTTTAGTCCTTATTTTTTTGCTGCCTTCTCTTCTTCTAAACCAAAGTTTGCTATTGAAATACTATTGATGTCTTAGTTTTTATATTTTATTTCTTAAAAAAATGTTGATAAAATAAATGATTAACTTTAATTGCTGTCTTATTGCAAATAATCAAATGCCACTCAACATTTATTACTGGTATTTAGTTGAAGTTTTCTTAGCTTTCATTACTTGGTAAATAACTTAGCTTCAAACCAATTATATATAACCACTTCAAAAGTTATTTATTACTTACATAACATCATTTCTAAGCATATAAAAAAAAAAAACAAAAAACACTCGAATGAAATTCCAGGATAAACACAAAATAAATAAAATTTGAAGCTGCTGTGAGTAGCAAAAATCAAATTTTATGCTACCAAAATTGATGTGAGAATCATAAAATTCAACCAAAAAATTGTATAAAACTCCTGCCTCAACACATTCGTACAGTGTGCGTTCAAAGTTCAAGGTTCAAGGCAATCAAGTTGCAATGAAAAAAAGAAATGAACATGTTATGAGAATTTCTTAAGTACCTGTGCAAAAATATTGTGCACCAACAATAAAAATAAAAGCAAAAACAAACAGAAAACAGAAAAAAACAACAACATTCCAGAGTGGACGAACAGACAGTATCGCATGACAAGAGTGCGAAAGGACATGTAGTGTAATACGCTGAATTACACCATGTTGAATGATGCCCGACAACGAGAGCGATGCTGATGATGATGATGTTGATGATGAAGATGATGATAAAAACAGCCAAAGTGCTGTCGCAAACCGATGATCTAGGGTAAGCTTTACAGTAGTCACGTCCGTTTCATATCCACTTTAGTGTTGGCAGAAGAGGGCAGAATATAAGAAATAAATAAAAACAAGCCAACAACAAATAATTTCATGTCGAAATCAAACTTAAGTGCTATACCGAGATTTAAATGACGTTCAGCGAATTTTTATTTTTCGCAATTTTAACACCATGACAACTTAAGAAAGGAAGGAAAAAGAGAGCAGAGACGCAAGAAGAGTGTCAGTTACTCAATGTAATACATTCCATAAACTTAAAAAAAATACTACATACTACGTATGACAGTACTATAGACTTAAAGATAGACAAATGTCATATAGCAGAAAGTAGACAGGAAGGCAGACGGACACACAAAAACGTCAGACAGACAGCTAGACATACAAATAATTGTAAGCTTTTACATGATGTCTAACTGGAGTCACATTCTTCTAGAATTCAAGTTAAGAGCACTGAATGCAGTTATAAATAAGCACAGTTTATAAATAAAGGTGGCAGCCACCACACAAATACACACACATAAATCAGCATGGTTTCCCATTGAACAGCAAGCGATGCTTTGACGAAAAGTGCTATTTTTACGAACTTTTTCGGTTTGATTTTTGGTTTTTTTTTTAATTTTTGACCTTTGTATTTTCTTGTGCTATGTTTAAAAAAATTATGTTTTTAAAATTTAACAATGAAATATTTTTTTATATTAATATTTGTCAAATAAGTAATTTTTATTAAACACATCAACAACACAACTGTTTTTAAAAAATGCGTTTTTTTTTTCAGAAATGAATCGTAACTAATATAACTTTTTATTCACAAATAAGATTTTCAGAGCGTATTCTTAAAACATCGAATGAAAACTTCCCTTATTTTCAATACAAAATAATGCCATCAATTATTATTAATAAATTATAATTTATTTCGAAGCTCATTTCTATCCTTACATATATTTTATTAAGATTATCTTTATATATAAAATTCTGCTGAACATGGCTTTGTCACTGAACTCCTCCTAAACAGCTAAATCGATTTGAATGAAATTTGGTGAGTACATGCGGCTGGGTCTGTAGATGGTTTGTATCTAAAGTTTGACCCGGTTGGTGGAGCTGTTATTGCTGTGGGAGTGTTTAAATTGGTATTTGTGATTATAACTCAGAAACGCATTGAGAAATTGTCATGATTATTTTAGTATACCAATAATTTTAATGCATACAAAATTACAAAAATACAAAATTAATAAAAATAAACAAACAAAAAAACCTCAAATTTTTATGATAGTTAGGCTTGATTTTTTGATCGTATAAACCGTTTTTAAATTTTTATGATAGAAACTTTAAAGAAACCCTATATTTTTGCATATCATATAAAATAACATTAAAAATGCCATTTTTGTTTTCACATATTTCTTTAACAACAAATATTTTTGTCAAAGTTTTTTGCGAAAGAAAGAAATTTGTTAAGGTTTTTTTTTAAAAACTATACAAATTAGAAAGAAAACAAAAATGAAAAAGATTGAAATACTATCGGACAGACAATTAATCAAGATTTCAAACAAACAAAAAACTAATGTAATCCTTTGTAACATGATCGAGTTATTTACTTTCAAAGCCAGCATTTTCATTTTTGATTGATTTTTTATTTCTATTTCACCAGAAAATAAAATTAGTAGGTACTAAAAACTATCTGTGTGCTTGAGGTAATAACGTTTTTATGGTGTTAATTTCTTTGAAATTTTAAACAACTTGCAAGTTTCTATAGAAAACGAAATTTTTCAAATGAAAGACAGCTAAACCGAGAATGTTACTAACCACAAAGGTATGCAACTACTATATAATTGCAATTATATAACTTTGAAAGTTCTTGCACAGCAGATTATTTATCTTAACCATTTAAGGTGTTTGATGAACATGAAGACCATGTATGATGTTTGGCGATGACAAAATAGGTAAACAATTTGGATATAAATGGTTATATATAAAAACGTGGTGGGCAAAAGTGTAGGTGCTTTGTTTTTGCGCTAAGAGCCTTGATTCCCCCTCTGCGAACAGTGGCACACCCCAGAGCATTATAAATTCGATGAAAAGATTTTTGAAAACTTTCATTTTTACCGTTCGAAATTGGTATACAAGAAGTAGATCCAGTGATCCAGTTTTTGTGCTCAAAAGTTTGATCCATTGTGTACAAAATTTAATAAGCAGAAAAGATCATAAGAAGCTCTTCTAATGTCCTTTCAAGAGCTGAAATGGCCAAATATTTTTGGAAATTTTGGATATAAAAAGGCACGAAATTTGCGTGAAAAAATTGAGAGCATTTTATTATGATTCAGAGGGTTTTTATAAAATCAGTTTCTAAACAAACAGAAAAATATTGAAATTTATGTTTCTTCGGATAATTGGCTCTTTGCTGAATTGGCTCAAGTCCTATCTTTGTGAATCTTTCAATAGCTGAAATGGCCAAACATTTTTGAATATTTTGTATAGAAAAAGGCATGAAATTTGCGTGAAAAAATTGAGAGCATTTTATTATGATTCAGAGGGTTTTTATAAAATCAGTTTCTAAACAAACAGAAAAATATTGAAATTTATGTTTCTTCGGATAATTGGCGCTTTGCTGAATTGGCTCATGTCCTATCTTTGTGAAAGATCCCAATTTGTAAAATTTCAAGGAACTCTTTCTAAGAAAATTGTTGTCTCGTCAGGTGCACCTCAGGGTAGCCACCTGGGCCCACTTCTTTTCAACATATTTATTGCAGACATATCTGAAGTTTTGCACGATGTCCCCCATCTCTTATATGCAGATGACTTAAAACTGTACCATGTGGTTAGATCAGAAGTGGATTCAGTATTCTTACAGAACAAGCTTTTATCTCTTGAACATTGGTGTATTCAAAATAAGCTTTCCTTAAATGTGAATAAGTGCTTCGTTATAAGTTTCTCAGATCATGGAGTAATCCTAGATAACAAGTTGCGATTTAACCTTCACTATGATCATATCATATCCAGGGCAAACAAACTACTTGGATTCATTAAAAGACGTGCAAAAGAGTTCAAGAATTTATGGGTAACTAAAACCTTATACTGTATGTACATTAGTGCGTCCTATTCTTGAATATTGCTGTGTTATTTGGAATCCAGCTTTTGAAGTGCATAGTGAAAGACTTGAATCAATTCAGAGACAATTTTTGCTTTTTGCGTTGAGAGATTCGTACGATCCCCGGGACTATAGAAACTTACCACCATATGAAATTAGACTGAAAATGTTGAATATAATGACGCTTTCGTCAAGAAGAATATTACTTTGTTCATGCTTTATATTTGATGTTATTAATGGTAACATCGACAGTGAATTCATTTCCAATAAAGTTGTATTTAATGAACCAATAAGGAGAACTAGATATACAAAATTGTTAAAAGAATCTCATCACAACACCATTTACGCACTTAACGCACTTGTAGAATATTTAACAATGTCAGCGAGCACTATATACTCCCCATGTCCAAATCCATGTTCAAGCGTTCCCGCCCGTGCTTTTCACATGGCCAATTATATGTCGCGTGTTCTGGGGTTGGCAAGCCATCAAGTTTGTTCATTTATGCTCCTGAAGGATTGACAAAGAACATTGTACATCAACTCGCATTAAGATAAAAACAAAATTAAATTTGGTTGTGTTAGTATTAAAATTCAATATTTTTTTAAATTTTGCCTTTAGTTTTAGTTTCTTACACTTCTTAAAAATTAAAATGTTCATTGGTTCATCATCAGTTTTTCCTTTGCTTACTTTTGTTAAATTAATATTAAAATCGTTTTCATTTTTTCTTAAAAACTATCATGTTTATTAGTTCTCTATCAATTTTTCCTTTGAAAGCCTTAATAGCCCAATATCAAAATCCTTTAAATTTGCATTTTATCTTATTAGTAAATTGCAGGTAAAGTACAGACTGTCAAACATTCGCAGGGTCCGCTAGTTTAATATAAAAATGTATAAGTTTTTTCAAGTTCTTAAATAGAATCGAAAAATTCTTAGAAAACAGTAATTGATGGTTTATTAATGAATAATTTTATCTGTGTGATGTTATCTACATATCGCACACTAAATACAAAACAGTCACAACTCAAAAAACATGACTTTTCAGGAAAAGCGAAAAATAAAACTCTTTGGTTGAAACTGCAGAAAAAAAACAATTTTCATTTAACACAAAAACTTCATTCTTCCAGTTAATGAAGAAAATAACGAAAAATATAGTCAGATATGTGTTTTATAAATTGATTTATAACAAAAATTCGATATAAAAAATTTTGATTTGTGACTGTTTATATTTAGTGTGCGATATATCCAAATAATAAAATACCTTATTTTTCCTTAAACTTATAATACTAACTGATCAAAAACGTCCTAACATGCAACTGATAAAAACTTCTAGGAAAGGAAAAATGTAATTCCTGCTTTTCTATGTGATTAATTTTTATATTGTTTTATTTTCTATTTTGTACATTGTTCTTTAGATAAATGAAATATGAAGAATTAGGATGACGAAAAGCGAATCCGGCTTGTTTTCGCTTTCATGCTTTGGAGTCTGTAGATTCCATCGGAAGGGAGTACAGGCGTTCGTTTGGCGACACTCCTCCTAGCAGATGGACTAAAATGAGGCTGTTTAATAATTTTGCAGAGCGTGGGACTATCACGAGAAAGCTATACCATCGAGATTTCTCAGTTCGGTCGCATGAAGAAATCGCTGCAGTAGCTGCTGCTATACAAGCCGATCCCCGAGTTTCGACAAGGAGTCTATCTGCTCAAACGGGTATGAGCAGACAGACACTACAAACAATTACCCTGCAAACATTTGCAATCGCCTAAGAATCTCCAGTGAATTTCTCGGAAGACGAAACAGAGTCTTTCGGGTATCGCTGAATGAAAGCAGCTGAGGTCCTAGGCGATTCACCAGGAAGAGTTGCACACGAATCGGCAGAAGGAGTTTTAAACGATTTGCCGACAAGAATGGCAAACAAATCACTTTTCGGGCTATGGATTTGCTGTGAAGATAGTTCATATGGATAGTTCATATACATTAAGAGTTGTTACAAGTTTAAACAAGAAGATTCGATAGACTGTGTCCTGTCCCAATTCAATGAATTTGTTTAAAAGTTCAACTTTTTTATTAATTTTATCAATTCTTCAGAGCCTGCAATCTTCCAATGATAGATTTTAAAAATTTTTCAGAAACCATCTTCCAATGATCGCCGGAATGAGTGAAATACATTTTTTGAATCGCGTATTCATGTGGGAAAGGAGTCGGACGGACATGGACGGAATACAAGAAGTGGACGTCGATATTAACATACTACTCAATTTAACATACTACTCAACTAAAAAATAGAAAACTGAAACATTATTGAAAAAATTGTCGAAAGAAAAGAAAAAATTTGAATAGCTGAAAATTTGTGAAAATTAAAAAAACTGAAAAAGCAAATTTGAATGGAACCAACTTTCGTTTGAATTCAACATGGGGACTCAAACCGGTCGTTAAACCAAGCCAAGAAGTTAAATCAAGAAGAAGAGGAAGCAGATACGAGGAACCTAATTTCAACGAAGCTGAATTAATTGGAATTGATACTATTTGTTGCTTGGAAAATTTATCAGAACATTTAAGGTTATATTAAGAGAAATTATTATTAACATACCAAACTAAACATTTTCAAAACAATTAACAATTAGTTAATTAAAACAATAACTTTTCTATTAAAATCATTCAGACTGAACTTAATTAATTTAAATTACTCTTTAAATAATTATTTTTAATTTGCCATTTTAAATAAAAACATACTTACCTGAAATTTATTATACTTACCTTGATATATTAAACATTATATTTTTTTTATCATAATTTTATTGTGCTTTACCTTTTATAGTTACTTATTAATCTATTGTAAAGACATTAGAAATGGAGACACATACTATTTTAGCTTTGACAGTGGACCAATACGAGCAAAATTAAAGGAGTTGACTTCTCTCTCACTTCAGCCTAACCGCAGCAGAAGCGAGTGAAATTGATTCATCCCGTTCTGAATATGGAGATGTTGCAACAGGTCCTTTGCATGAAATGGTTATTGAACGAACAAATTTTACTTTTAAAGATATTAAAGATAGTGTGTCGTCATATTCGGGAACGGATTCACCTGATATCGATCAATGGATAACTGAATTCGAGGACAGTGTGTTGACTGTAAATTGGAATGATTAACAGAAATTTATTTATGCAAAACAGTTATTGGTGGGAGCAGCGAAATTATTAATTTGAAGTCAGTCGGGTATTCGCAGCTGGGTATCTTTGAAGAAATCATTATTAGACGAATTTGGAACTAACTTGTCTTCAGCAGAAATTCATCGTCAACTTCGAAATCGACGCAAACAGCAGAACGAAACTTTGCGCGAATATTTGTATTCACTGATTGAAATTGGCCAGCCAATTGATATTGATGACGAAAGCTTAATCGAATATTTTTGTGAGGGTATTCCAGACTCAAGGTCTAACAAAACTGTTTTGTATCAGTCAAGATCAGTGAGCGACTTAAAGGAGCAGATACGGGTTTATCAGAAAGTTCGTGGTTCTTTCCAGTCACAAACGTATCGCAGCAAATAAGTTTAAGAAGATGTTTTAAATGCAGAAGTCAATCGCATCTATCGAGGGTTTTTCCACAAAATCGATAACAGCGGTGCTTGAAAAGCAATACAGTGGCTGTCGATAGACAGATTAAGATGGAGACAGAGAATATAAACACGATTATAGAGGTAAAATGCGGACTGATTTTCAAAGACGTTACATGCAATAACATAAAATTCGCGGCTTTGATGGATTCAGGGTGTGATCTTTGTTTGATTAGGTTCGACACAGTGTAGATATAAGGAATTTAGTTGGAATTGCAGACAGTAAAGTTACAACGTTAGATAGTTTCACTGTGCAAGTAGAAGTTGATGAAATATGGTTTAATGTAACATTCCACGTTGTAAGTGAGCGCGATATATGCTATGCAGCAATTATCGGCAACAGTGTCCTTGACGAAGTTGAGATTTGATTAAAAAAAGGGAGTGCTGACTGCAAAAAGAGAAGCTTGGTTGCGAAAGAGAAAAATGAGAGCGATTGCTGGAAGAATTTAAAAATCTTTGTATGATTTTGCAAGTAGATGAGCTATCTGTTGGACTAGAAGTGGATTTGACGGACATAAACGACAAATATTCACACGAAATAGAAAAGATAATAAAAAATTATATACCGAAAAAAATTCTAATTCAAAATTCTCCCGTTAAAATGAAAAGCTTACTAACTGATAATGTGCCAGTATATCATAGACCAAGACGAGTGTCATAGGTAGATAAAAATACCATCGATGAGCAAGTTAGCTTATGGCTAAAAGAAGGGATAAAACAGCCCAGTATGTCTGAATATGCTTCACCGATCGTGCTGGCGGCAAGGAAAGATGGTACAAAAAGACGTTGTTGCGACTACAGAAAATTAAAACACAAGATTGTTAGAGACAATTTTCCGATGGTACTCATTGACGATGCTCTCGAAAAGTTGCAAGAATGCAATGTTTTTTCTACCGTCGGTTTAGCAAATGGTTTCTTTCACGTTCCTTTAGAACCAGAGTCCAGGAAGTACACGTCATTCGTCACCCATAACGGACAGTTCGAGTTTTTGTTCACTCCTTTTGGAATTTGTAACTCACCAGCGGTATTTTCGAGGTATATGTTCGCTGTGCTACGACAATTAATACAAGATGGAACTATTGTTATTTATATGGATGACATTATAATTCCTTCAAAGGATGAAGACGAAGGCATCCAAAAACTAAAATTACTTTTTCAAGTCGCATCCGAAAACGGATTTAAAATCAGGTGGAAGAAATGCCAATTCTTAAAGAAAAAAGTCGATTTTCTTGGATACTGCAAAAGGATAATGACGACCAACATTTTCATCCTGTGCAGAATTTTAGTCGAAAAACAAGTAAAAAAAGTCTAAAGTCGGTCTAGGCCGACTATGAAATACCCTAAACCCACTTTTCAAAAACAAAAAATTTTTATTGTAAATGGGCGTGTCCGTGGGCGCATGAAGCCTATATTTTATATGCATTTAAATGTTGAAGAAAAATTTACACATACCAAGTTTTATTCCTGTAGCTCACAGTTAATGCCTTTATTATGCTTTCGCTATGGGAGGTGGGCGTGTTCATGGACGGATTACTCCCAATTTTTGAACACACCTTAGTTTTGGTATAAAATACATACATACCAAATTTAATTTCTCTATGACAAACATAACCTTATTTATAGAGTTTTAAACTTTTTGGGTTGTATGGGAGGTAGGCGTGTCCGTAGGCGGATGACGTCCATTTTTCAAAAACGTCTTTGTCTTGTCATAAAAACCATATGTGCCAAGTTTTAGCTCTGTAGGTTAAACACAGGCTTATTTATTGCGTTTTCAATTTTTGGGTTGTATGGGAGGTAGGCGTGTCCATAGGCGGATGACGTCCGTTTTTCAAAACCATCTTTGTCTTGTCATAAAAAACATTCGTGCCAAATTTTAGCTCTGTAGGTAAAACAGAGGCTTATTTATTGCGTTTTCAACTTTTGGGTTGTATGGGAGGTGGGCGTGTCCGTGAACGGATGACGTCCATTTTTTTAAGACATCTTTGTGTTTGTATAAAACACATATATATCAAATTTTATTGTTGTAGGCTAAATATGAGCTGAGTTATGCAGTTTTCAATTTTCGGGTTGTATGGTAGGTAGGCGTGTCCGTGGGCGGATGATGTCCATTTTTCAAAAACATCTTTGTCTTGTCATAAAAAACATATGTGCCAAATTTTAGCTCTGTAGGTTAAACACAAGCTTATTTATTGCGTTTTCAATTTTTGGATTGTATGGGAGGTGGGCGTGTCCGTGAGCGGATGACACCCATTTTTCGATGACATCTTTGTGTTGATACAAAACACATATATACTAAATTTTATTATTGTAGGTTAATTAGGAGCTGAGTTATGCAGTTTTCAATTTTTGCGTTGTATGGGAGGTAGGCGTGTCCGTGGGCGGATTCCAAAAATATTCAATAGTGCAGATCCTTGGATGCTAGTGACCATGTGTACCAAGTTTCATCAAATTATCTCGACTCCTTCTTCTTATCCTGTGTATACGGACAACACACAGACGGACAGACGGACGGACGGACGGACGGACGGACAGACGGACGGACATGGATAGCTCGACTCACGTGGTCACGCTGATCAAGAATATATACTTTTCTATACCGGACTCGCTTCGTTCTATGCGTTACAAACGTTTGCACAAAGTTAATATACCCTGACCTTTCAGGTTTAGGGTATAACAAAACCAGCAGATGAGAAGTACCGTTATTTTGTTACAAAATTCAAGATAATAACTGATTGTAACGCGTTCGCTATGACGATGAAAAAAGACGACGTTCCTCTAAGAGTGTCCAAATGGGCCATGTTCCCTCAAGATTATGACAACGAAATCGAGCATAGATCAGGATCTAAGATGGCACACGTTGACGCTTTAAGCCGAATTTGCTGTTTGCTTATTGAGGATTCACTGCGACACAGATTACAGGAAGAAGTGCGTTACAGTGTGGTGTACAGTTTCTTCAAGGTTTATTGCATTACTTTTTTGAAGAAAACGCTTGAATTTTTAAGGTGAATGGAAACCGTCAAACACTTTAAATTTTTTGAAAATGTTGAACACTGGATGACCGGATATTTATTTTTTTTAAAACACTGATAGGTGTTGACGAACTACGTTTCACCGTATTTCAAATTTTGAGCTATCCAAACGAAGTATGTTTGTAATAATCCAAACATAATTTATCACTAGAACTGGATAATTTGAAACTTTTGATTTTGAGAAGTTGTCAAAAACGCACAGAAATTTTCCCTTGATCATTCATTACTTTTGAACAACGATAGGATCGAAAGCTTGAACACCATTTGGTGGATTGCAATAACGTTCCGTTCGGAGTAAATTTTTAATTTTCGCTCAATCGGATAAAATTCACATCATATGGTGTTAAACTTGCTGAAACACCGTTTGGTGGAAAATTAAAGTATTGAAAATGGGCGTGTCCGTGAGTTGATGAAGCCCATAATTTATATGCAGTTTTAATCCTGTAGCTCATATGTAAATGTATTTACAGTGTTTTCGCTATTGTGCGTTGTATGGGAGGGGGCGAGCTCGTCTACGGACTACGCCCAATTTTTGAACACATCCTAGTTTTGGTATCAAATAGATACAAGCCACATTGTATCTCTATAGGTTAAACATAAGCTTATTTATGGAGTTTTAAATTTTGTAGGTTATGTAGGAGGTAGGCGTTTCCGTGGTTGGATGACACCGATTTTTCAAAAACACCCTTGCTGGGTTATACAATAAGCACATACGTGCCAAACTTTATTCCTGTGAGACAAATATAAGCCTTTTAACGGAATTTTCACTTTTTTGGTTTGTATGGCAGCTAGGCGTGTCCGTGGGAATTACATCCATTTTTCAAAAACATATTCAGTTTGTTATATAAACATGCGTACCAATTTTTATCTCTGTACACTGAGGGAAAAATGTGTTAAAATTAAATGAAATTGTGTTCATATCTAACGAATTTGTTTTTGAAATAGAGCTTGAAACAAATTCATTAAAATTAAACACAACTGTATTTAAACTTAAATTCAAAACAAAAGTTTTTGTTTTTAAAACAAAGTTTTTGTTACGAAAAACAAATTTAAAACAAAAATTTTAAAATTTAAAACAAATATTTTAAAGCATATTTCGATGCCATTTTTTAGCTTTACCGAGTTTTTAGCATCAGATGCACAGACAGCTACCCTCGGGACCTCCGAATGTTAACTCCATTCGAAGAATTTTGCATTTTATATATTTTAATATTTAGTTAATTAGTTTTTATTTTATCGTATGTTCGATATTTTTCAAACCAATTCAAAAAATTCAAAAATTTTCTTGTATTCAAATTTTTGTTTGTGTTTTCAAAGAAATAATGAGAGAAAATAAAAAAAAGAAAGTAGTTTATTGGTAGTTGAAAATTAAACACACTTGTTTTAATTTTTGTTTTGTAGAAACGCAGAGGCGTTAAATTTCTATTTTAAAATTGTTTGTTTAATTTTAAAGTATGTTTTTTTTCTCAGTGTAGGTTAAACGTAAGCTTATTTATTGAGTTTTAAATTTTTGGGTTGTATGGGAGGTGGGCGTGATCGTAGACGGATGACACTTATTATTCGAAGACGTCTTTGTTATGATATAAAATACATATATACCAAATATTATTGATGTAGGTTCATCATGAGCATACTTCTGCAGTTTTCAATTTTTTTCGTTGTATTAGAAGTAGGCGTGTCTGTAAATGGATTCCAAAAATATTTAATAATGAAGATCCTTGGGTCCATGTGGCCATGCGTTCCGAGTTTCATCTGATTATATCAACTCCTTCTTCTTATCCTGTGTTTACGTACAACTCACCGACGGGCGAACAGACGGACGGACATGGATAGCTTAACTCATGAAGTGACGCTGATCAAGAATATATAAACTTTTTCATACTGGACTCCCTTATTTCTATGCGTTACAAACGTTTGCACAAAGTTAATGTTCCCTAACCTTTCAGGTTTAAAGTATAAAAACGATCATTCAATACTTTGGAATGAAATTTGATCATAAAAATTGACTTAAGATGTAGAATATTATCTCTTTTAAGCCTTTGTGCGTCGGTTCAACCACGTAGGCTAAACCGATTAACTTTCAAAATTGAAATGATCGAAGGGGTAGTTCCAAGATCTTATATTGCAGAAGGTATGAGTTCAGTCACCGGCAACGACATAATTTATAATCCATGCCAAAATAAACGTATGTTAAATCTGATTTATGAGGTGTCAGATTTGATATATTTATAACCCCACGCATACTGCGTAACGCCATTAAGGAGGCGTGGTAGGTATAGAAAAGTGTATATATTCTTGCTCGGCATCACCACCTGAGTTGATTTAGCCGTTTGTCCGTTTGTCTGTCGGTGTGTGAACACGATTACAGCCATGCTTTTAATGTTATCACACTGAAATTCGATATTTATGATTTTTTCTAAAAAAACTATAAAACCCCAATAATGAATACTCCACAAAGAAGCAAATATTTAAGCTACAAATTTTAAATTCGGGATTTGTGTAACATATGTTAAAACTGAAGTGTGTTATAAAAATAAGCATCATCCAGTCACTAACACGCCCACCTCCAATACAACCCTAAAATTTAAAACTATACAAAGAGACTTGTGTCAAAGCTACATAAATAAAATTAGATATTTGTTCATTTTATATCAAAACTAAGGCGTGTTCGAAAAGTTGGCTTCATCGATCAACGAACATGCCCACCTCCCATACAACCCCAAAATTGAAAACTTGATAAATAGGTATCTGTCGAAGCTACAAAAGTAAAATTCGACATGTATTCATATTATGTAAAAATTAAAATGTGTTAGAAAAATGGGCCTCATTCACCCACGAACACGCTCACCTGCCATATAGCCCCAAAATTTAAAACTCTATAAAAAGGCTTCTCTTTAACGTACAGGAAAAAAATTTGATACGTTTTTATTTTATATCAAAACTAAATTGTGGAACAAAAGTGGGCGTCATCCGCCTTAACGTTTACGAATCCCTTTCTCGTATATTTCATTCAATAGCAATTATCATATACAATTCACTTATAATATCGGGAACGGGAGAAATTTTTCCTTCGCTAACGAATCATTCAAACCGACAAAAGCAATTCGTGGACGAGTCGCCAAACCTTAGAAAATTAATTCTTTAAGGAATCTTCATATTTAAGAGAAGTAATTCCTTGACGAATAAAAAATTTTAAAAGAAGCAATTCCTTAACAAATCGTCAAATTTAAAAGACGCAATTTTTTAACGAATCACCAAAGTTCAAAAAGCAAAAAAAAAAAAAACAAAAATGAGGAAGTTTTAGACATATTTTGTGTTATTTATTTGAACATTTTTTAATTTTATTGTGCATAAGTAGTACGTTCAAACATTTATTGATTTTTTGGAAAGTTTTTAATTGTGCACATAATTTGTTTTTTTTTTACTCCATCCTTCGCGTATTGAAAACATTTCTTGAACTTTACGTCCACAATATTTAAAGTGATAATTATCTGTGAATTCACAGAATTTATAAATATTAATTTTCTGTTGAAATTCATAATTAAATTTAAGTTAAAGTTTAATAAAATCTTTAATAAAATTTTATAAAAAGTTGTACTTTTTATTCTAACTTACAAATCCATCCAGGCTGCCTGTAATTCAGACAAAACCAAACTATTCGAAAATTCATTCTTTTGGCTTACTGGGAAGATACTAGTGTGCTTTATAAGCCGGAAAAAAATAGCTGCAGGTACAAAATTCTTATATTATATAGATAAAAAAAAACAACTAGCGAGACTAAGAGTTCTTAACAATTTTTCACAGACAAATGCCGCACTCTGGCAGCACTGGTTATAAATAAAAAATCACTTTCATGGCATGGGCCATGAGGGTCTGTCAGGTGTCTTCATGTTTACTGAAACGAAGTTATCAAGAGCAAAATATAGAAAAATGTACACATATAAAAAAATCTTTTTACTACACTTACACACAGTCACATAACCGCATGCTCACAGCCAAACACACATTGCTACTATATACATATATAGTAAGCCTTCTACGTACTCTACCATTTTGTGGCAGCAACATATTCTGTCATGTTAAGGCATGATATGACGGCGGTCATGTTTGACAAGCGGTGGCAATGCGAAATAAGAATGAACAAACAACAACAATACCAAGAAAAAAAATTATTTCTGTTTTTGTTTGAAGAAAAATACTTAAAATGAAGATGTAGCAAAAATAACTCCAACGTAAAACCAGCTCACAAAAATGACATGTTATGGTTGCTAGACAGCAAAAATAAATCATACTCATAGCATGTCAGCTTTTTGTAATTGTTGTGGGTATGTGTGTCTTTATGAGTAGCTGAAAAAGGAAATAAACCGGGCTACTTATTATGTACTTCTTTCGACACATAAATTAATGCGTTGTCAATTGCTAGAATAGTCTGATATGTTCATAAATATCAAACAATACTTGAGCGATTTCTAATTTAACCCAAAAATAGCAACGTCTTAAAATAAAAATGTATTTTAGTCTATGAAAGGTAATGAAATATTGTTTGTACATACATGTTTTATAATAGAAAATCAAGACTTATGGCAATTTTGAACGGCGATGGCAAAAATTTTATAAGTTCTCTCAGACACCTAACAAGGTATTCATATGCAAAAGTTCTAAAGCATTATAAAAAGACTGTCCCAGAAATAAGTGTTCTTATGTTTTTTTTTTTTTTTATTGTAAAAAAAACAATGAAGTTTTTCTAAAAATTCTTTCAGTTTATTATTAAATGAACATTACAAAATAAATGAAAATTTTATGATTTTGATTTTTTGATTAAGGTCCTCCATTAGGTTTTTACCGACCTTTCGTTGACCTTAGTGTATGCCCGACGCCATTTACGTCAAAATTTTGGATGTTTTTCGCAGTATGTTTGGTCTTCTTAAGATTTATTTTCATTAAAGCCTTTCGATTGGACGAAGTTCGGGGCAATTCGGAGGATTGGCTTCTCTTGGTACCACAGTGACATTATTGGTTTGGTACCAATCTATCGTTCTCTGGGCGTAGTGACATGTTGCTATGTCGGGCCAAAATAGTACTGAAGCTTGGTGCTGACATATAAAAGGCAGCAAACGCCGCTCCCGACACTCTCTGCTGTAAGTTTCGGTGTTGATTGTGCGATCTATCACACATTCCTTACTGCGAATTCCACATTTGCAAATTGCCTGCCATACCAAGTTTTTCTTTAGAAATTTGGTATGTTTTTCGGTGGTAAATTTAGAGGATGCTCCACCCCTTCTAACCACAGTATAATATCTGTGTCCAGGTAACTGCTTGAAATCCGCTTTGCAGTACGTTTCATCGTCCATGATCACGCAATCAAATTTGTGCAGGTAATCGCGATACAGTTTGGAGCCCTCCTCTTGGCTTCGGCGTCCTTTTCTTCTGACCTATCAGGTACTTTTTGTACTTTATAGCTCCTATGGTTGTAAAATTTTTTAATCCGTTCAACACCTGACTTCGATGTTTCCGCTTTTGCTACCATATCACGAACCAAAGTGCCTGGATTCTGAGTTAACAGCCGCTTAACGTTCTGGGTCACCGCTTGGCTCGCTGGACCACTTTTTCTTCCTGAACCTTGCTTTTCTGATAAAGGGAGTACTCAGTACATCGTTTTATGATCCTTCCGACAGTTTTTACGCACACACAAACTTGCTACGAGATATTTTTGTAGGTGGAGTTTGGATTTTCCAGGTATTTGCAAATAATTCCGCTTTCCGCTTTTTTTCTTATTTAGACGACATCTTTTCAGTAGCTCTTTTATTTTACTAATGAGTATTTTTTTTTAATCTGCAATATTTATACTGTAGTAGTATCGTCTAGGGTCGAAATTCGATCAATTTATTGATTGCCTATTTTTAATTACTTTACCGCCTGGGGTCAACATTGCCTATTTATAATTATATGCGAGATGATAAAAATAAGTTCGAGACTATAACTCTTAATTTATTGGGGATTTAAAGCTATTTTCTTAAAAAAAAAATTATTTTTTTATTTTATTATTTTTTCAAAAACAGAAAAACAACATTTTAAAAAAATTTAATTTTGTCAAAAAAATCATAAGGGGTAACCTTGATTTTTTGATGGCACGGACAATTTATTAATTTAGTGTCAAGACAAAATAAATTTACCAAAAATTCGTTATAGACTTTGAAAGAAAATCAAAAATGCAATTTTGAGTTTTCGTTTTTTTACAACAAAAATCATTTTTAGCCCATATTTTAAGAATAAATCAAATTTTATGGTTTTTTTTAAAACTAATAATTTAAATATAAACAAACAAAAAACGGTATTTTTTTTAAAAGTGTTTTTAAGTTAACTGATAAGACTTAAATACAAAAAAGAAATAAATAAAATTTATTCACAGATGGCGGAGTTATTGGCTTCAGAAATTAGAACATTCAATTTCAGACAGTTTTTTTCTCTCTCTTGGCATTTGGTTAAAACACACGCTTACTAACTAACGACAATATTAAGAAAATTCATTAAAAATACTTTTGGTTGGAACTTTGCTGTAGTTTTTATCACATTTCAAAGAAAATTTTACAAACTTTTAGAAAAAATTATAAAAATTTAAAAACCGTTAAAATCCGACCAAGATATTTACATAGAAAGTCAAATTTTTTAATTCAAAACACATTTTTTTACAAATTTTACAATTGACATGTGGATAAAACTACATTTTTTTAAGAAATTGTAACTTTAAAAAAAAATTCAAACTCGACCAAATCAAGAACTCTTGCCCAACAAACTGCTCTTTTATATTAATCAAAGAGCAGATTTTTTCTCAAAAATTTAAAATCTCACTTAGAAGGTTGGGAACCCCCTCTATCAGATATATCATTTATATATATGTACATTCTGCACATCTGGGCAACATGACCTTACGATTGATATAAGTTTTATTTATTTGGAGTTTTAATAAATACCAAAAAAGCGTACGACAAACTTTAATGTTCACGTATTAATATATACAGATTTAGGTATCAAATATGTTGCTATAGAAGTAACACTTTTTTAAAACTAAATAACCTAAAAACAAAAGGACAGCATGCAAGACAGCCAAATACACACCCACTCATGTCCATAAAGACCACATAAAAAAATGTAAATGCCAATTGATAAGCCACAAACATACTTACTTGCCTAAGGATGTTGTTTATCATTTTGTAGAGTCTTGGCCAATTAAACCAATTTGACCATATATAATACAAGAAAAAAAAAACAACACAAACTATACTAATGCATATGAATCTGACGAAGAAGTCAGCAAAACAAAACTGAAAACAAAGCACTTTGATAAATTGTCGCAAATAAATTACAGTTATGTATGTAATAAATTTATAAAATCTAACTAGAATACAAGCCAACAAACAAACAACTAGGTACATACATAGTACTGCATACATAAAGCAATATACATATGCTTGTAGCCACGTATTAGAAAGATGGAGAGAGAGAGAGAGAGAGAGAGATATATAAACTTACATACTTAAATAAAATTTTAAATCTATGGGTAACCGGAGAAAAAAGAATTGGTATAGTTTTTCAAAATAAATAAACTTTATAAAATAGTGTCCTTCTATGTCATACATTCTGTGCAATCGACTTTGAAAATATTACTTTAACACTTACTTTGGCATTATATAAATTTGTAAATATCCCAGTTTTAAATTTGCCATAACTGCTTTATGTTTTATTCGATAAGAATATGGCTTCGACTCCGCCACTCCTTTTTCGTTTTCCATCTGAGAATTTCAAAAGTTGTTGCTAATTAGTTGTGCAACATTGGTGTGCGAACCCAATGCAATTCGTGGGTTCTCCAGTCTCCATCTGTGTATTTCGGTGTGCACACCTCATTATTCAAAATGATTGAAGTCCAATATAATTCCAAAATTGCCTTAAAACTATTTGCGCTATATCTAGAGGTCATATATTTTTGGTTCTTAATTAGAGCTTCAAACTACACATGTTCACGAAAGAACTTCTTTAAGTTTGTATTTTGAAACACGAAACTCAACTACACGTGTATTTTATTCACGAACTACACGTGATGTCCGTATTCACGTGAATAGTATTCTCGGTTCTTAAGCAGAGCCGAACTTTTAAAAGCTTTTTGAGTTTCTGAGAACTAGAAAGGCTAAAAATAAATAAAATATATGAACAAAATGGAAAAAGCGGGATATCTCGAAAACGGAGCGAGTTACACGAACTCACACGTGCTCACGTGCAACTGGAACCTCTAGTCTTAATGTATTTTTATACTCATAAGGGATCAAAATTTGAATACTTACTTTTGTGGTCCAATTACGATCAAATTTTTAGGAAATGTTCTAAAAGCCCAATCAAAGATAATTTCGTTCTTGGAGAAAAAATCAAATGAACTTTAAAATCTACCATACAAGTAATACACGATCTAATATGAGTCATTCTTTTACAAACCGTACAGATTTGAACAAAAACTAGTAATGTATATCTTCGATTTAGCCTAAGTTGGCCGATTCGTAATGGTACAAAATCTTAAATTGTAGTTTTTTTTGTATGAGATTTAAAAAAATTTTACTATTTTGATGACGTCTAAAATACATTCATACCAAATTGTTTTCCTGCAAAGTAAAGAAAAGCCTCTTTATAAAAATTTCAATTTGGGGGTTATTTTCAGGGGGTCAATTTCAGTTATGATATAAAACACACAAATACCCAATTTCAGGTCTTTAGCATAAATATTATCCTATTTATAAAGTTTTCACTATTATGTGTTGTATGGGAGGTGGGTGTGTTCGTAGGCGGATAACTTTTCTTTCACAATTTAGTTTTGATATAAAATAAAAACGTATCACAGTTTTTTTCTTAAAGAGAAAACAAATTTAAAGAGTTTTAAATATTGGGGATATATTGGAGGTGGACGTGTTCGTGCGGGAATGACGACCATTTTTCTAACTCGTCTTAATTTTTACATAAAATGAATAAATATGTAATTTTACTTTTGTAGCTTTGACAGAAGCCTTTTTATATAGTTTTAAATTTTGGGGTTGTAAGGGAGGTGGGCGTGTCCATTGGTGGATGACGCCCATTTTTCGAACATGCCTTAGTTTTCATACACAATTAATAAATACCTAATTTTATTTATGTAGCTTCGACACAAGCCTCTTTATATAGTTTTCAATCATAGAGTTGTATAGGAGGTATGCTACAACTTAGTAGCATGTTAGTGTGTTAGTGTGTTGATGACGCCCAGTTTTCTTACACACCTTAGTTTTGACATAGATTCCACAAATGCCGAATATAAGTTTTGTAGCTTAAATATTTGCTTTTTTATGGAGTTTTCATTATTGGGGTTGTATGGGAGGTAGGCGTGGTTTTCATCCAATTTAGCCCATTCTCAAACTTGATCTTTGTTTTTTAGAAAAAGCTTATATATCGAATTTCAGTGTCGACAGACGAACAGAAAGACGGACATGACTAAATCAACTCAGGTGGTGATGGTGACCAAGAATATATACACTTTTCTATACCTACCACGCCTCCTTATAGGCGTTACACACATCGTAACAAAATTAATATACCCCTTAGGTAGTACGCGTGGGGATATTTCAAGTAAGGAAACTCTAAAATCTGTCTATCCCGACTATGGAATACCCTAAACCTCCTATCGATGTACCTGAGCAAACAATTGTAAATAACTTTTTATTTCTTCCAAAATCCATGTATTCCTTTATATATTCTAACAATTTTCACTAATATGGGTTGTATGCGAGTTGGGCGTATTCGAGTACAAATGCCGCCCATGTCCTGTGCTCAACTTATTTTTGATGTAAAATCCTCCCATATCAAGTTTTATCCCGGCAGTTATATAAAGTTTTTATGGTTTTTTTTCAATATTGTGGTCTATATGGGAGGTAACGTTACCTTTTACCCACCACCCACCCGTGGTAGAAAATTCACGCTTATAATTTGTAGTGACGCTCTTTTGGCTTTATTAGCTAGCGGACTCACTTATTTTTATTCGTTACAAAGTTTGCACAAAGTTTATATACCCTGACCTTTCAGGTTTAGAGTATACAAATATTATTTAATATTGATAACAAAACTGTTGCTTTTTTTATATTTTTGAAAATATTTTGTCGATAACTGCAGACGATATATATAAAGCTACCATACAGTTCCCTGAAATTTACCGTGCTTCACCGATCATCAGGATTGTTTTCTTGAGAAAATTGGAGCGGTTAGTAGTAAGCAAGGGAAAATATTTCACTCAGACATTACTTCCATTGAAGACTGATACAAGGAAAAGGATTCATTTACACCCATGGTTTCCGGATTTCTGGATTGGATCCCAATAAAATTTTATTAATTCCAAAATTAAAAAAATGGCTTGGCTTGGACAATGGTTTAAGCCTTATGAGTAGAATCTTAGCCCAAACAAATCATGCAGACTCCGAAATTCCACTTTTTTGACGCCTTAAAAAAATTTTCCATAAGATGTATAGGACTGAAAGAAGATTATGTTTAAAATAAAGAGAATCTTCCCAAAAAAAGGTTTATTTTTTTTAAGAACTCATTGCATTATTCTTTTACTAAGCCAATATTTTATCTAATATATAAAAAAACATGTTTATTTGTCTGTCTGTCTGTTCCATATAGGCTAGCGCACCGTTTATCCGATTGAGCTGAAATTTGGACAACAAGTACGTTTGATAGAGAGAAAGAATAAAGGGGGTGTAAAAAAGTGGGCGGACGTATTTGGGCGTGGCACTCTATAATAACTTCTAAACGCCTTGACCGATTCCTTTCAAATTTGGTACGAAGGTTCAACTGCACCCAAAATAAAACATAGGCTATAAAAAATTCCAAAGACTTATGCAAGAGGGCGCTTTAAGTAGTGCGTTTTAAAAACTTAATAACTCCTAAACACCTTTACTGATTTTAATGAAATTTGGTATGAACGTTCAACTCCACCTAAGATAAAACATAAAATATAAAAAACTCCAAAAACTTCCGGAAGAGGGCGCTTTAAGTAATGCATTGATAAGATTCAATAACTCCTAAATGACTTGACCGATTTTACTAAAATTTGGTACGTGAAATAACCTGATCTTGCAACAAAATTGAGGCTATTTACATTTCAGAAAAATTCCTTAAGAGGGCGCTTTATTCGACCAACTATGATTGGCTCATTCACGTCAAAACGGATGAACAGATTTTGATGAAACTTGGTAAGCATTTGTATCTGTTACTGAAATACATCCTAAAAGTTCTTTCGACAAAAATCAAGGAATGAGCCAAAGGCAAACGAAGTCAAGAACCAAAGACTAACGAATACGAGCAGAAACGAAAAGAAGTTAGACGAATACGAGCAGAAGCTATATAAAGATAAAAAAAAACTAACCTACTGTTCGGTTAGACCAAAACCGAAGTTGAACGTAGACAGTCGAAAAATCGAATAGATGCTTAAAGGATTTTTTAAAATTGGGTTTTTTTTTGAGATGAACTTGCATATGTAAAAAAAACATTAAACGCATTTTTCTCGAAATGACTTTACAAACAGCACTCAGAAAAAAGTTTCGCGGAATATGATAAAAAAGGCATCATATTCAGAGAAAAATGGTATAGACTTTGCTCCAGAGAATGCCTTTCTCTAAATGCGATCCTAAAAATTCTCTAAAAATGATAAAAAACTTCTATGAAAAAGAATGAGAATTTTTTTGTGCGAGAAAAATAGTTATCATTAAAAGAGACATTAAAATATTTCCATTTCTTAGAAGAGAAGAAATATTTCTTCGAAAATGTGAAAATTTATTCTACATGAAGAAAATTTTATTTGAAAAAGAGAAACTTGCTATTATCGAAAATAGAGAAATTGTTCACCATTTTGCTCAGAAACAAGACGTCAGATCGAGACGTTGAAGATGTTAGTTTTTTTTTATCATATTTGGCGGGTACAGTTTTACGGAAATTTGACTAAACACTTTTGACGGAAAGAGGGGGCAAAACCCCAAAAACCGATTATTTAAAAAATTTTAAAACTTAATTGATAATTTTAAAAACGTAAAAATGAGAGCAGTTTTGAAAATCGTCCTCTTTCTGTGCTCGAGGCACAACCCCGAGTAACACTGGGTTACATGCGCTAGTTTTGTAATAAAAAATATGCATTAAATTAGTGATAAGAATTATATACATACATACCACACATCTTTTCAATTTAAAAATTTTTTGAAAAGAACAAAACCATCTGATATATTCATTTGTTGCTTTAAATTACAGTACAATAATAGTAGTGTCGAAAAGATAGAACTTAGCTTGACCTAGAACAGTTTCAAAAAAAATAAGATCAATAGGAAGAGTAGGTACAATACGAAAACTAAGCTCATTGAGCACTTTTTGCTGATCTGGAGTGAGCAACATTAAACTTGAGCAGTCATTCAACACAGTATTTGTGAATAAAAAAAAAAATAAGACAATTAAAATGAAAATGGTTATAAAGGGTGTTAAGCGTTTGGTTTTGGAATATTGAAAAAAAATAAAATATTTTATTTTGTATAAGAGAATTTACAAAAGTGAATGAAATATTTATTTGAAGCACTACATCAAGGCCAGCCAGTTATTTTTTAAAGATTATGTCATGTTAATGTCACTCGCGGCTACACCCGAGATGATCCATCTGTAAGCTTAAATTTTTGCACACTTTTTCTAGCATCCTTTGCACACTTTTTCCAGGGCTGCAGCTGAAGCTGGTTTGTCCCTCTTCACGAGAGACTTCAGGCTGCTCCACAAATAGTCTAATGAGTCAAATCGGATGATCTTGGCGGCCATTGGCTTATAGCCTAGACACATTGACTGCGGCTGCAGCATTGCGTCAAACGTCAAATTTTTTTTACATGCTTTGCTTATAAAGCTGAATGTGGTGAAAATGTTGCAACGACAATGCGTCATTGCAGCAATGTTGCTGTCGTCGATTTAGAACTTTTTCTATTTTGACGTGCGACAAGAGTAAGAACATCGGCATTTCTTAATGTTTTTGTTTGATTTCGTGCTTCTTTTGGGTTTTTATTGTTCGGTCTCATTGTATTTGTGTTAAGTGTTTGTTTTTTAATGATAATTCGATGTTTTATAATAAAAAGATATGAAAATACGGCTTGTCGTGCTGCATCCAAAATAATCAAGTCGTAGACAACATGCCAACATTTTCGTTTTCACCTCGTGTTGTTATGTTGCAGCCGCAGTCAATGTGTCTAGGCTATTACTCCAAAATGTGAGAACAAATGCTCACCAAACTAGCCTCTCAAAGGGTCCATGGCATCGCGTGCCGTGCGGCATGTAGCAGAGTTTTGTTGAATGCCAACCAATTCAATTTTTTCATTTTGGGCAAACAAAAAGTAGGTAATCATCACTTGGTACCTTGCTCCATTGACTGTGCAATTTTCATTATTTTTGAAAACGAATGATTCAATGTGCCTCTGGCTTACAAACCGCACCAAATATTGAATTTTTGGGATTTCAGGGCTCTTGAAGTGCCACTGGCTGCTCTTCAGACCAAATTCTGCAAATCTGCAATTCTGTTTGTTCAAGTATCCATTGAGCCAAAAATGAGCTTCGTCACAGAACATAATTATTCGATAAAAGAAGGGATCTTCATCCAACTTTTTTAAGGCCCATTCACCAAACAAACAACATTGTGGTAAGACAGCCGGCTTCAGTTCTTGCACCAGTTGTATTTTGTTTGGTTTCATGCCGAGATTCTTTCGTAAAATGTTCCAGGTGGTCGAATAACACAAGCCAAATTGTTGAGAATGACGATGAATTGAGAGTGGCGATCATCAATGACACCGACCTATACATCAGCAATATTCTTCTCGATACGCACCCTTCATATACGGGTGAATAGATTTATGTCCAGTAAAATTAAAGTGGTGCGAAATTTCGTCACAATACCTTGAAAAGCCTGTTCAATGGGTCTGTTATGTCAACCATAAAATGGACGAAATTTGCAAAACACATTTCTCAGAGAACAATAATTTTGATAATAAAATTCAATGATTTGCAAGTGCTGTTTGTTAGACTAGTCATGGTGAAATGATTAACCTTACTGAGCATTTTTGGCTTTGCCACAAGTTACAAATCACGCGTGAGCTGCAAAAAAAAATTTACACTGAAAGAATAAATAGCAAAAAATTACACTTTATAACTCTTTTAGCAATATTGGTGGGTTAGACCACTCTTGCTCTTATCCCCTCAGATATCGCTACTGACAAATAGACGCATAAAACGTTACATTTTATAAATCTAGCGTAAGCTCTGAAAAGTAAATTAATATAAACCAAAATATTTTGCAAGAAAACATTGATGTAAATAAACGATATTTCAAAGAGTCCTGATAGTGTTCCATAAATAAATTAAAACAAAAAAGCACTAAAAATTCAAAGTAAGCTCTTGCCAAAACAGCTGCTTCAAAAATACTTACCTCGAATATTAAATTCATGTAATAAGCTTCAATAAAGCAGCTTTATATTTCGTATTTATTCATAAATCATATTAATCTACAGCTTAATAGCATTTTGTAACAAAATGAGAACATTTTTTAAGTTTTAAGCAATTCGGAAAACTTGTAAGCAAAAATAATTTTACGTTAGCTCAGAACTTTTTGAACTACTGGCCTTTTGCTAATGCTGGCAAAAGTGATGCTTGCAAAATTTTTTAACCTTGAACATATTTACAGGAAATATTTTCATAAAATTTAATTTATTAAAAATCACTATGATAACGAACAGTTCCACTTGAGTGTAAATAAAGCTAAAGCTTTATTTTGATTGAAATATTTTTACGCAATACTTCTATGCTTTTGTGCGCTTTTTGTTGTTTTTTTGTTGCTTGTTACCAACATTTCTTACAATTATAGTAAAAAAAGCTGTCTTACAATTCGCCAAGCAAAACCTCCAACTCCAAGTGCCACATTTGCATGCCAATGTAGAGGAGGGTGGTGGCTGGCACATCATTTGATTGAATACCATTTGTCTTTGCTAATGAATACAATTTGGCATTTCAGTAGCAAACAATGGCAATAAAAACAAAAATGAAAAAATAAAAGAAAAAAGAAAAATAATAGCAAAATAAGGAGAAGCTCTAGCAACAACCACTACAACAAGTTGTGGTAGAAATTCGTACGTGCGCAACTGAAAATAGGGCAAGTAATGGGGGGAAAAAAAGTGAAAAAGGCAACATAGGCAGGAGAGTGGTCTTAGCGCTACTGTTAAGCCAAGTTAATTAGGCAGTGAATAGCTAATAAACTATGCTGCCAATGAATTTGAAGTGCTTATCAGAAGTAATGCGTTCTGTGCATGCAGCAGAAGTGTGTCGAAGTCAATTTTGAAAATATAAAGCAAAACAAAAGACCATGATATATAAAATTCTAACAAAAAAAATAATGTCAAAATACAAAAATACCACAAAAAGCGTTAAAGCGGAAAAAGAAAATTGCACGCAAGGACTCTTTTAAGACGAAGCATTGCAAATGTCAACATAGCGTTGAGGGCGACAACGACGCTGAAGTCTATGATGACAACAATGATGGTAATAATCACAATGATGATGCGGATGATGATGTTGCAGCTGATGCTGTTGATGACAGTGTTAAGAGCTGCATGGTATGCAAACAACAAAAAATATGTTATCAACTACAACAAAAACAGGAAGAATCCGGACAACAAAATGATGAGCACTAACAATAACATGCTTTCGCCCGCGTTCTTGTGTTATATAAAAAAAACAACATCAACCTCATGCAGCAACCAAAGTCAAAGTCAATGCGTTAAGACAGCTCAGCTCAGCTGAGCTCAGTGCACAGTGACTGGCTTTGGATTTTTCAAAGACTTGATTTTCCATTTGACTTTGTCGGCAAAATGCATGCAACACACACACACATAAGTGTGTGTGTGTGTTTGACATTATAAGATCCTTAATACGAACGCAAATTGCATGTTGACAGCGACATTTGCATGCTGTTGAGTGCTATAGCAGAATACGACAAAAAAAAAAAAAAAAAAATAGTATCAACTATTAAGTAGATGTTGAAAACTAAGCAGCAGTAGATGCTAGATGTTAGAGCAAACTTTGGCAAATTGATTGAATGTCACATGAAAATTTCTCTGCATAAAATGCACAAAAATGATCTTGTTATGCGTTGGAAAATTGAGTTTTTGAAATTTCATAAAAGACATCAAAGTCGCGCACTTCAAAGAAAATGTAAAGTCAAATGTTGCTATATGCATGATGCTATTTCCTAAAGCTTAAAATCATAAAAAAGCACGCACTAGACTTTTAAAAAACTCACAAGCAGTGATTTAAAGTTTTCAGAAAATTTACAAAAAAATACGGTGTTTGAATAGTTGTTGCCAAGCACTTTAGATTTGGCTTGAATATGTCCCACAGTGGAATGACTTCATATAATTGTTGGATAATAATACAAAGAGTAGTATTATGACAGTAAAGTTTTGCAGCCGTTATTTACAGTTATTAACCAAAAATTCCAAAAATGGGCATAATGAGCTATGGAACACGCCTACCCTTCACTCAAAATTAATATACATTTATATTCGAAGAGAAAATCCAAAAAGATATCGACAATAGACTTTAGTTCACATAATTATTTGAACACTAGCTGTACCCGGCGCGCTTCACTTCACACTTATTTTTTAAGCAATAAAAATAAATTAAATTTTTACTGAAATAACCAAATAACACGGCATTGCAAAAAAGAAAAAATTTAATCCACTTTTGAAGTGACCTAGTGTAGGTTGTAGGCCTGGTCAAGTTCAATAGGAATGAGTGAATAAAAGTGCCCTAACATCCTCAAAATTTTGATTTACCGTTAAAAAACCGTTTTGAAAATAATTTGTTTTTCGAAAACGTTCCATAAATTCGTCAATTATTAGCCGATTTTTTAAAACAAGCACTCACTGCACTCGGAAAAAAGTTTTTCAGAATATTTATTTAAAAAGGTGGTATTCTGTGGAAACTATGTCTTAAAAAAATTGTCAAAATTTTTGCATTTACTTGATAAATAGACTTAGCAATAGCATTAGTGCCCAAAAATATTATATATCTTTAGGATGGTCTATTTCTAGGTTTTTCAAAAATGATAAGAAATTACACAGAGGGAAAAACCTATGGACTCAATACATAAATTTAAGTACTCATCGCATAGTTTTCTGCACACAAAAATTTTACATTTTTCATGTATTGAGTACATGTTGAAATCACTATTGACTACATAATGCTTTCAAGCGGTTATGTAATCAATAAAGAATTTTATGTACTCAACGCATAAATATGTGTCGTGAATTCATGGATATATGTGGTGAGTACATTCACACTGTACTCATCGCAAACTGTTAAAAATAATTTTATGTAATGAGTAAAGATCTTATGTACGTATTACATAGATTATTGACTCAGTACATACATAATTTACTCATTACATATTTGGAGTACGTAATTTTATGCAATGAGTACATACATTATTTACTCATTACATATTTTAAATGCATAATTTTATGTAATGAGTACATACATAATTTACTCATTATATATTTTTAGTGCATACATTTATATAATGAGTACATACATCATTTACTCATTATATATGTTAAAAACATAATTTTATGCAATGCGCATAATGTCTGTGCGTAAATCACCATCCAACACATGCAATAAATAACTTAATAAAGAAATGACTAGATTTCACAAAATAATTGGCATTTACTTATAAAAACCCAGCCATTTAATTCTTATCCAACCATCGCTTTTGCTCTAGAGTACAGTGGATAAACTCATTCCTGCTCTGATTTTCTACATACTTTAGAGGTGTTGCTTATTTGAAAATCAAGAAACGAATGACATAAAACAGCAAAATCGTGTGCCGATGTTCAACAGATACGTGTACTGAGTCCATATGTTATGTACTGAATAAATGTGTCACTTCAATCGTATAAGAGGGACGTGTACTGAGTCTATATTTTATGTATTGAGTAAAGTTTCTGTAAAAAAATACATAACACGTTGATTGAGTACACGTTGCGTGTATCTATTGAAGTCTGCTATGTACTCAACACATAACATGATGTATTGAATACATTTTTTATTCATTTTAAAAAGTGAATAAATTGATATGTAGTCAGTACACGCTCCCTTTACTCAGTAAATACTGTTCTCGTTGCGTTCTCATACAAGTTGCAGTGAATAGATTTTACATAGCTGTCTATGTACTGACTGCATAACTTTTTCCCTTAGTGTAAGAATCGGTTGAAAACTGATTGAGTTGCTTGGTTCGAAGTGAGTGAAGGTACGCAATACCGGTTTTTTAACGGTAAATCAACATATTGAGGGAGGTTGAGGTTTCCTAGTGTACTCCACCAGACCTACAATCTAGACTAGGTCACTTCAAAAGTGAAAAATGACTGTCACACCGTCTAATTCTTTATAAATTTTGTGCCTCTTAAAAATGTTGTCTGTTGCGTAGACAAACAATGCAGACGACTTTTCTACAAGTGAATATCTCACGTACAATTATCCAAGAACAATGGAAATTAAAAATTGAGGCCACACACTTGCAATAATTGTCCTTAAACTTTCACGACGTGACAACCAGAGGCTTCTATCTGGCCTTTTCTAAAATGTTCAGGAGACCATTTTTAAAGTTCGGAGCCAATTTTATACTATTTAAATAATAAATATGAAAAATACAACACAGGGGATATAAAGAAAAAAATTTCTTTATTAGAATATAAAATTTGTGTCATAAAATGTTACAAAAAAACATAAAAAAAGAAAATTTTTTAAATTAAATATTTAGATATTTCTTTTGGAACTTTTGAAATTAACACATTTTCAAAAATGAATCATATGCATAATTTTTGTTATACGACTACAAAATTATAGAGAGTTTTCCAATACGAGGTGTTATTTTTATATTCAAAGAAAAATGTAATTTTTTGAGATTAATGATCGCATGTTTATTTCATAATAAAGAGCAAGGTATGCCGTTAATAAAGAAAAACAACATCAGCCAAAAGGCCATCACGACCACGTAAAATCGCAATGTAGCTGTCCTAGTCCTCGATAGACTCACGTTTTCTTTGAGGTTTTGAATCGACGCTAGACTGATAGCGTAGACCTTATCTATCACGTGGCCCCAAAGAAAGAAGTCGCAAGGTGTTAAATCACAAGTTCTCGGTGGCCAACTGTGATCACCTCTTCGAGAGATAACTCGGTCCGGAAACTTTTCCCGTAAAAGATCAATGGTTTCGTTGCTTGTGTGGCACGTAGTGCCTTCTTGTTGAAAGTAAACGTTGTCCAGATCAATACCATTCAACTTCGGCCATAAAAGATCACTAATCATAAAGAACGACGAGGAATGGACTAACCTGGGTTTTCTTCAACACTTTGGGCTACAGTAGCAATATTCTCAGTTGTCCTTGAGCGACGTGCACGGGTTTTATTCTTCAAATCACTAACTTGTCCCAACAGCTCTAATTTTTCCATCAATTTCTGTATTGCGGTCCGACAAGGTGCTTCACGACAACCAAAAAATGCTTTAGTTTTGCGAACTGTGACTGCAAAATATTCACCATTTTTGGAGTGAATTTTGATCAATTGTGTTGTGTGTGTTATTAAATGCTTGCACACAAGTAACCGAGAACTAGACCTATAAGTTTTATGCCGACTTCGAACGGCTAAAAAACTGTAAACTTCTCAAAAAACATTTCACCGCGACTGAGGATCGAATTCGTGCTCCGAGCATGCTAAGCCACACACTTAACCTGCATACCACGGTCACCAATTGGATAAGCAACATGTCGAAATATTGCTAGAAAAATGTACGAATTGGGTGTGCTGACGTAGAAACAATTGGATCGGCAATTGTCTAGTCCCAATAGGTGTCGTTTTCAACCACATTCATACGATGACAGGCATTACGATATGTAGCATGCAAAACACCAACAGTTCGCGGCGTCGTGAACAAAGTGAGACCTCGATCATTAACCAAAAGGCGCCGTAGGTAGAAACATTCATCATTGCGTGGATGATTGTATCAGTCGAAAGAACTCTCAGATGGTTTGGTTCAGCCTGACCTTGTTTTCGGCGTTGAAATTTCTTCAGCGGTTGTTGTTCGTGTATCGGGAATGAACAAATTCTTTAAGTTGCCTCATTGGTTGCCTCAATGACTCATTGTAAAGCACGTCACTTCGTTGCGACAATAGCAGGCACCGCCAACAACTGCCCTTATTGACATATTTGCAAACATACTGTTTCGATTTAATGGAATTGCTACTAAAAATTTCCACATTGACATGTGTTTGAAACTTGTACGAACTTTTAGGAACGTTCGTACCTTTTTTCGTAAACTTAAATTTGCTGGTTTTTGAATGATTCAGCGCTTAGGTATCGATGCAGCACTGAGCACAAATTCCAGCTTCATTTCAAATATTTATTTTAGTCTTTATGACCGGTGCCCTGAGGTTTTGTATGTTGAGCTTTGCGCGGATAGTAAGTCAACTGCTACTTCGTGGAAAAACACGAATTCCGGGACCTCGTTGCTTGTAAACTATGGCGACTCCAAATTAGCGCATCAGAGCATGGGTTTGTCGAAAAGCCATCAAAAACGAAGGAAATAAAAGGAAAAAGAAAAGAGAGAGAAAAATTTATAAGAAGGTTGGAAATGTTGCACTAAATATCGTTTTGCAGAGAACAAATAATTTGTTCTTAGGGTCTCATCCTGAAGAGATCGTAATGATTTAAAATGTCTTGCCATCACTGATTAAAAGAACATTTTCAATTAACGAACAAAACTTTTACTATTATAAATCCATCTTCATATTTTGAGTTCTTGCACCATTATGAGCCTGGTCAAGAGACTTACCGCCATCTTAAAGTTGTGGCTGTTTGGGTGCTTTATCGCTGATATGAGTTGGTCCAGTCTGTTGAACTTAAACGATGCACTCAAATAGAATTTGAGTGATTTCTTTGATTGTGTTGGCGCCTTGTTGAAACCGAAATAGTTACAACCATATCTGAGGTCCACAGTCATTGGTTAGCGTATACTTGCGTACAAAGCGAAGCTGAATCAAACCATTGTTGTCTTCATGTAGCTCATACTTACGCTCAACCACATACGGGTACCACTGTATCCGGTATCGAGTTCGCGTGTCTTTACCAACAGCAGAAAGAAAGTCATTTTGTTTAATTAAGAAATCAATTTAGAAACTGAATGTTTTCACAACTGAAAGTTTAAAAATATTCGTATCTCAATTTGCATATGAAATATCTTTGACATTTCGTAAATTCTGAACGTGTTGAATCAGAAAATATCGGCATTGTGACAACGGGGACGACTCTCCCCTCTCCCCTACAGCTTTGCCTACAAAATTTCTATTAAGTATTTAGAAATTCTTAAAAAAAAAAGGATAAAAAATGCATTAATTATTCCAACGATTGGCTAAAATTATTTGTTTATAACTATAATAAAACAGCCATAAAGTATTATAAAAACAAATTTGAAAATTTTAATAACAGTTTCTGGCTCTCTCTCTCTAATGAATTACAGTTTATAGACCGAGTTTTCTTAACCTTCATCTGCTCCTTGTGTCAAAAATGGCACAAGAAGAACTTTCTTGTAACTTTTTTCGAAAACCATCAATGAATATGAGCTACAAAATTTTTTGACTTTATTTCTTTCGTTATTTTACATCCAAAAACTTTTTCATATTCTAAAATATTGTATTGTTAGGGATTTTATTCAAAAAGTTACGTTGGCTACCCTCGTGTGTCGTTTTTGACACATATGGCAACTCCACATGTTTTTGGTGGGAAAATTAACATTTACTTCGCTTTTAGTGCTAAACAGACAAAATAATGAAAAACTTAATTGTGAAAAGTGCTTGTTTGCAGTAAAAAAATAAAAATGTCTAAGCCAAGATATATTTCGAATGAAGAAATTGAGGAATTGCTAAACGCAAACGATAACAATGCTAATTTTTTTGGAGGCAGCGATGAAGAGTATGAACCTGATGAAGAGCTTCCTGTAGTGGAATTCCCAAGCGGCTAAACAACAATTTTCGATGTCGTTAGCTTGAAAAAATTGTCCGTTTTTTATTAAAGGTGCACACACAATGACCGACATCGACAACGATTATTGTCGTTAACTTTTTGGGAATTCCACTACTGATCTTGACGATGACTTGTTTTCTCCCGATACTGATTCGGATATTGAAGAAAATGATACACCCAGCCAAATAAACGATTACAATTGTATCAGTGAAAATATTGATCCCTGTTTATTTCAAAAGATGGTATGGAAATCAGAACGATTTCAAAAGAAAAGTGGAAGAGTTCATAATGAAAATGTTACTGTTCTTCCTCCTGGTACTACAAGATATGCGAAAGTTCGTGTTGATGATATCAAAGGTGCATTTCTACTGTTTTTTCCGCAACATATCGAAAATATTATCATAAATCATTCAAATGCCTTTGCTAGAGCTAAGTATGGTGAAAACTATTTAAAAATCGATTGAAATCTGTTGCAGGCATATGTTGGTGTTTTGATATTGGTGAACTTTTACATGTAGATTTTTAGTGCTATTGTTTTTCAAAAAAACTGATTATGTTTCGGGTTCCAGATCAAAAAATGAAACCATAACTGAATTGTTCGATGACGAATATGGTCGTCCAGTATTCAGAGCAACCATGTCAAAGAAGACGTTTGCATATGTGAATCAAGTTATTCGATTTGACGATGCAATTGGAAGAAGACAACAGCGGTCATCAGGTAAGTTTGCTCCCATTCGCGACTTATTCGAAAAATGGGCTGGTTTATTGTCAATCAAAAATGAGTATCATCAGTAAATTTTTTCAAAAAATATTTCTGCTGATGTGCCTTTGACATCTACATCTCCACATCCACAAAAAAGAACAAGAGTGTCCCACCAGCAATAAAGGTATATAAAGATGTCATCTATGCTACGGGAGTAAATCTGACTCCAAAAACAATTTATGTGGAAATATTTGTTGCTTCTGTGCAAAATCTGCTTGCAATAAGGACCACAATCAAAATGTCTGTGTAAAGTGTGTTGAAGAAAAGCTGCTGCGAATTCGATAATATTTCAGTAATTGAATTTTTTGTAATTTTTTTTGCATACATATATTTGAAAAAAATTTACTTTAAATACATTTTTCCCTCATTAATTTGGGTTCTTAAATTATGTATTTAACAATAAAAATTACTTTCACTCACAAAAATTTGGAAAATTTTTACAATAAAGCATTGAATTCTCTTATGTGTCGAAATTGACACACAAGAGTTAATATTAAATTTTGACATTGACATGACAATTGACATGAAGGTTAATGTTAAATATTTTATATTTTCCGAGTAAGTTTAATATATAAAGTTTCTCTTAACATCTTCTACAGTATTAGCTATCTAGAGATTGAGACTGCTCGAGATATGTTATTCAGGTTTTTTCTTTCAACGTCAAGCAATTTCTAGAGCAGTTAAAGCTTATTTTACAAAAATTAATAAAAAAGATGTGTGGTTTTTGAAAGTGTTTACAAAAGTGTGTTTTTTGAAAGTACGACGGATTTGTAATATAGAAAAACTTAAGAGAATTATTGCTGGTAACAGCTACTTTATACGTGTATTTAATTTTATATATATTTCATATACATAATTGGAATAAAATAGTTCCCAAGAGTACACCTTAGAAATGATAGTTATCCAATACTTTTAGAGCTGAAGAGTCGATGGGCATTATTACCGTTTTAAATGGGCATAAGGTTTAAAAGTAAACAGATACAGGATCCATAGAAATTCTTTGCATTCCCATTATTGAAAACTCTACACATAGAATAACAAAAACAATGTAAAATCAACTAGAACAATAGAGATTTAACATGATTCACCTATAATTTTGCTTCATAGAGATATATAGTAAAATCATTATGATTTCCATGTAAAAATTGCAAAAAATTATCATGTTGAATCATTATGAAATCATGTAAAATCTTTATGATGGTCATGTTGAATCATTTTGGAATCATGTTAAATCATTATAACGGTCATGTTGAATCATTATGAAATTATGTTAAATCATTATGAAATCCAGCTAAATCTTAATGAAAATTAAATTTTTTAATCCATGGTCCAGCTTGGTTTCATCATTCTCTTCATCAAGGAATACACCAAATTCATCAGCAATATTCTCATGGAATATCACATAATCTTCTTCATCTACTTCTACTATTAATTCACCGGAATTCACTGTTACAGTCATTTAATTTTTTAATATTAATTTCTGCAACGACTCCACTTTTCGCGATGTGACTTCGAATGTGCAGAAAATTCGCAAGAAATAACAGAACTTCTTCAGCACGCCCCCAAGTTTTTTTTAACATGATGCAATATTTACTAGATTCCATTATGAGTCAACATGAAATCATGTTAACGAACTCTTTACCAGATGCAATAATGATTTTACTAGATTTCATAATGATTTTCATGTTGCTGACACCATGAAATATGAAATCATGTAAAATAAAATCAACTATGCATCATAATGACTTTACTATGAAAAATTTTTCTGTGTGTAAAAAAAGGCTGTCCCAGACCTAAGGGACAATAATGCAGGGGGTAATTCCCCATCATGATACGAGCAAAAAATTGTACGGGTGGGGGTGGTCACAAACGTCCCCCTAGAGAGCTAGGAGGAAAAAACAAAAAACATAGGTACCATTACGTTTAAATCCACAACTAACATATCTCTACAACAATTACCAAACATGATATTTTTTAAAAGAAAATTAAATTTTCTTCAAGTTATCGGAGCAAAGCTTTTCCATTGAGTCACAACTAAAAAAGTTGCGAGCACCTAAAGCCAAAAAATTAGTTTAAAAAAAAAAAATTGAATTTTCAATGCAATTTTCTCCGATAAACACCAAATTTTTAATTATTTTTTATGATGTTGTTTTTTCTTTGAAAAATTTCTTGTACTTTCGCTCAACATTGTATTTTGAGCAGAGCAGCTTATTTTCGTAAAAAAGGCCATGAAACTTTTTTGACGAATACTTCAGGGTAAACCTGCAGCCTTTAATACTCATCCTTTAAAGATAATATATATACTAAAGTATCAAATATATCCTGCACTAAACGAATATCTAATTTTGGATTTTGTCACTATTATATTAAAGTCACAAAATAGTAAAATATAAGAGGAAAAATGCAAGTGTTTATATAAGAATATCAATCATCAGCTGCTTATGCTGTGCCTGCTGCTTTCTTTGTTTCTTTTTCATTGTTTTTGCTTGTTTTGGTTTTGTTTTGTGCGAACTTGGTTCTCTAATCCACGGCTTGGCAGCAATCCTTCTCTGCCTTTCTTCTCTACTCCACAGAGGGTGATCCGATTAGATTTAACTCTTATGAAAAAAATTTCTTACATCATATTGCTTTTTGTGCTATAACCCAATAGATGGCGCTTTCTGTTCAGCTGACATGATGTATGCATCTAACGATTGTTGGTTGTTGCGTCCAGTAGAAAGTAGCAAAACTAAATAGCGAAATGAACAATCTATTTTGAATTTAAGATTTAACCAGGTTTCGTTCTGGATAAATTGTTGTTTTCCTTTTCAATGCATATTAATTAATATGATCAACCATATACATCTCACTACTCATTTTAGTGTAGCTCGCAAAATATACATCGGACAGAGACGAAAGAAGCACCCGTTGAAAAGCCATTTGCTCAGCTTGAATATCTCATGCCATATGCCACCACCTGATTTCTTGAAAAATCAGGGGCATTCACTTTATTTTAAAATACGAAGTCAAATTGAGTGTAGCTCGTAAACTATATATCAGGCATAGACGAAAGTGACACAAATTAAAAGGACTAGCTTTCTTTTCAAATAAGTCAATGAACTCAACCTAACAAACTTAACTCAACTAAACTAAACTAAACTCAACTTAACAAAATGATCAAAGGAATTTGACATTTTTCTTGTATCTTTTTGCAAAATGTCAAATTCCTTGCTCTATTTATCATGCTTACTTTGAACTTTTTCTGTGTTCTCGCAAAATTTCTGATGTCCACTAAGGATTAAGGTTTTTGCATAAATTAAAATTTTTAAATATTGGATAATCTTGTTTTATGGTTCTCTTAAATACAATCCAACAATAGCTGTGTTTTTTACCAAGCGAGTAGTCAAAAAACGACTGCTTACTCGCTTAAGAATTTTTTTAAAACTTGGAAGCATTTTCTGAAAAGTCAAAAACGTTGTTTATGTTCTGATCAAATTTTTGTAAACAATTTTTGACAAATTTATTTTATATATCAAAGTTCTGACAATTAGTGATGCATAAATTTTCTGATTTTAAGCATTGGAGACTCGGTTCTGAAAACAAACCCGATACTCAAAAGATTTTCAGTGCTAAAAGCTTAAGCAAACAACATAGTTTTACATAATGAGTATATTTGATAAATTTTGTTTATCTTACCTGTTAAATTATTATGTATTTTTATTGAAATATTGATCTAAAGCAAATTATGAGTATTGCGTGAAAAGTATTTGGTACAAAAAATGTTCATTTCATACATCACTATTGACTATCAGATCTAGTTCCAGATATAGTTGCCACCTTTGTAGGAAATTTATACAATTATTGAAACATAACTTGGAAGCATTTTTTTTCGTTTGGTCGGCAAACTTTTAAGCGAGTAACAGTTTCCTGTGTTATTTAAGCGAGTATACATATGATAAGCGGTCGTTTTTTAACTACTCGCTTGATAAAAAACACAGCTAATGTCAACGATACACATCACAATAATCTCGTATGTTTAATTCATCAAATTTTCATAATTTTTTTTTTTCAATCATTTTAAGAAAAATTAAAATTTTGTTTGATTTTTTTCTGTAACGTAGCCAATCTTAAGTTTTTCACTTTATAATGTTTAAATTGCATTTTTAATTTCAATTTAATATTCCATCTCTTTGACCCATTGCAGACTTTAATAAAACTGCTTAGTAACCTTCAAAAACACTTTCAAAATCATCTAAAGTCAAAATCCACTTTAAACATTTTTAACTTCTTAACCAAATCGAATACTTAGAAGTGAGAAATACTAAGAAGGTTAAACTAGGTTGGCTTTGAAATGTTATTTTCATATTTTGGTTAGATTCCAAAAAAATACTTCAAATGTTTTGCATTTGTATACATGTTAAGCAAACATGGAATGAGATTGATGAACTGATGAAACAACCCTAATTCTTTTCTCGTTTTAACCCAAAAACAAAAACAAAATAAGCAAAAAGGTTACCAAACATATTTTTCAGCTAAATTTTGCTAGCAAACATACTGTTCAGTCTGGAAAGTAAGCTGAGAACTGAATCAGTTTCACTCAAGACTCACCTCTTTAATATGCAGCAAATCTTATTCAGTGCCTAAAGAAACGACTTGAAGCGCTTAAACCTCGAATATCATCAATACAAAGATACTGAACTGAATTATCGCGGTAGCTTAGGTTGTTCATAAATATTTTATGAGATTGCAATTAAAATAACTAATCCAATTTAATTTTATGTTCATCTAATTTACCCACATAACTTTCAATAGCCACGTTTTTCTTAGCTCCATTCAATCAGCCACTCTCCCCCACACCGCTTTGTTCTTCCTCACTAACACTGCGTTTGTTCGCTGGTAGACGATTTAATGGCAACACTAAAAGCGCAAAACGACAACCAATTCAGATATAAAAATAAATTCAAATCGCACACGATTTGCCATTAAAAGTGATATCCTGCGGCAATCTTCTTCCTTGCGCAACATTTCTCTATCCGCACTTCATACCGCATCTTAACTAGATACCGAACGCGCTTTTCTTCGCTGATACCAACACACTGTTTGGATTTGTGCATGGCACAGAGTTTGAGTTTTCCCTTTGGCGCACGCCTCCTATTATTTTCTTATGTTAATGTATAAGTTAACGCATACCAAAGAAGTTGCTACACATTTTAAATTAGCATACTTTTAGGAGTACAGCAGCGAAACTTGCTTTTTATGCTATGTTCCCTCACCCCCTATATTGTTATTTGACTTTCCTTGCAAGTGAAATTTACAACTTTTTGAAGCACAAAAAAAAACAAAAAAATAAAAATACAAAAATTCTTGTTAAAAGTATCCAAGTTCAAATAAAAATTTGGAAAATAACTTGAATGAGATGAAGATAAAAATTTTTTCATGAGAAAACAATTGTAAGTAAAGAATACATTTTTTAGTATATCTGCTACCACTTAATAACTACAACTTGAAGTTGTTTGCTTTTTATATTGTTCTGTTTTTGGGAATTTGATAGTTTGCATGTTGGTTTAGTTTTTTATTCATTGTTACTGCCACTTAAAGTAAATTGAAATAAAAATTTGCACAGAAAAAACATGAAACAAAATGGTGCAGTTGAGGGTAAAACTTAAAAAAAGTGAGCTAGTGAGGAAATATTAAAATTTGACAAAAATTTTAAAATTGAGTTTTTTTACATAAATCCAAGTCCCAGTCCAAGTCCCAGTCCAAGTCCAAGTCCAAGTCCAAGTCCAAGTCCAAGTCCAAGTCCAAGTCCAAGTCCAAGTCCAAGTCCAAGTCCAAGTCCAAGTCCAAGTCCAAGTCCAAGTCCAAGTCCAAGTCCAAGTCCAAGTCCAAGTCCAAGTCCAAGTCCAAGTCCAAGTCCAAGTCCAAGTCCAAGTCCAAGTCCAAGTCCAAGTCCAAGTCCAAGTCCAAGTCCAAGTCCAAGTCCAAGTCCAAGTCCAAGTCCAAGTCCAAGTCCAAGTCCAAGTCCAAGTCCAAGTCCAAGTCCAAGTCCAAGTCCAAGTCCAAGTCCAAGTCCAAGTCCAAGTCCAAGTCCAAGTCCAAGTCCAAGTCCAAGTCCAAGTCCAAGTCCAAGTCCAAGTCCAAGTCCAAGTCCAAGTCCAAGTCCAAGTCCAAGTCCAAGTCCAAGTCCAAGTCCAAGTCCAAGTCCAAGTCCAAGTCCAAGTCCAAGTCCAAGTCCAAGTCCAAGTCCAAGTCCAAGTCCAAGTCCAAGTCCAAGTCCAAGTCCAAGTCCAAGTCCAAGTCCAAGTCCAAGTCCAAGTCCAAGTCCAAGTCCAAGTCCAAGTCCAAGTCCAAGTCCAAGTCCAAGTCCAAGTCCAAGTCCAAGTCCAAGTCCAAGTCCAAGTCCAAGTCCAAGTCCAAGTCCAAGTCCAAGTCCAAGTCCAAGTCCAAGTCCAAGTCCAAGTCCAAGTCCAAGTCCAAGTCCAAGTCCAAGTCCAAGTCCAAGTCCAAGTCCAAGTCCAAGTCCAAGTCCAAGTCCAAGTCCAAGTCCAAGTCCAAGTCCAAGTCCAAGTCCAAGTCCAAGTCCAAGTCCAAGTCCAAGTCCAAGTCCAAGTCCAAGTCCAAGTCCAAGTCCAAGTCCAAGTCCAAGTCCAAGTCCAAGTCCAAGTCCAAGTCCAAGTCCAAGTCCAAGTCCAAGTCCAAGTCCAAGTCCAAGTCCAAGTCCAAGTCCAAGTCCAAGTCCAAGTCCAAGTCCAAGTCCAAGTCCAAGTCCAAGTCCAAGTCCAAGTCCAAGTCCAAGTCCAAGTCCAAGTCCAAGTCCAAGTCCAAGTCCAAGTCCAAGTACAAGTACAAGTCCAAGTCCAAGTCCAAGTCCAAGTCCAAGTCCAAGTCCAAGTCCAAGTCCAAGTCCAAGTCCAAGTCCAAGTCCAAGTCCAAGTCCAAGTCCAAGTCCAAGTCCAAGTCCAAGTCCAAGTCCAAGTCCAAGTCCAAGTCCAAGTCCAAGTCCAAGTCCAAGTCCAAGTCCAAGTCCAAGTCCAAGTCCAAGTCCAAGTCCAAGTCCAAGTCCAAGTCCAAGTCCAAGTCCAAGTCCAAGTCCAAGTCCAAGTCCAAGTCCAAGTCCAAGTCCAAGTCCAAGTCCAAGTCCAAGTCCAAGTCCAAGTCCAAGTCCAAGTCCAAGTCCAAGTAAAAGTCCAAGTCCAAGTCCAAGTCCAAATCCAAATTAAAAATTAAAAATTAAAAATTAAAAATTAAAATATTAAAAATTAAAAATTAAAAATTAAAAATTAAAAATTAAAAATTAAAAATTAAAAATTAAAAATTAAAAAATTAAAAATTAAAAATTAAAAATTAAAAATTAAAAATTAAAAATTAAAAATTAAAAATTAAAAATTAAAAATTAAAAATTAAAAATTAAAAATTAAAAATTAAAAATTAAAAATTAAAAATTAAAAATTAAAAATTAAAAATTAAAAATTAAAAATTAAAAATTAAAAATTAAAAATTAAAAATTAAAAATTAAAAATTAAAAATTAAAAATTAAAAATTAAAAATTAAAAATTAAAAATTAAAAATTAAAAATTAAAAATTAAAAACTAAAAATTAAAAATTAAAAATTAAAAATTAAAAATTAAAAATTAAAAATTAAAAATTAAAAATTAAAAATTAAAAATTAAAAATTAAAAATTAAAAATTAAAAATTAAAAATTAAAAATTAAAAATTAAAAATTAAAAATTAAAAATTAAAAATTAAAAATTAAAAATTAAAAATTAAAAATTAAAAATTAAAAATTAAAAATTAAAAATTAAAAATTAAAAATTAAAAATTAAAAATTAAAAATTAAAAATTAAAAATTAAAAACTAAAAATTAAAAATTAAAAATTAAAAATTAAAAATTAAAAATTAAAAATTAAAAATTAAAAATTAAAAATTAAAAATTAAAAATTAAAAATTAAAAATTAAAAATTAAAAATTAAAAATTAAAAATTAAAAATTAAAAATTAAAAATTAAAAATTAAAAATTAAAAATTAAAAATTAAAAATTAAAAATTAAAAATTAAAAATTAAAAATTAAAAATTAAAAATTAAAAATTAAAAATTAAAAATTAAAAATTAAAAATTAAAAATTAAAAATTAAAAATTAAAAATTAAAAATTAAAAATTAAAAATTAAAAATTAAAAATTTAAAATTAAAAATTAAAATTAAAAATTAAAAATTAAAAATTAAAAATTAAAAATTAAAAATTAAAAATTAAAAATTAAAAATTAAAAATTAAAAATTAAAAATTAAAAATTAAAAATTAAAAATTAAAAATTAAAAATTAAAAATTAAAAATTAAAAATTAAAAATTAAAAATTAAAAATTAAAAATTAAAAATTAAAAATTAAAAATTAAAAATTAAAAATTAAAAATTAAAAATTAAAAATTAAAAATTAAAAATTAAAAATTAAAAATTAAAAATTAAAAATTAAAAATTAAAAATTAAAAATTAAAAATTAAAAATTAAAAATTAAAAATTAAAAATTAAAAATTAAAAATTAAAAATTAAAAATTAAAAATTAAAAATTAAAAATTAAAAATTAAAAATTAAAAATTAAAAATTAAAAATTAAAAATTAAAAATTAAAAATTAAAAATTAAAAATTAAAAATTAAAAATTAAAAATTAAAAATTAAAAATTAAAAATTAAAAATTAAAAATTAAAAATTAAAAATTAAAAATTAAAAATTAAAAATTAAAAATTAAAAATTAAAAATTAAAAATTAAAAATTAAAAATTAAAAATTAAAAATTAAAAATTAAAAATTAAAAATTAAAAATTAAAAATTAAAAATTAAAAATTAAAAATTAAAAATTAAAAATTAAAAATTAAAAATGAATAGAAATGAAGAAGTGAAGAAATGAAGAAATGAAGAAATGAAGAAATGAAGAAATGAAGAAATGAAGAAATGAAGAAATGAAGAAATGAAGAAATGAAGAAATGAAGAAATGAAGAAATGAAGAAATGAAGAAATGAAGAAATGAAGAAATGAAGAAATGAAGAAATGAAGAAATGAAGAAATAGAAATTTATTATTCAAGCTAAAAATTCATATCAAATTTTAAAATTCAAGCGTAATTCTAGCATGGAAAAATAAATTAAAAATAATACACGCAGGATGAAAAACATTAATCAGATTTGAAAATGTGAAAAAATAATGTTGTTTACGCAAAAACAAACCATAGAATTGTTTTTCCAAGGATCATGCAGATTAGTTGAAGAAGTGATGCTACTTCTTTGTGCCATTTGAAGCTGAGTGAGATGAAAGTTAATATGTATAATATAAGCTGTCGTTAAGGTGAAAATAAACTGATATATAAAAATGTTTGTTGTTGTTGTTTGTATAAACAGTATCAGAGTGACAAGAACTCTTAAATGCACATTCCCGTTACCAGCTACTTAACAAAGATGCTTTTACTTAGCACACACACACAAAAACATATACTGCACTTGCTAGAAGCACAACTTACTGCAATCAGAGCTTCATTGGGGAATTAAAAGGGTTTCAAGGACCTTTCAGTTTCAAGGAACAATATAAAAATTCTTGTAAATTTTATATGTATGTTAAATTTATTGAGCGTGGCTAAAACAACAGAGTGTGTGTGTATTTAAAATTTTTTTTATGGCAATGAGATGCTCAAACACATGCATGAAATGTTGCATTCTTTGCATATTTACTTATTTATATTCCATGTTTGTATTGTTTTTGTTTACACGCTTTCTTTTTTTGTTTTTTTCTGAGTTTGTTGCAATTTTTTGTACTATCTTGTTTTATTATAATTGTTTTACACTGCTTGCGTTGCTGGAGTGTTTAAGCGAGCGTTTTATTTTTTTGCCTCTTTTATATGCACTGTACATGGATGGTGTGATGTAATATATCACTGAAAATGTTTTTGATTTAACTCGCTACTCCTGCCGTTTAGTGTTATAAGAACATTGGGAAAATGCTACCTTCTTTTTACAGCAGTTAAATTTTTGTGTTTTTTTTTTTTTTTTTGTAGCGTCAAAACTGCCCGGAAACACATCCGCATGAAAATTATTCCACAATGTTATTTTACGACTGAAGAACGAATTATCGGGGTAAGGCGAGGTTATGTATGTAATACTGTAGGGATGGGTTTGATGAGCTGCCCGAGTTCATCTGGGAAATACTTGAGCTAGTAGAGTCAAGTCATGAACCACTTTTAAACACTTTCCATGGTAATACCTGTATAAAAGGGCTTAAAAACTCAACACGTTTGTCGATAATCAAGAAAGTCGAGAAAGAATGAACGGTTTTCATCCCCAATCAAATCTATTTGCTTGTGACTCAACATCCAACACTGAGTCTTGCTTGTATATTACTGTACTCTATTAGCAAAGGCGCACACTAAGATTTTTTTTAAGAGTGTGTCACTCATATTTTGCTCCTTTCTCTCAATCTCTGAAGATCAGTAACTGATTGCTATCCGAGATTGTCGACTTCTGTGCAGAAAACCATCCAACAGGTTCGTCTTATCAGCCAGAGTCAATGATGACCAAATCATTTTTTAAAAGAGCTGGAATCGACGAAAATGTTTAATTTTATTCTTTTAATGAATGATCAAAAGTTTTCGATGTCTTTGGGAATCCAATTGTAAAATCCAATAACGGCGATTCCTAACATCGATATGAAATCTTTTAGTATAAGTATATTAGTTAGAATTACAAATCTGAAAGTCTTCCTCTTTAGGCAATCCTGCAAGCTTCATTAAAGTAGGAATAATATTTTGGCTAATGCCTCTAATCTTATTGTAAATAAAAGACCGCATGCCTACTAAAAATTATTTCTTAAACCGTATCTGTCGCGGCATTCATATTGTGTCAGCAAAATATATTTTCCTATTGTAGTTGCGATAAAAATTATTTAGCGCAGTTCAATTTACTTTTTATAAAACCTTGCAATCCTCTTCGTGGCTTAAGGCGTAGATTTGCGAAGGTCCGAGTTACCAAGTATGCTCACTCGTTATGATTCACATCATATTTTACATGATGCGAAGTCAAAAAAGGTCTAGGATTTTATGGCTAAATCGCAATGCTGCGTTAGGTCGGTCGTGCGTTGACAGCTCGAGTAGAGATCAAAGTGTTCTTATGGTGCAAATCCAAATGCGACCTCAAGCGTTGGTCGTACTTTATATCGTAAAACAAGAAGAAGAGATAAAATACGACCAAAGTACGATCTAACGAGATAAGTAGGAAAATGTTCTACTCGGTCGTGCGTTTGACATTTCTTCATAGAGCAGAGTTGCATTTTCATTGAAAGCGCTTAAAATGTGGGTGTTTTATGGTTTCACTGGCAAAGATAGATTTTCGTGGGATTTCTTTTATTATCGCTGGAATTTATGTTTTATATAATGTTTTTAATTACTCATGCTATTAAAGTAATCAAATTAAGATTTTGATAAAGTTAATCTATTTGTATTATTCGATATCTTAGAAATTTATATAGAAATTGAGAGATTTAGAATTGGGGGAAAAACAACTTTTGTGGGCATTTTTGTGTAGCTGCTTTTATTGGCATCGCCAAAATTACAGACGCACAATCTGTCAGCGCAACATTGAGTTTTGTAAAGTAATAGGTCGTGCGTTCTGTCAGTTCATCTCGTAAAGTTTATGCAACGTCGATATAAAGTACGATCGGCGCACGACCGACCTAACGCAGTATTGCGATTTCAGCATTATTCTTTTGGAAATGCATTCGTGGGAAGTATCTCTCTCAGAGAGAGGGAGAGAGAGAGAAAGAGAGAGAGAGAGAGAGGAGAGAGAGAGAGAGAGAGAGGAGAGAGAGAGAGAGAGAGAGAGAGAGGAGAGAGAGAGAGAGAGAGAGAGAGTATAGTTTGTTTAAAATGCGCTCCTTAACTTGAGACGTAACAGAAATATAGCATGTACGCATGAAGCCGTAACTTCACCCATATGGAGCCGAGCTCCAGATCGCTAACGTTCAGAAACCGATAGCACTGATACGCTATATTTTTTTCTAATAAAAATGGCAACAGCCCTAAGTAGAGACAACAATGGCAGTAAGCAGTGTGGCCATTTTAGCCTTTTCGAGGCTAGATTTAGCCTTTTTATTTGCGGTTTAGCAATTAATTCTTTCGAGAAGTTCGAAGTAAAAAAAAAACACAAGTTATTTTAATCAATTTAAAATATACTTTATTGGTTGAAGCCGTCAATCAACTTAACTTTAAATTACATTTTCTTTCCTATTTAAAGCTTTGTTTCGATTTCTTAATGCTATGTACATATGTTTCAATTCTTAGTGTTCTATGTTTACCGTACCTGTATGTATCTATGTTGGTGTGGGTGCTGCGCTGCGATAGTCAGCGCTGCCGCAATAAGTTCAGGTGAAAGGTGCAATCGCAAGCAGCTTTTGCATTTTGTGTGAACGGAAATTGGTCGGCTAAAATTCTTAATAATTGTTTGCGACATTTGGAGCAAAGAATTATTAAAAGTTTCAATTATGCTTACTTGTAAAATTAAATTTATGTGTGAACGGAAATTGGTCCGCCAAAATTCTTAATAATTGTTTGCGACATTTGAAGCAAAGAATTATTTAGAATGTCGATAATTATGAAACTAAACTAGTGTAAAAGCCCGTCCTACGACGGGAAGGAACCATTTATGTACCTATAAACATGTGAAGAGATCAGTTTTTCCTATTTTCGCCATTGTCAAACAGAAAAAAATGACAACGTGTTGGCATTTTTCATGTGACTGACAAAAACTGACCATTGAAATTGACAAAGTGAAAACCAGGCTTTAGAATTTTAACCAATTAACTTTGTACCTTGCCATCTATAATGCTTAGTTTTACATCATAAGCCCGCTAAAACTGCCCATGACTAAATACCAGTTCTTTTAGAAAAACTCTTACTTTTTGCAATATTTAACCTTGCAATTTATTTATGGTCAGTGAAAATGTCAGTTTAACTGGAAATTGTCGCCTCCGGAGAGTGAAATCTGTGTTTGTCGGGGCCAAATCATTTATAGGTATGAAAACTATTTAATGTTTGCCAGTGCACCTGTCAATACTTGTACGATGATTAATTAAGTTTTTCAAACCTAACCACCTTCCATTACAGATATCTCTTTTGGTATTGAAATTTCAAAGAAGTATTATAATACTTCCAATTTTGAGGTTTAACTTATGCAGTGGCATTCCAGAAGGATAAAATTCATTCAAAAACTCGGCAGGGTAATTTTGTTTATCGTTATCATCACTGTCTTTAATTTAATCCGTGCTCAGATCTCTCACTGTGCCACCAACTAAAATATTTAGAACTTGATCGTTGACTTCGTTCACATCGGAATTTTTGGGCACAGGATAGCAATTTTGGAATAACGGTTGATGTTATTCGGACTCAAAGTATCGCCAAAAATCTATTTAATCCTTTCAATGGATTTGTCCATTTTATTGGACACTTCAGAAAAAATTTTGTTTTTATTTTCCAACGTCTTTTCTAAAATCAAATAGGTTGGTACTATGATATGAAGTTGTGCTAACATGACAAAAATAATTTTAGGGAGATATATAACGTTTAACTTAGTTAGATTTTCGATTTTATGCCCAACAGAAGTCTTTAATTTTTTATATCGCGTGTTAATAAATTTTGCAAATAAAGTGAGTATTGTGATTGGTGTGCAAAGTATAATTTTTTTTTTTATAATAAAAAAAAAAAACAAATTGGCCATTTCAGCCCTTGAAAGGACTTTGACCGAGCTTCTTATCATCAATTGTGTTATGTGTGTTATTAAATGTTTGCACACAATTAACCGAGAACTGGACCTACACGTTTTATGCCGACTCCGAACGGCTAAAGTTCAAGTTCTCAAGAAGCTTTACATGGCATTATTTATTCTCTGAGGTTTGCCATTGTCTGCATTGAGGTGGTGACCGATCTGGAAAATTTTTTATTGAAAAAACTTTTCGCCGCGACTGGGGATCGAACTCGGGCTCCGAGCGTACTAAGCCAGACACTTAACCTGCACGCCACGATCACCATAATTTTTTTTTTATAATAACATTTGCATAAATAACGCATTTGCATTTGTCTCCGGTTGTTTTAGTTGAACTAAAATATTATAATACAACGTTATCGTGGTTTTTTCCATTATATTAGACAGCCTGCCAAAAGCAAAGCAGCTCATGTAAAAATCAGAGGGAAGTTTTTTAATCTTTTTATTGCTTAAATGATGGGAATATAAGCTCAAAAAAATTGTCCACTATTATTCTAGGCAAGCCATTGAAAGGGTTAATAAGCGAACCTTTACAAACAAAATAATCTGGAATTTCTATGATATCTTCATCTCCATTTCCTAACTTGAGTAGCCAATCGCTAAAACTTGGATCAGAAGACCGAACATTGTGATTTAATTCTAGCAATTCCAATTGACACCAACGTCACTGAATGTAATAATTGCTGTTCAGTTTATGCAGACCGAATAGGTTGCGGTTCTGTTAATTAAGAAGCACTGTAATAGCAAGACATGATGTTTGATGTATAGTAGTTGAGGAAAATGACGATAGTCTTAAAGTACAAAGATTTCCAATACATAATTTAATAACAGGTTCTGGTCCATTGTGAACAGGTCTTAAAAGGTTTAGTAAGTACAAACATTTCAAATGGATAATTTTACAACAGGTTCTGGTCCAGCCTAAACATGTTTTACGATATAGAGCAAAAGGTTTAGTAAGTACAAACATTTCATATGGATAATTTTCTAACAGGTTCTGGTACAGGCTGAACAGGTTTTACGATATAGGTTCTGGTCCAGGCTTAACATGTTTTACGATATAGGGCACGGAGCAGGACGCTTGTCTTTTATATATTAAGATTACGTTATTTTTAGATGGGTGGAAGGGGTTTGCTATAACTCCCCCACCATTAGCTTGAGGCTCCGACGAAGATATTTCTAAGACAGTAGTTTTTGAACAAATATTTTTATTTTTTACAAAAAGAGCAATTATTATTGACATTAAGATTGTTATAGTAAGCAAAGTGCTTATGTTTAAAGTATTTTTAAGAAAGTTATTTTTATTAATTTCCGTGATGTCTTTTCTATTATTTTCGATATTTTGTAGATGAATGTTATCGAATTCAAGTTTTGTGTTTAAAATGTCTTCTTTGATAGATACATGTAGGTTCGGTAATATGATATGATCTTTTATTCTTATTTCGAAATTTTTGTAAGTTTTATTATTAATTACAATATAACAATTTTCAAATTTAATTAAGTATGTTCCTTCTACAATAGTTTTAAAATCGTTACAATTATGTAAAATTACAGATTTTTTTATATTTTTCACAATAATCAATCCATTTCTTATTTCTTTTATTTGAGTTATAGTATCTTCCTTAAAAATACATTTTGCTTCCTTTATTTTAAAAATATTATATAAACATTGATTTTCCATTTTTCTTAAGTTTCTTTCTAATTTTGTGTTACTTCTACATGATATAAATTACCGTGGTTGTCTGTTATAATTTCTTTTTCTTTTACATATAAGGATTTTTTATTTCTGTTTGGTATGGGTTCGATAAGTATTTTTGAATAATTATTTCCTACAAATCTTGGAATCAAAACTATTATTATAATTTGTCTGTCAAATGAGGCAACTGAAATCTTTATATTTGCTAATGTGTCGATGTCCGATATATTTTTAAATTCGTCATTTGTCAGAATATTTCTACCTAAAACACCAAGTCTGCTATTGAGAAGAATCTGTTCTATGTCGTCAATGTGATTTATGAGTAAACTAATGTCATAATTAATTTGGTAAAGGTATTGCATATATTTAACTTCATCTTCTATTGATATTATTCTGTTGCCTACTTCATCTGACCATATTCCTACAAACTCTTTTATTGATTTTTGTTGTCGTTTAATGTGGTCTGTGATATTTTGAATTTGTCTAATAATGTCCGTGTTAATGCGTACTTGTTTATTATTTTCCGTTATGAGATTTTTATTATTTCCTTTTAAAGTTTCTAGCTGTTCAATTATATGTTTTTCGTCGTCGGCGTCCATAGTTCCTGTTATATATTTAAGGCCTTTGCCAACTATGTTAAAGAGTCCTCGTTTGCTTCTTGTCTGCGGAAGTAGATTGTATAGTTTTACTTCTAGGTTTTTGAAGCTATGTAAGACTGAATTCAGCATTGGTCCTTCTAAGTTGGGTTTGTTTTTCATTAGTTTAATGTTTTCCCAAATATGTTCTTTCGTCTCTTCGTATTCTGTTACGTTTATTATGTGTAGTACTTTTTCATAGTTCGAAATTATTTTGATGTTTTCCATCTTTATATTGACAAAACCGTTATTTTCGTTTAGATTTTGAACCTCCAGCGTCTGTGAAAAGGTCGTCGGTACATATGTCGTTAGTGAAATTAAAATTAACATGGATACGTCCATTTCCTGAAAATACGAAATATTAAGTCTTAAAATATTTAAATTATTTTTATTGTTGGGTTATTATTATCTTGAAATTTCTTTGGTTTTTTCAAATGGGATTTATAGTATTTGTGTCCTTTTGCTGTGACAATGTGTTCTTCATCTAATGGTTCTGCGATTATTTTCCTAAATTTGGCATGGTTTTTGCCACCTCTTATTTCTTTTAGAAATACTGGTCCCGTTTGTATTTCAACATCTTCCCTATTTTTATTTTGTGTATTGATTGTACGTTCTTTTATATTTTTAATTCGTTCTTTTATTAAGGAATATTCATCTTGGTTTATATTCCCATTACTGAAGTCAATTGGTTTACGGCCTGTTGTTGAATGAATGCTATTGTTATAAAAATTAATTACTTTATAAATTTTTTCTTCTACTGTGTCAATATCTTTATTTGGGTCGTGTCTCAAAAGTCTCAAATGTTCATTTAGGGTATTATGCAGACGTTCGACATCGGAATTCGATGTGTGATTATTATTTGATGTGAAGTGGATATTGATATTCTGTTCTCTAAGGAATTCTTGCAAGGGTAGTGCTTTAAAGCCAAGTTCGTTGTCTACAATTAGGTTGTTAAAATGTCCTACATTACTTATGTATTGCATAACAGCTCGTTTAAATTCTGTCCATGATCGACTGGATATTTTGATGGCTTGAGCATGTTTTGAAAATTTATCTATCGTGGTTAAGAAAATGTTTTTGTTTAAACTATAGAAAACGTCCATGTGGATCGTGTCTCTTGGTTTTTCGGGTGTTTCCGTTAATTTAAATTTCTGTTTTACAGGATGCCTTTCGTATTTCTCAACATTACAAATTTCGCAATTGTTGATGAATTGGGTAATTCTTTGCTTTAATTTTGGATTATATATGACGTCTTTTAGTTCTAGAAAGTTCTCGTTAATGCCCCTATGATTATTTTTTAAATGTTCTGTTTCTATGCATTTTGTAAGCTCACTTTCGTCTGTTATGTCTCTAAGAACCTTTGGGCATTTCACGATTTTAAATGTACCATTGTTATTATTAAAATTATCTTTTATCACATCATTAAATATTTCAAAAATTCCTTCGTCATCGAAGTATACGGCGTTTGTACCCGTTGGTTTAAAATGGTTTTTCACTATTGTAATGATTGTGTCAGTATCTATATTTCTTACACAAATTGTTTTTCTATTTGAACTAAATATTTTCTGATTTTTAATTTTTAAGGATCCTGAGTCGGTTTTCTTAAAAATGATTTGGTTTTTGTACATGTTTAATGGGCATTTACTCTCATTTATTATTGGTGTCTCGAATTCGTTGAAATTTATCATGGCGCGAGATAGCGCATCGGCGTTTCCGTTTTGTATGCCTTTTTTGTATTTTATTTCGAAATCATATTCGCTTAGACGAAGTCTCCACCGAATAAGCTTGGAATTGGGCTCCTTCATTGAAAAAAGCCATGTCAAAGGACGATGGTCGGTTTCTACTATAAATTTATTTCCGAATAAGTAAGGTCTAAAGTATTGTGTTCCCCAAACAATGGCAAGTAGTTCCTTCTCGATTGTGCTATAATTTTGCTCGTGGTCGTTGAGCGTTCTGCTTGCAAAGCATGTTGGATGTCCATCTTGGGATAACACGGCCCCTAAAGCATAATTGCTTGCGTCGGTTTGTAACGTAAATTGTTTTTTAAAATCAGGGTAAACAAGGACTGGATCGTTAACTAAATGTTTTTTCAATGTTTCGAATGCGTTTATGTAGTCAGGGTCTTCTATATTCATTTTTATATCTTTCTTCAAATACTTGGTCATGGGCTTAGCTATTCGCGCATAGTCTTTAATAAACTTGCGGTAATAACCTGTTAGTCCTAAAAATTCTTTAATTGCTTTTTGGTTTTTTGGGAGAGGGAATTTCTGGACACATTCTATTTTTCTTGGATTAGGCTTAATACCGTCTTTGGTTACAATGTGACCAAGGAACTCGGTTTCGTGTTTGAGAAATTCACTCTTATCTAGTTGTATTTTAAGGTTTACATCTCTGAGTTTTTGAAATACCTTAGTTATCGACTCTATGTGTTCTGTAAGAGAAGTGGAAAAAATGATAATATCATCGAGATATACCAAGCAGATCTTATTAATGTATTCAGATAAAACGTTGTTCATCAGCCGTTGAAATGTGGCTGGTGCTGTTTTTAAACCAAAAGGCATACGAAGAAACTCGTAATGCTCTCCTTCAACACTGAACGCTGTTTTGTGAATATCTTTCTCTGAAATCTCAATTTGATGGAAACCTTTTGCAAGGTCCAATGTGGTGAAGTATTGACAACGTCCTAGCTTCTCTAATATTTCGTCAATATTAGGGATTGGATATCGGTCATCTATTGTTACTTCATTGAGTTTCCGATAGTCTATAACTAGACGCCATTTTTTCCTTCCACTCGCATCCATTTTCTTTGGAACTACCCAAACTGGCGCTGAGTAGGGAGAGTGGCTAGGTCTTATAATTTTGTTTTTAAGCATTTCCCGTATTTGATCTCTAACTTCGTTTTTGTGGACGTATGGATATCTATAAGATTTTGCCACTATAGGAGCATGTTCGATAGTCCGAATTTCATGCTTATGGGCATTTGTAAACGTTAGGTCCTTTTTCGAATCATCATTATAAAAAATATTTTTAAATCTTTTCACTACATTCAATAACTTTTCTTTTTCCTCAACATTGAGATGATCTATTCTAATTTGTCCTAGTAGAGGTTTGTCGTTTTCCTTTTGAACTGTAAAATTTCCATTGTTTTCGTCAAATGTATAAATGCAGAAATTTTCATCAGTGACATGAGTGCAGTCTTGTTTATGTACTACGATGTCTTTTACTCCGTCATTTTTAATTAGTAATTTGGCTTCTATTTTATGGTCATTTGCTTCATATATGCCTTTAATTAATTCTATCATATTGTCGTGAGAAGATTTACCTTCAATATAAACTAATCCTTCTTTATGTGTTACTGGTACTTCAATTTCGTAAGTACCTTTATCTTTGAAACAATATTTGTTTTCCATATTTGTTAAAAATTTTAGTTCTAATTCTTTGTCGCCTATAAGTAATTTATTTTCTTTAAAATTGATCACACCGTTTAAAGGGATCAATATGTTGTTTCCAATTATACCATCATACATGTTATGAAATTTACTTACAAAAAATTCAAATTTTCTGTCTATGTTACCAAATTCTTTGAAGCAAGGGATAGCTACCCTTTCATTAACTTCTATTGTGTGTTTAAGTGTTTGTAAATTCATTGGCCCTGTGGGTACATTCCACTTTGGATCGCATAATCCAGGGTTTATTATAGATTGGGTCGCTCCCGAATCTATTATGAATCTTAACATTCCTAACTTAGTTTCTATTTCTATATGTGGTAAGTTATTTCTGAGGCCGGTAAAGGAAAATTTTGGGCTGTTGGATTTATTTCAATTTTTCCGATTTCCATCGGTTCTACCGTTGGTTGAGGGGGATTATAAAATCTAGCATGGTTTCTATTCCTTTCGTTGTTATAATTATTATTGTTGTTATTGTGGTAACTGCTTGCACTATTTCGGTTATAGTTATACGAGTTACCTGGTTCATTGTTGTAACGATTGTTGCGGTTATAATTATTATGTGTTTGATAATTATTGCGATAAGTGTTTGTATTGTAAGGATTGTTTGAATAGTTATTGTTGTAGTTGTTACGAGTAGTCGTATTATTTCTGTGATTGTGTTCATCCTTGTTTTGTCGATTGTTGTTATATCGTTCTGTTGGTCTAGAGGTCTGTTCGTTAGTTCTTCTATTCGGTTTATTTTCTGTTTTATACGGGCTATAATAAGCATAATTTGCTTCGTGTAATATGTTTATTGCTTCTTCCAGAGTTTTAGGATCTCTGCAATATAAAATTGACCTCATCGGTTCGGGCAGTTTTGTTTTAAATGTTTGAAGAGCGGCTCTTATGTTTAAGTTGACAGTTTGTTCAATTTCTTCTTCAATTGTAGCGGTCGATAGTTCCGTTTTAGTCTTTATATTAAGTCTCCTAAGTATGAACTTTAAGTCGTTGTAAAATTCTACACTATTATTTCTAAAAGTCGTTCCTCTCAATTCATTGAAGAGTTCTTCTATCGATTTTCGGTCAGAAAAGTTATTTAATAGGATCGTTTTTATGTCTTTCCAAGACATAGCATTACTATCTATTTCAATAGCTTCCTTTGCTTTTTTTGTTAATTTAGATTTAATTATGTCTGAGAAGATACTTTGCGCTAAAGTATCATATCGGGTCAGTAAGGGGTAAATTCTGTCTATTAGTGTAATAAAGGTTTGAAGTTCGCTAGTGTTTCCACTAAACTCAGGGAGTCTGTCGAGGTATTTGAGGGGGTCAATTGTCAATGATGCCGTCATGTTTATATCTTCTAAGTTTTCTCTTGTTAGAATATCTCTTTGATTATCTATTGCTTGTTGGACACCTTCGATTGCCCTATCTAATGTGTCAAAATTTTCGTCCATATAAAAAAAAATTTTGTTTTTTTTTTTTTTTTAAAAATTAGGATTTCCTTAGAATCTCATAGGAAAAATCGTAACTGAGTTTTTGAGTTTCTTAAATTTATACTGAGTTTTAGCCTTCTTTTTCAGTTGTCTTATTAAATCTGCTAATTTTCTATTAATGTCTGCCTGTGTGCCATAAGAGTATAATTCTGCCTGCGTTATATAATAATTGTCCATGAATTTCTTATATTTTTATCACATAAAAGTAGTTTGTACATATAGTTTGATAACTTAAAATATATAAATATGTAGATTCTTACTATGGTATTTTCCTTTTTGGTGATGATAATAAAGTTGTCTGCGTTGTTGTTCTTCTACTTATTTTTTCGCCTTTAATTGATCTGTTGATTTGTGTTCTTAATGTTCAACTGGTATATTTGGATATTTTCAGGATTTGGTGTAGAAAGTGTCGAAGTAGTTGGTGTTGAAGATTAGAGTATATTCTTCGTTGTTCTTCTTTGTTGTTGATTTGTATTGAAGTTTCACTTATATATTTTCAGGATTTGGTGTAGAAAGTGTCGAAGTAGTTGGTGTTGAAGATTAGAGTATATTCTTCGTTGTTCTTCTTTGTTGTTGATTTGTATTGAAGTTTCACTTATATATTTTCAGGATTTGGTGTAGAAAGTGTCGAAGTAGTTGGTGTTGAAGATTAGAGTATATTCTTCGTTGTTCTTCTTTGTTGTTGATTTTTATTGAAGTTTCACTTATATATTTTCAGGATTTGGTACAAAAAAAATTTTGTATGTTTGTTTCGTATTTTACTATTTTTTTTTTTATAGTGCTTTAAGTTTTTGTTTTAACATGTAAAGATAGTTTATATTATTATTTCACAAGAAATAGTTTCTTTTGATTTCAAAAGTTAAATAGAAATAGTTTCTTTTTATTTCACAAGTTTAAAAGAAATAGTTTCTTTTATTGTTTCACAAGTTTTAATAGAAATAGTTTCTTTTTATTTCACACGTTTAAAAGAAATAGTTTCTTTTATTGTTTCACAAGTTTTTATAGAAATAGTTTCTATTTATTTCACTAGTTTAAAAGAAATAGTTTCTTTTATTGTTTCACAAGTTTTTATAGAAATAGTTTCTATTTATTTCACTCGTTTATGGTTCGCGATACCCGACTAAACATTAAAATGCACTGTATTACTTTGGGAATACATTCGAGTATCCCATCCTCGTCGCCAATTAATTCTTTCGAGAAGTTCGAAGTAAAAAAAAAACACAAGTTATTTTAATCAATTTAAAATATACTTTATTGGTTGAAGCCGTCAATCAACTTAACTTTAAATTACATTTTCTTTCCTATTTAAAGCTTTGTTTCGATTTCTTAATGCTATGTACATATGTTTCAATTCTTAGTGTTCTATGTTTACCGTACCTGTATGTATCTATGTTGGTGTGGGTGCTGCGCTGCGATAGTCAGCGCTGCCGCAATAAGTTCAGGTGAAAGGTGCAATCGCAAGCAGCTTTTGCATTTTGTGTGAACGGAAATTGGTCGGCTAAAATTCTTAATAATTGTTTGCGACATTTGGAGCAAAGAATTATTAAAAGTTTCAATTATGCTTACTTGTAAAATTAAATTTATGTGTGAACGGAAATTGGTCCGCCAAAATTCTTAATAATTGTTTGCGACATTTGAAGCAAAGAATTATTTAGAATGTCGATAATTATGAAACTAAATTACGTTATTTTTAGATGGGTGGAAGGGGTTTGCTATAACTTTTAGCCTCGAAATTTACGTTTTAGCTTCGTGATTTTTTAGCCTTTTTTTACTTTGAAAACAGCCTTTTTTAGATTTATTAACAATTTAAAAATTTGCCGATTAAATAAAACACTGTAAGGCACACTATAAGTGTACTATAAGTACACACTAAAAAATTTCCAAAATAAATTTACACCGGTGAGCGAATATTTACATTTTTTACACCGAACGGTGCTTATTTACACCGCTTATCCGGTGTGATATGACAAACTTATCCGATAGGTGTAAAATAAGAAAGGCATAGAAGAAAAACAACATGGAAATCACGTTAGCATTGACAAACAAATTGAAAATTGAAATTTCACAAGACTGAAAATGTAAGTCCAGAATTATAAGTCATGTTCGTGAAAACAGTTCTGGCCAAAATTGACATTAACGTAATAAAATAAAAAAAACGGTTTAAATAGAATTTAATCCAATCCAAATTTCGAGCATGAATGCCATTATATTTGGTAAAACATTATTTTTAGCATTTTGAATGAATTAATTAAAATTCTAAAAACACATACATATTTCCGAAAAGTATAAAATTACACCTTTCGGTGTTGAAAAAAATCATAATTTTGCGTATTCTAAGTAAACACGTGATAGGGTTTGACACAAGCATCCTTCGGATATTTAGATATTAACACCGATCGGTGTGAAAAAATGTCCCCTTTCGGATATAAAATTCTAACATTTTGACACGGTGTTTTCTTTTAACACCGAACGGTGTAGGACTCCCTGGAACACCGATCGTTATAAAAATTCTATACAAATTTTTTAGTGTGTAGTCATGAAAATTTGCATCTGGCAGCAACGCTGGGCCCTTAAGAGCTCTCTCGTTTCACATGTAGATAAATGTTAGATCGATTTTTTTTTTTATTGAAAATTCTCATAACGTGTTAAGCCAAATATATTTTCTCATTTTGCAAATGAAAAGTCCAAATATTCCGCAGACGAAGTTACCTCGATTGAGCTTCAATGGCGAAAACTTTTGACACGTAAATGGTCAAGCCTGTCCTCTACAATTGAGTTTTCTACAATTGAAAATCCTTTTTCTGAGCTCGTCAATTTGGTTTTCAGTTTCTTAGTTTTACCACTTAGTAACGTTGAGGTTGAAAGAATTTTTAGTGCAATGAAAATTGTGAAAACTAAGCAAGGAAATAGATTTAAAATTAAAATGCCTAACTCGTAGCTTAATATTCGATGTTCACTGAAAAGATTACAAAAATGTTGTCATGACTTTAAGGTAACTGATTTCTCATACGTCTGTTAGAATCACGTAGTGCTTATGCAAGCTTTAGTTCCTCCGATTTATCTGATGAAGAGGGAAAAATTATAACTGAGATATAAGCCATGTTGAAATAATATAAGTTCCTAGCACGACAGTGAAAAATTTTTGAAACCTTCAATTTCATTTAAAATTTCTCCCGAGAATTGGAAAAAGGAGATTCCCATTTTTAAGGCTCAAGAAATTTTGGAAAATTTTAAACAAATTTGTTCATCAACCGTGAATATTCATGAGTGTTTTAAGTTAAACTTTTAACATAACATGTGATGTATGTATCCTGCTGTCTTAAACATGAGAACTCCCTTTTAAAATTCCCATGAGCAAATTATTCTTAATAGGACTCAATATACATATACATCAATTCAATATACATATTATTTTCATTTACATTTAAATGCTGAAATGAAAGTTAATGCAATGAAAAGTAAGTCATTCTGAATTAAAAAGGCTGGTATTATTTTGGTTTATAAATATATACCATATGATTTTTTGCTTCTTACAAATTTGTACCTATGATACTGATGTACCTATATTAAAAATTAATGTTATGTTAAAACGAAAATAAAACTTGAAGTTATATGAAAAATCTGGATTTTTTTTAGCTTCTTTTTTCAAAACTTTTAGCTTTTTTTGACTTCTTTTTTTGGCCAATTTAGCTTCTTTTTTTCCAGGTCGTGGCCACACTGGCAGTAAGTTATATCCAGTTACATAAAAATCTCGTGGATCTATATCCTCGTTACCAAGTTTCACTAGGTCACCACTGTCTCCGCTTAGTTCCATTATTTGAAACTAATTGTGCTCCACATATTCGTGTATCGAGAAAAAATTCATTCTAAGTCCAAGAACACTGAAAGATCCAGGGGAAAATTACTCAACATCTTCGCACAGTGTAAATTCCAAACAAGCGCTGTTCAAACATTGATAAAAAAAGAATGGGTTAACCTAATAATAAATAAATAGGAAAGATACTTTCATTCCAAAAGTTACTTTCATGCCAACAGAAAAAACAATGTTTATTCAAAGAAATTATTTTTTTAAGTTAAACTTCTTATGCGGTGATTCATTACTTGGACATGAATTGAGAGTAGAAATGTTTAAATTAATATCGTTTGTATTAGTCCAATGATGACTTTATTTAAAACGATGAAGCATGGCTTTGTAACTTTTTCAGTTTCCTATTTGTGGTTTTTGTTGTTGTAATTTTTATATGTTAAAAACATATATAATTGTTAAAAAAATTGAAAAAATTTTATCGATGTGTGACTACTACACAACAAAAAAGAAACAAATTGGCCATTTCAGCCCTTGAAAGGACTTTGATCGAGCTTCTTATGATCAATTGTGTTGTGTGTGTTATTAAATGTTTCCACACAATTGACCGAGAACTGAACCTACATGTTTTATGCCAAGTCCGAACGGTTAAAGTTCATGTTCTCAAGAAGCTTAACATGGCATTATTTACTCTCTGAGGTTTGCCATTGTCTGCAGAGAGGTGGAGACCGATCAGAAAAATTTTTTATTGAAAAAACTTTTCGCCGCGGCTGGGGATCGAACCCGGGCTCCGAGCATGATAAGCCACACACTTAACTTGCATGTCACGTGTAACGACTATAACTTTGTTATTAGTGCAATCCCTCCACGAACATGCCCACGTCCCATACAACCCCCAATATAGAAAATACTATATAGGTATTATCATGTGAGCTACAGGAATTTAACTTGAATTTGTATGTTTTTTTTATATTTTTCGTCAAAATTGAAATGCATATAATATATGGGCTTCATCCACTCACGGACACGGCCATTTTCAATGCTATTATTGTATTTTGAATAACTAGGTTTAGGGTATTTCATGGTCGGGCTAGACCCACTTTGACTTTCTTACCTCGTTTTAAAGTTAAAAAATGTGGTGCTACACTCAGAAAAATATCAACTGTAATATTAACAGTCGGTCACTGTTATTTCAAAACACTATTAGATTGACTGATTTGCGTTTGAGTTAACAGTTTTCTTTGTTGAATGAACGTTTCAAAGTCTTTTTGTGCTGTTAAAATCATCTGTTGAAATATTTTTTGTGTTTTTGTTGAAATGTCCATCTTCTCTAAGCAATATTTTTTAAATTTGTGTTGCTTTATTTTTTTTATCGTTGCCAATAGCTCAGTGGAAGTGCGCTAGACTGTCATGCGGGGGACGTGGGTTTGACCCCTAGCTGTGTAAGTATCAAAAATTGTAATGTAATAATTGAATTAAAAATGCTGTTTCATTAATTGTTTGGTCAAGAATAACCTTCAAAATAAGTTGCGCATAATCTTAAAAAAAATTGCAAAGTTAATTTTTTATTAAAAAAAAAAAATTTAAATAAAAAAAAATTTTTTTGACCTTAACGGAATTTGAACCCAGGACAGTCAAGAACTAAAAGTGCACGTTAGCACATTTGGCAAAAAAAAAAAATAAGATAAAATTTCAATAAGTATGTTTTTTGTGGGTTTCGTTTTCTATAACCCAAAAGTCAACCGACTGTTGATGTGAAAGTTTCATTTGTTGGATGGTATTTAACAGGGAAATTGGTTATTTCAACCCGTGATTTCTTTGAAATAAAAGCAATTTTTCTTTGAGTAGAGTATACCTTCGATTGAAATTAAGAAAATATGTCTATTAAATATTCAAGCAAGGTTTATTTGAACAATTATGTGAATTTTTTTTGGGAAGATGGTAAAAGTTTAATGATAGCTATATATGTCCTGTAGATCGTATCGAACATTTAAGATCGTATTCTAAGAGGTGTCAAAAGTTGCACTTGGTTGTAAAGATCTCACAAAAATTTATGAAAATAAAAGCACATCTTCCTCTTCCGAAGGGACAAAATTGTTTTTTGTGAAAAACGGTAAAACATTGAAAAAGTTAAAAAATTGCTTTCAAGTATACATTTCTCTAAAACAAGAGAATGCTTTTTTAAAATCTAGGTTCCCTGTTTAAATACAAAAAATCCTAATCTTAAAAATAGTGTATGTAATATATTTGAATTTGTCTTTGTTCTTACTTTCTACGACGTCACAGGGTCCTTAATTCCAGGGCAAATAAAGCCAATATCAAGTAAAAACAAATTGCTCAATAATGCGCAGCTAGCTACGTGATTAAATATTCGTTTCAACTGATTTGTTCACTCGGTTTTATTCTTTTTAAAATCCGGAATGTTCTTTCTCATCCTTATACTGTATTTTTTTGTTTTTCTGTGAAAGATAATTTTTTTCTCCGGCATCTTCCAATCAGATTTTATATTAATCAAAATTTCAAAATATCTAAAATTTAAAAAAAAAATTCAAACGTTGCGTGAAAAAGCAAATGCTGTACTAACATGTAAAGTGAATGCGGGTAAAGACTTCATTATAATTTAACGCCTGCGTTAGTATTTATTTAACATTTATACTTATATATATAACTTTATTACTGTTAAAATTTTTTGTAAATTAAAGTTAACTTAAAAGATAATTTTATGCTTAATATTAAAATTACAACTAATTATAAAATTAATGTTAAACGAAAGGAAAAAAAAGAGCTGGTCTACTGTATTTGCTTGGTTGTACTTAAAAACAATTGAACGAATACTACTGAAGAAATGGAACGAATGGGTAGAAAATATTCTATATTACGATAAAGCTACTGGAAGTAATAAAATTCAGACTGATGATCCTGAAATGACAAATGAAAGTGCTCTAGTTCTGAACCTGAGATTGCAGAAAAAGGGAGTTAAAGCGAAGTAATAAGTACACAGTAAAATATGAGGATAAATTTTATACTATTTGGTATAAATATAAATACCATAAAATCGTATAAACCAAATTTATACAAAGTTGGTATAGATTTTATCCGAAAAGTGTTTAAAATATGTTTACACCAGGTTGGTATACATTTTTACAAGCAAAAGTATAAAATCTTTTTAAACCACATTTGGTTACTTTTTATAACAATATTGTATAAAAATATTTGTCACATATGTTAACATGCATTAAATATGTTAATACTAGTGTAAAAGCCCGTCCTTCGATGGGAAGGAACCATTTAGAGTACAAAATGCGACAAAAAATTTATTGGATTTATATACAAAGGTTTTGTTTGAAAACATGTTTATTAAATTATTTTGATAAAACTTCTTTCTATGCAACATTTCTAGTAAAAAAATTCTTAGAATTTTTAACCAATTAACCTTGTTCCTTGCCATCTATAATGCTTAGTTTTACATCATCAGCCCGCTAAAACTGCCCATGACTAAATACCAGTTCTTTTAGAAAAAGTAGGAGTTTTTTGCAATATTTAACCTTGCAGTTTATTTATGGTCATTGAAAATGTCAGTTTAACTGGAAATTGTCGCCTCCGGAGAGTAAAAGGCAAATCTGTGTTTGTCGTGTGCCAATCAATTGCAGGTATGAAAACTATTTCATGTTCGCCAATACCTTCGTCAATACTTTTGCGATGATTTTTAGGTTTTTCAAAACTAACCACCTTCCATTACAGATATCTCTTTTGGTATTGAAATTTCGAAAAAGTATTATAATACTTCCAATTTTGAGGTTTAACTTATGCAGTGGCATTCCTGAAGGATAAAATTTATTAAAAACCTGGCAGGGTAATTTTGTTTATCGTTATCATCGCTGTCTTCAATTTAATCCGTGCTCAGATCTCTCACTGTGTCCCAACTAAAATATTTAGAACTTGCTCGTTGACTTCGTACACATCGGAATTTTTTGGGCACAGGATAGCAATTTTGGAATAACGGTTGATGTTATTCGAACTCAAAGTATCGCCAAAAATCTATTTAACCCTCTCAATGGATTTGTCCATTATATTGGACACTTCGGAAACAATTTTTTTTTTTATTTTCCAACGTCTTTTCTAAAATCAAATAGGTTGGTACTATTAAATGAAGTTGTGCCAACATGACAAAAATAATTTTGGGGAGATATATAACGTTTAACTTAGTTAGATTTTCGATTTTATGCCCAACAGAAGCCTTCAATTTGTTTATATCGCTAGTTAATAAATTTTGCAAAAAAGAAGGGATTATTGTGATTGGTGTGCAAAGTGTAATTTTTTTACCCCCACGCGTACTGCGTAGGGGGTATATTAATTTTGTCACGACGTGTGTAACGCCCAAAAGGAGGCGTGATAGGTATATCATAGGTATCATTATAGAAATATAAAAATATTTCTACTAATGAGTTAGAACAATTCAAATCAAATCGATCGTTACGTGCTGGACAACAAAACTATCAAACTTTAAACATAACAAAATTCGTCTACAATCAAAATCTTTTTAATAACATGTGAATTGTAGAAGTCCAACATTGAGTATTCATGTAAAGTTGGGCCAAAGTTTATAAAAAAAGCAATGGTTTAATATTTGTTTTTAAAGTTTTTATATTTTTAAATACTTTTAAATCTGTAAAACCACATTTGGAAAAGTAGTAGCTCTTTAAAAATGAAGAGAGCTTGTAGTATATTTTGTTCATTTTCTAAAGAATTAACACTAACATCGTAATAGGCTTATGACAGCTAAGGCCGCAAAGATAGTAAACGCTGATTCAGACAAGCAGAGTATCTCGTGTGTTCGCACAGATTTCAGCCTGCCTGCCTGCCTGTCTGTCTGAATCGGCGTTTACTATGCACGCGACCTAAGTCTATTTTTGAAAATTATTGTTGAATTACTGATTTTCATGACATGCTCCTTATATACGTGTACTTACCGATATACCATATCTAAAAACGGGATTCATTTCTTTTGTTTTGTAACCTGCTTTTGGCATGCGATAGTTTTGCTTATTAAACTCAGAATAAAACGTATTTATACTTATTGATGAGTTAAATGTTGTTCGTAGAATAAATTTTTTTTTTGTATTTTTGAAATATGGCTGTCGAGTTTATCATTTAAATCAAGGACATATTTTGCATTACCATATGACAAACGTGGATTATTTCGGGTTAAACACCAAAAAAATATTGGTCTTCGCCTTTTATCTGCCACCACACGTTTAAAATAAAACCAACAATTTAATATTTGAAATAATTTGTAATTTTAGTTTATTTTTATTTTTTGCTTTTATTGTTTTATTAATATTAATTCATGTATATTTCAATCTCTTGTCATGATTTATGTTACTGTTTCAAGTGCTTAAAATTTTAACATACAGTTATGTGTGTGTTTGTTTTTTAAAGTTTTTTTTTTATTGTATCATTAAATCTTGTGTTTTTCTTAATTACCGCTAATGACAACATATTTATTTTCAAAAGTATTTTACAAGTTCTTTTCTGTTCACTGTAATTGTTGCTGTAGTTTGTTTATGTTTTTGTTTTTGTTTATTTTTTTTCGTAGTATTAGTAGTTTTAACTTTACAGACTTAATTTAACTACATTTATTTTAAATACTTAATAATTTTCAATAGTTTTTAATTTATTTTTTTTATTAATTTAGCTAAAAAACATTTCTTTTTATGTTTGAAAAATTTGCTTTGCTTAAAATCAAGTCTAAGTTTTTTGCTAAAATTAAAAGAAATAAAAAAACAATTATTTAGATGAAATTCATTTCTATTTAAGTTTTTATTTAAATGTATGTAAATATATACAATGTGCTGTTGAAGAGTCAAATGGTTTGATTATTCACTTTTTTTTTTTAGATGTTTTTCTATATTTTGTTTTCAAAATTGCATTAATGCAGTTAAGTTTAATTTGCATGAATTTTAAATTTTAGACAATTTAAAAATTTAAAAAATTAAAAAATATTTTAAATATTTTTTCTATGTACATTTAAATTTATTACAATTTTTTTTTTTTTGCAAACAAATAAGCTGCTATCGCCAAAGTTTAAGACTTTAAGTTGAGTTTTGAGGGTTTTTTTTTGTTTTGTAATGCTTGTAATTGTTTTTGTTATCAATATTTTTTAAAGTGTGTAGCTGTGTGTCACACTCATATTTACAGTAAATTTATTTAAGTGTTAAATTACAACATTTTTACAGGTAATTCGTTTGGTTTTTGTTTTTGTTGTTGTGTTTAAATTTGTTACTCCTGAACTGCAACCAAGTTTTCAATGTTGTTTAGCTTAGTTGAAAAAATTTTTACAAAATTATGAATTGCCTGACATGTTAAGACAACAACTTATCGCGTTCTTTTCTAACTTTCCAACACTACTCTATTTTATGTAACATAAAATTTGACCTTATTATAAGGAAGGAACATTTTATGATATTTTCATGTTGTTTTCTTTTTTGTTCTAGTTATCTATTTGAAGTCTTAATTTTATATACAAATCATTTTACAGCGTGTTTCTGAATTTTTAATTAATTTTTTTTTAATTTTCTTGTTTTTATTTCAAATTCCAGTAGCTCACATATTTTTATTGTTTTCTCTTTTTTTTCTTTGTGTTTTTAATATCTTTAGTTTTTAGTTTGTAAGTTGAACTATTTTTATAACTGTAAAATAATAATTTCGAATTGCAACATATCGCAATATAAATTCTTAAAGAAGTTATTAAATAACATATTTGACATATAGCTCTAAATTTTATGTAATCTTTCACATTAATTGAACTAATTTAAAAAATAAGTCTTTGATTACACTGCTGTGAACTATTTTAATATGGAAATCATAAAAAATATATTAAATACTTTTAAACACAATATTTTTTTCTTATGTAAAAAAGACAAAAAAAAAAAACAAATTCATTGCTATTTTTACATATGCTAATGTTTTTACGCATCAGCGAATATAGATTGAAAGTCTTTAAATGTCAAGTTATTTCTGTTCAGAGCACGTTCAGAAAGCATGAAAAGGCTTTTCAAGCATTAGACATTAAAAGATGATTGGTTAAAGAGGTTTTATTTCGAACAACAATTTAAAGCATTTCAATTCAACAAAATTTCACTTGACCCAACTTGAAATATGGGCATTTCCGCAGAAAAGTCTGCCGTGACCAATAAATTAAAATTTAACCAACATTATTTTTTTAGTTGCATTATTTAAGAGAAATATTCAAAATTAATTTAATGAAAGAGTTCAAATTTTTCCCATGTTGCGTTGGCAAGATACCGGGCTAACAAGTTAAAGTTAATGTTTTGGTCAGTTTTGTTTATTTCTTTGAGCATTTTCTCTTTCCAATTTTCATTTATAAGAGTAATTGTGCAATTGCACTCTTATGCAAAACTTTTGCTACAACAACAACTAACCACAAAATAAATGCAAAAGATCAAACAAATATCATTTGACGGTAAACTTTTGATTTGCTTTTAATGATATTCTGAGATAACGTCACGCCAGACAAAAAAGCATTTAGTTCTTTTTTTTCTACTCTGACGTTCAAAAGTGCGTGAAATTTTGCATTTTAATAAATTTTAATAAAGTTTAACAAATTTTATAAAAAAATCGTGAAGAAGAAAAACCGTTAATTTTACATTAAATTTGAAAAGTGAGTAGTTTGCTTGATTTCGTTACTTAATTTGGTTGCAGGTATTTAAGTGGAATTTTTTTCCATCTTCTCATGGTCAATGGGGTAGGAGTTAAAAAAATATAATATAAAGGGTGATTTTTTAAGAGCTTGAAAACTTTTTTTTTAAAAAAAACGCATAAAATTTGCAAAATCTCATCGGTTCTTTATTTGAAACGTTAGATTGGTCCATGACATTTACTTTTTTAAGATAATTTTATTTAAATGTTGACCGCGGCTGCGTCTTAGGTGGTCCATTCGGAAAGTCCAATTTTGGGCAACTTTTTCGAGCATTTCGGCCGGAATAGCCCGAATTTCTTCGGAAAAGTTGTCTTCCAGAGCTGGAATAGTTGTTGAAATTTGGAGTGAAGAGCAACCAGAAGCCGTTCAAGAACTGGCCATGCATCCCGAAAAATGCACTGTTTGGTGTGGTTTGTACGCTGGTGGAATCATTGGACCGTATTTTTTCAAAGATGCTGTTGGACGCAACGTTACGGTGAATGGCGATCGCTATCGTTCGATGCTAACAAACTTTTTGTTGCCAAAAATGGAAGAACTGAACTTGGTTGACATGTGGTTTCAACAAGATGGCGCTACATGCCACACAGCTCGCGATTCTATGGCCATTTTGAGGGAAAACTTCGGAGAACAATTAATCTCAAGAAATGGACCGGTAAGTTGGCCACCAAGATCATGCGATTTGACGCCTTTAGACTATTTTTTGTGGGGCTACGTCAAGTCTAAAGTCTACAGAAATAAGCCAGCAACTATTCAAGCTTTGGAAGACAACATTTCCGAAGAAATTCGGGCTATTCCGGCCGAAATGCTCGAAAAAGTTGCCCAAAATTGGACTTTCCGAATGGACCACCTAAGACGCAGCCGTGGTCAACATTTAAATGAAATTATCTTCAAAAAGTAAATGTCATGAACCAATCTAACGTTTCAAATAAAGAACCGATGAGATTTTGCAAATTTTATGCGTTTTTTTTAAAAAAAAAGTTATCAAGCTCTTAAAAAATCACCCTTTACTAGCGGATGTTACCCGGTTTTACTCGGGGTTGTGCCTTGAGCACAGAAAAAGAACAATTTTTAAAACTACTTTCATTTTAACATTTTATCGGGTTTTTTCCCTTCCCTCCGACAAAAGTGTGTAGTCGAATTTTCGTAAAACAGTACCTGCCGGTCATATTTAAAAAAAAAAAATAACATCTTCAACGTCTAGATCTGACATCCGGGTTCTGAAGACAATGGTCACGCAGTTTGAAAAAGTCATTTCGAGAACAATGCGTTTAAAGTTTTTCTTAGCATGCATTAAATATGGATTTTTATCTAAAAAACAAAATTCTAATTTTTAAAAATCCTTTTGGGATCGATTCGATTTTTGGATTGCCTTTGTTCAACTTCGGTTTTGATCGACACTGTTCGGTTGATTTTTGTTCATACTTAAATAGCTTCTGCTTGTATTCGTTAAGCCTCTTTTTATTCATTAGTCTTTGGTTCTTGACTTCATTTGCCTTGATTTCTTGATTTTTGTCGAAAGAACTTTTAGAATCATAGGATCTAGTTATTTCAGTAACAGATATAAATGTTTACCAAGTTTCATCAAATTCGGTTCATCCGTTTTGACGTGAATGAACCAGACATTAGTTGATTAGTTGACATTAGTTGATTGAATAAAGCCCCCTCCTTTGGAAGTTTTTGAAATTTAAGTTGCGTCAATTCCGTTGCAGGGTCAAGTTATTTCACGTACCAAATTTAAGTAAAATCGGTCAAGTCATTTAAGAGTTATTGAGTTTTAAAAGTTCACTATTTAAAGCGCCCTCTTGCGGAAGTATTTTGAAGTTATTATAGAGTGCCACGCCCACATATTTCCACCCACTTTTAAAATCCCTTATGAGCTTTCTCTCTATGAAACGTACGTGGTGTCCTAATTTCAGCACAATCGGATATACGGTGCGCGAGCCTATACGGAACAGGCAGACAGACAGACAAACAGACAAACATTTGATTTTTTTTATATTAGATAATAGATATTATGTTTTAATAACGTCAATTATTTTTTTAAGCAAATTTTAACTTAAAATGTTCGGATGGAAAATTAAGTAACGTAACGCCAGTAACGTCACGCCAGATGACTTAGCCTAATAAAAAAAAACCGAGAAAAGATTTTTTAATTTAATAACTAGAAAATCAACTCATATTATTTTAAATTCTTCCAAATAAAGTTTTGTATAAAAAGTCTAGCCCAATTCGCAAAGTTTTGCAAATTTTCTTATCTAAGTCGAAAACCACTTCTGTTTTTTGTAACGTCACGCCAGTGCATATTTTTGCTTATATCTTTTAATTCTTAGAGTCAATTGTTATATTTTTTTTTACTTAATATAGGACTGTTTAATTACTACGCAAATATAAAAAAAAAAAATTTTTAAAACTTACTCTTCTTCATTCTTTTTTTTTTAATTTTTTCGTACATAACGCCAGTTAGGAAATGCCCATATGTAATAAAGTGCTCAATCTGAGCATACTTAACCCTTATCTGCAATCAGATGGAAGAGTGAATTATTTCAGATTTTTTTCTTTCTTTAATTTGTTTGTCACTTTTTAGATGTCTTCAGCTTTCAACAATACAATCCTTGCAAATGTTCTTAAATATCCACTCAAGGATTGGTAATAATATAATACCTGAAAACAATTTGAAAAACTTGAGAAATCTAAATAACCCGTGTCTTCAAAACTTACCCCCATTTGTAACAAAACTAAATACATTATTTAATGTCTAAAATCTTAAACAATTTTATGATATATTGAATAGTTTTGAATTTGTATGTCTAGTTGTGAAAAATTTAAATTTTTCCATTTAGTGGAATTAAGTTTTAAATATACATATATAAAAGTATTGCCCTTTTCTCATCTCATGAACCAATACAAAATTTACGAATTCTGATTTTTATTGACCTCAATTTTTTTTTTTGCGAGCCATTAAAAACGTGATTGAATTATGAAATTATTATTAAACTTTAATGAGTTATTTTTTGGCTCTTTATGTTAACTTTAGTTGTTTTTGCTCGTTTGTATTAATTAGCTATTTACTGCTTTTAGTGACACTCTGGCATATAAAGTTAGTTTTTTTTTTTAATTTTTTTGTTTATAAATTGCAATTTTATACTAGAATTGGTGGTTTTTTATGTTATTCTTTAAACACGGAATAAAAAAATGAATTAATTTTAATATTATAATTTATTGTAATAATCACGTTTTTATGTTGAATTTGTTGTGTTGAAATTTAAATGATTGGAATTAAAGGTAGAGTAAGGTTTAATATTTCAATTATTGATTGATGATTGCTTTAAAAATGATTGTGATCAACTCAATGGAATTTATGAGATTAAAACAAGAGTCAAATTAAAAGTACAGTAAGCAATTTTGATAACAACATCGCCTATGGCACACTTTCGCTTAAGGCGATCAAAAATTAAAATCCCGCCTGAAGTCCGCACAAAAGAGTACAGTTTTAATTGCCTTTAACGACATCGATTATAGTGAAATATCGCTTAAAGCAAACGCATTTAATATAATAATCGAAGGATCCCAAAACACTGTTCTCTTCAGTGGTTATGGATGTACTCAAGTGAACATTAGTATTGCACCAAAATATCCTAAAATAAGATTAAAGTAAATTGAAACAAGCTTAAGGTACTATTACAGTGTGTAAAAAATGAAAAATAATTCTTTGTTTTTTTTTTTAGAATCTGGTTCCTTAAGGCCTTAAGAATGCGTATATGAAATTTTAGAAAAAAAAATCGTATAAAACAAAAGATATAACATACATTATATTCGTATGTCGCCCATTTCTTCATATATAATCGTTCATAGAAGAAAATTTAATCGAGTTTTTCTCGAATCAAGTTTTTTCGAATTGGTTTCTAAGATATCTCGAGTTCTGCTTGATGGATTTCGATGAATCTTGATTCATTGTAATCTTCATAGACTCTGTTAAGCACTCTACCTATAAAACGGCTACGAAATTCTGCCAAAAAGAGGGGTTTTTTGTAAATTTGTTTTTCAACGCATGCCATTTTTTTGTGTTTTGTTTTTTTATTATTTGCGTAGGTAGAGTGCTCAACTACAACCTTTTACTGAAGAATGCACTTTGATTTTTTACTTTCCGACGCCTTGGAAATGCTGAAGACGAGAAACCAACTTACAACCTTTTTTTAAATACGCCAACTTCAACGTCCACTAAAAAATAAACAACAAAAACAAAAAAAATTTTTTTTTTTATATCTTCAACTTTAACTGTCCATAATGTAAATAAATTTGAATTAAATAATTGTATAATACTATGTAAAAAAAATTAATAAAAAAGGTGTTGTCTTTAATAGCTTCACACTGTAATAGTACCTTAAGGCCGCGTTTATAGTAACGCTGTAGCTGAAACTTTTTACAGCTGCTGAAAAACGCTTTATGTACAATCATATGGAAAAATCGCAAAGTGTTCATAGTGCAAGCTTAAATTCAAGCTTCTATTTCACTCGAGTACACACACTCAGAAAAAAGTGTCTCGGAATATGATAAAAAAGGCATAATATTTAGAGAAAAATGGTATAGACTTTGCTCCAGAGAATGCTATTCTCTAATTGCGATACTTAAAATTTTCTAAAAATGATAAAAAGAACGTTTTTAGTGAAAAAAAAATTTTTTTTTTTAGAAAATATTTGTTTTTATTGAAGAAAACACTTCTCATAGTGAATTTTTTATCAAAATATAAGAAAAGTTTTTCATTTTCAATAAAATTTCTCTATAATTGAGAAATGTTTTGTGCGAGAAAAATACTTATCGTTATTAGAGACATTGAAATATTTCCATTCCCCAGAAGTAAAGAAATATTTCTTCGAAAATGTGAAAATTTATTCTAATTGAAGAAAATTTTATTTGAAAAAAAGAAAATTGCTATTATCAAAAATTTACCGGAAATTTTTTACCGGAGCAAGATATGTGTTTTTTTCTCAGTGCAGTGTTGATTTTTTGTTTCATGTCGTACTAATGCTTTGCTATTTCATACTTTTTGCCGCTTTTTTTTTCTTTTTCGTTTGTTTGCATAACTCTGCTGTTTTATTTAATTTCTTGTTTATGTTTTGATCTGCAGTTTATCAGTACACGCTTATGGGTTGTTTTTTCTTATCAAAGCATTCCAAAAAGCTCAAAAAAACGTATAAAAGCGCAAGCAAAAAGCGTCCACTATGAACACCAAGTGTGCGAAGAAGTGTCTAAAAGCGCGATCAAGAAGCGCGTACTATGAACAGCAAGAAAAAGCGTTATGATATCGTTTGAAAAAGCTTAGCCAGCTTCAGCTTTTACTACCAACGCGGCCTAAGAGAACTTCATTGGTTGGTTTGGTACTTGTTGGGACAAAAAAAAAGACATGCAAATTTCATGACTAATGGGAGAACTTTGTCTTTGACAAAACAAATGTAAGAATCAATTCTTATCTGGAGCAATTCTTCAGCTTTTTGGTTCTGCCTTTGAAAGTTTCATTTGGTGTATGGTACATAACAGTGAAATCTGTTATTTCAATCCATGATTTGTTTGATAGAACATAATTTTTTCCCTGAGTGTACCACATAGTTTTGAATGAGAAAGCAAATGACGTTAAACAAATTCAAAAAATATATAAAACATATCTTTATAATTTCGTGCATTCGCCGTTCCATTTTATATTTTTGCAGTTTGTTGTTGTTGTTTCAGTTTAACTTAATTAAAGGGTAGTAAGCAATACACATAAGATGGTTTCATCTTACTAAATGTATAACAGAACCTCCCTGCACAGGCAGAATATGTCATTATAATGTGTGAGTAAAAAAAATTTGAAAAACTCCAAAAACTCAAAGAACGCCGCTTTTTTGATATTTTCTGTATCAAATTTGTATAAATTCTAAAGCAATTCAAAAAATTTTTAATAACATATTTTTGTGTCAAATTGTTTGCTGAATGCAAATATTCCAATGAATTTTTGAAACAATTAACATTTGATCGAAAAAACCATATCGAATCAAGAGTTTTATATACATTTTTTTTTTTTTATGATTTGGAACTTTGAAACGTTCCTTTGACGATATTCTGAACCTTCTATAACGATTATGAACAGTTTCGTGTTTTTTATTCAAATAATATAATTATTAATATTGGGTCAATAATTTGTTTTTAATCCGTTACTTGCATCCAAGTATGTTCTCTTGGGCATGTGATAAAAACAAACCTTCTGGTAATTTTCACGAACAATTGTGAACCAACAGATTTCCGCTTTCTTTGCTGTTTCCAAGCTCCGCGAAGTACGCAATGCTTTGCAGTGGTTCGACGTGACTTATATAACTAAGATGATTTAATGCAGAAGTTAGGTTAAGTGTATAAAAATCGCACACTACCACCAGTACGGTAAGGGCTTTTTACAGTTCCCCCTTCGGGAATAAAATAAAAAAAAACATATGACATGACGTATGACACTTCATACAAATACGATCAAAATGAACCAGTTTAGAACTATTCACAATAGAACTAGTTCACATATTGGAAAAAAATAAATGCTTATAGTGACAATTGTTTTTTCTATTACATCAATCCGTAAAAAGCGTCAGTTCGTTCAATGTAATATGGTATTGTAGTGGCACCAGTATTGGTTCTTTTTGGAACTAGTTGCCTACCATTTAAAATTTGTGATTATTTTGAAAGTGATAAAATAAATATTGTAGTTATTGGTTGATTTTTAACCGTTGTTGTTTTTTTATAGTTTAAAACCAAGGAGTTCAGGTATCAAACCTATTCAGTCAAGTCTGTCTTGGTTTGGAAACGGGAAAGATCGAAGAAGTGGTTAGCAAGAACCGTGTAAAACGGGGCTTAAGTGTATGCAAATTTGAATCTGAGACAAGTGTTATGCCTTTACCTCGGTCAATTTGAGTTATCAAGCAATTTCATGCCACAAACGTATCTCTGCCACCAACTAAAACTCAAAGGCTGTAAGTATGGATAAATTTGTAATTTCAGTTGATGAAACTTAAGCAAAGAATTGAAAATAGGTTTAAGGCATGGGACCATGGATTGGTTAGGATTCGAACCCGAGACCTCTGGTTTGGCAGTCTAGCACACCTACCACTCGACTACCGAGTCCTTTGAACAGAAGAATTGTTAATGAAAAAGAAAAAAATCCGATTAATGCATACTAATATTGCTTCAATCTGATTGAAATTTTATGTTAAACTATATTTTTGCGTTTGACAACGTTCTAAATTTTAATTTTTGAACATTTTAAAATAAATCATATATTTAAAGTATTGAAAGTTCAAGTAATTTTTTTAATTGATTTTGGATGGATAGAATTTAAAAATATTTTTGGTCATATCTGATTATTATTATAAGCTTGGCTTGCTTCTTTTTGGAATTTTTGCTATTAAATGCTAAATTTCTTAAATTTTTATGTTAAGACAATTATTTTTTGCAATTTTTTTATAACTTCTCGTAGTTAAAAGTTATTTATTTGTTTTTTTTTTTTTAAACACTTATTAATGAGAACTCACGCATGCTTTACATATACACACACACATATAGACACACATACACACATACAAAACCGACTATTAACAACGATAACTGTGAGCGTAAGAGACAAAAATACAGGGTGACAAAACATGGACTTGAGTGATTTTCTTATATCTTAAAGTTTCATACATATTAAGTTCAAGATTAAAATATTTCTTACGATTAACACATAGTTATCAGAAAAATATACAAACACACTGTCATGCTAGCTAGCACTTTCTCACACACATATACACACACACATTCTCATGCACTACTCATTTATGCCAGCATTTTTTTTTTGTTTTAATTGAACCTAGCCAATTGTCTAGCCCTGTTTTACTTAATTACAATATCCTGCTGAACTTTCTGTTGATCTTTGCTGCTGTTGCTGCTTTTTATACAATATTTAAACGCAGCTTTCCTGCTGTGAGTACATAAGTGGTGTTCGCACCGTTACAATTTCACGCGAGTATGATTTGCCCACACCTGAGAGACCTGACACCGAGCTGCTGGGACTGGTCAGTGCCGCTGTGGTTGTAGCTGATGCAAGTCCGCTGCTGTTGCTCGATACCATCATTTGACCCAGTGGCTGTTGTTGTTGTTGTTGTTGTTGTTGTTGTTGTTGCTGCTGATATGTTGGTGGCATGGGCAGCGTGCCATGATGGTAACCAGCAGCACCAGCCCCACCCATACTCTGCATCATTGTTGCGGAGCCATGATGTTGTTGCATTTGTTGTTGTTGTTGTTGTTGCTGGTGTTGTGAGTGCTGATGCTGCTGCTGCTGGTGATGATTGTGCGGCAGCGTATGATAGCCACCCGGATGCTGTGGCAGCGTGTACATTTGCACAGTGCCGGGCGATACCGTTGATGGTGTGCCTTGAGAGGTGGGTGACGATATGCATGGCGGAAAGGGTGACACGGATGTCGAACCACCCGCCGCAGTTGTCTTATAGTGATCGATTTGCGCATATATCGTTGGTTCCTCATAGTATTCATAGGCGGGTGGCGGTGGACCCGCCATGTGTTTGTTATTGCTGTGACGCTGTAGCGTGCTGCTGCTACCGGGAAGACTAGGTAACAATTTACGCACACTTGAGCCATGCGGCAGCGTACCAGCTGTCAGAGCATTTGTATTAATGCCAGCACCCTGTAAAAGTATGCTGCTGCTACAATCGACGGAAATGGATTTCTTAGGAGCACCCAAGTTGTTGGCAACACCAACACCAGCGCCTCCAGCGGCCAGTGAAAGTTCGGCATAGTGGAGTTCATCATCCTGGAATAAGAGAGAGCGGGAAGAGACAATTTTAACTATCAAATGTGTATGTGTAAAAAATGATGTTTGATAATTATACAGCGGTTCAAACGAATAAACAGACAATGTAAGCTATATATTGTGCCATTATATAAAACGACTACCTGCCCAATAGTCGGACAATTTTAAATGTTGTGACTTAAGAACACAGTTCTTTGTATTGCAAAGCAGATTTTTGCATATAAGTTGCATGAAGTGTATTCTTGTATAAACCTGCTAAATACTTCAGATATAAAAAAATTTAAAACATTGCAAACAATCATTAATTGTGCGCTCTATTGGCCCCTGCAGCGCGTTCTTAACTTGCCCACTCAAGTCTATAACTGCTGCTGCTGCTGCTGCCAGCTCCATCTTCGGCAATGATTGGCCTTTACAACAATTAATAATCATTATCTTAAAATCCTGTTCTTCCTTGCTTGCCTGACAATTTTCACAATCATCATCAATTATTTCCACCACCTTGAAAAAGTGACAGAGACAGCTGTTGTGTTGTTCGTGAAGTTTGCCAGGTAGCAAAGACGGCAGTAGCGTCTTTCAGCAGGAGGTAATAAAAATGGCAAAACTTTTGAGCAATTAATGCAAAATAATTCAGCTTAGTTATGAAACATTCAATTTCATTGTAAAACAAAGTAATTAAAAGTTTGAAAGAATTTCGAGAGTTGCTGCTGCGCATTTCTACTAAATCATTGTCAGCTTCAATGGCGGCAGAAAAGCTGCTGCTGCTGCTGCTGCAACAATTTCTTGTCTACGCATTGTTACGCTTGAATAACGATGGCAACATCTTAAGCAGAAACGAAGAGAAATAAAATGAAAAAAAAAAATAAATCAAATAAAAAAAAAACAAACAAAATGGCAGAATTAACTTTTGGAAAGGACAAAACTACCAGCCCATTCATCTATTCACCCGACACCTTCTACTTTTCGGCCAACACTTACCTTGCTGCTTGTGGCATACAAGACTCGCTCGTCCGTCAGCGGCTTGCAGCTGATTTCCGCTTCACTTGTTGTTGATAGATGCCCGGATGGAGTTTGTGTCGCTGATTTTTGTTTATATTCACCATCCACTTTTTTGTTGTTTTCGATGTAGACGTCGATGTTGTTATTTGAGTTGTTGTTGTTGGGTTACAAAGTTTGCAAGATGTTGAAAGTACGCCAAGAAAAGAGATGAAAAAAGGAAAGAAAAATCAGTTAGTTGAAATTTTGCTTAGTTTTGAAGATATATACATATATTTTTTGGTATATAGCTAGGTAAATATATAGGCAAAAGTATATAAAATAAAGCAGCAAGTTTAAATATTTAAATTATGCAACGCTGTTTCGTTGCGCCTTGTTCAAAATATGCTAAGCTTTTCGTTACGCTCTCAAGTAAAGGGGCAGTTTGTGCCAAACAAATATTAAGCTTTACAACTAAGCGATTCTTGAAAAGAGTTGTTTTGAGAAAATAATTTTAAGAAGTTGTGCTCTGTAAATCAATAAAAAAAGAATTACCCAAAAAAGAGTATGACTAGAGTAAAAAGTTCTTTAAGACATTAGAAAGGAACTATTTTCGACTTGGTCGAAATTCAAATACTCCCACAGCCGTGTTGAATTAGATATATTTGAGTTTGTTGAAAATTATGAAAATTTTTTTTTTAAACGTCACTTTGTATGGTTGATACTCGTAGATTTCATTCAAACTTTCTTAACATCAAACTCACAGTGCCCTAAATATGGCACGACTAATGTGTAACATTAAGTTTTGAAAATTTTTTTATGGTTTTATATTTTGATGACGTAAATTTTTATGAGAGGTGGTTCGAGTTTTCCAAATTTCAACCTTAGCGTTTATAAAAAAAAAATAATTATAATGCTAATGTGATAAATTTTAAATAATTAGATTGCATATCCCGTTTTCAAGCTGAGATAACGTTTTGAGCATTAAGGATAATGCTTTAAAATCAAGTCAATGTATTAATTTTTGTGAAATTTGTGAAGGTTAAGATATTTTGATGACTTCACTTTGCATGGGAGGTTGGCGTGGGTAACATCCAGTTTTACTCATTTTCAATCTTTATGTCTATTTTGTAGACAAAAGCTTAAATATTAAACTAAAATCACGGCTGCAACCGTGTCAACAGACAGGCAACAGACAGACGGTTATGGATTAATCGACTCAGGTGGTAGAGCTGATCCATAATACACAATATGTAACATAATTAAGCAAATAAACCTAGTTCCGTTAAAATTAATATGTTGTTATTATATCCTGAACGTGAAAGGTCGGGGTATATTAACTTTATGCAAACGTTTATAACGCAAAGAACGAAAAGTATATATATTCTTGATAGGGATCACCCCGTGAGTTGAACTATGCATGTCCGTCCGTCTGTGTGTTGTTCGTAAACATAGGATAAGAAGAAGTTTGAGATAATTTAAGGAAACTCAGAAGACAAAGCCGCATGGGCCCAAGGATTTGCACTATCAAATTTTATTTTTATTTTTGCATTTTCAAACAAAGCAAAGGTGTTTTTGAAAAATGGGCATCATCCAATCATGAACACGCCTACCTCCGATATAACCCGAAAAATTGAAAACTTCATAAATAAACAATCCATCCATGAACACGCCAACCTCCCATACAACCCACAATAGCGAAAACACTTTAAAGGCATTAACATTTGAAGTACAGGATTAAGACTTGGTATGTGTAAATTTTTCATCAAAATGGAAATTCATATAAAATATAAGCTTTCAATACTATAATTGTATTTTGAAAAAGTAGGTTTAGGGTATTTCATAGTCGGACTAGACCGACTTAAGACTTTTTTTACTTCTTTTCATTTAGTACAATGTGGGCTTCCCAATCAGACGAATAAACTTGAAATAAGCTTAAAACAAGCTTACAAACGTAAGCCTCAAGCTTGGATAACGCTTTCATTTACTATTGTAGAACGCTTACCTGTAATTGTAGGATAAACGAAAGTGAACCCTTGGAATAATATTCCTTACTTCAAGCTTAATCCAAGTGTTGTTTTTACAATTGGATATAAGTGTTTTAATAAGCTTTTTCAAAGTGTGCTACATTCAACAAATTAATTAGCACTCGCGAAAAATTTTTATTCCGTGGCTCAGCTGGTAAGCCACTTGTTAATTTGATTTGTTGAGATTTGGACATCTAAGGTTCAATTCCCAACCGGAACATTTTTATTTTTGTGTATGTTTTATTTAAGTTTGTTAAAATTGAAGCATATCTATACTATTATATAAAAATGAAACTCCAAGATTCGCTTTTTTCATGTATGTAATTCAGGATCTCCGGAACCACTGTACTGATTTGAATGAAATTTTCACTAATCGAACAATAAATTATTCAAGACGGTCTTTGTATACTCAGAATTTTAAGTTATAAAAAAGCTAAAAAGTTATAGGCCAATAATCTTACTTAAGTCAATATTTTTCATCAAATTAATCGCTTATTTTCCATATGCTGCCTACACCTTAACAGTTAGGTGGGTATGATGTATGAGCAAATGAAAGATCTTGCCGTTTCCAACAAAAAAGTCAGTGGTGACATTTATCTCAGATCAATAGTTTTACCGTAAAATTGATCTTTTAGTTAAAAATTTATTAATTTTCCTACAAATTTCTTGCAAGCAGGTCGATTGTTGATAGCTTCGATGGCTATCGTTGTTTGCAGCGCACACATTGTTGATTTCGCTGCAAAATGCTGCAACATGCTTCGTGCAGAAATTTAAGCCAAGTCGATGAACGAGAAGGAGACAATTTAGTTGCGACTGCGAAATCGACTGGTTATGTTGTGTTGATTTGCGGCTGCGCGCTGTTTTAAAAACAAATATTAACATGGTTATGTGCTAAACATTAATATTTGCTTTATTTAGGTATTTGCATTTATGTCTTTGCTTTATTTTTTTCAATTGTAATTTCTTATTTTAGAAATTCTTATGAGTTTTTCGTTTGTTGCTGTCTCAACGTAATCATTATATGCAGTGGGAATTTTTTCTGTACAAATAAAAACAGTAGAAATGTTACTCGCTCTCTACTGTGTGCAGAATAGAAAAGCTACAGAAAAAGGGGAATCGAAATTTTTGTTAAAATTTAAGGCTAAAATTAAAGAGCATGACGTTTTGAAGACCATTTGCCTTAAAAGGATCAAAACAAAGATTCATGCATTTCAAACAAGCATTTCATGGGTTTTTTATATGTTTATTTGTAAGCATTTTAAAGGATAAAGAATTATTTTTGTATTTATTTCCCAAAAGTTTAATATTTTAAAAAGGTATGAGTTTATTCGTATAACACACATTATTTTTAACACATCATAGTTTTCATATAAAATATAAACCAAATTGTGTCTCTTTTGGCCAAACATAAGCTTATGTTTGGAGTTTTAAATATTTGGGTTGTAGGGGAGGTAAGCGTGTCCATGGGTGAATTCCAAAAATATTCAAAAGTGCAGATCTTGGATCCACACAACACACAGACGGACGGATAAACAGACATAGATAAATCGACTCATGAGATGACACCTGATCAAGAATATATATAATTTTCTTTACCGGAATCGCTTATTTCTATGAGTTACAAGCGTTTGCAGAAATTTAATCACATCACCTTATATTTTTATGGTATAAAAATGGTTTCAACTTGCAGTATAAAAGAGCTTGAATATATTTATGGAATTACATAAAAATTAATCTCAAAGATTCGTTTTTTTTTTGTTTGTTTAATAACTCATGAACTATATCATTGATTTAAATAAAATTTTCACTTTGAATTTTAAATTATTAAAAAGTGAAAATATCTTCTATCTACGATTTTAAACAATAGTTGAACATTTAACATGATATCTCATAAATTGCTTTATTTTTCATTAGGATTCTCTTTATTTGAATTGATATATAGGTAGTCAATACAATATATATGAACAAACTGAAGATCTTTTCGTACTATAAAAATAAGTCAGAAATAAAGTCATACTTCTTAAATGAATGATTTGATACTTATCAAAGTCGACTTAGTCTAACGGTTAAAATTTTGTACGGTTTTTGCTAAATCAGAAACGATTAAGAAATAATTATTATTGAAAGAAGTAAATTATCGATATTATCATTCATTTTGTAAAAAACCACTACAACGATTTTTATTTCAAAGGCTGAGGTATAAAATAAAAAAGAGTAAAGTTTTTCAAAGTTGCTCTATTTGGTTTTCAGTAATATTTAAAAATAAAACAGAGTCCCTTAAATTTTTCGCGGCTATTTCATGATAAAATAAAATATGTTTTCATAGAAGTGGGGTTAGAAGAGTATAAAAGTTATAATTAATCAAAGACACGCGGATTTTATGAGCATATTTCTAATCGCAAACACACAATAACTTTTTTTACACAGGGTCGGTAATAGTTATTTTAAAAAGCTATGTAGGTTTCTACAGTAACATTACTTACATATGTAAATCGAGAATAATAAGAACGAATTAATGTCCTTAACGAAAGAGATATTCGTTCATTTCATGAAGCTCGGATAATTTTGTTTTTTTCCGGTGATTTCGGGCAATTTTAAAGAAGCTTCTTTAAAAGTCATTATTTTGGCATAAAGAGCAAGTTGTTTTTTTTATATTAAAACATATCGCGAGCAAGGCCGCGGAGGGTTGCTAGTAATTATATAAAATTGAAAAATTGCATGCCTTCAGAAATTTTTGTGTTTGCTACACCAGGGATTGAACGCTGGAACCACCGCATATGAGTCGGACACTCTAACACAGTCATGAGCAGGAAAATAAATTTAGTGAGCCAAGGTTTTTGTGTTTTAAAACAAACACAAAATTATCCTCATATTTGCTTTTGATCATCGTTTGATTTCTATTGCTATAAAAAAATTTACGAACAAAACAAAAACAAATCATGTGTGTTTGTGTGCTACACATGTAACGGGACAAACATCTCAAGCGCAGCGCCATCGAGTAAGGCTTGCTTCGCTTTGCATGCATTTTTTGTTCATAGCAAGTTAGAATTTTGGTGAACGTCGGTTTTGTTGCTATTATTTGTACGTGTTGTTGTTATTTTTTGCACGCGTTGTTGTTATTACAAATGTGCAAACACAAAGTTGAAAAACCAAAACAATTTTGTAGTTGAGCCAACTGAGCTAAGTGAGCTACTGGAAGCTCATGTTAGAAAAAATGAAAATAAAATACATTTATGTATGTATATATGAGAGCATCACAACTTTGAACAGTTGTAAAACTATTATCGTTGTCAGCGTTTTCTAAGTATGCTTGCAAAACACTTACTTAATGCAAGCCTTTCCAAGTATTATTGTACATCACTTGCTTTTTGTGTTTTACGCAATAGTTATACAAAGGAACTTGAAAATTTATTACCTGGGCAAGAGTTTTTCAAGCCTTGGATAAGGCTTGCTTTTTGTATTGCATGTAAGCTTAATCCAAGCACTATTTCTAAATGGCTGATTGGGTTTCTTCTGCGTGCAACTATTGTTTAACGGCAGGCGCGGACACAAGTGGGGTAAAAGAAGGTAATTACCCCCCTCCAAGAACTTTTAAATACTTTACTTTTTAATACTTTATTTGGAGACAATAATTGTGCCCACAGCTTAAAGGAATTTTAATGTATACGTAAGCGGTTCTGAAGGCGTTTTTTTAAAGAATACTACAAAAGATGGTCAGAGTCATTGTTAAACTCTTGTTTTTTTCTTGATTTCAACAATTATTAAAGTATGTATATAAAAAAAAATTTTTTTTTTGTTTTGAGACGTAGTTTGCGTGTAGGTGACGTTTTTATGAAGCGATGCGAGAAGAGTAGGACCATTTTGCTTTTAGAATAACACAATCTGTAGTCATCTGCAAAAAACAAACTATAATTATATGTAAAGCAAACATTTACGTCGAGGTAGTAACTTTGCCCTTTTTTAAAAATTTTTCTGAAAATAAAGTTACAGCTGGTTATGTACTCAAATGTACAGCCATTTTTTAAATAATCAACTTCAAAGACACGTTATTTTCTTACAAATAAAAAAAAAAAAAACTTGAAGTCACTACCTCAGTGTAAGTGTTTACTTTATAATAATTATATTTTTGCAAAATATTAACGATTAGTTTAAAAATGCCCTTTATATGAAATCATCGAGCACGCAACATTGATTTTTATTTTTAATGAGCGCGGTTAAGATTTTGGCAATGCAGACAAGAGTTGCCAATTAAAATATGTTATTCTTCTTAATTTTTACTGAAAACCTGCCAAACTTTTTTGCAATCTATGTGCCAACAAATTTTACCATAAAAAAACAATACGTGTATTGTTACTTTAAGTTTTCACTTTGTAAATTTTCAAAAAAAAGTTCAAACAATGTAAAATCCAATAGTTTGTTTTTACTTCAATTATTTCATCATCAGTTAAATTATTTTTTAAAAATATTTCATCTATAGTCCTTATGATAATATTTTCATAAAATAATAAGGGTATTCACTTCACTGTTGAAATTTCCGAATCTGTTAAATTTAATCATCTTTTGAGTTGATGAAAAATTATCGTCGGAAATTTGCGAAGAAAAGATATGTTGAGTAGTCGTAAGTAGACCTGTTTGATAGATGTGAGTTATTATGAATGTGTACAAATTCAAAATTCAAAATTTTTTGTCAAATCAAATCAGTTTTCAAATTTTTTAAAATAATTTTAATTTAATTTTTTATACAATGAAAGAAAAATCTTTCAAGGTAATTTTCTTGTTGATTTTTAAATCAATTAAATAAATATTTCACGTTTAGAAACTTAAGCCGGAGGCCAACTACCGTTCAGAATACCGTTCAACTACCGGCAATAATAATTTTTTGCTTTTCTTTATTTTCAATGATTGTGAGTAATGGCAGTTTTCGGTTTGACAGAAAAAAAAACTTTTAACAACAGTCGCTCATTTCAACTCTTCGGAAATTGCCGTTTTGGGAAATTTCAACAGTGAAGTGAATACCCTTAATATAAAATTGAAAATAAAATTGAATGCAAAAAATGTTTGTTTTTCAATTTCTTTGAAAATATGCAAGATAATAAAAAATACTAAATTCCAGAGATTTTCTACCAAGTAAAAAAAAGTTTTTATAAATTCGTTGAAAAATATCAAAGAAACAAGTGTTTTAAAAGAGCAGCCTAAGTAAAATTGAGAAATTTTTTTGACTTTGAACATCGATATCTTCGAAATTGCCAAAGATATTGTTATTGAATGTGCAAAAATTGAAAGGTATAGTATTTCTTCATTGAAATCAGTCATAGTAATACAAATCAGTAGATCAATATAATATGGTCGGAAGAATGCATTCCAGATGATTGGAACCTCAGTGTGCTCTGCCCAATCCACAAGAAAGGCGATCCCACCATTTGCGCCAACTACCGTGGGATTAGCCTTCTAAATATCGCATATAAGGTCCTGTCGAGCGTATTGTGTGAAAGACTGAAGCCCATCGTCAACCAACTGATTGGACCTTATCAGTGTGGCTTTAGACCTGGAAAGTCCACCATTGACCAGATCTTCACGCTCCGACAAATCTTTGAAAAGACCATCGAAAAACAAATCGACACGCACCATCTCTTTGTCGATTTCAAAGCCGCCTTCGACAGTCCAATAAGGAGTCACCTATACTCCATCATGTCTGAATTTGGTATTCCTGCGAAGCTAATACGTCTTTGCAGGATGACACTGTACAACACCAGCAGCGCAGTGAAAATCGGGAAGGACCTCTCCCTTCCGTTCGATACCAAGCGAGGTTTCAGACAAGGTGATACCTTATCGTGCGACTTCTTTAATATAGTAATGGAGAAGATCATCCGAGCTGCTGACCTGAGACGCAGTGGCACAATTTTCTATAAGAGTGTTATGCTGCTGGCGTATGCTTATGATATTGACATCATTGGCCAAAATACGCGCGAAGTCAGTGAAGCATTCTCCAGGCTAGAAAAAGAGTCGAGTCGAATGGGTCTTGCAGTGAACGCAGATAAAACGAAGTATCTCGTGTCAACAAACAAACAGTCCCAGCGTCTTGGAAACCACGTCACTGTTGACAACACCTCCTTTGAGGTAGTGAAGGACTTTGTTTACCTGGGATCCAGTATTAACTCCTCCAACGATATCAGTATTGAGATTAAACGAAGGATAACTCTTGCCAACAGGTGTTACTTTGGGCTCAGTAGGCAATTGAGAAGCAGAGCTCTCTCTCGACGAACAAAACTGACGCTCTATAAGTCAATAATCATGCCCGTCCTACTATACGCATCACAAACCTGGACGTTGAGCAGCTCTGATGAAAGGACTTTGGGAGCGTTCGAGAGAAAAATCCTTCGCAAGATCTATGGTCCAATCTGCGACAATGGCGAGTACCGAATACGATGGAACCACGAGTTGTATGAGCTATATGCCGACATCGATATAGTCAAGCGTATTAAAATAGAGCGGCTTCGCTGGCTAGGTCATGTCGAGAGAATGAACGACGAAGCTCCAGCGAAAAAAATATTGGATTCGGTACCCAGCGGTGGCCAACGCAGACGAGGAAGACCGCATCTCCGTTAGAAAGACCAGGCATTGGATAACCTGACGACGCTTGGAGTTTCCAACTGGCGCCAGCAAGCGCACGACAAAAGAGGCTGGCGCAAATTCTTAGACCAGGCCAAAACCGACCAACGGTTGTAAGCGCCATCTAAGTAAGTAAGTAAGTAAGTAAGATCAATATAATAGATTTAGCAAAATGATGAGAAAAAGAACTGATTTTCATGTTTTTGTTTATAACTTAAAAATTCGAGCTGATGGAGAAAAACGGAGTCCATATTTGAAACCAGGAAACCAAATTTGTTTATAATCAGCTGAAAAATCTCCGGCACTAGAACATCCGTCGCGCAGTGTAATCAGTATTCATTTTGTGTTGTTAATTTATTTTTTAAAGTGTACCATATCATAGTCGTAACGTCAGAACAATAAGTTTCAAATTCCTTTGATTTTTTTTTTATTGAAAAAAACTATATTTTTCCCTTGCACATTCTTGAAAATATAATTGTGCATTTTTTTTATAATGAAATAAATGTGAAAAATTTGAATAAATCAACCTTAAATCTAAAATAAGTTAAATTTAGAATTTTTATTTACTTTTTGCTAAGATATTATGCCAGAAAAAGGAAGAAATAAATAAATACGAAAATGTGCTTGTATATGTCTGGGAAAAATGCTTCTTAAACAATTCAATAATTTCTATTCAAAAAAGTACAATTTGTCTATTTGTAAAAAGACAAAATTTTCTCAAATCGAAAATGTGTGTCTTTGATAATTTACCCCCTAAAGATTTTTTCCAGATCCGCCCCTGTTTAACAGTAATATTTTACCATGGTTATCATGGTAATATTTTCGTTTTGGCATTGGGAGTCATTTGATCTTGGATATATTTATATCAAATAGCACTTTACATGCAGTTGGGGCTGGCATTTGCAAAATTTCATGTTTATTGGTTTTTGAAGAAGTGGTTTTCCGTCATTTGGCTTGATGAAAGCTAAATACATTTGGCCAGATCAATTGGAATTCAGTATATGAAGCAAAACCATCAAAAAGGATATCTGATCGAAATGTTATTCCTATCGTTAAATTTGGATGAGCAAACGACAACCATGCTGGTGTTATTTTACCAAAAATGGTGTTAAAAAATTAATTTAGATTGAAGACAAGATGACGATTAATGTAAACAACAATACATACAGCAAGGATATTTTGCTTTTCTCGAAAAAAGTTAAAAATTATACGTTGATCAAGACAACAACTTCAAACATACGGCTAAAGATACCAGCTCGATTTTAAAAAGCAACAATATCATTACCATGGAGTGGCCATCGCAAGGCTCCGATCTCAATTCGATTGAGAACTTTTGGTTTTTACTTAAGAAAAAGTCTATGATTCTCTTCAACAGAGTCCTTGTACTTTAATATATACAAATGTTGAAACTAATGTTACTTAACTTTTTTTATTTTTTATTAAATAAATGCAAAAATATGCTAGCAGAAATATATATTAAATTTCCAAAAAGAACACATGTATTATGCTGTTAAACGTTTTTGTTTGTTTATTTGCTCAGTTGTAGTAAATATTTTATGTACTTTTCTAAACCTACCATGCCTCCTTATGGGCGTTAGATACGGCGCGACAAAATAAATATATTTCTTACGCAGTAGGGATAGAAGTATAAATATATGTCGTGATTGATCTTATTAATTAAACTAGTTTTGGTGTAGATCAAAGCTTTTGGGGTTTAAGTGTGAGAAAACAATGTGTCAAAATGACATAAATAGTAAAGATTCAAAATATAATTCACAAAAATTTCACATGAGACACTTTCAACGAAAAATCTCTTTGTAATTTAAGTCGCAAATAAGCTTTAATATTAATTCTATATCAATTTTTTTTTTAAAGAATATATAAAAAGTCAAATGAGAACAAACAAAGTTCAGCGCTCAAAGGCAGGTAAAAAAAAATTTATTTCGTTTTTCCAATAACAATGTGTGAAATAATTTCTTTCAATATTTTTTATAAATTCTTCTTATATCCAATTCCGCCTACAGACAAATAACACTTCAAAGCTCAATGCAATTAATTTATGCCAAATGCATTAAGTTTCATATTTAACACCCATAAAAACACTCACACACACTCTCATCATATACACAAACAAACACTTCTACACTTTCAGTTTGCAGTATTGACTGCAATAAAGAAAGGCTTGTCAATTGTCAAAATATATAACCAAGGGCCAAAATGCAATATCAAGGCAAAAGAGGGAGGCAAAAACAACAACAATGAAACAACAATAACCAAAAATCATCACACTGCAGTTGTACTCAAGTTAACACTTAAAGTAATATCTGCAGACGCTGTCAGTTGCAGTTGTATGCACAGAACAGCAAGTGCTGTATTGTTGTCCAACAACAATAACAATAGTGCATATATATCCAGGCAAAACTTGACACATGCATTGGCTTTGTCAACCTCAGGCGATAAATATTGCCCTGCTTATTTGCGCATTGCACAAAATTTTTGCAACAGAATTTTATCTCTTTTGCATAAATCTGCAGCTGTATCTATAGTTGGGAGTATTTGTTTTTTATTTCAGCACCCTTTTATGCCCTGCAAAACCCTTGAGTATACTGTGTCTGCAGGCACACAGCGTAACCACACAGTATAAATACTCTACGTACTACACAGAAAAAAAAGAGAGAAAACTCGGTCCGCTAATCTGAAAATTAAAAAAAAAAACTCATAAAAAAATCATTAAATTTGTGTGGGAGCCCCTCAAGGAGGGGCTCCCAAAGTAAAAAATGGTTCTCTTAGAAAAGTAATGGGGCTCAATCACACGTTTCAACCCTCTTCGTCCTTCTCTAAGATAAAAATATTGATAAAAACTTACAAAAAGCAATAAATTTGGCTCCATTAGATGGGGTCAGAGGGGATAGGTCCCAAAGGAAAATAATCTTTCTCATGGAAAAGTAATGGGGGTCGGTTATACATATTATCCCCATCTGGCCCTCTCTAAAGGAGGAAATATTGATTGCATTACCAGTAGGTGGTTAGGGGCTGCCTTCTTCTATAACTCGAAAACCTAAGGTAACTCGAAAATTCTGACTTCAGATACGGATTCAAAAATATTAGAAAGTGTTGAGAAACCCACGGGGTTTTTCGTGTTGTACAAAGTTAGCATTTGGTATCTGGAGGGTCCAAAAACTCGAAAAAGTTTAAAAAAGAGCATCGAAAAAATTGTACCTTAAAATATTTGTTTTAAATTTTAAAATTTTTGTTTCACATTTGTTTTGAACTTAAAAGGATAACTCCTAAACTATAACAAAGTATTTACAATCATTGTTTTAAAAACAAAAACTTTTGTATTGAATTTACTTTAAAAACAGTTGAGTTTTAATTGAATGAATTTGTTTTTAGCTCTATTTCAAAACAACTTCGTTTGATATGAACACAATTTCATTTAATTTTAACACTTTTAAGACAGTTTTAGTATGAAAAGCGTTCTTGATTTTTTGTGTTTTTTCTATTATCGAGAGTTTTTTTAAATTTCTCACACTTTTGGCAGTTTATCAATTTTTAATCTTAAAAGTAGGGGAACAGACCTATTATATAAATTTCTGGAAATTATTTTAAAGAACACGATGCGTCAAGAAATAACTTTATGTGTTGCCTATGAATGAGTGCAACAAGGAGTTCTTTTCATTTCAAATTATGAATGGAATTGATTAACAATTATTTATATCAGAGGAGCTCTGAGCTTTATATTCTATTTTTCAACTGAGTTATTTATGACAAAAAATTACATGTAGTCGTTTAAAAGCCTTACATTGAAATTACATGCTATGGAAATTCCTGAAACATTCTTTTAATCTTGGACTTCCAAGATAAACTAACTATCTTGGATATCTAAGATAAACTCTATACTATGGCTAATAAATTTTTCTGGAATTTTGTAAAGACAATATTTTGAAAAGACTGATAAGATATCACTGATTTCGAAAAGGGTACACGTGTGGCCGATGGTTTCAAGACCTGAGCCTCTTCCTGCAAGGTTGAAAACGGAAATCTAGTGACATATATCCAGAGTACACAGATGTTATGGAGGGAAAGAGTTATTGAGACTTCTCTAGTCTTTGAATTGGCGACGCTGACAAAAAACCCGCCAAAAGAGACGATCATTTGGTTACCCCAATTATGGATGTCAGCGTTGAAGCTCCACTGCCCGACTATAATGAGGTCAGAACAGCTATAGCTCAGCTTAAAAACAATCAAAGCTGCAGTAGGCAATGGTCTACCGGATGAGCTGTTTAACCCATTAACTACGGATGGGTATTTTTTTACCCATGAAAATGCTTTCACAGAGACGTTCATATCTCGGGATTGGTAAAAGCTAAGAGCTTAATATTTTTTTTGTTGATTTAAGAAAACATAGAGATATAAATTGTTTTTGAAGTGTGCCCAGAAATTTTGACGTTAAATATTTCATTTTCAAGGTCAAATGTGGTGAAATTTGAAAATCGTTATATTTGCTCTATTATCATTTGCAAAAAATTAATATATAAAAAAATGGCCAATTAACTTACGATAGCAGCTGTTAATAAAAAATTCCTAATTTAAGATTACATCATTCTGGCAAATTCTAAAAAGAATCTGCTAACTTATAGCATATAAAAATACCCAACCGTCGAAAGTGAGTTATAAATTTTCAAAAAATTAAAAAAAGAGTATATTTAAACGATATTTTGCGTAAAATATTTAACTGTTTCATGTTATATTATTTGTTAATATTGTAGGTATCTGCATAGATAAATAATATTTGAACGTTTTTTTAATGTATTTATGTACTCGTTTATCCTTTACTGATATGTATTACTGATCCTTTTTGACTTTCTTTTCATCTTGTGGAACGCTGTAAAAAAGTTGTCGAATGTGACTTTATGATTTCCTGCAGTCTTGAGGTGGGACAGCAACTGTCAAACCACATCCTCACCTAGTCCAAGATTTGTATACTAAGTTGAGGAAGCCCCAGCCCCAGCGAAATGAATTGATAGCAGTATCGCTCAGATGATGCACGAGTATTTATAACCAAATCTGTATGGGCTTGTTTTTTATAAAAATTTTACAACTATGGCGCCCGTAATAGGTTATCATTTGTTCATCAATGGACAGATTATGTGAAAAAACACCAAATTGCATAAATTTTCAATTAAGTATCTCATTGAAAGGTTATACTTTCGAAAACTTATCATTTGAATTCAACTTTTTGTTGTCGCAAACGTGCAAATATTTTTTGATTGCCTGAAATCTGTCTCTAGTCATAGCTTGTTTTATATATGAGCAACCCAAGTACTCACGATTGGACCAGTATGATGCTATGTTAGGCAACTTATGGTGTTCGGTAATATAAAATATGCCAATAAAATTTTTCATTTCTTCTATTGTTGTTCTAAAGCCAGGAATATTTTGTTGTCTGCGTACTCGTTTGTAGATTTGAAGATAAACTGAAGGATTTCTTGGTCAATAAAACATTTCAAAATTGTAATGGAGTATACAATCTTTATAGATAAATATCAATAAGAATATATATATGAAAAAAACAAACTTTGAAATGTTCTTTCATTACCTATCTTTTCATACAACACCTTATGCGTATTACAGGTATAGTCATGGGGCTTCTTTTCAAACTTATAGGTAGTTCTTCGACTTCACTTTGACACTGAATTATTGCACTGGTTCTTAGACTTTGTGCCTTTGGAAGAAGACTCCTGCGGCGTGGTGCTCTCACTGGCAGCATAAATTCGTCCTATATTATTATTGTCGTCATTGTAGGTGTACTCCACAACAAAGTTGCCTGGCACTTCATAAATAGGCTCATAGTCTTTAACTTCGTTGATAATTTGAACATTGTCGTCCAAATCTTCGTTGTCACTTCGACAACGAAGGTATATTACCTTTTTGCAAACGTTTGTAACACATATAACGAAGCGAGTCCGGTATAGAAAAGAATATATGTATATTCTTGATCAACGTCACTTCGTGAGTCGAGCTATTCATGTCCGTCCGTCCGTTCGTCTGTCCGTCTGTGTGTTCTCCGTATACACAATATAAGAAGAAGGAGTTGAGATAATTGAATGAAACTCGGTGCACATAGTCATATGAACCCAGACAGCTGCACTATTGAATTTTTTTGGAATCTGCCCACAGACTCGCCTACTTCTCATACAACGCAAAAATTTAAAACTGCATAAATGAGCTCATAATTAGAATATAACAATTAAATTAGGTACATATGTTTTTAATATCAAAACATAGATGTCCTCGAAAAATGGGTGTCATCCGCCTACAGACACGTCCACCTTCCATATAACCAAAACACTGAAAACTCAATAAATAAGCTTATGGTTTACTTAGAATTTGGTAATTATCTATTCTATATCAAAGTAAAGATGTCTTCGAAAAATAAATGTCATCCACCCACGGCCACGCCTACCTCCCATACAATCCAAAAATGGAAAACTCTATAAATAAGCTTATGTTTGTCTTATGGAGGTGTAATTTAGTGTGTATATATTTTATACCAAAACTACGATGTGCTCAAAAATTTGGTGTAATCCGTCCACGAACACGCCTACCTTCCTACAACCCACAATAGCGAAAACATCATAAAGTCAATAACATGTGAGCTACAGAAATGAAACTTGGTATGTGCAAATTTTCCATAAAAATTGAAAAAGTTTAAGGGTATTTCATAGTCGGGGGGCTACACCGACTTTAGACTTTCTTTATTTGTTTTATTCCAAAGCCGTTTTTGACAGTCCAATTAACCCCTTGAAACCGAAGCCTAGACCGTTGAAGATATCTTAAAAATTACTTCGGATTTGGTTTTCGCATGGTTAAATTAAGAAAAAAAATTAGGTCTTTAAAATTTAGAAAACTCCCCTTTACCCCTTTTTAGTGGGGTCATATACGTCACCATCGGTTTCAAGTAAAGTTTTTTATGAATTTGCCTTAGTATGATCTATAATGGGTTTGAAATAATTTTTAATAAGAAATAACAAGCAAACTAAATATGTTTTCAATAAAATTTTATTTAAAATTTAAGAAATTAGTGCACACACTTTACAGAGCAAAATTTAAATATTAATTTTTTTTATCAGCAACGCCAATTTTTTTGTGATATAGGGTGAAACAGCCACGATTTTTGGTTCCTTTTCCGATTAATGCGAACAGTTCCACAGGCCATAATTTCATTTTGAGACAATTAATATTGTAGAACAGAGAGTTGAAAAAAATTATCTAAATAAAATTCGCAACCAGTTTTTTCGAAGCCTGTCGTAAGTGAAAATATCACTGATTCACCCAAGGTACCTTCAGTGTGCGTTGCTTTTTTGCCAAGATACATATCAATTTGATAAAGATAGCCAGTCTAAGCATCACACCGGCACCAACATTTGAAACCCACTGTATTGGCTTTCTTTTGACGTATTGCTTCATTTAATTTTCGTCAATGGATTGCTGTTCTGTGGTCGAACAATGGCCTCACCTTAAATGCTCTATTGTGTCTGATATCATTTCTCGGTGGTTGTATAGCATTGTCTGCGTAATGTTAATTTGATCGGGTAGTAAGATATCGATAATGAGTCATAGTATTTGCTGTAAAAAGTACACACAAATCAGGATCGCTAGACCAATAATATCTGATAGAAGGCAGTACATGATAACTCACTATGTAAGTTATTCTGAGGAATGACTTTAGCTCACAATTGCTAAAGAAAAAACCATTCCTTTTTGCGAAACATAAAAGTACACTTTGCTTCTTTATTAGAAGTAAGAGCGTTTCTTTATTAGAAGATAGCAGAACTTTTGAATACGGAAATTCTAGAGTACGATCGAATATTTTTGGCGTAAATGAATGCCAACGCCATCTGAAAGGAACAAAATCGTCAAGTACATTCTCAACTGTAGTCAGTGGTGCAATGTTTAATGCCGCGGAGAATGTAGATGATTGATCAAAATCAGTTAACGTGCATTCCACAATCACAACTTCTGCGTTCAATGGTTCTACTTCTTCTTCACTGCCGTCAGCTTCTAAAATTTTCCATATTTCCATCATATCCTCCTCTTTACGAAAATTGAATTTTTTTTCTGGCATTTTATGATATCAAAACTATAGAAAACACAAGAGAGGGAAAGAAGGCACACATTTTCGGTGTTTTGAAATAATATCTCAAAAATTTTTTGCTGAAACTGATGGGATCATTTGCGCCCCATTTAATTTTCTGAATTTTGTAAGGACTACTAGACACATTTAGTGAGATCGATATTTTTCCAATAAAACATTTCAAAATTCACAACTTGCATTTACGTTTGAAACGATTTTAGCCACTTTATAAGATTTATTAGCAAAATACTGGAGCAGCATAAATAGCACAGTTTGCGCGCAAAAAATAAAAAATCCATCTGATTAGCTGTCAGGTTGCCGATTTTGCCAGACTCTATGAAGTTTTTAAAACAAGATTCAAGGGATAAATTACCGGACTTATTATAATTAAAGCGACAATTGATAAAAATCCGTTGGGGTCATATAGTACCCCTCGGTCTCAAAGGGTTAAGAGTCACTGCACACCACCATATCTGAATTTCATATTCCTGCAAAGCTAGCTTGTCTCTGCTAGAAGACATTGAATAATTTCAGTAGCGCAGTGAAAATTGGGAAGGCCCTTTCACCCACATTCGATATCAAAGACCGTTTCAGAAAAGATGGTTCCGTTTTGTATTACTTTTTTCAATTTAATGATAAAGAAGATCATCCTAGCTGCTGATCTGAGAAGTAAAGTAAAGTAGTGTAGTTTAAAGTGTTGTGCTACCGGTGTAAGCTGATGGTATTAATATCACCCAGGTTACAGAAAAAGTCATGTCGATTTGGTAGGGTTAAGACAGAGAAGATTAAATACCGATCGGAAATCACTTCACTTTTTACATGTCCTTCATGGTTGTTAAGGATTTCGCTTATCTGGGAGTTCCTTCAACTATATCAGCATTGACATCAAAACTGACGTTCTATAAGTCAATAATCATGCCCGTCCTACTATATGCATCACAAGCCTGGACGTTGAGCAGCATTGAAGAAATGACTTTGGGAGTGTTCGAGAGTAAAATCCTTCATAAAATCTTCCGTTCGTGATCCAATCTGCATCAGTGGCAAGAACCGAATTAACATTGACATATTCAAGTGCATACAAATTGAGTAGCTTTGCTGGCTAGGTCATGCTGAGCGAATGGAAGAAACACTCCAGTACAGAAAATAGTTGATTCAGTGCCAGGTGGCGGTCAATGCAGACGATGAGGCATGAATCCCAGCTGGAAGTGAAAGTTGTTGTCCTCATTTCTAATTATTTGATATAAAAAATGTACACTCAGCAAAAAGTGTCTCGGAATATGATAAAAAAGGCATGATATTTAGAGAAAAATGGTATAGACTTTGCTCCAGAGAATGCTATTCTCTAATTGCGATACTAAAAATTCTCCAAAAATGGTAAAAAGCTACCATGAAATAGAAAAATATATAATTTTTAGAGAAAAATATTTTTTTTTTTTGAGAAAACATTTGTTTTTATTGAAGAAAATACTTCTCATAGTGAACTTTTTATAAAAATATAAGAAAAGTTTTTCATTTTCAATAAAATTTCTCTATAAATGAGAAATTTTTTGTGCGAGAAAAATACTTATCATTATTAGAGACATTGAAATGTTTCCATTTCCTAGAAGTAAAGAAATATTTCTACGAAAATGTAAAAATTTATTCTAATTGAAGAAAAATTTATTTGAAAAAGAGAAAATTGCTATTATCAAAAAAGAGAAATTTTTTACCTGAGCCAGGTATGTGTTTTTTCTCAGTGGTTCAACATGTAAGTGGTGACCGTGGCATGCAGGTTAAGTGTTTGGCTCAGTATGCTCGGAGCCCGGGTTCGATCCCCAGCCACGGCGAAAAATTTTATTCAATAAAAAATTTTTCTGATCGGTCACCACCTCTCTGCAAGCAATGGCAAACCTCAGAGAGTAAATAATGCCATGTAAAGCTTCTTGAGAACATGAACTTAAAACATAAAACATGTAGGTCCCGTCGGCATAAAACATGTAGGTCCAGTTCTCGGTCAATTGTGTGCAAACATTTAATAACACACACAACACAATTGATCATAAGAAGCTCGGTCAAAGTCCTTTCAAGGGCTGAAATGGCCAATTTGTTTTTTTTTTTTTTCAACATGTACGGCTTTGGAACATTTAGTCACATGTGGAACTTCTTTTTAGTCCAAGTAGTTCCTGAAACCCTAGTTTGTTGCGATAACTTTTTAAGAAGCTTTTCTTTGCCCTCTTTTAATTCAATAAGTGTTTATTTAATTTTGAGATCTCAACTTTTTAAAGAAGTTTTGTCGGTTATTCTACTGCATTTCCGTTCTATTGTTTTTTAACCCTCGAAGATATTCTAAGTTCCATGCATTCACGAACAAAACTATACTCTTGGTCTGAAACAGAAATTACCTCCCTTCTATTTCCTCGTCAACAGAGTAAAACGCATCATCTGACTGTAAGACCTGCACTAATAATACAGGAGTCGATCGATATTGTTTCTCATTTTTTTTTTTTGTCATTTTTTTGCTATGCACAAACATGCTGTTCTTAATTTTCACTCATAAAAAAATCATATAAATTCTTTTTAAACACAGCACTTATAAAGTTTTCTTATAAATGCTCGCATTATGGAAAATGTAGAGTGTTTCCAAAAACCAGCAATCAATTGTAGTATATGTTAAAAATTGCATTGATAACCAATACTTATTCTAATTTTGTTCATTGTTTAAATGGAGAGAGCTTAGTATGCATCTCTTTAATGTAAAGCTTGTAAGAGCCAAATGAACATTCTAGGCAAATGAACCAAATAAACGTTATGTTGGAGAGAAAAAAAAAGAACTGACGAAAAATTTACAATAAAAAATGGGCTTATAAATTAACCAAACGTATTATTGGTATTGATATATTTTCTGTGTATCCAAAGAGGTACACAAACACTATATTCGAGTGCATACAAGCACTTGCACACACACTTATTCATTCATTCACTCACTCACTCACCTTCATTGTATGGCACCACATCCGGATTCTTCTCATCGTACATTTCCTCTGAATGACTTAATGGCAACGAGATTTTATCCTTAATTTGTAAATTGCCAGGACGTGAGAATTTCTGATTTTGATGTTGATATTTTTGTTGTTGCTTATGCGAACGCAATTTCAATGCAGCAATTGTACCAATACCAATGCAAACTAAAGCCACCAGAACACCAACAAATATGCCCACCGACAATATGGGCGTCAATTCGAAATTCGTCTGAGATCCTTTGTACGAAGTCAGAGCAACTGCAATGAAGGTTAAAAAAAAACAGTTGAGATGAAAAACATAAAAAAATAAGCGAAATATACAAAAAAAGAAATGCATGCGAAAATAAAATTGGTTCAATAAAAAAAAAATGCTAACAAAGAAGAAATACAGCAGGTAGGTAATTTATTGTTGATAGAATAGTATTGGCAAAGGATTTTGCGAGAAAATATCTGCTTACATTTGCAGTGACAGTTAAAGGATAATGCTTTACTTAAGTTGGGCTTCAGTTGAGGGGCCATTCGCAATAAACAGTTTAAATATTAATTACAATGAGCAAGTTAAAATTCCGCTTAAAGTGTCAGTTATTCCGATTGTTGATGTTGCCTTTTTACATAGCAAATTTAATTAAGAGGTTTTTTTAAGTGTTTTAATATTTCTCAAGTTCATCAGCTTGCTCTTTTGTGCTGATAAATAATATATGTATGTGTTTGGCTCTTAAAATTGACAGTAAATTACTTCCTTTTTTTGCTTTCTTCTTGTTGCTAGCTCGTTTTTTTATAGTCCTTGAAAAATACCCTCTTAAGTATCTTCTAAGCATTGTTGTTTTCACTAATGTTGTTGTTGTTGTACTTGTTTACTCTGCCGCTCTGTTCGCTTGAACTTTTAATTAGCGCTTCAATTTGATGCTTGGCGTTGCCACTTATTTGCTTTAATGTTAAAAATTAAAATTGGACTTTCTTAAAATGTAAAATTTTCTTTTTTTTTAAATTTTTAATTTTTTGCATAAACATGTTGTTGTTACTGAAGCTTATTCATTTGCATGCTACTAAGAATTTTCAGTGGTTTAAATTGTTGTTGTTGTTTTGGGTTTTGTTCAATGAACTGCATTGTTTGTTATTTTTAACTGCCTTTTAAAATTATAAAAGAATGTAAGTGCCTGTTAAGTAATTAGATTGTCAATTTTTTCGCTCTTATTAAGAGAATTAAAAATATCGCATAGCTGGGTATTGATTATTTTTTGCAATATTCCAACCTATAGTATTTTTTTTAAAATTTTTTTGGCATATATAAAAACTTAACTTGTATTAATAAAAATAAGCAAAAATATTTATTAAATTGTATTCAAAATCGCTGTACGAATGATTATTTTTGTCATTTTCTCTACCTGTTTGCTTCTCTGCCGCCTTCAACGTGTAGCCTTCGACCGTGACGTGTTCACTGCGTCCACGCAAATTCACAGCATAGATAAATATTTTAAAAAGACGTCCTGAGTCCAGGCCAGTAACGCTTAGAATGGGATATTTTGAGGATATGTTGGCTTGCAGTGCGCCGCTGTGTTGATCGAAAATTTCCATCAGAAACCATTGACGCAGGCCACCATCGAAACCTAATGGAGAAAAAGAGAGAACAACAAAGAATAACAAATTAATAATTATACAAATTTTCTTATTAGTTATTCCGATATATTTTTATGAAAGTTTAATTTGTAAGTATTTGAAAGTAAAATGAAATAAAGTTATTATTTATTAAGTTTTCAATTTGGGGTTGTATGGGAGGTGGGCGTGTTCTTAAGTGGTTGGCGCTAATTTTTCTAAAGCACCTTAGTTTTGATATAAACTACACAAATACCCAATTTGAGTTCTGTAGCTTAAATATTAGCCTATTTATAGAGTTTTCAATATTATGGGTTGTATGAGAGGTTGGTGTGTGGGAGGTGAGTTTGTTTGTGGGTGGATGACGCCCTCTTTTCTTCCACAATTTAGTTTTGATATAAAATATTTACAAACGCATCAAATTTTTTTCCTGTAATTTTTTAAGATAAGCCTTTTTATAGAGATTTAAATTTTGAGGTTATGTGGGAGGTGGGCATGTTGTGGTGGATGGTCATATCCGTGGGGCTAAACATGATATAAAAAAAATTACATTTTCAACGTCTTGATCTGACGTCTCTCAGAAAAAAACTGATATCTTTTTCCGTTCAAAAATTTCACTATTTTCGATAATATGAATTTTCTTTTTTTCAAATGAAATTTTCTACAATTAGAATAAATTTTCAACTTTTGGAAGAAATATTTTTTCACTTCTAGGAAATGGAAATATTTCAAGGTCTCTTATAATGATAAAAATTTTTCTCGCACAAAAAAATTCTCATTTATAGTGAAAAAATTATTAAAAAGTAGTATTTTTTTCAATAAAAACAAATGTTTTCTCAAAAATAAAAAGTCTTTTTCTCTAAAAACGATATATTTTTATATATTTCTCTTTTTTATAGAAGCTTTTTATCATTTTTAGAGAATTTTTAGGAACGCATTTAGAGAAAGGCATTCTCTGGAGCAAAGTCTATAGACTTTTAGGCTATAAACCATTTTTCTCTTAATATGATCCCTTTTTTAATCATATTCCAAGAAATTTTTGAAGTGAAACTTCTTTGGCGGCGAGTGAAATTTCAAGGTCATTTTTCGTGACGCTAGGCTAACGTTTTCAATTCATATGAAAATTAAAAAAAAATGTCTGCCGCTGCCGAGAATTGAACCCCGAACATCGTTGCTTATGAGCCGGAATCTATACGTTTACCCCACGTAGGCACATGATAAATAACCAAACAAAATGTAATTTAAACTGAACGCGTAACATAATGAAAATAATATAATTAACATTAACTTTAGATTAACATTAACATTACATTATTAACATAACCGTAACATTAATTTTCATCCTACAAGTATGCACGGAAAAAAAAAGAAAAATAGCTTAAACAGGAGCAGAACGCGTTCGTGAATATAGAGAGCGAATGAAAGCTCTTAAGAATACAGCCGCAGCTGGGTCTGCAACTAATGATGAAGGTAAGGTGATTGCAACAACGCCTGAGTTTCAAAATGCATTTTTACGAAACATCAGTGTATTTTGGTGAATCTACAAAGAACCAATCCCCAAAAAACACACTGATGCATCTCAACAAAATTTTAAAGCCAACTAAGTTGATGCACTCAACAATCAACGTTCGCTGCATTATGAGGCCCTCTATCAACATAGCAATTATTATGATCAGGAAGCAGGAGGTAATAATCAACAAGATTTGCCTCTGCTTTCGGAGGCTCCTTCAAAGAGTACTATGCAAATGCAATCCAGAAAGCAACTAAAACACCAACTGAACTAAAACAAGTACCGAAAATAACTGTTATTTTACAATTTTCAAATGAAAAAAATTGTCGAAAAACTTTTTCAAATATACCATTATGTTACAAATGTCCTCAGCCTCACGAATATTAAGTCGCTTTTAAATTTGGAACTGATTCTTTAAAAGTTAATTTCTTGCCTAGCATATTTCGAGGAAAAATAAAGTTTACTTTTGGCTTTTATTTTATCGGTCAAAAATAGCAGTTATTTTGTGACTTTAATTTTTTCGGTCAAAAATATCAAGCAATTTGTGTTTTCTTAAAGGCCGCTTGACAGATTGAACCGTTCACACCATGTGTAAAATGTCTCACCGATGAGATGAAAATAATACCGATAAATAAATGTCAACATTTTTTTATCGGTAAAAGACTTGAACAAATATAAATTACCTGATATTTTTGACCGAAAAATAAACGGCAGAAAATAACTGTTATTTTTGCTCAAAAAAACTATAACAAAAAACTGTTATTTTTGTCGGAAAAAATAAAAATTAAGAGATAAAAGTTAATATGTGACACTTTCGACAAAAACCATATTCGGCACGGTCCCTGGATGCAAATATTGAATCAACAAATTATTATTCCATTTCGTATTGATTGAATTTCTTTTCAGATACTTTCTCTCTCTATTTCACACTAAAATCTCTCTTATTTCTTACTGTTAAAGAAGTTTCACTTCTGCCACGTGTACGTTGCTACACGCGAGTTTTTTTGTCTGAGTGCAGTTTGAAAAGAAAGTTCGAGAAAAATGCGTTTAAAGTTTTTCTTAGCATGTATTTAATATGCAATTTTATCTCAAAAAATTCAAATTTTCAAAAATCCTATAAACATCGATTCGATTTTGTTTGCTTTCAACTTCGGTTTCGGTCGATACTGTTCGGTTAATTTTTTTTCATCTTTATATAGCTTCTGCTCGTATTCATTAAACTTATTTTTTTTTTTGTTCGTCTTTGATTCTTGACTTCGTTTGCTCGGCTCATTCCTTGATTTTTGTCGAAAGAACTTTTAAAAGCATAGGATCTTTTTCAGTAACAGATACAAATGCCTACCAAGTTTCATCAAAATCGGTTCATCCGTTTTGACGTGAATGAGCCAAGCATAGTCGATTAAATAAAGCGCTCTCTCACAGAAGTTTTTTTAAATTTAAATAACCTTAATAACCTCAATTCTGCTGCAGGGTTAAGTTATTTCCCGTACCAAATTTTAGTAAAATCTGTCAAGTCATTTCAGAGTTATTGAGTCTTAACACTGCACTAATTGAAGCGCCCTTTTGAGGAAGTCTTTCCATTTTTTTATATTTTATGTTTTATCTTGGTTGCAGTTGAAACTTCATACCAAGTTTCATTGAAATCGGTTCAGGCGCTTAGGAGTAATTGAGTCTTTAAAACGCACTACTTAAAGCGCCCTCTTGCGGAAGTCTTTGGAATTTTTTATTGCCTTTATTATCTTGGGCGCAGTGGAACCTTCATTCCAAATTTTATTGAAATTGGTCTAAGTGCGTAGTAGTTATTATAGAGTGCCACGCCCACATAACTCCGCTCACTTTTTTACACCCTTACGTTATTTCTCTCTATGAAAGGTACTCGGTGTCTAAATTATAGCTCAATCGGATAAACGGTGCGCGTGCCTATACGGAACAGACAGACATACAGACAGATAGACAGACAGACAGACAGACAGAGGGACAAACGTTTTATTTTATATATTAAGAAGATGAATAAATATCTAATTTTATTTTTGTTGCTTCGACAAAAGTCTATTTATATAGTTTTCAATTTTGGTGTTGTATGGGAGGTGGGCGTGTTCATTAGTAGATGTCGCTCATTTTTCGAACGCGTCTTAGTTTTGATGTAAAATGAATAATTACTGAATTTTATTTATGTAGTTTCAACACAAGCCTCTTTATAAAGTTTTCAATTTAAGGGTTATATGGGTGGTAGGCGTGTTGGTGGGTGGATGACACCAATTTTTCACAACACACCTTTGAAAAATGTCAATGTGTTTTTTTTTTGACATAGATTACACAAATACCGAATTTAAGTTTTGTAGCTTAAATATTTGCTTATTTATTGATTTTTAATTATTGGTGTTCTGTGGGCGGCAGGCGTGATTTTCATCCGATTCAGCCGATTCTCAAAGTGGTGACCGTGGTGACCATGCAGGTTTAGTGTGTGGCTTAGTATGCTCAGAGCCCGGGTTCGATCCCCAGCCGCAGCGAAAAGTTTTTTTCAATAAAACATTTTTCTGATCGGTCACCACCTCTCTGCAGGCAATGGCAAACCTCAGAGAGTAAATAATGCCATGTAAAGCTTCTTGAGAAGATGAACTTTAGCCGTTTGGAGTCGGCATAAAACATGTAGGTCCAGTTCTCGGTCAATTGTGTGCAAACATTTAATAACACACACAACACAATTGATCATAAGAAGCACGGTCAAAGTCCTTTCAAGGGCTGAAATGGCCAATTTGTTTTTTTTTTTAAGCCCATTCTCGAACTTGGTCTTCGTTTTGTTAGAAAAAAACTTAAATTTCGAATTTCAAAATTACGGCTGTAAACGTGTCCACAGACGGACACACAGATGGACATAGCTAAGTCAACTCAGGTGGTGATGCTGAGTTAGAATATATACAAACTGCTATTCCTATCATGCTTTCTAATGGGCGTTACCAACGTCGGGACAAAATTAATATACCCCTTTACGCAGTACGCGTGGGGGTAGTTAGAATAGGTGGGTTATCATTTTGGAAAATTCAAGATAACGTTCCAAAAATTTCATTAATCTGCGGGAAAACTTTTGTAAAGAGATTTTTCTAGTGAATTCTAGCCATTCTTATGTTTCGAAAAACTGGATCAACTGTTCTCTAGTAAGGTTCTCTGCGAAACCTTACACCGGTATCGGCTGCGTCTAGGGCTTAGAAACTTGTCGTCCTTTCTTAAATCATGATAGTAGAAATTATAGCAGAATTAACCTCTAGTCTTGGTCCTAGCATATTGATGGTGTACAGTCAAAGTCATGTGATTTCTTACAAACTGCATACGTTGTTGATTTTGATTAGTATTGAGAGCCTGTTTTCTATAATTTTTGTGAATTGAGCACTATTAATGGCACTCAAAGCATTTGTTTTATTTCCATCAACCTTAATATCTCTAACCGTTAAATCGTAATCTCTCATCAAAATCACCTACATTTTTTTCCAAATATGGTTATACATAAGTACCTACTTGTGTACCAGTAATAGGTGAAATTTCGGATGCAGTGAAAAGAGCTAGACAATTTTTTACACCACATTTAAGATTGTGTATAAATCGTTCAAACCAAAATTATATATCTTTAAAATATTTCACCTGCACTCTATCGAGCTTCAATGCACTCTATAAGAAATATTTGAGTTCTGCATCGTTAACTTCATCTCCTTAGGCAACCCTGACCAACCAAGACCAGCTTATATATTATTTAACCCAATACTAACTTATTCATTTATTGTACCTTTTTTACGAAAAAGTTAAACGTTTTAACGTATACAAAGTAAACAATTTCCTCTGAAAAGTTTATTGAAAACAAAAAAAAAAAATACTCAAATACAAAATACTCCCACAGCAAATGTAAGCTCTATATTCAACATACACTACGAAACAGACACACAAACACACTCACCACACACACATTATATACAAATATTGCAAGTTGCATGCAACTGTCAGACTTCAAAAAGCACTCAAGTTGCTCATGTATTTGAAATGAGATGAAATGGTTTTTCAGCGTTTGCTGGGTGGATGGATGTATAGAAGGTTGGATGGCTGCTGATGCCAAACATTAGCAACAGCAACAGCGGAAGTAGCAGCAGCAGCAGCAGCTTTGAGTGCAAGGCCATAGCATTAAATGAAAGGCAGATATAGAAGAAGGCAGAAAGAAGCAAGGATGCTTACTGCCATTGAGTCAAGCACAGGTTTTTTTTTGTCTTAATGTCGCAAATAATGAACCGATCAATACTGGGAAAAAATCAAAAACCGTAACGAAAAGAAAATGGGCCAAAGAGTTAAAAGTTGTTAGTTGAATTTGAAAGTTCTAGAAAATGTTGTTGCAATCCTTAATGCTAAAGCAGTAAAACGTTCTTTATTACTACTTTTTGACGTAGAATTACGTCTTACAGCGCGGTTTGTATGGGGTCGTTTTAACAGATTTTTTGAAGGTCATGCAACGTTTTTGGCGAATACTTTAGGGTATACCTACAGCCTTTAATACTTATCGTTCAAAGATAATATATATACTTAAATATCAGATATATCCTACGCTGAATGAATATCTAATTTTGGATTTTGTCACTATTATATGAAAGTCAGAAAATAGTAAAATATAAGAAGAAAAATGCATGTTTTTATATAAGAAAATCAATCATCAGCTGCTTATAATGTATTGCTGCTTTCTTTGTTTTTGTTTCGTTGTTTATGGTTGTATTGTTTTAATTTTGCACGAACTGATTGGTTCGTATTCAGCTTCAGAATGATTCTATGGCCAATCGGATGCAGTGGGATTATCTGAGGTCACAGGTGGGTCATTGGCACATTTATGGGTTCCATGGAACATTTGGACCAAAATGGATGATTCTATGGCCAATCGGATGCAGTGGGATTATCTGAGGTCACAGGAGGGTCATTGGCACATTTATGGGTTCCATGGAAGATTTGGACCAAAATGGATGATTCTATGGCCAATCGGATGCAGTGGGATTATCTGAGGTCACAGGCGGGTCATTGGCACATTTATGGGTTCCATGGAACATTTGGACCAAAATGGATGATTCTATGGCCAATCGGATGCAGTGGGATTATCTGAGGTCACAGGTGGGTCATTGGCACATTTATGGGTTCCATGGAACATTTGGACCAAAATGGATGATTCTATGGCCAATCGGATGCAGTGGGATTATCTGAGGTCACAGGCGGGTCATTGGCACATTTATGGGTTCCATGGAACATTTGGACCATAATGGATGATTCTATGGCCAATCGGATGCAGTGGGATTATCTGAGGTCACAGGTGGGTCATTGGCACATTTATGGGTTCCATGGAACATTTGGACCATAATGGATGATTCTATGGCCAATCGGATGCAGTGGGATTATCTGAGGTCACAGGTGGGTCATTGGCACATTTATGGGTTCCATGGAACATTTGGACCATAATGGATGATTCTATGGCCAATCGGATGCAGTGGGATTATCTGAGGTCACAGGTGGGTCATTGGCACATTTATGGGTTCCATGGAACATTTGGACCAAAATGGATGATTCTATGGCCAATCGGATGCAGTGGGATTATCTGAGGTCACAGGCGGGTCATTGGTACTTTGATGGGTTCCATGGAACATTTGGACCAAAATGGATGATTCTATGGCCAATCGGATGCAGTGGGATTATCTGAGGTCACTGGTGGCTCATTCGCAAATTTATGGGTTCCATGGAACATTTGGACCAAAATGGATGATTCTATGGCCAATCGGATGCAGTGGGATTATCTGAGGTCACAGGCGGGTCATTGGTACTTTGATGGGTTCCATGGAACATTTGGACCAAAATGGATGATTCTATGGCCAATCGGATGCAGTGGGATTATCTGAGGTCACAGGTGGGTCATTGGTACTTTGATGGTTTCAATGGAACATTTGGACCAAAATGGGATTATCTGAGGTCACAGGTGGGTCATTGGCACATTTATGGGTTCCATGGAACATTTGGACCAAAATGGATGATTCTATGGCCAATCGGATGCAGTGGGATTATCTGAGGTCACAGGTGGGTCATTGGCACATTTATGGGTTCCATGGAACATTTGGACCAAAATGGATGATTCTATGGCCAATCGGATGCAGTGGGATTATCTGAGGTCACAGGTGGGTCATTGGCACATTTATGGGTTCCATGGAACATTTGGACCAAAATGGATGATTCTATGGACAATCGGATGAAGTGGGATTACCTGAGGTCACAGGTGGGTCATTGGCACATTTATGGGTTCCATGGAACATTTGGACCAAAATGGATGATTCTATAGCCAATCGGATGCAGTGGGATTATCTGAGGTCACAGGCGGGTCATTGGTACTTTGATGGTTTGCATGGAACATTTGGACCAAAATGGATGATTCTATGGCCAATCGGATGCAGTGGGATTATCTGAGGTCACAGGAGGGTCATTGGCACATTTATGGGTTCCATGGAACATTTGGACCATAATGGATGATTCTATGGCCAATCGGATGCAGTGGGATTATCTGAGGTCACAGGTGGGTCATTGGCACATTTATGGGTTCCATGGAACATTTGGACCAAAATGGATGATTCTATGGCCAATCGGATGCAGTGGGATTATCTGAGGTCACAGGTGGGTCATTGGCACATTTATGGGTTCCATGGAACATTTGGACCAAAATGGATGATTCTATGGACAATCGGATGCAGTGGGATTACCTGAGGTCACAGGTGGGTCATTGGCACATTTATGGGTTCCATGGAACATTTGGACCAAAATGGATGATTCTATGGCCAATCGGATGCAGTGGGATTATCTGAGGTCACAGGCGGGTCATTGGTACTTTGATGGGTTCCATGGAACATTTGGACCAAAATGGATGATTCTATGGCCAATCGGATGCAGTGGGATTATCTGAGGTCACTGGTGGCTCATTCGCAAATTTATGGGTTCCATGGAACATTTGGACCAAAATGGATGATTCTATGGCCAATCGGATGCAGTGGGATTATCTGAGGTCACAGGCGGGTCATTGGTACTTTGATGGTTTCCATGGAACATTTGGACCAAAATGGATGATTCTATGGCCAATCGGATGCAGTGGGATTATCTGAGGTCACAGGTGGGTCATTGGTACTTTGATGGTTTCAATGGAACATTTGGACCAAAATGGGATTATCTGAGGTCACAGGTGGGTCATTGGCACATTTATGGGTTCCATGGAACATTTGGACCAAAATGGATGATTCTATGGCCAATCGGATGCAGTGGGATTATCTGAGGTCACAGGTGGGTCATTGGCACATTTATGGGTTCCATGGAACATTTGGACCATAATGGATGATTCTATGGCCAATCGGATGCAGTGGGATTATCTGAGGTCACTGGTGGCTCATTCGCAAATTTATGGGTTCCATGGAACATTTGGACCAAAATGGATGATTCTATGGCCAATCGGATGCAGTGGGATTATCTGAGGTCACAGGTGGGTCATTGGCACATTTATGGGTTCCATGGAACATTTGGACCAAAATGGATGATTCTATGGCCAATCGGATGCAGTGGGATTATCTGAGGTCACAGGTGGGTCATTGGCACATTTATGGGTTCCATGGAACATTTGGACCAAAATGGATGATTCTATGGCCAATCGGATGCAGTGGGATTATCTGATGTCACAGGCGGGTCATTGGTACTTTGATGGGTTCCATGGAACATTTGGACCAAAATGGATGATTCTATGGCCAATCGGATGCAGTGGGATTATCTGAGGTCACAGGCGGGTCATTTGTACTTTGATGGTTTCCATGGAACATTTGGACCAAAATGGATGATTCTATGGCCAATCGGATGCAGTGGGATTATCTGAGGTCACAGGAGGGTCATTGGCACATTTATGGGTTCCATGGAACATTTGGACCATAATGGATGATTCTATGGCCAATCGGATGCAGTGGGATTATCTGAGGTCACAGGTGGGTCATTGGCACATTTATGGGTTCCATGGAACATTTGGACCAAAATGGATGATTCTATGGCCAATCGGATGCAGTGGGATTATCTGAGGTCACAGGTGGGTCATTGGCACATTTATGGGTTCCATGGAACATTTGGACCATAATGGATGATTCTATGGACAATCGGATGCAGTGGGATTACCTGAGGTCACAGGTGGGTCATTGGCACATTTATGGGTTCCATGGAACATTTGGACCAAAATGGATGATTCTATGGCCAATCGGATGCAGTGGGATTATCTGAGGTCACAGGTGGGTCATTGGCACATTTATGGGTTCCATGGAACATTTGGACCAAAATGGATGATTCTATGGACAATCGGATGCAGTGGGATTACCTTAGGTCACAGGTGGGTCATTGGCACATTTATGGGTTCCATGGAACATTTGGACCATAATGGATGATTCTATGGCCAATCGGATGCAGTGGGATTATCTGAGGTCACAGGTGGGTCATTGGCACATTTATGGGTTCCATGGAACATTTGGACCAAAATGGATGATTCTATGGACAATCGGATGCAGTGGGATTACCTGAGGTCACAGGTGGGTCATTGGCACATTTATGGGTTCCATGGAACATTTGGACCAAAATGGATGATTCTATGGCCAATCGGATGCAGTGGGATTATCTGAGGTCACAGGCGGGTCATTGGTACTTTGATGTGTTCCATGGAACATTTGGACCAAAATTGATGATTCTATGGCCAATCGGATGCAGTGGGATTATCTGAGGTCACAGGCGGGTCATTTGTACTTTGATGGTTTCCATGGAACATTTGGACCAAAATGGATGATTCTATGGCCAATCGGATGCAGTGGGATTATCTGAGGTCACAGGAGGGTCATTGGCACATTTATGGGTTCCATGGAACATTTGGACCATAATGGATGATTCTATGGCCAATCGGATGCAGTGGGATTATCTGAGGTCACAGGTGGGTCATTGGCACATTTATGGGTTCCATGGAACATTTGGACCAAAATGGATGATTCTATGGCCAATCGGATGCAGTGGGATTATCTGAGGTCACAGGTGGGTCATTGGCACATTTATGGGTTCCATGGAACATTTGGACCATAATGGATGATTCTATGGACAATCGGATGCAGTGGGATTACCTGAGGTCACAGGTGGGTCATTGGCACATTTATGGGTTCCATGGAACATTTGGACCAAAATGGATAATTCTATGGCCAATCGGATGCAGTGGGATTATCTGAGGTCACAGGCGGGTCATTGGTACTTTGACGGGTTCCATGGAACATTTGGACCAAAATGGATGATTCTATGGCCAATCGGATGCAGTGGGATTATCTGAGGTCACTGGTGGCTCATTCGCAAATTTATGGGTTCCATGGAACATTTGGACCAAAATGGATGATTCTATGGCCAATCGGACGCAGTGGGATTATCTGAGGTCACAGGCGGGTCATTGGTACTTTGATGGGTTCCATGGAACATTTGGACCAAAATGGATGATTCTATGGCCAATCGGATGCAGTGGGATTATCTGAGGTCACAGGTGGGTCATTGGTACTTTGATGGTTTCAATGGAACATTTGGACCAAAATGGATGATTCTATGGCCAATCGGATGCAGTGGGATTATCTGAGGTCACAGGTGGGTCATTGGCACATTTATGGGTTCCATGGAACATTTGGACCAAAATGGATGATTCTATGGCCAATCGGATGCAGTGGGATTATCTGAGGTCACAGGTGGGTCATTGGCACATTTATGGGTTCCATGGAACATTTGGACCAAAATGGATGATTCTATGGACAATCGGATGAAGTGGGATTACCTGAGGTCACAGGTGGGTCATTGGCACATTTATGGGTTCCATGGAACATTTGGACCAAAATGGATGATTCTATAGCCAATCGGATGCAGTGGGATTATCTGAGGTCACAGGCGGGTCATTGGTACTTTGATGGTTTCCATGGAACATTTGGACCAAAATGGATGATTCTATGACCAATCGGATGCAGTGGGATTATCTGAGGTCACTGGTGGGTCATTCGCACATTTATGGGTTCCATGGAACATTTGGACCAAAATGGATGATTCTATGGCCAATCGGATGCAGTGGGATTATCTGAGGTTACATTCGGGTCATTGGTACTTTGATGGGTTCCATGGAACATTTGGACCAAAATGGATGATTCTATGGCCCATCGGATGCAGTTGGATTATCTGAGGTCACAGGTGAGTCATTGGTACTTTGATGGGTTCCATGGAACATTTGGACCAGAATGGATGTTTCTATGGCCAATCGGATGCAGTGGGATTATCTGAGGTCACAGGTGGGTCATTGGCACATTTATGGGTTCCATGGAACATTTGGACCATAATGGATGATTCTATGGCCAATCGGATGCAGTGGGATTATCTGAGGTCACAGGCGGGTCATTGGCACATTTATGGGTTCCATGGAACATTTGGACCAAACTGGATGATTCTATGGCCAATCGGATGCAGTGGGATTATCTGAGGTCACAGGTGAGTCATTGGCACTTTTATAGTTTCCATGGAACTTTTGGACCAAAATGGATGATTCTATGGCCAATCGGATGCAGTAGGATTTTTTGTAGTTAGATTGACTGTAGCTCGCAAACTAAATATATATCGGGCAGAGACGAAAGTGGCACCAATGGAAAGTGCATTTGCTTCGCCTTATTTTTAACTAAGTCAATGAACTCAACCTATCAAACTTAACGAAATGATCGAAAAAATTTGAAATTTTGCTTGTTTCTTTTTGCTTGCTCATTTAATCATACTTACTTTTTAACTTTTTCTTTGTTTTGGCCTCGATAAGTAGTCCATAATTGAGTGTTATTAATTAATCTGTTAATTTTTGTAAGATCAATAAAAATACGTGCAAAATGAACAAAACAATCGGACCAAAGAGACAAAGTAGAAGAGGTTACATCTTAAACGGAATTCTACGTCTACACTTACGATACTATCGAAACTGTTTCTTTTATTCTTACTTTTTACTCTTTCATTGTTACCATAATTTTTAAGAAATTTTAGTTGTTAAGAATCTACAAGTTTAATTTAAGACAAAAATAATAAAATTGAATATCAGCATCTGGAATTCTAAGTGATATCCTTAATTAATTCGATATTGTTTCTTTTGATTTTGATTTGGATGGTATTACAATGTTTCCTTGTTATAAGATAATTTTTAATAAATTTGTTTTGAAAATGTTCACCATCTGCCTTCATTAAATATGAAACCTTCAATAAATCGTAAATAAAGAAAATCATAATCGTTAAAATGTGCTGATTTAAAATTAAAATATTTGCTTGTATGTGTGAGCACGCTCTTTTGGTATTTATTTCATAAGCTACTCTGCCTTATAAATTAAGCTTGATTTAATATAAAAGTAAATAAAAATACAAAAAATCCTTTGGCTTAGTTAGTTTAAGCCTTTGTACACATTTTTCTCCTCATAAATAATAAGACAGGAAAAATATTTTTAATTAAAAATTTTTCCCTAAGCTGACCTCTGGCATTAATATTTATACCAAATGAAATATAATCAACGTGGCAAAGGAGATAATTTTTCGCCTTTTTTTTATATTAGCAGCTTTTGTGCTGCTGATGATTTTGGTAGCGAAATGCTGTCAAACCCAAAGCAATGCATACATACATAAATCAATATTTGAATTAGTCAAAGTATTGGTTTTGCCTTTGTTATAGAAAATTTAAAGGTCATGTTGTATAGAATGAATGCTGCAAGTGTGAGAGTTGGTCGGTTCGTGGTCTTTTTTTCATTTATTTTTCTTTGGCAACATATGGTAATGAAGCGTAAGGCTAGCGTTCACTTTTGTAGGTTTTTTGTGACCTTTTGCGAGCTGCTTTTAATACTGATTGCTTTTGTCGAAATACTATTTGTAAAGATATTAAATCTGTGCTATTTTTCTAATGCCGACTTGTTATGCAAGCGAATTCCTAAGTGATAAAAACTTAACTTCAGTTCTAAGAATATTTATAAAATTCATAATAAAATTGTATCAAAACATAATACAGAATATCTGGCACAAATTAATGTTAGCATTACATTTTTTAAGAAGATAAAAACCTTTTTAAGTCTTTTGAATACTTGTGAAGTGTTCTACTTAAAGATCAGCGCTTAACTAGTTGAGTGCAATAATTTAAATATTTAGTTAATTTTGCTTTTCAACGTACAGCACAGAAATCTTGAACTTTCAAACTTTCCCTTGCAACATAAATGTCACTAAATGTCAAGAGTCTTCAAAAGTTTCAAGCATTTCATTCTTGCATGAAATGAAAACTAGTAGGTAAGATGCTAAAATAATCAAATAGTAAACAGCCTGAACAAAGTACTCTTGAAAACTATTTAACCTTTATGTTAATATGCTGCACTAGAGAGACTTTTGCGTTTTCACAATACTATTTCATATTTGTTATTCATGTTTATACTATTGCAAAAGTAATTAATATTTGAACTGAGAAAAATCTTTATTATAGCAAACAAGACATATTTTAGTGAAGTTTTGTTTTTATGGGTATTTTCAAAATAGTTTAAAATAATGTTCTTATGTATAGTTTTAAATGGACATAAGCTTTCACAAACATTTTGGTTAAGATACAACCAATGTTTATAGGGGTAAAACTGAAGAAGGTGCTGATATGGCGGCTTATCTGACCTAATCTTATAGAACATGTGGAAGTCTAATGGCGCAAGGTCAACAAAGCATAGGTGCTGCTCATAAACACATCGCTCAGGAGGTTATTCAGTCTCATATGTGCTCCTTGGTGGATCACCAAACATGTATTTAGTCTCACGTTGTCGTGAGGGAATACACATCCTTTATGATGGACGAGCTACGGACGTCTGGATGACATATGACATATTACATACATTCAAAGTGATTAGTTTTTCTATTCCTTAGTAATTCCTTAATCATGACGTCGATAACAAAACCGTTTGCATTCGCCAATGTTGTAAACAATTTACTTCTCATCACCAGATATCTTTCTGTAACCCTTTGGCGGGTGGTTTACTCTATACTGTACATCGATTTGTAAAGCCTGTTACTAACTCGCCTATGCATAAAATCGTCTAATTATATCTCGTTACTTTTTTCATGATCAACCAACTAATGCATATTTTTTATTGTTTTGTTGTCAACAAGTGATCAGTTTCGTGCATTCTTTAGAGGCGTCAACAACGTAAACGAAAGTGTAGTAAACCGCGTTTTTATAAAATTAAAAAAAAAAAATATATACGACAGGACTTGATTTTTTTTTAAAAAAGGTGGGTTTTTGCATTTATCATTGTCCAAAATAAAAAAATATTCCATAAATTTTAAATTGTTTAAAAAATTTGTATGAAAACAATTGCTTAATAAATGCTAAACTTTAAAAATTGGTAAAGATAGGCTTTTTTAACAAAATAAAGACATTCCCATATTTGTCTTTCCGCCAGATTTCATTCCCGTGTCAAAAGGCTATAAAACAGAATAGTTTTTTCAGATTGATAAACATATCACAGATATTTATATGCGCCATCAAATGAACTTCTTTGAGTTCATAAGGAATCCAAATAGTTTTTTTTGACGTAGAATAACGTCTTACAGCGTGATTTCTATGGGGTCGTTTTAACAGATTTTTTCAAAGTCATGCAACTTTTTTGGCTAATACTTAAGGGTATACCTACAGCCTTTAATACTTATCGTTCAAAGATAATATATATACTAAAATATCCGATCCATCCTGCGCTGAATAAATATATAACTTTGGATTTTGTCACTATTATATTAAAGTCAAAAAATAGTAAAATATAAGAAAAAAAATTCATATTTTTATATAAGAAAATCAATCATCAGCTGCTTATGTGCCTGCTGCTTTCTTTGTGTTTCTGTCGTTGTTTATGCTTGTATGCTTTGGTTTTGCACAAACTGATTGGTTGCTTTGGCAGCATTGTAAGCATTGGTTCGCATTGGGTTTATGTATGCACTACTGTTCTAGTATACTATTTTGAAACCAGAGGTCATGAACCTCTTTTCAACTCAGTCAATGAACTCAAAGTGTCCAATTTAATGAAATGGGTCTATGATCCGGTTAGATTTAACTCTAATGAAAGAAACGAGTTGGATCATATTTCGTTTTATGCTTTTACCCAATAGATGGCGTAAAATTTTCATTTTTGCTTTTAATGCAAACTAATTTGGATTCCACATCCCACTAGCACTAGGGAGTGCAGTTCGCAAACTATGCATCGAACAGAGAGGAAAGTGTAGCTCGCAAACTAAATATCAGACAGAGGCGAGAGTGGCACTAATGGAAAGAACATGTGCTCAGCGTAAAATAAAGTCACCATACTGTTTTTTTAATAATCGGGGTCTTAACCTAACTTGAAATTAGTAGTTTATATCGGACAGAAACGAAAGTGGCACCAATGGAAAGTGCATTTGCTTCGCCTTCTTTTTAACTAAGTCAATGAACTTAACCTATCAAACTTAAAAAAATGATCGAAAAAATTTGAAATTTTGCTTGTTTCTTTTTGCTTTCTCTTTTAATCATACTTACTTTTTAACTTTTTCTTTGTTTTGGGCTCGATAAGTAGTCCATAATTGAGTGTTATTCATTTATTTGTTAATTTTCGGAAGATCAATAAAAATACGTGCAAAATGGATAAAACAATCGGACCAAAGAGACAAAGTAGAAAAGGTTACAACTTAAACGGAATTCTACGTCTACACTTACGATACTAACGAAACTGTTTCTTTTTGTTTAACCAACGCTCAGTGGATGCTCCCTTTAAATGCGTTAGCATTATGCTGATTCTGAAGATGGTTAGGCTCTTAGATTTTTAATTTTGTACTTTGAACCTAGATTTTTGTTTCTTGAATTCAAAAATTTGATTTTATACTAATCTCTACTGACTACTGACTACTGACTACTGACTACTGACTACTGACTACTGACTACTGACTACTGACTACTGACTACTGACTACTGACTACTGACTACTGACTACTGACTACTGACTACTGACTACTGACTACTGACTACTGACTACTGACTACTGACTACTGACTACTGACTACTGACTACTGACTACTGACTACTGACTACTGACTACTGACTACTGACTACTGACTACTGACTACTGACTACTGGCTACTGACTATTGACTACTGACTACTGACTACTGACTACTGACTACTGACTACTGACTACTGACTACTGACTACTGACTAGTGACTACTGACTACTGACTACTGACTACTGACTACTGACTACTGACTACTACTACTGACAACTGACAACTGACAACTGACTACTACTACTGACTACTACGACTGACTACTGACTACTGACTACTGACTACTGACTGCTGACTACTGACTACTGACTACTGACTACTGACTACTGACTACTGACTACTGACTACTGACTACTGACTACTTACTACTGACTACTGACTAGTGACTACTGACTACTGACTACTGACTACTGACTACTGACTACTGACTACTGACTACTGACTACTACTACTGACAACTGACAACTGACAACTGACTACTACTACTGACTACTACGACTGACTACTGACTACTGACTACTGACTACTGACTGCTGACTACTGACTACTGACTACTGACTACTGACTACTGACTACTGACTACTGACTATTTACTACTAACTACTGACTACTGACTACTGACTTCTGACTACTGACTACTGACTACTGACTACTGACTACTGACTACTGACTACTGACTACTGACAACTGACTACTGACTACTGACTACTCACTACTGACTACTGACTACTGATTACTGGCTACTGACTATTGACTACTGACCACAATCTTAAGATAAGTACTATAACAATGAAGGTCATAAAACTTCAACTTATTAAGGGTTAATTGTTTTTTAATTTTACTCTATAAATACTATTAAATATAAACAAAGCTTATGCAAAACAAAATTCAAAAATAAAACTTTTGGTGTTGTATGAGACAAAACAAAATGGAGAAAAATTAGAAAAGGCACAAAAAGTATAAATTAAAAAAATATAACAGAGAATATCCACTGATGAGCCACTTGAAGCTGTTGAACTTCAGCAGTACCGAAGTACCGAGTTTTGCATAACAATGTGGTATTATTTTTTTTATTCTTGCTGGCCACAAAACTAAATAAAAGAAACGAGCATAAGAAAAAATGAGTCATAAATCTTAACATAAGTAAAATTGAAAAAAAAAGGAAGAAAAATATACACAAAACAAAAAGAGGACACAAAATGCGAAGCTACAAAACTTTTAATGATGCTGATGAGGATAATAATAAAGCAGCGCCACTAAATTACAGCTAAGAGTGGGTGGGTTGGTTTTTGTTCGTTAGAAGAAGTTTATGATTCTGGTTTGATGTGGGTTGATTGCCTGCCAGCAGCATCTTTGCATTACATATAGATATAATTTTTTTTTTTTCAACTTTACTCTTTTTACATTTTTTTTTCGCCCTGTTTTGACTGATCTTAAGCGGTAAACTAATAACTTGAACTTATTTTTTATCTCTGTTTGACGCAACTTGACGGTTTTTCTTTTAATTTTTGTTTCACAGTTTTTTTAAACTTCTTTTATAATGTAGTTTTTTGTGGTAGGTTTGTTCCAACTTCTTGAATGATACTTGGTCTTAGTAAGAGTTTTTTATTTGTTTGGCGGCTTGTTGCTCATTAAAGAGTACAGTTTTAATGTGAAATTCAATTAACAGCTTATAGAAACTCAACTAATGAGCTGCACATTTAAATGGGCAAAAAAAGTGTGAGTTTAAAAAGGTGTTCATGATTTCAAGAGTTTGTAAGGGGGCTTTGTTTAAGAGCGCTGGTCAAGTTTAGTACTGAAATTTACTTGAAACACAAAAGCAGTTTAATGGCAAATTGTTTTTGATAACACGGTTCAATGGAATCAAGCCTTAAAAAAGCTTAAAAGTCTTATAGGCGATCTGACATAATTCAAAGATGATAAACAGGTTGACATTCTCAAATTTTTTTCCATCACGTCAAAATTTTGTGAAAAACCACTACGAATATGTAAAAATTTCATACATTTTGTTGAAAAAAATGTTTTATAATAATTAAAAATACTTATAGATAATTTATTTTTATTCGAGTATTTAAAATATTATATTTTCAATTGGGTTTAACAGAAAATTTTGTAATATTTGGGAAAAACCAAGTACGCCACCTTTTATTTATTAATTTACTAGTGGTTGTAACCCGGTGTTACTCGGGGTTTTGCCTCAAGCACAGAAAAGGACAATTTTCAAAACTGCTCTCATTTTAACATTTTTTTTAAATTACATATCAATTAAATTTTTTAAATTATCGTTTTTTGGGGTTTTGCCCCCTCCTTACGTCGAAAATGTTTAGTCAAATTTTCTTAAAACTGTACCTGCCAGACATGATAAAAAAAAATTACATCTTCAACGTCTTGATCTGAAGTCTGGTTTCTGAAGAAAATGGTCACCCACACTCAGAAAAAACAAACATATCTTTCTCCGGTGAAAAATTTCTCTATTTTCGATAAAAGCAATTTTCTTTTTTTCAAATAAAATTTTCTGCAATTAGAATAAATTTTCACATTTTCGAAAAATATTTCCTCACTTCTAGGAAATGAAAATATTTCAATGTCTTTTATTATGATAAATATTTTTCTCGCACAAAAAAATTCTCATTTATAGAGAAAAATTTATTGAAAAAGAAAAATGTTTCCTATATTTTAATTAAAAATTCACTATAAGAAGTTTTTTCTTCAATAAAAACAAGAGTTTTCTCAAAAATAAAAAGTATTTTTTCAGCTTTATATCATTTTAAGAGAATTTTGAGGAACGTATTTAGAGAAAGGTATTCTCTGGAGCAAAGTCTATACCATTTTTCTCTAAATATGATGCATTTTTTGTCATATTCCGAGAAACTTTTTTCTGAGTGCAGTTTGAAAATTCATTTCGAGAAAAATGCGTTTAAAGCAGTGTTTGAAATTGCTTAACTATTTTCAATGCATATGTAATTGCTTAGCTATGACTACGAAAAAAGAATCAGCGATAGCATAAAGCAAATGTGAAAAAGAAATAAAAGAACATTTTGCTTCAGCTAACTGCGCAATATGTTTTTGCTTACGAAGTTAGCCGAATGAAATGTTTCAAAACGAATTGCTGAAACTGCAGCAGTTAGCTGTTGTTTTCATTTCTTTACTTTGGCTGTAGTTTTTGTCGCTCTAATTCTTGCAGTCGAAAGCAATAGTTAAAGCAGAGTTTGAATATTGAAGCTGTGCTGAGTCAATAAGCGACAACTTATTGTTGTCGTTTGCTGCTTCAGTCATTCAATTTTTTTAAGCTCTCATGTTAAGTAAAAGTTATTGATCATCGTCGCGTTAACAGAGGACATTAACTTTTATAATTTTTAAAAACTTTTTATTTATTTTGAGCAGTTTACAAAATTGTTTATGAAACGAAATATATAATAATACAAATTATTGTAATTATAATGTATGGAACATAGTTTACATACGGCTTGGTCAAAAACAAAATCGACCAAAGCGATCGATCAAAGCGGCGCCATAATTATCAACTTAAAAGAACTGAATGACTAAGCAGCAAAGGACAGCTATGATGTAAGCTTATCAAGCAAAGCAAAGATTTCTTACTTTCGACTGCAAGAACAAGAGCTACAAAAACCACAGCCAAAGCAAAGAAATGAAAAAAACAGCTAACTGCTGCAGTTGCAGCAATTCGTGTTGAAGCATTTCTTTCGGCTAACTTCGTAAGCCAAAATATATTGCGTAGTTAGCTGAAGCAACATGTTCTTTTATTTCTTTTTCACATTTGCGCTTTGCTTTTGCGTTGTTGCTTACAAGTTGTTGAGTAAGTATATGAAAACGATTTTTTTTTTTTTGCTGAAAATATGTAAGCAAAGCAAAGATTTCTGTGCTTTTGCTATTTTGAAGCCAGCAATTCAAACCCTGGTTTAAAGTTTTTCTTAACATTTTATCTCAAAAAATTCTAATTTGAAAAAATCTTTTTTGGCATCAATTCCGTTTTTGGACTGTCTTCGTTCGACTTCGTTTTTGGTTGATACTGTTCGGTTGATTTTTGTTCATCTTTATATAGCTTCTGTTGGTATTCGTTAAACTTTTTTTTTTCGTTCGTCTTTGGCTCTAGACTTCGTTTGCTCGGCTCATTCCTTGATTTTTGTTGAAAGAACTTTTAAAAGCATAGGATCTTTTGCAGTAACAGATACAAATGCCTACCAAGTTTTATCAAAATCGGTTCATCCGTTTTGACGTGAATGAGCCAAACATAGTTGATTGAATAAAGCGCCCTCTCACAGAAGTTTTTTTAAATTTAAATAACCTCAATTCTGTTGTAGGGTTAAGTTATTTTCCATACCAAATTTTAGTAAAATCTGTCAAGTCATTTCGGAGCTATTGAGTCTTAACACTGCACTAATTGAAGCGCTCTTTGCGAAAATCTTTGGAGTTTTTATATTTTATGTTTTATCTTAGTTGCAGTTGAACGTTCATACCAAATTTCATGGAAATCGGTTCAGGCGTTTACAGGCGCGGATACAATGGGGGGTAAAGGGGGTAATTACCCCCCCCCCAAGAACTTTCAAATACTTCTTTTTTAATACTTTATTTGGAGAAATTAATTACGCCCACAGCTTAAGGGTACTTTTATGTATACATAAGTGATTCTGAAGGCGTGTTTTGAAAGAATACTAAAAAAAAATGGTCAGAGACATTGTTAAACTCTAGTTTTTTTATTGATTTCAACAATTATTACAGTATATAAAAAAATTTTGTTTATTTTTGTTTTGTGACATCATTTGCGTGTAGATGACGTTTTTATGAAGCGATGCGAGAAGAGTATGACCATTTTGCTTGTAGAATCACATGATCTGTAGTCATCTGCAAAAACCAAAATATTATTATGTGTAAAGCAAACACTTACGTCAAGGTAGTAACTTCGCTTTTTTTTAAAAATGAGCTTGAAAATAAAGTAACAGATCGTTATGTTCTCAAATTAACAGCCATTTTTTAAACAATCAACTTTAAAGACGCGTTATTTTCTTACAAACAAAAAACTTGAAGTCACTACCTCAGCGTAAGTGTTTGCTTTATAAAAAATATATTTTTGCAAGACATTAACGATTAGTTTAAAAATGCCCTTTATATGAAATCATTGAGCAAGCAACATTGATTTTGATTTGTTATGAGCGCAATTAAGATTTTGGCTATGCAGACCAAAGTTGCCACTTAAAATATTTTATTCTTCTAAATTTTTACTGAAAACCATCCAAACTTTTTTGCAACCTATGTGCCAACGAATTTTACCATAAAAAACAATACGTGCATTGTACTTTCAGTTTTCACTTTATAAATTTACAAAAAAAAAATTCAAACAATGTAAAATCCAATAGTTTGTTTTACTTCAATTATTTCATAATCAGTTAAATTATTACTTAGAAATATTTCAGCTATATTCAGTCCTAATGAAAATATTTTATATATCTGTAATACTTTTTGTCATATATGATATAAAGGGTGTTTTTTATAAGGTTTTTTTTCAGTATGGATTACTCTATTGTCTGACAGTTGTTGTGACAGTTTAAAGTCAAAAGTCTCTACTCAGTATTGTTTGGCAAATCATCATGAATAGGTTAACTCCAGAACAACGCTTCCCAATCTTGGAAATTTATTTTCAAAAACAGTGTTCAACTAAAAATGTTTCGCGAATTTTATGGTGCACAAAATCGTCCGTCTGAGACCACCATAAAGAACGTAATTACCAAATTTTGGTCTACATTCACTCTTTTGGATTCCAAGCCACCGAGAAGAATGAGAAGAGTGCGTACAGAAGAAAATATTGCTGTCGTTGAGTCCAGTGTCGAAGAAAACGTTAATTTATCGATTTGTCTCTGAAAATGAGGAAGGAAGACGCGATACCGTGAATAGAAATCGATACAGAACCATGATTAATGAATTTTTGTTGCCAAATCTTCAAGATATGGATGTTGAAATACGCCCTCAAAGACTTTTGGGTCGAAAAGTGGACTTCCAGAATGCCCTTTGTGCCAAATAGTAGTGGTGGCCATATGCCCGAAATTATATTTAAATGTTAAATGCCAAGAAATTATCTACCAAATAAAAATTTTTTGGCTATTTCATAATTTGGCATGTGTTTTATTTAAATTTCAAATCAGCAAGCTCTTAAAAAAACACCCTTTATAACAGGGTTGTTTTGAAGTGAATTAATGTCAGGTTAAAGTTGCTTAAATTGTATCTACTGCGCAAATAATTTGTTGCATACAATTATTTTTGTTTGAGTTAATTCTAAATTGTTTGGAATTCTGAAATTTTTCAAGCCTACCTTGACTTACTTTTTATATAAATAGGCGCAGCGAAAACAGTTAAGAACCATTTTCTCCCATGTTTTTCAACCGATTTTGATAATTCTGTTTTTAAATGAATTAGAGTGCGGAGAAGGAGTGCACCGACTATTTTATACAACTATAAATAAACAAACAAAAATTGGTCGATTTGCGATCCCAGGGCGGTACTAGTAATTATAATTGCAACAAACCAACCAAATTACCACAACCGACTTTCATGAAATAAAACTGCCACTTTTAGTCCACTTTTAGTAAGGAACTAATTCAAATTCAATTATTTCATTAACTTAAAATTTGGCAGTGTAAATAGGAGAGCGAAACTAATGTTAATGATATTAACGCCGTTTTTACTCATTGTAATAATGACATTTTTCCACTAATTTCTAAAACGTTTGCTATCTTTACCACGCTTCCTATCGGTGTAGAAACAGCTGAGCGAAGTTTTTCTATACTTCGACGATTAAAAATATGGTTCCGTTCGAATTGAGAACGATTGAATGGACTCTCGTTCTTGCATATACTTAGAGACATTTAAATAAATATTAACGAAGTTATTGATAATTTTGCGATGATTTTGTCATATGATTTTGTCAGTAGCAAAATTAAGCTTTATGAAAGGTGCAGAGATCTTGATAAACAATCCCGAATGAATTTTGCCTGCTGAATTCAAATATGGACTCCATTTTTCTCCATCAGCTCGAGTTTTTGAGTTTTAGACAAAAACATGATAATCAGTTTTTGTCTGATAATATTGCTATATCTATTATATTGATCTACCGATTTGTTTTACTATGACTGATTTCAATGAAGAAATACTAGACCTTTTAATTTTTGCACATTCAATAATGTTTATACCAAAAACTGTCGCTTCTACGTACCCTAAGATGGCGCTTCACGCCAACTGAAAATGTCATCTTATTTCTTTCATTTTCTTTCTTCTTTTTTATATTTAAGCTAAATCATAGTTAGCTACCTAGATTTAAGAACACTTTGTAACGAACTATCAAGCTGGTAAGAACAATAAAATTCTATTCCAAAAATCCACCTCTCACTGACCTTTTATATCTCTTCCATTTCATATTTGATATATTTCTTACGGTTTCAATCTCAACGCGCTTGAGATTGAAAAATTCTACAATTCAACAATTCTACTTATTCCTAGAGGGTTCCTATTTCCAATTCATCAAATAACAATATATTAAACAATTTCGAAGATATCGACATTCAAAGACAAAAAATTTCAGAATTTTACGTGGGCAGCTCTTGTTAGATTTCGAGTTTTTATTTACTTTTCGCTGAGATATTATTCCAGAAAAAGGGAGAAATAAATAAATACGGAAATGTGCGTGTATGTGTCTGGGAAAAATGCTTCTTAAACAATTCAATAATTTCTATTCAAAAAAGTACAATTTGTCTATTTGTAAAAAGGCAAAATTTTCTCAAATCGAAAATGTGTGTCTTTGATAATTTACCCCCCCCAAGATTTTTTCCAGATCCGCCCCTGGGCGTTTAGGAGTTATTGAATCTTTAAAACGTTCTACTTAAAGCGCCTTCTTACGGAAGTCTTTGGAATTTTTTAAGCCAATGTTATCTTGGGTGCAGTCGAACCTGTATTTCAAATATAATTTAAATCGGTCCAGGTGCTCAGGAGTTATTAAAGAGTGTCACGCCCACTTACTACCACCCACTTGTTTACACTCCCTATGTTCTTTCTATCTATAAAACGTACTCGGTGTCCAAAGTTCAGCTAAATCGGATAAACGGTAAGCGAGCCTATACGGAACAGACAGATAGACAGGCAGAGGGACAAACATTTGATTTTATATATAAGATAAAAGATGAATACTATCAATGCCTGCCGGTATCATATCATAAAAAGGAATAAAAGACTGAATTTTTCTTCGAGTCTCTAAAGTTTTTATGCCTAAAAGCAAACATCAAGGCAAATTCTCACGATATAACGAACGAAGTGCAAACTTTGTGAATAGCTTTTGAATTTTTTTCCAATCGAATCGTATGCACGGCGGATTCCAAATCAAAGAAACGTACACTGAGAAAAAAACACATACCTTGCTCCGATAAAAACTTTCGCTATTTTTGATAATAGCAATTTTCTCTTTTTCAATTAGAATAAATTTTCACATTTTCGAAGAAATATTTTTTTTACTTCTAGGAAATGGAAATATTTCAATGTCTCTAATAATGATAAGTATTTTTCTCGCACAAAAAATTTCTCATTTATAGAGAAATTTTATTGAAAATGAAAAACTTTTCTTATATTTTGATAAAAAATTCACTATGAGAAGTATTTTCTTCAATATGTTCTTAACAAATATGTTCTCAAAAATGAAAAGTATTTTTTCTAAAAACGATATATTTTTCTATTTCATGGAAGCTTTTTATCATTTTTAGAGAATTTTGAGTATCGCAATTTGAGTATCGAGCAAAGTCGTTACCATTTTTCTCTAAATATAATACATTTTTTATCATATTCCGAGACACTTTTTTCTGAGTGTATACAAGCCTAGAACGTACAAAGGCATTAAAGAGAGACTTAACAGTATGAGGGTCAGAAAACTCGGAGCTATTTCTCCATATAAAAGAACGAAGAGAGTAAGCTTTTGGAACAATAAAGTTAATATGTTCATTAAAACTGAACTTTACGTCAAATATGACACCAAGATCTTTTATAGATTTAACGGACTTGAGAGGTATATCGGAAATGAAGAAAGAATTATCAAGCAAACTATTGCATTTGTAATGCAATAGCATCAGAGATGCGATTTATCTTTTTAAATAGTTTAAGGTCATCAGCATAAAGCAAAAACTTTGAGCTTTCGAATATTTTATTTATATCATTAATCAATTATATGAACAAAAAGGGGCCCTAGATACTACCGTGATGTACACCCGAAGATGCCTGGAACTTATAGGAATTAATATTATTTATAGATACATAGCAATATCTGTCACTTAAGTAAGATTTAATCCAATCTAAGAAAGTTAAATTAATTTTCCAACTGCCCAAGAATATACCGGACGCCAAAGACACATTAAAAATATGGCATAATGGAACAGATAAAGCTTGAGCACAATGTAATAAGACGGTAGGGGAAAACCCGACGATGTCAGCCTTAACAGAGTTTTTTACTTGACTTAACGATTCTAGAAAATCTAACTCTGAGAGTATTAGTTGTCCAAAATTCAAAAAAGAATCAACATTTGCCAAAGAAGCGTTATTCAAACTTTTAGCGTCAGCATAATTAGCACTGAAGAAATTAGCAAAAAGGGTCACAATATCGTTAGTGGAAAATGACTAAACACCATAGTCATTTCATAGTCAAGTTCATAGCCGTTGAAATATTTGAGCAGCCTTGTTTTGATTCAATACAATTTCAAAAAGGTTAAGGATTCGATTAAATATTAACCTCAAAACCCATACTTATATAAGAATTTATTAAGAAAATGAAACTTTCTCTCAAAACGTAAATATTTAGATTTTTGGTCAGCATCGTTGGTGAACTTAAATAATTTAAGATGTTTGTTGCACAGGTTTTTTCATTTTTTGAGACCTTTGTATACCACGGTAGTTTATAGGATTTTCTAGGTAACCGTGAAATATTGTTTTCACAAGCACGAGCTAATCAATCTGTAAAAACATCAAAACAAGTTGCAGCATTTTTTCCATTAAATAAAGAAATACAATCAATATTAATAAAAATGTTTGATAAATAAATAAAATCACAAAATTTTAAATTAAATAAGTTACAAGAATGCGTAGTTTTAACAAACTCATAGAAATTAATTATAAGAATGAATGGAACATGATGCATATCAGACAGACAAATCGGATACAAGCAATTAGACAATTCATAATTAATATTATTTGATAGGAAAATTTGATCGGAAATTCCATTAAGGCATTACAAAATGTATTGATTTGTACTAGTTCAATACATAGCAGACTATCAATTAGATACATTTCATTTGATTTGTTGATATTCAAAGGAGTAAGTTTACGAGCCAGATGTGTCCAAGAAATATGGTTGAGGTTAAAATCACCCAAAACGGATAAATGGTAGTTTGCACCAATCGAAGCGGGAAGATCTCAGGTCTTGATGGTGGAATATAGGATACACATAAATAAAGAGCACCGTAAAGTCCAGTCAAAACACCACAAAGTTGGTCAAGCAACGGATCAGCATTTTGTAGAATATGCAACGAGGAACAAAGTAATCTCTTCACGACAATAAGTACGCCGCCGCCACGAGTAAGTCCAGTCTTCACAGAATCTCGATATTTACGATCGGTATCGAAAAATTCTCCACTGATAAAAGTTATGTTTATGCAGGTTTCAACAAAAAAAAAAAATGCATCAAAATCGCCATCAGATGTGAAATATAAGAAGCTTGAAGATTTACTTCGCATTCCAGACATATTTCGGAAATAAATTTTAAGTTTTCTGTTAAAGTTTTCTGTCCAGCAGGTGCATTTTAGTCTCTAGTGGCCTTCTGCCTTCATTTTGAAAATTTACAATTTATTAATTTTATTTTATAATTCTTAAAAAACGTCTTCTTTAAATATTATATTTTGAGATTTATGCCAAATAATTCATGAAGTAACAGGTTGCTACAACAATAAAATTCTTCCCAGAAGAACCGAGCAGACTAGACCATGGTTTCGTCGGACGCTACTCCGACTCATCAGTATTCTCTCATGCAGTCCACTAACTTTGAGAAGCTAATAAGTGCAACTGGCGCAAAACCAAAATGGAATTACTCAATGCACTTTATCAAAGCAGTGTTTTTCTACTCTTTTGCAAGTCGCAAAATTTCAAAAAGTTAACTGCATTGCTTCTACAAAGATTTTGTTGTTGCGCTTTTTGTTTAGTTCTTTATCACGTGTCCATCTAGGTTCCAACATTTTGTTGCTATTAAACGTGAAGAAGGTTTTTGAAGTGAAAATTCTTTAGCCACGTATACAACATACGGCGAACGAAACTGGTAGTAAACCCGATGAAACGAATGAAACTAGGGCGAATTGAGGTGAATTTAGGCCAATTAGGAGAATTAAGTTGAAACTAGGTGTTCGCAAAACCTTATAAATTAGAATTTATTAGGAAGGAAGGAAAAATTAGGAAGGAAAAAAATTATCAAACAATGGTTTGAGTCCGAACTAATAGATGAATTAATCAACAAAGTTTTACACCGTAATTTTTTAAAAAATGCATGATTCTAAGGCCAATCGGATGCAATGGGATTTTCTGAGGTCATTCGCAGGTTGTTATTGAAACTTTCATGGATTCCATTTTAAAGTACATTTTTTTTACAAGACGAACTCAATTTATAATGAAGATGATGAGAAATGGGTTCATAGTTGAACCCATGGATTCAAAGTTGAAACGCTGAAATGAGAAGTCTTACCCTACTATTGGCTTTCTTTGATGACGCATTAACTTGAAGATCAGCACTTTCGCTCTTTTAAAATAAACTTAATCTGCTCATTGCTTTATGTGAAATGGGACTTTATTTAGTAAGGCTAAATTAAAAACTCTCAACATATTTGGGTTAAAGTTTCACTTGTACCGTGCGTGGCGGCCACACACATATTTTTTTGAAAGCAGATGTTTTTTATATGCGCAAACATATAATTTTTATCATGTTTTTGTAGGTCATGCTGGCAACAGTTTACATGAGTTATAAAATTGTGGCAATTAATTTGTTAATTTTATTTTATAATTTTTAAAAAAGTCTTCTTTAAGAATTATATTTTGAGCCTTATGCCAAATATTTGATGAAGTAACAGGTTGCTACAACAACAAAATTCTTCTCAGAAAAAGAAGAGAAGTATAAAATTTTACACCGGTTAAAGCATCCTGTTCTGGTATAAAGTTGTCAGTATAATTCTTAAAAACTATTTTTTTTTAAAAATAATAAACTAATAGATAGCTAAAATATCATTTAAATAAACTGAGCAATTTTAAAAACGTACCTTCTATGCAGTAGACTTCTAAGGAATCCGATGTTTGATTAACCACAGTACAGTTTGTTGGTATCTCTGGCTTACCAGCGGCTATTAGATGAAAAACGCATGGTTCTTTCTGTTGACCCACATTGTTATCGGCCCAACACATAATGGTGCCAAAATCCATTTCCTTTTTTTTTTTGGTTTGCGTTGAGTGTAGAATTTACATGAAAATATATAGAAAAATACAATTTAATATAAGTTATCACAATTTTTGAAATTTGTTTTTACCAGAAATTTTAATTTAATAATTGTTATGAGATTTTTACATATAGGTAATAAGTAAATTCATAACAATGTATGTCGTTTTTCAAATCATGTTTTAGCAAGTTCCTAAAAGTATGCTCTGAAAATTTTTTCCGTTGATCAAATTTAATAGTTGGTAATTCAAATTTTGCTTTTTTTCTATGCAGAAAGAAGCTGAGGGCAATTTTTTTCAAAGCGACTTGTAGTCAAATTTTGCCGGGAACATTCTCATGGAGTACCTTAACTCTGTACGCTTTGTTCTAAGGATATTTTATAACAATACTTAAGAAATTGTAAAAAACGCCATGAAAAGGGCATTAAAATATTTAACAAAAATGCTGTTCATAAAATTTTAATAAAGCGGGAACATATTAATGGAGTTCCATAACTCTAAACGCTTTATTATAAGGATATTTTTTTCAACCATACTAAAGAAAGGGTAAAAAATCTCATGAAAAGGATATTGAAATAATTTACAAAAATATTGTTCATACAATTTTTATATAGCTTCTTCAAAACAAAAACTACAACAAAAACCTATATCTGATGTACCTTTATATATCTGAGACCAAAACTTTTAAAACTACAAAACAGGTGTGCTTTTTTTTATTTTTTATTGGAATCCTCATAAAAATTGTGTAAAATTTTTTATTTATATATATTTTTGTATAGATATATCAGGCAGGCTACATAACATATGGCTCATTCCATACAGACGAGTGTGACGTTTTGACTACTTTATCGTGCTGAAAATGGTATTAACCGGTTAAAATTTTAGCAATTTACTATAGGGTATTTAAGAAGATGCCCCAAGGTTTCAAAATGCTAAAACATAATGCAGTTATTTATACTAGTTTAATAGTTACATTCGCTTAAACACCTGGGACGGGTGTGACGAGCACAAGTTTAAAAACAAAAAATTCTGAGTTTAACATTGAAATTCAGTCCATCTGCCACAATGAGACCATTTTTAACTTGCAGTTATTAAAATTTAATATATTTTCTGTAGAATACCAGTGAAAAATATTTTGAAAAAATGGCAATAACCATTCTTTTTTAAACTTTTAAATGGGACGGGTGTGACATAAGATTATCTCGTGTGTGACGAGTGCGAATGATGTGGGAATTATATATAAGAACTTAATGGGTTTTATAACTTTCACATATTTTTGACACTTAAATCAAAAAAATATGTTTTTAATTAATGTTTTAATTAAAAAAAAAAAATATTTTTTTGCAAAAAATTATTTTGCATGAATTTTTTATCAAATTAATACCTACACAAATAATTTCAAGTTTTGAATATATTTAAAAAAAAAATATTTTTTTGCAAAAAATTTTTCGCATGAATTTTTGATCAAATTAATACCTATACAAATGATTTCGCTATACATGAATTTACAAAGCTTGTTTTAATCAAAGAATTTATTAATATACTTGCAAAAATTTCAATATTAGAAAAAATTTTGAAAACCGTTCCGGGTGTGACCAACTTCTTGTAACGGAAATGAAGAATAGAAATAATTTATTGAATGAAAAAAGTTAACAAATTTATGTAAAACATCAACATCCTTACTTTAGGAAAGTTTCATTCTTATCATAAGCCCATGTTGCTTCTTAAGAAAACTATAGCCTTTTTTGGGACGGGTGTGACACAGAAAAAAACACTCAGTTTAAATATTTTGTACTTTGAAAACGCAGTAACCAATCATAATTACAAACTATTCTAACACAACATTAATATCTTTTTTAATATTACTAACCTTATTTTTTTTAAAGTTGTATCAAAAGATGACTGATTTCAAGGTTTAAATTAAAGCAAAATATTTAAAAATTTTTTTCAACTCGAAGTTTGTTTAGTTAAATTGTTAAAATAATATAAAAAAGCATTTAATTTAAAAATATTTTTGCAGCAGGACTAACTTAAGATTTCACTTCAATTCGAAAACCAAAAATTACTTTAACCCTCACTTTGGCACCAATCTTTTACTTCGTAATCTGGCACATATTTACATTTGTAAATATTTTTTTTTGTCATCATTAAAGATAAACAGAACCTCAAAATTTACATGATTTTTTAGGTGGAATATATGTATTAACAACTTCTAAGTCCAATTCCGGAAAAATTTACACACCGCTCTCAAGTGGTTTAGAAGTTATAGGGTTCGGAAGTTGGGAAAATGGGCCTGGAAAAGTCGTATTTTTTTTCAAACAATATCTAGCTTTATGGGTATCAAAAGAAAGGTTTTTCTGTAACCATTTCAAAGAATTATTAACCATTGAAATCCATGCATTATTTCCTACGATATAGCGTTTTACATATTATGCACACTTAACGGTCCAGCTCTTTACGAAATAACCAAAATGTAAGTATGAAGATCAAATTGAAAAAAATTTATAGTCCCAATGAATAAACAAAAACCAATTTCAACAAAAAATATACTTTTTTCATCAAATTAGTACTTCCAGCTACAATATCAAAACATGACATATTGTTGTGCCAGCGAACCAAAAATTTCTGTTCATTAATATTTTCCCAATATAAGCTATCAAATGCGAAATATGTATAAATAAAAAAATGTGAAGAGTTTTTCCTTATCATTTTTTTCTATTATTAATTCAAAAAATGCGTAAAAACACCATAAAAGCCTTTAAAATACAATATATTTACATATGTAAATATGTACCAAACTACGTTATAAAAATGAAAAATTTCCAAAAAGTATCAGAAAATTCTAAAATTCAAAACAACTTTTGAATTTTCAGAAAGAAAACCAAAAAATAGCCACAGAGTCCAAGCCATATTCAAATCGCATAAAAAAGAAAGGAGTTATGGCAAATTTAAAATTGGGATATTTACATATGTAAATAGTGCCAAAGTGAGGGTTAAATACATGCATTTTAGAATTCATGTTTCCGTTCCTCATTTCTGTGGAATGAGCCATATGCAACAAACGAATATGTGCCGTGCCACACATACCTTAGGGACAACCAGCCCAAATAAAAAAATCTTATTTATTTTGCTGTCCCTTCAAATTAATTTGTACAATTTTTTGCTGCTTAACTGTCAGAAATAATGCCCCAATTACTGCTGCCAAAATAAGTTTTACTGAATCTACTCCCTGAGATAATACCTTCAACAAGCACACACGAGAGAGATAGACAGAGAGAAAGAGAGATAGAAAGTATCTCATTAAGTATGAAAATCAGTTTTCCGAAAAACTGTCAACTGGAAATTGCAGCTTATTTGTCATCGAAACAGAGTAGCTACAACATGACAGCAGAGTAACATGATGACAACAAAATAGAAAAAACAAAACACAAAAAAAAAAACCTTAAAATCAACAAAATAAAAATCTTATAAAAGGAATAAAAAAATTTAAAATTCTTGTGTGTCATTTAATTAACGCAATAGAAAAACATTTGAAACAAAGTTGTGCTGTTTGTGCTGCTTGTCATTAATATTTCATGTGGGTACTGACTGCAACAACAACAATAAAAACAGCAAGACCAACAACAAGGACATCAACTAAAACCATGTGTTATGAGCGTAAAAAAGAACAGCAACAACAGCAGCAACAAAGTTTGATGATTATTTTTGTGCGTCGTAGAAGAAACGTCAAAATATCGCATTCAATCAAACAAGCAAGAAATGTCAATTTATTAACTCAATATTTGCACAAAATGAGGGAGCAAATGTTTTCTCTATGTGGTTGTTTTTTTTTTAATATATTTATTATTTTGTTTTTTTATCAGACTTCATCTTGGTTGGCCCTTATTTATTGACTTGCTGGCTGCATGTGGGTTTTCTTGCCAACGGGCTGCTTAAGTAAAGAGTTTCTTATTATCTCCATCAAAATAATGTAACCGAATGTATTGAATGTATAAATTAATAAATAAATAAATAAATAAATAAATAAATAAATAAATAAATAAATAAATAAGTAAATAACAACATTTTTCTTTCAGCTTTAATGCACTTTCTATCTGTCAATAGCACTCGTGGAGGTGGTTAACTTGAGATGGCAAGTAAGCAAGATTTTGTTGTTGTTGTTGTTGTTGTTGTTGTTCTTCGCGTTCCGCATACAAATTAGAATTTTCTAACTACCAGCTGATGTTGACTGAGCAACATTTTTTTCACTACATTATTTATGAAGGCTTTGGAAATGTTTATACCGGACTTACTCAAGAAACCCGTTTACACGGAGAGAAAAAACAGGCTAAAATTAAGCTCAAATGAAATAAGCTCAATAGAGTTCAAAATCATCTCAATCATTTTATGCCAAATCAAAAGTAATGCTCGAAATTGGACTTGAATATTTTTTGATAAACACGTCAATTTGTGCTTAATAAGTGCAATCCTGGGCTTGTTTGTAAACAAATTTATTTCGTTGTTGTTGTTTTTGAACATAAAAAATGAGCAACCCAACGATGTAATTCTCAGTTGGTTTTTGTTTTCTATTAGTTTTCTATTTTTTGTGTTTTCTATTAAAAAACTATATTTTTCTGTCCGAATTAGATCAAATATATCTTATTTGGACAAGGAACATGATATTAATTCTCTCAGCTGCAAGCAAACGAACTAATATCAAAAACAGCTGTTCGTTGTTATATTTGGCCACATTCATCTGGCGTTGGCCACATTCAGCTGTGTCATTTGTTGTGATAGCGACACATCGGGGAGCGCTGTTATCGGTATTGAAGTGTCAGAAAAGTTGTCAAGTTGATAAAATGTCAAGCTTTGAATCAAATACCAGTGGAAACTTTACTGAAGAATAAAAAAATTTTCTATTTTTAAATGCATTTTAATGCGCAACTTCATTATTATGCAACAGTTGCCAACTGTTGTGTACGCTGAATGTGATCAGGGAAAATTAATTGTATGCAATGGCGGATTGTGAGCGCTCTCTTCTTTGTTATTTTTTTTGACAGAAGGTAGTTTCCGATAGAAACGTCAACACTACCTTGTAGTTATTATATCATGGGCAATGACAATCTACTTTTGAATTTGCTTCATATCATCGTTTTTTTTTTTTATCAGTTCCTTTGTTGCTTGAGCCACTTATGAGGCATATGAGAGCATATTTATTTGTAAGATATATTTTGAAAGCAAGAGAAAAAACCCGTCTCTAGCCCAAGTATCGCTTTTTATAAGTAACCTTCGACATTCTATGGTATCTCGTTGGCATGGCGTCAGCTACTGTGTTCAGTTCACTGTAGTAAGAGAGCAATATCGGGCGTGCCGACGAGCTACCTTTAAAATACAAATAAATAATTTTCAATGGAAAATTATTTAACTAAAAATTTAAGTTTATACATTTGTTTTATTAACAATCCATAAAAAAAATGCACTGGTCACAAATGAGCATCTTTTCATTCTTAAAATCAATACGAAAATGTCATAAATTGGGCACAAGTGAGCATATTACCTATTTGATGAACAATCCAGAATTCACATACATTATGCCAAAATGAGCGTGTTCATTTTTTTGGATAAATAATCTTATAAGGACTTGATATAAAGAATATTATGGCTTAGCTCAGAATCACTCCCAAAATAAATTGATTTAGGATTGTTTTCAGCTTAAATTTCTCTCCGTGTAAGTACACTTAAAAGCCTTTACTTCTTGCTGATTCGGAGTTTCTTAAGCAAATGGCTCGATGCCCACATAAGTTGATGCAAGCCTGACAGCCTTGTTATCTTTCCACAGAACAGTACATATATCGATGCCGTAAGTCGAACTCAAACGTTGATGAGTATTTTCAGTTGAGCCAAAGTATCCTTCAAAAGTATTTTTGATTTTGTTTCGTGTTCGCAGCTGTGCAAGGGCTGAGATTAGAAGCGAAGTCGTAATGCCATCAAACAAGTTTGGGAAATTTTTTCAAAATAAAAATACAAAAATGCAAAGTAATCGACACGTCATTTTTCATTCTCAAAACATAACAAAATTTGAATTATTTAGTGAAAAAGTTCTAAGAACTTTAACTCATTAAAACAATTCAAACAATGCTCATGACACCGAAGACAAACTGCAGCTCGGCTTCGGTAAATGATATATCTGCTATTTGCTTTCTCATTCTAATTTTCAGGCTTGGGACAACCTGATATTTAAGCATTCACTCAGGCCTGAATTTTCGGAGGAATATAGCAGGTATTACGTAAGTATGACATTTATATGGGAAAAGGAAATCAAGAGGTGTATTGATTGAGGTGAGAATGTATTGATTCAGGCATATTCTTAACGCTGGGAAAGCCATAAATGTAATACTTCTATATCCCAGCAGGAAATGGGTCGATCCGTCTTCGAAGACGTCTTCGAGACATGTCAGTTTCTTGCAAGACGGATCGATTCATTTCCATGTGTGTCTTTGAAGACATTTTCAAACAAAATTCCACTTTGTCGTTCAAGACATGTTCCTGAAATGTCTTCAAGGACGGCATGCGTCCATGTATTGTAGAACGGATGCATAATATAAACAAAATCATACGCTCTCCGTGCATGGTTGTTTTTTTTTGTGAGAGAAATTTCATTTGTTTGCTTAAAAGTTATTTATTTATTTGTTGCTGACAATATAATGACTTGTCTTTCAGAACGTCAGCGTTCGCTCTGAGTATGCGTACTTGGTCTTCGAGACAGCTTTGAAGACTTCGTCTTTGAGGACTCATATTCCAACTGGGATTGGCAGCAACCTATATTTTCAATGAATTTCAACTACCAACTCAAAGATAGAAAGCGTACCTTAGATTTTGTTGTTTGTATTAGTATATGAAAATATTCATATATATATGAAAATTACTACCCACAAGAAAATGTCACATCGTCACAAAAAAAATTAAATTAAAACTAAAGAAAAAATTTTAAAATAAAAACTTTTTAACACAAAACAAAACCTACTTCAAAATCACTACAAAGTAAAAAATAATTTTAAATTACTTTTCCTATTGATCGTGGTAAAATCTGATAATTTATTTATATACATTATTAAATTGGAATTCTTATTTTTTTAATAATAATTTTAATTAATTTAATTTAAGAATAAAATAATAAGATTTCTAATTTAATAATGTATATAAATAAATTAACAGATTTTACCACGATCAATAGGAAAAGTAATTTAAAATTATTTTTTACTTTGTAGTGATTTTGAAGTAGGTTTTGTTTTTTGTGAAAAAGTTTTTATTTCTTGCTTTTTTAGAGAATAAGATAAATTTAAGAAAAAGTTTATAAGCTACGTAAACACAATTATTTAAGCTCATAATTTTAAAAATGTTTTTTCTGCCGTTGCTTATTCTTTATACTCTATTGAAGTTTTTAAAATTCTTGCAAGAATTATTTAGGAAAATTTGATTTATGAAACTTTATTATTAAAAGTTAAGTTTTACTTTTTCATGGTCTGTTGTTTATTTTCAATTTCTGCCTCTTTACAATTTTTATTAAAGTGTCATGCTCTTTTTTGAATCCCGACTATGTACTATATTGATCATACTTTATAATAATTTAACCTTGCCCTGCACCAAATTTACAGTAATTTCCTCAAAGTGCCGCACGCTATTTATAATCTATCACACCTTTTTAATTAATCTACCTACCCACCTACCAAATATTAGTACCCAAATAATAAGTATTTTTCTAATTGTGACACGCCTCTTTGTTGAATCTAATCTACTTTCTTGATTGTGTTTTGTTATAACTCTGCCTGTTCTTGTATTGATTTCAATAACCTTGTGTCAATATTGACTGAGATATAGTGTTTTTTCTAATTCGTTGTCGAATTTCGGCCACTTTGTCATAGTGTTTTCAATAATTCTACCCATTCTTACAATGAATTTTATCACCCTTGTATCAATATTATAAAATTTTTTTAAACACTGCCACACCTTTAAGTTGAATAACGCCCACTTCCTCGGTATTCATTTGTTATAATTGTGCCTTCTTCTGTACTTCATTTCAGTACCCTAGTGTAAATAGTATTCGATAAAGTGTTTTCTAATATTGCCACACCCTATATGACGCCCACTTTATTGACAGTAATTTTTAATAAGTGTGTCTACCTCTGTACTAAATATCAGTATTATAGCGTCAATATTATTCGAGAAACAGTGTTTTCCCAATATTGCCACTTTGTCGAATAACTCCCACTTAATTGACCGTCATTTTTTAGAATTGTACCTACCCTTGCATTTTTCTATAAATGTCAGTACCCTAGTGTCAATATTTACTGAGATACAGTGTTTTTCTTATAGTGAAACGCCCCTTTTTCGAATACCGCCCACATTATTGTCAGTAATTTGTTATATTTGTGCGTACCTCCGTACTTAATTTAAGTATCCTACCCAAGCAACAATTGCTTTCTTTATTTTATCCTAAAGACTACTTGAAAAGAAATTATAAAGAATGATACACTTACGAGTAACTCTAGACGATGTCGGTTAGACACTTGTAAAACTCTTTTAAGCTCATTTTGGCACTATATTTGGTAGGAGTTATTCTTTTATAACGCCCTTATATCGACCTCTAAGACCCCTGAAACAAGATCAACACTCTTAGAAATATTATCTTAGACTAGACTTACAGATCTCTTGCAGATATATACTCTTAAGAGAATTTAAACATAAATACATACACATAAATATAATCCAATAATTTTTAATGAGCATTATGTATACATACAAAAATCCCAAATTATTATATCTATAATATTGTATATGCGTGGTGTAATATTTTATCATATAAACGCATAAATTTCATTGCGATGGAAATTTTACCGTAGGAATTTTATATTGCATCTCGGTTAGAAGCTGTCCCCTTTCGCAAAAAGCAATATTTAAATTTTTATTGAATAAATAAATTATACTTTACTCTCAATAAATGTACCATAAGGCAGTTTTAAGAATTGATGTCTCCATACAAGAGTACAGCTTTTAATACAAAAATAATATACTTGAGTAAGTCACATATAAGAGTTCTATACTCTAGGAGATGGGTTGAAGCCAAATTTTGTAGGTCCGTCATTTTCATAAAGCATTCACTTGTCAAACCGTTGCTCTTATAATCAGAGTGGTACTCTTATAGTCAGACCGTTGCTCTTATAACGAGAGTGATACTCTTCTAGTCAGACATCTTAAAATCAGAGTGATACTCTTCTAGTTAGACTGTTGTACTTATACAAAGTCTTCTTCTCTGACAAATGTAATTTTAGTATGTATTATACTCTTTATTGACACATTCAGAGCCCTTGATTTTACAGTATATCAGATCAGATCAGAATTCTTTCAATATAAGCCTTAGATTTGTCTAAAAGACTTAATCTATAAAGCTAAAACACTTCATAACAATAGTGTTTTATTGTGATACTCTTTATGTGATACTCTTCTAGTCAGACATCTTAAAATCAGAGTGATACTCTTCTAGTTAGACTGTTGTACTTATACAAAGTCTTCTTCTCTGACAAATGTAATTTTAGTATGTATTATACTCTTTATTGACACATTCAGAGCCCTTGATTTTACAGTATATCAGATCAGATCAGAATTCTTTCAATATAAGCCTTAGATTTGTCTAAAAGACTTAATCTATAAAGCTAAAACACTTCAGAGTTTGACTCTGATAGCTGAAGTCTTAAAGAAGTCTGTTAGAAATGGATTGTAAGATACAGAGTCTTCACAGGAATGCCTTTATAACACAACAATCTTAAACTGCTATGAGATAATGTGAAATAGAACAGAACACTAATAGACAACTAGTTTTGCTGTAAATAATCTATAAGCGTATTACTCTTGCTGAAGATAGCTATAGGACCTAATTTAAAAATGAAATTTTTCGTCCAGAACTCAACTCTTAATAATTATTGCTTGGGTAGTGTCAATAGTATTCGAGATACAGTGTTTTTCAATATTGCCAAACCCCTTATTAAATAACGCCCATTTTTTTCATTGCAAAAATTTGTAGTAATTGTGCCTACCGCTGTACTAAATTTCCGTACCCTAGTCTCAATATTATTAGAGATACAGTAGTTGTCGTATATTGCCACACCTCTATGTCTAATAACGCCCACTTTCTTGACTGTAATTTTCAATAACTGTATCTACATCTGTATTAAATTTCAGGACTCTAATGCTAATTTTCATTGAGAAACAGAGTTTTTCCAATATTGCCACACCCTTTTTTCGAATTACGCCCCCTTATATAATCGTAGCTTTTAAGATTTGTGCCTGCCCTTGTAATTTTACTGTAAATTTTATTACTCTAGTGTCAATTATTACTGTGATACAGTGTTATTCTTATAGCGACAAGCGCCTTTGTCAAATACCGCCCACTTTAATAGACGTGTACCTCCGCGTTGATGGTCTCTATATGTGGACAACAAATTACGGCAATCGGGCAAGTACTTTAGGAGTAATCGATGTACATCACTGTAAAAAGTAAATCTTCATATCAGATGAAAAACTGTCTTAAAATAAGCTGCAACAGCATTAAGACAGCTTTTGCTGAAATTACTTTTGTCTTTTTATACTGTAAAACAGCATTCAATGATATCTTACTTAAAGGCAGTTAAATGGTAAATGCAGCCTTACCTTCGCTGAATTTCAGCCCTTATCGTAAACAATCTGGCCTGAATAGCAATACCAGCTATCTTAAATTAATACTCATTTGATGAATTGAGGACATTTTTAATATAAAAACCAATAAATTTGTTTAAATTAAGCTAGCTTCTCTTAAAATTAACTTCCAAAAGCTGACTTCGAATATGCTTCTTTGAATTTTTAAGCATTTAAAATATTACAATTCAAACCATGCTTAAATTCAGGCACAAGTTGATTTAAAGGCAGTCTTTAAAATACGCTTTACTTTTTAGAGTGATACATTCACAAAAAAAAAAAAAAAAACAGAGAAACCAACCAACTTGAGAACCTTCTCCTTTTTGAAGTTGGTTAAAAAGATTCGAATTTTTAATTACAAATTGATGTGAATCACCTTTATTTTATCCTATTACCCGGTTATTTAAATGTATTTAAGAGTTTCTGAAAAATATTTCGCTGAAAATCAATGATTTTTCGATATTCTTTTAAAATACATTTAAAATACAATCGAAAAATATTCTTATATTACTAAAACGCTTTTAAACCTAATTACAAAAATAATTACAGTTTTTTTATAATATATTCTTGATATCAGTATGTTTGAGGATATATAAAATATTGATCAAAACTGAGTTTCTAGCCCACTGTGCGACCCTGGCTGACTGATTAATAGCACAGCTGCAAAAACGCTTACATATGCACAAACATAGGCACATAAGAATCTCTCACTTCCTTATTGTCCTTGATTGCCATAACTTTTTGCCAATTGCTACAAAATTTCATTAAATTATGACATAGTTTTCTAACACTAACTTTCTGCTTCTTCGAAGGGTCACTCGAAGAAAACACAAAATACATCTCAGCACAACTGCTAACTTCATGTTGGTTCTACAACCAAACTTTCAGTCAACCATATGCTTCGCCCAGCCAGCTGTTCTTGCGGGCTTCAGCCAAAGGCCCAGAAATTGTATTAATGTGAAAGTTATTGACAGCTTCTATCAATCAGTCAGTCAATATTAAGAATAACTTATCATCAAATGGCTAAATGTTGTTGTTGTTGTTGTTGTTGCTAAAAGGCTGAGGCTGTTGGTAATGATTTGGCTGACAATGTGGATGTGTAAGTGGCACGCATGTTGATATGAATACGATGCAAAGAGTGTATTTTTTATATTTTTTTTTACTTTTTTATTTTTTGCCAACCCAATTGCTTTGCTGCTGTTACTCTATAGAACATGAAGTTTTATCATTTGTGATGAATGAGTTGGTAATAAATTAATTTATGTGCTGCTCTGTATAAATTTATCAAGACATTGTATTAAATGCGTTGCTATTAAGCTTGTATTTGTTGTTTTTGTATGCGTGTGAATAATAGCGGTATGTGTTTGATGAATAGACATTGCCACACAAACACATACATGCATACACACTCATGCACACATACATATAGAACGAAGTGTGTAGTTCTGTTATTTATGAAGGCAAAGCATAAGATAAATATTTACTTTTTGGTTTCAACAAAAATTTTCCCAGCTAATTAATGTTATTCATATGCCATGAAGCAAAATAAAAGAAAAAAAAAAAAGGAAAACTTGTGCTAACTAAATTATGGGCATATTTCATGCTGATCTGGCAGCATAGCCTTCTTCATTTAGGGTCAGCTAAGTCGTTACAATTGTTTATTAGTTGATTTTTGGCAGCACTTTAACCAGAGAATCTTTAATTATCTCCCTCTTATGTGTTGCAATTAATTTTATGTTTTGAAGCAGAGAATTATTTTTCATCCCAGCTGCCAACTATGTGTCAAGGACAATAATCTAAAGCTTTAGCACTTCAATTTTGCAGCTTAATAACGCATACCTACAAGCAAATTTTCAACCAACCCATGCTTCTAACAAAACTATGACAGCCAGCACTTAAGCTAATAAGCAAAATGTCAAATATGTCAATAACAATGGCTGCTAAGCAGCAGAATGACATTTTCATTTTCAAACTCTGTCAGCCAGTTGCATGAAAACAAAAATATATAACAACCAAAACACGCACCATTTCAGTGGCAACACAATTCGTCATTTTAATTATGCCGTAACAAGCTCCAGACTTTTGATAGTGTTGTAGTTGTGCTTTTGTTGCTGTTATTAATTTATTTTTTGCTCTTGCAAAAATGCCAATTAACACTGCTGATAATTAGACAGACAATCACACACACTCACAAAACCGATTTTTAATTAGCAAAAAATTACAAAATTAGCGACAACTACATAAATTCAAAATTTGAATTGCATGTCACAACTAAATAAGAGTTCAAAACAGAGACAAACTGTTGCAAGAAATATTTAAAAAAAAATCTGTCATAATTATATTAATGCAGCAACAAAATTTATAAATCTATAAATAATTGTTATGTTGAAAATAAACCTATTTTTATCTGTGATAACAATTAAAGAGAATACGTGTTTTTTCGTTGTTGATAATATTTATTTTCAATTTGTATTTTGTATGGATTCTTTGTACAGTTTTAGATGATAGAAAATTTTGTAACTGTTTGTAAATGTTATTTTAAAAAAATTGTTTCATCTTTTTTATTTGTACATGGTCTCATGCTCAGAAGAAGAAGCAAATACGAATAGAAATTATTTTCCTTCATTCAAAAATTTATGAAATTTATCCTAAGATCGAAGGAAGATTGCGTTAATTGACTTATATAAGACAACACTTGTATTTAGAAAAGTGATTGCTTGATACGGTATTGCTCGATTCAGCATTCCATTATTTAAAACCAATATATAGCATTTTAATAAAATTTTGATTCATTTTGGTCACTAATAAGCAAGCATAGATCTCAGTAGAATTTTTTATAAAGGGTGATTTTTTAAGAGCTTGATAACTTTTTTTTTAAAAAAAATGCATAAAATTTGCAAAATCTCATCGGTTCTTTATTTGAAACGTTAGATTGTTCCATGACATTTACTTTTTGAAGATAATTTCATTTAAATGTTGACCGCGGCTGCGTCTTAGGTGATCCATTCGGAAAGTCCAATTTTGGGCAACTTTTTCGAGCATTTCGGCCAGAATAGCCCGAATTTCTTCAAACACAAAGTTGAAAAAACAAAACAATTTTGTAGTTGAGCCAACTGAGCTAATTGAGCTACTGGAAGCTCATGTTAGAGTCTAACAGCTTGCTGTAAGCCTTATGGCTGCTAAGCGAACAAAATGAAAATAAAATACATTTATGTATGTAAAGGGTGATTTTTTAAGAGCTTGATAACTTTTTTTTTAAAAAAAATGCATAAAATTTGCAAAATCTCATCGGTTCTTTATTTGAAACGTTAGATTGGTCCATGACATTTACTTTTTGAAGATAATTTCATTTAAATGTTGACCGCGGCTGCGTCTTAGGTGATCCATTCGGAAAGTCCAATTTTGGGCAACTTTTTCGAGCATTTCGGCCGGAATAGCCCGAATTTCTTCGGAAATGTTGTCAAATGTTGTGAATCGTGTTGTTGTTGTCAGATGGGGCTACGTCAAGTCTAAAGTCTACAGAAATAAGCCAGCAACTATTCCAGCTTTGGAAGACAACATTTCCGAAGAAATTCGGGCTATTCCGGCCGAAATGCTCGAAAAAGTTGCCCAAAATTGGACTTTCCGAATGGACCACCTAAGACGCAGCTCTTAAAAAATCACCCTTTACAAACATAACATGCATTCTTAGATATACTGCTTCCAGTAGACATTCTAAAAATTCAATTGTGCTTCTCCTCAGCCTTATCGAAAAGTGCTTTAAGGAGTCATTCTTATAAACTTCTAAAATGCTATTTGAATAGCTTTCAAGAATGCTTCCATAGAAAATACCTACTAGAATAGTTTCATTGAAGACATCAAAGAAATCTTCAATTGAAAACTTCTAGAAGCACTTCTAGAGAAGACTAAGAAAAGCATTCCTCCAAATGACAAGCATGTGTTAAAAGAAAGTCTTCTGAATATGAAAGTAGAAGGGATGGAACTTTCGACTTTTCCTTTCACTTTTCCTTCTTTTCCAAGCCCTTTTTTTGCTGGGATGCAGCACAAGGTTACAGCGCTCTTAAGGCCACTTTTTACCTTTGCGACACAAAATTTCATGCCTCACTAAAAATTAGATTTCACAAAAATTATCAGAGATCGACAAACTTTTTTTATTGAACGGGAAAAATTTAATAGAATTAAGAGGATCATTCAATAAATTACGGAACTTTTTTATACTTTTACAAAATCATACAAAACATTATATAGAAACACTAGCAGGTCACAGTGGTCCGAGCAGAGGCGTTCCTAAGGGGGGAGGAAGGGGATGTCCGCCCCGGGTACCACCATTTTAGGAGTGACACCATTTTGATATTTTTTTATTTCTCAAACAATCAAAAAAGTGAAAAAATACTTAACGCTAAAAACTGTGTGTCTCATTTTTGAAGTGAAACTTCTTTGGCGGCGAGTGAAATTTCAAGGTCATTTTTCGTGACGCTAAGCTAACGTTTTCAATTAATATGAAAATTAAAAAAACATTATTGCCGCTGCCAAGAATTGAACCCCGAACATCGTTGCTTATAAGACGGAATCTATTCCCTTACGCCACGTAGGCACATGAAACAAGTCTAACAAAATGTTATTAAAAGTGAACACGTAACATAATGAAAATTTGATTTGAAGTATTGACTTTTTATTTCCAAAATTTTATCTGCAGCTTTTTATAAACAAAAAGTTATCCAGGTTTAATAAAATGACTTTTTGTGAAAACTTATAGTTTTTGCATAAAAATATAATTAAGCAAAGATCAAAAGGGAATTAAAAAAAAAAAAAGGATTCTTTAATTTTGTAGTGAATCTCACGAAGAAGTTATAGTGATGAAAGGCAGTAGTGGTATGAGTGATAAAAATAAAGTTACCATATTTTTTTTCTATTATAAAGAACATAAAGTGTGTCTTAAATTGGATTTTTAAAAAACAAATAACATAGGTGCAAGAGTGGTACCCTTAAGGTTTTACCAATTTCTATCATTTTCAGTTCACATCTGTTAGTCTTCTTGTCGCGCATTCTCACTGAGTTTTGATAGGATCGGGCTACTTTTGTATGTACTTCCCAACTTTTGAAAGCACTCGCATTCAAAATAATGTACAAAATATATATAGGTCCAAGGAAGATACCCCTAGGAACTAACCGATTTTAACCATATTTGCAATTTTGCTTATTTAGCTTCAATTATTCAATCATACAAAATTTAATAATTATCGGAGCACTCCTTCTATTTTTGTACCTATTTTGTATAGGATGAATACTCTGTGCAGCGCCATTAAAAAGCATACTTTCAAGAATTTTTTATAACATATTGTTATTACAGATTTATTGTGAAAACATTGAAACAAAATTTGAAGATTATTTAAAAAATTTGGCACAATAAAAACTTTTTAACAAAAAAAAAAACCTACTTCAAAATCACTAGAAAGTAAAAAATAATTTTAAATTACTTTTACTATTTATTTCTTGGTCAAATTTGTATTTTTATAATAAATATATTTATTTTTTTATGATAATAAAAGCTTCAAGTCAGCGCTAATCATTGACGTAAAATCATGATTTTTTCGCCATCCCTACTCTATTTAAGACTTTTTTATTTGTAAATATCCTGCTTGGTGACGCTGTATTAATTTGTAATCTTAATTTTTCTTAAATCTTAATTAAAATGCTATATGTGTGTTGCAGCTGCACAAAAAATGTGATTATATTAGCGCCGACTTCGAAGCTCTTATTATCATAAAAAAATAAATATATTTATTATAAAAATACAAATTTGACCAAGAAATAAATAGTAAAAGTAATTTAAAATTATTTTTTACTTTCTAGTGATTTTGAAGTAGGTTTTTTTTTTTGTTAAAAAGTTTTTATTTCTTTCTTTTTAGAGAAAATGATATATATTAAAAAAGTGTATAAATTAATTAAACACCAATTATTTATGCTCATAATATGGAAAAATGCTTTTCTGTCGTTTCTTATTCTGGTCTTTGTCAGTGTGTTTATCAGTACCTACTCTTGTATTTTTATCACTACCCCATTGTCAATATTGACTGAAATATAGTGTGTTTATAATATTGACACGCCTCTTTGTCGAGAATATCACACTCTTTGTCATAGTGTTTTCAATAGTTCTACCCATTCTAACAATGAATTTTACCACCCTTAAGTCAATATGATACAGTTTTTTACACACTGCCACACCCCTTAGTCGAATAACGCCCAATTCTTCGGTAGTAATTTGTAATAATTGTGCCTGCGTCTGTACTTTTTCAGTTAGTAGTGTCAGTATTCGATTTAGTGTTTTCTAATATTGCCACACCCCTTTGTCGAATGACGCCCACTTTATTCACAAAAACTTGTTATAAGTGTGCCTACCTCTATACTAAATATCAGTACTCTAGTGTCAATATTATTCGCGATACAGTGTATTTTATATATTGCCACACCCCTTTATCAAACAAGGTCCACTGTATTGAAATTAATTGTTTTATAACTGTGCCTACCCCAGTAGTTAACTTTAGTACTCTAGTGTCAATATTATTCGAGATACAGAGTTTTTCTAATATTGCCACACCTCTTTGTCGACTAACGCCCACTTCATTGACTGTTATTTTTTACCTACCCTTGCAGTTTTTCTGTGAATTTTATTAACTCTAGTACTCTAGTGTCAATATTTACTGAAATACAGTGTTTTTCTTACAGTGACACGCCCCTTTATCGAATACCGCCCACATTACTGACAGTTATTTGTTATATTTGTACCTACCTTTGTACTTAATTTTAGTATCGTAGTGTCAATAATAATCGAGATACAGTGTTTTTTTTAATATTGCCACTCCCCTTCTCGATTAACGCCCATTTTTTTTTTTACAAAAATTTGTAGTGATTTTTCCTACCTTTGTAATAAATTTCTGTACCCTAGTATCAATATTATTCGAGACACAGTAATTCTCTTATATTGCCACACCCCTTTGTCGAATTACGCCCACTTTTGTTATAATAATTTCCAATAATTGTACCTACCTCTGTACTTAATTTCAGTACTCTAGTGTCAATTTTCGTCGAGATACAGAGTTTTTACAATATTGCCACACCCTTTTTTAGAATTACGCCCACTTAAGTGATCGTCATTTTTAATACTTGTGCTTGCCCTTGTAATTTTATCGTGAATTTTATTACCGTAGTGTCAATATTTACTGAGATACAGTGTTTTTCTTATACAGACACGCCCCTTTTCCGAATACCGCCCCCTTTCATAAACGGGCACCTCCGCGTTGATAATCTCTATATGTTGACAAAAAATTACGGCAATCGAGCAAGTACTTTAGGAGTAATCGATGTACATACATTCACAAAAAAAAAAAAAAAAAAAAAAAAAAAAAAAAAAAACAGAGAAACCAACCAACTTGAGAACCTCCTCCTTTTTGAAGTCGGTTAAAAATATAAAGTAACAACCGATTTATTGCAGTTGTCCGCTGGTGCCTCAAAAAAATTTGTTTTTGCAGAGAATGCGATGAAATGTTAATGTTTTTTACAATAAAATCGACCTATTTTTTATTGTAAGATAGATACTAATCGAAAAATTTAAACGTCATTTGAGAGTTATTTGAATGTGCAATATGTGGAGAAATTTTTAAAACGATCGGTTCAGTAGTTTTCTCCAAATCGTGGTCACCGACTTTAAAAATTACATGTTTGGGAAAATCGATTTAAAGTTTTGTTCACTGGTAGTTGAAAGCGATTGTCCTCAAAATTCAATACAATATTATTGAGATGTTCAAAACTTTACTCCGCCCTTAATAAGTTTTCTTTATTTAACCTTTTTTTCGAAAAACATTAATATAATAATAAAAACACAAAATCACATCAAATTGGGTTTTTACTGCATTTAAAAATTTCTTATCTATAGGGGTGACACCATGAGTACCCGCCCCGGGCGAAACCAAGCCCAGGAATGCCTGTGGGTCCGAGGCGGCTTCGCCAGGATTTTCTCTTTATCAATAATACCCTTGTTAAAGTCGTAAAAAAATTGCAATAGTAAAAAACGTTAAAATATTTGCATATTATTTGTATTTGGAAGCAAATTATAATAAATAGGAAAATGATTATAAAGTTAAGATATTTTCATTTCAGTTATTGAATACTTTAGTATAAACAACATGTTTTGCTTTATTGGCATTACCAGGAATTAGAAAAGTCTGATTTTCTGCTGTACCTACTCGTTTAGCATAATAATCTACTTCTGAGATTTTCAAAGTTTTTTATTAAATATTTATTATACTCCACGCGTAAAGCGGAGCGGGTGCATTAATTTTGTCACGACATTTGCTTCACGACCATGAGTCTATTAAGCCATGTCCGTCTGTTCATTCGTCTGTCGACACGATTACAGCCGTTCTTTAGATTAGCTATTGTAATGAAATGTGATATTTAAGCTTAAGTGTTACACGTCACTCAAGTGAAAACACGAACCTCAACTACACGTGTATTTTATTCACGAACTACACGTGAGTTTCGTATTCACGAACTACACGTGAGTTTCGTATTCACGTGATTCACGTACTTTAGGCATGAGCTGAACTTTTCGTAGCCGAAGTTTTTTTTAACTCTAGGTAAAAAGTGGTTATTTTTGGCCTATCTGGTTTTTTACAATTTTTTTTTAAATATACTTACAATTAGGGCAATATTTTGATATAGTGTGACCCTTCTACCTACGCGTCCTGATAAATTTATCTCCCTTAGAAATGCGTAACAGTTATTATTGGCCTATCTTACTCCGTTTTGGAGATATCCCGCATTTTATTTTTTGACGTAGAATTACGTCTTATAGCGCGGTTTCTATGGGGTCGTTTTAACAGATTTTGTCAAGGTTATTAGGCAACTTTTTGGCTAATACTTTAGGGTATACCTACAGCTTTTAATACTTATCGTTCAAATATAATATATATACTAAAATATCCGATCCATCCTGCGCTGAATGAATATCTAACTTTGGATTTTGTCACTATTATATTAAATTCACAAAATATTAAAATATAAGAAGAAAAATGCATGTTTCTAAATAAGAAAATCAATCATCAGCTGCTTATAATGTGCCTGCTGCTTTCTTTGTTTTTGTTTCGTTGTTTATGCTTGTATGCTTTGGTTTAGCACGAACTGATTGGTTGCTTTGGCAGCATTGTAAGCATTGGTTCGCATTGGGTTTATGTATGCACTACTGTTCTAGTATACTATTTTGAAACCAGAGGTCAGGAACCTCTTTTCAACTCAGTCAATGAACTCAAAGTGTCCAATTTAACGAAATGGGTCTATGATCCAGTTAGATTTAACTCTAATGAAAGAAATGAGTTGGATCAAATTGCTTTTGATGCTTTTACCCGATAGATGGCGTAAAATTTTAATTTTTGTTTTTATGCAAATTAATTTGGATTCCACATCCCACTAGCATTAGCGAGTGAAGTTCGCAAACTATCGAATAGAGATTGGGGTCTTAATTTTAATTTGAAATTAGTAGTTAAACTTATTGTAGCTCGCAAACTATATATCGGGCAGAGACGAAAGTGGTACCAATGGAAAGTGCATTTGCTTCGCCTTTTTTTCAACTAAGTTAATGAACTCAACCTATCAAACTTAACAAAATGATCGAAAAAATTTGAAATTTTGCTTGTTTCTTTTTGTTTTCTCATTTAATCATACTTACTTTTTAACTTTTTCTTTGGTTTGGCCCCGATAAGTAGTCCATAATTGAGTGTTATTAATTTATTTGTTAATTTTCGGAAGATCAATAAAAATACGTGCAAAATGAACAAAACAATCGGAACTGTTTCTTTATTTTTTTTTAAATAATGTTGGTGCAATATTTTGGTATAGTGCGACCCCTTCGTCTAAGCGGCCACCCCCCTTTATCTAAGTGGTTATTTTTGGCCTTTCTCGCTCCGTTTTCGAGAAATCCCGCTTCTTCTGTTTTTTCATATATTATATTTATGTTTAGCTTATCTCGTTCTCAGAAACTAAAAAAAACTATTAAAAGTTCCGCTCTGCTTAAAGTACGTGAATACTATTTACGTGAATACGAAAACCAAGTGTAGTCTGTGAATAAAATACACGTGTAATTGAGGTTCCTGTTTCAAAAAACGAACTAACGGAGTTCGAACTTTCGTGAACACGTGTTTGAGCTGAAGCTCTACTGCAAATCTCTTTAAAGTCCATAATGAAAAAATTTTCATGATTTGAGATTTTTTCATAATGCTTTAATTTCAAACATATACCCTGAAGTTGAAATTCAACAAAATTTTGTGAATACTTCCATAGAAAGTGACGTCACCAAAATATCAAAACCTTCATAATTTACACAAATATTAATGTGTTTAATTGAAAGTTCATACATTAGTCTTGTTTTCTTGATAAATAAAACGTACTCTTAGTTCTAGCTTTATATGAAAAATTGAAAAAAAATACGTTTATCGCCCATACAAAGTGACGTCATCAAATGAATATAACCTTGATCAATTTGAATAAACTTCAACCGGAGTATTTTCGCTTCGGGCAAGTCAAAGATAATTTTTTAATGGTTTTATTTTTCATTTGTTTTTTATTCATCCTTAAAGTGAGTATCTCAGAATGTAATTCATGATTTTAGGAAGATACTTTTTAAATTTGTTAAAACTTTTACACATGTATATAAAACCAGCAATAGTTAGTACCTAGCTGTTTAATTCTTATTTAATGGTGTATTCTATATTAAAATAATTTTTACTGATATACAAAAAATGTGTAAATACTAAATTAATCACCGGTATCCAGCCGAAAAGGATTTTTTTTTTTCCTTTGCAAGATCTAAGGTCCAATCTGCGTCAATGTCAAGTACCGAATACGATGGAACCAGGAGCTGTATGAGCTATATGCCGACATCGATATAGTCATGCGTATTAAAATAGAGCGGCTTCGCTGGCTAGGTCATGGCGAGAGAATGAACGACAAAGCTCCAGCGAAAAACATATTGGATTCGGTACCCAGCGGTAGCCCACGCAGACGAGGAAGTCCACATCTCCGTTGGAAAGACCATTGAATAACCTGACAACGCTTGGAGTTTCCAACTGGCGCCAGCAAGCGCACGACAAAAGAGGCTGGCGTAAGTTCTTAGACCAGGCCAAAACCGACCAACGGTTGTAAGCGACATCTAAGTAAGTAAGTAAGTATCCCGCCATTGTATCTCTAATAATAATAACCCACCTTCATAATACATTTGAGGTCTATAGTTAAACGCTCTAAAGTTAAACCTCACTCCAATTGCAAGTTGTCGTGTAAGCATATCATTTTCAGGCATAACTTGCCTACCATTTTCTCTTTGAGCTGCTGCTCTTGCTCTCCTAGCGCAAAACATCGCTCTTGCATTTTCTGTTGATCTTGACAAACTTGTTTTATGTCGAGGCATTTATTTTTTAATTTAAAGGAAATACGAACACTTTATTTTTCAAACTTTTAATTTATCTTAATCTATTAAAAAAATATGTTACCACACTTCTTTCCGAATGCCACTTTTGAAATACTTAAATATCTGCCTTTCTCATGTGTAAATTAAAAATTGGAAAACTTCAATAAAAACATATGCAAAGAAGTTGCATTCCGCCAAACAAATATGCACACATTGGTTTGCAGCTATTCATTCTGCAGCAGAGAACTGCAATGAGTATCCGACAGAAATCGGATACTCAAATCATACCCGAGATACCCGAGTTTCTTGCTGTTATCTTCCCTATCCATACTCAATAAAATATGTAAACTACTTAGACTCATTCGCTCATTAGCATATTTTCGGGTATGAGTTCATACTTATATCCGAGAGCGGCGTGAACTGAACCACTTTGATTTGTTTTCAATGAGTGTGTTGAGTTAGTGTATAGGAAGGAAGCTCGACTAAAGTGTATTTTGAGTGTATCCTGAGTACTGCTCTTTCTCTGACAACTCTATGACAAACATAATCTATATAATTAATAGGCTAAGGTTTTTTTTGTGACTAACTCCTCCCAGACCAATGGACCGATTTCATCGATTCAGATGTCATTAAATCAGGTTTAGGCTGTATATGTGCAAACCACTTTTAAAAATTGTGATTTCACTTCAGGGGGTTCCCAACCTTTTAAAACAGAAATAAAATTTTTGTACAAAAATCCGTTATTTTATCGATTTGAAATTTAGTTTGAGAAGAGCTTATGAGTTGATCGAATTTGAATTTTTTTCAAAACTAAAAATTTTGAACCAAAATTATCTTTTATGCATTCCTCAAATGTCAATTGTCCGAAAAATGCAGTTCCAAAATCAAAAAATTCCACTTTCCGAGCAAACAAGTCAGTCAAATATTAACAGTTTTCAAAATTTTTTTGTTTTTCTAAATTTTTGTTCAATTTTCTTTGAAATGTGTTGACAATTACAGTAATTATCTTACCAAATGTATTTTTAATGAATTTTTTTTAATATTTTCTTTAGTTGTTTAACGTGTATTTTTATCAAACGCCAAGACAGAGAAAAAACTCTCTGAAATTTAAAGTTCTGTATTTGGAAGCGAATATCTTGCCATTTTTTAAAAAATTGCATTTATTTCTTTTTTGTATTTAATTTCAATTAATTGACTTTAAAATAATTATAAAGTTTTTACCGTTACTTAATTATTTATATTTAAATCATTGCCTTTAAAAAGAGTCCAATAAAACGAATGTTTCCTCAAAAAATGTATTAAAAATTGTTTTTGTTGTAAAAATAAAAAAATTTCAAATTTGCATTTTTGATTTTCTTTCATTGTATATAGTTTATTTAAGACGAATTTGTTTTTGTTTGACAGAAAAATTAATAAATACTATGTGTCATCGAAAAAACAAGGCTACCCCCTATGGTTTTTTGCTCGAAATTTTTTTTTTTTTAAATGTTGTTCTTATAATTTTTTAATCTTCAATAAGCTTCAAAAACAATATATTTGAAAAAAACTTCATTATAGCTACAACCAATTAAAAGTTATAGCCACAAATCTGTTTTAATCATCCTTCTTATCTATATAATTAATAGGCTAAGGTTTTTTTTGTGACTTCAACTCCTCCCAGACCAATAGACCGATTCTATCGATTTAGATGTCATTAAATCAGGTTTAGGCTGTATATGTGCAAACCTTTTTTAAAAATTGTGATTTCACGTCAGGGGGTTCCCAACCTTTTAAAACAGAAATAAAATTTTTGTACAAAAATCCGTTATTTTATCGATTTGAAATTTAGTTTGAGAAGAGCTTATGAATTGATCGAATTTGAATTTTTTTCAAAACTAAAAATTTTGAACCAAAATTATCTTTTATGCATTCCTCAAATGTCAATTGTCCGAAAAATGCAGTTCCAAAATCAAAAAATTCCACTTTCCGAGCAAACAAGTCAGTCAAATTTTAACAGTTTTCAAAAAAAATTTTTTTTTGGGTTTTTTGGTGTTTTTTCATCTAAATGTGTCATAAATCGATGTTGTATGTGTTCTGTAAGTACCTTTTATTAATTTCTGAAATATATCTTAGTATTGTGTCTTAAATCTATTTTTTACTGCGTTTTTTTTTTAACATTAGTTATGTTTTATAGCTGGAAGAGTTAAGCTGCGATGTTTTTGAATAGTAATAATGTTTGTCTCAGTAGTAATATTAGTGTTAGTCCGTCTTCGTATTTTGACAGTTACATTAAAAAATTAAGTGTCAGATCATACGTTTCAAGTCAAACCATTCAGATACTGATATTTTATATCATTATTGAGACTGAATATATCGTTATTGAGTATAATAACTTCTTTAATAGAATATCATATAATAAACTTCTATAATGTTTTTAACACTTAATTTTTATTGGATTGCTCGAATTCGGGCAACAGGTTTACTAGTAATGATTATTTTATGATTTTTATTTTTTTGCTCAGATATAAAAATCGTTATCTGCACTCAGAAAAAAGCTGCCATGTAAAATTAACGTTTTTTAATGTTATTTCCAATGTAAATCTGAAAATGTGCATTTTACGTAAGAAAATGTTAAGATAACATGTATTGTGTTGAATTGATAAGAAAAATATCAAATTGATAATGTAATGTTTTACGTTGCAATATCAATTATTAATGTTAAAATTACATTTAAAATGTTTTTAGTTCATCATTTTTTACTGTACAATTGATATTATTTCATATCCATTTAACATTATAAATGTAGATGTCAACAACAAGCAGATGTAATGTTTATTTAAGAGCTGAGCCGTTGAGACATACAGGTGACCGTGGCACACAGGTTAAGAGCGTGGCTTTGGATGCCCGGAGCCCAGGTTCGATTCCCACTCGTGGCAAATTATTTTTCAATACATTTTTTTTTATCTGCATTAATTTACTGATACTTTTTGATATTTTAAGTGTTAAAATAACATTACTATGTGACAGTTATACATTTTTATTAAATGTAGGTTTCGTAATGTAAAAAGTACATAACGATAATATCAATTTTAACATTTTTTAATGTCGGACGACTTATGTCAACTAAAAATGTCAATTTTACGGTTGTTTAATGTACTTTTATTTCTGAGTGTGATTTTTATGTTTTAAATCAAAAATAAAAATTATTTTTAAGTTTCATTTTTATACTCAAGTATAAAAATCATTTTTGATTTTTATTTGTTTTTCTCAAACAAAAAAATCAATTTGATTTTTATTTTTTTTACTCAAACAAAAAAATCATATTTGATTTTTATTTTTTTTCCTCAAACAAAAAAATCATTTTTGATTTTATTTTTGTAGTCAAACAAAAAAAAATCATTTTTAATTTTTATTTTCGAGACAAAACATAAAAATCGAAAAATGATTTGTATGGGTTTTTTTGATTTTTTTTTTTTTTGTCAGAAACAGAAAGAATTTTTTTTTATTTTTATTACTTCGCTAAATAATTAAAATTAGTTCTTCGTTTTTATTTTTTGTTCAGACATTTAAATCGCTTAAGGATTTTTGTTATTTTGCTCCTAAATTAAAAATCGATTTCAAGAGCTTTCTTCTTGTTAGACATTCTTAATAGTTATGTTTTTTATCGCTTCAAAATTTTGAAAAGAAACTAAGATGATATTAAATTTGATATTAATTTTATCGAGAATTTTTAAAATGACAGGCATTCCTTTTTAAGAACAAAATTTTGTCCAAATTTTGAAACACCAAATTCTGTTCACACTAAATAGCGGAATAGCGAAGCTTTCAATATCTACATCGTCAAGGCCAGCTTGCGCTTCAGTTTAAAACAAACATAATTTGTTAAGCAATGGTTTTAGAATATGTAAAAAAAGTAAAGAAAGTTTAAAGTCGGTCTAGCTTGACTTTGACATACCCTTGACCTACTTTTTCATAAAAAATAATAGCATTGGAAAAGGAATTGGCCTTGCGCGGATAAGCCCATATTTTGTATAGATTTAAATTTTTATGAAAAATTTACACATGCCCAAGTTTTATTCCTTTAAAAAAATCAGTTTTAATTTTGAGCTAAAAAATAAAAATCAACAAATAATTTTTTTTTGTACAAAATAAATAAAAATCAAAAATAATTTTTATTTTTGAACAAATTAAATAAAAATCAAAAATAATTTTTATTTCTGAGCCAAAAAAATAAAAATTAAAAATAATTTTTATTTCAGAGCAAAATAAATAAAAATTTAATATAATTTTTATTTCTGAGCAAAAAAAATTTAATTCAAAAATAATTTTTTTTTTTTTTTTTTTTTTTCTGAGCAAAATAAATAAAAATCAAAAGTAATTTTTATTTCTGAGCAAAAAAAATAAAAATCAAAAATTATTTTTTATTCCTGAGCAAAAAAATGAAAATCATTTTATAATAATTATTTTTAATTTTTAAACTTAACGCTTAAAAAATAAAAATCATTATTTATTCTAAGAGTCAACACAAATTCCAGCATTTCGGTATACTCAAAAGTTTTTTCCAGCGCTTGGAACATACTGATTTTTTTCATTAAAATTTGAAAAATAATCATTATTTTCGGACCCTGTATAGAACTAAAGTTATAACTACGCACATTAAATCATTGTCTTCTTCAACGGAATAGAATAAGAAATTCAACAAGGCGGTATATAATATTTAAAAATTATTTTTTACAACAAATCAAAACTCTTTATTTATGAATTAACCATAAGAAATGTTTATTTTTGATGCAAACTAACAACAAAAACATAAACATTTGTATAGATTGAATATGGCTGAAGTAGCTAAAAATCACAAAGTAGTTTTGTTGAATAAGCTTACTTTTTTATTGGTACGAAATTAAGAAAAACTAGGTGTTGTGTATAACAGATGTTTATCCAGAGTGAACACTCAAAGTTAAATTAATTCCTAAGTTGAATAAAGTTCACTAGTTTTCTTAATATTCTTTATTCAAACCGATCAGAGTAAACGCGAGTAGACCAGAGCTCCCTCCACTGCACTCACCATAATAATTCTTTCCAATAAATCAAATCTGCTCTTTGGCAACTTTCTTTATAGTTTTCTGAGCTACCCTCGAATTTACTGTCACGTCAAAATTTCCGTTCTTAAATTTCTGCTAAATATAAAGTTAAATATTCTGCTTCATATCCTTAGCTTATTTCAAGTTTACGATCATCAGCTGACTTTTAGTGTTTTTACGACTACACTTCAGTTTAGCTAATTTTGCATAACGTTGGCAACACTGTTGCAGCTAAAATTTATGGTGCAATTTTGTTATTGTAATTGTGTGTACTCGAAAAATCACTTCAGTTCGCGCGAGCAACAATGCAATTTTGACCAGCATGACATGCAAGGCACACACAACCACATGCATATATAACCTTGTGTTCTATCGTAGATGTACACACTCATAGCTGCTATGGGAATTCTAGTCAAGACACTCTCAGACACATGCACACACACAGCCACTTGCACCTAAACTAATACAACCATGTGTATTTTGGCCAAAACAACAGCAGAAGCAGTTACCTTTTTTTTAATTTTCATGTCGCTGCAGTTTTAGTAACGGTAGTGAAAAAAAATATTATGGCATGTTTTAGTGTTTGTGAGTGTGTGTGTGTGTGTGTGTGTTTGTTAATGTTTACAGCAGTAGTTGTAGCAGCTGTTCGGTTGTTGTCTTAAGCACTTTTGACCTACTTTCCTTTTTGTTGATGTTATTATATATATATATATTTTTTTACACTGTGGCCAAATTGGTTTTCTTGTTTCGTTTCAGTTTTTGTTTTGTTATTTATTTTTGGTTAACAGTTCTGTTTTTAGCAAGAAATATTAATTTTTTGTATTTATATTAATGTTTGCATTTTGATGGAAGCATATTTGGAAGCTGGTTTATATATACATATAAGCTTTATTTATTTTTGTTTTTTTTTACGTCGCATGTTGAACAATTCTGAAATATTTAGTAAGCTCAGACCTTAATAAAAATTGAAAGAAATCTAGTCAAAATTCTGATTGGCTGAAATTTAAGTTCTTCAATAAAAGTGTTTCAGTGTAACCGAAGTTAAAAAGCTTTTAATATTTTTGCTACTTCAGTTTGTATTGAGAAAGGCAGTTGTTTTCATTATATATGTTAAAATTTAAATCTAGCAGCCTTTTACTGGTTATTGACAATTTAAAATTGAATGACCAGGTATTTTTTAATGTCTTATTTTTGGGCAAAGAATTCAAAAGGCACTAATTTTTTAATTTTTGTTTCTGATTTTTTCAAACCTGAGAATAAAATTTCATTTCAGTTTTAGGAGTTTTATCACTTATCATCCAATTTATTTTTATTCTTTTCGGTCTGTGCAGGTATTTAAAAAAAATTATTTTTTTTTTATTTTTTGTTATTAGGATCGTGAAGATTATGAAAATAATATCAAATTTTGATAAAATGACAACCAGAATCGTTACGGTATAGAGTTGTTTGAAAAACCATATTTTTTAAAAACTTACATTTCATAAAAATGCCCTTTGACAGGTTTCTGCCTTTATATTCGACTATCCACCACCCCTTTTACGATCCAAGTCAGACTAGATTGAATAAGTGTAACACCTGAAATGCTTGGTTCAAGCTAAAAATAAAACCTAAGCTTCAATATGCTTGAAGTTTGGAAAATTGGATTAAACTTCGGCTATATAACATACAAATTGACGTTATAATAAAAACTTTTTAACAAAAAAAAAAACCTACTTCAAAATCACTAGAAAGTAAAAAATAATTTTAAATTACTTTTACTATTTATTTCTTGGTCAAATTTGTATTTTTATAATAAATATATTTATTTTTTTATGATAATAAAAGCTTCAAGTCAGCGCTAATCATTGACGTAAAATCATGATTTTTTCGCCATCCCTACTCTATTTAAGACTTTTTTATTTGTAAATATCCTGCTTGGTGACGCTGTATTAATTTGTAATCTTAATTTTTCTTAAATCTTAATTAAAATGCTATATGTGTGTTGCAGCTGCACAAAAAATGTGATTATATTAGCGCCGACTTCGAAGCTCTTATTATCATAAAAAAATAAATATATTTATTATAAAAATACAAATTTGACCAAGAAATAAATAGTAAAAGTAATTTAAAATTATTTTTTACTTTCTAGTGATTTTGAAGTAGGTTTTTTTTTTTGTTAAAAAGTTTTTATTTCTTTCTTTTTAGAGAAAATGATATATATTAAAAAAGTGTATAAATTAATTAAACACCAATTATTTATGCTCATAATATGGAAAAATGCTTTTCTGTCGTTTCTTATTCTGGTCTTTGTCAGTGTGTTTATCAGTACCTACTCTTGTATTTTTATCACTACCCCATTGTCAATATTGACTGAAATATAGTGTGTTTATAATATTGACACGCCTCTTTGTCGAGAATATCACACTCTTTGTCATAGTGTTTTCAATAGTTCTACCCATTCTAACAATGAATTTTACCACCCTTAAGTCAATATGATACAGTTTTTTACACACTGCCACACCCCTTAGTCGAATAACGCCCAATTCTTCGGTAGTAATTTGTAATAATTGTGCCTGCGTCTGTACTTTTTCAGTTAGTAGTGTCAGTATTCGATTTAGTGTTTTCTAATATTGCCACACCCCTTTGTCGAATGACGCCCACTTTATTCACAAAAACTTGTTATAAGTGTGCCTACCTCTATACTAAATATCAGTACTCTAGTGTCAATATTATTCGCGATACAGTGTATTTTATATATTGCCACACCCCTTTATCAAACAAGGTCCACTGTATTGAAATTAATTGTTTTATAACTGTGCCTACCCCAGTAGTTAACTTTAGTACTCTAGTGTCAATATTATTCGAGATACAGAGTTTTTCTAATATTGCCACACCTCTTTGTCGACTAACGCCCACTTCATTGACTGTTATTTTTTACCTACCCTTGCAGTTTTTCTGTGAATTTTATTAACTCTAGTACTCTAGTGTCAATATTTACTGAAATACAGTGTTTTTCTTACAGTGACACGCCCCTTTATCGAATACCGCCCACATTACTGACAGTTATTTGTTATATTTGTACCTACCTTTGTACTTAATTTTAGTATCGTAGTGTCAATAATAATCGAGATACAGTGTTTTTTTTAATATTGCCACTCCCCTTCTCGATTAACGCCCATTTTTTTTTTTACAAAAATTTGTAGTGATTTTTCCTACCTTTGTAATAAATTTCTGTACCCTAGTATCAATATTATTCGAGACACAGTAATTCTCTTATATTGCCACACCCCTTTGTCGAATTACGCCCACTTTTGTTATAATAATTTCCAATAATTGTACCTACCTCTGTACTTAATTTCAGTACTCTAGTGTCAATTTTCGTCGAGATACAGAGTTTTTACAATATTGCCACACCCTTTTTTAGAATTACGCCCACTTAAGTGATCGTCATTTTTAATACTTGTGCTTGCCCTTGTAATTTTATCGTGAATTTTATTACCGTAGTGTCAATATTTACTGAGATACAGTGTTTTTCTTATACAGACACGCCCCTTTTCCGAATACCGCCCCCTTTCATAAACGGGCACCTCCGCGTTGATAATCTCTATATGTTGACAAAAAATTACGGCAATCGAGCAAGTACTTTAGGAGTAATCGATGTACATACATTCACAAAAAAAAAAAAAAAAAAAAAAAAAAAAAAAAACAGAGAAACCAACCAACTTGAGAACCTCCTCCTTTTTGAAGTCGGTTAAAAATAAAACCTAAATAATTTAAAACATACATATCGGTGATTCCATGTCAATTCGACTTTTTTATAGCAAAACCTGACCTTTGTGTTTCCGATTTTTTTCAAACTTTGAATGTAGGTTGTGCTCGTAAAAATAACTTAAACTGTGTTTTTTGTTTTTGCCAAAAACTTTTTTTTTTGAAATTATACACTGTGAAAAATATCAAAATATCTTCAAAAATACAATTTGTGCATGTTTTCATTCAGCTCTAACTTCGAAACCGTAAGTCGTATAGAAAAAGAACTGAGGTAGGTTTTAAAGACCTGGACTGTGTCTTTTTGGTGGTAAATTTTTTTTGCAGTGCTTTTATGAAAAAAAAATTTTTTTTTTAATCTTAAATTTTTTAAACTTATTTTTCAAGGTCATCGCAACAAATTTTTTACCTTTTTTATATAGTGTCTTTTTAAGGAATCAATTCCAAGGGCTAGTTCAAAATTTTAGGATGGAATTTCAACGATTTCTATTTTTAAAGATTTTTTGAAAAAATGCCTACAACAAATTTTCTGTTTTTATAACGAAAATTCAATATTTTCTTTTTAATATGTATTTTTCCGATGAGAGAGGTCATACTGTATTGTAAACACCAGTCATCGTGATTAACTGCAAGAATCATTGCTCATAAAAACGTAATAGTGATTAAAAAAATTCCCTCTAATTGTTTAGAAGTTATAGCATTTCAAAGCATAGAAATTTCACCTTATGCTACTACCCACACGTAAGAATTTACATCTAAAAATTCAAATTTTTACACTTCTGAGTATGAATTGCCACAAGTGTCGTGTCCCAATAAAAACTTTTTAACAAAAAAAAAAACCTACTTCAAAATCACTAGAAAGTAAAAAATAATTTTAAATTACTTTTACTATTTATTTCTTGGTCAAATTTGTATTTTTATAATAAATATATTTATTTTTCTATGATAATAAAAGCTTCAAGTCAGCGCTAATCATTGACGTAAAATCATGATTTTTTCGCCATCCCTACTCTATTTAAGACTTTTTTATTTGTAAATATCCTGCTTGGGTGACGCTGTATTAATTTGTAATCTTAGTTTTTCTTAAATCTTAATTAAAATGCTATATGTGTGTTGCAGCTGCACAAAAAATGTGATTATATTAGCGCCGACTTCGAAGCTCTTATTATCATAGAAAAATAAATATATTTATTATAAAAATACAAATTTGACCAAGAAATAAATAGTAAAAGTAATTTAAAATTATTTTTTACTTTCTAGTGATTTTGAAGTAGGTTTTTTTTTTTGTTAAAAAGTTTTTATTTCTTTCTTTTTAGAGAAAATGATATATATTAAAAAAGTGTATAAATTAATTAAACACCAATTATTTATGCTCATAATATGGAAAATGCTTTTCTGTCGTTTCTTATTCTGGTCTTTGTCAGTATGTTTATCAGTACCTACTCTTGTATTTTTATCACTACCCCAATGTCAATATTGACTGAAATATAGTGTGTTTATAATATTGACACGCCTCTTTGTCGAGAATATCACACTCTTTGTCATAGTGTTTTCAATAGTTCTACCCATTCTAACAATGAATTTTACCACCCTTAAGTCAATATGATACAGTTTTTTACACACTGCCACACACCTTAGTCGAATAACGCCCAATTCTTCGGTAGTAATTTGTAATAATTGTGCCTACGTCTGTACTTTTTCAGTTAATAGTGTCAGTATTCGATTTAGTGTTTTCTAATATTGCCACACCACTTTGTCGAATGACGCCCACTTTATTCACAATAACTTGTTATAAGTGTGCCTACCTCTATACTAAATACCAGTACTCTAGCGTCAATATTATTCGCGATACAGTGTATTTTATATATTGCCACACCCCTTTATCAAACAAGGTCCACTGTATTGAAATTAATTGTTTTATAACTGTGCCTACCCCTGTAGTTAACTTTAGTACTCTAGTGTCAATATTATTCGAGATACAGAGTTTTTCTAATATTGCCACACCTCTTTGTCGACTAACGCCCACTTAATTGACTGCTATTTTTTACCTACCCTTGCATTTTTTCTGTGAATTTTATTAACTCTAGTACTCTAGTGTCAATATTTACTGAAATACAGTGTTTTTCTTACAGTGACACGCCCCTTTATCGAATACCGCCCACATTACTGACAGTAATTTGTTATATTTGTACCTACCTTTGTACTAAATTTTAGTATCGTAGTATCAATAGTAATCGAGATACAGTGTTTTTTTAAATATTGCCACTCCCCTTCTCGATTAACGCCAATTTTTTTTTTACAAAAATTTGTAGTAATTTTTCCTACCTTTTTAATAAATTTCTGTACCCTAGTATCAATATTATTCAAGACACAGTAATTCTCTTATATTGCCACACCCCTTAGTCGAATTACGCCCACTTTTGTTATAGTAATTTCCAATAATTGTACCTACCTCTGTACTTAATTTCAGTACTCTAGTGTCAATTTTCTTTGAGATACAGAGTTTTTACAATATTGCCACACCCTTTTTTAGAATTACGCCCACTTAAGTGATCGTCATTTTTAATACTTGTGCTTGCCCTTGTAATTTTACTGTGAATTATATTACCGTAGTGTCAATATTTACTGAGATACAGTGTTTTTCTTATAGAGACACGCCCCTTTTACGAATACCGCCCCCTTTCATAAACGGGCACCTCCGAGTTGATAATCTCTATATGTTGACAAAAAATTACGGCAATCGGAGAAGTACTTTAGGAGTAATCGATGTACATACATTCACAAAAAAAAAAAAAAAAAAAAAAAAAAAAAAAAAAAAAAAACAGAGAAACCAACCAACTTGAGAACCTCCTCCTTTTTGAAGTCGGTTAAAAACTGAAGTCGAACAATATTTTATGAAAGTTAAAAACAAATTTGCTTTTTATAGTTGAGAACGTTGCTCTTGAAGTGTGAAATACGTGTTTTTTTTAAATAAATGAGATAATGGCGCCTCATCATAAGTGTTGCAATCCTTTTCGTATACAAAACCACAAAAAAACGTCACCATTAAAAATGTTACGTACAGTTACAGCAAGTTTTGCGCAGAAATATAATATTGTGAAGCCGTTATCTAATTCTTTAAAAATTTGCAACTCTTGCCGACTAATGGCAGCAAGTGATGAAAAATATCCAACCTTGGATGAAAGCAACAACATTTCACAAATTCAATATGATAGCGAGTCGGAAAATGAAAAGAACGAATTTAAATTACCAATCAACTCTGCGCTTAAAGATTTTAACCAAAGTTTAGCGCTACTTGGGCATTCACCAATAAGCACAAGGAAATTAATGCAAACAAAATATGCCACTGAAAAACGAAAAAAAGTAGTAGAAACATTAGACAAGAAGATTTTCAAAGCGACAAATATAAGAAGTGAACAAGACAAAGAAAACAAACAAAATCTCTCTATTGTTTCAAAATTAAAATCAAAATTCAAAAATACTACGGATAAACAACAACGGATAAAAATTTTAACTATTTTTGCGGACTGGTCTTTTCAAGAAATTCACAAACACTTTGATACAACCGATTATATGATAAAAATTTCAAAAAAATTGTTTAAGCAAAATGGAATTTTATCCTCTCCAAATCCTAAGGCTGGCAAAATTCTGGATGAAAAGGTATTTAAAATGGACGAGTTTTATTTTTATATTTAGTATTTTAGTGCGCTAGGCATAGGCTTTTCACTTACAGGGTTTTCACCCGGAGACTCCGGTTACCAAAGCATTTCTCCGGGATCCAGGTTTTTGAATAAATTCGCCGGGGTTTTCATAGCTTAAATACATTTTGGTTGAAAAAAAAAAAATTTAATGTAATTGTAAGCAAAGTTTGTGTTTGTGTTCAATAATGAAATCGGTTTGGGAAAGTGACAGAGGAAAAATGAGGAGAGAGTTGATCATATGCTTTGTGATCTTCAACATAGATTTTGTTGCTGTTTACTCTTCCATAAGGATCACTTGAGCGACCCTGTTTTAAAACAACAAAAAATAAGCTTCGCCCGTTAACTAGACTTGGTCCTTTATTAATTTCACTTTTAAACTTCTTAACCCTTTCAGTTACCACAGTCGTATCGGTAACACAAGTGTCTGAAAACATTCTTATTGGGAATTTTTTTTTTTACTTTTAGGTTTTGCGATGTGTTCTTGACTTTTACGAATCGCCAGAAATAAGTCGCGAAATGCCCGGAAAAAATGATTGTATCACAATAAGAACTGGCGAAGCAAAGACCATAAAACAAAAAAGATTAGTTCTTTGCAATTTAAAAGAAGCCCATTCTATTTTTAAAACAAAACACCCAGACCTAAAAGTTCAGTTTTCAAAGTTTGCTGATTTGAGGCCTAAAAACTGCATTCTTGCTGGTGCTAGCGGAACCCATTCGGTTTGTGTTTGCTGCATTCATCAAAATGTCAAATTAATGGTTGATGGTGCACAACTACCAAAACTTACAAACGACTCGTTAAAGCTTAAAACTTATAAAGATTTTATTAATTACATTATTTGCAACCCACCAAATTTAAATTGCTTTTTTCAATCATGCAATAATTGTCCTGGTTTACAAAATCTGATCGATCAATTAAAAGAAATTTTTGAAAATAATATGATTGAAAACGTAAGTTATAAGCAATGGTTAGCTGTTGATCGTACATCACTAGAAACATTACAATCTAGTACAGAAGAATATTTGGAGAAATTTTCGGAAAAATTAAAGCGCTTGGTAACACACTCTTTCATAGCAAAAGAGCAAGGCAATTTTTTGAATAAAAAAAAAGAGGACTTGCAAATTGGAGAGTGTGTAGTTATATGCGACTTTTCAGAAAACTACGCGTTTGTTCTACAGGACTCAGTACAAGGTATACACTGGAACAACGACCAAGTGACTCTACATCCATTTTCAATTTACTTCAAGGAGAATGAACAAGTGAAATTTTTAAGTTACGTTGCTATTTCTGATTGCTTGAAGCACGACACCATAGCAGTGCATTTGTTTCAGCGTGGCTTAGTTAATTTTCTTAAAAAAAAAATGGGGATACTAACTAAAATATTTTACTTCTCGGATGGAGCAGGAGCTCAATATAAAAACAAAAAAAACTTTATAAATTTGTGTAAGCACAAAATTGATTTTAATATCTCTGCTGAGTGGCACTTTTTTGCTACATCACATGGCAAAGGGCCATGTGACGGCTTGGGTGGCACAATTAAAAGACTTGCCGCGAGGGCTAGTCTGCAAAATATCAACGAGCCTATAAATACCCCAAAAAGATTTTTTAATTGGGTTTCAAAGAACATAAAAAATATTGACACTGAATTTTTTTCTTCAGAACAGTACCGCGAAGAAGCTCAAGTTCTCCAAAAACGCTTTAATAAAGCAAAAATAATACATGGAACTTTGACCCACCACTCATTTATTCCTAAAGGAAAAGGAAGAATTGAAATGCGAGTAACATCCACAGCACCTACGTCAAATATTGTACAGGTTTATAAAAATTTAAAAAAAAATAAAAAATGTTTGGTTTTGTAAACTATTGACTTTATTTAAGTGTTAAAAGATATCTTTTTGGATTTTCATTGGTATTGACATAAAAAAATGGAAAACTTTCGATATTAGAATAAGAAATATTTTAAAGACATTTAAAAAGAAAAACGTTAAAAATAGTAATTGTTGAAATTCCAACCTAAAATTTTGACTAAGCCGTAAGAGTTGATGCTCTAAAAAGACACTGTATAAAAAAGGTAAAAAATTTGTTGCGATGACCTTGAAAAATGAGATTAAAAAATTTCAGCTTAAAAAAAAAAAAAAAATTTCATAAAACTGCTACAAAAAAAGTGCACCACCAAAAGACCTTGTCAAAGTCTTTAAAATATATCCTAATTTTTTTTCTGTGCGACTAACGGTTTCAAAGTTACAGCGGTTTGAATACATGCACAGTTCGTATATTTTAACATATTTTTATATTTTTCACAGTGTATATCTTAAAAAAAAAAATTAAAACCCAAAAACAAAGTACGCAGATATAATACTTTTTAGGAGAACTATCCAAGCAGTGAGTTTCAAAATTTTCAAAAATAGTGATGTCAGAAACGTGGTCGATTTGACATGGAATTACTGATATCGCCACCTTAATATAGAAAGCACGTAACTCATAATTTTTTGAAATCATGTTTTATGCATTTTCTTTTAGAATACCCTCAGTGTTACCAAAAAAACTGAAATATGGTTTTAAATGTTGACATTTTAACGCTTTTCATTCATTACAATCTGTATTAACAAATTTTTAATTACATAACTTTTTAAGAAGTTATTAAGATTTTGTATCTCCTTGTAAAAGTATGAGTTACGTCCTTTCAATATTAAGGAGACAATATATACATCCTTACGAATGTCCGGATATTTAACTTTAATGGTTTTTAAATACTCGGTTCAACAATATAATTTTTTTTCAAAAATAACAGGGTTCCCACAACGGATTCTGGTAGAGAGGACATACAAAATTAAGTGTATCGGGGTTTTGAAAGTTTATGTCTTAAACCATGTGACCCTTACATTTAAGCCTTAACATGTGTTTGAAGGAATATGTAAAATACAAAGATGAACATTTTTTTAGAACAAGTTCGAAATTAACCCTGGAATATATACATAGTTTTCACTTATATCTGGCGTTCAAGTTGAATGTTTAGCTTTAGTGTATTCAGAGACTTTTGGTATAATTTTGTAACAAAAAGTTCTGTTGGACATTGTAACTCATTAAAGCCGTGTCTCTTACAAAAGGAAAACAAGCACATTACGTTTAAGAGTTAGAGGATTAAAATGTTCAACAAAAAAATCATAGTTCATCATAGTTTTGTTCATAAATCTTCCAAACACATTCTATAGCTTAAATGTTAGGGTCACATGGCTTGCTATTACAATGCACCTTACGAATTTGTCAAAAGGCGAACAATTCAAACCTCCCTTAAATAAAACTCGGACGTAAACTTTCAGAACCCCGATTTACTTCAATTTTTTTTTTTTTTATTCTCTCAAAACCCGTCTTCGGAACATTGTTATTTTTTTTGTGTTGAACAGTGTTATTTAAACTATTAATATTTAATGTTTTCAACCCGATTCAAGTGGCTGCTTCAGTTGTACCTATATAGGGTCAACCAAATTTTTCACCACATTTTCAATATTTTTGGCCCCTTTTTCAGCAATACCGCATACATTATTGTGTTTAAGTGCCCAAATCGTTTCTAGATCTTTAACGGCATCCTTCTTAAAAAAGTCTAAAGTTCTGAAAACGCAGCTTCGTGGAGTGCTGCCGACATCACCAGTCGTTTTGGATTACACTGTTGTCGAACTTATGGTACGTATTTTTGGTAACGTATTTTACTTGTTAACATAGCTGTCGAGATAAGAAAAACAGCCCATTCGAAAATATGAGTTTTGAACTTTTAAAATTGTTGCTCTTTTCTGCATCCTTGGGAGTAAGATTTCAATATTTTTAAGATTTCAAATATGATATTGCAGGTCATTTTGGCCGTAAAGATACTGTACACAGTGTACAGACCCCATAGTGACAATTTTTAAATGAATTCGTTTCCGCAGCTACAGCCACTGTTCAGCATCTGTACAGTCGAATTAACGTACAAGCGTCCTAGAAAATTTTAATTTTAACTCTGGCTGTCAGTGTCAAAATGTCATGCGCTAGAAAAACTCCAAAAGTAACATAGAAATTAATTTGCTTTAAAATATAGTTTTTCTACGCCTACCTCCCATACAACGCAAAAATTGAAAACTGCATAAATAAGCTCATCAAGCAAAGGTTGTGCGTTGGGTTTGAAGCCCACCATGTAATAAACCATTTCAATGAAAAGTTTAAGAATAAATAAAAGAATGATCCCCAAATCTGATGACGACAACCGCAAACGAAAAACTGATAATGATTTACGGATATGCACTTGGAATGTCCGAACCCTAAATTGGGATGGTGCCTCTATCCAACTGATTGATATATTGGAAAGATATAATTCTGATATCACTGCAATCCAAGAAATTCGATGGAAGGGACGGGGTTGCTTACGGCAAGCATCCTGTGATATCTACTACAGCGGCCATGCGGAGAAGCACGAGTTTGGATGCGGATTTTTAGTTGGCAAGAGAACACGGCATCATGTCCTGCGATTCACTCCTGTGAACGAACGACTTGCCATAATCCGCTTCAAGGCAAAATTTTTTAACATAAACCTAATATGTGCGCACGCTCCGACAGAAGAAAAAGATGACGAGACCAAAGAAAGTTTTTATGAGCGCCTTGAAGACGCATACGAGCGCTGCCCCCGTCATGACATAAAAATCGTGCTTGGTGACTTCAACGCCAAGGTGGGTAAGGAAAACATATTTGGTCCAACAGTCGGAAAGTTCAGCCTCCACGACAACACATCCGATAACGGAATGAGGTTGATTGACTTCGCCGCAGCACGAAACATGGTCGTTAGTAGCACTAGATTCAAGCATCTCCATATTCATAAGGCCACTTGGCTGTCCCCTGATCAAAAAACATGCAACCAAATTGATCACGTTTTGATTGACGGAAGGCACTCTTCCAGTGTACTAGACGTACGCACGATCCGGGTGCTAACATAGACTCGGATCATTATCTTGTCGCAGCCAAGATCCGCACACGTCTGTGCGCAGCTAAGAATGCTCGCAACCCTACACAAAGAAAGCTATACCTCGATAAGCTGCAGTCAAAACGGACGGCCGAAGCCTTCGCTACTCGACTCTCACTCCTGCTTCAAGAAAGCACTCCTCCGATCGACGATATATGCGGACAGTGGGCGCACATATCCCACTCTATGCGTACGGCTGCCGAAGAGGTGATATGCTACCACCGCCCTCGCCGAGACCAGTGGCACGACCAGGAGTGTCGCGACGTCACTGCAGAGAAAGACATCGCCTACAAAGCCACCCTGCAGTCGGTTGTAACGCGTGCTGTTATGGAGCGATACCGAGAGAAGAGGAGGGAAGAGAGACGCATTTTTAGGCGAAAGAAACGAGAGTCGGAAATGCGTGAGTGCGAGAAAATTGAGATGCATGGCGACAGGAATGAGACTCGAAAATTTTTCGAAAAAATAAGACGCCTGGCCGATGGTTTTAAGACCGGAGCCTCTTCCTGCAAGAATGAGAATGGGAATCTAGTGACGGATATCCAGAGTACACTGATGCTATGGAGGGAACACTTCTCTAGTCTTTTAAATGGTGACACTGACAACAATCCCGCCAGTGGAGATGATATCCCGGAAACCCCAATTATGGATAACAGCGTTGAAGTTCCGCTGCCCGACTATAACGAGGTCTTAACAGCTATAGCTCGGCTTAAAAACAACAAAGCCGCAGGAGCCGATGGTCTACCGGCTGAGCTGCTTAAGACCGGAGGCGAAGCTCTGTTTAAATGTACTTACAGACTTCTATGCAGAATATGGTCGGAAGAATGCATTCCAGATGATTGGAACCTCAGTGTGCTTTGCCCAATCCATAAGAAAGGCGATCCCACCATTTGCGCCAATTACAGTGGGATTAGCATCTCTTTGTCGATTTCAAAGCCGCCTTCGACAGTCCAATAAGGAGTCACCTATACTCCATCATGTCTGAATTTGGTATTCCTGCGAAGCTAATACGTCTTTGCAGGATGACACTAAACAACACCAGCAGCGCAGTGAAAATTGGGAAGGACCTCTCCCTTCCGTTCGATACCAAGCGAGGTTTCAGACAAGGTGATTCCTTATCGTGCGACTTCTTTAATATAGTACTGGAGAAGATCATCCAAGCTGCTGACCTGAGACGCAGTGGCACAATTTTCTATAAGAGCGTTATGCTGCTGGCGTATGCTGATGATATTGACATCATTGGCCAAAATACGCGCGAAGTCAGTGCAGCATTCTCCAGGCTAGAAAAAGAGTCGAGTCGAATGGGTCTTGCAGTGAACGCAGATAAAACGAAGTATCTCGTGTCAACAAACAAACAGTCCCAGCGTCTTGGAAACCACGTCACTGTTGACAACACCTCCTTTGAGGTAGTGAAGGACTTTGTTTACCTGGGATCCAGTATTAACTCCTCCAACGATATCAGTATTGAGATTAAACGAAGGATAACTCTTGCCAACAGGTGTTACTTTGGGCTCAGTAAGCAATTGAGAAGCAGAGCTCTCTCTCGACGAACAAAACTGACGCTCTATAAGTCAATAATCATGCTCGTCCTACTATACGCATCACAAACCTGGACGTTGAGCAGCTCTGATGAAAGGACTTTGGGAGCGTTCGAAAGAAAAATCCTTCGCAAGATCTATGGTCCAATCTGCGTCAATGGCGAGTACCGAATACGATGGAACCACGAGTTTTATGAGCTATATGTCGACATCGATATAGTCAAGCGTATAAAAATAGAGCGGCTTCGCTGGCTAGGTCATGTCGAGAGAATGAACGATGAAGCTCCAGCGAAAAAAATATTGGATTCGGTACCCAGCGGTGGCCAACGCAGACGAGGAAGAGCGCATATCCGTTGGAAAGACCAGGCATTGGATAACCTGACGACGCTTGGAATTTCCAACTGGCGCCAGCAAGCACGCGAAAAAAAGGCTGGCGAAAATTCTTAGACGAGGCCAAAACCGACCAACGGTTGTAAGAGCCATCTAAGTAAGTAAGTAAGTCCCAACAAGAACGCAATTTTTAAATTTTATATAAAACACAGATATTTAAAAAAAAAATCGTGAAACTTTATTATATCTTAAAGTAGACAGAATGAGGTTATGTATGGAACAATATATCGTGCAGATGGCCGCCGTTTTGGCTTTGCTGGCATGCACGCGATCTTTTAATGAAATTTTTAATGACCGTTTTGCATAAATGCTGCGGTATTTCATTAATGCAGCGTCCAATTTCCTCTTTTAAGGCTCGAGTCGTCGTCGGCTTATTCGCGTAAGCCATCGACTTCAAAAAATCCCAAAGAAAACCATTGACTGTTTGCGCTTGACCAGCCTCATTTTCATAAAAAAATGGTCCAATGATTCCTCCAGCCCAATAACCACACCAACGCGACATCATCACGTACAGCTGCGACATTTTCGGTCGATCGACCTGGTCGAAGGCGCGTTGTTGTCTTTACATCAGTAACAGACCCAGTTTCGGCAAATTTATCCATTAATCTCTTTACAGTTGACTCTTTTGGAGCATTATTGTAACTCCAAATTGATCGCATTTTGCGAACTGTAGCCTCAAAACTTTCACAATTTTGGAAAAACAATTTCACAATGAGAATGCGTTGTTCATTCGTGTAGCGCTCCATTTTTACTAACCTCGTACCTTCTACTAGCAAACAGTAACAATTGTTCAAATGTCAAATAATGACACTTCCAGTGTTGCCACATTTAAAAATTGCGTTCTTGTTGGGACACCCTTTATGAACTTTTAAAGCAGTGTGACATTTCATGTTTTTGCAATAAGCTCTTCAATTGGCCCTTCATTTTTGTTATGATTAAATAAAAAAATTCCAGTAGCAATATATATATATATGATTTAAATAATAAAAACAAATTTTTTTCCGATAAATATATTTGTAATTTTTTAAAATGATATCTTATTTTGTATTCAACTTATACGCATTTTAAAACATTAAAATACAAAAATGTTTGAAGGCGTCACGTCCCCTTACAATAAAAGTTTTTCTTCACAATTTTCAAAAAAAAACAGCTATGTTCGGTTCCTAGTTTTTTAATTTTTAATTTCCTTTTCTTATTATTTTGATTTTAGAAAAAAATGTAATACAAACTTTTAAATAAGTTTCTAGAGGAGGAGTTTTTTGTTCAAAAATATATGACTGATGGTTCTTGTATTGAGAAAACTATAAATTATTTCACCTGCTCTTGCAGTACAACCAACTATGCCAAGAAATTCATTAAAATATTTAGATTAAACTGTAAATGGTGTCAACTCAAAGCTATGCATTCATATTCTAAAAACTCAGCTTATATTTATTAATAACTTTTTAGTGTTGCTGCTGTTTAAATGTTCGGCTATTATTTTCTTTTGTTGCCAACACAGACTGTCTGTCTGCTCACACTGTCCTGCTGTTCAGCTATGTTCTATGTCTGACTGCTTGTCTGACTCTTTGTCTGACTGTTTGGCTGTGTATGTGTGTGTGTCTCTTTGCATTGTTGTTTTTGTGTTGTGCTGTTTATAATTTGTGGTCATCCATTTCAACGTTTCTGCATACAGAGCGAAAGTGTTGGTATAACATTTTATGAATTTCCGTTTCCGGCCAATTATTATTTGTGTCATGTTTATTTATGCAGCATTTACATGTTGTTGTTGTTAGTGTTATATATCACTCCGATTGTGACTGTGTGTGTTTGGTGTGTATTAGTGAATGTGTGTATGTGTTGGTAGATGTATTGCTGTTAGTGTTGATGTTGTCATTGTTATTGGTGTTGGCTGTTGTCACAGTGATTTTTCATCATGTCTGCTGCTGGTGTTGGTGATGGTGTTTTTGTTGTTGTTGTTGTTGTTGCTGTCAGTGCGTTGCTAGCACATTAAAATGCAATATTTAGCATTGTTGCACAGCGCATAGAGGAAAAAGCTTTGTTTATGTGTTTGTGTGTGTATGTGTGTGAGTATTTGTGTACTTTTGTGGCTGTTGGCATTTCAGGAATTTTTCATAAACATTTTAACTGGCGTTGACAAGCAGGAAATATTAATATTTTAAATTATTTTTACTCGTTTATTAAAGATTGAAATTTCAGAAAACTTGTATGCAATTCAATTAAATTTTATTTCAAAACCATTTTTGCATGCAATTAAAAATACACAAATAAGCATTCCAATAGTAAAAACTGAAGTGCTATGTTAATTGAATAGTTACAGTTAAGTGTTATGTTGAAATTGTTGTGGTAGGTATTTGAGAGATAGCAAGCAATTAGTTTGACACAAATGGAAAAATTTGCCAATATTTAACTCAAAAATTTTAAACTTGTTTTGTTTAAGTTTTGTCAAATTTACACCGTTAAGACCACAACACAGTCAATATAAATCTATAAGATCTGCATTGCCTACATCAGCATTTGTCGTTTCCGCTTCCGAGTTTTTCCTTCCGTATCTGGCGCAAACATCGCACGACAATGAAGACAACAACGACTGTCGCCGATTACTATTCTTTGTGGCTATTACTTAACAACTAGCTACTCCAACTTGGAATGTCAGCCACAGTTGTGCGGAAATTGCTTTCAAAAATATTTTTTACCATTCTCGTTAAAATGGTTCTTTTGGGGTGTTCCCTGCTCACTTATTATACCCTAAACCTGAAAGGTCAGGGTATATTAACTTTGTGCAAACGTTTGTAACGCATAGAACGAAGCGAGTCCGGTATAGAAAAGTATATATATTCTTGATCAGCGTCACCACGTGAGTCGAGCTATCTATGTCCGTCCGTCCGTCCGTCCGTCCGTCCGTCCGTCCGTCCGTCCGTCCGTCCGTCCGTCCGTCTGTGTGTTGTCCGTATACACAGGATAAGAAGAAGGAGTTGAAATAATTGGATGAAACTTGGTACACATGGTCACATGTACCCAAGGATCTGCACTATTGAATATTTTTGGAATCCGCCCACGGACACGCCTACCTCCCATACAACGCAAAAATTTAAAACTGCATAACTCAGCTCATAATAAGGCTACAACAATAAAATTTGGTATGTGTGTGTTTTATATCAACACAAAGATGTCTTTGAAAAATGGACGTCATCCGCTCACGGACACGCCCACCTCCCATACAACCCAAAAATTGAAAACGCAATAAATAAGCCTCTGTTTAACCTACAGAGCTAAAATTTGGCACGTATGTTTTTTATAACAAAAAAAAGATGGTTTTGAAAAATGGACATCGTCCGCCCACGGACACGCCTACTTCCCATACAACGCGAAAATTGAAAACTGCATAGCTCAGCTCATAATTAGCCTACAATAATAAAATTTGATATGTATGTGTTTCATACCAACACAAATATGTCTTCGGAAAATGGACGTCATCGGATCACGGACACGCCTACCTCCCATACAACCCAAAAATTGAAAACGCAATAAATAAGCATGTGTTTAACCTACAGAGCTAAAATTTGGCACGTATGTTTTTTATGACAAGACAAAGATGGTTTGGAAAAATGGACTTCATCCGCCCACGGACACGCCCATTTACAATAAATTTTTTTTTTTTTTTTTTGAAAAGTGGGTTTAGGGTATTTCATAGTCGGTCTAGACCGACTTTAGACTTTCTTTACTTGTTTTCTTGCTATTTTTTGTTTTCCCAGCTTATATTAACATTAATGAGCTGCTCATACAGTTTGCTGTGTGTGAATTTTGAATCGTTCTCATCGTTAGCCGGATACCGGAAATAATGCTGATATGACTGAGCTGCGGAAGGGATTCCTTGCTAGTGCGCGCTCAACTGTAAAATTAATGACAAATTTTGCATATAATTTTGCGTCCAACAAAAAAAAAAAATAAAGAAACTAATACAGAAGAAGTATGTGTACAAAAAAGCAGAACGCTCACACACTGCTGCAATGACACGGCAATTTCATGTGTAGGAAATTTTATGAAAATGTTAAAAAGTTTGTCAAATTGTATATGTTTTGACTGGAGTATTCATTGATACAGGCGCTTGTTTAATTTTACAGAATCGAAATAATAATTTTTTTGCATACTCAAAAAAACTTAATTTTTAAATACGTCAAGCAAGTTCAAAACAATTTCAGACAGAATTGCTAAAAATTGTATTTAATTTTTACCACATCGTAAGTCATGAAAATTTTATTGCTTCTATTATATATGATTTTTGTAACTTCTGCTCGATTGTTACTCACCTTGACTGGTGTATAGGTCAATGTTGATCCTTGTGCAGAATGTGCGCGAAATCCACTTTGAGGCATATCAAATGTTTCGGCCGTATTATTGAAAGACCATTTAAAATTTTCTGGCGGTGGAAATGCATCGACTTCACATAATATTTCGGCAGCTTCATTACGTGCTACACCATAAATTTTTTTCTGATCTGGACGACAAATGGGCTTATCTATAATGAAATAAAATTTATTGGTTTTTTGTAATAAAACTTTAAAATATGAAATTTATAAATTAATTCAATTTTTTTTCGTAGACACTGAGAAAATAAAATACTTTAAAATTAGACAAAAAATTTCAAAATAGAAATTTAACCCATTCGCATTTCTAAAAAATAAAATTTAAGACAAACGTGTTTACATTTCAACTATCAAGTTCTTCTTTTTTTATAATTTTTCTTATGTCTTTAATATAATAAAAATAACTATCTGAAAAATATGATAGTTTTTGAATTTTTGATTTTGCAAGTAACAAACATAAGATAAAATAATCACTTATTATTTCAATATTTAAAAGTCAAACTTCATCGACTAGAGTTGAAATTTGGTATTCGGAGGGCCCCAGGGTTCGCTGATTAAGAATCTGATGTCAAAAACGTAGAAAAATTTAAAATATCATTTGTGTTTAACTTTAATGAAATTATTTCAAGCACTATTTCAAACATAAATTCGTTTAATATTCATTTAATTTTAACATATATTTCCCTCAGTGTAAGATTTCTGTAAAAATAGCAAAAATGTTGAGAAAGAATTTTAGCAATATCAAAATTATACCAAAACAACAACATGGCTTTTGAGTTATTTAATTTAAATTATTTTTTCTGGTACGACTTTATTAAATGGAAATATTCCAGATTTTTTCTGTTGACACCTACTACTTTGGTAAAAATGGCGTTTTAACACATGTTAGATTGAGTTTTTAAAATAATAACTTAAAATGAAAATAAATCCATACGAAGAAGTATGAATTTGGATGCGAGTCGTCGTTAGTTGCAAACTACGCCACCTTGTTTCCCGGTTCACCCCTGTGAACGAAAGGCTGGCGACAATCCGTATCAAGGAGAAATTCTTCTACATAAGTCTAATTTGCACGCTCGCCTCAACGGAGGAAAAGGTCTAGAGGCCTAGAGGACGTATAAGATCACTGCCCGACTTATGATGTGAAAATCCAGAATTAATTAATTAATTAATCCGGAATTAAATAACAAGTAGTTTCATTTTGAATTAAACTGTTTTATCTCGTCAGAGCAATTGACAACAAGTTTGAAAATTTGCAGTTCAGTGTTTTTATATCAAAGGAATTGATTGATAAGCTTGATTTTCTTTTTAAATCAACCATTAATTGGTCTCCAGTACAAAAGTGCACAAAAATGCAGTTTGGGGGACGCCAAAATTGGATCAAATAAAAAACAAGTAAAAAAAATCTAAAGTCGGTCTAGGCCGACTATGAAATAACCTAAAGCCACTTTTCAAAAACATAAAAAAAATTTTATTGTAAATGGGCGTGTCCGTGGGCAGATGAAGCCTATATTTTATATGCATTTAAATGTTGATGAAAAATTTACACATACCAAGTTTTATTCCTGTTGCTCACAGTTAATGCCTTTATTGTGCTTTCGCTATGGGAGGTGGGCGTGTTCATGGACGGATTACTCCCAATTTTGGAACACACCTTAGTTTTGGCATAAAATACATACATACCAAATTTAATTTCTCTATGACAAACATAACCTTATTTATTGAGTTTTAAACTTTTTGTGTTATATGGGAGGTAGGCATGTCCGTGGACAGATGACGTCCATTTTTCAAAATCATCTTTGCCTTGTCATAAGAAACATACGTGCAAGATTTTAGCTCTGTAGGTTAAACAGAGGCTTATTTATTGCGTTTGAAATTCTTGGGTTGTATGGGAGGTGGGCGTGTCCGTAAGGGGATGATGTCCATTTTTCGATGACTGACATCTTTGTGTTGATATAAAACACATGCATACCAAATTTTATTGTTGTTGGCTTAATCTGAGCTCAGTTATGCAGTTTTAAATTTTTGCGTTGTATGGGAGGTAGACGTGTTCGTGGCCGGATTACAAAAATATTCAACAGTGCAGACCCATGGGTTCATGTGACCATGTGTACCAAGTTTCATCCAATTATCTCAACTCCTTCTTCTTATCCTGTGTATACGGACAACACAAAGACGGACGGACGGACGGATGGACGGACGGACGGATGGACGGACATGGATAGCTCAACTCATGTGGTGACGCTGATCAAGAATATATATACTTTCCTATACCAGACTCGCTTCGTTCTATGCGTTACAAACGTTTGCACAAAGTTAATATACCCTGACCTTTCAGGTTTAAGGTATAAAAAGTACACTAATGAAAAGGATTTTTTATGTACTATTTAATTTTGGTACCGGAATTGGGGGTAAGATTTTTCCCATACAAGTCGATACACTCTAGTCTTCATCCTTTTGGAATACAATTTTTTTTTTCTGGATAAGCGCACAAGTCCACAAACTCCGGTAAATGGGTTTTTAAAATTTGAGGCCCAACATGCCATCACTTCGAAAAATGTTACTCTAGATATACTAAAAAATTACAACAAATTTCGTAAAAATGTAAAGGCACGGTTGAACCTATAAAAATTGGACAGTGGAGGACTGGAAACGTGTCATATGGTCCGATGAATCAAAAATGAACCGCTTCCAATCTGATGGTCAGCAATATTACTGAACACGTGAACATGAAAGATTAAAAAGCATGGCGGTGGCAACTTATATTAAAATATTAAAACAAATAGAAATGTCTTTCTATCAAATTCCATGCAATCTAACTACCTTTAAAATTAAAACAGGATTCACTTATCTGGTTTATATTGTAGGTGGGCCGATGACGTCCATTTGTTTGCTCACACCTCTCACATCTCATACCTGTTGCATCTTTTGAGGTTAAATATGAACCTTTTAATAGTGTTTTTAGGGTTGTATTGGAGGTGGGCGTGATCATGAGCAGATGGCGATATGAAAAAAAATGTTAGAGGAGCATAATTTTCTCAGTGTAGGCGGATGACGCCCACTATTTTCCACGATTTAGTTTTGATATAATATATAAACGTTTAAAATTTTTTCTTGTAGCTTTAAAAGAAGCCTCTTTGTAGAGTTTTGAGTTTTGGGTTCATATATTTCTAACTCTCCTCAGTTTTGATATGCAATAAATAAATTTCTAATTTTATTTTGTAACTTTGACAGAAGCCTCTTCTTATAGTATTCAGTTATGGGGTTATATGGTAGGTAGGCCTGTTAGTGGGTAGATAACGCCTGTTTTTCTAACACATCTCAGTTCAGACATAACAAACAAATACCGAATTTCAGTTATGTAGCTTCTTTTTAGGGAGTTTTTATTATTGGGATTGCCTGGGAGGTACGCGTGGTTTTCATCCGATTTCGCTCATTTTCGAACTTGATCTTTGTTATAATAGAGATAATAATAAAGAACTTCAATGTAATAAAGAATTTTATTGCGATATTTTGAAATTTACGGCTGCAATCGTGTCCACAGACAGAAAGACGGACTGACGGACGGATAGACAGACGGACGTGGCTAAATCAACTCAGGTGGTGATGTTGATTAAGAGTATATAAAGCAAATAGCATAGAATCAAAAAAATATAGAAATTACAATTTTTACCACAAAATGTACATTTGATTTTTTCTAATTTGAAAATATTCTTTCTAGCAGGTATTTTCCAGGAAAACTTTAAGAAGACATTTCATAATTCAGAAGTCATAAAACAAAATGCTTCTAAGAAAATATTTAACCATTAAAAGCCCTTTTGAAGTTAATGAGAATGCCTCCTGAAAGAACTTTTCGATATGGCTGAGGAAAAGCACAATTATAAGCAGTATATCTAAGAATGCATGTCAAGTTGTATCCAAAATTTTGCGGGATATTTACTTTGATATTTTTTAAAAAAAATGTTTACTGCCTGTTTTGGTATTCAGTACAGTAATCAATGGGCAGCCAACTTGGCACCAATCATTTACTTCGACAAATCAAAACTTTTTGCTAGTGTTTTTTTCAAACACAACTAAATATATTTTATTTTTCAACAGCAGCAGCTTTACTGAAACAAAAACTTTTGAAGAAAATTCAATTTTGTTGCAGATCTATTTCAGCTGAAAATCTGGAGAAAAAACAATTTTAAATAACAGTCAACTCTAACAACTGCTTGCCAAGGATTTAAATAAAAGTTTAAATTTAGCAATTTATTGGTCACAACAAGTGACGTTCAGCGACAACAACAATACATTCAAAAATTTTATTTCCCCAAAGTATAGGGCGACGGCAGTGTGTTTGCTTGAGAGTGTATTTGTATGTGTGTATTTGTGTTTTTGTGTGAACTGCAATAGCACCGCTGAAATATCACCCGCATTTTTAGCAGGCATTGTGCTGGGAATTAAATTGGAACGTAGCAACAAAGAAAAAACAAATAAAAAAAATATATATTTAAAAAAAATAGAATGAAAAACCAGGAAACTGCGGAAACAAAGCATAAGGTACTCAGCACAACTTTGGCAAACGGAAGTAAAGTGAAACAAAAACAAAAAAAAAAACCAAACTAAACGAGTGCAAAGTGAGGAAAAGCGGGCACCAAATAGAGCAAACCAAAAACGAAAAAAAAAAAACAAAAAAACTCATACCAACCGGAAGCAACACAATGGCAACAACTTCAGGGAGAACAACTACAAACGGCACATCAAGTGAAAAGAGAGCAAAAAAATTATCGTAAAAGTGCGGCAGCCAGCGAAAACAAAGCAATAACATTGCAGCTTTTGAGTTTGCTTGAAAAACAAAACAAACAAAAAAGTAGTAGAAAAAATTACTACTTTTATATAAACAGTAGTAGAAAAATAACGCAGCAGAAAGTGTAGCTATTTTATATAAAAGTTTTAAGCACTGTGTTAGGTTGTGTATTTTTTGTTTATTTTTTTTAATTCAAGATTTTTCTAAATGTGTTCTACTTAAAAAAAAAGCTTAAAAAAGCTTTGCTTGTTACTGTATTCTTACGTCCAGCTGCAAAGCGTAAAAACTGTTGTGCTTGGCATGTTTAAAAAATAAAATTCTTGTCAATTTGATTTTTGCACAATTTTTTACTTTTCCAACTTTTATTCCAGAAAAATCAAAGTTGTTGAAGCGCAACACTGAAAACGTATTAAAAAAAGGAACAAAAAGCTGAAGAATTTTCGAAAACAGTTTGCAGTAAAGTTAGAGCTTTTCTAAGGGCTGTTTGTAAAAGAAAACTATTGTATTTTTTTTTTTCTTTCATTTGTGTTGCCGCTTGAAAAACTCAAAAATTCATTCCATTCAATTTAGTTGCTATTGCAAAGCATTAACGCAGCTTGCTTTTGTGTTGTTTTCTTCGATTGTTGTTGTTTTTTCTTGTTTTTTTTTTTTATTGCTCTTGCATGTGCCGTAGGTGCCAACAGTCGGCTGCAACCCTTCATCACTTATTAATCGTCTCTAAGTGTGTCTCTATAACCAAGTGACCCAAACGTTTTCATCATCAACCTCACCAACCTAGTATTTGCTATTTCCGCAGCCTCTTTTTCTGCTTTGAGAACCGTCTTTCTTTTGTTGCGTCTTCGCCCTTTGCTGTTATTTGTTGACAGCTTGGATGATAGTTAAGATGGCAGCAACTTTATAGAATGGGATGCATATAAGCGAACGTGTCACCCCAACTGAGGGGGGGAGGGGGTCATCTTAAATCAGTAGCAGCACCAATCTGTGTTTGTCTGTTATTTTTTTTCCCAACTCTCTTTAATGCGATTTCAAAGTGTCCCCTTTCAACTTTGTCGCAGGGGTTGCACGTCTATCTGCGGTGCTAGATATCTTTTAACTGAGATTTCTTTGAATCGAAAAAGAAATTTTAAAGTTAAACGTTCATGACGCATATTTAGTGATTACATTAGGGGTGCTTAGGCAGTAAGCACATATAGCTCAGGGGTGAACTTAAGAAAAAAAGTAAAAACAAGAGATGAAAACAAATTCAATTACAAGTTATAAGTAAACAGCATTTAGAAAGAATTGAGCTTTGTTTCGTTTTAAATGGGTTCTTAATGTAAAAGCATGTACTTAGCTACTCACATAAGAATTACTTGTATTATTGTGAAGGCATGTTTAAATCAGAATCAATATTTTGTTCCAAATTTTAAATATTGGAGTGAAAGGAAAAGGCACAGACTAAAGAAATATGTGCACTGTCCAATGAACACTGGTCTGTAATATATATTCCATGTTTAGCACAAAGTATTTATAAATTTTAAATTAAAATTTAACCTTTGTGTTCGAAATTTAAATGACTGGAAATAGCAAAGATTTAAAAATGATTTGAACTGCTCAATAAACACTGGTCAATAAATTTTGTTCTATGTTTAATAGAAATTATGTTATGTTAGGGAATATCGTAAAAGTTGGGAAGGGAAACTAACGTTTTTAAAGTGTAGTTTCGTACTGGATCGAAAAAATTAAAACTTAGAAAAACCAAAATAATGGTATGATTCTTGGCTACAACTATTATGAAAGAAAAAGGTCCGTTTAAGTTAAGACACAAAAAACGTTCTAATAAATTAAGTTAAAGTACATAAGTTATTTATTAGCATTATTATACTATACATAGCTATTATTGTGTCGATACACGTGACACCGAAATCAACATTTTTATCATCATCTTTATCGTCATCTGATGAAGTAAAAGAACTCGATGATTTTTTTTTCTTCGCTTCGATATACTCGCAACGAGTCCATAATAATGATCTCAACATCATTAAATGTTCGTTAGTACTTCTTTTTCTGAAAGGCCCCAAAACCTTTACAATAACTATAGGATATTTTAGAAAGTAAGGTAATAATTGCGCGAGGTCTGCCTCTACTGGATTTGCTTATGAAATTGGTTAAGAAAGGTAGAAATTACAAGAAAAAATTTATTTATACTTATTAACATACCATTAATGAAGTAGTTTGGGAGATAAGGGGGCGATCTTCACATGGCAACGTGTCTGACTGCCTCAACTTAGCGAAGCCAGCATTATCCATGTCAAAATCGTCTCAAGTCGACTCAAACCTCCGCGTGCTGTCTCCTGGAAACATCAAAAAACTATCATACCGATATACTGTGGCGGCGAATCTGAGCGGCGGGCTTCCTTTGGCCATCAAGCAAAGGTTGTGCGTTGGGTTTGAAGCCCACCATGTAATAAACCATTTCAATGAAAAGTTTAAGAATAAATAAAAGAATGATCCCCAAATCTGATGACGACTACCGCAAACGAAAAACTGATAATGATTTACGGATATGCACCTGGAATGTCCGAACCCTAAATTGGGATGGTGCCTCTATCCAACTGATTGATATCTTGGAAAGATATAATTCTGATATCACTGCAATCCAAGAAATGCGATTGAAGGAACAGGGTTGCTTACGGCAAGCATCCTGTTATATCTACTACAGCGGCCATGCGGAGAAGCACGAGTTTGGATGCGGATTTGTAGTTGGCAAGAGAATACGGCATCATATCCTGCGATTCACTCCTGTGAACGAACGACTTGCCATAATCCGCTTCAAGGCTAAATTTTTTAACATAAGCCTAATATGTGCGCACGCTCCGACAGAAGAAAAAGATGACGAGACCAAAGAGAGTTTTTACGAGCGCCTTGAAGACGCATACGAGCGCTGCCCCCGTCATGACATTAAAATCGTGCTTGGTGACTTCAACGCCAAGGTGGGTAAGGATATTTGGTCCAGCAGTCGGAAAGTTCAGCCTCGACGACAACACATCCGATAACGGAATGAGGTTGATTGACTTCGCCACAGCACGAAACATGGTCGTTAGTAGCACTAGATTCAAGCATCTCAATATTTATAAGGCCACCTGGTTGTCCCCTGATCAAAAAACATGCAACCAAATTGATGACGTTTTGATTGACGGAAGACACTCTTCCAGTGTACTAGACGTACACACGATCCATGGTGGTAACAAAGACTCGGATCATTATCTTGTCGCAGCTAAGATCCGCACACGTCTGTGCGCAGCTAATAATGCTCGCAATCCTATACTAAGAAAGCTAGACGTCGACAAACTGCAGTCAAAACGGACGGCCGAAGCCTTCGCTACTCGACTCTCACTCCTGCTTCAAGAAAACACTCCTCCAATCGACGATATATGTGGACAGTGGACGCACATATCCCACTCTATGCGTACGGCTGCCGAAAAGGTGATAGGCTACAATCGCCCTCGCCGAAACCAGTGGCACGACCAGGAGTGTCGCGACGCCACTGCAGAGAAATTCACCGCCTACAAAGCCACCCTGCAGTCGGTTGTAACGCGTGCTGTTATGAAGCGATACCGAGAGAAGAGGAGGGAAGAGAGACGCATTTTCAGGCGAAAAAACTAAAGGCGGAAATGCGTGAGTGCGAGAAAATTGAGATGCATGGCGACAGGAATGCGACTCGAAAATTTTTCGATAAAATAAGACGCCTGGCCGATGGTTTTAAGACCGGCGCCTCTTTCTGCAAGGATGAGAACTGGAATCTAGTAACAGATATCCAGAGTACACTGGTGTTATGGAGGGAACACTTCTCTAGTCTTTTAAATGGCGACGCTGACAACGATCCCGCCAGTGGAGATAATATCCGGGAATCCGGGATGATATCCCCAATTATGGATGACAGCGTTGAAGTTCCGCTGTCCGACTTTAACGAGGTCTTAACAGCTATAGCTCGGCTTAAAAACAACAAAGCCGCAGGAGCCGATGGCCTACCACCTGAGCTGTTTAAGACCGGTGGTGAAGCTCTGTTTAAATGCATTCACAGACTTCTATGCAGAATATGGTCGGAAGAATGCATTCCAGGTGATTGGAACCTCAGTGTGCTCTGCCCAATCCACAAGAAAGGCGATCCCACCATTTGCGCCAACTACCGTGGGATTAGCCTTCTAAATATCGCATATAAGGTCCTGTCGAGCGTATTGTGTGAAAGATTGAAGCCCATCGTCAACCAACTGATTGGACCTTATCAGTGTGGCTTCAGACCTGGAAAGTCCACCATTGATCAGATTTTCACGCTCCGACAAATCTTGGAAAAGACCCTCGAAAAACAAATCGACACGCACCATCTCTTTGTCGATTTCAAAGCCGCCTTCGACAGTCCAATAAGGAGTCACCTATACTCCATCATGTCTGAATTTGGTATTCCTGCGAAGCTAATACGTCTTTGCAGGATGACACTGTACAACACCAGCAGCGCAGTGAAAATCGGGAAGGACCTCTCTCTTCCATTCGATACCAAGCGAGGTTTCAGACAAGGTGATTCCTTATCGTGCGACTTCTTTAATATAGTAATTGAGAAGATCATCCGAGCTGCTGACCTGAGACGCAGCGGCACAATTTTCTATAAGAGCGTTATGCTGCTGGCGTATGCTGATGATATTGACATCATTGGCCAAAATACGCGCGAAGTCAGTGCAGCATTCTCCAGGCTAGAAAAAGAGTCGAGTCGAATGGATCTTGCAGTGAACGCAGATAAAACGAAGTATCTCGTGTCAACAAACAAACAGTCCCAGCGTCTTGGAAACCACGTCACTGTTGACAACACCTCCTTTGAGGTACACTGAGAAAAAAACACATACCTTGCTCCGGTAAAAAATTTCTCTATTTTCGATATAGAAATTTTCTCTTTTTCAAATAAAATTTTCTTAAATTAGAATAAATTTTCACATTTTCGAAGAAATATTTCTTTATTTCTAGGAAATGGAAATATTTCAATGTCTCTAATAATGATAAGTATTTTTCTCGCACAAAAATTTCTCATTTATAGAGAAAAATTTATTGAAAATGAAAAACTTTTCTTATATATTGATAAAAAATTCACTAAGAGAAGTATTTTCTTCAATAAAAACAAATCTTTTCTCAAAAATAAAAAGCTTTTTCTCAAAAAACGATATATTTTTCTTTTTAATGGAAGATTTTTACCATTTTTAGAGAATTTTTAGAATCGAAATTAGAGAATAGCATTCTCTGGAGCAAAGTCTATACCATTTTTCTCTAAATATGATGCCTTTTTTATCATATTCCGATAAGCTTTTTTCTGAGTGTAGGGATCCAGTATTAACTCCTCCAACGATATCAGTATTGAGATTAAACGAAGGATAACTCTTGCCAACAGGTGTTACTTTGGGCTCAGTAGGCAATTGAGAAGCAGAGCTCTCTCTCGACGAACAAAACTGACGCTCTATAAGTCAATAATCATGCCCGTCCTACTATACGCATCACAAACCTGGACGTTGAGCAGCTCTGATGAAAGGACTTTGGGAGCGTTCGAGAGAAAAATCCTTCGCAAGGTCTATGGTTCAATCTGAGTCAATGGTTAGTATCGAATACGATGGAACCACGAGTTGTATGAGCTATATGCCGACATCGATAAAGTCAATCATATTAAAATAGAGCGGCTTCGCTGCTAGGTCATGTCGAGAGGATGAACGACGAAGCTTCAGCGAAAAAAGTATAGGATTCGGTACCCAGCGGTGACCAACCGCGTGAAGACCGCATCTCCATTGGAAAAACCAGGCATAGGATAACCTGACAACGCTTGGAGTTTCCAACTGTCACCACAAAGCAAACGACAAAAGAGGCTGGCTCAAATTCCTAGACGAGGCCAAAACCGACTAACGGTTGTAAACACCATTTAAGTAAGTAAGTAGTATACGGTGTCCCAACCTATAGGACACTCCTTTACGTATTTAAGTTAAAAAATTAGCACAGTTTTATGCCCAAATTTGATATATTATTTTAAGTATTGAAACGAAAAGATAAAACATACATGGACGAATTATATGAACTGTTCAAATGATACTTGGCTCCGTAAAATCCGTAAAATCCTCCGTAAAATCCTCTAGAAAAACTTGTTGAACTTTTTAGCCAAAGTAAATGTAATAGCTAATTAACTTACTTACTAAGATGGCTACAACAAACTGTCGTAAAGTAAAGGCCGACTTCATCAGCACTTCTCCACATTATTGCACCCAATACAATTAGAGCTTCCTTGGCCTGATTTTCGTGGGTTTATTACAGGATTTGGCGTATTGAAAAAATCTGGTCTTTGATGGCCTTGCAACACTGATAAGCCACACTAGTAGGGTCCAATCACCGTTTTGATATGCGGCTTCAATATTTCACATAATTAGCTCGAAAGAATCTTACGCGGAAAAAAAAAAGACTGATAAGACAGAGGAAAAAGCATACTGAGAAGCCAATCGTCGGGTATGCTTTCCAAAAGCCCTATGTTGCTGATAATTTAAAACTGGATCTATATGCTAGCAATTAACCTACAACAATAAAATTTGGTGTGTATGTGTTTTAAACTAACACAAAGATGTCTTCGAAAAATGGACGTCATCCACCTGCGGACACGCCCACCTCCCATACAACCCAAAAAGTTTAAAACTCAATAATTAAGGTTATGTTTTTTCATAGAGAGATGAAATTTGGTATGTATGTATTTTATTCCAAAACTTAAAAAAAAACAAATTGGCCATTTCAGCCCTTGAAAAGACTTTGACCGAGCTTCTTATGATCAATTGTGTTGTGTGTGCTATTATATGTTTGCACACAATTGACCGAGAACTGGACCTACATGTTTTATGCCGACTCCGAACGGCTAAAGTTCTAGTTCTCAAGAAGCTTTACATGGCATTATTTACTCTCTGAGGTTTGCCATTGTCTGCAGAGAGGTTGTGACCGATCAGAAAAATTCTGTATTGAAAAAAACTTTTCGTCAATGGCTGGGGATCAAAAATTCGGAGTTATCCGTCCACAAACACGCCCACCTCCCATAGCGAAAGCACAATAAAACCATTAGCTGTGAGCTACAGGAATACAATTTGGTATGTGTAAATTTTTCATCAACATTTAAATGCATATAATATATAGTCTTCATCTGCCCACGGACACACCCATTTTCAATAATATTTTTTTGTTTTGGAAAAGTAGGCTTAGGGTATTTCAAAGTCGGCCTAGACCAACTTTCTTTCTGGACTTTCTTTACTTGTTTTTATTTTTGTTTACTTCTATTTATGAGTAACAGATTAACAGATTATAGTTTGAAGAACAGCATGAGTACATACATATATGGTTTGATGAATGACAAGAGAAAAGAACAGCGAAGAGAAAAGTTTTAAAAAACTATGATTCCGAAATTCTACACCAACTGAATTTGGATAAAGATCAAGGTGTGGCAGAGCAATATATGCCTCTTCAAAGTGCATATAAGTATTTACCAAACAGACAGAGAAAGCAATGAAGTTGAGGAGGATGCTGTTTCAATCGTTTCACTAATCCAGTGTATTAAAGGCTAAAGGTGAGACAGTCTGGATAAAAACCTACTACTTCGAGGTCTTAAATTGCTTAAAATTAAAACTATCCAGAAACTTTTCATCTTCATTATATCTTTGTCTTAAGACAAATTGTCTTAAGATGTCTTAGTGGGAAATCACTCTTTCAGTTAACTCGATTTCGAGATATTCACTGCAGAATCCAAAATGTAGAGCGGTGTGGTATCCGTCGGCTTACTTTTCATATATGCAATATTGTGATGTCTATTATTGAACGAACATATGTTGGCTCATTTATTTAATTTTTGTGGTATCTACTGATATTGAGATAGCAACAGATTTTTCAAGAAAATCTTAAGGCTTTTACAACTATTACGTCACTTGAATTCAAAAATATTATTGCGAAATTCTTCTGATTCCTTTGAATATATTTATAAAAATTTCTTTTATAATCTTTAACACATGACAACCTTGATGTAATTTGTGGCACAAAAATAGCAAAACATTGCGAATGCTTGATTTAATCTAGTCGAGTCCTAGTAGAACTTAATCCGCCCAAACATAGCGGTTTATGTAAGATAAAAAACTTTTTTTATTTCATAATCAATTCAAAAGAATTTACTTTTTCGGTATGGAAAACCTTACAAATGTTAAAAATCGCAGTCAAGAATAGCATATATTTAAACCATATATTTGATGCATACAAATCAAGTCAGCTCAAGAGCAACAACAACAATATTCTTAAAGGAAGTTATACACACACGCATTCCCCATGTAACTAATGTTTTTTTTTTCTTATAAAATGTCATTTCCAGCATTTGTCGCTGGTTGTTGCTACTTTTGTTGTTGTCTTTCTTTCCACCCAAAGCATTTCCAACATCCTGCCTGCACAAAAAATCATCAACAGGAAATTTGCTTTTCTTTAACGTCTTCTGCTTTCTCTGCCCCTCCTTCTGCTACTTCACTAATACCACAACAACAACAACAATAACTCCTGCAATACAGTATAAATAATGAAAGGCAAACAAATTGACAAGAACTAAGAAAACACAGAGAAAGCACCAACCAAAAAAAAAAAGAAAAACGTGTGAACACCAAATCAACAGCAACAAAGCAGCAACACGAAAGAAAAATATTTTGCAGATATGTAAGAAAATAAGCAGATATAAGAAAGAATAGCAATTGATAAAAACAGAAGCGGAAATTCAGAATTGAAAAGCCGGATGTTCACACACAACAAAAGCAACAATGGCGCTACAATCAGCGTTGTGGTGTTTTTTGTATACTGTGTTCATTGATGAAATGCTGCGTGTTGTTACATGTGTGTGCGTATAAGTGAATATGTGTTTGTGTGCCTGTCTATATCTGTCTTTATTTGTCGTGCTTTTCTGATTTAGGCGTTTGACGCTCCAAAAAAAAAACGAACAAAATTAATTTACCAAAAAATTTACATGTGCTCAATAGCATAAAAAACCCACATATACTACCCACACCCTCACACATCTTGAGCATTAAATAACTGTTGCAGGCTTAAATTTCTTTGGCTTCAGCAGTTTTTCATATAATCAGTCATTCAATCAATCATCTATATACATATGTATATGTTTATCTTTATATATGTATTGATTATTATCAGTTGGCAGCTTACAGGTGTTGTTGTATTTTTAGATTAAAAAAATAATTTCTTATTTAACTGATGCCTACTCGCTAAAGCAGTAAACAAAAAATGTGTGTGTTCAAAAATAAAACATTTATTTTTAATTCATTCAAGCTTCTACAATAAGAGATATCAAATACTAGATGAATATTCTTTCAGGTTGAGGTGTTTAAGAATACGATAAGATGTAACTTGATAAGATATATTGAAAAAATGTTGAATTACACTTTCTGGAATTTAAAATTTCTAAATACATAATCTCTTTTCAGCACATTATAGCACACCTTGGCCACATTTCAGCTCCCTTAATAGATTTCTGAAAATTCTGAATGCAAGTGCTAGCTTCAAATTAAAAAATAGAACTAGAAATATAAAAAGAAAATTCTTGCACGGCATTAAAAAAATGTTAATTTTTCTACATAAAATCCTTTTAAAAATATTAATAGAAACTATGCTATTCTAATTTATGCTATTGTCTTTAAAAAATAATTAATCAAAAAAAGTAACCCAGTAAACTTGCGCCCAATATTAGTAATCCAACTAAATTTAAGCTTAAGTAAAATTTTCCTTGAATTATTATTATACTTACACATCACTTTAAGCTCCACAATATTGCTGTCTCCGTCACCTTCAACATTCGATGCGGTACACGTATAGTTGCCAGCCTGATGGCGTGTGACACCCTGCAGCGCAAGGTCACCGCTACTGACAATAACGCCAGCTCGTTGATTATGCTGTATGATTTGATTCTGAAATGGTAGAAAATAAAAACATGAAACAAACATTTAAATGAGTTAAAAGCGTAGGAGGCAAGAACAAAATTAGAAGAAGGAAAGAGAAAAAATAAATAAATACACACACACACATGATGTGCCACAAATTTCTTGCCAACTTTACGAAATTGTGGTAATTGCAAACAAACACAAATACGCACACAATATTCCACACAAAGACTCTACACTCACAATCACACGCATGATAGACGTGCCTCAAATAGATACTTACTAATGAGCAACAGGAAAAAAGGAGATATATAAAAACTGAAGACAGTAATGAACTAACAGTCGGTATTGCAGCAAGTTTTGATACCCTACCTTACAAAAATAAATATGCGCATAATTATTTAAATTAAATTTTAAATGTTACAATCAAGTATCTTATCAATATAAATTTCACTCGAATTTCCACACAAAAAAATTCATAATTCAAACTTCATACTTCATATTTTATATATCAGATTTCATATTTCATATTTCATATTTCATATTTCATATTTCATATTTCATATTTCATATTTCATATTTCATATTTCATATTTCATATTTCATATTTCATATTTCATATTTCATATTTCATATTTCATATTTCATATTTCATATTTCATATTTCATATTTCATATTTCATATTTCATATTTCATATTTCATATTTCATATTTCATATTTCATATTTCATATTTCATATTTCATATTTCATATTTCATATTTCATATTTCATATTTCATATTTCATATTTCATATTTCATATTTCATATTTCATATTTCATATTTCATATTTCATATTTCATATTTCATATTTCATATTTCATATTTCATATTTCATATTTCATATTTCATATTTCATATTTCATATTTCATATTTCATATTTCATATTTCATATTTCATATTTCATATTTCATATTTCATATTTCATATTTCATATTTCATATTTCATATTTCATATTTCATATTTCATATTTCATATTTCATATTTCATATTTCATATTTCATATTTCATATTTCATATTTCATATTTCATATTTCATATTTCATATTTCATATTTCATATTTCATATTTCATATTTCATATTTCATATTTCATATTTCATATTTCATATTTCATATTTCATATTTCATATTTCATATTTCATATTTCATATTTCATATTTCATATTTCATATTTCATATTTCATATTTCATATTTCATATTTCATATTTCATATTTCATATTTCATATTTCATATTTCATATTTCATATTTCATATTTCATATTTCATATTTCATATTTCATATTTCATATTTCATATTTCATATTTCATATTTCATATTTCATATTTCATATTTCATATTTCATATTTCATATTTCATATTTCATATTTCATATTTCATATTTCATATTTCATATTTCATATTTCATATTTCATATTTCATATTTCATATTTCATATTTCATATTTCATATTTCATATTTCATATTTCATATTTCATATTTCATATTTCATATTTCATATTTCATATTTCATATTTCATATTTCATATTTCATATTTCATATTTCATATTTCATATTTCATATTTCATATTTCATATTTCATATTTCATATTTCATATTTCATATTTCATATTTCATATTTCATATTTCATATTTCATATTTCATATTTCATATTTCATATTTCATATTTCATATTTCATATTTCATATTTCATATTTCATATTTCATATTTCATATTTCATATTTCATATTTCATATTTCATATTTCATATTTCATATTTCATATTTCATATTTCATATTTCATATTTCATATTTCATATTTCATATTTCATATTTCATATTTCATATTTCATATTTCATATTTCATATTTCATATTTCATATTTCATATTTCATATTTCATATTTCATATTTCATATTTCATATTTCATATTTCATATTTCATATTTCATATTTCATATTTCATATTTCATATTTCATATTTCATATTTCATATTTCATATTTCATATTTCATATTTCATATTTCATATTTCATATTTCATATTTCATATTTCATATTTCATATTTCATATTTCATATTTCATATTTCATATTTCATATTTCATATTTCATATTTCATATTTCATATTTCATATTTCATATTTCATATTTCATATTTCATATTTCATATTTCATATTTCATATTTCATATTTCATATTTCATATTTCATATTACATATTTCATATTTCATATTTCATATTTCGTATTTCATATTTCATATTTCATATTTCATATTTCATATTTCATATTTAATATTTCATATTTCATATTTCATATTTCATATTTCATATTTCATATTTCATATTTCATATTTCATATTTAATATTTCATATTTAATATTTAATATTTCATATTTCATATTTCATATTTCATATTTCATATTTCATATTTCATATTTCATATTTCATATTTCATATTTCATATTTCATATTTCATATTTCATATTTCATATTTCATTTTTCATATTTCATATTTCATATCTCATATTTCATATTTCATATTTCATTTTTCATATTTCATATTTCATATTTCATATTTCATATTTCATATTTCATATTTCATATTTCATATTTCATATTTCATATTTCATATTTCATATTTCATATTTCATATTTCATATTTCATATTTCATATTTCATATTTCATATTTCATATTTCATATTTCATATTTCATATTTCATATTTCATATTTCATATTTCATATTTCATATTTCATATTTCATATTTCATATTTCATATTTCATATTTCATATTTCATATTTCATATTTCATATTTCATATTTCATATTTCATATTTCATATTTCATATTTCATATTTCATATTTCATATTTCATATTTTATATTTCATATTTCATATTTCATATTTCATATTTCATATTTCATATTTCATATTTCATATTTCATATTTCATATTTCATATTTCATATTTCATATTTCATATTTCATATTTCATATTTCATATTTCATATTTCATATTTCATATTTCATATTTCATATTTCATATTTCATATTTCATATTTCATATTTCATATTTCATATTTCATATTTCATATTTCATATTTCATATTTCATATTTCATATTTCATATTTCATATTTCATATTTCATATTTCATATTTCATATTTCATATTTCATATTTCATATTTCATATTTCATATTTCATATTTCATATTTCATATTTCATATTTCATATTTCATATTTCATATTTCATATTTCATATTTCATATTTCATATTTCATATTTCATATTTCATATTTCATATTTCATATTTCATATTTCATATTTCATATTTCATATTTCATATTTCCTATTTCATATTTCATATTTCATATTTCATATTTCATATTTCATATTTCATATTTCATATTTCATATTTCATATTTAAAAACTCAAATTTCAAATTCGAATTTCAAATTTCACTAATCAATTTCAAACTTCAAACTATCAAATTTTTAATGACAAAATAATAAATTCAATTATAAAATATCACATTGTTCTCATATATCGCTTTCAAAAATAAAGTGTACTTTTAAAATTCGGCTTTCAAATTTTAAAATGCAAATTTCATATTAAAATTTAAAAATTTTTGTGAATTGAAATAAAATTTTTAATATAAAATTTTAAAATTCTAATTTCATTTATAAAATTTTTTAATTGTAAATATTTTTAAATTTATATAGAATTTTTTTTGTTTTTGTATTTTATTTAGATTTTTAATTCTTATCTCAATACATTCATATTCACATGCACAGCTTTTATCAGCAGCCACTTATCTAGTTTTCATCAATTGTTGTCGTGCACGTTTAGCTCAACTCTTTCCCAACTCATTACATTTTTATGCGTTTCATTCGCTCTGTTGCTTTAATACTGAAGCAATAATTGTCAAATTATTCAACGTTAACTCCTTGACAATATTTGGACTCTGTGACTGGCATAACAGCTATCGTGCCAGCATGAATGTAAACACCCTTCAACTTATTCTCACCACCCATTCCCACTCTTATCACCTAGTGTTTCTTTACAAAATCATTAGTAATATAATTTTTTTTTTCTCCTTTGTTTTTTAACTAACTGTGCAGTGAACAATGTCAGCATTTAATTAATTCGCTCAATCATTCAGACAATTAACAAGAGCACAAATTAAATTAACAATTAGTTTGATTAAACTTGTGTCTTTAGTAGTAGTAGTAGTAGTTGTGCGTATGTGGCATAAAGTGCAAGTACTTGTGTGTTGGTGAGGTCTTGCGTGTTTGTTTTAACATTTGTATGAGTAGCTAAAACATCAGCATAAAAACAATTTAGAAAAAACACCTTCTTTTTGCGCGCCAACATGACATTGCGTGAAACATACAAGCAAACAAACGTAAAAAAACAGGCACAAGTGCGACTACAACCGCAATCGCTATTGTGATGTATATGTGTGTGTATGTGTTTGGCACTCAAAGTCAGAACCTTGTATGTAGAACTCTTGAGAACACATTGCGAAATAAGCACGCACACACATACACACACACACACATCTTTCTCTATACGAACTTCCGTTTGCATGCGTCTTTTTTCTTCTTATTCTTCTTCTTCTGGCATGCCATCGTCTGCTTCATCAATTACTTTTTTGCCTTCATTATCGTATGTTTCAATAAACTATTTATTCAGCAAGCGTTTCAAACTTTGTTTTTCACACACACTTATTTACAGCGATTACTTTCTTGACTACAGCGGTAATGCTTTAGCTTCAGTGGTTTTTCTTAATGCTTATTGTATGTTTATTGTTTTTTCTATTGTTGTTGTTGTCTGTATTGTTGCTTATGCTTTGTTTGCTAGCTTCAACATGTTGTCATTCTTCTTCTTATTTAGCCGTTTTACGCTTGACTTCTCATTGTATGCGAAAAAAATGTATGCGCAGCAGTTGTTGATGATGTTGATTTTGGTATTAGTATTAGTGTAGCTGTGTTTTACTTTTTTTTTTCTTTGGTTTGCTTTGTGGTGCTTTACTAAGATTATACAGGGTGAATTTGCAGTTATGCAATATATGTTTGAATCTGATAAACTTTGGAACGCGTGGACGGTTTTTGATACAGTTTTCAACGTCGTGTAAAGTTTTACTCCTGTTGTTTTCATGGCAATATATTTTCACTTTTAGATCAGACATAGCTTACCACTCTAAGAAATATGGTTTATATTGGACAACTGGGTAGGTGCCATGCCTGTACAAATTTTATACGTGAAATGGGATAAATTATGCAATATGGAAGTACACACACCGGGAACGTGTGTACATATTGTTGAATATACCTAATAAACCATAGATGGTATGGATAGGTCAACGGAACGTGGTACCATTTGAACACTTGAACTTAAGAACGGAAGCACATGCCATTAGGCACAACCAACTGTGGTTTTGAAAGAACGCTTTTTAGAACGGAGAGTAGAAAAACCACTACCTAGACAGAGTTAATAGTGGTGCGTGGTACCTTTAATATAATTTACATATTATAAATACAATAGCTTGCCATGTATCAGGAGGTGCGTTTTAAAATTTAAGGTGAAGGTTATGATTTTTTTTTTCATTCGTCCATGCCAAAACGCTGGTATGATCTTGAAAATTTTTAAATTTTTACCGGAGTTTGTTTTTAATTTGGCATGCAACTTCAAAAAATCTAAGCCGCTCTGATTAATTTACTTCGATTTTAATGATTAAAGCCAGTAATCGTTTTGAGAGTTCTAAGAACACAAACTATGTTTTCTAAATTTCGATCCGGTCTTATTTAACATCTATATTTATGAAAAACACAATAATGTGTGCATTTGTGCTAGCTTTTGCAGAAAAAACAGTTGATCTCAGATCAATACTACTTTGGGGATTTCATACCTAAGTAACAGCATAGTTAGATACACCTCCCATACCTCAGATAGTTAGATAGCGAGGCTGAAGAATTTTTTTAGAACAATGAAATTTCACAACGGAACCTGGTACCTGCCATTTATCTAAAAAAATAGACAATCGGGACACGAATTTTGACAACACTATGAACGCGGCCTAAGGTCGGTCTTGTCGGTCTTGTCCGACTGTGAAAAATGTTAAATCTACTTTTCAATATTTAATAACAGTATGGAAAGTGGGCGTATCGATGGATGGCTGAAGCTCATAATTTGTACACATCTCAGTTTTAATGACAAAACTACTTTTACATTTTGTATACATATTAGTTTTGATGCAAAATGCATACATATCGAATATTATTTCTGTAGCTAAAATAAAATAATAATTAAATACAAGGTTGAATGGGAGGTAGGCGTGTCCGTGAGAAGATGCCGCTAATTTTTATCAAACATCTTTAATCTTTTACGAATGTAAACATATCAAATGTTATCCCTGTAGGTCTAGGTATATATCTGTAGGTTTAACATATTTGTGTGGCTAATGGGTTGTATGTGGTCTAATTCCAAAAGTATTTAATAGTGCAGTTAGCCTTGCATCCAAGTGAACATGTTTTCTAAGCCTCATGTTGTCATCTTAGCTCCTTCTCCTTATCCTCTGCTTACGTTCAACACCTTACAGACGGACGGATGGATAGATAAAAATGGAAACATGGACTCACCAGGTGAAGTTGATCAAGAATATATATACTTTTCTTTACAGGATTGGTTTACGAGCTATACAAACGTTTGCACAAAATTAACATACCCTGATCTCTCAGGTTTAGGGTTTACCAAGTAAGGGAACACTAAAGTCGGTCTACCCCAACTATGGATTACTCTTAAACTTCTATAATATATAAAAATATATTAAAATACTTAAACAATGGACATCAATTTTTATTTTTCTTCAAAGTCCATATAAGGTAAATGTACGGAATTCCGTAAGGTTAAGGAATCTTTTTGCTTAATGAATTATTTTAGAGAGGTTAAAAGACATTTTGACATAATACATTTTTAAGAGCATTTGGACATGTATTTTTTTTAATTACAAAATAGTAAGTAGGGAGAAAAGTTGTTTTTTAAGAGTAAATTTGATACATTTTCAAATTTACCCAAATGGCTCTAATTCCGTGATAAAATTTGTTGATTGAACTTTATTCCGTAAATTTAAGTCTCTAATTCCGTTAATAATCCAAACCATAAGTTCAAGGGTTTCTATTTTCATTTTTTAAGTAATGTGATGACATTTGATGCATTCTATAATTTTTTCAAAATTAATTTTAGTAACGAAACATAAAATAAGGCTTGAATGGTAATGTAATTTATTGGATTACATGGGATTGAAAAAATGTTTTATAGAATAAAAATAAAACCTTTTAGTGGAGGTAATTTATACAGAACGCCACGATTCTTGATTTATTCTGGAGGTCTTACTTTTTAAAGCACATTTATTTTGGTATCAGTGCCATGGTTTTGACCCCTCATAGCGCCGAGGAGTAACCAAAATGTTAGCGACTTTTTCTAAAAACTTTTCTTATTTATATTTACTAAAACATAATCTCTTTTCAAAACAAATAATTCATTGATTAAACCATTAAAAATTATTTCTTTGGTGTGTGTGGTTTTTTTATTTTGGTGTAGTTTTTGATAATATCGGGATTTAAACGAGTGGAAGACGGCAATAGATAGCGACAGATGAGAAGAATGCCCCCTATAAAGAGCAACATTAAAAATTAATTGATTTTTAGTGACAGGAAACCCTACTTTTATCAAGTTATAGACCCGTTCAACAATCACTGCTTTCACGGTTTATAAAAGTACGGTGGTTCATAAACATTTATTTCTTTGATGTAGTTATTTCTCAATTTATCGACATACTTTTGATAAGAATGGTTAAAAATTCTTACAGTATTAAGTGCTAAATCTAGTTCTTTACTTAATTTAGTGATAAGAGAATCACTTATGGTCAATGAGGTAAAAAGATTAAGTTAAATAATCAGATGTTAAAGCCGCTTCAGACTATCTGATAAATCGTACAACTTTTCATATGATCTGTCAAAAAATAAAGCTCAGATGTGAACACATTTTTATCTGTTGTGAGAGTTCTTAAACAACAAAGCATACGATTTTTTTTGACATTAGGATTGTTTCTATTTCCATCAGAGAAATCAAACCAAAATTGTTAATTTGTTATTGCGAACACTTTAAAATGATGGAAAATTAACATAACTATAAGAAAATGCTATGACCTGTCAGATGTTTTGAAAACTCTGACAAAAAAAGCATACAAAAAGTTGTTTGATTTATCAGATAGTCTGAAGCGGCTTTTAACATTGTTGACAATGACGCCTTAACTCAAGCTATCTTAAACAACTGACATGATTTTCGAAAACAGCACTCAATATTCGTCTGAATTGTCATATTTATTCCCCTTATTAATTCTTTTTCAAAAAAGGCTTCTTCGTTAAGAAATGCAACGCAATAAGAAACCGTATGCCTCTAATGCCGTGATATATAACGGAATTACGTAAGGTTGAAGAAATTTTGAACTTTATTCCGTAAACGATTTTTCGGCATTCATTATTGTTTCAAAACATAAATTTAAAATTTAATATAAGAAATAAAATGTTTTGTACAATAAAAACTAGCAAACTGACTTGATTTTGTTTGCACGTTTTCAAATAGACAACAAATATCTATACTTCCAATAACATCCTTTTTAATAAATTTAAAGGAAATCAATGAATTACAAATACACATATTAAGGATTTGGAAATTAATTTTATATCTCGTAATTAGCTCAAAATGTTTTTGAAGGATATATAAAGTTAACAAAACTTAATAACAATAAGAAGTATTAATTATGAATATGTAATTTAGAAATTTAAAATGCAATAACTTTCCTTAAATCCGTTACTATCACGTCATTAGGTTCATTCAAAAAGTTGTTTGTCCTCAATTACGTAAATCACTAAAATAACTGCTATTTTTTAATACCTGCTTTTTTAAATCAACAAACACTATTAAAACACTTTAAAAACACTGCTTACTTTTCGTTCAAAATAAATTTTATAAAACTTCTATAAATTTTCAAATTATAAGCTTAAGAAAACATACTCTAAGACTTAACCATTTTGATTAGAGAAACAGAACAAAGTGCGCATGCGGCGAAGTGTGTCGAATAACTCGGAAACTGTGAATGATCTAACGATATCTCGAAATTGAGTGTGATGCAAATGTGGGAAGGACACGTTTCTCGAGACAGTGGCTTGAAAAATTTTTTTGATTTTTACCATGGCATCTTATTTTCTGTCATTAAAAACTAAATTAAAAAATTTACGGGATAAGGTTCACTTACGGAATTCCGTACATTTACCTTATACTTTAACAGGCTGCCTTATAGGATATTATGGGTTAAATAGGAAGTGGGCGTGTTTGCAAGCAAATAACGCTCTATTTTATTACACACTTTAGTTTTTATATAAAACATATACATGACAAGTTTTATCTCTGTAGCTTAAATATAAGTCTCTTTATAGCGTCCTCAATTTTGGAGTTGTATGGGAGATGGGAGTGTTCGTGTACGGATCTCGCCTAGTTTTTGTGTGCATCTTAGATGTCATATTAAATATAAACACATCAAATTCTACTTTTGTAGCTTTAACAGAACTCTATATATTGCGATTTCATTTTTGTGGTTGTATGGGAGCTGTTCGTGTTTATGGTAGAACCACGCTCATTTTTGTGAACGTCTTACATTTGATATGAAAAATATACATATTAAATTTTTTTCTGTAGCTTTAATACAATGATTTATATAGTGATTAAAATTTTGTGGTCATATGGGAGACAGGCGTGTCCGTGAGCGGATTCCAAAATATTCAATAGTGCCGATCCTTGGATCTATGTGAAGTTGCATTGAATTATCTCTACTGATTGTTCTTATCATGTGTTAACGGACAACACACAGACGGACAGACGGACGAACGCGCGCACGTTCGGTCGGACGGACATGGATAGCTCGACTCACGAGGTAATGCTGATCAAGAATATATACACTTTTCTATACATTATATACTCGCTAATGTCTATGTGTTACAAACGTATGCACAAAGTTAATATATAACAAGTAAAGAAAGTCTAAAGGCGATCTAGCCCAACTATGAAATATCCTTTCATTTTGATGATAAATTACATCTGCCAAGTTTTAATCCTGTAGCTCACATGTTAATGCCTTTATAAAGTTTTCACTATTGTAGGTTGTATGGGAGGTGGGCGTTTTCGTGCACGGATTAAGCATAATTTATTTAATGCATCTTAGTTTTGGTTTAAAATACATACATACCAAATTTTATCGCTGTAGGTTAAACATAAGCCTATTTATTGAGTTTTCAATTTATGGGTTATATGAAAGGTTGCCGTGTCCGTGGTTGTCTGACATCCATTTTTCAAAACCATCTTCGTTTTGTTATAAAATATAAACGTACCAAATGGTATCTCTGTACGTTAAATATAATCTTATTAATTTCTTTTTCAATTTTTGGGTTGTATGGCAGGTGGGCGTGTCCGAGGGCAAATAATAACGATTTTTTAAAATCATCTTTGCTTTGTTGTAAGAAACATGCGCTCCAAATTTGATCTCTGTAGATTAAACATAAGCTTATTTATTGATTTTTCAATTTTTGGGTAGTATGGTTGGTGGGCGTGTCCTTGGGGGATGATATCTATTTATCGAAGACATCTTTGTATTGATATAAAACACATACACACCAAATTTTATTGTTGTTTGTTAAATATGAGCTTATTTATCCAGTTTTCAATTTATGCGTTTTATGGTAGGTGGGCGTGTTTGTGAGCGGTTGACACTCATTTTTTGAAGACATCTTTGTTTTGATATAAAATACATACTTTCCAATTTTATCTATGTAGATTATACATGAGCTTATTTATTGAGTTTTAAATTTTTGGGTTGTATGGGAGGTGGGCGTGGCCGTGAGTGGATGACATCCAATTTTCGAGGACGTCTTTGTGTTGATATAGAATACGTACGTACCAAATTTTATCTTTGAAAGATAAACATTAGCTTATTTATTGAGTTTTTGATTTTTGATTGTATGGGTGGTGGGCGAGTCCGTGGTCGAATGACACCCATTTTCGAAAATATTTGTGTTTTAGTATGAAAAACATACATACCCAATTTTATTGTTATAGGTTAATTATGAGCTGATTCATGCAGTTTTCAATTTTTCCTTTGAATGAGAGGTAGGTGTGTCCGTGGGCGGATTCCAAAAATATTCAAGAGTGCCTATGTGATTATGTGTACCGAATTGCATGCAATTATCTCAACTCCTTCTTCTTATCCTGTGTTTACGGACAACACACAGACGGACGGAAAGTCGGACGGACGGACATAGATAGCTCGACTCACGAGGAGATACTGGTCAAGAATATATATACTTTTCTATACTGGGCTCACTTCGTTCTATGGGTAACAAACGTTTGCACAAAGTTAATATACCCTGACCTTTAAGGTTAAGGGTATAAAAGTACGCAAAGTTAATAGACCATTCAAGTTTAGGGTAAACAATTTTTTTTGAAAAATCACGTCCAAAGAACCTTTATTGTAAAAATCAAATTTGAGCTAATTCCAATCATAATCAAAGATTCTACAATCATTCGTACACAGTAGAGTAGAAACATTGCAGGAAAGAAGAAAAAAATTATTTTAGAAGGTCAACTTTGGGTGACACATAGAGACCAACCTTTGGGACCATATTACATGCAAAGTGTATTTTGTACATCGTGAATAAGTCCAAATTGCAAAAACAAAAAAAAAAAAATAAGTACACCCCGTAACTTTGGAATAACCTTAAATGCGAGGGTTTGTTTATTTTTCACCCAATGTGCGCCGTTGGAACAAGCAGCACCAGGAGTGCAAGTTGTATTAAAGTATTGCCCGATTAGAGCGAATCACAATATTTTCCAAGTAAATGCACTGATAGCATACACCAAATATTTGAAAAATATTATTAACAAAAATATTAACAAAAAAATCTTTAATTTCTCAATTTAATAACATTTATAAAATACATTTGTACAATAGTCCAAGATCATTTTTTCAATTAAGCTTCTTTTCTACTAAAATTTGACTTTTTCCAAATAAGTTTATTTATTGTAAAAGATTTTTCTTGATCAGGCCCCAAATAGCCTAGGTTTTGAAAATTTAGAAATAAATTTTAACGGGATCGGATACCGGGCTAAACTGTGTTAAAGTAAGTAGGATTTATTTGGCCGCACAGTTAAATTATTGAAAACCTCCTTTGGTTCGTGTTGCTCGACAGTTTCAAGCCGTGCAGTTTAAAAAAAAATCTCCACTTAACAAATAGCTTAGTCATTTATAAGGATATCCCCCGAACGTTGGCTTTATGTAAGAAAGGTCACCAGAATATTTCCTGTGGATTCATTTGAAATTCAAAGTTTATGTTAACAAGTCCTCTTTTAACCCTGTATTGAGCCTGGCGCAAAGGACAAAACAACAGCAAAGCAAGGTAATGCAATCAAACGAAGTCATTTAGTTAATAGAATAAACTAATCGCATGCTTATGAGTGAGGTTGTTAAAATAGAGCAACACCGCCTTGAAAGAGCACCTCCCAACAACTCATTCTCTATCCCGCCTCCAACAGCACAACTTACTCAGCTCTGTCAGCTCTTTACTTTCAATAAACGCACTCCTAACGCCGGGCTAGAAGTTGCTAGTTTTGCCTAGCCAAGAGGGTGGAAAAATTGTGTGATGGGGCCAGCCCAAGAGCTGGTGTGAAAACACAGCAAGTTAGTTATTCGTCATTAACAACCAGAGTAGTTAGTCAAACAAGTCAAGTATTTCTAGCCTAGTCAATCGTAAGGAATGTTGTTGTATTTGCTGTTGTTTTTTTATTCGTAGCTGAGGTAATATTTTCCTAACTGATTACAGCAACTTTTATTGACTCTTTTTGGCCTTGAACTTTGTTAATGAATTTGTTAACTAGACCATTTCTGCTTTGTTTGTCTTTTTACTATAGCTGTCTTTTTTATGCAAGTTTTTCTTTTATTTGTATTGATATAATTTTTTTTTATTTATTTAAATAAAAGCTTAAAATCTATTATGTGCTAAATATTTTTATATACAAACTATTTTTATTTTCAATGCTGTCAAAAGCATTTTTAATGACGGCAAATAAATGAGTTTTTGTCCCTCGAGCACTGTGCTAATTCCCTAAATTCATGTGTATGTATTTATATATATATATATATATATATATACAATATAAATAAAATAATGCACATATGCACAGACAAATAAATAATGAGCAAACATGTTGATGAATAGAGACGTGTACATATAGACACACAAACGCATACACTCATACAAACACATACATACACTCCAAAGTATAGCAAGTAAGGCATAAGCCGCACTTTCGTTTGACCTTCGCCTGAGCATGAGACAATGGCCAAGTTATTATGACAGTGCTGCCAAGTTAACTAGGCCACAATAAAATTGAAACAATAAAAACAACAACAGCAATAAAAACAACACTCAACACAGTGAAATGAGTAACAATTGTATGACAAAAAAAAACAAAAAATGAAATAAGCATAAAAAAACAATTGTACAAAATAAAAATAAAACTGTTTGTATGCAAAGCAAAATTGTAGTTTTTATATAAAAGAGTAGCAAATATGAAATGTTGACACATTTTCAGTGCTTTTACAAAGCATACACTCAACACAAACAAAAAAAAAAAATAAAAAAAAATAACAACAAACTATGTGTAAGAGCAGCATGTTGTATGCATATGTTTTCAGAATATGTAGAAAACTTTAAAAAGGATTTTTAAAGCCCAACTAGTATTGTTGGCACGAGTTTTTGTTAAACTAAAATGACGGTGTAACAAAATGTTTAAAAATACGGTTCAAATACTACAACATGATTATATATTAATAAAGCCGATTGATTGATTTGCGTGCAGACAAATATTTTCATCATTTGTTTTTTTTTTTTTTATTTTAGATCGGAGAAACTCCCATTGAGCGGTTTTGGTTCTCCTGAACCCAATTTTAAAAATGCAATTTTTTATACATTTTTAAAAAATCGGCTGAAGCAGTTAAATTTAAAGTTTAATACAAATACATGGCTGTATTGAAAACTTAATTAAAATCCAAATAAAAAATACTTTGTTAAAATTTTGAATTCATACTTGTTATTTGAAAAAGTTTTGTATTGAATTATTTTGTTGAAATATCAAAATAGAAAATTCAAATATTTTCCTCAGAATAAAAACTGAATTGAAAAAGGCAAGTTCAACTGTCATAAAATAAAATGTCCGTCCGTCCGTCCGCCTGTCCGTCCGTCCGTCTGTCCGTCCGTCTGTCTGTCCGTCCGTCTGTGTCCGTAAACACAGGACACGAAGAAGGAGTTGAGATAATTGAACGACGAACGGACGGACGGAAATGAATAGCTCGACTCACGAGGTGACGCTGATCAAGAATATATAAACTTATCTATACCGGAATCACTTCGGTCTATGCGTTACAAACGTTTTCACAAAGTTGATACTTGTCTCTTATTCTATTCTTCTATAACACATTCAATCTCATTCCGTCAATCAAACTAAATACTTAAGTCCTTCTTCAGCTCAGTTTCTTTAATAATATTGTCTGTAGATGGTTGAGCAACTATTTAATATGATATATCAACAATTATTCTTAAGTACTAAGCAGTAAGTTCTTCAGACAGCCAGACAAGTGGATTTCATCAAATCGAATGAATTTCAAAAGGAAACCAATTAAAGTCCAAAATGAATTGTACAATATTTTAAAAATTCCTGAAAACAATTATTTTGCCAATAATGCATAGTTCTAGCACTACAGACATAATATTTATTTTAATTTCAAAAATTCAAATCACTTCAGTTGCGATAAAGCAACGCACTTAAACAACAAAAATAGTTAGTTTTTAGCTTAATTAAAATGAAAACCAACAAAAATAGGCTTAAAGTAAATATTTCCATCACACAAACTTACAGCCGCTCGCACAAATACACACACTTCAAACTTCATTCAATATTATATTTTCAAGACCACTTACATTATGTTTCCAGACCACTTTATATGCTGCAGGATTTGCATGAACCTTGCATTCAAAATAAACATCATCGCCTTCTTCGATGTCCTCAGGATTAAGATTTGAGCCCAGATCCAATTGCAAAGTTGGTATAACTGCAAAGAATACAACAAGAAGAAAATTTAAAGTTTGTAAATAAAAGCAAAACATTTTAATATATTATAATTTCTTCAAAACTGTTTTGACAAGGTTGTTTTTCATGCTCTTGGCAGCCAAAGCGAAAACGCAACACCAATCAATACTTTAGTTTTTTTTAGCTGCTGCTTAAGCAGAAAATTAAAAGCCCTTAAAAAGAGGTTAAGCCACGATAAGCTGCAGAATTTATGTCGCTTCCCGATAGTCGTTGCTGCTGTTGCTATTGTCGTTGCTGCTCTACCATTTTCGTTTTTAATTCAATTTTACGTATTTCTCAAGAAGCCCACAAGCAGCCATCAAATAATCCCCAAGACAATAAGGAAGCAACACTTGCCAGTGCAAAAAAAAAAAAATAAGCTTAACGGCTTAACGTAGGCAAAAGAAGGTAGCTATTTCAATATCAACAACTTTTGAATAATTAAATTGCATTAAATTCGTCATCTTAAGCCAACAACAAAAACAACAACTTCTTCGTCAATAAATTGTCATGAACTTGGTCGAAAGCATTAAAGCACTTAATATCATTCAAGGACAACAGCGGCAAATAAACATAGACATTAAATAACATAACAAGTTCAAATTTATTGCAGCACATGCATGCATAAATTTATCGTTTAAGATATTGAGTTTTTGAGTAATTTATTGAGTAACTATCTATTCAGTATATGTTCATTTGAACAAACTCATAACTTAAAACGATAAAAGACATTCACAAGCACCCAAAAAAAAAAAACTCAACAAAAACACAACTGAACAACACTTAACCCAAAAAAGGTTTTCCAGAGAAATGTGGTAACTAAAGTCTGCCTCATTACTGTCTACGTGTGGCTGCTTTAGAATTAATTTGCTTCTCATTTGAAATTGTTTACTTTTAAGCCAAAGACCTTTAACAAAACGAAAGGATTTTGCGTGCGTCATATAGCTTCCTTAACTAGACGTTAAACTTTTATGTAAGCTCGTTAAAAAGATTTAAATTGATTTTATTACTGAAAATTTCAGACTTTTGTGGTAGTAGCCAATCATGCATGCCAAGGTAAGGACATGTAATAAAAGCAAGCAGGATTACATACTAAAATTTAAGCCGCCGATAGAAAAACATAATAGTTCAACAAAAAAGACACGATTGAAGATAAAAGATATAAGTTATAAGATACAAGATATAAGATATAAGATATAAGATATAAGATATAAGATATAAGATATAAGATATAAGATATAAGATATAAGATATAAGATATAAGATATAAGATATAAGATATAAGATATAAGATATAAGATATAAGATATAAGATATAAGATATAAGATATAAGATATAAGATATAAGATATAAGATATAAGATATAAGATATAAGATATAAGATATAAGATATAAGATATAAGATATAAGATATAAGATATAAGATATAAGATATAAGATATAAGATATAAGATATAAGATATAAGATATAAGATATAAGATATAAGATATAAGATATAAGATATAAGATATAAGATATAAGATATAAGATATAAGATATAAGATATAAGATATAAGATATAAGATATAAGATATAAGATATAAGATATAAGATATAAGATATAAGATATAAGATATAAGATATAAGATATAAGATATAAGATATAAGATATAAGATATAAGATATAAGATATAAGATATAAGATATAAGATATAAGATATAAGATATAAGATATAAGATATAAGATATAAGATATAAGATATAAGATATAAGATATAAGATATAAGATATAAGATATAAGATATAAGATATAAGATATAAGATATAAGATATAAGATATAAGATATAAGATATAAGATATAAGATATAAGATATAAGATATAAGATATAAGATATAAGATATAAGATATAAGATATAAGATATAAGATATAAGATATAAGATATAAGATATAAGATATAAGATATAAGATATAAGATATAAGATATAAGATATAAGATATAAGATATAAGATATAAGATATAAGATATAAGATATAAGATATAAGATATAAGATATAATATATAAGATATAAGATATAAGATATAAGATATAAGATATAAGATATAAGATATAAGATATAAGATATAAGATATAAGATATAAGATATAAGATATAAGATATAAGATATAAGATATAAGATATAAGATATAAGATATAAGATATAAGATATAAGATATAAGATATAAGATATAAGATATAAGATATAAGATATAAGATATAAGATATAAGATATAAGATATAAGATATAAGATATAAGATATAAGATATAAGATATAAGATATAAGATATAAGATATAAGATATAAGATATAAGATATAAGATATAAGATATAAGATATAAGATATAAGATATAAGATATAAGATATAAGATATAAGATATAAGATATAAGATATAAGATATAAGATATAAGATATAAGATATAAGATATAAGATATAAGATATAAGATATAAGATATAAGATATAAGATATAAGATATAAGATATAAGATATAAGATATAAGATATAAGATATAAGATATAAGATATAAGATATAAGATATAAGATATAAGATATAAGATATAAGATATAAGATATAAGATATAAGATATAAGATATAAGATATAAGATATAAGATATAAGATATAAGATATAAGATATAAGATATAAGATATAAGATATAAGATATAAGATATAAGATATAAGATATAAGATATAAGATATAAGATATAAGATATAAGATATAAGATATAAGATATAAGATATAAGATATAAGATATAAGATATAAGATATAAGATATAAGATATAAGATATAAGATATAAGATATAAGATATAAGATATAAGATATAAGATATAAGATATAAGATATAAGATATAAGATATAAGATATAAGATATAAGATATAAGATATAAGATATAAGATATAAGATACAAGATATAAGATACAAGATATTGAAAATCTAAATAGAGTGTAAATTTGAGTAGGAATGTGAATTTTCAATTTTAGTTAGAATGTTTTTCAATTTGTGATTGATTGAAAAATTAATTTTGAGTAAGAGTGTCCCTTCAGTCCCTTTGTAATGGAGTACAATTTTCATTATATTTCTTAATATAAGTGATTGTTGGCAAATCATTTGGGTTGTTTTTTCGAATTTCAGCTTGAGTTTGAGTCTGCTTTTAGGTGTTAATTTGGATGATAATTTAAATGTGAATTTTATTTCAAGTTTATAAAACAAAAAATTAATTTGAGTTTTTGTGAGAATATAAGTGTAAATGTTAGTTTGAATCTGAGTTCGAGTATAAATTGAATTTTGAATTTGTGGAATGAGAGTTTGTTCGTTAGTTTTAGGCAGAATTTAGATTTTGCTAGGACCAGTTTGAGTCAGAATTTGAGTCCAAGATATATTTAATTGCAATAGTTGGTATTATTTAACGTGGTGTCAGTACTTTCAGCTGACTTGCATTTCGGAGTCCTTTTTTGTGACTCCTTGGGATGCAGTGTAGATAATAAGCTCTAGTTTGACTTTGAGAGTGTTTGTAAATGTTTGCGAGTTAAAAAAGTTTAATTTTTAGTTTGAGTTGTAGTGAGTTGTGTCGATGTTATTCATGAATTTGAGTATGAATGCTGCTACAGGTTTGTGAAGAAATATCATTTTGAGTTTGTATCTGAAAAAAAGTAGTTCGAGTTAAATTAAAAATTTGAGATTGAGTGTTAGTTTGACTTTGAGTCCAAGGATGAGTTTCAGTAAAGTCCCAGTGGGTAAAAGCAGGACCTTAAAGCGGTACTAGCAGGCCTTCATATCGATTTTGTAGTTCTTCCGCACTCATATCCAAGCTAATAAACTTTTTTATATGAAACGAGCAAATTTTGTAGGTCTTCTTGTGTCGCGACTCTAAAGAGGCCTGCAGAAGCACTTCTTAAGAATGTCTAAAAGAAGGCGTAAACAAACAGTATTGAAAAAATATTTTTTTCTTTTAAACCTTTTTTAAGTCAGATTAATTGCAATCTATAATCTTTGATGCAGCAGTAAGAAGGATCATTTTTATGTCAAATTTTTAAACTGATATATATTCTAACTTTAAACGAAAAAGTTGCGCTGAAGTATATGAAAAATTAGTCTTGGAAAGGAAAAAGTTTGTTGTGCTGCCTTTTGTGCAGAAAAAGAAGGCCTTCAAGAAAGGCTTATAAGAGCAGCGAGGAAAGCATATGTTTGGTCTTCAAAAGTAGCAGTCAATGCAGTCCTTTGTTTGAAGAGCACTGGTTTAATTGCCTATTGGGGTAGATTTATTTTCCTGTAAACAGACACACACACACACACACTGTGTGTACACACTCACACACACACAGTTAAATGGAACAAATAAACACTCACCTTAATATGCCATAAATTGATAAGTTTCAAATATTAAATGAGCTGACATAGAACCAATTTACTTTTATAGAATGTTGTTGTTATAGGTTGTTGTTGTTTTTAGTCTTGCTATCAGCAGAACTGTATCGTTTAACTCTTAAAAGTGTTACTTGATAGTTTTTGCTATTAAATTAAGAACAATGAATTTTGTTTATGGCAGGATGACAAATTTGCTGATGTCCTGCTTAAGGTTTTCTCTAAACATCTTCTTTATAGCAAGCGTTGCCTCTTTTTAGGCGCATTCCATAAAATAAGCTTCAATTTGTCTAACATGTGATTTTATATGTTTTACAGCCAGCTTAGAATTTGAAGTGAATCGTAAATTGTGACATTTTAATATATAATTTAGTTTGTCGCCATGCTTTATGGCTGATATTTTTTTTTATTTTTTTTTATTTCAAATTTGTATCTTCATAAAAATGTAATAAAAATATAATAAGCAGTTAATTTTAAAGCCTTGTCAGCATTTTTGAGCTATTTTCTTGTTATTAAAACGATGCTTTAATATTATTGCCAAGGTTGCAAGAATACGGAACACAGCATAGAAGCTAAGAGTATAAAAATTTCTGCTGAATACTAAAAATATTCTGGCCAAGTATAACCTGTTCACTGCAGACTGATGACGACATGCAACATAAGCAATAAAGCTGCATTGTTCGAAATATTATGGCTATTTTGAGCAATTTGTTGAGTACTCTTGAGTTGTGCTGTGTTGTGTTGTTAAGAGTGGCGACTTTGCTCAATGGAGTTTTCATAGTCTTGGCAGTACATTAAGGACATCGTAAAAAGATATTGTATAGAAGAAGAGACAAATTGTTGAAGATTTTATTAACAATTTTTGCTGATTTAATACAACATTGATTACAAGCTGAAGAGCGTTAAAATTAAAGTTTATTTATAAGCTATTGAAGTTGCTAGTTAAAATGCAAGAAGAACAGACGAATAGAATGTTAAGATAGATGCTTGCAATAAATCAAATATTCGATTTTGTTGCTGGACTTAAGGCGATGTTAAAAATATTAAAAATCTAAATTTATTCCACTTTGCTTATTAGGGAGAGAAGCAAGTTTATTTTTGTTCAATTTTTAAAGTTCTTTAATATAAAACTTCAGCTTTACTTGAATTTGAATTAATTCAAATTTTATTCAACTAGATTTTCTAAATGGCCGTTATTACTTTGGCCTTTATTTAACTGTATGTTAAGAAAACATAACTAAAACATAAAACAATGAAAAATTAAAAACAAACTAGCTTAAAGTCAGTGTAACTGGAACGTATCCTAGTGACACAAATGCAAAATAATTCAAAGAATGCTGCGCTTTGCTACTCAGCCATATTGCTTTTTTTATTGTTTCATTTTGTTTTTTTTTCGTCCCCCTCTATTTTAAGTGCAGAACGTGGCGGAAAGTTAAAAATATAGCAGCTGCAACGTGAAACATATAAAAACAAGGATATAAAACATAAACAAGAACTAAGGAAGAGCAGCATTACAGCAAACAGAAACAAAAAAAAAAACAACAACACATAAGCAATGACAATGAAACAGCAGCAACAACAGAGTGTGCACACAAAAAAAAAAGAGAAAAAAAATAGAAAATAATAAAAAATTGTGCAAAAATTATTCTTTTTTTTTATAATTTTATCCTTTCATCTAAATTTTTGTCTGCACACGAAAAGCAAAACTAAATGAGGGAAATTTGTATGCAGAATTGTAGAGCTGTTGTTAATATTTGTTGATGTTGTTGCTGTTGTTGTTTTTACATTGCATTATCATTTGCACCCGAATATTTCATAAGACATACAATTTTATGTTTTGCTATTCTAGTTTTTAAAGAAATTCTATTCCATTATATATGAAGCACTTAAGAGCAACAAGAAAAGACAAAAAAATAGCCTTCAATATTTTTCGTGTATTATTTATATGCCTTTCTTTGTATTAAGTACTATGTTTTTTATCAGTAACTTAGTAAAGTTTAGATTTTAGAGACAGCTTAGATGCAAAATGGCAAATATAAGGTACAAACATATTAATTACAAAAACAAGTAAAGAAAGTCTAAAGTCGGTCTAGGCCGACTTGAAATACACTAAACCTATTTTAAAAAAAAAATAATATTATTGAAACACGCCCATTTTCAACAATATTATTTTTTGTATTCGTGGACGGATGAAGCCTATATTTTATATGCATTTAAATCTTGAAGAAAAATTTAGACATACCAAGTTTTATGTCTGTAGTTCACAGTTAATGCCTTTATTATGCTTTCGCTATGGGAGATGGGCGTGTTCATGGACGGATTACTCCCAATTTTTGAACACACCTTAATTTTGGTATAAAATACATACATACCAAATTTCATCTCTCTATGACAAACATAATCTTATTTATTGCGTTTTCAATTTTGGGTTGTATGGGAGGTTTGCGTGTCCGTGAGCAAATGACACCCATTTTTCGAAAACATCTTTATGTTGATAAAAAACACATACACACAAAATTTTATTGTTGTAGGTTAATTATGAGCTTATTTATGCAGTTTTCAATTTTTGTGTTGTACGGGAGGTAGGCGTGTCCGTAGGCGGATTCCAAAAATATTCAATAGTACAGATCCTGGGGTCTATGTGACCATGTGCACCAAGTTTCATCTAATTATCTCTACTCTACTCTTCTTATCCTGTGTATACAGACAACACACAGACGGACAAACGGACGGACGGACGGACGGACATGAATAGCTCGACTCAGGCGGTGACGCAGATCAAGAATATATATACTTTTCTATACCGCACTCGCTTCGTTCTATGCGTTACAAACGTTTGCAGAAAGTTAATATACTTTCAGGTTAAGGGTATAATAATAAAAAAATTTATTCAAAAACATTTTTCACAAAAACCAACAGTTATGTTTAGAAGTCAGTGCCATAATGGCACACGTTCAGTTTGTTTTACCCTAAACCTGAAAGGTCAGGGTATATTAACTTTGTGCAAACGTTTCTAACGCATAGAACGAAGCGAGTCCGGTGTAGAAAAGTATACATATTCTTGATCAGGATCACCTCGTGAGTCGAACTATCCATGTCCGTTTGTCCGTCTTTCCGTCTGTGTGTTCTCCTTATACACAGGATAAGAAGAAGCAGTTGAGATAATCGAATGAAACTCGGTGCACATAGTCATATGAACTCAAGAATCTGCACTATTGAATATTTTTGGAATCCGCCCACAGACACGCCTAACTCTCATACAACGCAAAATTTGAAAATTGCATATATGAGCTCATAATAAGCCCACAACAATAAAATTATGTATATATGTATTTTATATTAGAATAAAGATGTCTTCTAAAAATGGGTATCATCCGCCCACGGACACGCTCACCTCCCATACAACCAAAAATTAAAAACTCAATAAATAAGCCCATGCTTAACGTACAAAGATAAAATTTTATACTTATGTATTTTATATAAAAAACAAGACGTCTTTAAAAAATGGATGTCATCCGCACACCGCCACGCCTAGCTCCCATACAACCCAAAAATTTAAAACTCAATAATTAAGCTCATGTTCAACATACAGAGGCAAAATTTGGTTCGTATGTATTTTATATCAAAATTAATACGGTTTCGAAAAATGGATGTTTTGGCCCATTGCCACACCCACCTCCGATACAACCCAAACATTTAAAACTCAATAAATAAGCTCGCGTTTAACGTACAGGGATATAATTTAATGTTTTTGTGCTTACATTAAAACTAAGATGGTTTTGAAAAATGGGTATTATCCAATCACGGACACGCCCACCTCCGAAACAACCAAAAACTAAAAACTCAATAAATAAGCTTATGTTTAACCTACAGAGATAAAATTTGATGTGCATATATTTTATACCAAAACTAAGATGCATTAAAAAATTGGTAGGCCCACCTCTCATACCACCCACAATAGAGAAAATACTATAAAGGCATTATCATGTGAGCTACAGGAATAAAACTTGACATTTTTATAAATTTTTGTCAAATTCAAATTTTTCATCAAAAGTGAAATGCATATAAAATATTGGCTTCATCCGCTCACGGACACGCCCATTTGCAATACTATTAAAGTATTTTGAATAAGTAGGTTTAGGTTATTTCATAGTCGGTCTAGACCGACTTTAGACTTTCTTTACTTGTTTATCTTATATATATGTATTTGTTCTTAAAATAATTTTCATAGTTTTTGCTTGTCTTTCTTGCTACACATCGGCAGGCGATGCACAATATTTTTCACATGTAACTGAAGTCGTATGTTTTATTTCTTTTAATTATCGTTGTTTGTTATTTGAAAATTAAGTTTGATTCACTTTTGTTTAAGATAACAATTTCAATTTCCATCCCATATTTTCAGCAACGCAAAGTATTCACACAAAAATCATGCACACACACACTTAAATACAAGTGTACACAGCATATTATTTTCTTATGTGTTGCTCTCGAACTGCAGTTTGGTATACTTGTGTTCGTTTCAAAATGGTTTGAAAAATATTTATTATTTCTTTTGCAAAACTGAAAACATGCACTTATACAAGTATGCGAGGTGTTCAACTACTGGGCCTAGCTTTCAATTAAGTTATTTAGAACACTTTTGTCTTGTATTCAATTGTTGTTGAAAACTAAAATTTGATAAAAGGTCGAAAGCAAATAATAAAACCAATAAAGATACATAGCTTGTGATAGCTAAAGGCTCCTTTGTATGCCATGTTTTGTGCATAAGAAACAAATACAAAGAGAAATATATTTGATTTAAGTAGTGACGGCAATGCTTTTCATTGAATTTAAGTCTAGAGGCAAGTCAATTAAGAACTGTTAAAAATACCACATAAAGTTTAAAATGTAGCATACATTTTACAAAAAGGTTAAAATAAAAGAAAAAAATTGAGTTTAAAAAAAGGAATAAATGAAACAGTTGAAAAATCTGCAAAAAACTTTTATCGCCCATTTTTTATTGAAGTGTAATACAAAATGCACTTAACATCTACGATTTAGCTCAACTATTTTTCTTGGATTGTTTTATTATTTAGAAAATTAAATCCAGAGTTTGAAATTTTTTGTATTGTTTTTCGCGGACCGACAGCCATATTCACACCAAAATAGGGTAAATTTTGAGACAACGTAGCTATGTCAGTCTAACTCCAATTTTTGGAAATTGGGTACCATTGAAAACTCATTTCTTCTATTTTAAGGATAAACTATAAAACCTTTAAAAAATTTGCTGTTAGTCATCCCATTTTTAATAGAAAAATTTTATGCTATGCCAGCAATAGGTGCTAAAAGTTTTATTCATTGTCTGTCCAACGATATAAATAAAGGTATGGTCTTATTAAATTATATAAAAACGTGATATATTAAAGATTTTTCAATACAAATCAGTAGAATATATAGTAGTCGCTTCTGTAGTTAATAATTTTTTTTTATGTTGTTCCACTATTTTGGCAAAATTACATCGAATAGCTGTAGTTTAAACTTATCTTATAATTGCTCATATAATTTTTTGAACATATAAAATTTATAAACTTAAATTTTTATTAATAAATTTTCAATAATATTTAAAAAGTTAGTCGAACTAACAAAATTTAAAAATATCTCAAAGCAAATTTGAAGATCAGAAAAGCACTATATAAAATTCTAACTTAATGGATTGGATGCAGTTAAAGAAGGCAACTGATAGATGAGTACCTAATAATTGCGGAAATTAACTCAATTCGTGCCACAGTTCTTTTCATGGACCAAGTGAAAATGTTGAAAACAGTTATGTATCCAATCCAACCACAGCCTCAAAATCAAAAATTTGTACTGATCATCAAGCTGATAGCATACTGATAATGAATTTAAGCTTAAACATCATAAACGTTTCAAACGCTCAAATGAGAGCCACGAAAAGCATATTGATGTCCTTTCATTCAGAAATAAGAAAACAACGCGTTCATCAAGCAGTTCAGAAACAATCACTGATAATAAGGTTTTAATTCTCAGTGACAAAAAATTGAAAAAAAACACATCATATTTAGAGAAAAATGGTATAGACTTTGCTCCAGAGAATGCTATTCTCTAATTGCGATACTAAAAATTCTCTAAAAATGATAAAAAGCTACCATGAAATAGAAAAATACATCATTTTTAGAGAAAAATACTTTATTTTTTGAGAAAATATTGAAGAAAATACTTCTCATAGTGAATTTTTTATCAAAATATAAGAAAAGTTTTTCATTTTCAATAAAATTTCTCTATAAATGAGAAATTTTTTGTGCGAGAAAAATACTTATCATTATTAGAGACATTGAAATGTTTCCATTTCCTAGAAGTAAAGAAATATTTCTACGAAAATGTGAAAATTTATTCTAATTGAAGAAAATTTTATTTGAAAAAGAGAAAATTGCTATTATCAAAAATAGAGAAATTTTTTACCGGAGCAAGGTATGTGTTTTTTTCTCAGTGTGCTTTCGAACATAAATTTCAAAAATATTAATTTATTAATAAATTTCACGTGCTTCATCATGCGTTAACAAAAAACAAAAAAAATTTTCAGATTTCATTATAATATTGAAAAAATATTTTAAAAATTTATTTAAAATAGATGAACAACATTTGAAAGCTAGATTTGCTATTATTGTTTCATTACTAAATTTTGAATTTATTCGTGAAATCTTTTGTATAATTCCACTTGTAAGAAAATATTTTGTTTTGATGAAAGTTAGTAAATAAATAACAAAATAAGTAAACTTGATCTACAAATTCCATGCCATATTCAAAGAACTGAGAGTAATGTTCAACATTTGGCCAGTGTTCGACGAATTGTTGAACAAAATCAACAGTTATGGAGGCAGTTATAGTTGTGACAGCAGATAGTCGAAGAAAAACTCCACGACTTGAAAGCAAACAGGACTTCCTAAAACAATCTTTTCAATTTATATTGAGTTTAGATCGATTCTTTTTGTTCTTTTTCTATAAAACTTTTTGTTACTTTTACTTTATTTTGTTTTGTTTATTTACTATTGTTTTTGTTTTTTGATGAATTTATTCATTTCTTAAATTTTTTGTATTTTATCGCTTTTAATTTGAAATTGAATTATAGAAAATTTTTTTTTTTTATTTGACTTTGGTTCTTCACTAGATTCATAATGTAACTTCTTTGAAATTTTGATCAAATATGAAAATATAATAAAATTTTTCTTAAATGATGACATTCAACGAAGACTTTTTACCGAAACCGAGAAAATTTTTACCCTGTAACGGCGCGTTACAAAGTAGTATAAGTTTATTTTAAAGTTCCTATCATACATATGGCTGATTCCACACAAATGAGGAACGGAAACATGAACTCGCATTATAATGGAGTCTTAAGTTACTCCTGTTGCAAACTTATTTTTAATTTTAATGCTTTTTTATGTTTTTTTGACAATTTAACTAAACAAACTTCGAGATGAGAAAAACTTAAAATATTTTGTTAAGATTTAAATCGTTGAAAAAAGCCATCCCTTGATACACATTCAAAAAAAATTTGGTTAGCAATATTAAAAAAGATAACAATTTTATCCAAGAACAGTTTATAACAAGGATTGGTTACTACGTTAACAAAGAAAAAATATTTAAACTGAGTGTTTTTTCAGTGTCACACCCGTCCCAGGAAAATGCTGTAGTTTTCCTAAGAAGCAACATGGGCTTATGATAAGAATGAAACTTTCCTTAAGTAAGGATATTGATGTTTTACATAAATTTGTAAATAATAAACTTTTTTCATTCAATAAATTCTTTTTATTCTTCATTTCCGTTATAAAAAGTTGGTCACACCCGGAACGGTTTTCAAAAGTTTTTTCTAATAATGAAATTTTTGCAAGAATATGAATAAATTCTTTGATTAAAATAGTTTTGTAAATTCATGTATAGCGAAATCATTTGTATAGGCATTAATTTGATCTAAAATTCATGCGAAAAATTCTTTGCAAAAAAATATTTTTTTTTTTTATATATTAAAAAATCGAAATTATTTGTATAGGTATTAATTTGATAAAAAATGCATGCAAAAAAAAATTTTTGCAAAAAAAGATTTTTTTTTAAAAATTAATACATTCATTAAAAACATATTTTTTTTATTTTATTGTCAAAAATATATGATGGTGATTAAACCCATTAAGTTCTTATATATAATTCCCACATCATTCGCACTCGTCACACCATAGACAATCTTATGTCACACCCGTCCCATTTAAAAGTTTAAAAAAGAATGGTTATCGCCAATTTTTTAAAATATTTTTCACTGTTATTCAACAGAAAATATATTATATTTGAATATATGCAAGTCAAAAATGGTCTCATTTTGGCAGATGGACTGAATTTTAATGTTAAACTAAGAATTTTTAGTTTTTAAAATTGTGCTCGTCACACCCGTCCCAGGTGTTTAAGCGAATGTAACTATTAAACTAGTATAAATAATTGCATTATGTTCTAGCATTTTGAAACCTTGGGACATCTTCTAATTGACCTTTTAGTAAATTGCTAAAATTTTTACCGGTTAATACCATTTTCAGCACGATAAAGTAGTCAAAGCGTCACACTCGTCTCTATGGAATGAGCCATATGTTATTGTTATAAAAAAACAAAAAAAAAAAAAAAATATTAATAATTTGTCTTGCCCCGCCGTAGGGATCAAACCCAGGCATATTTAGTACAAACAAACAAAAAAACAAATTGGCCATTTCAGCCCTTGAAAGGACTTTGACCGAGCTTCTTATGATCAATTGTGTTGTGTGTGTTCTTAAATGTTTGCACACAATTGACCGAGAACTGGACCTACATGTTTTATGCCGACTCCGAACGGCTCATGTTCTCAAGAAGCTTTATATGGCATTATTTACTCTCTGAGGTTTGCCATTGTCTGCAGAGAGGTGGTGACCGATCAGAAAAATTTTTTATTGAAAAAAAATTTCGCCACGGCTGGGGATCGAACCCGGGCTCCGAGCATGCTAAGCCACACACTTAACCTGCATGCCACGGTCACCACCATATTTAGTACAAACAAATAAAAAAACAAAAGCAACAACTATTGTAAAACTAGATTAAGAAACAACATACACACACATACAAAACACCTACGCACAACTATTGACAACTAATTTAAAACACGTAGCCAAACTTCGATTGATGTGCCCTTTCAATAATATGCTTCACAACTGGTTTTGAATGTCAACTGGTTAAGTAAGCGCAGATTGTTAACTCGTCGGAGCATAACCTTTCATACGTTTCATTACCAAACCTTACTTCTCTGGAAGTTCTTATGGTACTTTTTTATACCCTAAACCTGAAAGGTCAGGGTATATTAACTTTGTGCAAACGTTTGTAACGCATGGAACGAAGCGAGTCCGGTATAGAAAAGTATATATATTCTTGATCAGCGTCACCACGTGAATCGAGCTATCCATGTCCGTCCGTCCGTCCGTCCGTCCGTCTGTCCGTCTGTGTGTTGTCCGTATACGCAGGATAAGAAGAAGGAGTTGAGATAATTGGATGAAACTTGGTAGACGTGGTCACATGGACCCAAGTATCTGCACTATTGAATATTTTTGGAATCCGCCCACGGACACGCCTACCTCCCGTACAACGCGAAAATTGAAAACTGCATAGCTCAGCTCATAATTAGCCTACAACAATAAAATTTGGTATGTATGTGTTTTATACACAAAGATGTCTTTGAAACATCGACGTCATCCGCTTACGGACACGCCCACCTCCCATACAACCCAAAAATTGAAAACGCAATAAATAAGCCTCTGTTTAACCTACAGAGCTAAAATTTGGCACATATGTTTTTTGTGACAAACCAAAGATGGTTTTCAAAAGTGGACATCATCCGCCTACGGCCACGTCTACCTCCCATACAACGCGAAAATTGAAAACTGCATAACCCAGCTCGTAATGAGCCTACAACAATAAAATTTGATATGTATGTGTTTTATACAAACACAAAGATGTCTTCGGAAAATGGTGGTCATCCGCTCACGGACACACCCTCCTCCCATACAACCCAAAAATTGAAAACGCAATAAATAAGCCTCTGTTTGACCTACAGAGCTATACTTTGGCACGTATGTTTTTTATGACAAGACAAAGATAGTTTTGAAAAATGGACGTCATCCGCCTTCGGACACGCCTACATCCCATACAACCCAAAAAGTTTTAAACTCAATAAATAAGGTTATGTTTGTCATAGAGAAATTAAATTTGGTATGGATGTATTTTATACCAAAATTAAGGTGTGTTCAAAACTTGGTATGTGTAAATTTTTCATCAACATTTAAATGCATACAAAACAAAGGCTTCATCCGTCCTTGGAGACGCCCATTTATAATAAAAATTTTTTGTTTTTGAAAAGTGGGTTTAGGGTATTTCATAGTCGGCCTAGACCGACTTTAGACTTTCTTTACTTTTGTTTTATTCTTGTGTTTTTTTTAAATAAAACTTCGGTGAGCTTGTAGTCGGACCTTGCACTAATCTGCTTTTTCGTCTACCCTCCAACTGAATGAAAACCGTTCTGCCTCTGCCTAATGTGCTTCCTCGCTTCTATAAGCCTTTCAGCTGCCCTCACATCAGAGCACTTGTCATATATTCTATTTTGCTTCGCCGCCTGAACCTCGCTTATGTTAAGCTGCTCAGTCGCCCTCACAAAAGATTTAATTATTTACTTGTTCTACTTGCTGCGCTGCCTGAACCTGGCTTGCTCTAAGCTTTTCAACCATTTCTGTATACTAGAACCAAACCTTACCGATAAAACCTCAGCCTTTGATAAAACCACGTCACAACCCTAATACATGTTTTTGGATGTTTGTATGCATTTTTCACATACTGAAGTAAAATACAAATTCAAACTTTCTCTCAAAAAACCGGAGGCTCGCAATCAATTTTAGAAGACCTAGAGTTTCTTGGGCAAACCTGTTCAGAATATTCCGTAAAATATTTTCCGCGCCCACGGTTTGCTAGTTTTTTCCACCCATACAAATTGGCCCGCCCTATTGAACATGCCTGTAAAATCTAATAATATTGTCGATTTGTCATGTTTTTGGTGAAAAAAGAGATGGGCGCGTTAGTTATGAGTTAGTTATATCATCCTCAAACTTCTCTACCATCATTACAACTGTCAATGTAATGACTGTTTGAAGAATAATGTTGGATCTACAATTTTCATCTGAATGATTTTACTCTAAGGATTACATTAACGAAGTTACCATCTTTGGTAATCTTTGAATACGAATATCTTTGGATGCGCACATGTAATTGTTGTGATCTTTTCGGAGGTGGTTTATTTTATGATGCTTAAGGTGTGTGCAAAAATTCATCTAAATCTGATTGGTTTTGAAGACAAATACGAAGTAACTGAACTATTGAACCTTTTTTTTTATTTTGAAAAAGCCTTGTTTTTGAAGAAGAAATTAACCTCCTTACGTAAATTTTGAAGCAAAAAATGGTCTCAAAATGTAAAGAATCATCCATTACAAAAATTTAGATGCACTTAATACATAGGATTTGAAATTAGTTTAAGAGTTATAAGAAAAAATTTGTGACTTAAAGGTGAAATTTGACCTTGAATTTCTCTCTTATTTGACCTAATCTGATAAAACTGAGTATAAGGGCATAATATATAGACCGTGCACTATTATAAACCATTGCGATATTTGAGGTTATTCCAATTGACCTTTAAATTGTCGCACAGTGTGATCAAAACAATATATAACACAACAAAAAATAGCTTTAAATAATACAACTAATATAAAATACTTCATAATTTTTATCGTTTTCCTTTACACATTTTATTTGTCTTTCATTTGATTTAATGCTGGAATTCTTTATGAAGAGTATAATACTCTGAGTATTGAATTCTGTGTTTTAAGATCCCTTTATTTTTATGAATAGTTTTCATAAGAAGTTTTTTCACTCTAAGTATTTTTACTCAATTCTTTTAATTTTTAATAGTATTGTCTTCAAAATTTTATTTTCATTCATTTGGGGGGTGGGGGGGGGGGGGGTTAACCCTCCAAAACCCCTACCTGCGTTCGCCCCTGCCACCGGACCTAATACAAGTAATAGTTCTTTGTGATATTTATTTTCAAACTTCGCCAGAGTACATAAAATCGGATTTAGGTCCTGAAATTCCTTGTACTGTTGATAAAGTTACAAAATTTGTTACATCATATTCTCTTCGAAACTATTACTATACTGGCTTATTTCTTAGCTCACGACCTTGATCGTTGTCTCTTAGATATCGTCTCTATTTTGCGTGAACTGTAATGGCATGTGTCTGGTTACTCGGTCTATAAAATGTTCAATAAGGAGTCATTACACCAATGTATGAATTTGGTATTCCTGTAATGGCTGCACTGACTGAACCACACCAACAGCATAGTGAAAATCGGGAAGAACCTCTGCCGCTCATTTAATACCAAGAAAAGTTTCAGATAAGCTGATTCCTTGTCGTGTGATTACCTTTTTCAATTTAATGGTAGAGAATATTATTTATCTGCTGATCTTAATTTTTTTTTGATAAAAAATATAAATTATTATACCCATAACCCATAGCTTAGTAAAGCACCTGAAATAAGCAGTGGACACGATTTTTCGGAGCTTATTCATCCAAAACAAAAAAAAAAAAAAAATGTTTGTCCCTTTGAAAACTTTTGAGTCTAAAATCGAAGAGAAGTCAGTCAGACACTTAAAAGTGTAAAAAATTAGTGTTGAGCCGGAAGCAGTTTAGAAAATATTTTATCAATTTTGGTATTATTTGAAGGCTAATTTCGTCACCAATATTTTATGTTGTATAAACTTTGTTGCTAACCAATTACTTTTGGAATTATAACGGTTTTCATTATTTAATGTCATTTAAAAGGGTTAAAATGTCCCTCAAAAATATTTCTCATAAAATTCTACTATAAATCTCTGAATACACCAGAGCCCAAAATTCAACTTGAACACAATGGGACAAAAAATACCATACTCTGAGAAGTAAGAGGGTTAAAATATTTTAGAAATATGTTTTACAAAAATCTTCCTCTTAGTTTTTTATATAAATTTTCCAAACACATCTCATATGATTGAAGAATACACTTGAATCCCGTTGGAAGGACCATTGTGTTGGATAAGCTAACGACTCTTAGAATTTCCTGGTGCCAGCAAGCGCACGATAAAATTGGCTGGCGCAAATTTATAGTCGAGTCCGAAACCGATCTATGGTTGTAAACGACAAAAGCCAGTAAGTTAGTGTAGAAGGCATTTTTGGACTAAGAAAAGTGTGATATTGTAGGAAGAGATACACAATTACATCGGAATCCTGTCACATAAGATTTTTATGAGTGTTCGGACTCTTTAAAGAGTCAGAAAAAACTCAAAATGTTTGATGACATACATAATTACTTTACTCTTGTCATTTTACAATTTAACAACACAAAAACGAAGACACAAAATATAAAAACCATATTTTAAATCTTTTTATTTTAATTCAACGACCTTTTGGGAACCAGAAAACTTTGTCTCTATGCATTTTTCATTGAATTACTGCTAATAGTATCGCAGAGCAAACATTTATAAATCAATGCAGATATATTTAATTCGTGCCTACCTCGAATTTATTTAGCTCATAACAATGCTACAATTACTCTTAATAAATATTTCAAAATTGTTCGATAACTTCTTAATATTTCTTCATTGCTATGAATTTCTTTTTCTAACAGAACATTTCGGCATAAATATTATTTAATGCTGATATGCTTAACTTAGCAACTAGCTAATAGCAGTTAATGTTCTACGTAGAACTATCATTAAGACAAAGTCACGCACTAGCAGTTGTTTTTAATATAAAAAGGCTACATTTTTTTTGTTTTTCTTTTTTGCGTTTTGTTTTTCTCAGAAATGTGCGCACATAATTTTTTGCACCTTTTTACCTTATCACAGATGTGCTATTGTTGCTGTGTAAACGTATGAGTGTGTGTAAGAGTATGTAAGAATGTGTACGTGTTTTTGATTATCTCATATATTATTGTTTAATTTTGTATACTTATAGTTATGAAATATATGCGTAATTTAGGCGCTAGACTAATACAAATACATTTGTTAAACAAACATTTGTATGCTTTTTTTCTTTTTGAAGTGTTGTTTTTCATATATTTTGTTGTACACTGTTTAATATACTTACAGAAAACATTCAATTTCATAGCCGTTTCACGTATACCATTGCGCACTAGCTCGTTAGTGGCTCGACAGGATAGAGCCTTGCCATGATCCTCACGCGTTGGTGTTATTGACAGAACCGATATGCTAACATTGCCATCTTCAGAGACCTACAAAAACATAGAATTAATAAGCAAAACAATATGTATAGCTAGTTGTTTATGCTAAACTTTTCACTGGAATTATCTTATAAATAACGGTTTTAAAGAACTTCATGTCAATATTATAATTAAAACTTTAAATTTATTGTCTGATTCCTACCTTTTGACTGTGTCCATGTAACTCTATGTTGCCCATCCACCAGGTAATTTTGGCCGGCGGACGTGAACCGATTGCTTGACATTCTATTTCATATTTACGATCAGCAGACATTGGCTGATTATTGAAGCTTATTTCCACCAAAAGCGGACGCACTATAAAATAAAAAAAACGCAAAAATAAACGTTTAATCAAAATTAAACAAAAATACCACAAACATCCACACTGACACGCTCACGCTTATAGCAATCATAAAAGTTTACAACTTAAATTTATTTCGATTGACTGCGATTGCAATTAATTTTAATTGCTTTTAATAAAAACAACCCATAGCAAATAACACAAATAAATATTTATATAATCTGAAAAAAAGGACATATACAAATCTATGTCACGCGAGAAAAACTAGAGTAAACAACAAGTGTTGTCAATTTTAAACCAATAAAATAGCACAACGCGGGTTTTTTACGCATTATTTTTGTTAAAGTGAACAAAATTGCGTTTATCTGTTAGTATGTTTGGCTGAAAACAGCATTTAAAAATAAGTTCCTTCGGTTAAAAAAGGTCATAAAAATATTTTAATACTTTTTGATTTTAGGAAGTGTTTTTTTGTAATAAACAATAAAGGTGATCACAATTTTTGTAATCACGTTTTTCCATATATGTAATTAATACATAAGCTTTTATTATTACTGCGCTGCTATATTCGATATAAGCCGATATAAGAGTGTATCGGCTTGAATGGGGAAAATATGACCCAAACTTCCAGAGCCAAAATTAAAAAGTTTATATTTATGTGGGCCTGGATTAAAAAATGACCAAGTTAAAAAAAAAATATATTTTGTGAAACAATTTTTTCGACATTTTCTACATGTATACAAGCTTTTGGTTCGAAAAGAAAAGGGAAGAGACTTTCAACTTCAAAAGAATTAACAGTTTTTAAACCTGTCTAAACCTTTAAATAAATACTTTAATTTTCCAGTCGAATAAGCTAAGTTCATTTTTCCATCTCAATTATGGTGTCGATAGATGAGTTGATGATAGTGAGTTCAATCCCTGAAATGTGCTTGTTTTTATGTTTTTTTTTTTTTTTTGAGCTTCACCAAACAAACAGTGAAGCTGCTGCTTATTCAAAATAGCTGAAATAGCCAAAAAGCAGCAACAATACTGCACTCTGTTCTTTATAAATCAGTGTTGCCAGATTAGGTTAGAGGATTTCCCCCCTACATTTAGTAGTTCTTCGACTGTTTTGAGAGATTTTAGTTGTGATGAATCTTATCATCAGAGTGATTTAGTGTTTTGAAGGGGTTTAATATGGATATTTCAAAAATGGACCTTTGGAAATAAAATGTTCTTACTTTTTTTTATAATTTGCAAACAATTTTAGTAAAAATAGTTTTTTCTCCATATTGTGCAAAACCCGAGAAAAGAAGATATTTAGCTTCTTGGGTATTTTAGAACATGTGACTGAACTGAATAAAAAGTGGAATCTTTTATATTATCTTATTATATTATTATTTTATATTATTTATATTATTCATTTAAGTTCGACGAACTCCCTACGATATTTTTGCCCTTACAAAGACTAATCTTACCCAGGACTTCAAGGATACCGAGGTCTTTGCTTCTGATTTCGTGGTGTTCAGAGACGATGGCATCGATAAAATCGATCTTACCTCAGATCGTGGTGTTCTTCTAGCTATTCACAATCGCTTCGATCCAACATTTGTAAAAAATTCCCATACAGCTAACTTTGAATTTGTTTGTGGCAAACTTTGTATTGCAAAACGAAACATATTCATTATCTGCTGTTATATTCGCCCTTCTCAACCAGTGAATGGTTATCAACTTGCAGTAGACGCAATCGATTCACTATTTAATCTTATTGACCCATCTGACTCCGTAATATTTCTGGGGGACTTAAATCTTCCTAGCCTACAATGGATTCAGTCAGATGACGAGTGCTACTATTTTCCTACAAATGCCACATCTGAAAAAGAAATTCTCTTCACTAGCTGTCTTTCAGACTCCGGCCTTTACCAGTTGAGTGGAGTAACTAACAATATTGGTAGGCAGCTAGATCTTGTATTCTCTTCAGATTCAGATAATTGTGTTGTCTCCGCGAGTAACCATCTACTTTCAACACTCGATCAGTACCATCCACCTCTATCTCTTACCCTATATTACAATAATAATATAGGATACAGCTTTGAATTTCGTCAAACTGATTTTGTAAAACTTGAAATTTTATTGAGTAGAATCGATTTTCAACATATTTTCGATAATATGCATGGCAGTGTTGATATTACTGTTGCTCTCTTCTATGACAAAATTTTTGACTACTTCACACAATCAGTCCTCTTTACTAAGCAAAAGAACTTTTCGTCATCTCCTCCCTGGTACAATAAAGAACTACGTTCACTTCGTAATAAGAGGAACAAACTTTGGCGTACTTATTTACTTTTTCGTTCTTTTTTCTACACTTTGTGAAAACCTATATGAGTCTTACCTTGCTCATATTGAAACTAAATTGTTGTTGGATCCTAAAAGCTTCTACAAGTTCATTAATATCAAAAGAATATCTGACAACTACCCATCAACCCTTACTTTTTCAGATATCTCCTCAGACAACCCGGAAATAATTGCAAACTTATTTGAAAATTTCTTCAGTCAGTCATTCACAAGTCATAACGATGAACTAGACTATGAATACTTTTCTTCATTAAGGAACTGTGCTCAAACGTCACTGATTTCTGTTGATATAACATTAACTGATGTTTTAGCAAAGTTATATAATCTTAAAGATGATTATTCTCCTGGACCCGATGGGTTGCCTGCTATTGTCATCAAAAAATTCGCGAACTTTATGGCTCATCCCCTTTTGACTCTCTTTCAACTTTCTATTTCTAACTCTGTTTTTCCAAAGTCATGGAAGCACTCGTACATAATACCTTTACATAAAAAAGGACCTAGAAATGATATTTCTAATAACAGACCTATCGCAAAACTGTCATGTGCTCCTAAAATTTTTGAAATTTTGTGGTTTTGTTTTTTGACATACAATACTTTTTCGGTATCTGGAAATTCTTGTAAGGAAAAATTTTATTAACTTTTTATTCAATTATATAAGTTTTTTCAAATTTTTTAAGAAAAAATTGTGCAACTTTTTCTCTGTCTTTTTTGTATTTTATCGTTGCAAGTTTTTCGAGTACGTGACTGCTTTACAAGAAAACATTTTTTCATAATTTTTGTTAGTAAGCAAATCTATTATTGTATGTTTTTCGAAAAAAATATTTAAGAGAATTTTAGGGGGATTTGAAATACATTCGAGCGGTAAATGGTGAGAGGCATCTGGCAACATTCTTATCAATGTTGTTTTTAGATTCTTTCTTGTCGCTGAACACAACCGGCTTGATATATTTCTCATTTAGTTTTTGATATAAAAACTATATATACTCGATGTTTTACTAAAGTGCAGCACTGCAAAAGTGTGATGCGGGGATGTTTGCTTCTTAACGGAACATTGTCCTCGTTGAACTCGCATTCAATGTACTGAATGTGGCCAGATTGGCCAGCGATCGTGGTGTCGGTTTCGAATCACGAAACAAAAATTAAGTTTTGCCGAATAAATAGAAAACAGTAATAAAATAATTTTAAATATATAAACAATAATTAAAATTAATAAAAAGTCATACGAAATAATACAAAATTGCTGCAAAAATTAGTGTCGGTCATGGGATTCGAACCCACACTGCCACGATCGCTGAAGGCGAAATTCGTTGCAGTGGTAAAAAATTTAGTTTTTGCCAAAGTAAAGAAAAATAATTGCACGGTTGCCATTTTCGCTAGAAAAAAAAACTTTCTCTCTATCTCTTCTCTCTCTAAATGTCTTTGGCGTTCGCATTCAATGCACTATGAACCATGACTCAATAATTTATAAGGTTATCCCGATATTTGACGTCTTCTCACGAAAATGGAGATAGATACCCTTATTTGAAGAGGAGAGCATTTTTAAAGACACAAAAATCGCACAGGTGCTTGAATATCGTACTATTTTTTAGTACAATATATCTTAAAATTTGTAGTCAATACATTTTCTGCTACTTTTGTATTTTTGTAGCATCAATCAGATGATTTTTTAAGGTTCTGCGACTTCACACAGTCCAAGCTTGAAATATTTTCACGAATTTATTGCGTCAAAAAATTCAATGAAAGCAATGCATACTTATTTTGTTTTTTTTTTAAGCAGTAAAATATTGAAAACACATACTTTTTTATTAAAAAAAAACACAGCACAACACTGAAACATAAATTTGTTTGAGGACACCACAAAACCCTGTTTGTCATTCATTTTCGAGAGAGAATATTTTTTTGTTTATAAAAAATAAGGGTATGTCAAATATCGGGATAACCTTATAATTATTGAGTCATGCTATGAACTAGTTTGAGTCTGAGATGCACAGGAATCAAAATTTTTTTTAATTACGTGTAGCATGGTAAGTAAATTATCAAATTATTTCGTATTTGTATAAGGATAAAAATACCAAAACCAATGTCGTTAAGTTGAAAAACGAAATTATCACATATACAAATACGTTTAAAGTTTATTGAAATATTTCTTATATGTTGTTTCTAAGATAAAGTTGGCATTTTCGATACATTATAAACCGTGGAACATTATTATATGCAGCGGAATTCTGAGCGGAGCTCTTTCAACTAGGTATTTAATATTAAACATACTTATTCTTACTTTAGGAAATTCTGATCAGAAGTCCATGTTACTTCTTTGGAACACTATTGCATTCTTTTGGAACGGTTGTGACAAAGAAGAAAACCACTCTCAAGGAAAGGTCCCCAGGTGACGGTCTCCGATTTGAATAATTTTCCGATATGTGATAGAAGACAAAAATCTAAGGTCGACGTATTTTTTATACGTGCTCAAAATTTTTTTGACGTAGAATTACGTCTTACAGCGCGGTTTGTATGGGGTCGTTTTAACAGATTTTTTGAAGGTCATGCAACTTTTTGGGTAATACTTTAGGGTATACCAACAGCCTTTAATACTGATCGTTCAAAGTTAATATATGTACTAAAATATCAGATATATCCTGCGCTGAATCAATATCTATTTTTGGATTTTGTCACTATTATATGAAAGTCACAAAATCGTAACATATAAGAAGAAAAATGCATGTTTTTGTATAAGAAAGTCGATCATCAGCTGCTTATAATGTACCTGCTGTGCCTGCTGCTTTCCTTGTTTTTGTTTCGTTGTTTATGCTTGTATTGTTTTTATTTTGCTCGAACTGATTGGTTCGTATTAGAGCTTCAGCTCTAACCTTTAACTACTGAGGTGAAATATTTTGACGTATATGCTATGGTGGTGGTAAATTTTACCCCTTTTTAATTTTTAGAAAATTTTGCCAAAAAAAAAAATTTTTTTATATATTTGCTTTTAATTGGAATTAGATGACACATTTTTAAATGACAAAATAATAAAATAAAGAAATCAAACTTCTAGTCAAACGAAACAAGAATTTTATTTCATATTCATTTTTCATAAAACTAAAAAATTTAATTAAAGAGGGTAGAATTTACCACCACCACAGTAGTAAAAGGCTAACACGTGTATCAAACTACACGTGTTCACGGAAGTTCACGGTGTTCAAACTCCGTGTAGTTCGTGTTTTGAAACACGAACCTCAACTACACGTGTATTTTATTCACGACCTACACGTGAAATTCGCACTCGCATGGTTCACGTGAATAGCAATCACGTGAATAGTATTCACGTACTTTAAGCCTGAACCGATAATAAAGAGACACAAAGGGATTGATTATCTGAGGTCACAGGTGGTTCATTGGCACATTTATGGGTTCCATGGAACATTTGGAATAAAATGTATGATTCTATGGCCAATCGAATGTAGTGGGATTATCTGAGGTCACAGGTGGGTCATTGGCACTTATATGGGTTCCATTGAACATAATTTGGTTAAGCCTTTAAACGGAGTTCTACGTCTACACTTACGATACTATCGAAACTGTTTCTTTTTTTAAGAAATGTGAAAAATGCATTCCATTTCTTTTGCATATCGTAAAACTGTCCATGTTTGGTACTTTGAATGCTTTAAACTATTGTTAACTGGTGCGATGAGACTTACAAGAAAAAACACACGATTTGTATGGAAGTCTACTGAAATGTAAACTTTTCCGATAAAATTTGTAAACATGAGAATAGGTCATAAAAAAAGAAAATTTTTGATACCCACGATGGGTACATAATGGGTTATGTAATAAAATTTTTTCTTTAAGGAAAATAAATGCATTTCAATAAAACAAAAATTTTATTATAAACAGTAACAAATTTAAAAAAAAAAACAAAAAAAAAGGTAAGTTTACAAATTGTCTTAAATCCAACATAAATTAATATGACATAATTGTGTCAACATACTTCGTTGATATCGACTAAATATAACTAAAAATTAAAACAACAAAATTTTCTTTTATGAAAAATTGATGCCATCGTGTGTGGTTTTGTAAGAGTTTTTGTTTGGTACTAAATTTGTAAATGTTTACATGGAAAATAGCTAAGTTATAACAAAAAACGAAAGTTTCACTTATTTTTGAACGCGAGTTTGAAACTCAAAACTATCGATTGAGCACGTAAAAAAAGTACGTCCACCTTAGATTTTTGTCTTCTATTACATATCCGAAAATCATTCAAATCGGAGACTGTCACCTGGGGACCTTTCCTTGTCAGTTTTAATATATTTTACTTTGATAACGCCGTAACCAATCCTTGTTTTTAGACAACATGTAATCTTTTTAACATTGCTAACCTAATTTTTTAATGTGTTTCAAGAGATGGCTGTTTTCAGTTAACACATAGCAGAATCGATGCATCTCAACATATTCGATATTCGTCAACTAGAGTTGAGAAAATTCGATGAAAACTAACCAGCACACTTGATGCATCACGGTGTGCGAAGGATATAACGTTACATCGAAAGATGCTTTGGCCCCTCCACCTCAATTTTACTTAGATAGTGAACTTACTAGAGAATATCTTTGTAAAATCATTATTGAGGTCAGCTAATAGGTCAGTGATTCCAATAGTAATTGTGTCAGATATTTTTAAAAACAAAAATTTGAAAAAAGTATGCCTGATATTTTTAAAAACTAAGTTGTTTTTAACCAAATTTCAAAAAATTTAAATAGCTATATCTAAATTTTATAAGGCCTTGAAAAACTTTAAAAAGCACTCATGCAAAACAAATTGCCAAATGTATAAAAGTATTCAGAAAATAAATTATTCAACAATTGAGATGGCAAAAAATTTCCGCTACGCTTGCACATTTGGAAGAAAAATATTCATTGTTCAGAAATATTTTGTTGCATTTGTTTTAATTTTGTATTTTAAGTGGCTTTTGTGGCTTAATACTGTTGGGTTCATTTCGAGTATGGCATTATTTTTAGGCAGAGTTTTTTTGTTTTTTGCAAACCATGATTGTTTGGACAGCTTAAAATATTTGTTTATTTATTATTGATTTTTAGTTGTTCGTTTTTTTTCAAAGTTATTGCATATTTAAAAGCTGTAAAATCTACGTTATAATTATATTAAAAAAATATTTGGTTAATAGATAAGTAATGTTTGTAACGGGGCAATCAGCTTTAATTAAATTAATTTTTTTAGTTTAAACTATACAAAATGTGTCAGAATATATTATATATTGATCAAGTAAAAAGTTAATATACGACAACATAAGTTTTAAAACAAACTTAGTTCAGTGAAATTAAAATTTTTATAGCAACTTCTTTGAGACAAATTTAGATAAGTTTTGTGGCTTTTTATTTTGTAGTTTTATAGTAAAAGTTATTTTTCATAAGTAAATTTTTTCATAAAAACTTAAATTTGGTTAAACTTTAAAATCTACTAAATTAAACAATTTTTCTATAACTTTTTGTGATATTCACTTTTAAGGTTTTCCAATTTTTCTACTGTGCTTCTGTTTTTCTGGCAGCACTTTTATAATAAATTCAAATTTTGCTCATTTATATTTTATACTAATAAGCTTTATAATAAATTGGCATAATTCTTTTAAATTTTTTTTTTTTTTATTAATTTGGCTGAAAGCTTTTTGTAATTCATTTAAATTAGTGGTTTTTTGCAAAACTGCATTCCGCCAAAATGTGGCATTTTTTTTTTTTTTCTATGACTACTAACAAAACATACAAAAAATACACACATATCCAAATACACTCACTAGTATATAAACTCACACACTGTTATATTGTGCCTAAGCTGGCTTAATATAGGTTCGCTAGAGTCTATATAAACAAATTATTGCACGTGACCGGAAAGCACGCGAGCGGAAACATGAGCGCATATTAAGGTTCTAATTAAAACGATTTTAATAATTATGCGTTGAGTGAGATAGCAATATTTTGTGCTTGTATACAAATGATATATGTGCATAAGTGTGTGTGGTATGTGTGTGTGTTTAGTAGAGTTGGCTGTTATTAATTTTGAATTATTTTCAAATGCATTGGCAGCACACGCTATGGTTTAGGTTGCATTAGCATCAGCAATATTATCATCATCAGCATCATCCTTATTACCATCATCATCATCATCAATAGCATCATCATTATAATCAACATCATCATGATTCGGCAACCGGATGTCGCTGAATTAACGATATATACACTAATTCGCTAATTATTTCTAATGAACGTGAAACATTGGTTTAAGCTGCAGTTGTTGTTGTTGTTGTTGGTATTGTTGTTGCCAATAATACCTTTGCATTTATTATAACGATTGACTGCTGGGCTAGCTGCTGGTCAATTTCATGACTAGCTGTCAGCCCAGCTCTTTTGCTCTGTATATCCTGTTTAACAATTAGAATTTGATTAAATGTGTTTTGCACTTTTTGACTTAGTGTTGTTTTTATGCTTGGAATTGTATAAGCTGTTTTTTTTTAGTTTATGATAGCACATAAATTCAAAATTTGTAGGACATGTTTTTGAAAATTGTGTTTATTATGAAGTTCGTATATCTGACTGAGCCTTATGTAAGTATGTTCAGACTTTTTAAGAATTTTTATTAAGCGAAGTTATATTTTTCATATTCAAGCAGAATTAAGAATATAATAATATGGGTTATCAATTGCAGTAGTCTTTTTAAAAAAAACCAAGTTCTGATTTGGTGACAACAGAATTTGTTATAGATTTTTAGCTTAATTCAAAGTATTTTGGTGATTCAAAGTATTTTTATATAACGTGAAAAAACAGAAAAAAAAACAAAATGCTGCCTACTAACAAATACACTGACAAGCAAATGCTATATAATTTTTATAGCGACCATTTTTTATTGCAACGATTTGAAAAAAATATATTTTTGGTAACATATAAAGCGATGAATATTTTTATATTTAAATGTCAGTTATTTACACATGCAGCCACTCTATAGACGATGTAATTTTTTATTGTGATTTTGTTGTAGCACATGTTTACTTATACAAATAAAAAATTCCTCAATTATTGACTGCAAATAGCTATACTGCAAGTTTCACAGCTCTCACGGCTTTAAACTAAGTGTGTGTGCAATATTGCATTTATTTTCTTCCAATTCTTTTAACTTATATCTAAAAAATGTATTGCAAAATATGCATTCATTCATAACTTTCCTCACTTGATTCATTCACTCATTCATAAAACATAACAGCAAAATATTGTCAAGATTTGGCAATGCCTGGCCAAAGTCTTCGTCTTGTCATGACTTACAGTATAGCTCGATAGTAACATTTGTGGCAACATATTTCTTGTGAAAATTGCTCGCCTGGCAAGTATAGACAGCATGTTGGTGTATGCGTGACAGATTTCTAACCACTAGTTTGCTGTTAATGGTGCCATCGTAGGTGTAGTCAACGACACTATTTTGTATCTGGCCGTTCATTAGCCAGGTCACGGTGGGTGGTGGACTACCTGCAAAGAGAAGTATGTAAAGTGATTAGGTTGCATTATAGGTGTATTTATGATGTTACTTAATTAAGCTGCTTTAGTAATAACTATAATTGACATTTAACACCTGTCACAAGGTAACTTAGTACATACATGAATAGTTTGTTTGTTTTCTTATGCAAAGTTCAAAAACATATGCACATGTGAACGCCTCGCACGGTAGTAGAAAAAAGTGTAGAGCTTTATAATCATTTCATATGTTTATTAAAATTTATATCAGCTTATAACAATATTGAAAAATTTTACTGGAGCTGAAAACGAAAAAAAAAACCTTGGAAGTGAGGAATTGTTATGAAAAGTGATATAAATCAAACAAAAATTATAATTTTATTTATTATTTTTACTGAATAACAATTATTCAGTAAAGGATTTTAAAATAACATATTTAATAGTAACATGAAGGACATGGTAGAACTATCAAAATCTATAAATAAAATTGAATTTCTCTTAACTATCGTTCCTATCGTTGATTACGCTTTGCGACAAATTCCAGGTGAACGTCTCAAAACTTCAAAAGTAAATAGAGTTCACAGGAATATTCAAACTGTTATCGTTTTTTGTGTCATGGATTAGAACGCTATCCATATGTAAAATATTCGTATTTTTTCTAAAATTCACTATGAAATATATTAATTTAAGATCTATAGAAATGTTTTTTAATTACAAAATAAATATTCACAATTTGTAAATTTCTGAACAGAAAGACTCTTTGACACATGAAATTATCTTTGTTTAGCAGAAGAAATAAAAATTCGAAACATGTGGACTGATAATGTACGGCAGAATGATTTTAACAAACTTAATGGAGATTTAATCAAAACCAGACGCAGTTTGCTGCAAACGAACTTTGTTTGTCGTGCTTAAAGTAATTTTTTGGAAAAGTTTGAACAGTTGTCATAATAAAAGTCGGTTGCAGGAGAAATTAATTTCTTTTGCCATTAACGTGAGTTATTTTTAAGTTGCAGCAACCGAAAAATTTGTTTTGTTCAACTGAAAAACTCATTTGTAAAAAAAATCCATTTCTTATGAAAGTCTAAAGTCGGTATAGGCCGACTATGAAATACCCTAAACCTACTTTTAAAAAAAAAAAAAAATAATATTATTGAAAATGAGCGTTTCCGTGGGCGGATGAAGCTTATATTTTATATGCATTTAAATGTTGAAAAAAATTTACACATACCAAGTTTTATTCCTGTAGCTCAGTTAATGCCTTTATTATGCTTTCGCTATGGGAGGGGGCATGTTTGGTTAAACATAGGCTTATTAATTGCGTTTTCAATTTTTGGGTTGTATGGGAGGTGGGCGTGTTCGTGAATGGCTGACGCCCATTTTTCAAGCACGTCTTATTTTTGATATGAAATGAATTGATACCTTATTTTATTTTTGTAGCTTCGACAGAAGCCTCTTTATATAGATTTCAATTTTAGGTTTGTATGGGAGGTGGGTGTGTTAGTGGGTGGATGACGCCAATTTTTCTAAAACACTTTAGTTTTGACATAAAATGAATAAATATCTAATTTTATTTTTGTAGCTTTGATAGAAGCCTATTTATGTAGTTTTAAATTTTGGGGTTATATGGGAGGTGGGCGTGTTCGTTGGTGAACGACGCCCATTTTTCTAACACGCCTTAGTTTTGATATAAATTGAATAAATACCTAATTTTATTTCTTTAGCTTCCACAGTAGCCTTTTTATATAGTTTTCAATTTTGCCATTTTATGGGAGGTGGGCGTGTTAGTGGGTGTATGAAGCCCATTTTTCTTACACACTTCAGTTTTAATATAGAATACACAAATACCAAATTTCAGTATTTTAGCATAAATATAAGCTTCTTTATAGAGTTTTCATTATTAAGGTTGTATGGGAGGTGGGCGTGGTTTTCATCCGATCTAGACCATTCTCGAACTTGATCTTTGTTTTTTAAAAAGAAACTTAAATATGAAGTTGCATTAAGATAGCTTGAAAATTACGGCTGTAATCGCTAAATCAACTCAGGTGGTGATGTTGAGCAAGAATATATATACTTTTCCATACCTACCACGCCTCCTTTTGGGTGTTACACACGTCGTGACAAAATTAATATACCCCTTACGCAGTACGCGTGGGAGTATAAATATGTACTAAAATTTATATGAAAACTATGAAAATTGCGTATTTTTCAAATTTTTTCTGGAAAACCATTAAACCACTGAATTGAAGTCATGAGGCAAATTTGACAGTTCAGAAAGATTTATAAACTGAAAAGTAAAACAAACGAAAAATTGCAATAATAGAGACACAACATTAAACCAAAATATAAATTGGTCTCAAAATTACTGACTGTCAGCATCTGATGATGAACTGACAGTACTGGAATGTATAACAGCATGGTCAGAGTGGGTCAAATAACTTTTCTAAGATTGCATTTTATGCCAAATGCAACCGCAAGCCGAGACCAAAAATTGTTTTAAAATAAAGAAAACCATAAAAAGCAAAAGCGAACAAGTAAATGAGAACATTAAAGTACAAATTTTTGGCCAGCAAAGTTGCCATAAACTAGCACAGGCAACAGGAGAAAACTAGGTAAACTAGAGTAAGAAAGTCAATGTAGAAAATTTTCCACTAAGCCAAAATTAGTGCCGACCAAAAAAGACCAAAGAAAAATAATTTACAAAAGAAATTAAATGTTATTGGCTACTATGTAACAGTAGCAGCAGCAACAACGTTGTTGCATCAATCTTGGCGATGTGTTAAGCGCCAAAATAAGGAAGCTCACAACATTTTCTAAGACACTTTAAGCGAAGAGGTAAAAATAAAATTATGAAAATGAAAAAAAAACTGTACAACAAAAAAAAAAAAAATTAAAAAAAAGGTAGTAGTAGCAGCACATTTAAGCCAGGCTGCGCTATTATGGCGCGCAATAAAGTTATAAAAAATGAGGCGGGCTCGCATTATCATAAAAACTAGTAGCCATAAAAATAATAATGCACTTTTTGCAGTTAAGCACGCTACGTTCTTGTATTGTTTTTGTAGCATGTTTCTTTTTTTATGTTTTTTTTTTTTGCCTTTACTGTTATTTGTAATAAAAACACAACAAAAACAGCAAAACAAAAGCTGGCAACTTTGCACAAACTGTGTTTCACAAAAAAATAGTTTTATTAATAATGAAAATAACAAGGAAAACAGAAAAAAATTACGAAGTAGCAACGCAATAAATAAACCACACTTAAAATGCCTGCGAAAAGTAAAATGTTGCAAAATGGAGTAAAACGCAGTACTTGCAAAGCGGAAGTGCAGGCGTTTTTTATTCACTCGCCAGCATATTGTAGGCTAGCTTAACGGCGGAAACCTGCCAGAAGGTAGCCAAAAGTTCTAACAAAAAATTATTTCAATCTGTGTTTTTGTGTTTTCATAGCAAGTGTGTGTGTGTGATTGTATAGCTGGTTAACACCCACTGTGTGCCAGTTAACAGTTTTAAAATGAAATATGAGTGGATTCCCGTAATTCTCTTATAAATGAAATAAGTTTTAATCATTTAAAATACTGTTTTTTGCAAAAATTTTACTCACTATCTGCAGTTTAATATTAACAAAACTTCTTTCAGCTTTCTAAGTCACATTTTTCCAAAAAAGGAAAATTCTCAACAGAAAATATCTAGTCATTCAATTTAAAGTATTAAAATGACGTGTTCTTATAAAATGTAATGCGGATTAATATAATTAAATATAGTGTTATGCCTGAAATCAAACTTTGAGGGAAAGTGATAATATAAAAAAATTTAACTATGGCTCGTAAATAAATTCATCTATTATAATTAAAAGTATGGATAAAATCATAAAAAATTATTTCGAAGAAAATGTCATATGAATACATTTACAAGCTTTTAAGCAATATTTACAAGTCTATCGGTGATAAAAATTTCCTCTATCTTAAAGGAGCCTTAACTACATTAAGACAACATGTGACTCTATCAGGGGATATAACAAATCTGCATATGCTAAGAATTCTTAGTAACTAGAATATTCCTATACATTGTACTAGATCTCCAGTATAAAATGTCATAACTTCTCGGAATGAAATTTGAAGCCAAACCTAGGATTAACACTTCTTTCTTTCTTCATACTAGAAATTTTGTATTTTTTTGTAAATTTTCGCGCATGATTTTTATCGGAATACACTTGTCAACAGTGGTTATGCAACACGAACTTTAACTCAACAGCTTTAATTATAACAGCTAATGCTGTTTAAACTTTCTTCCCTCGTTATGAAACTGTTTTTTTTTAAGTTGATATCAGAGTTTTTGTGATTTCGAACTTTGATTTGTACGACTTGGATTCTGTTTTTTTGCTCTGGAATCCCAAATACTTAACTCAGGGCAAAAAGAAAAGCGTAATCTGCCACGTAGATTATTTTATATTGCTTTGTAGTAGCTACGCAATAGTGACATATGGAGATTCCTAATATTGGTATTACAAAACGCTGGAATCTTATTTTGATTTGTGAGGTTTGAGCCAAAAATGCTTGAGACAAAAAAATTTTTGGAATAGAGGAAGGGTAAGTGGCGCCGCATCAAGGTCAAAGTAACAATATTTTCGAGGTTTTCAGACAAATCAGCCCACAACTGCTCAGGAGCCATCCGTAGAGTGCTGGGTTTTATGAACGACCCTCAATAATTTTGTATCGCCAAATTTTTTTCCAAACAAACTCACACCTTTTTCCACCCATTTGGAGAGTTTCCATACAAAAGTTTTTATGAAATTTACTCCTTGCTACCAGAATGCCCCTAGAGGATTTTTGTATATAACCAACCCCTATTTACTTGTTCTCCCCAACATTTCTTCTGAATATACTTACCCCCTATATCTACCCCTTAAGGGGACCCCGATACAAAGTAGACTTTTTCGGAGATTGCCGCAGTCTGCTTTTACATTTTCACAGTTTCCAGTATGTCCTAAGACAATTTATTTGTATAACCGACCCACAATAATTTTTTATCCCCAACAGTTTTTCCAATTTACTTAACCTGTTGCTCCAACTCTTTGGGGGCTCCATACAAAAAAGAAGTTTCTATGAAATTTAATCCCAACTCTCCAACTGCCATCATAATCCCTCTAGAGGATTCATGTTTATTACCAACCCTGATTAAATTATTCTCCCAAATATTTATTCTGAATATACCTACCCCGTATCTCTAACCCCTTGCGTGGTCACCATACTAAATTGACGTTCTTACGGATTGTGGCTCCTTTCAACCCTAAGCCTTGTAGCGCCTAATTAAGAAGATATTACCAATCCGCATTATTTTGCGCACCTTCATTTTTTTATCAACTAAACTACTTTCTGATCCCCTTCCCCTAAACAAATTAATGCATAAGACCAGTTTTTCCTGATCCGAAAACCTCGATTATATTGATGCGGTGCAACTTGTCCATCTCCTATCCCACAAATTTTTTGGTTCAGGCAATTTTGGATCAAACCTCACAAAATAAGATTCGAAATCGAAAAATGCTGCACTATTGCATAATTACTTTCTAAGCAAGTTCAGTTTGACTGTGATCTTTGAATTTCAACAAACAAAGGCTTCTTATGATCAATTGGCAAAAGTGCAAGTTCTCAAGAAGCTTTAAATGGCATTATTTACTCTCTGAGCTTTGCCATTGTCTGCAGAGAGGTGGTGACCGATCAGAAAAATTTTTTATTGAAAAAACTTTTCGCCGCGGCTGGGCTCGAGCAAAGGCTCCGAGCATGCTAAGCCACACAATTAACCTGCATGCCATGGTCACCACATAAAAGGTGAATTAAATCAAAAGGATGCCAAAATAAGTATTAAAAACTACTTTTGTCGTATCTTTTATTGCAATGCAGTTCATAGCGCAAAGTATACTTACATTGACATTAAATTTTTTGACATAGTTTTTTTTTAATATAGTTTAATGGAAATTGTTGACATTGAAATAAATTTTTATTGAAGTAAACAATTTTTTTGTTAACGCTCATTTTTTGTGCAAAATTTGTGAAGACTTAAATTTTTTTTTTTTTTGAGTATTTTACTCACATTTACGCTGCTTTTTTGTTTGACTAACATCGCAGTACCCAGTTTGTCTTGCTGAAAATCATAAGCAAATTCATGTCAAGTGAGAAAATACTGCATAAAAACAATATCAGATCTTAAACTTAGATAAATAACTGTATAAAAATTAATATGATTTCTATAAAAAAAAAAAAAAAAATCATTCATCGCTGAAGAGTGCAAGCTATAAAACAGGCGTTGCCTGCTATATTTTTATTGTTTTATATATAATAAATGTATATTTATAACAGAAACTAATAAATTTGCCAAGCATATGATTTATTGGTCAATACTATTTTTTTGTAAGTGTCTGTATGAAAAAAAATGTAAACATATAAAATAATTCAATATAACTCATATGAAGAAATTTAAGCATAGTCCACATAAAAATATAAACAAGTGAGAATTTAATGTTATAAAGCACTTAATTATATATTCGGCTGATGAAGCAGCCAAAAACTATTTAAAACCGCGCTATATAATTAATGGAGTTGATGTGAGCGCTGAAGATAACACAAAACCAACAAAAATTAAATAAAATTTAATACCATAAAATAGCTTAGTTATTGATTTAAATAAATGCTTGATTCATTGTTGGTTTCATTTGGCATATCAAACAATTTGGTTGATTTTATTTTGACCATAAAAAATGTTACGCATACGCCACGTGGCACTAGTTTTATTTGTTATTCAAAGATGAAGTCAAGCTGTGACTTAGTGCTTTTGAATAAAAAGCTATCAATCATATTTATTGACATTGCAATTAAATACACATATACTCATATACAAGTAGCTATTATATATATATGTGTGTGTGTGAGTGTGGGTATAATAATAAAAAGCCTAATCAATCGTTTGCCTGGCCGCTTAAATAAATTCGTTGACACTTAAAATAACTGCTGCTGCTGCTGTTGCTGCACTTGAATGTGTACTTAAATATGCTGAATTATATATTAAGCAGCATTTATACACACACACACAAACACAAGAGCCAACAAGTCACCGAACTGCCGCATGATTAATGCTCACCATTAAGATTAGCCAAAAATTACATATAAATACCCTGAAGTTAACAAAAAGCTATAATTTTGTGCTAGTTATCTTTTTTGTAGCTCTTAGCTGGCAAGTTTTATGGCTGCTTTTTGGTTTTGTTATATTTATTACGATTATTTTGTGTTTTTCCTATTTACTGTTGTTGCTGGTCTTTGTAAACATTATTTTGCCAGCAATCAAGTTTAATGCAAAGAAATGCTGTAGGGCGTTTGCTGTGTTCAGTTATTTTCACGCGACTGTTATTTTTTTTTTCTTTTTGATTTTTGTTGTTGTTGTTATTTTGCTACCTGTGTAGCTCCAGCTCATATAAGCACGTTTAGAACCATGGCTAGCACACACACACCCACACACCCACATTCCAACTTACCCACTCGTCATTTTCTTGTTAGTTATGAAAAATATTCCCCACTTCATCACACAGTTTGAGTTTCTTCAAAGTTTCTATTGCTTTTTTTTTTTTGTATTTTTATGTTTTACTTGCATGTTTTGCAGTTAAATCGCATTTATTTCGCGGAAAATTGCATAATTTTCATTAGCTTTGACATAAAAATAAAAAGAAAAGCCAATAGTTTTCGCTCTAATAGCTTGCGACATCATAAATTTATGAAGTACCTGAACACAGCACGTTGCTAGTTTTGTAGAAATTGAGTTTGAGTGACTGAATGAATAACTATATGTAAAGGATTTATCAATAATTTAACTTTTTTTATGAGCTGGTAGGTAATGAAAAATTATGACTGGGTACCGAGCAACATATTTGGTTTGCATGTTTTACCCGCTGTTTATTTTGGGTGCTTAAATGTCGTTTCTGATTTAATGTTGCAACGCAAGAAAAGCGAATAGAACAAAATAAAAAATACAAAATATGCCAGCATGAAGCTCGCATAAATAGCAGCACATAATTGCTATTTGTATTTCTTTTTATTAACTTAATTAGCTTTTTATTAAATTTTTTTTTTATTACAACTCAATAAAAGCATGTTCTACTTACATATGCTAAGCTTTTAAGAAAAGCGTTTCCACTAATGTTAGCTATTTATAAGCTTCTTCATAAATATTATAGAATTTTTTGCGTAGCTTTCATATTTGTTGCGGTTATGGCTGTACGTTTTAGCGGAAGTGGATCTGTCTAGGCCAGCGATGCTCAGTGCCCAGCTCTTTTCACTCTCAACAGCAATTTTGGTACTTGAATGATTGGTGTAGATCGGTGAATAAAAATTCTCAGCTTCACTTTTAATTCTTATCGTTTTTTTGATATATTGGCACACCGTTGATCTATGCTTGTTGTTGTTTTTGTTTGTTTTCACAACAATTTTAAAGTTCCTTCAGAACATAAATCTTAGTTGTTCGAAAAAACTGTGTTGATCCCGTACTTGTTTACATTTTTTCAAACATTTAATAACTCGCACAGCGCAATCGATCATTAAAATCTTAATCAAAGTTAAAGTTTTTTCAATGACTTTGGCTCAACTTCTTTCTAATAAAGTTCGTTTAAAATATTGCACAGTAAAATTTATTCAAATTAAACAGTTGCTACGCATATTTCTTGGCATTTTTTAATCGACTTTATTGCAAAACTTTTACTTATAAATGACCAACGTCTAACATGCACTTGCATTTAAAAACTTAAATACAAGTCATGTTTGTAGTCGTTTTTAAAAAACCAACAACAACTACCATAATATTAACAATAAAAAAGTTGACTCATTTAAATAGGTTAGCAGCACAAAGTTTACAACTAACTCTAGAAAAAACAAGACGACAGCAAAAAATTTCTAAGCAAATTGAGAGCAAGCAAGCTAAACGTGTGGAAAAATAGTCACACACACATACACACATACATATAAAAATGCCAAGCACGCAATGGTCACATACATGCATACATACATACATGCTAAAACGTCATAAAAAATGCGTTTATTGCGCAATTCAAAAGGATTTTTCGCACTAGTTTTTGGCATAACTTAACTATGTAGTGGCTTAAAAACTAAGTATATACTTAAAAATAAACAGGCAACTAGCTCACACACTTGGGATTCAAAGACTAACAATACATGTACAACCATTACATAGTTACAGTGCATGACTTAATGCATGAATTAACTGAAAAACGAGTGCAAATTTTATTAAATAATATTTGATAAAATAAATGTCTGTCTTAAACAAAAAAAAAAAAAATAGCTGCTTACGACTGTTAATAGCTTCTGTTCGAATATTTAAATGATGAAAAGTCTTCTGTTATCTTCGGTGTAAAATTAATATGCTAGGTAATAGGATCGAACATGCAAAGATCTTTTAGTTTTTTCAGCGACTAGAAGGTATAAAATACAAGCCATGATTCGAACAAAGAAACAAATGCAAGTTTAAAGCATATAATTCTCCGGGCCTTAAGGGAGTCTACACGAAACAACGATTGCACAATCGAGTATTTTACAGCAGTTGACAGTTTTAACCAGTTAGCCGTGCAATATTGGAACCAACTCGCTGCATCCTTGCACCCAAACAATAAAATAACCCACACAACCATTATTGGTATAGCCGTTATATTGTGTAGAACGCCCCTTAGAGCATCAAAGAGTCCAGTACAGAATGGAAAAAATGATTTAAAGAAATCATATTTAATTTAATTACACAAGCTGGGAAAAAATTACGGATTTCATTCAATGTCCATTCGAGTGGAACGAATTTTTAACCTCAAGGGCTTCATGCATTTTTGAAAAGTCCTCATAAAAAGACATACGATTATCAGATATACACATCCAGCACCATAGCCAGGAAACGGTTAGTTTTGCGTAAAAACTTTTAAGTTCATTTTGAAAGAGAATTATCTGGTCTAAAATTTTGTTGAAAGCATATTCTCTGTTCGACAAAGAGGGACGGAGGTATTGGCGACTGACCAGTTTCGGTGAACTTTGAACACGAATATCTTTAAGCGCCTACATGATATCATAGGGAACTCTTAATAGGTTGCTAATTACGTCTTGATTAAGAGGTTTGCATCATATTGCATTTGGACCTAATAATTTTGATATCACATTAAAACAAAAATCACTTTGACAATGAAATATATAGACCCTAGCACAATGTCAAAAGTTAAGTCTCAGAAAAAAACTAAAGACGCAGAAAATATTCTTTCGGCAAGAGCTTTCCAAAAAATGCATGAAGACTCTGCAGATTTTTTGGCTCCATACATTTTGTTTCACTCTAATATCCATTTTATTTGGGAAATCATCAAGTAGCGATAGAGAAAAAATCAACCAATTTTAGATTACGCACACTACAGCAACTGCTGAGTTGACCTGAAACATAATGAAGACTTTTATATATCACTTATTTACCCAGTCAGCCGTTGTTCTACCATAGAACCGCCTTTCATTTTCCCCGCTATTTCAACATGCTTTCTCTCAGAGAAACTGTTAACTCAGTCTTATACAGTCAAAAATGTCATAAATATAATATTTTAATTGATTTGAATTTTCAGAAATTGAACTTAAAGTATTTTTTGGTCTTTAAAAATTACAGTTTCAATCTATATGCTTAAAATTGAAAGTATTTTATTCATATTTGATGTTTCTTGAGGTGCAGCTGTTCTGGCATGAGCACATCATTAACAATCTTTATCAGGTTGCTCTTCTTTTGCTCAGATTAAGGGCCGTTTTATTCACTTTTATAACTTAAGATTTAAGAATAACTTTGGGATTTTTTGGCGTTTCTAACTTTATTCATTTTATTCACTTCAAGTTGTCAAACATAACTTAAGAAATTCAAGCTTATGCATAACTTTTGTTTGATAACTGGCGTCAACTTGTGATTTTTTAACTTCCAAAAATATGAGCAGTTATGAGTTCTAACTTGGGATATTCCGAATAACTTTTGTTTTTTGTTTCAATCACAAACAGTTTCGTTTGTATGAACGAGTTAAAGAAATTGTAGCTGTTATGACTAGAGGGCGAATTTTTCTGCAAAACTGTATCCAAGAAATATGCAACTTTATAACTAATCATGCTTATTCTTGATCTTTATGTACATCAATTTTTAAAATACTTTTGAGTTGATCTTATGGCAAATTAAGACTAAAAACGTTGCAGTTTTTATAAAGGTACTCTTCGATTTAAAGAAGTTAAAAGTAAGCATATTATTTGTTCGTCAAATGGTTAATAAATTCAACATAAGTAAGCTTATAAAAGTTTATAAAAGGAAGATGTTATGGAGGAACGAATGTATCGATTTTTTAACAAGTGCATTAGATAAAACCAATTTTAATTTAAATTGGATTAATTGGAATTAAATAAGATATCTAAAATATAGTATCCAATCCCGCTTAAAAAATATACATGAATCATATACTTACTTATGAAGTGCTTACTAAATTCTGCGTAAATATTGTAAACTTCGTTACCACATGCAGTCAATAATGCAAAATTAAAAAGAATAGACACAGTGGTTCTAACATTTAAAAACCATGTTGACGAGTTGTAAGGCATTCCTAAAAGTGAATGTTTACCCGAACATATACGATTTTTTAAGAGTTTTGCTCTCGATGAAAGCTTTGCCTCATGAATAGCCCTCTTGTTAATGACATTTTCCAAACCATATGTCAAACAATTACATAATTTATTAAATAATTAAATTACAGAGTAACTGATACTACATTGCAGTCCACCTGAAGAGTGGAGATATCAAATTGTAACATTATCTCCTTGAGTCACTATAGTTGCTTTGAGTTCTAATCCATCGCCAAAGTCAAATTCTGTTTTAGGTCCAATTCTTTTTAAGTAGCACCATTTGCTGAAGATAAAGCTGTTTCTTTGAAGCGATGAAAAATATATGAGCGAGTTATTATTTCTCTTTGTTTCTTACATTGCCATTTTTTCATTCAGCATTAAATTGATTAATATTTTATTTGTTTTATGTTACTTTTATTCGCACATATGTGTGCTTCTTGTATTCCATTGAAACTAAAATATTTCAAATTAATTTCTCAAGTTATGTCTGTCACATATCATCAATTTCCCTAGGATTTTTTCATAACTTGAATATTTATAACTTGTCTTAACTTCTACTCAGAAAGCGTCAGCTTGATATTTACAAAACTGAATAAAATCAAATTTTAACTTGAGAAATTAAAATTCAAAACTTGGGAAGTTATACAAAAAGTCAAGTTAATAAAAGTTATTGAAACTTCTCAAGTTAGCTCAAGTTAGAAAAAGTGAATAAAACGGCCCTAAGAGTTCAGAATTAATACAGTACACTCAGTCACACTCTTTCAAAGTGATTTGTGTTGACCTGGAACAACTTTTACCAGCAACACGAACCTATTTATATTTCGAAGTATGATTATAGCGATAAAAAGTATTTCTTTGTAGCCTTTTAGAGTTAACTGAATTTTATTATTCACCTTAACATTATATCTCTTAATCTCTGTATGTCATTTTAAGAGTATCTTTAGCCAATTTATTTTTGGAATTCTTGTTTGCTCTCTTTGATAACTCTGATCTAGAAGTTTCCAGACTCCAGGAAGTGAAGCCCCTTTTTTTGCTCGAGCAATATGGAAGCTACTTGTTTGTTACAGTTTTAACAGCAACATGTATCACAGAAATTTCAAAAATTACACAAAATTGCTTTATTTACATTCAGTTCTTTTGTTTTACAGGTAAGATGCGTTAAGTGCATATGAGTTTTACCTGTCGAGCTTTTTATTAAAAAATGTACGTAATGAATTTTTATAATATTTTTACTTGTCTCTGGGGCATAAAATCCAAAAACAAAACAAAGCCCTTGAAAGGACTTTGACCGAACTTCTTATGATCAATTGTATTGTGTGTGTTATTAAATGATTGCACACAATTGAGCGAGCCCTGGACCTACATTTTTAACCGACTTCAAAAAGGAGGAGGTTCTCAAGTTTGTTGGTTTCTCTGTTTTTTATACCCTAAACCTGAAAGGTCAGGGTATATTAACTTTGTGCAAACGTTTGTAACGCATAGAACGAATCGAGTCCGGTATAGAAAAGTATATATATTCTTGATCAGCGTCACCTCGTGAGTCGAGCTATTCATGTCCGTCCGTCCGTCCGTCTGTGTGTTGTCCGTATACACAGGATAAGAAGAAGGAGTTGAGATAATTGGATGAAACTTGGTACACATGGTCACATGGACCCAAGGATCTGCACTATTGAATATTTTTGAAATCCGCCAACGGACACGCCTACCTCCCGTACAACGCGAAAATTGAAAACTGCATAACTCAGCTCATAATTAGCCTACAACAATAAAATTTGGTATGTATGTGTTTTATATTAACACAAATATGTCTTTGAAAAATGGACGTCATCCGCTTACGGACACGCCCACCTCCCATACAACCCAATAATTGAAAACGCAATAAATAAGGTTATGTTTGTCATAGAGAAATTCAATTTGGTATGCATGTATTTTATACCAAAACTAAGGTGTGTTCAAAAATTGGAAGTAATCCATCAATGAACACGCCCACCTCCCAAAGCGAAAGCACAATAAAAGCATTAACTGTGAGCTACAGGAATAAAACTTGGTATGTGTAAATTTTTCATCAATATTTAAATGCATATAAAATATAGGCTTCATCCGCCCTTGGAGACGCCCATTTACAATAAAAATTTTTTGTTTTTGAAAAGTGGGTTTAGGGTATTTCATAGTCCGCCTAGACCGACTTTAGACTTTCTTTACTTGCTTTTTTTTTTTTTTTTTTTTTTTGTGAATGTATGTACATCGATTACTCCTAAAGTATTTGAACGATTGCCGTAATTTTTTGTCAACATATAGAGACCATCAACGCAGAGGTGCCCGTCTATTAAAGTGGGCGGTATTCGATAAAGGTCACACTATAAGAAAAACACTATCTTAGTAAATATTGACACTAGGGTACTGACATTTACAGGTAAAATGCAAGGGTAGGTACAATTATAAAAAAAATTACGGTCAATTTAGTGGGCGTTATTCGACAAATAGGTGTGGCATTATTATAAAAACTCTGTATCTCGAATAATACTGATACAAGAGTACTCAAGTTTACTACAGAGGTAAGCAAAAGTATAAAAAATTAATTTTGATAAGGTTGTTTGATAAAGGGGTGTGGCAATATTTGAAACACATTGCATCTTGAATAATATTGATACTAGAATACTGATATTTAGTACAGGGGAAGGCACAATTATAACAAATTTATGCCAAAGAAGTGGGCGTTATTCGACTAAGGGTGTGGTAGTGTTTGAAAAAATTGTATGATATGATACTCAACGGTGATAAAATTCATTGTAAGAATGGGTAGAATTATTAAAAACATGATGACAAAGTGGGCGAAATTTGACAGCGAGGCGTGTCACTATTAGAAAAAACACTATATCTCAGTCAATATTGACACAAGGGTATTGAAATCAACACAAGAATAGACAGAGTTATAACAAAACACAATCAAGAAAGTAGATTAGATTCGACAAAGAGGCGTGTCACAATTGGAAAAACACTGCATTTCAATAAATATTGAAACTTGGGTACTTATATTTGGCAGGTGGGTAGGTCGAATAATTAAAAAGGTGGCAGAGATTATATAAAGCATGAGGCACTTTAAGAAAATACTATACATCGGTTAATACTGTTGCTAGGGAACTGAAATTTGGTGCAGGTAAAGGTTGAATTATTATAAAGTATGTTCAATAAAGTATAAAGGCGGGATTCAAAATAGGGCGGGGATTCAAACACTTTAATAGAAATTGTAAACAGGCAAAAATTGAAAATAGCCAACAAACCATGAAATAGTGAAATATTTGAAATTTTCCTTAATTATTCTTGCAAATGTATTAAAAAATTCAAAATAGTAAAGAATAAGTAAGGACGGAAAAAAGAATTTTTTTAAATTATGAGCTTAAATAATTGTGTTTACCATACTTTTACAAAAATTTATCATATTCTCTAAAAAGAAAGAAATAAAAACTTTTTAACACAAAAAAACACCTACTACAAAATCACTACAAAGTAAAAAATAATTTTAAATTACTTTTCCTATTAATCGTGGTCACTTCTGAAAATTTTTGAAGTGAAACTTCTTTGGCGGCGAGTGAAATTTCAAGGTCTCTTATTCGTGACGCTAGGCTAACGTTTTCAATTCATATGAAAATTAAAAAAAAATTACTGCCGCTGCCAAGAATTGAACCCCGAACATCGTTGCTTATAAGCCGGAATCTATTCCCTTACGCCACGTAGGCACATGAAAATGATCAAAGAAAATGTAATTAAAACTGAACACGTAACATAATGAAAATAACATTAACTTTAGATTAACATTAACATTACATTATTAACATAACCGTAACATTAATTTTCATCCTACAAGTATGCACGGAAAAAAAATAGAAAAATAGCTAAAACAGGAGCAGAACGCGTTCGTGAATATAGAAAGCGAGTTAGAGCTCTTAAGAATACAGCCGCAGCTGGGTCTGCAACTAATGATGAAGGTAAGGTGATTGCAACAACGGCTGAGTTTCAAAATGCATTTTTACGAAACATCAGTGTATTTTGGTGAATCTACAAAGAACAAATCCCCAAAAAACACACTGATGCATCTCAACAAAATTTTAAAGCCAACCAAGTTGATGTACTCAACAATCAACGTTCGCTGCTTTATGAGACCCTCTATCAACATAGCGATTATTATGATCAGGAAGCAGGAGGTAATAATGAACAAGATTTGCCTCTGCTTTCGGAGGTTCCTTCAAAGAGTACTATGCAAATGCAATCTAGCATTCAAAAAGTAACAATGTTGAGAAGACATTCAAACGCAACTAAAACACCAAATGAACTAAAACAAGTACCGAAAATAACTGTTATTTTATTTTCAAATGAAAAAAATTGTCGAAAGACTTTTTCAAATATACCATTATGTTACAAATGTCCTCAGCCTCACGAATATTAAGTCGCTTTTAAATTTGAAACTGATTCTTTAAAAGTTAATTTCTTGCTTAGTATATTTCGAGGAAAAATAAAGGTTACTTTTGACTTTTATTTTATCGGTCAAAAATAGCAGTTATTTTGTGACTTTAATTTTTTCGGTCAAAAATATCTAGCAATTTGTGTTTTCTTAAAGGCCGCTTGACAGATTGAACTGTTGACACCATGTGTAAAATGTCTAACCGATGAGATGAAAATAATAATATCAAAATTTTTTTATCGGTGAAATGACTTGAACAAATATAAATTACCTGATATTTTTGACCGAAAAATAAACGGCAGAAAATAACTGTTATTTTTGCCCAAAAAAACTATAAGGCACAAAAAACTGTTATTTTTGTCGGAAAAAATAAAAATTAATAGATAAAAGTTAATATGTGACACTTTCGATAAAAACCATATTCGGTACGGTCCCTGGATGCAAATATTGAATCAACAAATTATTATTCCATTTCGTATTGATTGGATTTCTTTCCAGATACTTTCGCTCTCTATTTCACACTAAAATCTCTCTTATTTCTTACTGTTAAAGAAGTTTCACTTCTGCCACGTGTACGTTGCTACACGCGAGTTTTTTTTTATATACATTATTTAATTGGAAATCTTATTATTTCAACTTTGCCTTATTTGTTTTATTTTTATCATAAATATATTATTTTTTTTATGACATTAAAAGTTTATGCCGACTCCAAACTGCTAAAGTTCATGTTCTCAAAAAGCTTTACATGGCATGATTTACTCTCTGAGGTTTTTCATTGTCTGCAGAGAGGTGGTGAACGATCAGAAAAATTTTTTATTGAAAAAACTCTTCGCCGCGACTGGTGATCGAATTCGGGCCACGAGAATGTTAAGCTACACACTTAACCTGCATGCCACGGTCTGGGGCATTCATGGCCAAAAATTAGTTTTTTGCAATCAAGATCATTTTAGATTTAGACACTTGCTGCGAAAAACCCTAGTTAGTTTTACTTCTGAACCGACGAGATATATATTATTTAGGGCAACACTGCCATCTGCCGTATTGATTGACATGGAGAAGAAAAAAGTCATCAGGACACCGACTTTAAAGTTAGAAGAACTCTTAAAAAATATTTCCATATAATTTTTTTGTGGACGAAGAAATCCTTATGGAGCGGTTTTGGGTTCAGGAGACCCAGGAGACTCTTTTTGGCCAAAGTTTTTTGTATATAACATTTTTTTCAGAACATATACGCAAAATAAGCCAAAAAATAAAGATTTACACAAAAAATTGTCTAAGCAAAATTTTGCAATATTTTGACTTTACGAACTCTTTTGACTTCCCAAAAAAAAAATCGAGATTTGGTCATTTTTGAAAATAAATTTTGTTAAAACGTCTTCAGATATGTTTTTTTTTATGGTAGCTATTTACAATAATTTAAACTTATTGGAAAAGCAAAAATTTCACGCTGTTCTTTCCATTGACATTCGTATGGTGTGGTTGAATCCAAGCTGAGCACCATGAAAAATATATACTTTATTTATGTTTAAAAAATATATTTTCGAAAATCAGGAATTTTGTGCTAGATCATCATCTAGCGTTAACTTAACTAAAAAACAGTTGACATAATTCGATTTTGTGTACCTAAAAAATCATTTATTCCAAGATAAGTAAAACTTAAACAGTAGTTATGGCAATTAAATAATAATTAGGCTGAAAGAAGTCCTTTGAATTTCTTACGTTTTATATAATTGTGACACTTAGTTTTGGTTAAACAGCGGGTCGGTTTTTTTATAGGTGTTTAAAATTTGAATACATTTTTGAAAATGACGAAATATCAATTTTTCACGGATAGTAACATGTATTAAAACATAAATGAGCAACTATACAAAAACGGTTCAATAGAAAATTTTTAAAATCATTAATATTTATTGTTACATGTTTCAGAAATCATCCGTAAAAAAAGAGGTGGTCTGACCTTCGAGTAAAAACTTGTTTAGCCGTGTGCCGTAAACTTTTCTATAAGTTTCTCTTCCTTAAACCTATGCATCATCAGGTTAGCACAAAGTAAAGAAGATAAATTTAATCAAATCAAATAGACCACATATGCATCAAGAGACCATTTTACTTCGCTTATCTTCTTTTTTGTCATAGATTCTTAGAATAGAGCTAAAAATACGGTTGTGATTTATTTTCTATCAATGCTGTCGAGTCGAACTTTTAAACTGCTGCCTAGAAACAGTCCTTACTTTATATAACCTTTTTCCTTCTAGGAATCTACCAAACTAACCTTTGCCAATTTCTTTATTCTCACACTCTTCCAAATATGCACTTCAAAGAACACGCAAGACGTAAAGACATAACAGCCTAAAGACGTCTTCACGTTGGTTCTAATTGACAAGCAAAGAGACGTTCTGACGTAGTGTTCAAAAGCTGGACAGTCTTTCAGTTGCGTTAAACTGTCAACTATGACCGCAACTAGAACAATTGCAATGGCATAATTTATTATTCGTTGTACTTGTTGGGTTTTGTTGTTGTTTTTTCTTTCACTATTGAACACAATTTTTTTTTTGTTGTTGTTGTTGTAAGGGCTTTGAACCTTATTGTTTGTATTAACAAACCTAGCAGTATTTCGACTGATTTTAGTTTTGTGTTGGTTTTTTTTTTTTACTATTCAACAATTGCAGTTTTTTAAATTGCTTTCATTATTATTCTGATTGTTGTTGTTTTCGTTTTTGTAGCTACATTCATTTGCTAGAGATTTCAATTTGAGATAGTCTTGAAAATTTATGTTGTCGGTTCAATGTTTTTGTTAACTTCTTGCTTATTTATTTTTTGTTGTGGCAGGTCGTAAATTTGAGAATTTGAATTTTATGTGGGACAAGTTCGAGTTGATTGTTCATTTGGGATAATATAACAATGCTATGTTGATTATTTTCTCTGCTATGTTTTTTGTTTTATATATTTATTTGTCTCGTTTTTGTAGACTATTTTTGTTTTTACTTCTTAACATTTAAACTTACCGCCATAAACAACGCAGGTCACTTCGAGGCTGCCTCCTTCCTCGTAAGGACCTGCTCGAGAATCGATGCGCAGTCGACGCTCGTTAAAAATGTTCGGCTGTTGTGGAGGAACTGAAAGAGAATAAATAACATCATTACTAAAGCGTTGATGTAATTGAGGGATTCTTTTGATATTGTTATTGTAACGGTAATTATATTAAATCAATAAAAAAAGGGTTTATATTTTATTTAAAAAAAATAAAATATTATAGAGCATGGATAATTGAAATCAAACTGTAGCAATTTGTCTTTAAAATTATTTTGCATTAAAAAAAAGAAATAAATAAAAATAAATTAACTTTAATTTTTTTAAAACAAAGCATATTTTTTTCATTTCCAAACTATATAAAATATACAAGATAGTTAAAATACAATAACGGTAACGCGTGTTAAACGAGTTTTTCACTTTCATGTGATCATTTAATGATTTAATGAGGAATGAAAAATGAAGAATGAAGAATGAAGAATGAAGAATGAAGAATGAAGAATGAAGAATGAAGAATGAAGAATGAAGAATGAAGAATGAAGAATGAAGAATGAAGAATGAAGAATGAAGAATGAAGAATGAAGAATGAAGAATGAAGAATGAAGAATGAAGAATGAAGAATGAAGAATGAAGAATGAAGAATGAAGAATGAAGAATGAAGAATGAAGAATGAAGAATGAAGAATGAAGAATGAAGAATGAAGAATGAAGAATGAAGAATGAAGAATGAAGAATGAAGAATGAAGAATGAAGAATGAAGAATGAAGAATGAAGAATGAAGAATGAAGAATGAAGAATGAAGAATGAAGAATGAAGAATGAAGAATGAAGAATGAAGAATGAAGAATGAAGAATGAAGAATGAAGAATGAAGAATGAAGAATGAAGAATGAAGAATGAAGAATGAAGAATGAAGAATGAAGAATGAAGAATGAAGAATGAAGAATGAAGAATGAAGAATGAAGAATGAAGAATGAAGAATGAAGAATGAAGAATGAAGAATGAAGAATGAAGAATGAAGAATGAAGAATGAAGAATGAAGAATGAAGAATGAAGAATGAAATATGAAATATGAAATATGAAATATGAAATATGAAATATGAAATATGAAATATGAAATATGAAATATGAAATATAAAATATGAAATATGAAAAATGAAAACTGAAAAATGAAGAATGAAGAATAAAGAATGAGTTGTCTCTGATAGTTTAAAATTTATTTGAAAAAATATATGTTAATTCTGATACTTCAGGTCATAGACTATCCATCATATATCGAATAGGTTTGTACAACGTGCATGATATACATATTATTTAACTCTGGAGTTTTTGCATATTTCTACAATTATTTTAAAATTTCTTCATTAGATTCTTTTTGAAATATTTTAAATGGACCTGATATCTTTTCTATATGGTATTTTATTTCAATAATTTTTTGTCACTCGACCAAACCAAATTGTTGTGAATAGCTTCAAGCTGTTTATTTATGCGCGTCCTAATGGCACTTGACTAAAGTGTCGTTCAACCAACGGGCTATGAACAAAATAAACTGATTAACCTCAATGCACTAAATTAAAAATTGTTGAAATTCAACACATTTAAAATTAATGTTTTTTTTTGCACACATTTCAGTCCACTCAAAGTACCAGCAGATAAACTGTGCAAAACGCCTAAAAGCACACAAACGTTTGTTTTTTTTTTTTTATAAGTCAAAACCAATTTTTTTTGTCGACATAAATAAATAATTGCTTGTGTTGCTTGCGTGGCTTTAGAATTTTATTTGCCTGCGTAAATGTGTGTGTGTGTGAATTTTACTGTATAATAAGCGGAACGGGAAATTAAAATTTTTGCTTGTATTGCTTTACGGTTTTAGTGCTTTCAAATACACAGAGCAAAAACACACACACAAAAAAATATATATTTTTATAATGGAAAATTACCGCAATCACAAACAATTATATGCAAATATATGTGTTTTTAGTAGAGTAAAGTTGGCTGCGGTTAACTCAACAAAAACTGCATGTGCTACAAGAGCACATTGGAATAAATAATATATATATTTAGTGAAACTAAAATGCACCGAAAAATAAAAATAGCTTAATGTATGCGTTTTATAAGAGTGCAATTTAATGGATTATTAATATATTTTAATGACAGTCAAAGACGATATGTCGATATGTCTAGGTTTCAGCAAAATGCATAAGATAATTATTAAAAAATTCTTCAAAACATATTTTTATAAGAATGTTTGACTGAAAAATTAAATCCTGTAACTGCGTCACTGCCTTTAATTTATATTGAACTCAATTGTGATGCAGTTGATTGTAACAAAATCAAATATTTTAAATATGTTTGGTTATTTGTTTTGGTTACGTGTTTTTATACTGCACCCAACAGCATAAATCATATAACCAAAATGTTTGTGGTTGGCATTAAAATATATTTTATAATCTGCCAAATAATATTTTATAATACGCAAAACATATAATGCTGCTAAATAATTAAATATAAAACTCAACAGCAATACACAAAGGATTGCAAAATTGAGTAAATTTTGCGGATTTAGAATTTATGCACTATTTGGATGAAAAAGTGACGTCTATTGCCGCTTTATCAATCATTAGATAATATTTTATTTTTAATTCGGTTCAACTTACCAACAACTTCCAAATTTACGTTGCTATTCCTCGTTTGTGATAGTTTAAAATCTACTCTACAGCGAAAATTTCCCGCATCTTTCTCCTGTAATTTTAAAAAAATAAATATGTCAAAATATTATAAATAATTATTGTTTTTCTTGATGAAAAATCACATCGTTATTGATCACTAGCTTACCTTTACAGGATTTATAATCAATTCCGCAGGCTCTTTGTGAGTGCGAAAGACGGCACGATCTTCGAGCACTTCCTCATCACGCCAATGAGAAGGCGTGCCCGCATGAGCACCTCTTGTGTCATAACTATAAAAAAAAAATTTATAAAGATTTAATTAAAAAATAAATTTGAAAATTTATTGAAAAATCTATCAAAGAAACTGAAAACAAAACTAAAAAAAAAGAGAAATCTTATAGCTATATTAATACGTGAATGTTAAAGTTTGTCGTACACTTTTTTGGTATTAATAAAAACTCAAAATAAATGAAACTTATATCATTCGAAAGGCTATGTATGTTGCCCAGATGTGCAGAATGTATATATAAATGATATATCTGATAGAGAGGGTTCCCAACCTTCTAAGAGAGAAATTTAATTTTTGAGAAAAAACCCGCTTCTTAATTAATATGAAATTTGGTTGGAGTAGAGTTTTTAAGTTGGTCGAATTTGAATTTTTTTAAAAGTAACAATTTTTAAAAAAAATTTAGTTTTATTCATTCGTCAATTGTAAAATTTGTAAAAAAATGTGCTTTGAATTAAAAAATTTGACTTTCCATGTGAATATCTTGGTCGGATTTTAAAGATTTTTCAATTTTTATAATTTTTTCTGAAAGTTTGTTAAATTTTCTTTCAAATGTAATAAAAATTACAGCAAAGTTCTAACCAAAAGTATTTTTAATGAATTTTCTTAATATTGTCGTTACTTATTTAGCGTGTGTTTCAACCAAATTCCAATAGAGAGAAAAAAACTGTCTCAAATTGAATGTTCTATATTTTGAAGCAAATATCTCCGCCATCTGTGAATAAATTTTATTTATTTCTTTTTTGTATTTAAGTCTGACAAGTTAACTTGAAAGAACTTTTGAAAATAATACCGTTTTTTTGTTTGTTTATATTTAAATTATTCCTTTTAAAAAAAGACCATAAAATTTGATTTATTCTTAAAATATGGGATAAAATGAATTTTTGTTGTAAAAAACAAAAACTCAAAATTGCATTTTTGATTTTCTTTCAAAGTCCGTACCGAATTTTAGGTGAATTTATTTTGTCTTGACACTATATTAATAAACTGTCCGTGCCATAAAAAAATCAAAGCTACCCTCTATGATTTCTCTGACAAAATTTAATTTTTTTAAAATGTTTTTTCAGTTTTTGAACAAAATAATTTAATAAAAAATAATTTTTTTGAAACAAATAGCTTTATATCTCTAATCAATTAAGAGTTATAGCCTCGAACTTATTTTTATCATCTCGCATATAATTATAATAAGGCAATCAATAAATTGGTCGAATTTCGACTCCAGGCGATACTAGTATATATAAATTAACCATAAAAACTAATCAGTTAATAAAATTATGAGTGTATTTCAGTGTTTCAACCTTTTTCCAAAATTACATAATTCTTTCTATGAATTTTGGAAAAAGATTAATAAACAAAAATAACATCTACATTAAGCCGGTTGGAAATTAATATATCTCCGGACACTGACTTAGAGGGACTCTTAAAAACTATTTCTGCATCATTATTTTTTGAGATTGGAGAAATCCCCATGGAGCGTTTTTGGTTCTGCTGAACCTTTTTTTCTTGGCCAAAAAATCAGGTTTTTTGCTTATTACTTTTTTTTCTTCAGAATGCCTACCCAAGATAAGCAAAAAAAAAAAGTAAAGATATATGACAGTACACAAATATTGGTTAAGCAAAATTTTGAAATTTGATGTCAATTTGCAAATTTTATTTGCAAAAATAAGGCCATCAGAATGATTCAAGTGTAGATACTAAGATGCGAAAACTAATGCAAAAATAATAATGTAATAGGAAACTATATCGCTTTATTATTAAGTTTGCTTACACAAAAACCAAACAAAATTAGAATAAGTTTCCTTTGTAATCAACTCGTATTAGGAACTGTATTGAAATTAATTAAAATTCCTGTTTTTTGCATTTTTAAGCTTGAGGAGGGAGTTGTGGTATCTTTGCTGGGGCGCAACCAGGATTTATTTTGGAGGAGGGGGGCTTTTATCAAATTTCGGACTTATATATAAAATCAATTTTACAAAGGCTTCATATCTCAGCATTAAGTTTCAACTTATGAGAGTAATATTTTCAAATAGAAATTAAGTTAAGTTAATGGGCTAGGTGCGTTTCGAAGGCTCAAACAAAGCATATGCTAACTATTTTTAATATACGAACTAAATATTCCAAGCACTAGATAATGTTTTTTGAAGAAGGATTCCAAATTTTTATAAGATTGGTTATAACTTTTTCGAAAATTATGACAACCAATTTGCAAAATAAGTGTTGACTCAAGCTTTAGGGAGAATATTCTGGACATATTTGGATTCGACGTGGATATAAATAAATTCGTTTGTTTGGTTTTGCAAGTTGACAAGGTGCACAAATTATTCACGGGAATCTTTCTTAAACGATACAAACTTATTTTATTTCGTACAAGCAAATAAAAATGAAAGAAAGTGGTGTCTTTTCTTATCGATTCTGATAATATATTTTTATTTTTTACATGTTTCTTTGTAATGCTTTTCAATGACAATGTTGTAAATAAACGAAATTTTTCATTAACAGTAACGAAAAAGAAGGTAGTAAGGATTGTAGTACTAAAAACAAAAGTAATCTTATAATTCATTTAAAACTTTAGAATATTTTAATTTTTAATATAAGACCAAACACATTCATATTTAAAATTTAGGTAAAGTTTTTATAAATAGTATTTTATTAGTATTAGAAAATTTCAAAAATTGTTAACAATTCTATTTTTTTTTTCACCAAAACAAATAAGACTTTTAATCAATATTAAAAATCGGAGTCTGTTTGTGCAAAAATGCGTTTATTATTTGGATACGAAAACAAAAAAAACAAATTGGCCATTTCAGTCCTTTGAAAGGATTTTGACCGAGCCTCTTATGCTCAATTGGTCGTGTGTGTTATTAAAGTTGTTAAGTTCATGTTTTCAAGAAGCTTTATATGGTATTATTTACTCTCTGAGTTATGCCATTGTCTGCAGAGAGGTGGTGACCGATCAGAAAAAAATTTTTATTGAAAAAACTTTTGTCGTATCTGGGGAACGAACTCGGGTTTCGAGCAGGCTCAGCCTCACACTAACCTACATGCCACGGTCACTACATTTGAATACGAATACTTATCGAAATAATCCACATTTTAAATGTTTCCAAAGCATTGCAAAAAAATAACAAATTTATATAAAAATGGAGTTTATTTCTCAAAATTTGATCTCTCCCCGAGTAAAAATTAAAATTGTTAAGTTCAAACTGTACACTATTCCTACAACGGCCGAACAACGAAAAAATTTAAGAAACAAGTTGTAAGACGGAACTACAACGGGCACTGGCAGGACGTTATGGCCGTACAGAAGCTGCAGAGCAGCAGTCGTAGCAGTTGTTTTAAAATTAACTTGCTTCAGCGTTGTTAAGGATCTTTAGAATTGCCAAAATATTTTGAAATCGCCGGTCTAAGAAGGTTATACGAAAGTTTTCGGCTGTTATACGAAGGTATAACAATTGAGCTATAATATTTCTCTATATAATTTTTCTCGGGTCCCAAAAAGGGCAGTAAAAATGCAATTTTTCTCCTCGCAATGAACATTTTTCCCCAAAACTTCACTTCATGTAAAAATAACCAAATGGCGCAAGCCTTAAAATTCATCTCACTTTGGTAAAAAACACAAAAATTCTGACAAAATAACCGATGAAATTTCTTCTACAATCGACCTATTATGTCGTTATGTTTAACACTAACGTTCTAACCTACATTTTTGACAATTAAGAGAAATTTTTATGAAACCGATTCGGGAAAAAACGATGGAAAGTAATGAATTATTTTTGCTTCAGTTTCGGAAGTCAATCGGAATTATTTTTTTACTGAATCGTATGACTTCACTATAAAATTAATTCCTGCAGAGTTTGGCTTACTTTGTGTTTGAAAAAAATAACAATAAGAACGAAAAATAACAATTTTATATAAAATTCTTTTGATCATTTCGGTGGCTAGGAACGACCGCTCTTCCTCATATTTAGGCTTTCTTATTTTGTATTTTTTTTTTAATTAACTTTCATCCAAATATTTGAAGTCGTTTTAGAGGGGTTACAAGCTAGAAGTTGAAATAGAAGTGTTGTCAACAACCCCACAAGTGATCAGTCAGAATCAGTCTGAAGGAAAAAAGCATAAACAATTTATAAGATTATGCATCAAATAGAATTGATTTGAAATATACATTTGGGGTTTTTAATAAGTGGATAAGATTGTGTGATTGCTTGTCATATTTTCATACAATAATTTTGGTGGAGTCGTTTAAGCCCCGAAACCCCCCTTTTGGTTGCGCTAATGCATCTCTGTATTATTAATGTTATTAACGCTCTCTACACGAATAGCTATGTTGTAACTAACTTCAAGCGATTCGTTTTGTTTTAATAATGAAAAATAAAATCAGTGTTCTTCTACTTGAACACTAAAAACATCGTAAAAACTCTGCGAACAACCTGCAGATAGATTTTTGTATTGCCTTAAAACTTTTTTAACAATTTCTTTATTCTTATATTAAACAAATCGGCAAATCCAGAAAAAGTAAACCAAAACCTTAAAAAATAAAAATGTTTTTAAAGTTTAATAAAAATACATGGAACGTTAAGGATATTGTTTGTGTTTTCCTGCGGTTAAAGCATTTTGAACAAAACATATTGTATCCTTAAATTTTAACTGATTTTATTGAATGTATTTTTAATCTGTAGCAAGTTAAAAAATTGTAGGTTTTTTATTTTTTGTAATTTGGTATTTCGCGATTTAAATATCAAAGCACCGTTATATAATATTCACAATTGAAACATTTTATATTGAAAAGTGAATATTAAAATTTTTAAAAAAACTAATTTTCTATCGAAAAATTAAATTTGAAAAAAGTGTTTCAAGAGTGAAACGTGAGTGACAATTTTTATTAATAAGTTGGGTTATCTTGGAAAATAATTGGCTGGCATAATTTATGTCTCAGATTTACTTTTAATATAAGATAAGTTAATTTTGCATTTTTTTAAATCAAGCAGACGCAATTATTTTTCATTAAAAAAGCTTTTGAAGAAGTGAAACGTGAGTGACACTTAATTTTTTTTTTTGTTTATTTTTGTATTAGAAATGAAAGAAGATAACGAAAACATCAATAAAAAATAGATAGAGAAAAATTATAGTTAAGTCCGGATTCATATAAGAAACGAAATTTAGCAAAGATTAAAAAGATCTAATGAAATCATTACTTTAAGTCGTTTGCCTCGACGGAATTGCTAATAGGCCAGTCATATAGTCAAATTTGGCGCGGTTTTTGGCTTTTAATGAGCGTAAGGATGAACGAATTAGGCGAATTAGATTCGGAATAAATTTTGGTAAAATGATATATTTCTGAAATAGTTTTTTTGTTGTTTTTATATTATGAATTATTTTTTTTACTATATTATGCTTTACATAATTCTTTCCATACAAATTTTTTTTCTTTTTTGTATAAAAATGTCCTTAATATTAAGAAAAAAAAAATTTTTTATAAAATATGCTTAATAAAGTTCACCAGATTAACCACGATGCAAAAAAAGGACAGTTAAAATTGATTTGAAACGTGAGTGACATCGACGTGAAACGTGAGTGACAAAATCAGTATATGAAAAAATCTTAAAATTCTGAAAGAAAACTAAATTTTATCCTGCAGTTTAAGTTTCTACTCAATTTCGTTACGAAAAATTACTTAATTCCTTATATTAACTCAAACAATTCGCAGATTTTAAGCGAATTAAGATCGAAAAATGAAAATAGTGCGAAAACGTGAGTGACACACCATTTAAAGAGAGTTTTTTCGAAATGTATAAATACCCTGCAGATAAATGGACCAGATTTAGAATAGTTCTAAACTAGTTCCAAAAGAGGCCAGTACTGGTCCTACTTCAATACCCTTTTGCATTGAACAAACTGACGCTTTTTACGGGTTGATGTCATAGGAAAAGACAATTGTCCCCATAAACATCGCTTTTTCCCTATATCTGTGCTAGTTCCATTATGAATAGTTCTAAACTGGTCCGTTTTGATACAGTTTAAAAGTGGTCAGTTGTAAGTCCTATTATTAGCCTTATCACTAATTAAGTTATTGTATATAGTTTTACCTGTATATTTACCATTTACCACATAATCATTTCCATCAAAAATATTTGCAAAAGTTATAAAAAGTGTGAATGAATTTTCGTCTAAATGAAAAAACGAGCCACAACACGTTTTGAACGTGTATGTTTTTTATTTTGTTTGTGCCTGTTGACAAGAAAAACAAAGAATATAAAAATAAATTCAAACTGTTCTATGCTGAGCGTCTTTTGTACTAGTTCACAACTAACTCCAATTTCACTAGAAATAAACTAGTTGGTTTTTCCAATTGTCTCCAAAGTAACTGCTGGGTATATATAAAACTTTTTGCATGAACTTATAAAAGTGAGCCTAAGACTTATTGTACCCAAATAATTTAATATGAAAAGCTTTTATTTTTGATGGAGAAAAACGAAAGTTTATTGTTATGACTGAAACGTGAGTGACACTGGATTTGCCGAAATGTCTTCTTAAAAAAAATCAATTAAAACCCCAAAAATATTTAATACAACAATTATTAAAGAAATTTATTATTATTAATTAATGTTTTCGTCCTTAAGTTTGGTATTAAATTGTTGTAGGCTTTGGTCGTATGAAAATTAAACCGCAAATTTCAATTAATAATTTTTATGTGTATCTATATTTCAATTTTTTATTATTAGTTTAATTATTTCTTGGAAAATTCTCATTCTCATATAGAACTCAGAACATCACATCATTTGATGTGATTTGATTGAAGAAAGTTTTATCAACAATCACAATCAAAATATTTATAACAAAACTAATTTATTGAAAAAATTTAACTTATAACATAATAACAAAAGTTAGTTGTCAAGTAGATAAGTTAAACATTAATAACATATAAAATTAACTTAAGAAAAAAACAATTTGAACAACCAAAGGATACACAGAAATTTACTACTTGAAAAATCAATTCCAAACATCACTTACCTATATATTGGAAGATTATTTTTGTACCACACAACAAGTAGAACCTTATCATCCGGCAGACTTGATCCGACATCACATTTTATTTGAGCAGAACTATTGACAAGCACTCGAAGAATTTCACCATCTGTAACAAAAAAAAAACAGAAAAACAGTTGCTTTATTATTTCGTTTTTTTTACATTTTACATATTTTTTTAAGACACAAATAAAAAAAAACCTGGCTCATCTCAAAAGCCAAACAAGAAATCAATGTGGGTTGCTGAGTGGAGTTTGAAACTTTGTACATAGATAAATAAGAAAGGAGTTCAATTTCGCTCAGACGAAATGCAATTTAAAGGAAATTGATGTTCAAGTGGAAACTTTTATCATTGCGTGTTGTTTTTTTTTTTTGTCTTTATCTTTTTCTTCTTAAAGTAAAATAACTTACAATCAACTCTCAAGAGTTTGGAGAAATAAGTCGTAGAAAACTGCATTAGAAATTAATGTCACGTGACTGAAGCTGTCAGCTTAAAGAGAGAATGGAAAAGGATTAAAAGAAAAGGTTTAAAAAAAGAATGCAAAAAGAAAATAATGTTGCAAGAAGAATGAAAGTAACAGAATAAACTAGCAGCATGAAGTAATCAAAAGAAATGAACAATTGTGTTTTATGAAGTAAATTTACTTTAAGAACGGATACGAACAGAAACTGGCAATGCATCTTAAGAGGATAACGTTTGTAAAAAAATTAAGAGATATGTTTTGAATATCTGCAGTTTTTGTCGCAATTTACATGCACTGCATTTTATGTATACCTTAATATTTTACGAGATGACATATATTACGGTTTATCATCACGCTCTTTATGTAATGTCCGTTCCATCTTTCCAGTTGCTGTTCATCACCAAATCATAAATTTGTTCTGAGTTTCAATATTCTGGGGCTATATATCAAATATTTGGTTTTTATGGACGGTGTAATACCGACTTGACCAAAGCTCGCTCAAATTTTCAAGTAGAAGGTCAACGCCAAGTGTCAACTACATTCTGAATGGCAAAGTTCGTTGACTTTAAATTCCATATGGAATTTTGATTTTTATGAATTGAATACTATTTTGTTTTTTTTTTTCTTAAACGAAAACATGCTTCTGCTTTACCAAAATTTTCTTTTAGCTGAGAGAAATCCTTTAACTTTTAAGATTCTTTAAACACAACGATACAGGAGAAAACGGAACTAACAGAGTTCTAGTATGTCTAACACGATTTAAGAAATGCTCATTTATATATCATTAAAGGAGTACGTTTTTTTATTATAATGTTAGAATAACATACGTATCATATAATTAATATGCAAACTCATAATTCCTTATATGAATACCTACAAATATATTTTGACGTTGACGTGTCAGTAAATAAGCTCACAAACTTCTGGTTGGTGAAACCAAACTTCTAAAGTAGAAATCAAATTTTTGCAATAAACTAAATGAACGTGTTAAGATCATTTAGTAAAATGTATGATGAATGGGTTTAAAAACTTTTTAGAATTTTTTTAGTAAGAAATCAGCAAGTCAACTTTTGTGCAGGTAGTTTTGAGTATTTACGATAAAACTGCAATAAATAAAGTATTCAACCTGCTACAAACATGACTTATAGCTTAAAATGTTTGGAAAAAGATTTTCTATTTAAAAATACGCAAACAACACGTTTTGGGTACACTTTTAACTGTGTTCATGTCAATAAATTTAATAATACTTACTTCGATGGAAAGGTATTTTTGAGTAGAAGAGCAGAATAACATTTTTATTCGCATAGGATGTCATGAAAAAAGGAAAAATCGAAGAAAACCAAAAAAACACCTTTTTCCCAATGGGTTTTTTTAGAAAAAACATAAAAATATATGTCGACATAGCTCTGTTAAACATCGCTGTTATAGCCTACAGAAAGAAAAATAAATTCAAGCGTAACAGTGAGATGAACAGAGATTAACAGAGCTGTGTCGTATTGTTGCTGATAATGCTTTTTCTCATTTTTACTCTCCTTGAACACACTGATAGCCTGAACCAGGGATGCCAACTGGTGGGGAATTTCCCGATTTGCGAAGAATTTCAAGTTGATCGGAGAACTGGGAATGGGCTCATATTTTCGGGGAATTTCATAATCCACCCAAGTTTTAATGATTATTTGCAGGGAATTTAATATTCTGTCTTATAATATAATTTATAATTTAATATTCCATTTTTCATAAAATTTTCTGATACAATCCAAACAAAAAATAAAATCTTTCTGATATATGGGCATTTTCATCGTAACTCACGCGACATGTGTGCGTCATTAAGCTTAGTTTGCTCGGAAGTTTATGATATTAATGAAAAAAAATGTTCTAATGTACATTTATCATAAAGAAGAAATAGTAATGGTTTGATTTAAAAACATTGTCATTCCTGTTACTAATTAAGAATAGCAGTGGTAAATATGGGCGTAACTCACGCGACAAAAAAAGGGAAGTGTGTCTTACAAGCAAGTTTAGATTGTAAAAATTCAGCGAATTTTCCCGAATAACTTGTTTTTGTTTTTAATTTTTAAATAAAAGAAAAAAGTGAAGTTTCATAATAAACCCACTTTACTGATGAACTTTGCCTATTTAAAAATATTTAAAGTTTCCAAAAAATCTTTGCCGTAACTCACGCGTCCAAATTTCCGTTAAGAAAATGTGTAATTAAGAAGACCAGCTAAGGTTTCTAAATATACTTTTATATTATTATATATAAAAACATATGTATTCTATTGCATCAATTAAATTCTGATTTCAAAGAGTAAAAACAAAAAAAAAAAAAAAAATAAAAAAGCAGAAAATTAAAGGTGAAATGTCTACACTTTAATTGAATAGCAACATCTTCGATGAATACGGTTTAGCGACTTTAATACAAGTTCAATGGACAAATGAAAATAATTGATAACTTTTTATACCCACAATATTGCGAGTATTCGATCATTATACAAGAGTATTTTACTAAATTAAAAAATTAGACTTAGAAATACATACAATTTTTCAGACGTGGTTGACATTTTCGTAGAAATGCCCATCAGTAAATTTTTAAACATAAAAGTTAAAATTTTTTTTATATATAAATTTATTAGACCATACATAAATAAGTTGATATTATTTTCCTTGACTCAATTGACGGTCCTATTCGAAGAACCAAATTTTCTGGAAGATCTCTGAGTTTTTTAATCGACTTCAAAAAGGAGGAGGTTCTCAATTTGGTTGGTATCTCTGTTAATGTATGTACATCGATTTCTCCTAAAGTACTCGCCCGATTGCCGTAATTTTTTGTCAACGTATCAACGCGGAGGTGCCCGTCTATAAACGTGGGCGGTATTTGACAAAGGGGCTTGTCGATAAAAGAAACACACTGTATCTCAGTAAATATTGACCCTAGGGTAATAAAATTCACTAATAAAATTACAAGGGCAGGCACACATATTAAAAGTTACGATCACTTAAGTGGGCGTTAATTTCAAAAAGGGTGTGGCAATATTGGTAAAACTCTGTTTTTCGAATAAAATTCACACTAGAGTGCTGAAATTTAGTGCAGAGGTAAGCACAATTATTGAAAAGAAATATCAATAAAGTGGGCGTTGTTTGAAAAAGGGGTGTGGCAATGTAAGAAAATTACTGTATCTCGAATGAAATTGACTCTAGTGTATAGAAATTTATTAAAGTGGTAACCACGATTACAACAAATTTTTGAAAAAATGGGCGATATTCGATAAAGGATGTGGCAATATTAAAAAAAACTGTATCTCGAAAACTATTGACGCTAGGATACTAATATTTAATATAGAGGTAAGCACAATTATAAAAACATACTGTCAATAATGTGGGCGGTATTCGAAAATGGGGCGTGTCAATCTAAGAAAAACACTGAATCTCAGTAAATATTGACACTAGCATACTGACATTTATAGCAAAAATGCAAGGGTACAATTTAAAAAAAATTAAGGTCACTTAAGTGGGCTTTATTCGACAAAGAGGTGTGGCAATATAAGAAAAACTCTGTATCTCGAATAATATTGAAACTAGAGTACTAAAGTATACTACAGAGGTAGGCACAAGTATAAAAATTCATTTCAATAAAGTGGGCGTTGTTTGATAAAGGGGTGTGGCATTATTTGAAACACATTGTATCTCAAATAATATTGACAAAGAGGTGTGGCAATATAAGAAAAACTATGTATCTCGAATAATATTGACACTAGAGTACTAAAGTATACTACAGAGGTAGGCACAAGTATAAAAAATTCATTTCAATAAAGTGGGCGTTGATTGATAAAGGGGTGTGGCAATATTTGAAACACATTGTATCTCGAATAATATTGAAACTAACATACTGATATTAACTACAGATTAAGGCACACTTATGACACTTATTACAAATTTTCTGTCAATAAAGTGGGCGTCATTTAGGGATGTGGCAATATTAGATATATATTTGAAATTTTCCTTATAATTCTTGCAAATATATTAAAAAATTCAATAGTAAAAAATAAGACACGATAGAAAAAACATTTTTAAAATTATGAGCTTCAATAATTGTATTTACGAAGTTTACAAACTTTTACTGAAATTTATCATATTCTCTAAAAATGAAAGAATAAACCTTTTTAACAAAAAAAAACCTACTTCAAAATCACTACAAAGTAAAAATAATTTTAAATTACTATTCCTTTTAATCGTGGTAATATCTGATAATTTATTTATATACATTGTTATAGTGGAAATCTTAATATTTTTATTTTTCCAAATAAGATTTACTTTTATCATAAATATATTGTTTCATAAGGAAAAATTTTTTTTTTTCTTTGTTCACAAACTTTGAACGCGTTTACCTCGAAACTGGTTGCGGCAGAAGCGGGTTCATTTTTTGAAGAATTTTTTTTTTAAACTTGATTCGCTATTGTATGACACAAGCTTTTTTTAAATTTTTGTTGAATTTTTATGAATTTTGAAAAAGTCAATATTTTTTCGAAAAAAGTACACTTTCAAATTTGGAACATCACCAAAAATTGAAAAATTTTAAAAAAAAACTCCTGTCATACCATAACCAATTTTGTTAAGATTTAAAAAAGTCATTTTTTTCAAGATCGGACAATTTTTGCAACTTCCAGTGCTGCAACCACGAGACCCAGTTTTTCTCTGACGCCAGTTTGGAGCTCTATAAAACCATGTTAAAATGAAATATATATTTCTTAATTTTGTTTTCTTGTAATTTGTTCAATTCTCTGCAATAATAAAAAATTTTGGAAAATTTTTGTTTTTGACTGAGTTATGAATTTTTTAAAAAAGGTCTGTTTTCTCTGCCGCGAATGTAATGTCCCTCGTTAAACAATAAGATATACATATTTAGTTGGGAGAGAGCTCTTGAGTTGGTCAAATTTGAGTTTTTCTCAAAAGTAAAAGTTTTTTAAAAAAACTTAGTTTTATTCATTCATCAACCGTCAAATTTGCAAAAAAAAGGTGTTTTGAATTAAAAAATTCTACTCTCATATCTTGGTCGAATTTGAACGGTTTTAAAATTTTTTTAATTATTACTAAAAATTTGTTAAATTTTCTATCAAATGTGATAAGAATCAGTGTGATGATCTAATCAAAAGTATTTTTAATGAATTTTCTATAGATTGTCGTTAATTATTTACCGTGTATTTCAACCAAGAAAGAGAAAAAACTGTCTCAAATTGAATGTTCTAAGTTGGGAAGTCAACATATCTGCCATCTTTGAATAGATTTAATTAATCCTTTTTTTATACCATAAACCTGAAAGGTCAGGGTATATTAACATTGTGCAAGCGTTTGTAATGCATAGAACAAGGCGAGTTTTGTATAGAAAAGTACATATACTCTTGATCAGGGTCACGTCGTCAGTCGAGCTATCCATGTCCGTCCATCTGAGTGTTGTCCGTAAACACAGGATAAGAAGGAGTTGAGATACTCAGATGAAACTCGGTACACGTGGTCACTTTGACCCAAGGATCTGCAATATTGAATATTTTTTAAATCCGCTGACGGACACGCCTACCTTTACAACGTAAAAGTTGTAAACTGCATAAATAAGTTCACAATTAACCTAAAACAATAAAATTTGGTACCCATGTGTTTTATATCAACATAAAAGAGTCTTCGAAAAATTGGTGTCATCCACTCACGGACACTCCCACCTTCCATTACACCCCAAAAATTGAAAACTCAATATATTAGCTTCAGTTAAGCCTACAAAGATAAAAGTTGGTATGTTTGTTTTTAATAACAAAACAAATTGATTTTAAAAATGAACGTCATCACAGACCCACAGACACGCCACCTCCAATGCAACCCAAAAATGGTAAACAGCACACGCCCACCTCCAACTACAACCCTAAAATTGAAAACTCAATAAATAAGCTTATGTTTAATATATTATTAATTTTGTCATTTTAGTTTTTTTTAAAGTGTATTATTAAAAATTTATAATTTTTTTCTTAACTCATAAAGAAACACATTTACTAAAGATTCGCTTTATTTTGTGACCTTAACCATAATGTTATGTGTACTCGTCCTCTGTCAGCAATTTTTACAAGAGAATTCTTATCAAAATAATGCATGGAATACTTGTTGTTAGCACTGAGAAAAGCTAAGCATTGTTCTGCAAAAAAAAAATTCTAATCAAATACCATGTTTTAATAGCAATACATCTTGAATTCTGAATATATTAATTCTACTTTAAATTTCGTACCTGTTTTCTGAGTTTCTTTAGCATTAATTAATGGATATTTTTATTTTTCTCATTAATTAACACATAACGGTTAATTAACACTTGTCTCATCAATTATTTGTTTTGCTCTAATGATCAGCACTTCAATAACGGTATTTTCTGTTGTTATCTATGCATTCAATATATTTTCTAATTGCTTCATTTCGTTACTTTTAATTTCCTTCAATTTTTTCTTTGTTTATTTTTAATCTAATTGCCACGCATTTACACAATCATTTATTTCAATTACCACACAACGGCAACAACAACAACAACAACAACAACAACAACAACAAGAATATCTCACACAATTAACTATGTTCTAGTTGTTGGGTTTTTCTCTTGGCTTAGAACAAGACAGAAGAAAAGTTAAATTATTGTAACAAGTTTTTAAGCCACATTCACCGAGTTGATAAGAATGAAAAACAGAGAAGCAGAAAAGTGTGTAAAATAAAAATAAAAATAAAAATAAAATATAAAACAGAAATAGAAATGAAGACCACGTGACAATGACAAAAATCACTTAAAAACTGCAAAACCACACAAATACTTCTACAGAAAACCTGGTAAGAGCAGGTGTTTTTATGTGCAAGTGGAGCAGTTTTGTTTGTTTGTATTATGTACGTAACGTTTGGTTAAGGTGTAAGAATACTACAACAAAAGCAAAAACAAAAACAAAAACTAAATTTAACAAACAGCAGCATGCCAAATTAACAAAGGACGGACTCTTGTGCTTCAGTGCAATTGTTTGTTTTATACGATTTTGTACGGTTTTGTATTGTTGTTGTTGTTGTTGTTTTTAGTGTCTTTATTGTTGTTTTTGCATTTTATGTGCGGAGCAGTTGTCATTGTCATGACTTTGATGTCAGCTGTCAAGTGTATGTAACTGACTTGACTTGAAGTGCCGTCGCACAAGGACAAAAGGAATGTCGTTGTTGGTGTCTCCTTATTTAAGATGTAATTCTACCGCATGGAATTCTTTGTTAGTACAAACTGTATGTGTGTGTGTGTGTGTGTGTGTGTATACCTTTAAATAGAACAAAGTATCCATCCATCTGTTTGTCTGTCGGTCGGCTTGTCTGTCTGTTTGTCCGACTATCTCACCCACGCACTCTCATTAAGCACTTGTATTTATTTGAGAAATTAAACGTCTGATTATCCAACCGGAAACACAGGATAACTTTTTAGTTTATAGCTGGAAATTGTTGTAGTTGTAGTTGTAGTTGTAAGAGCAGATTATGTGGGTGAAAGAATGCCTAAGGAATGTTTTAAGAATATTTTTATGACAAATTAATTTATTTAATTTGAGAGCATAAAAGAACAGCAATTAGCTAAGATAAAAATTAAATAAATGAATTCAAAGAATTCTAATTAGCTCAACAGAGAGGGGAGAGAGATAGAGCGAGAGGTAGAGAGGAGTGGGTAAGAAAAATATGTTATGAATAAATAGCATAGCTAGCATGTAATGATTAAAATTGAATTGCAATTGCTAACAAATAAAGGCAATGAAGAGCATTCATTTGAATTTTTAATGCAAAAGCGAGTTTTTAAAAGAAATACCGTCTTGAAAGTATATAAATTTAAGGCAATAACTGTAAATTAGGTATGGCGAAAAGTTTTTGTTCAATTTAAAAGCGGCTCTGTGCAGGGCTTGTGCGAATAAATATGATATCTTCAGGATCACCATCAGTCATCTTAACTCCGTAGTAGTTAAATAGAAATTCACTCATATTAAGAGCTTTTGAAATATTCTTGCAAAGATTAAGTTGTTTTATAGTAATTCAAAAGCTAGATGGGAGATCAACCCATTTTGATATCTAAGACTTCATCACAAGAATGTAGCTTCTAATTCCAAGTTATTGTTGACTACGATAGTTAACAATAAAATATCAGCCACAGTACTTATTTTCTGTTAAGATGTAAAGACATTTGGGCATCTCCCAAAAAAGGTCCACCAAAAGTGAAGAAAAACATTTAAATAAAGTACTCTAAGAGCTTTTAAATTAATTTTTTTTTTATTTTGATTAGTATTACTGCTATGTAACTTGAATTTAACTTATTATGATGTATTTTTCTTAAAATTTATAATGAACATCTTTACTGTATTTTACTATGGTGGAAAAATTTGTCGCGTCCGAGATGTCGCGTCCGTATTCGTGCGGTATATATCTATTCAAAAAAAGGGAAGAGATAATTCTAATATTTCATAAGTCTACGAAGAATAGTTATCCTTTGACCTCCAATAACATGTATATTATATATAAAAAAAAGTTCTCAAAATTAGCTAAATTTTGCATATTTCTATACGACTTTAAAAAAACATCTGTTTTTTGTAGCGTCCGTTCCATTGAATGATTGCTTATATCTTTGTACTTATTTGTTTTAAATCTCGCCAATTTTTTTTTTAAATGTAGCACTCTTTCATCGCGTTTGAAAACTTAAAATACATATCGGCTCATTTTGTTTCTTTCCTGTTTTTCGAGTAGTTAAAACCGTGCGAATGTCGCGTCCGTGCCACTGGGAGATGCCCCTTTGCAAAAATTTTTAATTGTTACCTATGTTAAACGCAAACAGAATCTTGTTTAAGGAATCAGGTTTGATTTGATTAATATTGAAATTTTTTTTCTTTTTCTCAGCGAAATAATTGGAACTCCAAGGATCATATCTTTACATGTTATTAATATGGGCTTCGATAAGATTTCCACGTTTATCTTGAAATGTTTGTTCTTCTTTAGTGCTAAACCATTTAAATATTTCAATATGAACTTCAGTGAAATTCTTTAGCTGGTCGACTTCGTGCTTTTTAAGTTAGTTTTTTTCATTTGGTTAATCGTCTGTCCTTTGTAATATAAAAAGTATCAAATGAACATTTAATTATTGATTATATGTTGAATTGATTACATGTTGATGGTAAGCTCCGCAGACCAATGTCACCAATGTCTTAAATACGTTGTTGTATATAACTACCGGTAAGCTAGTCAATGATGCAGGCCCTTAACCAAAAGGGAGTTTTATGGGTTCAAACCGCCCATTGGTACCGCAGAGTAGTAAAATATCGATTTAACTCAAACCGATAAAAACAAATGTTTATATTTTTTCATTTAATAAAATGTAGGTATAACTATAAAGATGAAATACTAAAATACATTTTTGAAAAAAATTAAAATTTTCTAATTTCTAAAATTACTAAAAAAAAATTGTTTCTAATAAAAATGGTTAAAATTGAACTATGGTAATAAAACAACTGTAAAAAATCACTTTATGTTTTTTTTTATATCAAAACAAAAACACAAAACAAATTGGCTCTTTCAGCCCTTGAAAGGATTTGGACCGAGCTTCTTATGATCAATTGTGTTGTGTGTGTTATTAAATGTTTGCACAGAATTGACCGAGAACTGGACCTGCATGTTTTATGCCGACTCTGAACGGCTAAAGTTCATGTTCTCAAGAAGCTTTACATGGCATTATTTACTCTCTGAGGTTTGGTATGCAGAGAGGTGGTGATCGGTCAGAAAAATTTTTTATTAAAAAAACTTTTCGCCGCGGCTGGGGATCGAACCCGGGCTCCGAGCATGCTAAGCCACACACTTAACCTGCATGCCATGGTCATCACATGACCGTTTATATCATTATGAGTAAATTGAATCCTTAAAAAACTGTGTCTAGTATAAATGCCAAAACAAAAAAAAAAAAGAAGTCTTTTCAAAAATGTTGAACATTAAGCAAAAACGATACCATAGCTTTTTCATGAATTTTATTTTAAAACTGGTTAATTTTGGCTGACATTCAAGTTTGGACTTTTAATTTAAAAATTATTTTAAAATTAAAAATTTTACTTAACATGGACGAAGAAAGTGTATTTATGGGCAGGAAAATCGTGACGGACTATCGTGCTGTAAGAAAACCAACATGGTTTAAGAACCTACTTCCACGTCGCCGTCATTGCATGCTTAGTCTTCATAAGAGCAATAAAAACAACCATTCACCGCTACCATTGCCATATCTACAATGGAAACCGAGTTTGGCTTTGACTCACCACCCATGGTAAACTTGTCAAGCTGATAAGATGTGCTGGCTCTCTTGGCTGCTAGCTTCAAGATAACAGGCCTCTTTGTACCTGTATGCAGGAGTCGACAATTCCCTAAGGACTCGCCTTGTGCTCCACATTCTAAGACGATAGCTCTGAATTCATAGCTCTTGTCAATGTGAACGGCGCAGATCTCGTGGATTCAGCAACTCTTGACGTTCTATGCATATTGATCCAATCTGATCTTCGTTGGAATTATCATATATTTGATGAGTTCAAAGAAGCAGCCAAGTGCCTAGGTTTTTTAAAACAGTACAAGAAATTCTTCACTTAAGGTGATCTTCGATTGAGCGTTGCCTCATATCGCACACCCTTTTAATGTAAACCAATTCGTAACGCACATTTCCATCGACTGTTAAAATTTTGTTTTAATCTGATTGCTCTTTCATTTTTAAAAAATAATTGTATGTCCGTTTGTATGAAGTTGCTTCGAAAAAGAAATAGTTTTTTGCCTCTCCTGAAAATTTTAAAATTTTGAGTTGTGAAACTTTTGAAGATCGTGTGCGATTTACTAGCCCATAAATGGAGTAAAATTCGCACATTTGGGTAGGGCCTTTAGGATCTTATTTGGTGCTTCTGGACCGAATGCAACCAATAGCATTAAATTTTATAGGGGAGAAACTATTTCTTCCTCTTTCTACTCTCTTGGACATCGACGAAATGTTGGTTACGTAACCCTTCTGTACAGGCACTACAATGGGAAGTGTTCAAGAGATATTCATAGTCTGATGCCACCTGCTCGTTTGTTTTCTACATCCACTCCAGCTGCTCTCAAGGCTAATATCTATACTTTTATTGCCTTGATGTCCAATAGAACATCCCATTAATGATACAATTTGTTCTTCCCCGGAAGTTTCGAGCTACACAAATTAAAAACACACCTTCACCGACACTACTTTACTTTCCCAACCTCTCACTAATCTATAACTCTTCTCCCTTATTTGTATACAAATATTCGTATACTTTGGTACTTTGAACAGTGAAATGATAACGTTGCCGTCTACAAACTTTAAAAACCACAAGATATTTATTTGCAAAATATTCAGAAATGTATTTTTGCTCTTATATCAAATCAACATCTGAATACAAAAATAAGCCGTGGTGACCATGGCGTGCAGTTTAAGTGTGTGGCTTAGCATGCTCGGAGCCCGGGTTCGATCCGCAGCCGCGGCGAAAAGTTTTTTCAATATAAAATTTTTCTGATCGGTCACCACCTCTCTGCAGACAATGGCAAACCTCAGAGAGTAAATAATGCCATGTAAAGCTTCTTGAGAACATGAACTTTAGCCGTTCGGAGTCGGCATAAAACGTGTAGGTCCAGTTCTCGGTTAATTGTGTGCAAACATTTAATAACACACACAACACAATTGACGATAAGAAGCTCGGTCAAAGTCCTTTCAAGGGCCGATATGGCCAATTGGTTTTTTTTTTGTTTTTAAACAAAAATAAAAAATATATGCTAAGTAGGCATCAATTTTGCCATAAATTTCTCTTATATTTTCATTGGACACTTAGATCAATGAACACTTTATTAGCTGATAAAAAAACTATACAGTTTAATAACTCGATTCACTGGCTTTAAAATAGATAAAAATATAAAAGAGATAAAAATATATAAAAAACTTTTAATGAAGTAGATTTAACCTTTATTTTGTAATCATCTCATAATAAGCATCTACAGTTTTCACAAAAATGAATTTAAATATAAGGAACGTAGTATTTAAGTTACTGTAGGGCCAAATTGTTCACCTCTGGATATCTCCAGCTTTCCTGCTGTTAACTTATCCAAGCCGTTAACTTTAACCAGCGGTTAAATTGCCTGGATAAAATTTCGTATTGTTGAGTTTTTTATTCTGTGGATAGCACTTTAACCGGTCTGGATATCTTAACGGCTAGTTTATTATTTTTCCAGTTTATTTCCAGCTTATTGTCTAATTAATGACAAAAGTTATACAGAGCCTTGACATTGATCTCAATTTGCTTAAATTTTTTAAAAATTTTATAAGCAAAATAGAAAAAATATTACTTAGGAAATAATAGCAACGAACTGGTACCAACAGAACTTGAAAAATTCAAGGAAACTGTTGGAAAGGATCATATTAAAAAACAAAATTGCAATGACTGCAGCATGTACATCCTAGAAGATATTCGGATTCATAGTTCACCGGAACCAGTTCATCGCCAATTTCTCCGGTCTTCTTTGGAGACAAAATTTCCTCGAAACAAAATTGAACATTAGATGGTTCTCTTCAAAAATACCCTCGATAGTTTTTTTGACTTAAAGCACTCGGTTTCCATGATATAAGACTAGAAATTCTGAACAGTGCCAGTAGAAATTTAGTGCTACTGCTAAGTAGAAATTTAGTGCTAAGAAATTTTGTGTTTGCACCAGGCATGCACGTTAACGTTAATTTTAACGGTAACCGAAATATTTTTTTTGTTTCGTTGAAACGAAATAAAAAAATAACGTTAATTCAAAAAACGAAAAATATTTATTTCGTTTCGGAGAAAACGATATAAAATTTTTTCGTTTTTTTCCCCAATCAACCGTTGAAAATAACGTTAATTTCAACAAAAAAATTTCGTTTTTTTTATATCAGAAGAAATTTTTTTTAGCATAGGAGAAAATTATAGAAAATTTTTCGTTTTTCAACGAAACGAAATTTGCTTTGATAAATTTTTAACGTTATTTAAAAAACGAAATAATTTTGATAATTTATTTTTCGGTTTCAACGAAACGAAAAAATTTTGTTGATTTCGTTGAGCATGTCTGGTTTGCACTGATTCCTTTTTGGATGAACTTCGAACCCGAGTATCTTCTAGAACGGAAACTTTGATATGTTTCATAAGAACTTGTTATTTTTGCCTTTATTAAGAGGTTTACATAAAATACACAGGTTTACATAAAATTTATTCAATTTTAGACTTAAAAAACACACCCTGGCAATGAAATACCAATATTTAATATTCAATAATAGTCCTTGAGCAAAGTCAAAAGCTATGATATAGAAAAAGACTAGAGATGCAGAAAATATTTGAAGCAATTGAGGTTAAAATTCGTTTAATTATACTTTTTATTGTGCATCAATTGCATATTGAGTAGTACTGTACATGCTATAATTATTTGTTGAACGGTTGCGATCTTTACTGGTATTCATAGTAATAACACAGGGAATCGGTGCTTCATAAGGCCATAAGTGCGTTCAACAAGGCCACAAGATTTGATTTCCGTGTTACATTGCAGGATTGGCGAAGACAAGTTTGCTCAACTGCGATAACCCGAGTCGCCCACAATGATCAATTGACCAAATCATCCCGACCTTGATCACTTGCCTCACCGTCGATTTCGATAAACGAACGTCAAAAAGCCTTTTGCTGGTATCTCTGCAGGTAAAAATAATCTTCTGCTTAGCTAGAATTATTGTCATTAAAACCAACTCTAACACGAGAGAACAAAAATTAATACTTACTTAATTTTTTTTTTGCAGAAAAAAGCACTTGATATTGCAGAAACTCTTATTTGCATCCTTATGCGTGCGTAAAGGCAAAATACATCTGACAAACACAACATACAAATTTCAATATTTTTTTCTGTCAAAGAAATTAACAATATGAAAATTGTCGAATCCATAGTACAATAAACAAGGTAGCTGCAGGGCTATCAATCCTCTCTCGCTCAGAGTCAGAATTGTCAAATTCAATACAAATAATTTGATGTCTCCTTTTGGTGCTCTATTTCGTTCAGTATTTTTTTGACAGTTCTGACTTTCGGCTCTCAGCCCTGCGGCTACCTTATTTGTTGTACTATGGTCGAATCAATGATAAAACCCTGGATAACTTGATATCCAATGAAATTTCACTGGTTACGTTACTCTCTGGATAACTTATACGCTGGTTAAATATTTAGAGAAACTCTGAATAAGTTCACTATCCAGAGGTGAACAATATGAAACTACTGGAATAGTTGGAAATATCCACTGGTTAAAGTTATCCAGAGGTGAACAATTTGGCCCTTAGTATATGAACTTCAATAGAACATATACAGAGCGTTTCACACACCCAAACATATACAAACACACTAAAGTGAAACAGGAATACGCATAGAACTTTATTATAATTGAATGACAGATATAAGAAAAGCCCAACAAACACAAATAACTCAAACATAATAAATTATATAATTCAATAACAGATAATTGTGTTTCTTGTCTAGATGTACCAAATTTCTAGACGTCATAAGTAATGAAAAAAGTAATTAAAATTAACATATTCATTGCTGTTGCCAAACACAAAAACGACAGCAGTAACAACAAACGTTAAGGACAAAAACAACTACAACAGCAACAATAACAAAAATTAACCTTACCAAACCGATACCAATCGTCAGTCATCGAGTCTACAATTATGTCAATGTGTCATGTCAGACATCGACATAGCGATAGACAAATATATCCATAATTATTAGGGCGTAAGAGAAATAATAATAACAAAAAAAAAAAAAAAAAGAGAAACAAAGAAATTATTAATGATGTTAATTATTATTGCTTGACGCAGAGCACAATGAGGACACGACCCAAAAAGCTGCATAGCTCAAGGATACAAGTTGTTGGTGCTCATGCACAGCTAAAATAATTAAATTAAGATAACACCAAATAATAACCGCTCTAGCACAGCCAGTCAGCCAGCATAAGAAAGGATAATTTCACAGCTGTACATTTTGGAAAAATATGTTGGCATCTTTTTGCTACGCTTGTGACTTTTATACAAATTAAATTTTGTTTACATTTTCTGCGTGTTTTTATTTAATTCTATTTTTATTTTTTTGCACATTTTTCATGCAGTGTCAAGCCAACAAAATCTAGCTACACATAAATTCACCTGCACAAAAGCAGGTCCAAGCAACGATATGGAAGCAACAGACAAGCAACAAATTACGGCACACAATACCAACACCATTACCAACAAGACAGGTAGAAATATGTATAGGTAGATGGCTATATAAACTAGCAGTTGAGCAGCAACAGCTGCACAAATGAAGCCCATAGAAAATCCCAAAAATAAACTGCGCTGCTTGAGCTTTTTATGCTAGCGTTGCTATTATTTTATTCAATAAATTGTTGCTAATATTTCTGACTGCTAAAGCATTTATTTATTTATTTGCTATAAGATAGCGAAATAACGCAACAGAAACAAAATAAAAAACGCTTATTGCGCCATTTGGGCGTTAGCTGGGCAGCAAAAGCAAAACAATTTATTGTTTGTTTTTAATGTGTGGCGGCGCTTCATTGTTGTTGTTGTTGCTGATGTAGTGTCTAGCATAGCGGAAGATTACTTTGATTTACTGCAGCCAGCAAAAAAGGGTTGCCTGCTGCGATGGACAGACATTGGTTGAATACGTTGACAAGCAACACAATGCAGCGCAGACAAGGAGTACGTTAGAACTGAATGGCAAAGACAAAAAAGCACATTGAAAAAACCACATCAAGAAAACGCAAAAAGCGCTCATAAATATTAAGAGACGCTGTTGATACATTTATTAAACTATCAAATGACATCTTGAAATATCTCAGAAACATATAGAAATTAATAAATAATGTGATATAACCATTTGGAGAGATCAACAGTTTGACTTAGAGTTCACCATGAGTTTATAAAGTAAGTTTAATTTTACAATTTACTAAAAGAAAGTGTTGACTAAAAACTAAACTAACTGTTGAAAGGCAAATGTACTTGTTATTATAACTTGTTATTTTAGAATTATGTTATCCTTGCATAATAATTTTGTAATAATCAAATGTACAGAAAATTTGTTCATTTCAAATAAAACGCTTTGCTATCAGGTTTTGGGCCTACAGAAATTTTTTAAAACATACAATTTTGCAAATTTATTTTCCAATTTAATATTTCTCAAATGGCGAGCTCCGACAACTGGCCCCAGTTTGAAAAACTGCGAGGACGCGAGAACTATGCGTCGTGGGCATTTGCAATGCAGACCATCCTAGAAATGGAAGAAATTTGGAATAACGTTCTAATCACCAAGAGTTATCAAGAACTCATCGATATTGAGCGCAAACAAACCATAAAGGCTCGTGAAAAAATTGTTCTGGCGCTAGATGGAGAACAGTGTTGCCGTTTTGGCTATTTATAGCCAAAAGTGGCTATTTTTTTTGATCGTGATCAGTTTTGGCTATTTGGCGATTTTATTTTTCATTTGGCTATTTTTTTGTACACGGCTATGTTTTTGCATTCCGGCGAAAAATAATTTTTTCTTTTACATATAACATTTTCAATTGCCTGTGAATCGCCAGCGAATCGCTTGGAAGATCAAGCAATTGCCTTTGAGCTCATCTGAGAATCATCCGGGTATCACGGACTGTAAGCTGCTTAGGCTGATTCGCCGGGAATATTCGCCAATGAACTGCCGAGAGGAGTTATAAGAAATTCGCCGAAAAGGGTGGCAAACAAAGTCCTTTTAAGAGTCCTTAGCAATTTGTGTGAATGTGTTTATATTTCGCTTCGATATAATGCGACGTTGTTTCATAACTATAATAGTTCAACTTTTTTATTAATGTTAACGATTTTTCAGAGCCTGCTTCCTATTCCTTGATAGATTTTGAACATTTTTCAAAAATCCATCTTCCAACAAACGCCGAAATGAGCGAAGGAAGATTTTGAAAATTTTTGTGACTCGCGTATTCATTGCTTAAGCATCTGAAAAGCGATGCATTTTCCCAAAAACACTTGGGCGAATTACTGGTGCATCGCAAAATTCACTTCTCTGCCAATCGTCTTCCAAATGTTTGCAGGGAAATGATTTGAAATTTGAGAGTGAATTCTCTCTTCATTTGAACACGACCTGCCAGTGATGCTAATCGTGCAGCCAATCGCAAGAATATCCAATAATTTGACATGTGGCATCTCCAATCATGTGCCACATGAGAGTAGCAACAATGTATATAATTTTGATCATTGAAAGTAATTGTGGTTTGTTTTCAAAAGTAAAATTAAGCAAGTTAGCATGGAAAAGTAAGTTGACGAGCACTCCGCCACACATAAAAAATTCTTCACTTGATTTCACTTTCTCACCTACTTATCTTTCTCCGATTTGACACCTGAAATCCTTGGTTTGATTCTAAAAAATATGCAATACTTTTTTTTACTTCCGAAAATGCAAACCTTACTTTTATGAAGTTTTCTCTACTCTTATCAAGTATAAAATAAATGAGCTAAGGTCCTTCTATATTAAAGGTCCGTCTATTTAAAGGATATATGCCCTAAATATGTTTAAAACATGCTCTTATATTTTTAATATATTATTTTATATAACATACTTAAAAACAAACATGTTTGTAAATCTATTTCCAGTAAAAAACGGTAGTAAGTTGTTCAAAAAACAAGTAAGTTAAAAAAGGTATGAATGTTAGTTTTGTTTCTTTTTTTCTAATACAATTAATAAATCTTTTGGCTATTTTTTTTACATTTTGGCTATTTTTATTTTGTCTTTTGGGTATAAAAATAAATTTACTCCGGCAACACTGATGGAGAACATTTTGTGCACATTCAATGAGGTTTGGACGAAATGAAAGTCAATGTATGAGAACCAGTGCTGTCACTTGAAAATTATAAATAGTGGTAGATTGTGTCTGAAAAGAGTGGTAGATTAAGAAAATTAGTGGTAGATTTTTCCTATCTTCAAAAAATGGGGCTTACTTGCAGTAATCTCATAAAAATTATGGTATAGCTTTATTTTAACATTCATTAAATTTTATTGGAAAAATCAGATAAACAATTGTTTTCAAATTATTTTCCAAAAATAGCATTACATCAATTTTCAGTTGTGAATACCGGATCATAAAGACTGATAAACGTAAAATCTCGTTATTGGATCTCGCTACTTTTTAGACGCTCGTGGCCCAAGCCTTTTTTTAAATTTCCGTAACTCCCACTGCCTATCATGAGATGCAAAGTACAAACTGGACCGCGAGCAAGCAAAGAGCCAAGTTAGGAGCTGCTCGCGAACCAGAAAATAAGCAACTTTCTAGCAAAGTTTTCATGCGCACCAACAGATTGTTAGATTAGGTGTTATATTGAATTTGAAAACTTTTTAAGAGTTGTAACTTAGGTAACGTTTTCGTGTCCTACGAAATTAAAAAAAGAATTTCGGAATAATTGAAAAAGAACTGAAAATCTAATTTTTATTTGTTTTTTGCATAGATTTTATGATTTATTCCAATGCAGTACTATTCAAATCCAATCACACATTAAAAAAATTCCGTTTCCTGTCTCGGTAAAATATTATAAAAATTAAATTTAAGAAACAAATAATAGATATTCCTTTAAAAATAGACTGATGATAGAAATTGTGACAGAAATAAGTGGTAGATTTTGGGAAAAGGTAAATAGTGGGTGGTAAAAGTGGTAGATGTCAAAAAAGTCGAAAAAATGGTAGATCTACCACAATTGTGGTAAAGTGACAGCACTGATGAGAACAGCGAGCTTGCGAGAAGATGCAGCTGATTAGCTCAGCTCACAAATTGTACTAGTGTAACGGATTACGTTAACGGAATATATGATTACTATATGATTACTATTCACATGAATATTATTCACGTGAATATGAAAATCACGTGTAGTCCGTGAATAAAATACACGTGTAGTTGAGGTTCGTGTTTCAAAACACGAACTACACGGAGTTCGAACTTCCGTGAATACGTGTAGTTCGACACACGTGTTTCAGCTGAAGCTCTACTATAAATATATAATATACACAATATTATAAGAACTACAATGTATAAATTAATGAATATATAAACTTTAATATTTTATTAATGAGACTTATTCCCTGATAAAATTTGTATCACTACATTAAGCTACCGCAAAGAATACTCTCAACGAATGGATAGGGTTTGTTTTATATATCAACATTAGTTCAAATAAGCTCGAGGCAATAATTCTTAATTGATTGGAGGTATGAAGCTATTTTCTTCAAAAAAATTATTATACCCTAAACCTGAAAGGTCAGGGTATATTAACTTTGTGCAAACGTTTGTAACGCATAGAACGAAGCGAGTCCGGTATAGAAAAGTATATATATTCTTGATCAGCGTCACCACGTGAGTCGAGCTATCTATGTCCGTCCGTCCGTCCGTCCGTCTGTCCGTCTGTGTGTTGTCCGTATACACAGGATAAGAAGAAGGAGTTGAGATAATTGGATGAAACTTGGTACACATGGTCATATGTACCCAAGGATCTGCACTATTGAATATTTTTGGAATCCGCCCACGGACACGCCTACCTCCCATACAACGCAAAAATTTAAAACTGCATAACTCAGCTAATAATAAGTCTACAACAACAAAATTTAGTATGTGTGTGTTTTATACCAACACAAAGATGTCTTTGAAAAATTGACGTCATCCGCTCACGGACACGCCCACCTCCCATACAACCCAAAAATTGAAAATGCAATAAATAAGCCTCTGTTTAACCTACAGAGCTAAAATTTGGCACGTATGTTTTTTATAACAAAAAAAAGATGGTTTTGAAAAGTGGACATCGTCCGCCCACGGACACGCCTACTTCCCATACAACGCGAAAATTGAAAACTGCATAGCTCAGCTCATAATTAGCCTACAACAATAAAATTTGATATGTATGTGTTTCATACCAACACAAATATGTCTTCGGAAAATGGACGTCATCCGATCACGGACACGCCCACCTTCCATACAACCCAAAAATTGAAAACGCAATAAATAAGCATGTGTTTAACCTACAGAGCTAAAATTTGGCACGTATGTTTTTTATGACAAGACAAAGATGGTTTGGAAAAATGGACTTCATCCGCCCACGGACACGCCCATTTACAATTAATTTTTTTTTTTTTTTTTGAAAAGTGGGTTTAGGGTATTTCATAGTCGGCCTAGACCGACTTTAGACTTTCTTTACTTGTTTTTTATTTAAGTATTGTTTTCAAAAACTGAAAAAAAAAACAGTTTAAAAAAAATTTAATTTTGTCTGAGAAATCATAGGGAGTAGCCTTGATTTTTTTGATGGCACGGAAAGTTTATTAATTTAGTGTCAAGACAAAATAAATTCACCTAAAATTCGGTTTAGACTTTAAAAGAAAATCAAAAATGCAATTTTGAGTTTTTGTTTTTTTACAACAAAAATCATTTTTACCCCATATTTAAGGAATAAATCAAATTTAATGGTCTTTTTTTAAAAGCAATAATTTAAATATAAACGAACAAAAAACGGTATTAGTTTTAAAAGTTTTTTTAAGTTAACTGATAAGACTTAAATACAAAAAAGAAATAAATAAAATTGATTCACAGATGGTGGAATTATTGGCTTCAGAAATTAGAACATTCAATTTGAGACAGTTTTTTCTCTCTATTGGCATTTGGTTGAAACACACGCTAAATAACTAACGACAATATTAAGAAAATTCATTAAAAATACTTTTGGTTAAAATTTTGCTGTAATTTTTAACACATTTAAAAGAAAATTTATCAAACTTTTAGAAAAATTTAAAAAATTTAAAAACCGTTAAAATCCGACCAAGATATTCACATGGAAAGTCAAATTTTTGAGTTCAAAACACATTTTTTTACAAATTTAACAATTGATGAATGCATAAAACTACAATTTTTTAAGAAATTGTTACTTTAAAAAAAAAATTCAAATTCGAGCAACTTAAGAACTCTCCTTCTACCAAATTTCATATGAATCAAAGAGCGGGTTTTTTCTCAAAAATTTAATTTCTCTCTTAGAAGGTTGGGAACCCCCTCTATCAGATATATCATTTATATATACATTCTACACATCTGGGCAACATAACCTTTCGAAGTTATGAGTTTTGAAGTTTGAGTTTGATCAATAATTAATACCAAAAAAGCGTACGACAAACTTTAATGTTCACGTATTAATATATAAGAAGATTCGCAAACTGGCAGGATAAGTTATGACTAACTATCCGAATCATTCAGTTTGCCAATATTATTGGATGGTAGATGCTATCAATTGTAACGTGCAATTTGGTTATGTAGTGTTAGACAAGCTATAGCCATCGCTTTTAACTTTGAAAGATGTGGTCTCATGGCAAAGAGTCTGTTCATTTCGGCTACTTTCAATACGTTGTTGTTAGAGAGCAGAGCTTAGAACATCCCCAAAAGGCGGTATTGCAGAATAAGGTGGAAAGTTGGAGTTCATAGATAGATAAAACATTGCATTGGTCATGTACAAGAATTGTTGTAGAATGTCTAAAAAATACCTGCCACATCTCAACACTACTTTACATTTACAATTTTTTTATTAAATTGGTATACTTTACTTTTTTCTGAAAACTACAAGATTTACCTACTAGAGTCTTTACGAAATCAATTTGTTTCTTAATAACCAATTTTGGAATAACTTCGTGTAATGCGTTTTACCATCATGTGCACAAACAAATTTCTGCTATTATATGTATGCTTATTTAATAAAGCATTTAACCTATGACCTGTGATAATTGAATAGAAATTAATCATAAAGTTGTACTTCCTCCATATTAACGTGCAAGGTGATATCAATCCGCTTTCAAATTTTTGTGGACAAAAATTTGTATTTTTGTTCGACGACGTTTGTTCAATAATTGAGTGAGATCACTATCGATAAAAGAGTTCGTTCGACGTCGAAATTTAAATTTTCAAAAATTGAAAATATTTGTTTCGACGCTGTTTTGAGGGCGAGCGCGGGTTCAAAGATAAGGATGATTAATTGTAATTTTTTATAATAATTATTTAAGTTTATATAATTATTTTTATATATATTTTTATTTATATTTTTATCAATTAATTATTATATTATATCTATGTAACCGCACTTTCTTTGTTAAGTTTGGTCAGAAGTATACAAAAATAACAAAAATTTGTTCAGGTGTGCCTCAAGGCTGTGTCTCAGGTCCTGTTCTGTTAACCTTATTCACGTCAGATATGCCACACTCAGAAAAAAGTGTCTCGGAATATGATAAAAAAGGCAACATATTTAGAGAAAAATGGTATACACTTTGCTCCAGAGAATGCTATTCTCTAATTTTGATACTAAAAATTCTCTAAAAATGATAAAAAGCTTCCATGAAATATAAAAATATATTGTTTTTAGAGAAAAATACTTTTTTTTTGAGAAAATATTTGTTTTTATTGAAGAAAATACTTCTCATAGTGAATTAAAAAAAATAAGAAAAAAAATTAAAAAATATAAGAAAAGTTTTTAATTTTTAATAAAATTTCTCTATAAATGAGAAATTTTTTGTGCGAGAAAAATACTTATCATTATTAGAAACATTGAAATATTTCCATTTCTTAGAAGTAAAGAAATATTTCTTCGAAAATGTGAAAATTTATTCTAATTGAAAAAATTTTTATTTGAAAAAGAGAAAATTACTATTATCAAAAATAGAGAAATTTTTTACCGGAGCAAGGTATGTGTTTTTTTCTCAGTGCAGTTTTTAAAAACGTTTTAGTAGCAACATATGACGATGACACTGCAATGTCATCAGAATTTTCAATTGAATCTTCACAGCTGGTTCAACAAGAAATTCTTAGTCTTCAAAACTGGTTTAAAAGATGAAATATAAAAATTAACCCAAGAAAATCTAGCCATATAACTTTTGCACTTCGTAAAGGCGACTGTTCATCAGTCAACATTTATGAACATATTATTCCACCCAGAAATTCTATTCAATACCTAGGATTGCATCTAGAAAGACGACTGACCTGGAAAGAAGATATAAAGAAAAAGCGTCAGCAAATTAATAATAAAACCAAAAAGCTTTATTTGTTGTTAGAATCTAAATCTCAATTAAGTTTGAAAAACAAAATTAGAAGATATAAAACTATTTCAATTTCAATTAAAGATTTCAATCCAAAACATTAAGAATGATACTGATGCAACCTGGTTTGTGTCTTATCTTACAATTCATAATGTTCTTAACATAAACTGTAGCTCTTTCGGTAAAATGTTAAGCACAGTTTTGAAGAAAATTGTTGGATCTATTATTTTTTCTGAATGATTTTACGCTAAGGTTAACATTAACGAAGTTACCATTTTTGGTAATCTTTGAATCCGAATATCTTTGGATGCGCACATGTTAAGGTGTATGCAAAAATTCAGCAAAATCTGATTGTTTTTGAAGACAAAGTTTTTGAATACAAAGTGAATGAACTATTAAAAATTTTGATTTTTATTAAAAAAGCCCTGTTTTCAAAGAAATAATTAATCCACTCAAGTAACTCTTTGAGCAAAAAATGGTCTCAAAATGTAAAGAACCATCCAGTGCAAATATTAATATTCAGTTACTACATTGGATTTGAATTAAGTTTAAGAAAACATGCAAGTTGCTTCAAATTTCCAAGAAATTAACTCCACAAAAACTTTCCTACCTGAAATACACAAAAAGTTTTCAGTACTTAATTTATTTTCTGTTGAAATAGAAAACAAAATCAATAAAAAATTAATTTGCTGACTTTGAAAGTGGATAAGTCGGTCAGGTTGTAAAGGATTCCATTCGTTTATTTTTGTTTTTAATTTCGGTTAATTGTCCGTCCAATTATTTTTTCATCTTTTTCATTTTCGTTTTCCTTCTAATTTTTTAATTTTCCAAAAAAACAACCTTAACAAATTTTTTTATTTCGCAAAAAACTTTGATAAAAATAATTGTTGTTCAAAAATATTTAAAACAAAAATGGCATTTTTGAGCTTCTTTTATACGATATGCATAAAAGTAAATTTTGTTCAAAGTTTCTATCATTAAAATTTAAAAACGATTTATACGATCGAAAAATCAAGCCTAACTATCATATAAATTAAAGATTTTTTTGTTTCTTTATTTTTATTAATAATGCATTTTTGTAATTTTGTATGCATAAAAAGTAATGGTGTAGTGAAAAAATCATGAAAATTTCTCAATTCATTTCTGAGTTATTATACCAAATACCCCTTTAAACAGTCCCACAGCAACAAAAACATAAAAACATCACCTTACTGTCAAACTATAGATGGTTAATACTATAAATCTAGATAGACCCAGCCGCATGCACACACCAAATTTCATTCAAATCGGTTCAAACGTTTAAGAGGAGTTCAGTGACAAAGGCATGTACAGAAGAATTTTATATATAGAGACAAAACATGAAATTTTAAAAATATGTGACTAGCTACTTACTCTACTTTTTACATTTTGTTATTTTTAAATTGCGTATTAAAGCTCTTTATCACAAAATTATTGCAAAAAACTTACTGAATTAATTTAATTTTTAAAATCTTGCCAGAAAATTATGACAAGTAATTGGCTGCAAGCAACTACATCAGCATAACTTTTCTTTAACAAAAGCCAGTGTTAGGTAAACCGACTAATATTTTTTTATTAAAATTATTTAAATTAATTTTCTTTTTGTTTTAAATCAATTCCGGTCAAGCCAACTATACAAGTGACCCCAGAGCAGACCTTTAGTAATTGACACGTTAAATTGTGGACCATAAAGTTCTGAGATGAGTTCGGAAGATTAAAAGATTAATTTAAAATGATCTCTAAAAAATTTATCAAGGAAATTAAATAACAACCGTCATCCTTTCATTTCCTCTTCACGTCAAACAGCTTTCACTTTCCATTCGAAAAAAAAACCCTGAGAAAAATGAGCTCAATCAAAGAATAAATTTAAACGCTGACTCAATCCACATCAATCAAAATAGATATTCTTCAAGAATTCATTGACATAATCCGGCTTGCTTCATAATTGACGACATCCGTGCTGGCAAAGCTATTTTGAGTGTGCTTATTGGCCCAACCAACCTACGCTGGCATCGGCATCGACTTTGACGTTGGGGCAGGCCATTGAAAATTTGCACATTCAAGTGGACATGAGCACCAGGATTAGTCTTAGCCAAAACGATTGAGTTGTTTATTTTTAATTTTACTCTAGAAATATGTTGGAAACGAGCCTGAAACAACAACAATATCACGATTAAATGAACGCCTTGACAACCCCCCCCCATACTTGAACATAACGCTCGAGTAACAAACAAAAATAGGCCAACATAGAGATAGGCGGGCGAATGAGCGGACAGACAGCAAAGCAACATTTTAAATCTGCCCAAGTGAATAAATTGGTGGGAAATGATTCTATTTCATGCTAGATTTAACATGTGTCCACATAATTTATCGATTTATTATGTGGTTATAACGGACCAACACAGTCTAACGAACTTCAGCCGCACCGCTTGATAGTGGCTGAATGAATGACGCAGCAAAGCGAGGGCGGGGCAGCAGCAACGCTCATAACAAATATGTGTTGTTGTTGTTTCGCTAGAGTAGCGTGTTTTTAAGTTGTTGTTTTTTTTTGTGTTTTTTTTTTTTTTGTTTTGTTGTGACCACTGATGTCACTGACGCTCTGCTAGTAAACAAATATTACAGCTAGTGGGTGTGTTTGACAGCACCGGCTTGTTGTATTTAATTTTTTTTAAATCTTTTTTTACACTCTATAACGATTTATACGCTTCCGTGTTTGCAGCAGATTTCATGTTCAATAGAATAAGCCGGAAACGCAGTCAACGATGCGAAGTTGCTAGTGTGCTAGTGTGAAGAACCGCGGCACAAAACAGTTTGTGGTGATGTAAGCAAATTGATCACTGTGGCTACGACAACAGCTGCGTTGGCAGTGACTATTATCAGACTCGAGCGGATAGTTTTGTAGTTACTTATTCTCGAATGAAGTGTTTGAAATTGTGAAATTTTTTTTTTTTAATCTATGACCGAAAAGAAACATTTGAAATTGGAAGTTTAAAATGAAAAGAAATTTTTACACAAAACTAGCTTCTTATGGGGAAAAGTAAGCTAATATTTATGTATTAATATGTATGTCAAAATGTTTCTCTTTTTATATAAAAACGTTTATTTTATGTACCAACCCAAAGTGTTCTTAAAAAAATTAAGGTTTAAGTGTTGGCTTTGTTTCGATTTGCTTAACCTTTCGATATAGATAAAAGCTTTTGTACTATTTTGTTAAGTTTTTTTTTAATAAAAAATTGCAAATATATTTTTACAACAACTGCTGTTTATAGTTTCTTCCTTACCCTCAACTTTCAGCAAATGCATTCATTCTTAGCTAAATGCCTGAATTATCGAAGCAAATAAATTGAATGCCTTACTGATTCCCCTATCTACAAAGCATGAAATAAAAACAAAAACAACAACTACATACATGGATACTAGGGGTGGGATAGTGCAAACATTTTCGATTTTGATACCCAGGAACCCTAAATTTTGTGAGGTTGTACAAAACGTTGCTTTTGAAAAAAAAAAAATTGGGGGTGGCGAGGGGTTAAGTTGTGCCGCATCGGGGTTATAGGTTGGTGAAAAGTTGAAAAATTAGACGAAAACATCCATAACTACCCAAGTGTTCTCCCTAGAGGGGTAAAATGTTGAACCGACCCCTATTAAATCGGTTTCGGATTTTCAACCGATTTCCTTGCTACCGATCCAGAAACCTGAACTGAGCGCGAAGATTACCAATTAGCTCAAGAAATGTTAAGTAATCTACTCGTTGTCAAGGACGCCGCCGAAAGAGGCGTAAGATTGATAGAGGAGTACAATAATATGTTATGCCGAAATGAGGAGGAAAAAATATTTTTGCTACAAAAAATAAATTGATTTGATTCCTATTTTACAATTACAATATTTCTTGTTTCTTGTTCACGGTGAAGATACGGGGTAGGTATGTTCGGGAAAAATTTGGAGATACAAAATTAAGGGGGGGTCTCATTTCAGTTTTTTTGGAAGGCACCCTGGGAGCGATGGATGCCGATTTTATGAAATTTTTTTTTCAAAAATCAAATATTTGTATAGGAGCCCCCTTAAGGGTTGAAAGTATAGGGTAAGTATGTTGGAATAAAATGTTGCAAAGAAAAAAAAATGGGGGTTAGACTCACATTTCACCCTTCTATGGGCACCCTGGGACCGGTGGATCCATTTATTAAAAAAGATTTATGTAAAAGAATTTTTTATGGGAGCCCCCTTAGGAGGTGGAGATAGGGGGTATGTATGTTCACAAAAAATGTTGGGGAAGAAAATTGAATAGGGGTCGGTCGAACATTTAACACCTCTAGGGGCAACACTTGGGTAGTTATGGATGTGTTCGTCTAATTTTTCTACTTTTCACCAACCTTTAACCCCGATGCGGCACAACTTAACCCCTCGCCACCCCGAATTTTTTTTTTCAAAATCATTTTTTTGTCAAACCTAACGATATTAAGGGTTCCTGGGTAAAAAAATCCGGTTACTAAAGATCTCCATACATCACTATCCCACCCCTAATGGATACACATTAGTACAATAATCGAAATTTTCCGAAAAATTTATTTTCTTGTATGTTGTTAGTCTTAAGACAGAGCAATAAACAGACTAATAATCATAACTAAAGCAATAACAACTATCAAAGCAGACCAATAAATAAAAGCAAGGAGCCGAGAGGCAGAGAAGAACACGAAAAAAGTCAAAAGCACACGCATAAAATACCAAAAATACAACAATTAGTTAAGTATAATAAAGCCAAACATACACATACAGTTGCACTAACAGCAGCAGATAAGCTTTGCCACAAACACACAAGCGCATATACACACACACACACACACAATCACACTTACACACATCCAAGCTCAGACAGCTACAACTACTTAAGCCTGGCAAGGAAACAAGAGATAAATTAAAAGGTCAACCGCAAAAATTTAGTAGCAGTGATTTTTCAATGCAACGCCGTGCCGTGTACGAGGTATCAACAAGAATTTATAGACAGCATAAAGCGTTACATAAGCTGCCAGAGTGAGAGTGTGGCAGTGCAGTGTTTATGTGTGTGAGATAAGTGTGCCTATGTGTTTGTCTGTTTGTCGCTGGTACACTCTAATAATCGCTGTCAACATCAATTTGCCAAGCATTTAGCCGCAAAAACTAATTAAATGGTGTCACATAAATTGCACATTAAATAAAATTTATTGGAAATAAAATGATCGAAGCCAAGTTGAAGACTTAAGAGGCCAGAATGTGAACGAGAGATTTTTGGCCAGTTTATTAAATTAAGTTGTTGCTGCACACGTTGAACAGTTGTTAGAAAACAAAAAACCACAAAAACGCACACACATTAAATGCTTATAGCGGGTTGAGAGGGAGGGGCAAAAAGAAAAAACAACGTTTATCGTTACGACGCTGAAGAACAAAATCAAAGCATTCTTTTAGGCACTGAACTGTAACTAACTATGCATTGATGTTGGCGCTTGATTTATAGCTTTGATGTGTCTGTGAGAGTGTGCTGTCTCGCTTTGAAGCAGCATTGGCGTACGTGTGTGGGTGTGTGTGCTAAAGTAGACGTGGCAGCTTGCAACCGTTTTTCGGCATATCAATGAAGCACTCTTTTTATAACTGAGCAAATTCAATCCCCAAACCTGCAAACATGGTTTGTATTGAAATTGAGAGATAAGAAAGTCAAAAAATCTTCACTTCCACATTATCTGAGACAAACGTAGGGTATTGCTTGTCATAAGATCCTTTGAAACCTGACCGTGCTTGTCACAACTTGCGTGGCAGAGACTAACCTAGGCAGTGAAACAAAGAGTTTTTTTAAAAATATCTTCAGATAGAAGATTATCGTAATAAATACTGTCGTTTCCGAAACTCGCAAAAAAATGAGTTTTTGATCATTTTACAAATGAAAATGCTTTTAAAAAATATACCGTGGTATATTTATAAATATTCATGTTTATATTTATAATAAACATGAATATTTTTGTGAGTAAAACCCTAAAAATATTTTACTTTTGCCATCAAGTAAAACAATACAGCTAGCAAACATTTTATTTTAATTTGTATTATTTTGATTTACTTTACAAAATAATTTAGCTTTTCATATCAAACCGAATATCACTTGACTTTTGCATCTCCTAGTTTCCTTCTTTGTTTTTATTTTTTGCTTGTTGTACTTGTTTAGACTGAGATATTTTCATGATATTTTCTCATTTTTTTAAGCACTTTAAAAAATATAAATTCTTGAAAACTAGATTTGGCTGATTCCACACTAATGAGGAATGGAACATGAATCCTAAAATGCTTTCAATTGATATAATTTTGGTTATTAAATTTTGGTTTAATGCTTTTTTATGTTTTTTTGACAATTTAACTAAACAAACTCCGAGTTGAGAAAAACTTAAAATATTTTGTTAAGATTTAAAACGTTGAAAACAGCCATCTCTGGGTGCACATTCAAAAAAATTAGGTTAGCAATGTTAAAAAAGATAACAATTTATCCAAGAACAGTTTATAACAAGGATTGGTTACTGCGTTAACAAAGAAAAAATATGTAAACTTAGTGTTTTTTCAGTATCACAACCGTGCCAAAAAAATGCTATAGTTTTCCTAAGAAGCAACATGGGCTTATGATTAGAATGAAACTTTCCTAAAGTAAGGATGTTAATAATTTACATAAATTTGTTAACTTTTTTCATTCAATAAATTATTTTTTTTTTCTTCATTTCCGTTACAAGAAGTTGGTCACAATAGGAACGGTTTTCAAAAGTTTTTTTTTAATAATGAAATTTTTGCAAGTATATTAATAAATTCTTTGATTAAAACAAGTTTTGTAAATTCATGTATAGCGACATCATTTGTATAGGTATTAATTTGATTAAAAATTTATGCGAAAAACTTTTTGCAAAAAAATATTTTTGTTTTTAAATATATTAAAAAATCAAAATTATATGTACATGTATTAATTTGATAAAAAATTCATGCAAAAAATATATTTTTTTTTTAAAATAATACATTAATTAAAAACATAGTTTTTGATTTCAGTGTCAAAAATATGTGTTGCTTATTTTATCAATTAAGTTCTTATATATAATTCCGACAACATTCGCACTCCTCACACCCTGGATAATCTTATGTCATACCCGTTCCATTTAAAAGTTTAAAAAAGAATGGTTATCGCCATTTTTTCCAAAATATTTTTCACTAGTATTCAACAGAAAATATTTTAAATTTGAATATATGCAAGTCAAAAATGATCTCTTTGTGGCAGATGGACTGAATTTCAATGTAATCTCAGAATTTTTAGTTTTTTAATTTGTGCTCGTCACACCCGTCCGAGGTGTTTAAGCGAATATAACTATTAAATTAGTATAAATAATTGCATTTTGTTTTAGCATTTTGAAACCTTGGTACATCTTCTAATATACTCTTTAGTAAATTGCTTAAATTTTAACCGGTTAATACCATTTTCAACACGATAAAGAAGTCAAAACGTCACACCCGTCCCTATGTAATGAGCCATTTACTTTTTCATAATAAATATTTATATTATGGTCATGGTTATGTGCTTGTTTATTTGATTTGATGATTACCCAGTTACCCAGTTCAATGCTCTCCTGAATCATTCTACTATTCTTTATTATTAACATTTTATCCAAGTAGCTATTTAAAGGAAAATTTCCAAAACGCCAAAAATTACACACTGTTCACAAAACCATGTTTTTTTTTAAAAATAACAAGGTTCCGACAACGGATTCTGGTAAAGAGAACAAAAAAATATACGTGTTCGGTGTTTTGAAAGTTAACATCTGACTTTCATTTTAAGGGGTTTTAAATTCCCTCTCTTTTGCAAGTTCTTATGGTGATTCGTATTAAGAAACCATGTCACCCTTACATTTTAGCTATAAAATGAGTTCGAAAGATTTTTGTAAAGAACTAAAAGAAATATTTTTGAAAAACATTTTAACCCTCTAGCTCCATATTCATGGGTCTTTTTTGTCCTTTTCTGAAAAAATGGTCAAAAAAGACAAATAAAAATGGACTGACTGTAGTGGGTTAAAATGTTCCGCACAAATATTTTTCATTAAAATTTACTATAAGTTTCTGAATACATCAAAGCTCAAGATTTAACTTGAACATCAGAAATAAGTAAAACCTTTAATTCTGTTAAAGTGTTAATTTAAAATTTATTCAGAATTGAATTTATTCACTACAAATCTTCATACAAAGGAAAGCTTTACTAGGATTACCAAATCAAAATTTCATTTAGAAGGACTACGGATGGCAAAAAAGGAAATTTGTTTTAGGGAAGTTGGAAATGCAGGACATATTAATAAGCACTACACGACTGGAAAAACGATTTGCTCTGTTACAAATTTGATCACTACAATATTGTGAATTTCAAGCACTAAATTTAAGATAATGACAAAAGAATTAAGGAAAATAAGAAAAAAAAGTTGTAGAAGATTTTCAGTTTAATCTAGCAAGACAAAGCAATAGAATCTTATTATTGGAATTCTCAGTATTCATAATGCTATTCATTTCTTTTTAAATTAATCTGTGAATATTTTATTTCAGGCAAAAGCAATTTACTGCGTTGATGGTTTATCGACCGTTAAGCGCACCTTTTGACGGAAGTAGGCTAACTGCATTTTTCAATTCATCAATATCATATCTACCTTGTATAAATTTATTGAAAATGCATATCCAGTGCATGCAAGTCAAATACTCAGTAAAAATTAGTGTTTTGTATTGAATTGTATTGAAATTTAAAAACAAAATCGACATTCCTGATTTAATTTAAAATTTAAATGTGGTATTCGCTGATTTTGAACGTCCCTTTGACACAATCAACAGAGGCGCAATTTAGTCCGCTCTCAGAAATATGTGAGAGACATAGTAAAATAATTTAAAAAGGTAGCATTGACAAGTGTTGATTTGCTCATCTACAAGTAAATGAGTTTCTGTGGAGAGAGCCAGCTAAGTTCCCAGCAAAATTTTTCGGATAACCTTGATTTGCATTCGATTATAAAACCCATTACATAAATGTTGGTGACCAATAATGCATTATATTGTATATTACTCGTAATGCAGTAAGTAATGTCAGCTCTTTTTGCTTTATAAAATGATTGTACTTTTTTTAGATAATTGAAATTTTTTGTTTAGCTTTTATTTTTGCTTCAAAAGTGTCAAATTTTTATAATTTTGAATATGAAAAAAAGCTAGATTTATGAATGAAATACAGAAAAATGTGCTAAAGGTAAATATATTACATTAATTTATTAACTTATACTTTATCTATTAAATAAAAGCATTTTTCTCATTTTAAAGAAGAAATTCTCTAACTCTTTATTGGTGTTGTTGATCTGTATAGCTCTGTTAAGCAAAAGATGTACGAAAAAAAATATATTTTTCAATATTTGAATCGCTTTTCTAATTTGTGCAGAGAAATAGTTTATTCAATAACTTCTTAGTTGTTATTAAATAAGTGATTATTGGGAGAAGTTATTCATCAAGTTCAATAAGTGGTTACATAAGTACTCCCATGTCAAGCGAAAGCTTCATCAATTACCTCCAATGACATGCCTGTATTAAAATAATGGGTTCCATAAGCGAGAGGGTAAGCGATGAATGAAACTTTCTGGATTACTTTTTCGATTATATGTAAGCGAAGATTTTGCTGGGTTATTCATTCTTATTCGTGTACTTAATGAGAGCGCTCAGTGCAGCGTGCTCTTCAAAGGAAAAAGTGAACAATAAATTCACCATTCAAAAATGAATCCGGCAGAGTTCCACAGGAATCCTTGACTGATTTGGTGATATTTGCTTCTTGGCTTATTGTCAGATCTCAATACAAAATTTAAAGCTCTCGTCTTATTCAAAGTAACTTAAAATTTAAAATTGAAAAAAATTTCACACAGTTTTGTTGTTTTTTGTTACCTCAGTTACTGGCACAACGCAACTAAACTCCCAATTTTAAAACTTCTCTCAAAACACTCACTTGTCGTCAAACCTTCACCTATGATTCAGTGGGTATTGTTGCTCATATTGTTTCTTGCAAAAACACGCAAAAAATTTACGTCAAATTGAGGTCTATATTAACCTCCTGGGCAGCTATGGGTCAATTTGTAGGTTATAGGAGGTTGTTTTACTAAAAATGTTCTAGTAACGAAAGTTTTTGATGCAAAACATTCCTCAAAGAAATTTTAGAAAAATATTTTTATAGACTTCCCATACAATATACATTACAAGCAGAAATTTTAGTGACAAATATAATTTTTTTGTGGTCAAAACAAGAAATTTTGGATAAAAATTCACAATTTTTGAGTTGAAAGTCATTTTTGCCAAAAAAAAAGTACTGTGTGAGCCTGTATTTTTTATTAAAAATTATAATTCCTGTTAAAATTTCCTTAAAGAAAGTATCATTACAACAATTATTATTATTGAGAAAAGTGTTTAATAGTTGACAAATTAAATGAAAATTGATTTAGAAATAAAACAATACGAATTAATTAAAAAACAATCGTGATTTAATGAATCAGGCCGTAAAAAGGTCATCAGAAAATGATTCGTCTTCCTCAGATGACTCACTTTCAATTTCGACAGTATGTGAGTGCTCTGCGGACAAAAGCATTCCAAAGTTTCCTTAAGAAATGGTTTTGGTTTTTTCCTCGGCATGGTTCTTATTCCAGCAGAGAAGATCGGAAGTTAAGAGCAATCGATTTAGTAAATCAGTATTGCAATATTCTCTTGAAGTTTTCCTTGCATAGCTTTGACGATATTCTCGAAAATTTTTATTTCATTCTAGCTGCTTCTTCTGAAAACTATTGTATGTATTAATATTTTATGCATTATTAAATACCATGGATTTAAGTCTACGTATAATTAAGCTGTGTCCATAACGTTTGGTCAAATTTTGATAATTTTTAACATTGACTTTAAAGAAAATAATGTATGCGTCAAGTGTCTAGTCGATATCTTAAAAACTAGATGATTTATAAATTTTTTACCATGTTGATGACGTCACTTAATATGGGAGGTAAGCACAGTTCTTATCCGATCTTTTTAAACCTGACATTTAAATACAAGAGATAAACTTATGTACCAAGATTCATGGCGATATAATGAAAACTTTAGGATTTATGAAGGTTTTATCAGTTTTTTTGGGTATAAATGGTTTTTAAAAAAATTCAGCATATTTCGGAACAAAGCGGACAACAAGTTTTTATTTTTTTAGATGTTAACACCTGTAGCTAGTGATAAGTTTATGAAGAAAAACGTAAAGCCAAGGACAGCCGCATACAACAAAATCATTAGGATATCCAAAAATGTTTTCAAAAATCCTCTTAAGACACCCATATTTAAAATACAAATACTAATTTTAAATAAAAGCAAAACCATCTAAACCACTTTTTATTATTTAAACTTATCTGTTTTAGTACAATCTATTCATATTATTTTCTTAGAAAAATTGGGGAAATAAATATGAATTTTTAAGTATGCACTCCTCCTAACAGCTCAACTAAAAAGAAAAGTTCAACTAAAATGACAAAGTTCAAAGAGCTTAAAAAAAATGTTTGAGCAAGGTAAGGTAAAAAATACTTATTGTCCATGCTGTGTAGGCCTGTATTTTTTATTAAAAATTATACTTCCTGTTAAAATTTCCTTAAAGAAAGTATCATTACAACAATTATTATAATTGAGAAACTAAAAATATATATATTACTACTCAACAAACCAAAAATATATATATATATGTTTTTCTAAATCGGTGCTTGACAAAATTGAATATTGTCCAGCTGAATCCAAGAAATACTCCATAGTGCGCCGTGTGATTTGATTCACTATCATTATCATTTAAACAAAAAAACAAATTGGGCGTTTCAGCCCTTGAAAGGACTTTGCCCGAACTTCTTGTCTTGTGATTGTGTTGTGTGTGTGTTTTTAAATGTTTGCACATATATGACCGAGAACGGAAACTACTTTACATGCCGACTCCGAAACTTTACACGGCATTATTTACTCTCTGAGAATTACTATTGTCTGCAGAGAGGTGACCACCGAACAGAAAACTGTGTTTCTGTGTTAAAAAAACTTTTGCCTGATATAAGGATTGAACCCGGGATTTCTTGCTTTACACGCCACAAACTATGCACGTACGTCCACGGCTGCCACAGGTCATTATAATTAAATGCTTTCAAAATTACTCTGCTATTTACCTCAGATAGATATGCAAATGTATAAGAAAACAAGGTATTGATAACATAATTTATATAATAATCATGTCTTAATTGAAATTCAGCTGAAATTAATATTTGTGCTGCTGCTTGTATATTTTGATAATAATCTGCTTATAATAAGATTAATTTGAGATGATTTATGTTAACTGTGTTATTTTAGGTATATTATTAAAAATGTATATGTGTGCGCTTGTTATGATCAATTGTGTTGTTCATGAAATAAAATGTTGCTTCAAAATTAATCGAAAACTTTAGATTGTACTGTAAATAAGCTTTGCATGGCAGTTTTTACTCTCGAGGCTTGACTGTGTCTGCAGAGAGATGTACCGTTCGATAAGAAAGTTAAAACGTTTTCTGTTATTGATTTAAAGTTATTTTAGGTCTACAAAGTTTTTTTTGCAACATTATTATTTTGAAGAAGTGATGAACTATGTGTGATTTTGTTGGTTCATCGCTGAGACAAATTTCTAACCTTACCATAGTTTAAGCATTTTTTTGTGCGCCAAAATACTTTGCAGTCATTAGTCGGTCCAAGGTTTAATTATTAATTGTTTATTAAAATTTTCATATATATGCAGTAAGGTGCCTCGACTTGTATGAAGAAAAAAAAGTTCCAATTTGTACCCATCCTAAAATTAACCTTGATGTATTCTATGATTATTCTGAAAATATTTTGGCTATACCAAAATCCGTCAGTGAGCTAAACCATTTTGAAAAAACCTCCATAAATCATGTTTTCCGTACATATACTGGCTAGTGTAATAGATGTAAATAAATAAACTGTCTCAAATTATAGGCCTGAAAAAGTTCTTTCAATCTGCATCAAAAATTTGTATAAATTTGCAATTCTATTAAAGATAATTATGTTTTTCTTGATGTTTTTTTCTTAGTTTTTTAGATGATTTTCAAAAATTCTACATTGAAACAAACGCCTGAAATAAAAGAAATACAGTATTTTGGATTTTGAAAATTTTATTTTCAGATAAACTGCACACAAATGGAGAAATAAAATAAGAGCCACACTTTATAAAACAAAGAAAAATGACCAAAATATATGACAGCCGTGCATACCTTTCCAACGATATCTTGATAACGGCGATCGTATAAGAAATAATGAAGTTATTTGAATTTTTGTGAAAATAATCTAAAAAAAAATCCATGAAAACATCATTATACTTAACCCAATTGCAAATATTTTCAAATTTTTGATGCAGAACTTTTTTAGGCCGATAATTTGAGACAGTTTATTTGTTTACAACTATTACACTAGTTAATATATATACGGAAAACATGATTTTTGGAGGTTTTTGCAATATGGTTTAGCTCACTGACGGATTTCGGCATAGCCAAAATATTTTGGAAATCAACATAAAATACATCAAGGTTCATTTTAGGATGGGTACAAATGAAACTTTTTTTTTTCAAGGCACCTTAATATACAGTTATTACTTTCATAAAAACATTTAATTGTGATTATAGTAGAAAAACTAAGCAGAAAAATAACAATAAAAATTATTTTTTAATAAAAATGTTGTTTGTTAAAGGTTTTTGCACTCAAAGATTTCTCGGTTTTTTTCTCTTATATGAAGAATTTGATTAAATAGAATTTCGTTAATGTGGAATTTTTTTAAGTGAAATTTTGTAATTTGAATAGGTGGACATTTTCTTATAAAAAAACAAGTAAAGAAAGTCTAAAGTCGGTCTTGTTCGACTATGGAATACCCTTAACCTTTCATAATATTTAAATATATATTAAAATACTAAAACATATAGACATAACTTCCTATCAAATTACATGCATTCTATCTTTGGAGGGCAGATGACGTCCATTTTTTGCGCACACCTCAATTTTGATATGAAATGCTCCAATACAAAGTTTCATCTCTCTAGGTCAAATATAAATCTTTTAATAGTGTTTTTAATATTGTGGGTTGTATTGGAAGTGGGCGAGTTCATGGGTGAATGACGTCCATTTTGTCAACACATCTTGTTTTGACGTAGAATTACGTCTTACAGCGCGGTTTGTATGGAGTCGTTTTAACAGATTTTTTCAAGGTCATTAGGCAACGTTTTTGGCGAATACTTTAGGGTATACCTACAGCCTTTAATACTCTTCGTTCAAAGATAATATATATACTTAAATATCAGATATATCCTGCGCTGAATGAATATCTAACTTTGGATTTTGTCACTATTATATTAAAGTCACAAAATAGTAAAATATAAGAAGAAAAATGCATGTTTTTATATGAGGGAATCAATCATCAGCTGCTTATGTGCCTGCTGCTTTCTTTGTTTTTCTTTCTTTGTTTATGCTTGTATGCTTTGGTTTTGCACGAACTGATTGGTTCGCTTTGGCAGCACTGTAAGCATTAGTTTGCGTTGGGTTTATGTATGCACTTTTGTTCTAGTATACTATTTTGAAATCAGAGGTCATGAACCTCTTTTCAACTCAGTCAATGAACTCAATCATATGGATCATTGGATCATATTTCTTTTTATGCTTTTACCCAGTAGATGGCGTAAAATTTTAACTCGCACTAGCGAGTGTAGTTTGCAAACTATACATCGAACAGAGACGAAAGTGTAGCAAGCAAACTAAATATCAAACAGAGACGAGACGAAAAGACATGTGCTCAGCGTGAAATATAGTAACCATTCGATTTTTTAAAAATTGGGGTCTTAATTTTAATTTCAAATTAGTAGTTAAACTGTAGACTGTAGCTCGCAAACTATATATCGGGCAGAGACGAAAGTGGCACCAATGGAAAGTGCATTTGCTTCGCCTTCTTTTCAACTCAGTCAATGAACTTAACCTATCAAACTTAACAAAATGATCGAATAAATTTGATATTTTGCTTGTTTCTTTTTGCTTGCTCATTTAATCATACTTACTTTTAACTTTTTCTTTGTTTTGGCCTCGATAAGTAGTCCGTAATTGAGTGTTATTCATTTATTTGTTAACTTTTGAAAGATCATTAAAAATACGTGCAAAATGAACAAAACAATCGGACCAAAGAGACAAAGTAGAAGAGGTTACAACTTAAACGGAATTCTACGTCTACACTTACGATACTATCGAAACTGTTTCTTTTTTTAACACAAAAATCTAACACACCAAGTTTTATCTTCGTAGCTTATATATAAACCTCTTTATACAGTTTTTGCCATAAAGGATTGTATGGGAGGTGGGCGTGCCGGTGAGCAGATGATGCCCATTTTTTGTACACATCTTTTATGATATGAAATGCACCCATACCAAGTCTTATTTAACTAGGTCAAATATTAAAAATTTTAAATAGTGTTTTTAATATTGTGGATTGTATGGGAGGTAGGCGTGTTAATGGGCAAACCACGGCCATTTTTTGTGTACATCTGCGTTTTGATAAATAATATACATGCGTCAAATTTGATTTGTGTAGCTTATATACAACCCTGTATACAGTGATTTTATTTTATGGTCGTATGGGAGGTGGAAGTTTCGTGGGCGGGTGATGCCCATTTTGTGTGCACAGCTTTGTTTTAAAGTAACATTCTCCCATACCAAGTTTAATTTCTGCAGGCCATGTATAAACCTTTTTATGGTGTTTTCAATATTGTGGGTTGTATGAGAAGTTGGCGTGTTAGTGAGCGGATCACGCTCATGTTTTGTACATGTCTTAGATTTTATACAAAATATATACATATCAAATTTTATTTCTGTAGCTTTAACAAAATCTTCTATACAGTGATATCAATTTTTTGGTTGTATGCGAGGTAGGCGTGTCCTTGGGCGGATTCCAAAAATATTCAATAGTGCAGATCCTTGGATTTATGTGCACATGTGTACCAAGTTTCATGCAATTATATCAACTCCTTCTTCTTTTCCTGTTTTTACGGACAACACGCAGACGAACGGACGAAAGGGCCGACGAACAGGGTTATATCGACTTGTGAGGTGACTCTGATCAAGAATATATATACTTTTCTATACCAGACTCGCTTATTTCTATGCGTTACAAACATTTTCACAAAGTTAATATACCCTGACCTTTCAGGTTTAGGGTATAATTATTGAAAAACATAACTCTATGGTAAGGTTTTTGTACGATAACTGGTTTTAGTTCAAAATTTTTACTGAATGTTTTTCAATTATTAAATTTGGTTCGTTTATATAAAAGACAGCAAAATAATCTACAGAACAAATGCATGAAATGTTTGTCTCTACATAAATACATACCTACCTACAAATATAGAACGAATTTTTATCTTAAACAATTTTTGTTTTTGTTGCTTTGGGCATCAGTTAAGGTTTGCTCAAAATATGTTTCTATGTCTGACAGTGTTGAGTTAACGTTTTATGGGGCCTGTGGCAAGAAGATCTTCGAGGCCTTTCCGAGGAAAGTTTTTCAGCAAAACCATTCATAATCTTGAAAGCCAAGAAAAAAAAAGTTTGCAGCCAGCGAATTTTCGATTTAAATCTATTCGCAATATTTGTTCCGTGTGTATTACATTTTCTGAATTTAACCGAAGTAGCTGCTGTTTCTAAGAACAAAAAAGGTATTTCGTTTTTCCTTTTCATGGAAAATATGTATTACATTTTTGTTTGATTAACTTTGCGTTGGTATGTTATATTCCAACATGCATTGCAACCCAATCAACGTTTTCTCAAGAAAGCGACAGACACGAAATGGTCGGCCAAAACTGATTCAAGTTTTTTTTTACATGCAAGAATTGTCGAGATAAAAGGGCTGAAATATTGTCGCGTCTTATCGGAGATGAATCCTTTCAAATAACACAGACCAAGAAAATGCTAGCGACAGTTTTAATACGACAGCTATGCGATTTTGAAAAAATTCTCATGTTCAAAATCTGGAACGACGTTGTCAATAAATTCGAAAAAGTGAGTCGTGCTCTGCAGAAATCTGATTTGAATCTATCTGTAGCGGCGCAACTATATCAAAGCCTTGTTAACCATATTGAGGAGCAGAAGAATCAATTCGATGATTTTGGGAAGAAGCCAAATCGACTTATATTGCCATCGCTCTTGAGAATATGGATCAATAGAAAGACAGTTGCTATAGTTCCATTTTCACTCCCGACATTAACTCTTCACTTACATATCTGAGGAAAAGAGTGGAATGCTACGTGAGTTGTTTCGCTGAAAATTTTGATTTTCTGACAAAGCTCATCAAAATCTCATCAGCCTGCAAGAACATCTAATAATTTTACGTGAATGATGTTTATAGTGATAAATTTTTTCTACGTGTGAGTTAAGAAAACATTTTTTTTTTCAAAGAGAAAATTCCCGCGTCTCTCACACATCGATGTTATTACAAATGCTCGAAGACGAATTGCAGCCCAATTGTCCAGACTTCGAGCTTTTTTGCATATAAAGGGTTTTTCAATAGGGACGCTACAAAAGTAGACCGATAGGGACAGCAAACGATGCTATATTTTTTCCCGCTCCCTTGACATTTCTCTTTAGTAAGGTTTGCCATTTCATTATGGCTATATTTACAAACCATTTAGCTATATAATACAAACCAACAACGAGTCGAAATTATTAAAATTTACTACCGAAATTCGAAGTCATTGCCCTCAACTTTAAGAGCTCTACGTGCAATTTATGGTCGTCATAATCGTTCTTCCAGACCAACAATTGAGCGTCTAGTGGAAAAATTTGAATCCACAGGCACAGTTCAAAATGTTACCGTGCCAGTGAGACAAAAAAGTGCCCATAGTGTAGATAATATTGCTGCCGCTGAGGCTTCAGTTCAAGAAATCCCAAATATGTGTCTCACACGTCGTTCTCAAGCGTTGGGCATCTCTGTGCCGTCGTTGTGGCGAATTTTGAGAAAAGATCAAGATCTTGGCTTACTGAAAACGCTTGACCACCAGTAGCGTCGTATGTTCGTGAATTGGGCTGAGCAACAACTTGAAAATTATTCGGATTTTCATCGAAAAACCATCTGCAGCGATGAGACTCATTTCTGGCTGAATGGCTTAATCAGCCATTACAGCCATGAGGCAGTAATCCACGCGTAATCCATGAGTCACCATTAAAACCCGAAAAAATTACGGTTTGGTGCGGCTTATGGGCGGGCGGCGTCATTGGGCCGTACTTCTTCCGTGATGATCAAGACCGGCACGTTTCTGTGAATGACCATCGTTATCGCGGCATGATTACCGATTATTTTGGGACAATTTTGAAGATATGGACTTGGATGACATGTGGTTCCAACAGGACGGTGCCACAAGCCACACAGCACACGTTACACTCGATTTATTGAAGAGTTAGTTTGAAGAACGTGTTATCTCAAGAAATGGGCCAGTCAATTGGCCACCTCGGTCGTGCGATTTGACGCTGTTAGACTATTTCCTGTGGGGCTACGTCAAGTCTAAAGTCTATGCCAACAAGCCAGCGACAAACTGGCCATTGATGAACTTCGTACGAATATCAAACGTGACATTGCAGCAGTATCGGGCGATTTATGCTTGAAAACCGTCGAAAATTGGGTTCAGCGTCTGGACTTCTGAAAACGTGCTCGTGCTGGCCATGCAAAAGAAATCGAATTCCATACATAATGGCATCAAATGTACTTTCACAGGAATAAAGAATTTCAGTGCTATTCAAAACCGTTTTTGTTTTATTTAAAAAAAACTTTTGTAGCGCTCTTATTGGAAAACCCTTTATATTTGTTCATGTTTTCTACAATCGTTCAGAATGAAAGATCTTTTTCAAAATTGAAATACATAAAAAATTCATTGCAAAACAAAGTGTCTGAAACGCAGCTGAACACTTTCGCGATGATGTCAATTGAATATGAGGTTTTAGAAAGTTTGAATCTCGATGAAATCATCGAAGAGTTTGTTTTGTCAAAATGTCACAAAGTGAACTTTTAACTGTCTAGGCAATAAGAAAAAACTTTTTTGTGATACCTTTAAATTAACGCATAAAATTAATGAATAAATCAACTATACTTTGGTGCAGCACGAAACACCAAGTGAAAACTAATTTATATTTTTTTTTTTTATTGAGGCTTTTGTTTCAAGTTTAACTCGACTCTCATGTCTGGTAAAAAGAAAGTTTTCAGTAATCACTTCAGAGTGAATTTAAACTTATTTAATAAGCTGTTTAAAATTTGTGTGATTGTTCCTCATAAGTTATTAATCTGATTATCTGTACATGTTAAAGTAACCTTAAATCTCTATTTATTAAAGATTTATTTAGAATACTAACTTTCTTTGCTTAACATATAACGCATAACTTAATATATATTTTTGAGACAATTGTGTCTTTTATTTTAATCACTTCAATAAATGTCACTTAATACTTAATATCTTCTTGATAAATAGAGGTTTAAGGTTACTTTGGCATTTTTCTCAACTTATCTACTTCGCGAAGACCTTCACTTTCTTAGAATTTACTTCATGCAATGCATTAAATTACTGCTCAAAATATTTATAAGATAAATAAAAACATTATGTTATACTGCACTACCCTGCGTTTTCTGGCTTACACACACACATATAAACTAATGATAGTGGTTTGTTGTTTTATTAGTTCATACATATATAATCGTGTTCATGTGTGGTGTGCATATGTGCGTCAATGCGTGAATGCGCTTTAACAGCAAACGTTATGCACATTAATTATTCATTGATTGCCGCAATCATTTTCAACAAAACGCTCAATATTTATAAAACGCATTGCTAAGTGAACAATAAATAAATTATAATAAGTAGCTGTGTGTGCAGGATTGAATGTTTTCATATATTTTTGTTTTTAGTTTTTGTTTTCATTGACAGTGAAAAATTATTAAAGAAAAGATTTATTTCATTGCGAAAAACAAGTTGAGTGTATTAAGATACATCACAATTTGAGCTGAGAAAAAATTTTGAAATTTTTTCTGTTCTTTCATGAGTTGGTGTTCACTGTAGCGTAGCAAGGGGGGGGGGGGGGCGGGGGGGGGGGGGTTCGGTCCGCCCCGGGTACACGCTAAAATGGGGTGCAAAATTTGATGAAAGAACTTTTCACCACACAATTTTTGATTTTTTTTTTAATAATAAGAACACTAATGACTGCGGTTTATGTTTTGAATATAAAGAGGGTGCAAAAGTGAATGCAAATATTTTGTTCTTCGTATTTATTAAAATTTCAACTTAATATTAAATTTGTTTCAGTATAAACAAACGCTCATACTAAAACCTAAGTCAATTCGGAATTTAATTTGTCATTGGTTAGGGGTGCAATTGCCAAACAAATGCAATTCAAATTTTAATGACAGTAAGATAGAGTACAAAAAGAAAAATGTTATATAATAATGTTACATTCTTTTTATATTCCATAGAATTTTATAAAAAATCGTTTTTTTGCTTCTTATATTCAGGTTAAGAAGTGTTCAAACTTAGTCGTATAGTATACATTTCTATTACCAATATCTTTCGCAAATCTGCATGATTTTCAGAGTATGATAAATGGAGGCGTCAGTTATTTTTTAAGCAATACATTTCTCCAGAACTTTTCAGAAAAACGTGCTCATGTCATTAATTTCAAGAATAAAAATATGCTTTATGATTTTGTGATTGCTAAGTTCTGAGATAATACATCATAAAACAAACCTTATTTACAGCTCTTAATCTGCTAGAATATAATTTTTAATAGTAATATGTTTTTGGGTATCCTGTTACATGAAACAATTTAAAAATCAATACTCAACTAATTACATGCTTAAAAAATTTCTAAAAAAATTAAATTATGATTTAAATGCATTAAATTTTTTATTTATATTAAATAAATGGCATTTTATAATAGTTTTAAGGCGTTCTGACGTTTTTTTTTATTTTATTTAGAAGATGTCTATTAAAAGCTCTAAGATGGTTTTCTGACTCCTTAACTTTACTAAAGAAATCATTATTATGATTAAATCTACCAACAAAAACTGTAAAAAATACAGTTTTTAACAGAAGATGCACAGTTCCTTAAAAATTATTCCAATTATTTAAATTAAATTTTATTCTCGGTCACTGAATGTGAAGCATCGACAGATTTCTTATAATTGTCAGCTTTTTTTTGGCCATTCATGACTCTTGACCTTGTCCAGCCAGGGCTAGTTTGCTTTGGGAATTATGTACATAATGAGTATGAAACAAATTTCTGATATAATTTGGTATCACTGTAATATAGTGGTACTAATAGTCGACGATATGGCAGTCAAATCTTACAGACCTCAGTTTTGTCTATCAAAGTCGAAGCTGAGATGAATATAGAATACTATAAAGAAGTTGATAAAAAAGTTTATAAATGAATTGTAATGCTTTATTTTAATTTTCACTTAACTTTTATATAGAAGACATGGATTGATTTCGAAAAAATATTTAACTTTATAGCTATTCAGGGTTAACGAGGGAAAATTTGCCAACGGTGCCTGGTGCTGTTTTTTCTTCAATTATGCACAATTTTTCAAAAAATTGTAAAAATTTTCTATAAAAAACTAGCTTAAGTTTTTATAACTTCATAAAGTCCGCTTAAAGTAATAAAATATATGTGGCTCAATAACGCCTGAACGACTGGCCTGAATGTAAAGAAATTTGGTATGAAAAACGAACCCAGATGAACCGAAGGCTAAAGCCCAAAAGCGATAACGAACTGCACTTAAATTTTGAATCGCTGTAATTTTTTTTCCTACGAATGCAATTTAATAGTTTCTTCACAAAAGTTTAATGATTTTGTATGAACTTTTGTTATATTAAAAAAAATTAAAGTTTTGGAGGTGCTTGTGTACTAATTGAGACCTATCCACAGATATAATTCTTTTCACGATCGGGTTAAAACTGGTGAAGTTATACAAAAAAGACCATTTCGAACAGATTTCGGGTTCACAAAAAAAATTTTTATTTTTCTGAAATCCTCTTAACATAATCTTTCATATAAGGGGCAGTAAATGCAAACGTTTTTTTCCCATATGGGGTGACCCACCTTAATACTCATACATCATCTAATAAAATGCGCGAATTTTAAAGTGCTCTACCTTTTTAATGAACCATAAAAATCACTTTAATTTTTATATCATCAGAATGCTCTTGTGCGTAGTCTATTTAACATTATTTTCAAATTTCATTTCATATTACATCCGTGCCCATTGGAAATATTTGACCCCAAGGTTGGGGCAAATTTGAGATTCCTTATTTTTCAAACCGACGTTACCCAAAAAGTTTATGATCTAGTCGTTTATAAAAATTAATATTTTAAGTTCTTACTAAGACGTACCTAATACCAAAAAAATAGGCCTGCCACTAACTTTATATTAAAATTGTTTTTAAAAGTTACCAAAAATTACGATTATTTTCGGAAACTTTCGGAAACCAAAAATTACGATTTATTTTCGGAAACTTTAACGTTTTTTTTTTAAATTAAGTAACATTTCAATTAATTTTTCTGATATGCAAGATAATAGCCAAGGTATGTATTATGTTTATTCATTTATTACTGTATGTTTAATATGAGCTGAGATATGATCATTACCGCAAACTCTATAAAATACGAAAATTACATAAAAAAATTTTTTTAAAAGGTTGACCGACCGAATTTACTCTTATGTGATCAATCTCGGCGGAATGACCCAGTTAGTATCAGTTAGTAGCTATTCTCGACTGGGTTGAAAATTGATAAAATTTTTTTTCTACGTTATCCTGACTAATCAATTACAGAAACATCCAAATTTTGTAAAAAAACTCTTACATTTAATTCGAATTTAATGATTTCACTAGGTTTTTTTGTACTGAAATTGTAAATGAATTTTTGCCTTAACAACATTTGTTTGTTATTCGGCTTCGGCCTTCGGCCGTCTATTTACATTTTGCCGAAGAATCGGCTTCGGCTTCGGCAAAATTTCACATTCGGTCGGACACTACTTTTAAGCATAAAAAAAAACAATTAAAAACTGTTATACTGACCTACAGAAGAATCAATTTGAATGTAGCACTTATTAACACAAACACCACAATAAAGTCTTAGAACGGAATGCTACTTCAATCACCTTATGTTGGCTTAACAAAAACAATGAACAGCGTTAGTCTTTCATACATTAGCCATGTTATATACCATATCATGTATACAAAAAACTGTCGATTATTTTGGACTGTGAAGCTATTTTTGTTTGCTATAATTTTGCCAATTTAAATGCGAAATACTCAGCTTATTTATGCGTTCTCTTCGCATTGTTTGTTTGCTTACTTTTGCCCAAGCACATTTTATGTATATATTACGAAACCACCCTAAAGGTATGCAACATAAATAAATAAAAAAAAATATATAACCTGAGCCGCTCTGAATAATGCATAAATTATTTGCATGTTCATCATACGCCATGATGTACCAGAAACTCTAAAAATATAAACCAAACAATTATTGTTGTTTGACTTTAAAATATGCATAAAACATTCATCAGCTTGAGTGAAGAAGAAGTTTCTGTTCTGCTGTTGAATCTCATCTTAACTTGATAAAGAAATATAAAAAAAGAATAGCTTTATATAAAATTATTTGCCTGAAACATATATTGATTTTATTGATTTTCGCATAATGTTAAATAAATTGTTTGTGTGTAGGTGTGCATATGAATGAGGCTATGATTTGGGTGTAGGTATTGTTAGGTATTGTTGTTACAATACGCGTAAAAAACCTTGATATAGCTGAGCTGTTGTGGAATTGAAGCGTTCTTTTTTTTTGTTTTTGTGGTTGTCAAGGAATTATATTATTTTTGCGGTAAAAACAGGCTCTTTAATATACATAACTCATATTCAAAATAGTCACCGTTGTAGAAAATTGTTGCTTTAACAATAAATAGCTGCAAAATTATCGCATTCTTCTTAAATTAAATTGATATTGAGCTGAAAAATTCCACTTCCTCTCGACATTGCATAAATTTGCTTTTTGTTGCTTGTGCATAATTTAATAATATTGTTTTATTTTAATATGCTAATCATGCAACACACTCAACTTCAAAGCATTGCCAGGCACAACACAATAAAAAATTTAGGCAAAAAACTAGATTCGCGTGTCAATAAATTTTCCTAAGCAATTGTTTGGAATGTGTTTGTCGGCTACTTTAGGCCATGATTAGAACGTATAAGCTCACCCGCCGCACTCACGCCTCTGTTTGCACTAAGCTGCTTATTGTGTGCACGCTTAGAAAAATGTCTAGCGCTGTGCAAATCAAAACGTGTGGTTAGCAAGAGGATTTGCTGTGATTTTTGCTTTGGCTTAAAACAGCTTAAAAAACATTTTTCGTCAAATGAAGCTATAGAAAAGCCTTGTCAAGCAATTAACAGAAAATCACTCAATTAACAGAAAATGCAATTTGTTTTCAAGCTTAAATTATCAATCAAATATACGCCAAAGTTTTTGTGTCAAATTATTTCTAAGAATTGATGTGATTTTTTCAAATATTTAGGATTTCCAAATTTTAGTTTTTTTAAATTTTACTTAAAAGCAAAAAATAATCTTAATGGCCAAAATTAGTTTAAATAAATTCTTTATTGTTCAAGCAGAATCATTGTTGAAACTGTTTTTGAAGCTAGCTTTTAACACAAGCCATGTGCAATTTAAACAGAAGCAGCAGCCTTTATTATGCAACATTTTCTGCTCCATATTTTACCCTGTTTTTTAATTTTTTTATGTGGCCACTAATAGTGAGCCAACAACGACAACAACAGCAAGTAAAACGGTTAACAATAGTTTTTCTAAAGTAACAGCAGCAGCAACAGCTTGAGTGTGAGGTCGAGACAACAGCAACAACAACAATAAAACCATGGTTAAAAAAAAGTAACAATAGCAAAGTTAGAGCAACTTCAAAGGAACCTGCATATATGTGGATGTAAGTTGTTTTGTTTGTATGTGGTATATGTTTTACTAGAAATATGCATGAGACGAACGACAGCTATACAAATACAAAAGACACATAAACACACACTAACAGCGAAGCAGACACAGGTAAAGTGTACAATTCATAGAAAACTACAAGGCTGCTGTTTGTTGGCAGTAAACAACAACAACAACATAAAGTTGAATATGCTTCATAATGATTGTGGGTGTGCGTTCAGGTGCATTTATGCACCGAAGTGTAATACGAGCACAGACGAGTATGTAAGCAACCAACAATCAAACAAACACACACTGAAAAAATTGTAAAAAAATTGTAGCAATGCTACTCCAACCGCTGCCACTGCTGCTGCTGTGTTGCTGCTGCTGCTGCTCCTATCTTAAAATAAATGCTGCATGATATATTTCAATGAATGTGCTTGTCTATGCATTACAGCTCGTATGGCTGTGTGTGTGTGTGTGTATATATTTTTTTAGCAAGCAATATTTTAAAAAAATGTTGTATGCTGCTGTGGATTTCGTGAATGAGTTGCTAGGTTATAGTTACGCTTGAAAGAAGTTGCTGTAAAAATGCTTCCAATGACTTTTAAGGACTGGTTTTCGGTGAGATGACAAACTTTTTTTTCAGTATGTACTTTAGCCTAGAGTTTGAATTCGCCATTTTTTTTCGTTTTTTTTTGCACAAAAACATATATTTGCAACAACATACGTATGTGTTGAGGACTAAAACATTGAGGACAAAATATTGAGGACTAAATTACTTTATTATTAATATGTTTTTTCCCCTTTTATTATAATAAAGGAAAAATACAGTACCTAGAAGGTTAATTTATTTGAAATAATCATATTTTGTCTGTACAAAAGATATGAATACTTGAAAACTCATTCGACTTCTATTACCTATTTAGTATTTCATATACTTATATAAACAATACAAGCTGATCCCGCAAACTTCGTTTTGCCCAAAATAAATTTTTTGATCGAATTAATGTCGAGCATTCTGAATTTCACCCGAAATTTTTTGTGTCAAAAATTAGTAACGAAACCGAAGACACAAAAGTATAATTTCTTTTATATATTGAGTAAAACAGTTTTCGAATTCAATTCATATCCTATATTTATACGGACGGTTCACAGTGTAACGATGTCTATGGGAAGAGGGACAAAAATAGAAGGAGTTGTCGTAGGAACATGAAATTTAGCATGCATTATTATTTCATAAATATAACACATTACTCGAAATTTTATCAAGATCGGCCTCGCCCTTCGCCCACCTCCCATACAACCCACAAGAGTAAAACTCTATAAAGAGGCATAATTTGAGCTACAGCAATAAAATTTCGTATGTTTATATACCACATAAAAAAATAAGTATGTACAAAAAATGGGCGTGAGCCGCTCACTTATACGCCCACCTCCCATACAACCCTAAAATTGAAATCTATATATAGAGGCTTGTGTCGAAGCTACAAAAGTAAAATTGAAAATTTTTTCTTTTTATACAAAAATTAAGACGTAAGAGAAAAATGGGTGTCATCCACCCACGAACACGCCCACCTCCCATACAACAAGATATGTTATGTGTGTCGCACACTTCGCATGTGCGATTTGGCGTTAGTACACATGTTGAACTCAAACAAAAATCATTTATAAAAAAAGTGCACGTTTGTAGCAGCTAATATTTTTTATTCTTAATCAAGATACTTTGAGACATATAAAGGCAAAGTGCTAATGCGGCCGCAGGTAAGGGTTTTTTTTTTCATATTTCCAAACATTTTTTTCTATTTTTTCTTAGAATTTTATTAAAATTAAATTATAAATGTTTAAATAATCACTCAAATTTAATTTTATTCGTTTTAACAGTTTTTTAATAATATATTAAAAAAAATTTTTAATCGCAACGTCTGTTTCGCAATTTTGGCAATTTTTTTAATGAATCAACCACCAAGTTCAAAATTATGGATAATCTTTGTTTCGGAACTTCTAACGGCTAAACTAAAATTATTAGCTTAAAACCCTTTTGGTATATACTTAATTGGAATGTTTTAAACACATCCTGATACTTTTTTTTCTCAAATAAAAAAGTCGATATTTTGCATTTTGTCCCTCTTTTGTACACTGTGCGGCTGGTCCAACGGATTTCGTCCTGACAAATATGTGGCGAAAATAGAATAAATCAAGTAAGTTATGGTTTCATTGAATTCTGTTTAATTCTATTTCGTTTTATTGAATTGTAACAAAAAAGAATGGAAAAATACACAACATTTTTTGTTTTCTGCTCCGGAGCGTAAATGAATAAGAGGTTGCTTTCCCTACTCGGAAACACGCCACTTATAGCTGGCCGTGTGAAAAACATGACATTTCCAGATTTATGAAACACACTTTCAACTACTGCCCTTGTGACTTATTTATAATAATTGCAAATGCAAGTTTCACTGGGAACTGAATGCGTTCAAACTGAACCGAACTGAATATCGGTTGAAGTCAAAAGAATTTGTGGAATTTGACATTCTTCTCCCTTGAACGGCTCTTTCAAATCCTTGCCACTAGCAGATTGTTCATTCGTCCCAATTCCATCGTCGAGTTATATTGCACAGTTTCGGGGCATGAAGATTTCGTCGAAAAAATTAGGACAGATCCGACTTTAAAATGCAAATGATGAGATGCCATGCCAGGCAAATCCAAAGAGTTTAAAATTCTACTGGATAATTGACGACTTCGTCTTTGTTTTCTACGTGATTGATCAAATTGTATGACCGCAATTCTACCAGAATTTGATAATATTCAAATAAACATTATTGATGAGTTCATCTTTCGCTGAAGTGAATTGGAAAAAGGAAGGTGGAATCGAAACTAAAGCACTCACAGTATGTACTTGAATTTTTCCATTTCCGATTCTCAGTTGTTATTTTGAGAATCTAATTCTTCTACGTATCCCATAATTGACGTCAGTGTGAAGACTAACATGTTGAAATTATCATAAGAAGCAATTGCACTGCTAACGTTTGATTCCAGTGATTGTCGTGTTCAAGCAACTGTAAATTTTGACATGCTTCTCAAAAAGTTGCATATCACTTCCTTTGGTAACCTTGGGTTTGATAGTGGCCGCAAACTTACTAATATTCATTTTATTTATACTTACTTTGATCTTTTTGTTTTTGAGTTTTATGTTAAGTTTACTTCTTATTTGATGTTGCTTACTTTTTTAAATTCAAAAATACTTAATAAATTCGTGCTTTACTTATACAAATTTTCAAGTTCCACTAAAAAGCCAATTAATGTGCTTAGTGGAAATTCATACTTCGCCAACTGGGAGTGTGGTTTTGTACGTGTATGTATTCTGTCTGTTTCGGTTGATCTGGACAGATTTTAGAATATAAGTCGAGCGTGTCTATAGTACGGGCTATACGTATTCATGAGACTCCACACTCACTTGGCGAATCAAAAAAAAAAAAAAAAAAAACAAGTAAGGTATATCTTCGACTTGGCCGAAGTTAAAATACCCCACGATTGATTCTTAAGGGTTAAATAATCTTAAATTGGAGAGCTATTTTTATGTGTCTAAAATACAAACATATCAAATTGTTTTTCTGAAGCATAAATATAAGCCTTTTTATAAAATATTAAATTTTGGGGTTGTATAGGAGGTGGGCGTGTTAGTGGGTGGATGACGTCCATTTTTCTAACACACCTAAGTTTTGAAATAGAACACACAAATACCGAGTTTCAGTTTTGTAACTTTAATATAAGTCTCTTTATAGAGTTTTCAATTTTGGGGTTGTATGGGAGGTGGGAGTGTTAGTGGGTGGATAACGCCCATTTTTCTAACACACCTAAGTTTTGACATAGAACACACAAATACCGAGTTTCAGTTTTGTAACTTTAATATAAGTCTCTTTATAGAGTTCTCAGTTTTGGGGTTGTATAGGAGGTGGGCGTGTAAGTAGGTGGATAATGCCCATTTTTCTAACACACTTAAGTTTTGACATAAAACACACAAATACCGAGTTTCAGTTTTGTAAATTTGATATTAGCCTCTTTATAGAGTTTTCATTATTTGTGTTGTATGGGAGGTAGGCTTGGTTTTCAACCGATTTAGCCCATTCTCGAACTTGATCTTAGTTTTTAAGAAAAAAGCTTGAATATCGAATTTCAGCACAATAGTTTCAAAATTACGGCTGTAATCGTGTCCACAGACAGACAGACAGACGGACAGACAGACGGACAGACAGACAGACGGACATGGCTAAATCAACTCAGATGGTGATGCTGATCAAGAATATATATACTTTTCTCTACCTACCACGCCTCCTTATGGGCGTTACACACGTCGTGACAAAATTAATATACCCCTTACGCAGTACGCGTGGGGGTATAATAACGTATATGCATTAGGCTGGGTCGATTTTTAAACCGATGTTGCCTGGGCGATTTTCGGTTCGGGCATGAAAAGTTATTAAACAAAACACAAAAAAAAGGGGACTGGGAGTACACTTTACCCCATCGCACCCTCAATTTTATGAATTTTTTCTATAGGAATTTTTTCAAAATTTTTTTTTTAAAAAACGTGCACAGCCAGAGAAAAACTAACGCCAGATATGAAATCCACACACCCGATTCAACCAAAAAACGGTCTAATATTTATACGTTGTCATAAAAAAATTTACCGTAACAAATTCCTAAAGAAAAAATTTCAGTAAATTCAAAGTATATTCTTATCGTTGGTGCGTATGTAATTGTGACCATCACGGTTGAACCACTGCAGATATCTAGCATCGAACAGTACCATATTCAATTAAGAACTATCCCACAAATTCCTAAATGGCCATTGAAAAGTCTTTTAATGTTTGCAGACAATTGACCGAGAACTGGAACTTGATTTTTAAATCAACTCCGAACAGCTCCAGTTATAAAGAAGCTTTACATGGCATTATTAACTCTCTGCGGTTTGCCATTGCCTGCAGAGAGGTGACGGCAGAATAGAAAAATGTATTTCTTTTGAAAAAACTTTTACCCGAGGGGAGGACTGAACACTGGATTCGCTGGTTCGTACGCCACATTCTTACCACAAAAGTCGTAAAATGTATTTGAAATTTCAACACTAGATAACGGAGCATCAGATTTTCTTCTTGTTTTTCTTGACCATCCCATACTATTTACTTACTAAGATGGCGCTTACAACCGTTGGTCGGTCTTGGCCTCGTCAATGAATTTGCTAAAGCCTCTTTTGTCGTGCGCTTACTGGCGCCAGTTGGAAACTCCAAGCGTTGTCAGGTTATCCAATGCCGGGTCTTTCCAACGGAGATGCGGTCTTTCTCGTCTACGTTGGCCACCGCTGGGTACCGAATCCAATAATTTTTTCGCTGTAGCTTCTTCGTTCATTCTCTCGACAAAGGACTGTTGACAATACCTCAAAGAGGTGTTGTCAACAGTGACGTGGTTTTCAAGTCGCTGTGACTGTTTGTTTGTTACATACAAACGTGCTCTAGAGACCTTCGACAAAACGACGAAGGACTTGCGCAGCAATACTGCACTTTTCGGTGCTGCGAAGAGTTTTTCGGTTGTGGACTATAGTGGACTATAGTGGACGCATGCTTGACTCAGTTGACAACCAGCATGCGAGTCGCGGTACAAAACATTCAACCATTCGACCAATTCTAAAAGAAAATGTTGTCAATTGGTAAAGGCCAAATACCTCATTACTGACCTCATTGCATTTCAACCGAACTTCTGCCAATTCACGTCGTCGAAGGAAGAGCTTATAACTTAATTGTTCCCATAGGCCGCAATTACAATAAAACCAGATTGGCAGTGAAACAGCCAACCAGCTGAAGAACAAAATCACTCAAGCGACAATTCTCTAAGGCAACTTCAAAGAAGAGAGTGTACTCATTCCGAGGATTTCAATAGTACCTACTGACCTGCCTCTTAAGTTCAAGCGCAGTCTGTTCCCAGTTTAATTCGCTTTCGCCATGGCGATCAACAAAGCTCAAGGACAATTATTGCAAGTGCGTGGTCTCAATCTCGAATTTCATGCTTCTTAGACAATTGTACGTAGGATATTTGCGTGTTTGTCTACACACCGGACAACCAAACAAAAAAAAATGTCTATTATAAAGCGCTGCATTGACAAATTTCACTTATTTATCACAACTAAAGCTTTATTTATTTTTACTGCTTAAAAAATATATAAAATTGCAATGCGTTGCATGCAGCTAGTGAATTATATTCTTATAGCGCTATGAACACTTATTTGCAATTCAAAGATAATTATGTATAATCAAAGTGTAGCTAGATAATCAGCGCAATCGTGAGTTAGGCTAAGCGGAGGACTTTTTAACGAATTCGAAACAAATGCACCATTATGTAGTATGAAATCCACAGTATAGGATTCTACTAATATTCAAATAGAATTAAATTATTTTTGTATTTCTGATCATCTTTTTGATGCATAAGTTTGAGTTTTGAATTTTCTAAAATTAAGTTTTTAATCAACCCTTTCAAAAGTCCACTTTAGCATCATGATGCATTCTCTTTCATATTTGAATTACTGAGATAAGTACAGAAATATAGATTTCAATGCACGTGTCATATTCTATAGGGTTAAAAATTTTAATACAAAATTACAGAATTTTTTAAAAATTCAATTCCTAGTCGTTGCATTGAAGTTTCAACTTAAGGTAACGCATTCGGAATCATTGACCCCAAGAACATCCTTGAAGCAAAGAAGACAGGCCAGGCAAAATTTCGAAGTGGTAGGCAAGTTCTGAATATGATTGACCTATGAGCTGTATGAGATGCATGTTTATTAACATTGACGTAGTTTAACATAAAATCGAGCAGCTTTAGCAAAGTAAGTAGGTACTCATTAGTTGTTCATTAAGTAACTTACATATTTTTATAGGGGAGAGTGGGGTGTTGTGAGACATGGGGTGTTGTGAGACACGTCAATATCTGACATAGTGGTAATGTTATGAATGCTAACAACAACTGTAAGATATTTTCTTAATGGGATCTCACTTATTATGTGCACTCATCGCATTGCCACGTGTTCCTAGTGTCTGTAACAGTGTTGAGTTTTGATCGCGCTCTTAAAAGTTTTTTGTACAGTTTGCCTTGTGGAATTTCCAGAAACATTGCCAATTAAACGTGAAGGTAAATATTTATTAAAATGATATCTCTTCCATTGCCTTCAAGCCCACCGAAGTGATTTTGCAAAAAAAATTGCGGGTGATGATGGCGCAGTGGCCATTTGAAAATGTCGAATATGGGGTGTCGTGAGACAGTAAAAATGGGGTGTTGTGAGACAGTTCATTTTTGTTTTTATTTCATTATTTTTAAGGCCATCATGCCACTAAATGCATATAAAGTATCGCCAAAGCCAAAAGGAAATGTGGCATCCATCCACCTAGTGGCAGCCATCAAAGAAATTGCCATAAAAAATAATTGTTTTCGAGTTGTCTGCAAATCATATAATTTTATAAATCTAGAGTGTATGGAATCCGTTATATGGAAAAATTGAAGACACAATTTTTTCCGCATCGGCTTCAAATGATAAATTAGTCGATTTTGTTGCATAGCAAAGTGTCAAAACTGGCAGGAAACTAGTTTTTCCAAAATTTTACAAATTAAATTGGTTTTTCAAGGCGTCTGTGCTGAGCAGTGCACTAGAGAAGGTTAGTCCTATGAAGTTTGATCCCCTATTCCAAAAATCAAAACGCGGCCGGAAGCCTATGTATACAACAGTATTTACAACTTCCAAGAATGTGGCATTATTGAGGAAAAAATCCGACCAAGAGAATGAAAAACAAACTAAAACAAAAAAAATCGCTGAAGGAACCAGCAAAGCGTAGTCATCATACGAAATACGTACCGGAAAGAGTTTTGTCATTAGATGATGAAGATTTATACTTTTGCATCTTTTGTAGGGCAAACGTGCCAAAGATTTTTTTTTTTTTTTTGGATTTGCCAAGGGAGTGTGAAATCTCATGAATACGTATAGCCCGTACTATACGCATGCACGACTTAAATTCTAAAATCAGTCCGGACGAGAACAATTTCATTAGTTGCTATAAATGTGATCGAACTGTTCATCTGCAGTGTGCCAAAATGTATGTGTATTTTAATTTTTTTCCTATTTCAATAAGGACTCTAAGCAAAAAATTCCATTTTGTTATATTTATAGTAGTGTCTCACAACACCCCATAATTTTTTAAAATCCAAAATTCCAAAATTTTTTTCAGGCTTCAAGAAAATTCTTAAATGTTTTGAATTTCAAAAAAATGCCATCGCAGGTTGTTAGGTAATTGAATAAGCTAAACAAAAAATGTTTCCAGAAAGAAAAATATTAACTTTTAAAGAAGTTATCGTCCAAAAACTAAACCTGTCTCACAACACCCCACTCTCCCCTACTTTTTTCTGTTCAAAAAAATATTTGAAATTTTGTATCAACTAAACATCTTGAAACAACTTATATGTGGTCTTAGAACTTTATAATATATTAAAGCAAGATTATGTATTTTTAATTACAAATTTTTGTAAACGAAAACCAACTATTCTAATCTATTTTTTTTTACAGCCTTTGCTTAGTCGTTAAATTTTACCCAAAAACCAGGGATACACCATTTAATCTTTAACAGGTATGTAAAATGCTTATTGAAGTAAATCAATTTTTTTCAACATGTGTCCTAGAAAATGTTGTAATCATAAAAACTTTAACAGCAAACATCTGCATATAGCCAACAGAGATATAGCCAACAGTGCCTACTTCAAATATTCGCTCAAAATTCAATTTCTCTGCGTACAAACACACAAATATGTACATAAAAATTGATTTCATAAATATTTAAATTTGCCGCACAACCACAGCAAATCAGGCAGTAGCTCACAGCATTGCCGTTGACCATCATATTGTTTGTGATCCACCGCCCGAAGGTAGCGCTCAAAAATTCAATTTCCAGTGTAACGAAAAAAGTTTTAGTTATCATTTTCATTGTTAAAGCTTTTTATGAAATTGTGTGTGAGAGTGTGTGTGTGTCAGTGTGTGTATCAATTAACCCCAATATTTAAAAAAAAAAATTTTAAACAAATCTCATCGTGTCAGCGACGATTTGCCTGCATGAATTGAAAAGCTAAGCGGAGCTTTTGTAAATTTAGCTCAGTATGATTATCTTTTGTGCTCGTTTGTTTATATTTCAAATTCAACTCAAAATATTTTGTAGCATAACTTTAGGCGTTCGTTATCGCGCGCACGTCGATTGATATTTTAATGTGTGCGTTTGTATGTGTGTTTTTGCAGTTTTTATTGTATAGCTTAGATATTAAGCCGTTGGCTGCAGCACGTATCGCGTATCGCGATATTGTTATTTAGGTTTGTTTGTTTGTTTGTTTGTTTGAATTGTGAGTGTTTGTGTGTGTTTGCTTGTGCAAATATCGGCTTAATTGTGAAAACAATAAAATATCAATGTGGATCCACTTCTTTTATGCTAGTTATTTTTGAAAATTTTTGATTGAATTTTCCTCTGCACAGTTTTGGCAAAATTCAATGTTTGTGAAACAATGAAAAAAACGACAACAAAAATGAAAACAAAACTGAAATTAAAAACAACAGAAAAATATGAACAAATGACTGTAGCTGACAAGTGGTATTAATTTTGCGTTTCTGTTTTTGCCAGTTGCACTAAATTGTTTAAGTTGTTGTTGGTTATGTCGTTTGTTTTACCAAAAATTATTTTAACTGTTTATGCTAGAATTTATTGTCTGTAGGTGAAAGAATGTTGGTTGTTGAGTACTTGTTTGCTTATTCTGTTAGAAAATAAATTGGTTGATATTTTTTAATAGCTAAGCACTGAATTTTGGTTGCTTTAATGAAACATTATGACTTGTGGTTTTAATCATAATTTTTACTATAAAATTTTACTTAAATTAAAATGTTGGCATAAAAGGCACGAGAACTGGGATTTCGTTCCAAAGAATTTTAGAAAAGGAGGTTTGTACTACTTAATGTTTAAGGTTCATTATCCAAACATATATTCACTGCATGCTTTTTAGTATAGTTTTTTTATGAAGTTAGTAAAAGCTTTTTATGTTTTAACATTAACCATGTAATTTCTTTATTTGATTTAGTTTTTTTAATTTTTCTTGTAAATATTTTTTTGTGTTTTTTAATTATTTTTTTGTGATAATTATTTTAGTTAATTGGATAAAGTAGATGGAGACAGCACTGCATTTCCTAGTCGTGCATGCAGAAAAAGCATGCAAAAAAGGTGCTTTCAACAATGTATCAACTACAGCTATCTTTGTCGTATTAAGTGCAATAGATGCATAGCCAGGAATCGACTTCTAGATAGACAACCTACTAAATTATACAAAAGTCCAAGCCGAGTGGGCTCTACAACCATTGTAAGGGTAATAAGTAGGGGTACACCCCGAGGAGGAATTCTCTCAGTCCTTCTATGGAATCTAGTAGTCAACGAACTACTAAAAACTTTGAAGGCATAACCACGAAGATAACAGCTTATGCGGACGATATAAGCATAATTATAGTTGGAAAATGATTTCCAGCATAATGCTCTCTAATGAAGCATACACTAAAAAAGATACGTAGATGAACAAACTAAGTCAGTGTAAAATTTAAATTTAGATAAAGGCTTAGAGTAAGATTCGTTACGAGGTCTCAAAGGGCTTAGAGTCACCAAATCACAACATTTTTACACGCCGTTCGTAAGCATAACAAGAACATTAATCCTCATAAAGAAAGGCATCGACACTTTTTTAATGTCTCATTAGAGGACTGATGATCTCAAAGTTATGGCGCTTGAGGGCAATGAAGATGAATCGATTCTAGTGGCATCCTGCTACATGATGTACGACACTAAAGCACCATCAGACGAGCTCCATAGGCGGGTAGCCTAACCAGCGGAAAGAAGCGAGCAGATTCCAACGCACATCACTCAGTGTGAAAAAGCCCAGACAATAATGATCGAGTTGAGTCCATGCTTAACTGTATTCTTCAAACTAACTTAGGCGTAACAAACATAGGCAAGAACCTTCATTTGTGGATCCTACCTGCTCTTATGTATTAGACCAGCGATGGGCACACACAACTATCACATTCTTTGATTATGTGTAAAGCAGAGAAAAACGAAGATCAATTTTACGTATTTTCTCGCTATATTTTAAAAACTTGCGCAAAGAGATGTTATTTCAACAAATGCTAAAAAGCAACTGACTTGATTTGCTGCCAAAATAATAACAAAGCAACAGCCGAAGGCAAACGATCATAAGCCACACGAAGTAGCTTATAGTGTTAATGTGTCGACGTCGCGCAAGCAGCATTTTGCTTCCTATCCCATGGGATAGGAAATTTAATTTGTGCCCTTCTCTGTATTAGACCTAACATTGGCGTCAAATTCTAGCACTCTTGTAAAAGATTGGTGGGTGTTTGAACAGTCTCTTTTCTCATACCCCAAATATATTAGCTTTTATATAAGATCCAACTACACACCGGCTCATCAGATCTTTTGAAACCCCAGAAACACAAACTGGAACCAGTTTAAAAGAACCATTTAGACCCGATTACCCTCTCCTTGAAATGTGCTGAAAGATTCAGACCAGCAAATAAAAAACCTTTCACTTCTCTTGTAGACCCACGCCAACGAAGCAGAAAATCAGACCACCATGGTGGAGTCTTGACCTTGTAGAGCAAAAACGGGACCAAAAAAAAAGAAACAGTTTCGATAGTATCGTAAGTGTAGACGTAAAATTCCGTATAAATAATAACCTTTTCTGATTGGTCTCTTTAGTCCGATTTTTTTGTCTATTTTGCACATATTTTTATTAATCTTCCGAAAATTAATAAAATACATTAATAACACTCAAGTGATGGACTTCTTATCAAGACCAGTACACACAAAAAGTTCAAAGTTAGCATGATAAAAAGAGCAAGCAAAAACAACAAGCAAAATGTCATATTCTTTCTATAATTTTTTTAAGTTAGAGTTCAGGTAAGAGTTCATTGACTTGAAAGTTGAGTTGACTCATTGAGTTGAAAAGAAGGCAAAGCGAATGTTCTTTTCATTTGTGTCACTGTCGTCTCTGTATAATCATCAAATCATCAATATCAATTTCATTTTAAATAAAGATAGAGCAAATTCCCCAACTTTTCAAGTGGCTATACTTCAAACTGAGCAAATGGCCTTTCCACGGGTGCCGATGTCATCTCAGTCCGATGTATAGTTTGCGAGCTACACTAAAATGAGAAGTGGGATATAAATGGTTGATTATCCAAATTAATTTGTATTAAAAACAAAAATAACAATTTATCCAGAACGAAACCTGGTTCATTTCTTAAATTAAAAATAGACTGTTCATTTCACATAATAAGTTCTGCTACATTCTACTAGATGCAATAACCAACGATCGTTAGATGCATACATCATGACTGCCGAACAGATATTACCATATATTGGGTTATAGCATGAACCAAAATATGATGCAAGCCATTTTTTTCATATGAATTAAATCTAACCGGATCACGGATTGTGGTGACCGTGGCATGCAGGTTAAGTGTGTGGCCTGGCATGCTCGGAGCCCGGGTTCGATCCCCAGCCGCGGCGAAAAGTTTTTTTCAATAAAAAATTTTTCTGATCGGTCACCACCTCTCTGCAGACAATGGCAAACCTCAGAGAGTAAACAATGCCATGTAAAGCTTCTTGAGAACATAAACTTTAGCCGTTCGGAGTCGGCATAAAACATGTAGGTCCAGTTCTCGGTCAATTGTGTGCAAACATTTAATAACACACACAACACAATTGATCATAAGAAGCTCGGTCAAAGTCCTTTCAAGGGGTGAAATGGCCAATTTTTTTTTTGTTTTTGGATCACCCTCTTAACGTGGAGAAGAGACCCAATGCTGTCAATGCCGTGGAGTAGAGGAACAAGTACAAAACAAAACCAACACAAGCAAAAACGATGAAACAAAACAAAGAAAGCAGTAGGCACAGCATAAGCAGCTGATGATTGATTTTCTTATGTGACTTTAATACAAAAACCAAAGTAAGATATTCATTCAGCGCAGGATATATCTGATATTTAAGTATATTTATTATCTTTGAAGTATGACTATTAAAGGCTGTAGGTATACCATACAGCTTTCGTCAAAAAAGTTTCATGGCCTTGAAAAAATCTGTTAAAACGATCCCATACAAACCGCGCTTTAAGATGTAATTCTACGTCAAAAATTTCTTCAAACTGGCTAAATATGCTAACCAAGAAGATATATATATTACCCAAACATGTCTAAATATAAGGCCGCTTGAATAAGCATTTTCATATATAGTTCTTTAAGTCTTAATTTAAACTATGAAATAATTAAAAAGGTTAAATTAATAACAAATTACTTACGTTTAACAAATATACAGAATATAGACAAAACTACAGAGCTCAGCTTCTCCAACGCAATTAACACTTTGACAATGTATTTCATTCAACAACATTGCCAAATTTCAAAAGACGCTGCAACGTTGCCAAACTTCCAAACTTTTGGTTAAAATTTCGAACATTTATTGTTCAGATGCAAACAAATTTTTTTTGAGGCTTCAATGTTTCTCATTTCTCTCAATTGTTGTTAATATTTTGCATTTAGATGCAAACAAATGTTGTTTGGAGTCTGAAATAATAAGCATACTGCTGTCTTTTTGCTCTTTTAATGTTAAACAAAGTATGTTCGGATCCGAACAAAATTTATTTGCAACAATATTTCCAAACATATTTCGTTTGTATCTGAACAAATTGTTGCTAAAACCAAAGAGTGAATACAGAAAAAGTTTGTTGAAACTAAACATCACACATTTTTAATGAACTTTTTCTGCAAACTCTCTCTGAATTTAGGTGTCACAAAGATATTATCTTCCAGTCTGAACAAATTCTTGATAATTTTAAATACAACTTTATTTGCAACGTCATCTACAAACATCTTTTGTTTGCCTCCAAACAAGTTAAAAGCCGCGATTTATCTCCGTGTTTGGAGGGAATACACATATAGGATAAAATTAAAAAAAAAAATCCTCTTGGAAAAACTTCTGCTCCAGGGAACACTACGGACATGGCAATGGTCACGAAGCTGCTTTCAAAACAGCCCTCCATTCAGAGTCTGCTTAAAGTTAATTCTACAGTCTGAGCTCCAAAAATAATAGCTGATGTGAACGATGAGCCTTATTATAATTGTAAAATGCATGTCAACATCAAGCCATTTAATGGAGTACACACTAACAGAAGAACTTAAAAAAGTGAACTCCGTCGGTCTAAGTATCAACGCAGAGAAAACGGATCTGGTCTTGTATTTGAACAAATACAAGATATCACCGCAGATACCAGCAAGAACAAACGACAATCGACTCATTTTGAAAATCTTCACATAATATCAGGAAGTTGTACTCGACAGCAAGCAAATGAATTTACATAACGGTAGTTCATCCCATTCTACTCTACGGAGTCATCGCATAGTGGCCGTAGGCAGATAAATCGAAAAACGTCAAACACTTGGAAAAGATTCAGCGGCAGGCTTCGCTATACATAACAGGTGCGCTGAAAAAAACTCCAACAAAAGCCTTCAAAACCATTTTAAGCTTGCACTCTCTTGATTTACATACAAAACTCATAGCTGCAATAATGACAGATCGTTTTACTGCAGCTGGTAACTTCCACAATTATAGACACTGTAGAATTGGTATAGAAACAACCGAGTGGTGCACAGGAATCAAAACATCACATCGGGCGGGCAACATATTCGCAGATGGCTTCAAAATGGCTACATGAGCGGGAACGGCAGTGCATTGCGTAGAGCCTGATATAAGGCAGGCATACAAACTACCAGACCACTGCAGCATCTTCCAAGCGTAGGCTTTTGCCATGAGGAAGGCCACAGAGATAGGAAGGCCCTTAATATAAACATTTATCGCTCTTCAAAGATCAAATCCATGTGATCCATGTGAACTAGGAATGTCCAGAAATGTCCTAGCAATCAAACAACAAGCTATGAGTATTTCAAAGAGAGTGTGCTTCTACTGGATTTCCTGCTGATGGCAGACAGACTAGCGTAGGAATGGCTAGGATCAGAACTCGTTGAACACGTAGTTTCGTAGAAATTCCATTACAGGAATTGTACAGAAATCTCAAAACTAGAGCCAATCATGCAATGAGTAGTAGATGGAAAGAAACGGCAAAATCTCGAGAATCATATGTTAAATATCATATGAACTACATTATCATATGAATAGACTTCGTTTATCTTGGCACCATCCCGAATGGACAGCAGTACACTGGTGGGTATCCGTATAAGTCACTGCATGGTGGCCCACGTGAAAAACTTTGACTTTGACTTTGACTTTGACTTTGACTTTGACTTTGACTTTGACTTTGACTTTGACTTTGACTTTGACTTTGACTTTGACTTTGACTTTGACTTTGACTTTGATTTTGACTTTGACTTTGACTTTGACTTTGACTTTGACTTTGACTTTGACTTTGACTTTGACTTTGACTTTGACTTTGACTTTGACTTTGACTTTGACTTTGACTTTGACTTTGACTTTGACTTTGACTTTGACTTTGACTTTGACTTTGACTTTGACTTTGACTTTGACTTTGATTTTGACTTTGATTTTGACTTTGCCTTTGACTTAGACTTTGACTTTGACTTTGACTTTGACTTTGACTTTGACTTTGACTTTAACTTTGACTTTGACTTTGACTTTGACTTTGACTTTGACTTTGACTTTGACTTTGACTTTGACTTTGACTTTGACTTTGACTTTGACTTTGACTTTGACTTTGACTTTGACTTTGACTTTGACTTTGACTTTGACTTTGACTTTGACTTTGACTTTGATTTTGACTTTGATTTTGATTTTGACTTTGACTTTGACTTTGACTTTGACTTTGACTTTAACTTTGACTTTGACTTTGACTTTGACTTTGACTTTGACTTTGACTTTGACTTTGACTTTGACTTTGACTTTGACTTTGACTTTGACTTTGACTTTGACTTTGACTTTGACTTTGACTTTGACTTTGACTTTGACTTTGACTTTGACTTTGACTTTGACTTTGACTTTGACTTTGACTTTGACTTTGACTTTGACTTTGACTTTGACTTTGACTTTGACTTTGACTTTGACTTTGACTTTGACTTTGACTTTGACTTTGACTTTGACTTTGACTTTGACTTTGACTTTGACTTTGACTTTGACTTTGACTTTGGCTTTGACTTTGACTTTGACTTTGAATTTGACTTTGACTTTGACTTTGACTTTGACTTTGACTTTGACTTTGACTTTGACTTTGACTTTGACTTTGACTTTGACTTTGACTTTGACTTTGACTTTGACTTTGACTTTGACTTTGACTTTGACTTTGACTTTGACTTTGACTTTGACTTTGACTTTGACTTTGACTTTGACTTTGACTTTGACTTTGACTTTGACTTTGACTTTGACTTTGACTTTGACTTTGACTTTGACTTTGACTTTGACTTTGACTTTGACTTTGACTTTGACTTTGACTTTGACTTTGACTTTGACTTTGACTTTGACTTTGACTTTGACTTTGACTTTGACTTTGACTTTGACTTTGACTTTGACTTTGACTTTGACTTTGACTTTGACTTTGACTTTGACTTTGACTTTGACTTTGACTTTGACTTTGACTTTGACTTTGACTTTGACTTTGACTTTGACTTTGACTTTGACTTTGACTTTGACTTTGACTTTGACTTTGACTTTGACTTTGACTTTGACTTTGACTTTGACTTTGACTTTGACTTTGACTTTGACTTTGACTTTGACTTTGACTTTGACTTTGACTTTGACTTTGACTTTGACTTTGACTTTGACTTTGACTTTGACTTTGACTTTGACTTTGACTTTGACTTTGACTTTGACTTTGACTTTGACTTTGACTTTGACTTTGACTTTGACTTTGACTTTGACTTTGACTTTGACTTTGACTTTGACTTTGACTTTGACTTTGACTTTGACTTTGACTTTGACTTTGACTTTGACTTTGACTTTGACTTTGACTTTGACTTTGACTTTGACTTTGACTTTGACTTTGACTTTGACTTTGACTTTTGACTTTGTTTTTATGATTTTTTATTTTTGTTTTTATGTTGTGTTTGGTTTGGTTTTACTTATCATGTTTAAGTACTCATATTATTTTTATATTGATATTAGTTTTGTTTTTATATTTTACTCATTCATATTAACCCTTTCTAAAAACTTTATTTTACTAAAAATTTATCTAAAAAATTTATTAAAAAATAATAAATTTTAATAAGAAATTAATTTTTATTATTTATTTTAAATAAAAAAACAATTTAATTCTTGTTCCACGAAGGAGGCTTAAAAGCGCTACAATATTTGGAAAAATGAATTAAAAACATTTTAGTTGGCTTTTTTATTGAAACGTCTTTCGATGCCTTATAAAGAATAAACCATAAATAAATATGGTTAAACCATAGATAAATATAACGCGAAAATCTGTTAAAGGATTTATATATATAATTTTTAGTTAATTGTTGAGCCTTTTGTTTTAGGTACCTAACAATCTTCGAATGTTTTATTTATTTAACTGTTTATATAATATACGTGATATTCTGAATTTGAAAGTGCAGAAAAATATACAAAAATAGACCATAAAAACACTATCAACATATACACACATATAAAACATCTCTTTCATTTCATTTCAAGGCAAGCCGCAAACTCTTATAATCTCAGAGATTACTAAAGTTTTCATCTTACCACAGAACTTATTTCAACTCAAATGTTATTCTTAGCGAAATTTAATACCCAGCTTATAGTTTCTACCACAAAGCAATGAGGAATGGATGGCAAATAAAAGAACAAACAAAAAAAAGGGACAAATAGATAAGAAATGCAATATAAGAAAAATTAAAAAAATAAACAAAATAGCTATTGTGAAAACAAGAGAGTGAGAAAATTCATTTATCGAAACGTTTTTTAAAAACTATCAACTGATGAGTGCAGTTTAAAAAATTTAAAAAATAAAGTCAAACTGCTTCTTGTTCTTCTTGTGTTACCACTTTTCAATCTAAAATACTCAACCTTTTCTTAATGAAACTTTTTTATGTCATCGCTTGCTTCACTCACTTATTCACTCTCCTTAATCTTAAACAAAAATTTTAACCCAGAAATGCCTAATGTACTAATTTAGTGCACTACAAACATTTATATTTGTGACTTCCGGACCTTATTTAATTTCATAATTTTCTAGAAAAACCTTCATGTTTCCATTCAATATAGATATATTTTATACTGATTTAAATTGTAAGTCTTTTCATTATTATTGGCATATATAAAAAATTATAAAAAGCAATTTACAAACTAGTAATTTATGTTCATGGGAAAAGTTAAGGCATATCTGGGTTAATTCCTTATTGCATATTTTTTGTAGCCCGTTAAAAGCATTTCGACTTTAAAACAATAATAATTAAAGCAACAACAGGTAACAGAATGTTTGGATTGTCGGTAGCTATGAATAAGATTATGTCAACAAAAACAATTTATGTTGTCTCACAAGCAACAATATACTATAAAATGAATATATAAACACAAAATTTCACAAAGCCGCAAAGTATACAACAATAAAATAAGTCTCGACAACAAATTTTGCTAAGAAAAATATTTTAAAGTACAGCAGCGAAACAAAAAGCTACTTTCCCCAACAAGCTGCAAATGATGATAGAACTCTACCTTAGTACAAGAAAAACAAAAAGAGAGTAAAAAGCAATAAAGCTGTATAGAGCACCAGAAGTAAACCGAAAAAGCAATTGCAAACGTGTGTGCAAGCGAGTGAGCGCGCTGACTGACTCAGGCGCAGCTACGATAAAGTTTAATTCACAAAAATAAGTGTGTTGGAAAATTTATTTCATCAATTTAGAAGTAAATTGCTTGGAGGTTTGCAGCACCAAAGCAACAGCAAGCCGAACAGCAACAATGAACACAGCAACAACAACATTAATTTAAGAAAAATATAAAAACAGTGACAATATATTTAGAGAGTAGCAAAGAGAAAGATGAATAATTTATGGAAATACAAGAATTTTTTGGATACAGTACATCATCGAGAAATCAGATTTTCGATATAAATTTGGATAAATAAATATTTAGATATATTTCTGCTTTCTGGCATTTAAATATTGCCAAAACATTGCATAAACATAAATTAAATTTTCGACACTAATGAAAATAAAGAATATGTTTCAATGAAATTTCATAAAAAACAATCAATTTTATTTTGAATATAACTCTTATATATAACATGATGGTATGGTGACCGTGGCATGCAGGTTAAGTGTGTGGCTTAGCATGCTTGGAGCCCGGGTTCGATCCACAGACGCGGCGAAAAGTTTTTACAATAAAAAAATTTTTCTGATCGGTCACCACCTCTCTGCAGACAATGGCAAACCTCAGAGAGTAAACAATGCCATGTAAAGCTTCTTGAGAACATGAACTTTAGCCGTTTGGAGTCGGCATAAAACATGTAGGTGCAGTTCTCGGTCAATTGTGTGCAAACATTTAATAACACACACAACACAATTGATCATAAGAAGCTCAGTCAAAGTCCTTTCAAGGGCTGAAATGGCCAATTTGTTTTTTTGTTTTTTGTTTTTTTTTTTTTTTGGGATGAGAAACAAAACAAATTATACACGTGCATCGTTGCTTTAACAGTTTAACGTCAGAGTAATTTTTAATATGAGATTTAATCTTACACTTCATTAAGCAATTAATTAACCGAAAGAGTAAGTAAACTTTTAACTTGTTATATGCGTTTGACATAGTAGTTGCGTTTATAAACAAGCAATTAAGGTACTATTACAGTGTGTAAAAAATGAAAATTTTTTTTTTTAGAATCTGGTTCCTTAAGGTCTTAAGAATACGTGTACGAAATTTTAGAAAAAAATATCAAATAAAAAAAAAGATATAACATACATTACATTCGTATGTCGCTCATTTTTTCATATATTATCGTTCATAGAAGAAAATCTAATCGCGTTTTTCTCGAAACAAGTTTTTTCAAATTGGTTTCTAAGATATCTCGAGTTCTGCTTGACCGATTTTGATGAATCTTGATTTATTGTGATCTTCATAAACTCGGTTAACCTCTACCTATAAAAAGCAGAGAAACTTTTTTATTTTCGGCTAAGAATTTCTGCCAAAAAGAGGGGTTTTTTGTAAATTTGTTTTTCAATGCATGTCATTTTTTTTTTTTTCTATTTTTTTTTTATTTGCGTAGGTAGAGTGCTCGACTACAACTCTTAACTGAAGAATGCACTTTGATTTTCTACTTTCCGACGCCTTGAAAATGCTGGAGACGAGAAACCAACTTACAACCTTTTTTTAAACACGCCAACTTCAACGACCTCTAGAAAAGAAACCACAAATACAAAAAAAAAAAAAAACATTTGTTTTAATATCTTCAACTTTAGCTGTACATAATGTAAATACATTTTAATTAAATAATTTAACAATACTATGTAAAAAAAATTAATAAAAAAGGTGTTGTTTTTAATAGCTTCACACTGTAATAGTACCTTAATATTTGTCAGCCGCTTGATGGCCCTTGTTTATGTGTCTATTTTAAGCCTTTTCAAAATATAGCCCAAAAATTACTACTGAATATATGGCTGAACGTAAAGAGGAAACAAGTAAGGAAACTCTTAAGTTGGTCTAGTCTGACTATGGAGTGCGCTTAACCGTCTTTAATAGATTCTTTCTATAATAGATTCATTCGGCATCTTAGAAATCTCTTGAAAGAAATAAACTGGTGAAAATTTATTTAATGGAAAAAGCACCGCAGCATGTTTTGAAACAAAACATATTAAAAATATTTTAAATATTTTTGATAATAATATTAAATAATACTACGGGCTAAGAAAGCAATTAGATTCCAGAGCCCTCTCTATGGCGCTGAGGCATGGGTGGTATCGCGAACAGATGCAGCCGCTCGTGGGGTATTCGAGAGGAAAGTTCTTCCCAAAATCTTTCGAGATGTCCTGTTCGAGATGGCGACGACTATCGCATTTGAATGAACCACGAACTGTATGAGCTCTACGACGACATTGACTAGTCCAGCGTATAACAATTCAGCGACTACGTTGCCTGCGTCATGTCTTTCGTATGGATGAAGAAGCCCGACGATGAAGAAGAAGACCATGCCTCCGATGGATTGACCAGGCCAAGGAAGCCCTAACTGCCCTTGGTGAAAGAGATTGGAGACGGCGCGCAAGAAGCAGAGACGCCTGGCGAGAGCTGATGAAGTCGGCCGTAGCCCGTCAACGGGTTGTCATGGCCACCTAAGTAAGTAAGGCAAGTAAAGAAAGTCTAAAGTCGGTCTAGGCCTATTTCTTCCAAAAAAAAATTAATATTACTGACAATGGGTGTGTCCGTGGGTGGATAAAGCCTATTTTTTATATGCATTTAAATGTTGATGCACAATTTACACATACCTACATACCTAAGTTTTATTCCTGTAGCTCACAGTTAATGCCTTTATTGTGCTTTCGCTAAGGGAGGTGTGCGTATTAATGAACGGACTACTCCCAATTTTTTAACACACCTTAGTTTTGGTATAAAATACATACATACCAAATTTAATTTCTCTATGACAAACATAACCTTATTAAACTTTTTGGGTTGTATAGGAGGTAGGCGTGTCCGTAGGCGGATGACGTCCATTTTTCAAAACCATCTTTGTCTTGTCATAAAAAACATACGTGCCAAATTTTAGGTCTGTAGGTTAAACAGAGGCTTATTTATTGTGTTTTCAGTTTTTGGGTTGCATGGGAGGTGGGCGTGTCCGTGAGCGGATGACGTCCATTTTTCGAAAACATTTTTGTGTGTATACAAAACGCATACATGCCAAAGTTTATGGTTGTAGGTTAATTATGAGGTGAGTTATGCAGTTTTTAATTGTTGCGTTGTATTGGGGGTAGGCGTGTCTGTGGGCGGATTCCAAAAATATTCAATAGTGCAGATTCTTGAGTTCATGTGACCATGTGTACCAAGTTTCATCCAAATATCTCAACTTCTTCTTCTTATCCTTTGTATTCCGTCAACACACAGACGTACAGACGGACGGAAGGACGGACGGACGGTTATAGATAGCTCGACTCACGTGGTGACGTTGATCAAGAATATATATACTTTTTAACCGACTTCAAAAAGGAGGAGGTTCTCAAGTTGGTTGGTTTCTCTGTTTTTTTTTTTTTTTTTTTTTTTTTTTGTGAATGTATGTACATCGATTACTCCTAAAGTACTTGCCCGATTACCGTAATTTTTTGTCAACATATAGAGACCATCAACGCGGAGGTGCCCGACTGTAAAAGGGGGCGGTATTCGACAAAGGGGCGTGTCTAAATAAGAAAAACACTTTATCTCAGTCAATATTGCCACTACAGAAATAAAATTCACTGTAAAGTTAAAAGGGCAGGCACAAATATGAAAAACTACAAACACTTAAGTGGGCGTTGTTCTAAAAAAGGGTGTGGCAATATTGGAAAAACTCTGTATCTCGTATCAAATTAACACTACAGTACTGAAATTTAGCACAGAGGTAGGCACAATTGTTGAAAATAACTATCAAGAAAGTGGGCGTTATTCGACAAAGGGGTGTGGCAATATAAGACAATTACTGTATCTCGAATAATATTGACCCTAGGGTACAGAAATTTACTACAGCGGTAGTCACAATAAGTACAAATTTTTGTAAAAAAAAATGGGCGTTATTCCATAAGGGGTGTGGCAATATTGAAAAAACACTGTATCTCGAATACTATTGGCACTAGAATACTAAAATTTAGTACAGAGGTATTCACAAGTATAAAAACTTACTGCCAATAATGTGGGCGGTATTCTATAAAGGGGCGTGTCACTATAAGAAAATCACTGTATCTCAGTAAATATTGACACTAGGGTACTGACATTTACAGCAAACATGCAAGGGTAGGTACAATTATCAAAAATTACTGTCAATTAAGTGAGCGTTATTCGACAAAGAGGTGTGGCAATATTATAAAAACTCTGTATCTCGAATAATATTGACACTAGAGTACTAAAGTTTACTACAGAGGTAGGCACAAGTATTAAAAATTAATTTCAATTAAGTGGGCGTTGTATGATAAAGGGGTGTGGAAATATTTGAAACATATTGTATCTCGAATAATACTGACACTTGAATACTGATATTTAGTACTGAGGTAAGCACAATTATTACAATATGATCTCAGTTAATATTGACACTAGGGTATTGAAATCAATACGAGAAAAGGTAGAGTTTTAATTAAACATAATCAAGAAAGTAGATTAGATTCAACAAAGGGGCGTGTCACAATAGAAAAACACTGCATTTCAGTAAATATTGAAACTTAGGTACTTATATTTGGTAGGTGGGTAGGTAGAATAATTAAAAAGGGGGAGAGATTATAAATAGCGTGAGGCACTTTAAGGAAATACTGTATATCGGTTAATACTGATGCTAGGGAACTGAAATTTGGTGCAGGTCAAGGTTGAATTATTTTAAAGTATGATCAATAAATTACATAGGCGGGATTCAAAATAGGGCGTGACACTTTAATAAAAATTGTAAAGAGGCAGAAATTGAAAATAACCAACAAACCATGAAATAGTGAAATATTTTAAATTTTCCTTAATAATTCTTGCATATGTATTAAAAAATTCAAAAGAGAAAAGGATAAGAAACGACAGAAAAACACATTTTTTAAATTATGAGCTTAAATAATTGTATTTACAAACTTTTCCTTAAATTTATCATATTCTCTAAAAAGAAAGAAATAAAAACTTTTTAACAAAAAAAAAAACCTACTTCAAAATCACTACAAAGTAAAAAATAATTTTAAATTACTTTTCCTATTAATCGTGGTAAGATCTGATAATTTATTTATATACATTATTATATTGGAAATCTTATTATTTTAACTTTTTCTTATTTGTTTTATTATTATCATAAATATATTATTTTTTTTTATGATAATAAAAGCTTCGAAGTCGGCGCTAATAAAATCAGTTTCTTTGAGAAGCTGCAACACACACTCAAACAGTAGATTGATAATGTTTATGTATGCAAAGCTTTTAAAATTACTTTTAAACTTAAATTAATAAAAAAAGTTGAAATTAGGGCAGGGATGGTAAAAATATCCTGATTTAATGACAAACATTAGCGCCGACTACAAAGCTTTTATTATCATAAAAAAAATAATATATTTATGATAATAATAAAACAAATTAGAAAAAGTTAAAATACTAAGATTTCCAATATAATAATGTATATAAATAAATTATCAGATCTTACCACGATTAATAGGAAAAGTAATTTAAAATTATTTTTTACTTTGTAGTGATTTTGAAGTAGGTTTTTTTTTTTGTTAAAAAGTTTTTTCTATACCAGACTCGCTTCGTTCTATGCGGTACAAACGTTTGCACAAAGTTAATATACCCTGACCTTTCAGGTTTAGTGTTTAATGTTGCATAATGAAAATTGAAGCGAAGCAAAGAAAATATTGTCCGTTGACACATTTTCAGTATCAACATCAGCAACCAAGAGGATGCCTTTCAACCGATTGATATGATTGAGAGTGATATGCGAGTGCACCATATTTGAAGAAAATCTAAAAAATTCAAATTAAGCACAAGCATTAGTAAGTTTTGTTTGTATATCCAGAAACCTTATTCAAAGTTTTTGTTCACGTAAAAGTGCTGCATAGGAATAAATTTAAGAATGCATTTTTTTGATCAACATAACCAGGTAAGTTTATTAAGCCATGTCCGTCTGCCAAAAATGTTGTCGAAATTCTTATTTAATTTTTGTCATAGGGAACGGATAACTCTAAATTGTTATCCTAATCATTGTTCTCATCCTGCTTGAAACCATTGTCCTTATTTCAAGTCTTTATTTTTGTTCAAATCCCTTTTTTCGTCATTATTCTCGTTCAAATCATTATTCTAAACCCTGTTTCAATTTTCTTCTTAATGCTTACTATAAACCTTTTCGTGATCCTTGTTAATATGCTCTTTATATTCAAATCCTTTACTTTGTTCTTATACGTGTCTAAGGTATTGTTTTCATATAAATTCTATTTTTCAGATAAAAAAATTCAGTTCCATTTGTAACCAGCAAACTGGCCTGCGTGACGACAACGTTGCTTACTCATTGGTTGACGAAGTATTCACTCGACAATTTTTTACGCTAGTGTCAATGAGTGGTTATTCCAGAATTCCTGGAGAACCTAAAGAGAGTTTTCAAAGATTCTCTCTAACAATAGATTTTTTCTTTGTTTTGGTCACGAATGTTGATTCCAGTTATACGAAAGTCGCGATGAAAGAATTTTTCAAAAGCTCATTTCAAATTCGAAACGGTGAATGGCTCCTATAAAGCGCAGTTCTCGTGTCAAACACCGAAGTTATGTGACAGAAAAGCTGCAAAAAATAAGCACATTTGAAGCAACCAAAATTTCAGCAATTGACGGTGAACTTTTGACGGAATTCGAACAGGTGGACAACGATGTTTTCAATTCTGATGAAAAAATAATGCAACCCATTTTAATTAAAATTCCTTATGTAAATGATTTAGTTACCTTTTCGAATGAAAATGCCGGAGCTGCTTTCGCTTATGAAAATTCTACTATCGTTTTAAAGTCTCCAGAACAGATAACGAGTACGATCGCAGACCAAATACGGACAAAAACCGAAAATTCTAAGGTTCAGACAAAAACAAATGATACGTTGCTGAAGTCTACAACTGCTGTCGCTAATGTTAAGAAGTCTGAAAGCGATGCCGAATGTAATCATGAAAACTTCAGTTCATCAGTAAGAGAAAAAGAACATTCCTACCAAGTAAGTTCACGCTCAGATTTAAGTTTTAGGCATTACAATTTCTTTTTTTGAGTTAACATCATCTGCAATAAGTCTTTTTCTTTGTAGATTGCAAAAAAAAAAAAGGAAGGAGTTGGGAGTTAAATGTTTTGCCACTTCAACAAAGAAGAAATTAAAGAAAAGTAACTAAACAAAACTGTTTTTTTTTTTCAACACAATAACTTGAACGAGTTTTCGAAAAGACGAAACTTCAGAAAAACGAAATTATTTTTTTCCGATAATTGCTTCATTATATGCACATTTATAAAAAAAATGCTTGTTTTAATTTGATACTAAAGAATTGATTTATGCATTGTGCACATATTTTTGATAGCATATCCTTCGTCTTTCTTTATAAAAGCTGATTTGTTGGTGAGTAAAACAAGTGCTTTTTATTTTTTTTGAAAAGTGGTTCTTATTATATATGATAGTTTCCTTTTGTTTCGATATTATCTACAATTTTTATGTACATTTGTATGCAACAAAGGGATAAAAACGTTTTGATCATTATAGCTAAGTCGTACTAATTTGCATTTTACCTCGTTCAAACTGAACATTTTCATATCAGCTTGATTAAAATACGCAGCACAGCATTTCGCTTAATAAATATGAAAATGACGCCACTGAACTGGAATGTGGAAAAAGTTGTGGATGCAAGCAATCTCGGTTTAGTTTGTCAAAACCCAACAGTTAAATGGCTCTGTGCTGAGACGAAGATCCTGCAATTCGACCATTGAATAAAATACCTTATCATTTTTGTATTGGATTACAAGTGATGATTTCAAAGATTCTGGGACATTCAAACCATCGTTTGGTTTGCTCAAAAAATGTTTTTTTCTCAAAGCAGGCGAGTTTGCAAAAAAATAATTGTTTGATGCAATTGCACACTTGGGTCAACTTGGGTCAACGGACGATTACCATTTCTTATCAAGCGCTTAATTTTGCTAAGTAAACTCTCGAAAGGATACGCGCTGAATGAATTAAGTTCTCCGAAGTGTTCAACTTCATCCACCAAATGCGACAAATTGTGCACGTTGCTGGTGATGTAAGGCTCTCCATAAATTTCTGCATAAATTTCTATAAACTGGATGAGCATTTTGCGTGCCACAGGAAGCATATAAAAATAAATTTTGGAGGTGCATATTGTAGCCGCGCAGAATAAAAGCATGAAATTCTCGAACGTTTCTGTTGTAGGGTGATCTTTTAATGCTATTATTCTTACATAATGCAAAAACGTGCGATATTCTGTTCCTTTTCAGTGCGATAAGCAATCGAGACCTCTTACAACTCGATTCCATCGGAGATGCGGTCTTCCTCGTCTGCGTTGGCCACCGCTGGGTACCGAATCCAATATTTTTTTCGCTGGAGCTTCGTCGTTCACTCTCTCGACATGACCTAGCCAGCGATGCCGCTCTATTTTAATACGCTTGACTATATCGATGTCGGCATATAGCTCATACAACTCGTGGTTCCATCGTATTCGGTACTCGCCATTGACGCAGATTGGACCATAGATCTTGCGAAGGATTTTTCTCTCGAATGCTCCCAAAGTCCTTTCATCAGAGCTGCTCAACGTCCAGGTTTGTGATGCGTATAGTAGAACGGGCATGATTATTGACTTATAGAGCGTCAGTTTTGTTCGTCGAGAGAGAGCTCTGCTTCTCAATTGCCTACTGAGCCCAAAGTAACACCTGTTGGCAAGAGTTATCCTTCGTTTAATCTCAACACTGATATCGTTGGAGGAGTTAATGCTGGATCCCAGGTAAACAAAGTCCTTCACTACCTCAAAGGAGGTGTTGTCAACAGTGACGTGGTTTCCAAGACGCTGGGACTGTTTGTTTGTTGACACGAGATACTTCGTTTTATCTGCGTTCACTGCAAGACCCATTCGACTCGACTCTTTTTCTAGCCTGGAGAATGCTGCACTGACTTCGCGCGTATTTTGGCCAATGATGTCAATATCATCAGCATACGCCAGCAGCATAACGCTCTTATAGAAAATTGTGCCGCTGCATCTCAGGTCAGCAGCTCGGATGATCTTCTCCATTACTATATTAAAGAATCACCTTGTCTGAAACCTCGCTTGGTATCGAATGGAAGAGAGAGGTCCTTCCCGATTTTCACTGCGCTGCTGGTGTTGTACAGTGTCATCCTGCAAAGACGTATTAGCTTCGCAGGAATACCAAATTCAGACATGATGGAGTATAGGTGACTCCTTATTGGACTGTCAAAGGCGGCTTTGAAATCGACAAAGAGATGGTGCGTGTCGATTTCTTTTTCGAGGGTCTTTTCCAAGATTTGTCGGAACGTGAAGATCTGGTCGATGGTGGACTTTCCAGGTCTGAAGCCACACTGATAAGGTCCAATCAGTTGGTTGACGATGGGCTTCAGTCTTTCACACAATACGCTCGACAGGACCTTATATGCGATATTTAGAAGGCTAATCCCACGGTATTTGGCGCAAATGGTGAGATCGCCTTTCTTGTGGATTGGGCAGAGCACACTGAGGTTCCAATCATCTGGAATGCATTCTTCCGACCATATTCTGCATAGAAGTCTGTGAATGCATTTAAACAGAGCTTCGCCACCGGTCTTAAACAGCTCAGCCAGTAGACCATCGGCTCCTGCGGCTTTGTTGTTTTTAAGCCGAGCCATAGCTGTTAAGACCTCGTTAAAGTCGGGCAGCGGAACTTCAACGCTGTCATCCATAATTGGGGTTTCCGGGATATCATCTCCACTGGCGGGATTGTTGTCAGCGTCGCCATTTAAAAGACTAGAGAAGTGTTCCCTCCATAGCATCAGTGTACTCTGGATATCTGTCACTAGATTCCCATTCTCATCCTTGCAGGAAGAGGCTCCGGTCTTAAAACCATCGGCTAGGCGTCTTATTTTTTCGAAAAATTTTCGAGTCTCATTCCTGTCGCCATGCATCTCAATTTTCTCGCACTCACGCATTTCCGCCTCTCGTTTCTTTCGCCTGAAAATGCGTCTCTCTTCCCTCCTCTTCTCTCGGTATCGCTCCATAACAGCACGCGTTACAACCGACTGCAGGGTGGCTTTGTAGGCGATGTCCTTCTCTGCAGTGGCGTCGCGACACTCCTGATCGTGCCACTGGTTTCGGCGAGGGCGGTGGTAGCCTATCACCTCTTCGGCAGCCGTACGCATAGAGTGGGATATGTGCGTCCTTTGTCCGCATATATCGCTGATCGGAGGAGTGCTTTCTTGAAGGAGGAGTGAGAGTCGAGTAGCGAAGGCTTCGGCCGTCCGTTTTGACTGCAGTTTGTCGACGTCTAGCTTTCTTAGTGTAGGATTGCGCGAGTTCTTAGCTGCGCACAGACGTGTGCGGATCTTAGCTGCGACAATCCATGTTAGCACCATCCAGTGTGTACGTCTAGTACACTGGAAGAGTGTCTTCCGTCAATCAAAACATGATAAATTTGGTTGCATGATTTTTGATCAGGGGAGAGCTAGGTGGCCTTATAAATATTGAGATGCTTGAATCTTGTGCTACTAACGACCATGTTTCGTGCTGCGGCGAAGTCAATCAACCTCATTCCGTTATCGGATGTGTTGTCGTGGAGGCTGAACTTTCCGACTGTTGGACCAAATATGTTTTCCTTACCCACCTTGGCGTTGAAGTCACCAAGCACGATTTTTATGTCATGACGGGGGCAGCGCTCGTATGCGTCTTCAAGGCGCTCGTAAAAACTCTCTTTGGTCTCGTCATCTTTTTCTTCTGTCGGAGCGTGCGCACATATTAGGCTTATGTTAAAAAATTTTGCCTTGAAGCGGATTTATGTTGCTCACATTGCTTCATTTACCGACAGTAGTACACTTTTGGCAGCCGTGTTGAGCGTTGAAATTGGCTACACCTGCAGAAAATAATATCATGTAGGTTATTTAATTTCATAAACGAAGTTTAAAATTTATGCTTGTTTCAATAACTCTAAGTGTTACACTTAAAAAAGAAATAAATTTCTTGTTGTATATTTGGTAGTGTGTTGTGTATTTTGTATGTGTGTATTGCGGAAATTTCTTTGTTACTAAGTTCAACAGTATAATTGTTGTAAACAATGCTCTGTAAGCACGTTCCTCCGAAGTTCAGTTCAAGTTGAAAAAGATTCCTTACAGAAGTTAAAACGATTATTCTTAGCAGCAATTTAGCTTTCTTAATAATCTACTATAGAACTTCCAGCAATCTGTATACAAGCTTCTGAAGCTATTTGAAATAGTTCGTGTGAAAGTTTCTGATATCAAAGCATAATTTGTACAAAATGTTGACTTTTTATTTTCCTTACTTATAAAAATATTTATTTAACAACTTAACAAAATGTAAATATCACATAACATTGAAGATGATGATGAAATAGATAACGGTCGAAATATAGATGCTTTTGAATAGAAATAAATTTTAATTTCCTCAATGATGCTGTTAACGAGCTTCTCAAACGTCTAAACAAACTACTCCACCTTAAACTTTAAAACAACAAAAAACACAAAAAAAAAAAACATTCTGCCAAATGCGTTACCCACGATTTGACAAAAAAAAAAAAAAAAAAAAAAAAATTGAAAAGAAAACCAACATTTAGCTTCTTCTGGACGCTTACAATCTGTGTGCTGGTTTGTGGGTGGTCGTCATACGTTTTCTCTCGGTATGCTTTTAAATTGCGCAGGAATGCTGGGTTAAGCCTTAGGTTATACCGAAAACCTTTATTTTGACAAGAAAAGCAACTAAAAAAGATTGTTGCTGGCAAACCAAGAAAAGAAAAAAAAAAATACACAAATAAAAAAATATATAAAAAAAAAATAAGAAGAAGCTAAAAACCTAAGGGAAAAATTATTTCGCGCTTGAGTTGTGCTTAAAGCAAAGCAAACAAAGTGCGAAGAAGCAAAGCAAATACCTAAAAACAGGAAAAAAACACCAAAATTTTAGGATAAAAAAAAAAAAATTAAATGAAAAGCATGAAAAAATGTCATAACAACAAAAATGGAATGAAATGAAATGTACAAAAAGAAAAAATAAAAAAAAAAGAAAGAAAAATCAAGCACAGGATGTTGTACAGGATGTTTTCTTGCCTTTTGTTATTTTTACTTAGTGGTTTTTAGAATGCTTTTTTTCTAACTTTTTGTGTTATTTAACTACTCGAGTACCATGGAGGACCTTCATTGAATTTGCTGGTTGAGTAATTTTTAAATTGTGCGTTGGTCACAAGATATTATTTTTAATTTTTTTTCACTTTTCTTTTTTTTTTTAGTTTTATTTTCCAACCCACGGCAAGTATGTGTGTGTGTGTGTGTGTGTGTGTATGTGTATTTGTTAGCCGCACTAAAACGCCAGAATTGTTGTTTTCAAACACCTTGACAACATTTTGTGCTCATTTTATCATCAATTTTTAAATAAATTTGTAAGCGTTTCAAGCAGTTGAGAAAAAAAAAATTCAATTTTAGCGTCAACAACTCAAGGACACGCAAGTGTCTTTATGTGGCAATCTTAGCTGAGCAAAATATTATATAAGAATACTCAAGTATTTTGCTTTAATTTTTTTTTTTTTTTTTTCTTAGAAAACTCTAGCTTATCTTGAGCCATAATTAAAGTTCGTCTTCATATTTTATTGAATTTATTTTCAATTTATAAACAAGTGCCTTCAAACGTTGACAAGCAATTGACAGCTATTTTTATCTTGTATCTGTGTAATTTGTGTATGCACCAAATTGTTGTTTTTGTTGGTTTTTTTTTTTTTTAATGTTTTCATAACGTGCTTGCTTGTTAGCAGCTTATATTTTGTGGCACAATCTGTGGCTGCTGTCATGTTTTACTTTTCTTATCTTGGCTCATGTTGGCTGACATGTTGTAGCCACTTTTGACATACATATCTGTGGAGCACTATCATGTGCATAAGACTAGACGTGTGTTTTTTTTTTTTTTTTTTTTTTCCCCCGTGAGATGAAAAGCATCGAAAGCCTGAGTGCGGGACTTTAATCCGCTAAAAACACCTCTTCATCTGACCCCTATATCCCCCCGGGACTACCGTTAAGTATTGCTTCGGAAGGAGGGAGGACTGAGCACCTATAGCTCACTAGTCAGCTGTCGTTAGTATTGTCATGTTTCTATGTACCCCTTCTATTATCCGTGTAGGATACTTGCACTCTGGTACAGACACCCAATACTAATCTAAAACAAGAACTACCGTCCACTAGCTTAGCAGCCATGCTGAATTGGTTGCTCTCCTTTTTTCAAAATTAAAATGTTTATTCTACGGGGGGAGACCGCATCGGGAGCTGATCCCTACACGCAGGCGCATGGTCTGACCCCTGCGGTCTCTTCTTGTAAGGGGATGACGCAAACGCAACGTCGACTACGGTCCCTAGCAAGATGAATGTTTATGTTCAAACCCCCTGGCAAGGTTGAGTATTCTTTACTCCTATGTACTTCTTATTGCGTTACGAAGTCTTTCTACTCGGCGCAATTCTTTCATTATTGCACATGCCGTGTTGCAAACTGAGGTCCAGTTTCCTTCTGAGGTAAGCATAATGTCCACCAAAGTTTCCACTGTTGGCGACCTACCTACTTTATTGCTTAGCTCTAGTCTTTCTGGGTTAAACTTTGGGCAGTCAAAGAAAGCATGCTCTGCATCTTCAATAACATTACTTGTACAGAAACTGCAGAAAGGATTTTCTTCGTGTTTGAATCTATGTAGGTACGATTTGAAGCAGCCGTGCCCAGTAAGTATTTGGGTGAGATAGTAGTCTACCTCACCGTGTCGTCTATTTAGCCATGGTTCCAAATTTGGAATAAGACGTTGCGTCCATCGTCCCTTGTGTGATGCCACCCAGCGCATCTGCCACATCGCCACACTGCGGTCACGTGTTATCCTACGTTTTGAGGATTTAGGCAAGTCGCTTGGGAGTGAGCCATATATCACGCTCTCAGTCGCTAGAAGATCTAGAGGGGGAGTTCCCGCCACAACCAGTGCTGCGTCTGAAGAGACAGTTCGGAATGCACAGCATACTCTTAGTGCGCAGATGCGATAAACCGAATCTATGCTTCGTAAGTAGGAGCTAGATTTGGTAGCCTCAGCCCATATGGGGGCTGCGTACAAGAGTATTGATCTAACGACAGTGACAATAAGCCGTCTACGGTTTTGTCTCGGGCCTCTGGTATTCGATAGAATCCTTGTTAACGCTGCAGCAACGCTTCCCGCTTTTTTGCTTGCGTATGTGAGATGCTGCTTAAAATTCAGCCTATGGTCAATCATGACGCCAAGGTACTTAACGAATGGTTTCGATACAATTGTATGGTCACCAACCGATATTTTAGCAGACTCAACGACTTTCCGGCTGCTTATTAGTACTGTCTCCGTTTTGTGCTCTGCCAGACAGAGCCCCGCTGTGTTCAGCCACTGCTGTACTACCATTACCGCTTGGTTGCACTTGTGCTCCGCTTCGTGCAAATGCTTTGCTACGACTACGAGGGCAATGTCATCTGCAAACCCGATAATGTGGGCTCTATCCGGCAGCTGTAGACGCAGGACTGCGTCATACATTATATTCCATAGAACTGGACCCAGCACTGATCCTTGTGGCACTCCGCCTGTGATCTTATACCGTTCTGAGCCCGCTTCCGTTTCGTAGTGGAGAATTCTATCCTCGAGGTAGTCTCGGATAATTCTACGAAGGTAGAAAGGGACACCAAAGTGAGCAAGCGCCTCCAATATTCTGGTCCAGTTAGCAGTATTAAAGGCGTTTTTGATATCGAGTGTTGTAACTAAACAGTACTCTTTATCACCGTGCATCCATCGAGTGCCTGCAATTGCATTAAGCGCCATATTTTTTACGGCTCCAATGGCATCTGTAGTTGATCGGGCCTTGCGGAATCCGAACTGCTGGTTAGAAAGGTCCCCAGCATCTTTAATAGACGCCTGGAGCCTATTGCTTATCAACCGTTCTAGGATTTTGCCGGCAGTATCGAGCATACAAAGCGGACGATACGCCGATGGGTCCTCTGAGGAACTAGTATTCTTCGGGATTAGCACCAGTCTTTGCCTCTTCCACAATTGTGGAAAGACGCCTTCTTTTAGGCACGCATTGTACAGGTTAACAAACACCTCTATTTTCTGCATTATTGCAAACTTAAGCACCTTGTTTGGGATTCCGTCAGGTCCGGGGGCCTTTTTATCCACAACTTCTTTTGCTATATTTAGGAGCTCCTCATTGGTTACATTTTGAAAATTTTGCAACTCTACTTCATCTCCTCTGTTTATTGCTGGCGTGTCGGACTGTTGTGGAAATAGTGTGTGAACTATATTCCTCATCAGTATGGGACACGTGGGTGTTGGTTGTCTAAACACCGAAAGCTTCTTCATAACAAGCTTATACGCAAAGCCCCATGGCTGTTGCTCAGCATCGTCACAGATTTGATTGAAGCAATGGGATTTGCTGCTTTTTATAGCTTTTTTTAGCTCCATTCTAGCGGCTTTAAAACGCAACTGGTTTGGTAGAAATTCATCAGTACCTCTCGAGCGGTAGTATGTTCGTCTCGCTCTTATACAGCACCTTCGCAGGCTGGAAATTTCCTCAGTCCACCAGTAGACTGGAGCCCGGCGATTGTTACCTCTACCCTTTTTAACCATCGCGGCGTCACATGCCGCTTTAATAGTTGCCATCACTTGCGAAACTTTGTCACTTGCAGAGCCCGTTACTGACATATCTGAAAGCATGACTTCTAGGATACCAGTGTCCAGGGTGCTTTCTTTATATTTGTTCTGTTTTGTGCTCGCCCTTCTTCTGTCGGAGTCTCCCATGCTGAATATAATTGCGTGGTGATCGCTTCCGGTATAGTGTCCGGTTACGCTCCAGGCAGTTTTTGGTAGTGAGCTGCTACTTACAAAGGTAAGGTCAATTATGGAACCATACCCAGCTCTTTCAAAGGTGTTTTGCCGTCCAGAGTTAAGCGTGGCGATATCTAGGATCGCAAACGCCTCTTGAAGTGCTTGACCTCTCGGGTTTGTTCTTGTACATCCCCAGTCAGTTGACCATGCATTAAAGTCACCTGCAATTACTAGTGTGTGCTTTCCGACGGCATCCTCTGCTATTTCTTCTAGAACATTCGTGGCTTCTTGTAGAGTAAGGCTTGGGGGGAGATAGCAACTATAGACATAGAATCCGCCCAGTTTAGCCCTCACGAAGTAGTTCATAGATTTTGTCTCTCTTATTTGATGCTGTCGTCGGCCAGACTAGACGTGTGTGTGTGTGTGTGTGTGTGTGTGTGTGTGTGTGTGTGTGTGTGTGTGTGTGTGTGTGTGTGTGTGTGTGTGTGTGTGTGTGTGTGTGTGTGTGTGTGTGTGTGTGTGCACATCTGGAAGTCATGTCAAGCCAAACCTCAGCTGTGAGCTAAGAAACAGTAGCTCTCTAATTAAATGCGCTGAAATTTTAACCCAGCATTGCTTGCTTGGTTTTTGAAAGTTATTTTCTCTAGAAAATTTTTTTTTGTCACTTTAATTTGACAACTTTTTGTGTTTTGCTAGAATATGCTTTCTATTTTAATGAATGCTTACAGTGTGTGATCATTTTTAATGTGATAATTTTGTGTGATAATTCTTCGATAACGAAAAGATGATCATTTGTGTTATCAACGAAATTATAACAATACCGAGAAATTATTGTCTTCGATGCAAAACGGTTTCTCGTTAACGAGAACTAGATTGAATAAAATTTTGAAACGTTACTCTATCGTGGTTGAGCGAAATGTCGATATCAAAAGACCTTGAGCACAATAATAATTTCTTTATTGTTACACATGTAAAAATGTTCCAAATCCGTTGGCTGGATGTTTAGTTTTTGAAAACCGAACGGTGTTGACGAACACCAATTCATTGGATTTAAAATTTATAATTACGCAAGGTTAAAATATTATTTAAATACCCATATCGGATAACATTGACTTTTAATTTTTGAAAAATTTATATTTTTAAACGACTTTATTAAAAGTTAGGACGTTCTCAAGTTCGTTGATTTCCGTTTTTTTTTTAATGTATGTGCAAGGGTCTATTAAGCCATGTCCGTCTCTTCATTCGTCTGTCCACACGATTACAGCCGTCTCTTTACTGCAAATCTCTTTGAAGTCCATAATAAAATAATTTTCATGACTTGAGATTTTTCGTAATGTTTTCATTTGAAACATATAACCTAGAGTTGAAATTCAACAAAATTTTGTGAATACTACCATAGAAAGTGACGTCACCAAAATATCAAAACCTTCACAATTTACACAAAAATTAATGTGTTGATTTGAAAGTACATACATTAGTCTTGTTTTCTTGATAAATAAAACGTACTCTGAGTTTAAAATATGAAAAATTGGAAAAAATATGCCTATTTCCCCATACGATGAAAGTGACGTCATCAAATTAAAATAACCTCAATAAATTTTAATAAACTTCAACCGGAGTATTTTCACTTCGTGCAAGTCGAAGATAATTTTTTAATGATTTTATTTTTCATTTGTCTTTTATTCATCATTAAAGTCTCTTCTATATCAGAATGTAATGCATGATTTTAGGAAGATACTTTGTAAATTTGTTGAAACTTTTGCACAAGTATATAAAAACCACAATAATTAGTATTTAGCTGTTTAATTTTTATTTATTGGTGCATTCTATATTAAAATAGTTTTTACTGAAATACTATAAATGAGTGCAAATACTAAGTTACTCATCGGTATCCGGTCGAGTAATAAATTTTTGTCGGATATCCGTTGTTTCTCTAATAATAATAACCAAACCTTCTTAATTAATTTGAGGTCGATAGTTAAAAGCAGACCTCACTCAATCGCAGGTTGTCGTGTAAGCAAATTATTTTCAGGCATAATTTGCCTACCATTTTCTCTTTGAGTCGTTGCTCTTGCTCTTCTAGTGCAGAACATTGCGCTTAATTTTTTGTTGTTCTTAACAAACTTATTTTACGTCAAGGCATTTATTTGTAATTTAAAGAAAATACGTACACTTTATTTTTCTAACTTTTAATTTATCTTTAATCCTTAAAAAAAATGTGTTACCACACTTCTGAATGCCACTTTTGAAATATTAGAATACCTCTCTTTCTCATGTGTAAATTGAAAAATTAGAATACTACAATAAAAACATGTGTAAAGAAATTGCATCAGTGATGCTACAAGCGGTACAATTGTACCTTTTGGGGAACACTTTCAGTACTGTCAGTACGAAAGTACGCCTTTTTTCAAAACGTACATTTTTGGATTTGGAAATTTTCTAATATATATATTTATAAGTCCATTATTTTCTTATTTGCATGCCATAAAAGAGCGTGTTATTTCGAAATAAGGTAGTTAAACTATAATACAAACACCAAAGTTATTGTACTGATGTTAAGCTGATACACGGAGAAAATTAGTTTGCTTGAATCAAGCCATTACTTTGCTTAAACGGAAATCAGCAAAATTTTGCTCAATAGCGGTTTGATTTTAGAAAACGTTTTCTAAATTGAAATTACTTCTCATATAATTTGAAAAAAGCAAAAAAAAGATAAATTTTAGCAATAATTTGCTTATTTATTATAAATTCAAATAGCAAATTTTGATTTGATTCAAGCCAAACTTTGCTAAGTTATAATAAGGTAATTGTGTTCAGGCAAAAGCAAAATTTGACTCAATGTAAATATAAAACATGAATATAAAAATGAAATATAAAACAAAATTCGAACTATAAATAGAAATACCGTGGCATGCAGGTTAAGAGTGTGGCTTAGCATGCTCGGAGCCCGAGTTCGATTCCCAGTCGAAATGGCCAATTTGTTTTTTTTTATTTTTTATAAATAGAAATAGCAAATTTTGGTTTGATTCGAGCAAAAATTTGCTCAGTTAATATAAATCGAAAAAGCAAATTTTGATTTAATTCAAGCGAAAATTTGCTAAGTTATTATAAATTTAAATAGCAAAATTTGCTTGATTTTTGCTGAAAATAAGCAATATTTTGAAGTGGCTGAGAATTATGCTCAAGTTTTGCTTAATCTCCATACAAATTTAGCAAACAGTTTTCTCCGTGTATAGTGCTTTATTTTCTTTTTAGAATAAATTTTCAAAAAAGTACGTTTTTGGTTAAAAAAGTAGTTTTTCTCAATCAAGAAGGTACACTTTGAAAATCTCTTGTAGCATCACTGAGTTGCATGCCGCCAAACAAATATGCAAACATTGGTTTGCAGCTCATCATTCTGCAGCAACAATAGCACACATTTATGTGGGATTCACCGACTACTTTCAGCAAGCTTTTTTTAACTTATATTCCCATCACGTCAAAGAGCGCCAACTGCTTCTAGTTATTCTTCGAATGAGTGTGGAGAGCGAGAGCGAGATTCAAAAACTTTAAAGAGAAGGGTTGATAGCAACATGAAGTTGAAACTCTCGTAACACAAACGCGTGAAAAGCAAACGACCAAGCAATTCTAAGCATCGGTGCTAATTTCCTAAAAAACTTAATAACTTAATTAAATATATTTATTGTTAAATTTTTTTAAATAAACCCCGCTTATGGCATTCTGTAGTATAAATATGATATTTTAAAATTTTTTTCATAAAAATCGGTCCAGTTGTTTTGGAGTCTATTGCGCACTTAATATTTTCACTTCAATTTTATATAATAGTATAGATATAAACAAATCAAATATTATTTTTGTAGCATAAATATGTATGGGAGTATCCGTGAGAGGATTCTAGAAATATTCAATAGTGCAGAAACTTGGTCTAGTTTCATGAAATTATCTCAACTCCTTCATCTTATCCTGTCTTTCCGGACAACAAAAAGACAGATGGACGGACGGGTATTGATAGCTTGACTCACGAGGTGACGCTGATCCAGAATATATGGGGCAAATCAAGTCAGATCGGCCAAGAGAAAGTATCATGTCACAGATTTTGACCAAATTTGGAGGATTTTAAGAGGGAGCCAAACAACAAGAAAAACCAAAATTTTACAGTACAAACAAATAAAATACTTCCTTTTTTATACCCTAAACCTGAAAGGTCAGGGTATATTAACTTTGTGCAAACGTTTGTAACGCATAGAACGAAGCGAGTCCGGTATAGAAAAGTATATATATTCTTGATCAGCGTCACCACCTGAGTCGAGCTATCCATGTCCGTCCGTCCGTCCGTCCGTCCGTCCGTCCGTCCGTCCGTCCGTCCGTCCGTCCGTCCGTCCGTCCGTCCGTCTGTCCGTCTGTGTGTTGTCCGTATACACAGGATAAGCAGAAGGAGTCGAGATAATTGGATAAAACTTGGTACACATGGTCATAAGCACCCAAGGATCTGCACTATTGAATATTTTTTGAATCCGCCCACGGACACGCCTACCTCCCATACAACGCAAAAATTGAAAACTGCATAACTCAGCTCATAGTTAACCTACAACAATAAAATTTGATATGTATGTGTTTTATACCAACACAAAGATGTCTTCGAAAAATAGGCGTTATCTGCTCACGGACACGCCCACCACCCATACAACCCAAAAATTGAAAACGCAATAAATAAGCCTGTGTTTAACCTACAGAGCTAAAATTTGGCACATATGTTTTTTATGACAAGACAAAGACTTTTTGAAAAATGGACGTCATCCGCCTACGGACACGCCTACCTCCCATACAACGCAAAAAGTTTAAAACTCAATAAATAAGGTTATGTTTGTCATAGAGAAATTAAATTTGGTATGTATGTATTTCATACCAAAACTAAGGTGTGTTCAAAAATTGGGAGTAATCCGTCCATGAACACGCCCACCTCCCATAGCGAAAGCATAATAAAGGCATTAACTGTGAGCTACAGGAATAAAACTTGGTATGTGTACATTTTTCTTTAAATGCCTATATTTTATATGCATTTAAATGCATATAAAATATAGGCTTCATGCGCCCACGGACACGCCCATTTACAATAAAAATGTTTTTGTTTTTAAAAAGTGGGTTTAGGGTATTTCATAGTCGGCCGACTTTAGACTTTCTTTACTTGTTTCTTTTTCAAATAAGTCAAAAACAAATGGAGTTAATATTCTGAAAAAAATTACACAAATTCTTAACGGTATTTTCTAAAAAAAAAAAAAAAAAATTATTTTTTTTAGAATTTTTTGAAAAAGACATTTTTTAATTTTTTTTTTTTAAAATTGTGGTTTTTGTTGTTGTTTTGCTCCCTCTTAAAAAACTCCAAATTTGGTCAAAATCTGAAACATGATACTTTTTCTCGGCCGATCTGACTTGATTTGCATCATATATACTATTCTCTATCCGACTCGCGTCTTTCTATATTTTTTTAAACATTTATTAATGTCAATATTAATAGTAATAAAAAAATTAATTTTACGGTTCATAGCTATGCTAAAATGATATATCAAAACAGAGTCATAACTGTTATAAGAAATATCTTTAACAATTGTATCATAACAGTTATATTGTAAGAATAAAAATATTTATCAATAATAGCTATTATTTAAAAAAAATTAAAAATTTTTCTCTGAAATAAGAGTTATGAATAAAGAAAATTTTTTCGTTGCTGATAACGTTTATTTTTAATTTTTTACGTTGCCTCATAACTGTTATAGATGAAAAAAAATTTTTTACGTTGCTCATAATTTGTATGAAATAAAAAAATCTTTGTTACTTTTTTACGGCAACATGTATTAGATTATCAATTTTAATTTTTTTTCTTGCTCTCAGTAAGAGAATAAGGAGTTTTCTCAAAATTAGGCATTCATAAAAAATGCAACGTAAGTGTATTCTTAAATAGTATTTTAGGGCAACAGCAGTACAAGTAATTTTTTGGAAAAAAATTAGTTACATAAGTATGAAAACGCAAAGAAGAAATTGATATTTCATTCAAAAATCATTAATTTCAGTAATTTCCAGGGACCGTACCGGTTATGGTTTTTACCAAAAAAGTAAAATATTAACTGTTATTTTCTAATTTTTATTTTTTCCGACAAAAATAAAAGTTATTTTGTGCCTTATATTTTTTCGGGCAAACATAACATTTACTTTTTGCTTTTATTTTATCGGTCAAAAAAAAAACAGTTATTTTGTGCCTTTAATTTTTTCGGTCAAAAATATCAGGTAATTTATGTTTTTTCAAAGGCCATTTTACTGACTAAAAAACTATCGATACCATTATTTTGGTCTCATCGGTGATCACGTTTTACATATGGTATCAGTACTTTTTTAATCGGACAAGCGGCCTGTAAAAAAACACAGATTGCCTGATATTTTTGACCGAAAAAATAAAAGTCACAAAATAACTGTTATTTTTGACCGATAAAATATAAGTCAAAGGTAACCGTTATTTTTGTCTGAAAAAATAAAAGGCAAAAAATAACAGTTAATTTTTAACTTTTATGGAATCAGTCGAAAATTAAAAAGGCTCTAAATATTCGTGAAGCTGGGGCCATTTGTATCATAATGGTATAGTTGAAAATATCATTCGACAATTTTTTTATTGTGTCTTCTTCATTTGAAAATTGTAAAATAACAGTTATTTTCGGTCCCTGGTAATTTCACATGTCATTTCAGGGAGTAACCGCGGATTTCACAATTTTGTATAAACGTATTTAAATTGTTTGTTAGAGAAAGAGAAGTACAAGTGCATTTGGACTAGACTCCTGAATATAATAAAATTTTTGTTTAGGCGAACAGTAGTATAATTGCAGTTGCTGTACTTCTTTTTCTGGTTTTTTTTAACCATAGAAGTAAAAAATTTTGAATTTTGTAAACAACTTTATCACACGAAGAACCAAATACTCATTCCAAGAAAAAAACAAAAATAAAGTAAAAACAAGCAATTAAAAAAGATGCAAATGGAAGATTTTTATTGGATAGTGACAATAAGGGCGGTGTCATGCCCACTTTCCAAAGATTGCTGAAATGATTCAGTTATAGGTCAAAACTTGTGTTTACCGAAAATTTGTGTTCTTAAAAAATGCAACGCCACTAGCGGGTAGGAGTGTGAAAACAAACTTTACAACCTATTCTCATACCTACCAAATATATAAAAAAATTTCGACTGCAAACACCGTGACGCGAAATTTTTATATATTAGAAATAACGTAAAAATTTATTTCTCTACAATAAATCTTACCAAGCAACGTAAAAAAATTTTTTGAAAATAAAAGTTAAGCGCTGATTATAATAGACGAAACGGAACGTAGGCAATTGTCAGCGTAGCGGGATGAAACGCTTTCAAACGAAGTGACGATTATAATAGAAACGGAATAAATCATTTAAAAGGGTCAAATAAACATAAGCTAACATTGAAAAACATCAATCTTCCTTTCTTTAAACTTCATTTCCAAAAATTGTGTTCAAAATCATGATATAATTACTACAAGGTAGTATTGACGTTTCTGTTGGAAACGGACTTTTGTCAAAAAATATAACAAGAAAGAGAGCGCTCACAATCCGTCATAGCATACAATTAATTTTCACTGGTCACATTCAGCGTACCCAACAGTTGCCAACTGCTAAGTCAAAACTTGAGTCAAAACATAAATATGAAGTTGCGCATTAAAACGCATTTAAAAATAGAAAATTTTTAATTTGTCGGTAAAATTTCCATTCGCATTTGATACAAAGCTTGATATTTTATAAACTTGACAATTTTTCCGAAACTTCAATACCGATAATAGCGCTCCCCGATGTGTTGCTGTCACAACAGTTGACACAGCTGAATGTGGCCAACGAATATAACAACGAACTGCTGTTTTTGACAAGAGTTCGTTTAATTGTAGCTGAGAGAATTAACATTTGTCAACACTACCTGGTAAAATTATTCTATCATGGTTCTAAATCAAAATCAAATTAAGATATATTTGTTTAAGCATTTGTCAAAAGCATTTTTTTATTCTCAACGGAACGGAACGCAACGCAAAAATCAAAAATCTATAGATCTCAACGTTGCGTGCCGTTCCATTCCGTCTTATTATAAACGCTCACATAAAAAGTTCATGTTCAAGTTCAAATAGATTGCAAAGTGATATTTCTCAACGTTCTACAACGTTCCGTTTCGTCTATTATAAACAGCGCTTTATGAGCAACGTAAAAAATTTGTTCTCGTTTATAACTGGTATGAGGTAACGTAAAAAATATAATTTGAAAATAACTGTTATGAAGCAACGAATAAAATATTTTTAAAAAAATCGATAACTTTTTCGACCTAAAAAAAATAAATAACTGTTATTTTGGGTCTCTGATCAAATACAAAACCTAAGTGTTTTTGTTCGAATTTTCTGACAGTTTTTGTTATGAGCAGTTCTAAAATATGTTTTGCTACAATAAATTTATCATTATCAACACGGAAGTGTGATGGGCTGGCATGCGGAGGACGTAGGTTCCAACTCCGGCTGTGTAAGTATCAAAATTGAAATTTAATTATTGGAATTCCAATTCTATGTCACGATAGTTGCTTAGTCAGAAATAACCTCCGAAATAGGATTGCACTTGCATCCAAAAAATATGTTGTCTTACATGTAATATTTTATTTTATTTAAAAAAATAATTATAAAAAAAAAAATCTTGCTGCTGTCATGCGGATTTGAACCCGGCAGTCCAGCGTTTAAAGGAAACACCAGCAAGCCCGGCTAAACTCGAAGTTTGAAAACTGTGATCCAATTTCAATAAGAAGTTCGCAGTTCGTAGCAAAATTATATCATTTTAGAATTTAAGTGCAAGTAACCACGAATCATGCGATTATAAGTCATATACCATGAATTCTGTTTTAAAGCATAGAATCATGACTAATTTTTTTATGAATTGTGTGCTAAATGCTTTATTCTTGCGCTCAATTGTCTCCGTGTATCGGCACTTAAATTGCAATACAAAAGAATGTAGTTTTTACACAAATAGCAATATTCTAAAGAAGCGGCAAGCAAGTAATACCAATTCATAACATTTTACAAGATATTATGAACAAAAACTGAAAACAGTGTTACCTTTTTTTTAATCAAAACACCCCCAGAGAAAATCCTGGCAACAACACTGATGTGTACAATTTTCAAACATAATCTAACCTAACCTAAGCATATAATTATAATCATCAAAAATATAAAGTATCGAAAATTAAATCGTTAGTTTTTTTATTAAAATGTCGGTCAATATCACAATTTTATTGTAAAGTTTAACATAGAAATTGGTTTGCTGGGTATTTTCTACAGATTGATTTCCTTAAATTTATTTTTAAAGTATTTTTCATGCCACATTTCTTGAATATTACTCTGACAGTTGTTGTTGCACGATGAAATATTCAAATTAAAAATCCGCAGAAATACTTTAATATCTGAGTTTTTATTTTGCGGCCCCGATAATTGTTTTAAGTTTAGCAAAAGTTTTTTTAATTTTTTTTTAAAATATAAATTTGTTTTTTTTCTCTAAAACCATTAGCGTTTATTAGTGTTTATATAAATATAACAAAAAACAATTGCTTCTAACTTCCTTTTGCACACAAAAGCTTACTCAGCTATTACAAAAAACCACACTATAATAATACATAAGCCGTTTTAGCAACATGGAATCCCAACTGCAAAGAGAAAAAAAAATATTTTTCCCTATTTCATGCTTACTTTCTATGTAACAGCGCGTTATACTTGACTGCGTTTGTAAGCCGCAAATAGGCATGAATAAAAATAAAAAAAAAAAATACCACAAAAACGCGTGTGTGGGAAAACAGCAATTTTTGTAAAAACCTAAAAAATTGCTTATATATATAAAAAAAAAAGTTCATTAAAACTGACAAATATCAGCGAGATGCAGACGTTGCTAAAAAAGGGTTGCCACCAACTTAGGCTAAACAAAATAGAGCAATGAAATTATATGAAATGGCAGTTAAATCCACAACAAACACGGACTGGGCTGTATGTAGCACGCTCATCAGCTGGCATTTTTTTGCGTTATTTTGCGCTTTCCACTCATACTGCACACAATTGTTTGGCGAAAGTAAAAAAAAAAAAAAAAAAAAAAATGAAAATACAGCTACAACAACAGCAAAATAGAAATAGAGACTAAGTGCAAAATCTCGTGCAGGTGCTTGAGCGCACTAAATCCTGCTTATTTGCGCTTCAAAGAAAGCCGCTTTAACTATGCTACCCCTGTTGGGATAGCAACAGTGCCCTACAGCTGGCAGCAACACCTGGCAGCAGGTTGCTGTAAATTTCTTGGTTTAAAATGTCGTCTATTTGTCTGTTGGTTTTCTGACTGCCCGAAATTCTTGATTCTTCTCTTTCTTTTTTTTCTTTTGTTTTGTGGGCGCTTCATTTTTAAGCGCCATATAACTGCAGCCACACCTCTAAAACCAAAACTGTTGGTTGCTTGTTTAACGCCCACTTTTTTTTCTTTACCTGCATACCACATAATGAAAAATTGTTTTTTTATTGAAAATGTTAGAAAGTATTTCGGAGTGTGTGTGTGCGTGTATTTGTGAATTAGTGACTATGTAAGCGTGGCGCAAAAATGCTCTGTTTGTTTTTTCTGCTACTTTCCGGCTTAACTCAAGGTATTTCAGCTTAGGTTTTTATGATTATCCTTATATTTTGTGACAGCAATACGAAAAGCTTCATTATGTCTGCTTTGTTAATGTATATATGTGTGTGTGTGAGTGTGTGTGTTTACTTTTAATATGCATTCATGGTGCTGTTGTTTTTCTCCCTATCTTGTTGCCAGCAATAAAATTCAGTTCAATTATTTTTTGTGTGTGTTCTTATTACTCTTGTGGGTCTTATTTTCTTATGTTATGTTAATATAAAAGTGTCTGCGTATTTTACTATATGCATCCCTTGGGATACACACACATACACACACACATGCAGAGACAATATCTATGTGTTTGTGTGCAAGTTTGTGAATTTATTTCTGCTTGTGTTTACCTTTGGCTTCCTGTGCTTAATGCCTAATCCAAAGGATTATGTGTGTGAGCCATATGAGTTGCTCGCAAAATTCCAAGGTTGCTTACGAGTGTGTGTGTGTGTGTGTGTGTGTGTGTTTACTTTTTCTGTTTTGTTTTTTGCGGCATGCATTAAAATTGATATTTGCTGGCAAAATAAGATTTTGTTGCTTTAAGCTCGCTATATCGGCACAAGTTTAAATCAAAGCTTTTGAGCAGAGCTTATCTAAACGCAGTTTGAAGCTTACGCCCACATCAAGTTGATGAAGAAAACATTATTGGAATTATAAGTGATTACAAAAAATGCTTTGAAATAAGTTTACAACAGATACATCTGTAGATATTGAAAAATAAATGATTTACTAACAATTTTTGTAAAAGTTTTTGCATTATTTTTAACTGCTGGAAAATAATATTGAATACAAACGACTTAGCAAAACTTACACGAAAAGTAGTTTATTTTAGCTTATATATATATATATTAAATCATTTGGCTGAGTAGCTCGAACCCAAAATACAAACAACAATAAATTTTGGAAAACACTTCAGCACAACATATTAATTAAAGTCTAAAACAATGTCCAAAACAGCACACAAAATTATTAACAGCCGTCAAATTTGACATTTACGATTAGACATAAAATATAAAACAAGGTATGGGAATGGCAAGCAAACGTATGAATTGGCCTGTTGAGCCGGCATTAATTTTTAGACAACTGCCAAATAGCTGTCATAAATGTTTATTTTGAAATTCAATATAAATATCAGCAGCAACATTATAAATATCAGGGCAATAATAATGAAAACAGCTTTATCATAATTCAAATGCTTTTGAAATGTTTTTGAAGTTTTTCAATTTAATTTTGAATGTTGCAAAGGAAGATAATGATTTTGTATGTAATACTTTTGGAAAAAGGACAAAGTGTGAATTAAAGTAGTTTGCTGTTTAACCTTCATTCGGTGAAAAAGGCGCCTCACAGTGGTTCGGCATAAGGAAAATGCAGAACTATGAAGTAGAGTGTTAATTATGTTAACTTAATGTTAATGTTGTTAGGATATTAGAGCTACATAATTTGTGAAATATTTTTTTTTATATAATTTTTTCTTTTAATTTTGAAAATTTTTTTTACAATATACAAGAAAATTTGTTTTTAATTTTTTTTATATACTCTTATATATAGAAATACACCTTTAATTGATTTTCCTTCAAGAAGTACCCCTTCAGCACTGTTCTTATCAAATCTTATATATTAATACGTGAACATTAAAGTTTGTCGTACGCTTTTTTGGTATTAATTAAAACTCAAAATAAATGAAACTTTATCATTCGAAAGGTTATGTTGTCCAGATGTGCAGAATGTATATATAAATGATATATCTGATAGAGGAGGTTTCCAACCTTCTAAGAGAGAAATTATATTTTTGAGAAAAAAACTCGCTCTTTGATTAGTATGAAACTAGTAAGGTATATCTTCGACTGGGCCGAAGTTAAAATACCCCACGGCCGATTCTTAAAGGTAAAATAATCTTAAATTGGAGAGCTTTTTTTATGAGATTTTGAGAGATTTTATTATTTTTATGTGTCTAAAATACAAACATATGAAATTGTTTTCCTACAGCTTAAATATAAGTCATTTTATATCGTTTTTAATTTTGGGGTTGAATGGGAGGTGGGCGTGTTAGTTTGTGTATCACGCCCATTTTTCTAACACACCTCAGTTTTGTCATGGAATACACGAATATCGAGTTTCCGTTTTGTACCTTTAATATTAGCCTCTTTATAGGGTTTTCAATTTTGGGGTTATATGGGAGGGGGGCGTGTTAGTAGGTGGATGACGCCCAATTTTCTAACACACCTCAGTTTTGATATAGAATACTTAAATACCGAGTTTCCGTCTTGTAACTTTAATATTAGTCTCTTTATAGATTTTTCAATTTTGGGGTTGTATGGGAGGTGAGCGTGTTTGTGGCTGGATGTTGCTCATTTTTCGTACATACCTTATTTTTGACATAGAAATATACAAATACCAAATTTCAGTACTGTAGCTGGAATATTAGTCTCTTTACAGAGTTTTCAATTTTGGGGTTGTATGGGAGGTAGGCGTGGTTTTCATGCGATTTAGCCCATTGTCGAACTTGATCTTAGTTTTAAAACAAAAAGCTTAAATATCGAATTTCAGCACGATAGCTTCAAAATTGCAGCTGCAATCGTGTCCACAGAAAGACGGACAGACAGACGGACATGGCTAAATCAACTCAGGTGGTGATGCTGATCAAGAATACATATACTTTTCTATACCTACCACGTCACCTTTTGGGTGTTACACACGTCGTGTCAAAATTAATATACCCCTTACGCAGTACGCGTGGGGGTGTAAAAATGATTGGGGGAGAGTTTTTGAGTTGGTCGAATTTGAATTTCTTTAAAAGTAATAATTTCTAAAAAAAATGTAGTTTTATTCATTCGTCAATTTTAAAATTAGTAAAAAAATGTGTTTTGAATTCAAAAATTTGACTTTCCATGTGAATATCTTGGTCTAAATTTAACGGTTTCTCAATTTTTCTAATTTTTTCTAAAAGTTTGTTAAATTTTTTTTCAAATGTGATACAGCAAAGTTCTAACCAAAAGTATGTTTAATGACTTTTCTAAATATTGTCGTTAGTTATTTAGCGTGTGTTTGAACCAAATGCCAAGGAGAGAAAAAAACTGTCTCAAATTGAATGTTCTAAATTCTAAACCAAATATCTCCGCCATTTGTAAATAAATTTTATTTATTTCTTTTTTGTATTTAAGTCTTATCAGCTAACTTAAAAAAACTTTTAAAAATAATACCGTGTTTTGTTTGTTCATATTTAAAATATTCCTTTTTAAAAAAGACCATAAAATTTGATTTATTCTTAAAATATGGGGTAAAAATGATTTTTGTTGTAAAAAAGCAAAAACTCAAAATTTTATTTTTGATTTTCTTTCAAAGTCTTTATTGGATTTTAGGTGAATTTATTTTGTCTTGACACTAAATTAATAAACTGTACGTGCCATCAAAAAATCAAGGCTACCCCTTATGATTTCTTTGACAAAATTAAATTTATTAAAAATGTTGTTGTCCTGTTTTTGAACAAAATAATAATATAAAAAAATAATTTTTTTAAGAAAATAGCTTTATATCTCTAATCAATTTAGAGTTATAGCCTCGAACTTATTTGAACCATCTCTCATATATATAATTATAAATATGCAATCAATCAATTGGTCGAATTTTGACCCTAGGCGATACTAGTAAATAATAACATGATGATACAAAAAAGAAAAAATGGAACTCACTTTTGAAGTGACCTATTGTAGGTTGTAGGACTGTTCATGTTCAATAGGAATGAGCGAATAAAAGTGTTCTAACACCCTCAAAATTTTGATTTACCGTTAAAAAACCGTTTTTGCGTACCTTCACTCACTTCTGACACAGCAACTCTAATCAGTTTACCAACGATTTTTAATTTCTTATCATTTTTAGAAAGTTGAAATATAGGCCTTTCCAATAGTATATACTAGTTTGTGGATATTATGCAGTTACTACGTAAATTTATCAAGTAAATGAAAACGTTTTTTTCCAAGTAAAATGAATGCTTGTTATTGTAAATTGGCCATTATTTTACAAACTTTCAATTCAAAAAAAAAATTTTTCAAAAAAAGAAATATTTTCATTTCGATACATTTTAACTTAGAAATGCTTGTTTGATTGCCTGCGTTTTAATGATGAATTATCAGTTTCCCGTTGAAGTGACCATCAATAATTGGCTATCATTTTTACTTTACTTCTACACTGGAATCGAGTTTAGATCTTAGAGACTTCTTGGTGAAAAAACTGATTTAAGATATACAAAAACCTCGCCATCCTTGTCCAATTTTTTAGCTGCAAAGGCGGCAAAATAATTTTATCAGTTTACACCAACGGGATGTTGACAACATTTTTCTTTCATATTTTAAACGATTTCCTGGCTAGCCAATCAAGTGTTTGATATGGATTTTCGCCACGACTCACAGTGTGGCTTTTTATCAATTCTAGAGAAGTAAAAATCAGATATTTTTTGGTTATTCTAAAGTCAAAAAATGCTTATTTTAATTTCAGATGACACGACTAAGAAGTAAGTCTTTAACTAAAGTGTTAATTTAAAAAAAATTTTTAATAAATTTTGCAAGGTAACTAATTCATTCTCCATTCATATTGAAGTAGTGGCTTATATGTTGTTCAAATGCAATCAGAGGTTGATGGTCCCAATAAAATCAATTGCACTTACAAATTAGTGCAAAAAATTAAATTTTTTTTTTACTGTTTATGTAATTTATACTTAACATTTGAAATAGTTTGAAATTTGAAATTTACAAGAAAAAAAATTCAAAAAAATATATTTCTCACTCCAACATGGTTTTATAGAGCTCCAAACTGGTGGCAGAGATAAAAACGGGGCCTCGTGGTTGCAGCGTTGGGAGTCGTAAAAATTGTCCGATCTGGAAAAACAATGACTTTTTTAAATCTTAACAAAATTGGTTATTGTGTGAGAGGAGCTTTTTTTGAAAATTTTTGGTGATCTACAAAATTTGGTGATCTTCCAATTTGAAAGTGTGTTTTTTCGAAAAAAATATTGACTTTAAAAATTCATAAAAAATCGACAAAAAATTTTAAAAAAGGTAGTGACAAGCGAATCAAGTTTAAAAAAATACAAAAAAAAAACAAATTTCGTCAAAAAATGAACCCGCAAGTGCCGCAACCAGTGTTTAACACATGGTTTCGAGATAAACGCGTTCAAAGTTTGTGAACAAAGAAACATGAAAGGAAAAATAAAAATGCGCTCTCACTAATCCGCTAACTTTTTAACCCATAGGAATTTGCCCATGAATTTTTTCTCAGAATCTTTAGAATATTTGCTAAAATAAAAAATTATAAAAATAGTCGATTTAAAAAACAGCCAATGTCATGTCCCCCGTTAATTCAAAGCGATGTTCCTTGTCGACAAGTAAACCGCAGACGTAACAAAAATCGCCTTTATCACACATTACGTAAAATATAATATAACAGCCGATAACTTGAACGCACTTTTGAGCCCGCGCGTTAATATTTTATACTTTATTTTGATCTTGACAAAAATGCACCATTAACCCATTTTGGACCACTGTGTCGTTTTCGACACATCTATTTCGAGCCTATGTTACTCAGGTAAAACAACAGGTATATGCTTGATTTTTTATTTTAAATGATAATTGGGACTTTTGGCTTTACGATTTTGTTAATTATGATATTTTTTTAAATTTTTATCTATATACTTATTTTGAAAAGAAAAAGTCTTAATTACAGAGTTTTTTTTATAAATGGCCAATTTCATTATTAAAATAATATTTTTTTTTTCATATGTATTGGATCGTAGTGTCGAAAAATGAAATAAAGAAAAGAAATTTCATCTATTTAGAAAAACGATTTTACTCCTTCCAATTGTAGTGCTAAAAACTGCTGAGTCGAAAACGACATGCTGGTCAGTTAAGTACGTACAACTCTCTTCTTTTATGGAGTCTTCTTCTCCATGATTTTCAAATTACACGGTTCTCGAAACAAATACTATATTTTGTAAGCAAATTATTTGTTGTAACGCGATTTCATATCATTATAAATTCATGTAGTTAATTATTGTTTCATATTCTAAAGGTAATAAATCGTCATTGGAACTCTTTTTCCAATATTTTGAAGATGAAGTTATGAAGTTGATGTTTGAAAAAAGCAACCTGTATGCTCAACAATATAATACTGTTATAAACATTACGAAGCAGCTTTTGTGTCGTTTCATTGGAATACTAATCCTGTCTGGATATCACACAGTTCCTCATCTCAGTATGTACTGGTCTACTCAACCTGATCTTAGAATACATATCGTCAAGCAAGCCATGTCTCGAAATACTTTCAAAGCAATATAAGGTACATTCTATTTGATGGACAACAACGGTATTGACACCACTGATCGCTTTGCCAAACTTGGTCCTCTTATTGATCTATTGAATATAAAATATAAGCAGTTCGGGATTTTTACTACTTGCCTGTCTCTCGATGACCAGATGATACCATACTTTGGCAGACATAACTGCAAAATGTTCTTCAGAGGAAAACCAATTCGCTTTGGTTTCAAGAACTGGTGTTTGTGTTCCGATACCGGCCTTTTGTATGAAGCTATGCCGTATGCTGGTATTTCAACACCATACGATAAACAAGTTGGCTTAGAAGCATCTGTGGTATTGAAGTTACTTGAATCTGTTTTAAGTCCAGAACACCACGCGGTCTACTTTGACAATTTTTTCTCCTCTTTTTACCTATTTTGCTTGTTGAATGAAAGAAAGTTTCGAGCAGTCGGAGCTGTGAGATCTAATCGATTGCTTAATCGAGGTGCTAGTTTGGACTTGGCTTGCGCTAAAAGACAACAATCTCCTTCGGCTAAGAAGAATAAACAACAACAGCCTAAGCCGAAGCTACTGAAAAAATATGAATTCGATTCCGTTTTTGATACAACAAACAGTTTTTTTTGTACTCGTTGGCATGACAATAATGAAGTCACACTAATTTCAAACTTTGTCGCTGCTGAACCGGAGGTTCTAACATCACGGTATTCAAAAGAAGAGAAGAAGAAGGTGTCAGTTCGACAGCCAGACATTCTAAGTGAATACAATAAACACACGGAAGGCGTTGACTTTCATGACATTGGTGTTGCCAACTATCGTATTGCTATTCGTGGAAAAAAGTTGTGGTAGCCGCTGTTGACTAATTGCATCATTTCAACTACTGAAAACGCCTGGAAGATTCATTGTATGCTTGCAAAAGCTGAAGAAAATCGCGTTTTGTCTCAAATTGAATTTAAAAGTGAAATTGCCCGTGGTTTGTTATTATATGAAGATCGTCCAATTGAAGAAATGGAATCGGAGTTTCGTATTGAAGAAGTAGCAAGACACAAAACATTGTCACGTCTAGCTGTTCGGGGACATGTGATTTGTAGACCACCAAATTATAGGAGAAGATGTGGTAAATGTCATTTGAGAACAGTATATCAGTGCAAAAAGTGCAATATTGCACTTCATTCAAAATGTTTCGATGATTATCATCATAAATTATTATTATAATTAATTTAATTACAATTTAATTAAATTCTTTTTGTGTAACTGTTTTTTGTACAATCATAATGTATTCAATTAATGAATTTTTTCTATGCATTCTCTAAAAAAACACCATAGTTCTATTATTTTTCGTAAACACTCGGTTATACACCTAACTGGCCAACGTATCGTTTTCGACACCATCCATTATAGGCAGCCCAAGACATCTAGAATGTTTTTGCACCACAATTGTAATCAGTGGATGCTCAATGGTAATCGTTTCAAATTTCGTCAAATTTGGTCCATGGAATCGGGTACCGGTTCAAAATGGGTTAAGAAAATAAAGTCCTTTTTACTGTTTCACAAATACACGCACAGTAGTTGGAGTCCTTACAAAAGTGAGGAATACAAAGTAAATTCCAAGTAATTTTTCGAAAAACTTCCATGAATTCGTAAATTATTAACCGGTTTTTTTAAAACAAGCACTCACTGCACTCGTCAAACTATGTCTTAAAAAAAATTGTCAAAATTATTACTTGATAAATACACGTAGCAATAGCATTAGCACCATAAAATGTTAGGACGGTCTTAGAACATTTTATGGTGCTTATGTTAGAATATCTTTAGGATGTTCTATTTTCTAGCTTTAAAAAAATTATAAGAAATTAAAAATCGGTTGATAACTGATTGAGTTGCTGGGTTAGAAGTGAGTGAAGGTACGCAATACTGTTTTTTTTTAACGGTAAATCTACATTTGGAGGGTGTTAGGCGACTTTTATTCTCTGTTTCCTAGTGTACTCCACCAGACCTACAATCTAAACAGGTCACTTCAAAAGTGGAAAATGGTGTGACAGTCATTGTGTTATTAAAAATAATTTCTCATCATAATATATAAAACGTGTTACGGTATTCACACCACATTATTCAAATTGGTTTAAGTCCAATATAGATCTAAAATTGTCTTTAAGCGAATTGTGCAATATCTGAACTAGGTTGTCCTAAAAAAAAATATTAATCTGATTTTTAATTGATTCTAATTTTTAGAATTTCAAGCATAAATTGGTCAGTAACATCCAATTTATTTGCTTTAGAATTACTATTTCGAAAAAAAACTGTCCGAACTTTATACACAAATCCAGCGTTTAAAAACGTCTAAAATTTGTCAATGCCGTTGCTGCTGCTTTGACTTATGCTTCTAAAAATGTAGCAGTCACAGTCACAGTCAAAGCAAAAGCAAAAACCGATCGCTGAAAAACTACGAAGCACTTCCACAGTTGACAGATTCGGCAGTAGTCGTTTTGATTGACTGAAACTGTTGGACAAACTCGAAAGTCGAAGCAGCAGCAAGTGTTTAACTTTCATAAGTCAAAACAGCATCTGTTTTTCAACAGTCGAAGCAGACTGTTTTGCGTTTATGCTTTGTGCTTTTTTTTCTGAGCAGTCGCATCAGACTGTTTTGCTATTATGTTTTGTGCTTTTTCATTTGTTTTATCCTCTTTTTAATCGCTTTCATAAGGAGAAAAATTTAATTTGTCGCTTTGAAGCTAAAAGATTATTATTGTTTTTAGTCTTATATAAGTATATATTGTAAGACATGCAATGAAATGAAACAAAAAAGTCAAAAATTATGCTGTTTTGAAAGTTGAACACTTGCTGGTGCTTCGACTTTTGAGTTTGTCCCACAGTTTGTCCCGAAGCTGTCGACTGTGGAAGTGCTTCGTAGTTTTTAGCGATCGGTTTTTGCTTTTGCTTTGACTGCGACTGTTTGATATTTCGCGAGCACAAGCTTAAGCAGTAGTTAACTTTGAAGTTATGAAAACAGCGAGTTTCTATTTTTCTATTTTTCTGATCGGTCACCAAATAATGCTATATAAAGTTTCTTGAGAACATGAACCTAAGCTGTTCGGAGTCGAATAAAACATGTAGGTCCAGTTCAAGGTCAATTGTGTGCAAACATTTAATAACACACACAACACAATTGATCATAAGAAACTCGATCAAAGTCCTTTCAAGGGCTGAAATGGTCAATTTGTTTTTGTTTTTTTTTTTTTACAGAAGGAAGAAATGACAAATAATCTGAATTGAATCGAACTTCACTTTTTCTTGATAGAAAAGAAGAACTAGATACCCTGAAATATAATGATTCAGTTCATCTTTTATTGCATACATTTTATGCTCTGCCAATATTTCGTTCCACCAAATGAAAACACGAAGTAAATGTGATTTTACAGAATACTATTCTAATTAATAACATTTGTAATGAGCATTTTAATTTTATAGTTAAAACGATATTTTCCAATAAAAAAAACTTGCAATATAAGCAGACTTCGTGATGCTTTACTATCTAATGTTTATATCTATGTAAAAAATTTTGGCCCGATGAGGGTTAATCGAAGATTATTTTCTATATAAATATATTTAACGTCTTAATTTTTTCAAACACGTGAAAACACGGTTTTATATTAAAATTTTTTAACTATAAATGAATTGGTTGAATATCACACATCATTTTAAACAATTATCGAAAAACTTAAATTAATTTAACGTAGTCCTAAAATAATCGATATTTAGCGTGTGGTTTAATGAACTTAAGCCGATATATGTTCTGTTTTCAAATTTAGTCCTATTTCAAAGTCATTTACGGCTAAAAACCAAAATTAAATTCAAACCAAGCATCAACTCATTGCACGTATCTTTTTATATTTTAAATTGTCGATTTTACTATCGACCAACATGCTGCAGTTCTTCGTCCTTGTTAGCTTTGAAATTTACAGCTATTAACATATAAACTGCATTTTGCCGGGACACGTGACCGCACTTTGGCTTGCATGTTTATGTAAGTGCTTGTTGTTGAATAGTTAGTTATTGCATGTGTATTTGTGTGTGGGTGTACCTCTGCCTGTTTAAATGTTGGTATATTTAACTCTATCTATATATCTCTCTAGTGTATCTATGTTATAATTGTTAAAATTACTTGCTTTGCATTTGTAGCATTTAAGCGGGCGAAGAGAGCTTCAAAAAAACCAACAAATAGTTAGCCTTGCATGCTGCACACACATCCTACTTGTCGGCATTGCATGGTTGGTTTTTTGTACCATTTCTTTTTTTTTTGAGCTCATTTTAATAGAGGTTTTATTAGAGAATTTAAAAATTCAACTGACAACTTGTTTGAGTTGTAATCATTTAAGTGCATTTTTTCAACAACAACAACAACAACAAAAAAAAAACAATTTTAAACAAATACATTTTGTTGTTTGTTTAAAAAAAAAAAGGAAAAATATATAAACTAACCATTGTTTGATTGTCGGTTTTTTGTTTGTTGTTTATTTATTTATAATGACTGTTTGCAGCATGATAAATTGTGATTTGTTGTTTAATGGCCGGGCAAAAATTGTTGCTGCTTGTCATTTCCATAAAATCACATTTACATTAGTTCAACTTATTGTCACGGCAGCACGTCAAGTAGGCCTAGCAGAGCAAACAGTCGAATTTGTGGAATTTTTATTGTTTAATAAAAATAAAAACACTTCAACAAAATAATTAATTTCGTTCAGTTCTAAAACAAAAATTATATAAAACTTGGTTATTTATGAACTCAACAGCTAAACTCTGTTTATTCTTATGTGAAGAAAAAAGTTATGTAGAGCTAAGACTTAGATTTAGACCAGTGATGTACAGCGTTGACAGAGCTTCCAACACAAACGCAACATTTTTGTCTAAATATGTGTGTACAAGACAAAAATTCAACATAACAATTTGCGCATAAGATGCTTACTCCGTGAAGATCAAAGGCAAACTGATTCAATGCTATCGTCGAAGAAGTTCTGTGAAAGCCGAGGGCTCCCCGAAGCTCTTATGTGCACCTCTGATTTAGACTCAGACTTAGACTTCGACTTAGACTTAGACTTCGACTTAGACTTAGACTTAGACTTAGACTTCGACTTAGACTTAGACTTAGACTTAGACTTAGACTTAGACTTAGACTTAGACTTAGACTTAGACTTAGACTTAGACTTAGACTTAGACTTAGACTTAGACTTAGACTTAGACTTAGACTTAGACTTAGACTTAGACTTAGACTTAGACTTAGACTTAGACTTAGACTTAGACTTAGACTTAGACTTAGACTTAGACTTAGACTTAGACTTAGACTTAGACTTAGACTTAGACTTAGACTTAGACTTAGACTTAGACTTAGACTTAGACTTAGACTTAGACTTAGACTTAGACTTAGACTTAGACTTAGACTTAGACTTAGACTTAGACTTAGACTTAGACTTAGACTTAGACTTAGACTTAGACTTAGACTTAGACTTAGACTAAGACTTAGACACTTAGACTTAGACTTAGACTTAGACTTAGACTTAGACTTAGACTTAGACTTAGACTTAGACTTAGACTTAGACTTAGACTTAGACTTAGACTTAGACTTAGACTTAGACTTACACTTAGACTTAGACTTAGACTTAGACTTAGACTTAGACTTAGACTTAGACTTAGACTTAGACTTAGACTTAGACTTAGACTTAGACTTAGACTTAGACTTAGACTTAGACTTAGACTTAGACTTAGACTTAGACTTAGACTTAGACTTAGACTTAGACTTAGACTTCGACTTCGACTTCGACTTCGACTTCGACTTCGACTTAGACTTAGACTTAGACTTAGACTTAGACTTAGACTAAGACTTAGACTTAGACTTAGACTTAGACTTAGACTTAGACTTAGACTTAGACTTAGACTTAGACTAAGACTTAGACACTTAGACTTAGACTTAGACTTAGACTTAGACTTAGACTTAGACTTAGACTTAGACTAAGACTTAGACTTAGACTTAGACTTAGACTTACACTTAGACTTAGACTTAGACTTAGACTTAGACTTAGACTTAGACTTAGACTTAGACTTAGACTTAGACTTAGACTTAGACTTAGACTTAGACTTAGACTTAGACTTAGACTTAGACTTAGACTTAGACTTAGACTTAGACTTAGACTTAGACTTAGACTTAGACTTAGACTTAGACTTAGACTTAGACTTAGACTTAGACTTAGACTTAGACTTAGACTTAGACTTAGACTTAGACTTAGACTTAGACTTAGACTTAGACTTAGACTTAGACTTAGACTTAGACTTAGACTTAGACTTAGACTTAGACTTCGACTTCGACTTAGACTTAGACTTCGACTTCGACTTCGACTTCGACTTAGACTTAGACTTAGACTTAGACTTAGACTTAGACTTAGACTTAGACTTAGACTTAGACTTAGACTTAGACTTAGACTTAGACTTAGACTTAGACTTAGACTTAGACTTAGACTTAGACTTAGACTTAGACTTAGACTTAGACTTAGACTTAGACTTAGACTTAGACTTAGACTTAGACTTAGACTTAGACTTAGACTTAGACTTAGACTTAGACTTAGACTTAGACTTAGACTTAGACTTAGACTTAGACTTAGACTTAGACTTAGACTTAGACTTAGACTTAGACTTAGACTTAGACTTAGACTTAGACTTAGACTTAGACTTAGACTTAGACTTAGACTTAGACTTAGACTTAGACTTAGACTTAGACTTAGACTTAGACTTAGACTTAGACTTAGACTTAGACTTAGACTTAGACTTAGACTTAGACTTAGACTTAGACTTAGACTTAGACTTAGACTTAGACTTAGACTTAGACTTAGACTTAGACTTAGACTTAGACTTAGACTTAGACTTAGACTTAGACTTAGACTTTGACTTTGACTTTGACTTAGACTTAGACTTAGACTTAGACTTAGACTTAGACTTAGACTTAGACTTAGACTTATACTTAGACTTAGACTTAGACTTAGACTTAGACTTAGACTTAGACTTAGACTTAGACTTAGACTTAGACTTAGACTTAGACTTAGACTTAGACTTAGACTTAGACTTAGACTTAGACTTAGACTTAGACTTAGACTTAGACTTAGACTTAGACTTAGACTTAGACTTAGACTTAGACTTCGACTTCGACTTCGACTTAGACTTAGACTTAGACTTAGACTTAGACTTAGACTTAGACTTAGACTTAGACTTAGACTTAGACTTAGACTTAGACTGGGGCAGTCAACGTACAAACCAAAGAGGCTTCATACTCCTCGAGGCGTTCGCATCACTTGACGTGGTGCTGCTCAATACCGGATTGCAGCACACATTCAGTAGTGCAGTAGGTAGCTCCTTTATTGATCTGACCTTCGCTAGTAGTGAGCTTGGTATTCAGACTGGGTGGATGGTGCAAGATATTTACACGCACAGTGACCACCACGCCATTACATACACGTTAAGTAGACAACATCGTAGCCGAAGGAATAGTAGCGAAAACAGATCTGCTTATAAAACAGATTCGCTAGATGAAGACATCTTCAGAGTAATGATGGCTGACCTACACCTCGCCGGCACAGCAACCGATATGGCAAGACAAACTACTGACCAAGTCAGGAGAGCTTGCGACGCTTCCATGCTCCTAAGAAGACCAAGCAAACGACAGCGCAGCCCAGTTTACTGGTGGTCCCAGGAAATCGCAGAAGCACGCAGAGAATGCATTCAAGCTAGAAGAAGATACTGCCGCTCAAGAGGTACCGACAGATTCGAATTTCTTCGCGAATCCTACCGTGTATCCAAAAAATCTTTGAAAAAAGCTATTAATAGGAGAAAGCGCGAGTGCTTTCTGAAGCTATGTGATGAGGCAGAAGCTAGCCCATGGGGAACCGCCTACAAGCTTGTAACAAAAAAGCTGAAGGGGTTTAGACAGCTGCTTGGTAACGTTGTAAGGACTCTCTTCCCGCCACAACCAGCAATTTTGCCCCACGATGCAGATGAAGACGATCTGAATCAAATATTGAAGGTTAGCACTGACGAGGTGGTGACAATTGCCAAATCCGTGAAGAATGAAAAGGCACCAGGGCCAGATGGTATTCCTAACCGTGCGTTAAAACTCGCCATCTTAGAGCAACCTCAGACATTTGTCGAGCTCTTCAACGCCTGTCTAAGGGAAGGCATATTTCCAGCTCAGTGGAAAGCCCAGAGACTAGTGCTCATACCAAAAGGCAGTGCCTCCACTGAAGATCCCTCAAGCTACAGACCAATTTGTCTGCTTGATACATTAGGGAAAATCTTTGAGCGACTGTTGTGCAACCGAATTGAAGACGCAATTCAAATAGCCGGAGGGCTATCCAATCGTCAGTTTGGGTTTCGGAAACTGCACTCAACGACAGATGCCATAAACCTTGTCACCACAACTGCGCAGGAAGCTATCGCAGGCACTCGATGGAAGAATGGTGCAAAACAATATTGCCTTGTAGCAACGCTTGATGTACGCAATGCGTTCAACTCAGCTAACTGGAGCAATATTTTGAAAGCTCTTAGGGAGTTTAGAGTACCAAGATACCTCACGAAAGTTATTGCGAATTATTTCCATGAGAGAGTGCTGCTATATTCAACCAATAGCGGCGCAAGAACGTACAATGTCACTGGTGGCGTTCCACAGGGGTCAGTTCTAGGGCCCCTTCTGTGGAACGTCATGTATGATGGTGTTCTAAGGCTCGAGGTACCTACAGGTGTCAAGATCGTCGGATTCGCGGATGATTTAGCGGTTGTTGTTACAGCTAAACACCTAGAAGAAGTAGAGGCCCTTAGTAGTGTTGCTATTAGCACTATCTACGACTGGCTAAAGCCAGCTGGGCTTAGTTTAGCGGAACATAAGACGGAGGCGGTGCTTATTAGTAGCCGTAAAAAGTCCGAAATCGCAATTATAAACGTGCGCGGGACGGAGGTACACTCAAAACCATTTATTAAGTACCTCGGTGTGCTAATCGACTCTCGACTCTGTTTCAAACAGCACCTAGAGTATGCATACAGAAAAGCAGCCAATTCATGCCTGGCGCTAGCAAGAATGTTGCCAAATACACGAGGACCAAAGCAAGCTCGCAGGACACTTCTTCTCAATGTCGTGCGTTCGATTTTGATGTACGCATCAACGGTCTGGGCTGCAGCGATTAAGGTGAAGTCCTACCGTCGAGGAGTAGAGTCGGTGTACAGACTAGGCGCTCTTAGAGTGTGCTGCGCTTTCAGAACAGTGTCTGAGGATGCTGCCCTAGTGCTCGCTAGCTCGATCCCCATCGACCTCTTGGTGGAAGAGGCCCAACCAGGAGCTGTTAGCGAGAGCGCATCCTCTCGTAAAAAACTGGCGCGAGAGAGAAGTATATCCCAGTGGCAGGTACGTTGGGATAGATCGGCGAAGGGACGCTGGACCCATCACCTCATCCCTAACCTTTCCGTGTGGTGTGGTAGAAGTCATGGTTCAGTGAATTTCTACCTCACCCAAATTCTGAGCGGGCACGGTTGCTTTAGAGCATACCTGTATAAATTCAAGCATGCAAGTGACCCCTATTGCACTCATTGCCCTGGTAGCATAGTAGAAGACACTGCACACGTCCTCTTTGAGTGCCCTTGGTTCAACGAAGCAAGAACTGATGCTACGGTCCGTCTGGTCGAAGTGGTGACACCCCAAAACTTGGTGAACCTCATGTTGAGAAGCGAAACCAACTGGTCAGTGGTAAGCTCCTTGTCCAAACGCATAATCGACGAACTTCGAAGAGTCGAGCGTTTGCAAAATAGTTCAGCGTGAGATAGGGAACTATATTCGACTAACTACGAACTACGAACGAAACTATATGCTTAGGGTTCTCCCCGACCCAGAGTCGACATCAAGTTAAGGAGAAAATTTAGTCTCTTAACTTGACAGTCATCCGACAGGCAATATTAGTCCATCAGTTTTCAGCTTAGTGCTGTTCCCCCATCCCGCGAAGTTATGCCTTACGGCGGTTCCACGGGATTCATACTGGGTCGAAGATTCAATGCGGAGGTTTAGGTTTAGGCTGAAATCTGTGTGAAAAAACGAGATGCAGATAGCTATCTATCTCGCTTGTTCACATTGCCTGCCTGCCTGCTGGTCTGACTCGGCGCTCACTATAACCGCAGCCTTAGACTTAGACTTAGACTTTGATTTTGATTTTGATTTTGATTTTGATTTTGATTTTGATTTTGATTTTGATTTTGATTTTGATTTTGATTTTGATTTTGATTTTGATTTTGATTTTGATTTTGATTTTGATTTTGATTTTGATTTTGATTTTGATTTTGATTTTGATTTTGATTTTGATTTTGATTTTGATTTTGATTTTGATTTTGATTTTGATTTTGATTTTGATTTTGATTTTGATTTTGATTTTGATTTTGATTTTGATTTTGATTTTGATTTTGATTTTGATTTTGATTTTGATTTTGATTTTGATTTTGATTTTGATTTTGATTTTGATTTTGATTTTGATTTTGATTTTGATTTTGATTTTGATTTTGATTTTGATTTTGATTTTGATTTTGATTTTGATTTTGATTTTGATTTTGATTTTGATTTTGATTTTGATTTTGATTTTGATTTTGATTTTGATTTTGATTTTGATTTTGATTTTGATTTTGATTTTGATTTTGATTTTGATTTTGATTTTGATTTTGATTTTGATTTTGATTTTGATTTTGATTTTGATTTTGATTTAAGTTTGTATTTTGATTTTTGTGTGGATTAAGAGTTATATTTTACTTCACTGCTTGTTAAGTTTTAACGTTATGCATTCTTAAGTAAATTTCTTCTTTTTTTAATTTAACACGTTGACGGACAGTAGAAACAAGTGAAATTCGAAAATTGACACTATATGTTTTTGTAATTTTTAGAATATTAGAAGTATAGTTTTACTCTTTCTGCTTAAATACACTTAATTTTGATTAATTCAGCACCTTTAATTAGGTTGCGGCTACAACCGTCATGGCGCCAGCGGACTACTTGTACGCTGGTAAATGCACATTTGTGCTGCTACAGCCGCAGTGTCTAAAAACGACCGTTTCGTATTGGACGGCTATTGCCGTCATGTCACATAGTGAACTTGAACTTGACGGCTATAGACGCAACTGTCCGTCAACGTGTTAATCCAAAATATGCATTTTTTATGTGTGAAAATATATATTTTCTGAAAATCTGTAGAAACTTGTAGATATTAAAGAAGATAATCAGTTTTCTATTAGTTAGAATTGTTCTTAATTTGTACTTAATTCAAGAAATCAAAGTCTGTGAATTGTCTTTTCAGAATTGTTACAAACCAAATTTTACTCAGCGAATTCTGAAAGAAAATATTGCATCTTTTCAGTTGATATTTATTTTAAGGTTAAATTTTGCTCAATTATGGCAAAATCTGACCACGAATGAAACAAACTTTTAAATATTCCAAAGAAAAATATATTAAGATTTTTTTTTTCTTCTTTAATAACTTTTCGGATCATTTCCTTCATAAATATATCTTCGTAAGATTTATGCCAACTTTCAGAACTTCTGCTCATTTTAAGGACTGCGTATAAATCAAAGTTAAGCAACCGTATAGTTAATAAAAACAAAAACATCACATCCCGGAACCCAGATAAAAGTATGCGTGTTTTTTTGCGTGTTATTCGTGTTTAGCTAACAAAATAAAATTATGACACAACAAAAACAACTTACCAATAAAAAAAAAAAAAAAAAAAGAAAAAGTTGTTGGCAACAAAAAAAAATACCATTTGGTAGAAAAAACAAACAGCAAATAATTTTTCATTTTTTAATAAACGATAAGAAATCAAATCGACATTATGACATAATGACAAACAAAAACAACAACTACAACAATCATAACCAAAACATGAAAGTTGACAGAGACTTCAGCACAAAGTTTCTAAAGAAAAATAAATGAAGTGAAAAAAAGAAAGAACAAGAGCAAAAAAAAAAAAACCATACAAAGCAAGAGGAAAAAGTAAATCAAGTGAAAAAAAAAGAAAATTACTGACAAAGTTTTAGTTTGAAATAAAGGTAATTTTTACAAGCATACAAAAACACACACCCACTCACACATACATACTGCTGTTTATGTATTTATGAATATTTATCGTTGAAAAGTAGCTGCAAAAACAGGAAAAAAAAACCAACCAAACGCTTTGAATAATTTTGACAAATGCATATTGCTACACACAAAAGAAAAAAATTAGTTACAACAAATACACAACAACACTAACAACAACGCCCACAACACAAGTAAGCATATAAATTATCTAAATTATATTAATTTAAAATTAAATGCTCTACTTTTCAACATCAAAAGCTCTAAAGCTTGCTTCATTTGCTCAAACAAAATTATTGGTAAATAAATTAAAAAAAAAAATCTTATTTTATACAAACATTTTGCATGTTGCTGTTGCTTCCGCGGCGACAGCATTCAAATAACGCGTAAAAAAAAATCTCATTTCGCATATTTATTATGTGCTTTTTTTATTTGTCCTTGTTTTCATTTGTTCACTTCCTTTGTTCACAGCGCATATATTTTACAGCTGCCGAAAAGTTAATGTTTATGTATTTGTGTGCGTCTTTGTTACTTCTGGCGTTATTGTATATAAAAGATTGACGAGGTTTTTTTGTTGTTTTGTTTTCATTTTGTTCTCGCTTTTTATGCTTTTAACTCATCATTTCTCATATTATGTTTATTATGCTTTGTTTTGTTATTTATTTTTACATTTTCTGACTGTGCTTAATTTATTTGTGCTATTATTTAATATTATTTGCGTCAAGCTTCCTACTCAAATTCAACAAACAATCGCATTTGATATATAATTTAAATAAAAAAATAGAATAAAATTTCATCAACACACTCAAAATAATTTGAAATCATGAAAGGAATGTTAGTCTAATTGTATGCGTCAAAATTCAGGTTGTTATGAGTGGAGTTATGAGAAATTATATATAAAAATAAGAAGAAGAATAATGAAATTGTAATGTATAGAAAAATTTAGAGCAACTTCTAGTTTGCTGTTTTCTAAAAAGACACATTTAAAGCTCTAACTTAAGTTTAAACGTACGAAGCTATTATATAACATTTATAATTTTTAGAGAAAGAGCAAATACATATTTATAAATTGGCTCGAAGGAATTCTAAGGGGTTATCTGGGTCTGAAAGGCAAAAGAACTGATTCCTGAAATTTTTCAAAGATCCTTCAGGACCTATACAATTTCTATATACATATTGCATAAAAAGTGCTATGCTTGAACAAATTTTATTCTATTCAAAGGAAAATATTAAAAAATTAGCCGTTGAGTTCTGGTGAAGTTGAATATTCCAAAAAAGTGTACTCACAGTCGTCACATATTGAGGTACTTTTTATCTGAAATCAAAAATCCCACTTTTTTCTGGTAGAATATTGGTATGGCTTGTGCTACCTACCTACTTAAATCTCTTTCATTTGCAGTTTTTTTGCCAATCGACTTGAAATTTTGAGACAACATTCGTTCGACAACATGTTAAAAACATTTTAATAATAAAAAAAAAAAATTAAGTTTAAAGGTTCGAATAAAACCGGGTTCAATCTAAAAAAAAACTTTGAATTTTTTTTGAAAACTAGCTGGTACTCGGCGAGTTGCTGCAGTCATTGCCCAATGCTTGTTTCAGTTGCCAATAGAATGCCATCAACAAATAGTAACTAAACTCTGAGTTGCAATATTCTTTGATCGTTATTTCCGAAGCTATTAATATAAAAAAATTGTCTTTTATAGGCCACAGCCCTTGCCCAATACCCGTTTAAGTTTGCGAGTGTTTCCTAGTAGTGGATATCAACAAATAGTAACTCAAACCAAGTTTCTTTAATTTGTGAATATTTTATCCAAAGCGATTTAATTTTTGAATCCAATTTAAGAAAACGTGTTTTTTATGGGCGGAGAAACACCCCTTGTACAATGCTCCATCAAGTTTTCCAGTAGTAGGATACCATAAAATAGTAACTATTCTGTATCGAACATTTTAATTGTATGGGTGGACCTACACCCCCATTATCCAATGCCCATGCCTGTTTTATAATTAAACGACCTGGTCCAATCAGTTACTTCATACTGAGTTTCATTGTTATACGGCAGTTCCAAATTTATGCGATATCAAAAAATTTAATTGTATGGGCGTAGCCATGCCCTAAGATCGCTTAAATTTGACAATCAAAGTGCACGTCTCAATAGTAAGTTTGTACCAAATTTTGTAGATGTGCGATTCATAGTCGAAAGTAAAACCGAAAATTTTTGTTTTTGAAAAAGTGCCACGCCCCTCGTGAGTAGGAAGATAAAAATTATTTGCGACTTTTTCTCATACCTACCAAACATATACAAACAATTTCATTAAAATAGGTCCAGCCGTTTCGGAGGAGTTCAAACACTAACACCGTGACACGAGATTTTTATATATTAGATGAAATTCGCCCTTTTTATCCTTGGTATGCCGTCATCTTAGCTTCGTGTGATTTTCTATATAATTTCTACTTTTCACATTTAAATAAGCTTAAGACGTTAACATTATATAAAGTAGGAATTTTTAAGAAATTTATGACATAAACGGTTCATTAAATCACATATGAGCATTCAAGACTTTTTCGTTTTTATCAGAGGGTTTGTTTCTGAAAGTGGTGACCGTGGCATGCAGGTTAAGTGTGTGGCCTGGCATGCTCGGAGCCCGGGTTCGATCCCCAGGCGCGGCGAAAAGTTTTTTCAATAAAAAATTTTTCTGATCGGTCACCACCTCTCTGCAGGCAATGGCAAACCTCAGAGAGTAAATAATGCCATGTAAAGCTTCTTGAGAACATGAATTTTAGCCGTTCGGAGTCGGCATAAAACATGTAGGTCCAGTTCTCGGTCAATTGTGTGCAAACATTTAATAACACACACAACACAATTCATCATTAGAAGCTCGGTCAAAGTCCTTTCAAGGGCTGAAATGGCCAATTTTGTTGTTGTTTTTGTTTCTGAAAGGCTAAAGTTTGTTAGTCGTTATGCAGCAAAACGACCAAATAAACGGGAAGTAAAACCGATGTAAAGCATGAATTAAGGGACCATTCAAGTTTTTTACAGAAAAAACCTAACGTTAAAAGTTTTATTTAAAATTGACTCGTTATTTTAATTAATTTTTGTTTTTTTATTATAACAAGATAATCTTTTAAGCTAAGAATTAATCTTTTACTTGTTTTAATAAAAAATAAGACTCAATATAACCAGAATCCGTTATTTAGTAAAGCTGCTGAAATATGCGCTGAATACAATTTTTCGAAGCTAATTTATCCAAAAAACAAATATAATAATAATTTTTGTTCCTCAAAAACTTTTTGAGCTTTTAATCAAAGATTTTCGAAAAATACTGGTTTAAGAAAAATACTAGAAAATCCATTTTCATTTGGTAATAAAATAAAAATTATTTTCCAAAATTGATGAAATTGATCCAAATTATTTGCCGTTGTTAGATGAGGCGGATTCAGATGCTGAAGCAGACATGTCTATTGAAGCGGAGAGTCTATATGACGATGATGAGCAACTAGAAAATTTGTACGAAGGCGCTACAGCTGTCCCCGAAAAGCTCGAAGCCGACGGTATGGATGAGGAGCCAATTTCGTAAGATTTTTAAATTAGATTTGCCAAGTGCTCCGCCGGCTGGTAGACCTCGTGCAAATAACTGCGTCTCTGTGGGTCGTGAAGGTCCGGCTACAAGCACTATGCAAAATCCGATCTCCATATTAAAATCTTTTCTAACACCCGAGATAATCAGCATAATTAATCGAGAAACTAACCGTAAGGCCAAGGAGATGTGTCGTGTATGGTCTGAGCTGAATCCTGACCAGACACCGAAAACGTGAACTAGAACTGTAACCAAAATAGAAATGAATGCTTTTATTGGCCTTACCTTGTTTGCCGGCATATTCGGGTCAAACGATCAGCCTAGTCCTGAATTGTGTGCACACAATGGAAACCATATCTACATGACGACGATGACTGCTATGCGATAAAAACTTATTCTAGAGTATTTTCGATTTGATAACGATAGCACGAGATACACTCGACTTGTAGAAAGCAAATCGGCAGCCATAGTCGACATTTGGAACATGATCATGAACAACTAAGAGCGTCGATATGTTCCGAGTGCTCAAATAACTGTAGATGAGCAATTGTTTTCGTACCGAGGCCGCATGTGCTTCACCGAAGATATACCATCGAAACCAGCCAGATACGGCATAAAAATCTGGTGGGGTTGCGATTTTAACTTCAATTATCCACTAAAAGGAATTATTTAGGTTGGAAAACAACCAAACGAAGCAGGTACGGCAAACGTTGGTGAGAACGTTGTTCTCAAATTGGTGGAAAAGTAAAGTGGTTCTGGTCGAACAATACATGTAGACAACATTTTTTTTCATCATATGTTTTGAACACGGTTTTGATGACAAGGTTGGTTGGCTTATGTAGGAACCATAAGAAAAAACAACGCCTGCATACCGAAGGAGATGTTGGACCTTAAAAGAGAGGTGTTCAGCACATTATTCGGTTACTCAAACGTGCTAAAAAAGAAAAAACAGTGGATTTGGAAATTAGTGCAAAAGCCGTTCCAAATATTGGACTGCAATATTTATAAAGAAGAAGTGAACACCATGGACCAGATGGCCGTTGGCCATGTTTTAGAATATGCAGGAAGTTGCGAGATTGGCTGCAATTGTCATGACAAATTGGGGCATGTAAAGCAAACAGATAGAAGACGCATGTTCCTTATGGAATTCGCCGAACAGCTGGTGATCCCTTACATGGAAGTTAGAGCAACAAACCCAATTGTAAGAGGCATGCAACATGTGAAACAGTCCATGGCGTTATTCGGTGTAGAGGTAAGCATTTCACTTATTTATTTATTGAATTCAAATTCTAAATCAATTTTTCAACTTTGTTTTTTTTGCAGTTAGTTGCAGGCCCGTCCATAGATGACCAACCAGCCTATGCCGCATCCTCTGCCAGCAGACCATCGTGCTCGTTGTGTTTTAAGTTGGATAAAAAACAGTGAAAAAAACACGCTTTAATTGCATGCATTGCAAAATGCCAACGACACTCACATGCCAGGTACTCCAGCCTTGTATGCCGTATATAAAATTTATTATTTTTACATATTATTAATAAAATACCGTAAATAGCTTACCATCATGTATAAAAATGAGTTTTCATTGTTCGTTTTTTGGTTTTCCTTGCATAAAATACACACTTTTAGGACATCTGACTATGCATTTCTATACAAATCCCATGTAGGTCTGCACAGACCTGGTTATACCGTTAAGCGAGAAAAAACCTTTATATCTCCGAAGATTAAAGGTAAAGAACTTCCTCAACAGAGCTCAAAACCATCTCAAAAGAAGCTATTCACCAACGCAATTTATACCAGAAATTGGGTATGAAAATTTTTTAGATAAACATGTCAATTTGTGCTTAAAAAGTGCAATCTTGAGCTTGTTTGCAAAAAAATTCATTTTGTTGTTGTTGTTTTTGCTCATCAAAAAAAGTATCAACTGAACGACGTACTACTGAGTTAGTTTTTGTTCCTGTTAGTTAGACCGGATCGAAATTTAGATTCCGCCGGTCGGGGTCTCAAAAGTTAGAGGAACTCATTAAAATGATTTCTGCATACTTTTTTTTCAAATCGGAAAAAAACCGCCGAAGCAATTTTGATTCTCCTTAAGGTACTTTTTGGTAAAAACAAAATGTTTTTTGCTTGTAACTTTTTATTTTTAACAGAACGCATACCTAAATCTTCTTAAATGTTAAACTTTTTACTCATACTAACATTTTGACATAAAAAACTTGTTAAAATTTTGTTTCATTATAACTCTTATTGACCATCAAAAATTTAACTTTTTGCTATTTTTAAAAAGGCATTTTTTTTTAAAACCGCTGTAAAAGACACATTTTTTATTGGATTTACGTGGAATTGTTATTGTTGGAAAGGTATTAAGTTCTTCTTTCTTTTTGTGTATCGCTTTAATCAAAGCTGTTTGCGAAAACTGACAGAATGTGAGAAATCGACTTTAGAAATCTGTTAAAATGAAGCATTTTTTATTCATACAAACAATAAATTTAATTTGTTCACTGCTTTATCGTCCAGTTTTCGATAAATTTTTTTTTTAATCACATAGCTTTGATAAAAACGATACACATAACGAAAGAAGAACTTAATACCTTTCCAACAATAATAATTCCACGTAAATTTCATAAAAAATGTGACTTTTACAGCGGTTTTAAAAAAATGCCTTTTTAAAAATAGCAAAAAATTCAATTTTTGATGGTCAGTAAGAGTTATAATGAAACAAAATTTTAACAATTTTTTTATGTCAAAATGTTAGTATGAGTAAGAAATTTAACATTTAAGAAGATTTGGGTATGCGTTCTGTGCAAAATAAAAAGTTATAAGCAAAAAACATGTTTTTTTTACTAAAAAGGACCTTAAGGAGAATCAAAATTGCTTCGGCGGTTTTTTTCCGATTTGAAAAAAAAGTATGCAGAAATCATTTTAATGAGTTCCTCTAACTTTTGAGACCCCGACCGGTTGAAATTTTTTGTATCCATATAAGAATGATCCGGTCTACTGTTAGTATAAAATGCAGGAAATAAATTCAAAAATTATATTTTCCTGTCCGAATCGAACCAGATTGAATCTAATTTGTACTAGAAAATATATTTTTTGATAGTGCTTGTTTGTCATTATATATATGTTTTTATTTTTTTTAAATAAAATGTCTTAGTTTTTGTATTTATATTTATTTGTTGGCATTTGACATATTTTGACATAAATTGGATTCAAGTGAGTATATTAATTTTTTAATAAACAATCCAAAAATTGCTTATCTTGAACGCATGTGGGCACTATAATTTTTTTTTTATAAATGGTCCAAAAATCCCATTTATTATGCTCGAATGAGCGTGTTGATTTTTTAATAAACAACTACGTTATGGCTCGATGTCAAGAATATTATGACTTCAGTTCTTGAATCACTCCCAAAATTAATTGGTTTGGAATTTTTACACTACGACAAATCCTGGAGAAAATCCACGAAAACCAAATCGACACTCATCATCTCTTTGTTGATAACAAAGCTGCGTTTGATAGCCCGATTCGGAATTGCCTGTACGCAACAATGTCTGAGTTCGGTTTACCTGCAAAGTTGATAAGGCACCGTTGAGCAATACATGCAGCTCCGGTAGGCATGGGTGGTATCGCAAACAGATGCAGCAGCTCTTGGGGTGCTCGAGAGGAAAGTTCTTCGCAAAATCTTTGATCCTGTTCGATTTGGCGACGACTATCGCATTCGAATGAACCACGAACTGTACGAGTTCTACGACGACGTTGAATTAGTCCAGCGTATAACAATTCAGCGACTACGTTGGCTGGGTCATATCTTTCGTATGGATGAACAAGCTCCAGCGAAAAAGTGTTTGAGGTGAAAGCCGAGGGTCGATGACGCAGAGGAAGACCATGCCTTCGATGAATTGAACAGGCCTAGGAAGCCCTTACCGCGCTTGGTGAAAGAGATTGGAGATGGCGCGCGCGAAGCAGAGACGCCTGGCAAGAGCTGATGAAGTCGGCGGCCGTAACCCGTCAACGGGTTGTCATGACCACCTAAGTAAGTAAGTAAGTAAAAAACGCAATCGTTTTAGAGAACTTAAATGCCCAACCTACTCATCAGTCTCAAGGAATTTTAAGAAAAAGCAAATGAGCTGCTTCAAGTTATGAGAATAATGCCAGTTCCTGTTTAGGAAGTGTTCCTAAGGTTAAGCTTTTTTGCTTCTATAGCCACATAAAAAGCACTTAAAAATGGTGGCATGGTGATTGCATCGCATTACAGCTATGTGCAACCTTATTGAATACACTTTAAGTCATAATCTTGTCTCGTCTAAATTTGATCAATTTAACATATTTAGCTTCATAACAAGAAAGCTAAACTTTCCGAGCACCTCTTAAACAGCAAACTGTCATTATTAATTTCTTCATTAAAAATTTACCATAAAAAACATGAGTACATTATATTTTCTTTACCTTTATTCACCAGTAATTCTCTGCTAATTCAATTTTCAAAATCATTTTTCTAAGTCCACATACTTACTTGTATCCTGGCCTTACTTGTGCCTTGCTATGCTCGGAGCCCGAGTTCGATCCCCAGTCGCGGCGAAAAGTTTTTTCAATGAAAAAAAAATTTTTCTGATCGGTCACCACCTCTCTGCAGACAATGGCAAATAAATGCCATGTAAAGCTTCTTGAGACAATGAGCTTTAGCCGTTCGAAGTCAGCATAAAACATGTAGGTCCAGTTCTCGATCGATTGTGTGCAAACATTTAATAACACACACAACACAATTCATCATAAGATGATCGGTCAAAATCATCACCCTTCTTACAAGGGCTGAAATGGCCAATTTGTGTATTGTTTGTTTTTTATTTGTACTGCGAAAGTTATAACTTCATGCAACGGTAAAGCAATTTTGTTGCATAAGCCATTGTTTCCACAACCTGATAATGTTGCTACTGTTAATATATTTTTGTCGTAGCTACACTCTAAAAAAAAATGGCGAGATTTCACTACAATTATTGCTGGCAACACTTTAACAGCATTTATTGTAGTTAAATCTCACAGAACTAAAATTGAAATATTTCACGCTATAAATGCGTGATATCTCTCTTTTGCAATAATTTCTCTCTCATAATGTAATATCTCTCCCGCTCTTTAATAGATTAAAAAAACGCCTGAAATGCGTTTTATCGCTCACGAATTTCCATATCATCCTCTTTTAAAAGTTAATGCGGGTTTTTGACGCTGTTTTAATCGTGATACTTAAAATCTATATTGCACTAAAATCATTTATATGAAAAATTCAAATTACAATTAAAAAAAGAAAAGAAAACACAATTAAGTTGGGGAAAGACAATTTAATATTTGATTTTTATTAAGAAATAAATTTAAGTTAATAAAATTAAAACTATTGAATATTAAAGAAATCTTATAAAAAACAACATTAAATAAGCTCAAATTTAAGAATATTTTATAAGCACTTGTTTGGATGAAAGGCTTAATTTTTTTTAAATTGTTCTCTCCAATACACGATAGTCAATTTAAAAAACTTCGAGCGTTCCGCACTTAAATTTGTACGAAATTGTATTAATTTAAATATATTTATTATAAAAACTGAACTCCTTTTGACTACACTTGCTTATTAATATGGTACCGCATGTGATGCTGAAATTAAACTGAAGAAAATAATGTATCTGTTTCAAAAGTGCTCTTGTTTTCCTCGTCAATGGCCCGCTGTAATAGTGTAAAATATCGTTGAAGAAGCGTTTAAAGAATTGGTGAGCGAAAAAACGCTAAAGTAGCGTAAAAAAGAGAGCAAATTTTACTTTTTAGGAAAAACAAGCTTAATTTTTGGTTGAATTGAAGGATCCCGCTGTGTTGCGTGTGTTTTTTCAAAAATCGCAAATATAAGCGTGAAATTTCACAGCAATTATTGTAGTGATTTTTCAATTAGTTTTTAGAGTGTAGTTACTACTCTCTCTTTATAATATAAACTGTAGCCCACATAATTATCACATTAAAATTTGATGCTACGACATTGCGATTTTTTTTTTTTTTTTGGTTACGTGGCCAAAGAAGCAAGCTTTATTGGTATATCATTACTTTCTTTGCAATATTCAGACTCAGGAAGTAAAAATTCATGAAACAATTTTGCAGCTTGGTTGCTTAAAGTACACGCGATACTTCATGTTAATGTCCTGTATGTTATTATAATTTTGTATTCTTTCATAAGACCAAAGAAGTTAACTTTATAGACACACCAATTAATTATGCCGATTTACTGAGCAAGTAATAATTTTAAACAACGCCGTTGCATTTTTCATACCAAGTTTTTTACAGCATTTCATGCATACAGCGAAAAAATATTTGATTTAAATTTATTTTTGTACTAATAACAAATTGATATACGAGTACTAACTAAAGAAATTCGCAGTAGATGCATAAAATACAGATTCGTACACAAAGCAGGATTTCCATAAGAATAATTGACAGAACTATGAGATAAACGATATCATTTCGAATTTGCTATAAATTGTTTTGATATTTTTGACACCTGACAGCTTATCATGTATTCGAACTATAAAAAACACCGTCAAATTTCTTGACCCTGTATAAAGAGAGCACTTAATAAATTAAATGGCACGTAAAACGCAAAAACCGCTCATTAATATGTCGATGCAAATATTTTTCCACACCAGAATTGCGTCGGTCAGACATTAAATGTTTTTAATTATTAATAAAAACATTCGCTAGTTAAAAGGCAAAAATTAAAGCAGCATATAAAATGCTATGAATATATTAAAGGTAGAACAATGCAAAAAATAACAAAAATATTATTATTTAATTAAACATCACTCACCTGGTTTATAACCATCACCATGTTCATGAGTTGAACTGATTTGTAGGGTTGCCATAATTAATGACAAAAGTAGAGAATAATTTTGCGCCATGTTGAGATAATGTTGAATCGATTTAAGAATAACAAAAAAAAAAAAAAACACGCACACTTTTGTATTAACACTAACACGCTTGGTGGCTGCTTAAAAGCTTTCACTAACTTAAAATGTTTGCATTAACTTTTAAGCATTTTATTTTTTTTATTTTTTTATTATGTTGTGGCTTTAATTTTTTTTTTAAACAATTTGGACGGTTCTGTATTATGCAGCGCGTATGTGTTGGCTTTTTTGCTTAATTCAATAAATGCCGGATTTTTTCTGCACAATAATTTTATAAAAGCTTCTTAGTCTGTGTGTTTCTTTTTTTTTCCCGTTATAGCTTATAAATATTTTAAACGCGTATTTTGTAAGCTTTAGGGCGCACGTGTACAAATCTACGCATATGTATGCATGTGTTTGAAATATTCAACACTTACGTGCCTCAGTGTTGTGCAATTTTTGTACTTATTTGTTTTTTTTTAATGTTTTATTTACTTTTATAATTCGCCTGAACCGTTTTTTTTTTGGCCAACGCAGTTAAAAAATTCTTACGCTTGTCCTAAGCTCATCCTTTAATGCTATTGTATTTTGGTTGCCGGCTGTTAGTTAATGTACTCGTACACACACAAACACACTTTATAACAATTCTTGAGCAAAAAATTTTCTCCTTGCATAGTTTGCGGCGTTTCTTGCGTTTACATCATCTCTTATTTCCGACACGCGTTTGCAACACTTTTTCTACACCTAACGGCCATAATTGAGTTTTTTTTTTACCCGTTCTCTATCTCTCTCTGTCTCTCGCTCTTTTGTCTCTTGCTGCTGTTCTATTTTTGCGCACGCTTTACTCACACTTTTTTGTTGTTCTTTTTTTTGCACTTATTTGCTTTGATTATCTGCTAAACAAATACCTAAATCCTTTTTTTGCTTCAGGCTAAAAGTATGCAAGTTAAAATTCTGTCTTGCTTTCTTTTTCTGCATATTTGTTGGCGCTCATGATTTACACATTTTTATTTGTTCGTTGTGTCCTTTGTTCATTTGACAGTTTGTACGACAACAGTGTTCGGGCGGTTGTCATTCTGCGGTAGACAATAATTTTTAATTAAACCGCCAACATACAGCAGAGCTTAAGTAAACTTTGTTGTGTTCATGCTTGACAACGTATTAATGTTGTTTCAGTTGTTGTTGTTGTTGTTGTTGTTGTTGTTGTTGTTGTTGTTGTTGTTGTTGTTGTTGTTGTTGTTGTTGTTGTTGTTGTTGCTGCTTTTATTTTGCTGTTTTTATTTTTGTTGCGCTTGCTTTGTTGTTGCTGTGATTTTGACAGCGCACCCTTTACCAATTAATCAAAAGCTTTTGCTATCATTTGTATTATTAAAGCTCAGCTTTAATGTTGCTCCTGTTATTGTTGTTGTTGTTCTTGTTGTTGTTAACAATGTTGCTTTTGTTATCTGCAAAGAGTAAACAAAGTATGAAAGGGTTAATTAAATTAAGTTAAAAGTACTCTATAACAACAATAAAATTTCATCAATATTGTTTAAAAGCTTTTCTTGTTTTATTCTTGTTTCATTGTGTTTCCGACCAACTGCCGCAAATTTATTGACATTTTTCAATTATATTGTATTGTTTGCCCACACACAGACCTACGTACACAAATACTCAAACACACACTTAGAATTTTGTCGATTACTTATTGTGTGCCGCAATCTTGTTGAAGCCATCGACGTAACTAAGGTTGTGAATTCAATTGACCTTGAAAGTCTTTTGAATTTCAACTGTTATTAATTTCATTTTCACAACGCAGTGGGGCATTATTTCTGAAAGTCGCTTTTGGATTTAAGCGGAAATAATATGTTTGAGAAAAAAATTAACTGTTGCATAAAATCGATTTTTTTTAATTAGTTGACATTGTTTACATTGAAAAGTTAGGAACATAAAGTTGAAGCTTAAAAGCAAAGGTTTTATTTTTTTTTCAGCTTTTAAAATTTTGAAATTTATTTTTTTAATTTCGTATTGATTTGTTTTATTTTTTTTTTTTTTTATTATTGGCTGATGAATCCTTAAATTTATATAATGTTTGTTTCTCAAATTTAAATGGATTCTAAAATTATTCCTGTTGCAACATAATTTTTATTTCTAATGCTTTTTTGTGTTTTTTTGACAGTTTAATTAAACAAACTCCGAGTTGAAAAACCCAACAATATTTTGTTCAAATTTAAATCGCTGAAAACACCCATGACTTGATAAACAGTAGAAAAAATTAGGTTAGCAATTTTAACAAATATCTAAGAACAGTTTATTTACAGCAAGATTGGTTTCTGCATTAACAAAGAAAAAATATTAAAACTGAGTGTTTTTTCATTGTCACACCCATGCCAAAAAAATGCTTTAGTTTTCATTAAAAGCAACATGGGCTTAAAATTAAAATAAAAATTTCCTAAAGTAAGGATTTTGATGTTTGAAATAAATTTGTAAATTTTTTTATCAAATAATTTCTTATTTTTCTTCATTTCCGTTACAAGAATTTGGTCACACCCTCAACTGTTTTTAAAATTTTTGTCTATTTATGTAACTGTTGCATGCGTATGAATAAATATTCCGATTAAAACTACTTTTGTAAATTAATATATAGCGAAATCATTTTTATATGTAGTTATGTATGCATTTCATCAAAAATTAATTTGAAAAAAAAAAATTCATTCAAGTTGAGCCTTTTTTAAATAAGTCATTTGTTGTTTTTAAAACATAGGTAAGAAATATAACAATATATATATAACAATAAGTCATGAGCTGGTCATGAGCTGGACAGGAAAATTGAGTTGCTGGAGAATGGTTCTGCGCTGGTTCGCTGGAGAAGTACTGCGATGAGCTGGAGCTTTCACGAGAGCATACACTCAGAAAAATATCAACTGTAATATTAACAGTCGGCAGCTGTTATTTCAAAACACTGTTCGATTGAATGATTTGCGTTTAAGTAAACAATTTTCTTTGTTGAATGAACTTTTCAAAGTATTTTTGTGCTGTTAAAAACATCTGTTGAAATATTTTTGTGCTTATATTGAATTGTCAATTTTTTCTAAGCAATAGTTTTTATATGTGTTTTGCTATATTTCTATTATCGTTGCCAGTAGCTCAGTGGATGTGCACTAGACTGTCATGCGGGAGACGTGGGTTCGAATCCTAGCTGTGTAAGTATCAAAAATTGTAATTTAATAATTGAAATAATAATAATTCTGTTTCATTAATTGTTTGGTCAAAAATAACCTTCAAAATAAAATGCTTATAATCTTGCAAAAAAAAAAAAAGAAATTTCATTTTTTATTTAAAAAAAAATATTTTAAATAAAAAAAAATGTTTTTATTGGCCCTGCCGGAGTTGAACCGTGGACACTCAAGTACTAGACGCACACGTTAGCACACTCGGCCATACATGAACTTTCAAACCAGTGATCAAATTTCAATATATAAGTTTTTATACGGGTTTCATGTTCCATAGACCAACAGTCAACCGACTGTTGATTTGAAAGTTTCATTTGTTGGATGGTATTTAACAGTGAAATCTGTTATTTCAACCCATGATTTGTTTGATAAAACAGCATTTTTTCCCTGAGTGTAGCAACACTAACAACAAAAAGCCTGCTGACTTCTCTTCGGATGCCGTTCTGTTGGGTTTGCCTGCGTCAAACGATGAAAATCTTGAAAGTATTCTCAATCGGATATGCCACTATATTGACTTTCAACCTCCTCTTATAAGCGACATCATTAAGGTAAAGTCAAACCAGAACTCTCAGAGCCCAATAATTATTATTAAATATCTGTCACCTAGTGACAGAAATCGCGTGCTCAAAGCTTTTGGTGATTTTCGGAGGCACACAAAATCGGCTGTTAACCTTAGGGATGTTGGTCTTGAATTTCACAACAATATCTTCATACATGAGAGCCTCGATGTTGATACTCGCAAAGTTTTGCAAGCTGCCACCACTTGCAAACGTCAGAAGAGCATCTTTAATGCGTTCTCCTTTCGTGGTAAAGTGTACATCAGAAAAGAGAAAAATGCTGAAAGTATTCGCATTAGCAGTCTGGATGAGTTGTGGCGTTATTCTCGAGATGTCAGTGGTGCTACCTCGTCTCCAATCTGCTAAATACCTGCGTTCCTGTCTATTTATATGTATGTTTATTTTTATTGTTGCAGTTCTAATATTTTACTTTAAGCCTTTTCTGTCTTTCTCATCTATCTTTTTATTCTCTTCATTTTCTTTTCTGCCTATAATATGCTCTCTCCTTGATTGTTCTTATGTCCAACTCTAGCTTAACACCTTCTGGTGCTGATAAAAACCAAAAAATTATAATTCAGGTCTTATGTAAGCAACGCAGTGGACTTAATGTTGTCCACTTTAATGCTCGTAGCCTAAACATGGATAAACTGGATTATATCAGGTTTTTATTCGATAACTCGTTAGTTGACATTATTTGCATCTCGGAAACTTGACTAAGTAGTATTATTAGTGATGCTTCCTCTAATATTCTTAGTTATCAGCTTTTTAGAAACGACCGACATGAGAAAAAGGGTGGTGGAGTTGCAATATACTGCAAAAATAATCTAAATCCTTATGTTGTCAGCCGTTCGAATGGGGCAGAAATTGAATTTATTAATTTATGTGTATCTGACAATAACAATAAAATTCTTATTTCGTGTGTTTTCCGTCTTATCAAGTAGTTTTATCGATTTCGACGTGATCTTGTTATGCGGTGACTTAAACATAAATCTGCTCTCTAACGAACTGCCTAAACAATTACTGTATAACAGCATTTCTTCGTTAGGATTGTCTGTTGTAAATGATTCTATGCCCACTCGTTTTTCCAACAACACCAATCCTAGTCTTCTTGATTTTTATACCCTAAACCTGAAAGGTCAGGGTATATTAACTTTGTGCAAACGTTTGTAACGCATAGAACGAAGCGAGTCCGGTATAGAAAAGTATATATATTCTTGATCAGCGTCACCACGTGAGTCGAGCTATCTATGTCCGTCCGTCCGTCCGTCCGTCCGTCCGTCCGTCCGTCTGTGTGTTGTCCGTATACACAGGATAAGAAGAAGGAGTTGAGATAATTGGATGAAACTTGGTACACATGGTCACATGTACCCAAGGATCTGCACTATTGAATATTTTTGGAATCCGCCCACGGACACGCCTACCTCCCATACAACGCAAAAATTTAAAACTGCATAACTCAGCTCATAATAAGTCCACCACAATAAAATTTGGTATGTGTGTGTTTTGTATCAACACAAAGATGTCTTTGAAAAATGGACGTCATCCGCTCACGGACACGCCCACCTCCCATACAACCCAAAAATTGAAAACGCAATAAATAAGCCTCTGTTTAACCTAAAGAGCTAAAATTTGGCACAAATGTTTTTTATAACAAAAAATAGATGGTTTTGAAAAATGGACATCGTCCGCCCACGGACACGCCTACTTCCCATACAACGCGAAAATTGAAAACTGCATAGCTCAGCTCATAATTAGATTGCAACAATAAAATTTGATATGTATGTGTTTCATACCAACACAAATATGTCTTCGGAAAATGGACGTCATCCGATCACGGACACGCCTACCTCCCATACAACCCAAAAATTGAAAACGCAATAAATAAGCATGTGTTTAACCTACAGAGTTAAAATTTGGCACGTATGTTTTTTATGACAAGACAAAGATGGTTTGGAAAAATGGACTTCATCCGCCCACGGACACGCCCATTTACAATAAATTTTTTTTTTTTTTTTTGAAAAGTGGGTTTAGGGTATTTCATAGTCGGCCTAGACCGACTTTAGACTTTCTTTACTTGTTTTTATTCTTTCTGACCTGTCTGTCGTCTTTATTTTTAATCAATTGTGCTTTATCTCTTACCATGATTTGATTTTTTGTACGTTAGATGTCAATTTATCTCGTTTAGCTATCCCTATTACTTTTTCCTATAGGGATTTCAAGAACATAAATTATCCGTCTCTTTTCCATGATGTGTCCATGTTATCGTTTAATGATTGTTAGCTTCATCACAATATTAATGACAAGCTTAATTCTCTGCTTGAACCAGTTAAGTTTCTGTTCGAGAAACATGTTCCTGTACGTAATTGTAGGATAAAAAATGTGTCCTGTCCTTGGTTTTCCAGGCATGTCCTCTCCACCATAAAAAGAAGAAACAGGTTACGTAAAATTTGGCGGCTTAATCTCACAGATATTAATTGGGAGTAGGGTTCCCAACTGTCCCGGATTTCGAGGGCCGTCCCACATTTCAGCTTATTTTTTAGCGTCCCGCGACGACCCCTTGCGGGACGCCTTTTGTCCCGCATTTGAGAACTTAAGATTGTTTGTTTCTAAATTTCCAATTCGACATGAAACACAGTTTACTTAAACTTTTGAATTTTATTATCATATAAAATTTTTGATTTTTTCATGGATTGGGCAAGAGTTGGAAAGATATCTTAACAATATCAAGGAACCAATGCGATTGTATAAAAGAATCTTTGATCCCCTTTTTGCTCAAAGAATAAAGGGAAATATTTGATAAAATAAAAAATTGCATCTAATGTTGTCCCGCATTTTTGAGCCAAGTCCCGCATTTTTTATGGCTCCGTCCCGATTTTGTACTTTCCAGAGTTGGCAACCCTAATTGGGAGGCTTATAGAATGGCGAGGAATGTATCCGTGCTAGTAACAAGGCAAGCTAAAATGCGTTTTTACTCAAATAAACTTAAACTCTCTCTACCAAGTAAAGTGCTTTGGAATAATATTAAAAGCCTTTGGGTCTGCAACAAAACTAAAGTTGAATGTCCTCTAGATCCCGAAGTTTTAAACTGTTTCTTCTGTGATAATGCTGCTGCTTGTGCTGTTTCTACTTCTACTCCAGTTTAATTTTTCAACGCCGCAATCTTTTAATTTTTCCCCAGTAGTTGAGCTTGATGTTGGAAAATGCTTATCACAAATCAAGTCCAATGCACTGGCTGCTGATGGTATTCCCATAAAATTTATTAAAATCTTACTATAATCCCCCCACATAATCAACCCTCTAACTCACATAATAAATTCATGTTTTATGACGTCTTCGTTCCCTGATTTATGGAAAATGGCCATCGTACTTCCAATAGCTAAGAAGCAAAATCCATCTTCTCGAAATGATTTTAGACCCATAAGCATTCTTTCACCGTTAGCAAAAATTTGTGAAAAACTTATGTCTCAACAAATAACACACCACTTAGTTAGTAATAACCTTCTATCTCCTTTTCAGTCTGGTTTTCGTGCAGGTCATAGTTGTTCGTCTGCAGTTGTTAAGATAATTGATGATATACGGCCACATTATGATGCTGGGCCTTTGACGCTCTTATGCTTGTTAGACTTTTCGAAGGCGTTTGACAAAGTAAATCATCAAATCTTGTGTTATAAGCTAAGGTCATTGTTTGGTTTCTGTGATAGTGCTGTTAACTTAATGTCTAGCTACTTGTGTCGTAGGTATCAAAAAGTTTTTTTTGGTCAATTATCATCAGGTTACAAACCAGTCTTGAGTGAATGATATCTTTTCTGTTTGTAATCATGTTTCTGTTCATGCTTACGCGGACGATGTCCAGTTGTACCTTTCTCGTAGAACTGGCCTCATCGAAGACCTTGGCTGTAGAATGAATGAAGACCTTAGTAATGTCTATGAATGGGCTTGCAGAAATAATCTTCTACTTAATTCTTCCAAATCATTTGTTCTTCCTCTTTGTAAGGTTAATTCTTGCTTAATTGATGTCCCTGAATTGTTTATTGGATCCAATAAGCTTACTGTTGTGTCGAAAATTGTGAATCTTGGTTTCCATATTAATTCTTCTCTGTCATTTGTTGATCATGTTAATAGTGTTGTAAAAAGAGTGTATTACGTCTAACATAACCTTAGAGATAAGGGAAATAAATTGAATAGATTTAACCCTCATCCGACCTTCAAAATAAGTCATGAATTAAACCCTAATGGGTGAAATTTCACATTTTTTTAAAAAAGTTGTTACATTTATTATGTTGAATTACAGCTTACTATTTACAGTTTGTACAGGAAAAGACTGCAGTTTAATGCTCACCTTATATATTTTTGTTGGAAGAAGTACATGATGAGTATGCTTTTCGGTCCTTTTTTACATATTTGGTATTTATTCCCAGAAGTTGATTTGAGTGCTTGTAACAAGTTAAAGTGAAGGATCCCCTCTCGGTAATGAAGTTCTACGTAATACTTCGGGTTTGACCAAACTCTGTTTCAATTGCTCTAGAAATTTTCATCTCTTATACTTCTTGTTTAAGTTCCAGTCGCTATTGATGTCGCACCACAAAGCAAATGCATTTATTGCCACACGTCTATCATGTTACAAAGCAAAGGATATGGCCAACGGCTAGTTTTACGTTTGATGATATAATTTCCTACAAACTTATCTAAGGTATCAACACTCGCTTTATATTGGTTGTAATCCAATATTATTTCGGGAAGTTGCTTTTCGCCTCACAATATTACATTATTGTGATGATAAGTGCTCAAGACTTTGACGAGCCTGTACTTTTTTGCACCAGGTATTTTACTAGAATAAACTTACATATTCCATGCTAAGTTTGTTATACTGTCACAAAGCGACCATATCTTCATGCCATACTTGGTGGGCTTAGATGGGATATACTACTGGAAGAGGCATTTTCCATGGAAAACTAATAGTTGCCCATCAACTGTAATATTTTCAAAAGGCATGTAAAAGAGTTGTTGCTGTGAAACCCATTTATCACATAACTCTCTTAATGGAGCTAACTTATCGTGAGCTCTACGTTCTTTCCGAGTACTTATATTATCGAACCAAATAACGCGCGTTATCATCTTGAATGCTTTCTTAGACATCACAGAGCTGAAAATTAGTCTTCCTGTGACGTCATTCCACAAGTATCCAGTAATTCACAATATAATTTTTAAACACCGCTTTATATCAAAGACCAATATACGTCTGAAACAAAACATCATCAACGTTCTTCCAATCACAGTCGAAAACTCGCAAGCCCCCCACGCTGGTTTTTCAATAACGATCTTCAACGTTGACCGTATTGATAATATACGCCTGTTGCACATCGAGGTTTACTGACCTTACCCGATATAATAATTTAAGCTCTAACATGGAATTTGGGGAGGTTCTGTGTTCCATAATATGGATTTATCCTTTGACAACATTGTATTAGTTGTAGGACTGACCGATTGGCTACTTCATGTTCTCCTTATTAACGCTTCATTCATTGAAAGAATCATCTTCCTCAAAAACAATTAGGACAAAATCTACCACTGTTTTTGATGCCTTCCTCTTATTTTTGGTAGCAAAATTCACTGTATTTACATGTGATGTTCATATGGGTGAAATTTCACCCGAAACTCGGATGAGGATTAAAAAACTTAATTTTAGCAACAGACAACCAAGCTGCATGTATTCAAAGTGGTCATAATCGATCGAGACAACTTAAGTGCAGCAATAAAAAGTAAGCAATAAAACACCATAACATGATCATGACATGAGACGCATACAATTGAATTAATACTCTGCAAAAGGGCTTTAAGAAAGTTCAAAGATCTCTTCCGGGAAGTCCAATCAATCAGATTGCTAAAGAAGTGGTATCAAATAATTTTTTGCATAATTTTCTTGATCTCAAAAATTATTCGGTATTATTATTGCTATTTTGGAAATGGTACCGTTGGGTAATATTGAGATGTCAAGTTGGAAAAATATATTAAAAATTCCATTGTACAACGGAGTTACTATTTTGAATTCATAAATCACGAATTCTGGGCGAATAAAAATTTAAATTTCTGCCTTTATTCTTTGAAGCTTTTAAAAATTTTCCCAAATTAAAGAAATGTTGCCTCTAAGCTTTTTTAAATTGTTAATAATAGATATGTGGGTTGATTTTGTTGTCAAAAGTATGTGATAGCTAGTTATTTTATCCAATAAGTTCTTATATATAATTCCCACATAATTCACAATCGACTCAACCGGGACAATCTTGTGTCACAACCGTCCCGTTCAGAATTTTATAGAAAAATGGTTATTACCATTTTTTCGGCATAATTTTCAGTAGTATTCAACAAAATATATTTTGAATTTAATTTAATCTAAGTCAAGAATGCTTTCATTGAGGCAGATGAACTGCATTTCAATGTTAAACTCAGAATTTGTTGTTTTTAAACTTTTGCTCGTAATAATTGCATAATGTTTTAGCATTTCAACACGAAAGAGATCATTTTCAACACGATAAAGAAGTCAAAACTTTACACCCGTTGTTGCATCAGCAACCACAATATTTGCCCTTTGACAATTTTTCTATGGCGCTCACAAAATAGTATAATGAAAGACTTAAGTTACAAAAAATTGTTCATTTTTATTTAAATTTAATTTCAGTTTGAGTGTAACTATTAAAAAATCAGTAAGATGTGAAGAGCTTAAAAATAAATTCGTCGCTTTGTTTTTGACTGAATACCAAAATTATATTTTTTTTTTCTTTAGCTATGAAAATTTGTCTACGTGACTTTTAGCATCTGACTTTTTTATAACCTTGAATCCCGAAAAGATTTCGAAAATTCAAAAAAAATTGTATTATGACCCAAAGTGTTATTTTTTGCAAAAAAGGTCGGAAGTGCTCTTAAAATCCATTATTTCGATTTCACTTCTTCCCATGGTTATAATGATTTTTTTAAAGCTTTAATTTGTTGGACTTTTTGGAGCAGGATAATATGGTAGGAACGAAGATCGATTGTGTAATCAGTCGAAAAAAAAAAAAAAATATTTGAGGTAAAAAAAACATCAGAAAATATTTGGATAACACCAACAAACACACAAACGTAAAATCTTCCGGATCGAACAAGAAACACCGAAGATATAACGAAAAACCAAAATAGCACCATAGGGACCACTTAAAAAAAAAGACATATTTTGTTCGAAAATGTTTTTTATCTATATCTAACGATTGAGGCGGGTTCAAAATAGGTTTATTTTTCTGCCATACAAGGTGATACGGTCTAAAGCTAATACTTATTCTATAGAGATAAAATTTGGAATCCATATTTTTTATAACACACCAATATGATTTTGAAAAATTTACGTCATTTGCCCACGGGCATGCCCACTTCCCATACAAACCAAAAATTGAAAACGCAATTGATAGGATCATTTTTAACATACAGAGATAAAATTTGGTTTGTTTGTATTTTATAACAAAACGAAGATGGTTTTGAAAAATGAATGTCAGCCAACCACGAAAACGCACACCTCCCATACAACCCAAGAATCGAAAACTAAATAAATAAGCTTTTGTTTAACCTATAGGGATAAAAGTTGGCACATATATATTTTATGCTAAAACTAAGATGTATTCTAAAATTGGGCGTAATCCGTCTACGAACACGCCCACCTCCCATACAACCCACAATAACGTACATATTATAAAGGCATTAACATGTGAGCTACAGGAATAAAACTTGAATTTTTTATAAATTTTTGTAAATTTTTTATCAAAATTGAAACGCATATAAAATATGGGCTTCATACGCTCATGGACAAGCCCATTTTCAATTCTATTATTATATTTTGAAAAAGTAGGTTTAGGGTATTTTAAAGTCGGGCTATTTCTCTTTTTGATAGAAGCTTTTTATCATTTTTAGAGAATATTTAGGAACGCATTTAGAGAAAGGCATTCCATCTTTATCTATAAGAAATCTATACAATTTTTCTCTAAATATGATGGCTCTTTTATCGTATTCCGAGAACACTTTTTTTTTGAGTGTATTTATTTTTTTTTTTTAAACTTCATAAAGTACTTTATCATTTATCATACCACTGCTGCGTGAAGCAGCTCTTTCATCATCAATTTTTTTCACCCACTCTCAGCGACAAAAACAACAACACCGACAGAAAGTTCCTTTGTGTGGCTGTAAATTGCTCTTAATTTCATTTCATGCTGCACAACCGACAACTTTGTATGATTCGTTTAATTAACGCTCGTTAAAATCCTTGTGCTGCGGAGACACACACACACACACACACACACACACACACACAGACCCACACACAACCCACACCATAACAAAGCGAATGCTAAAAAAATGCTTGCTATTGAAAGAAGAAAAAAAAAATTGCAAAATTGCAGTCTTTGTGCATTGCAGATGAGCGTCGGAAAAGCCGATTCGAGCATGCGTGCCGGAACCGACATCCTGTTAAAAGGCGTCAAGTTTTTTTTTTCTCTTTAATTCTTGTTATTTTTTTTCTTGTCCTGTAAAGTTGAAACTGCCTTTACGAAAATATCAATTTTTTCACACAATACTTGAAAGTTGGTTGTTGTTGTTGTGTCGTGTTTTTTGTCTGCGTATCAAACGCAGCATGAAACAAATGCAAGCAGAAAGAGCCGAAGAAGCGGCTTGAACAAATGAGCGCATAAACGATGACAACGACACTAACAGGAAAACGGAAATTGCAACATGAGGACTATGCAATAATGTCGATGTGTGTGAGTTTGCTTATGTCAGCTCACACACACACACACACAGACACATATACAAAAACAAGTCAGAAATGCTGTATTGCTACAAACAAAAATAGGCAGGGGACGGGAAAAAAGCGACCACAACAACAACAAAAGTTAATTAACACAAAACATTTTCAATTATAACGTTGCCTCTGAGTCACGTGAATGCACTGCAGTGACTATCTGTCTGTCTGTCTGTCTGGCTGTCTATCTATTACTCTCGCTGCAGTCACTGTCAACGCTTAGCAATTTTCGTCATTGCTTTTGCTCGCTTTAAGACCTCGCTCCGGCGCTTTGTTGGCAGTGTTGAGCTTTTAATTACATTTTTTTCTACTGTTATTTTTGCATTTTTCTCCAATTTTAGTTGCACACATTTGTTTATTTTAACTTTTTGCCTCAAAATTTGTTTTTCAGCCAAACAGTTTATTATTTTATTGACGTCATCAACAGCAGCAGTTTCATCACAGCCATCAGCATCATCAGCACTGCAACATAAAAAGAACATTTCAAAAGAACCTGGAGGTTCAACAAAAATTAAAAAAAGTTACAGCGGTTTTGAGAATACTTTCTGCCAAAACTGTACAGCGTATTCTAATATAATTTTGAATTTGATTTTAGTTTTATATATTTCTAAAGCTGCATATTTTTCAATTTTTGCAATTTTTGCATTTCATACAATATACGCAGTACATTGTACGTCCACGATTTTAGGCAACTCATAGAGTTCTCTCAACTCATAGAATTCTCTTACAATGTGTCAATAATAAGAATAAAAAAAAAATTAAGCAAGTAACGAAACTCTAAACTTGGTCTAGTTGAACTATGAAATACCCTTAAACTTCTATAATATTTCTATACATATTAAAATGTTACATTAACTAGAAAAACTTTTTGTTTTTGTATATAATACATAACAAATAAAATAAGTAATGAACGAAAAAAATTTTCAAAAAAATAAGACGCATGGGCGATGGTTATAAGGCCAGAGCCACTTCCTTAGTGACATACATGCAGAGTTCACTTATTTTATGGAGGGAACACTTCTTTAGTCTTTTAAATGGTGACACTAACAACAATATCGCTAATAGAGATGATATCAATCCATAGAGCTTAAGAATAGATGCATGTCCGAAGGTGTTGTTTTTCCAGACTTTTGACTCTCTAAGACGAATCGCGCTCTTGGTTGCCGAACACTTAAGGAACTCTTCTTTGAGAAGAAGATGTAGCATCATTTCTAGACTCGCCTGTGGCGTAGATCTCATGGCTACTGATAATCCTATGCAAGCTAGCCTTTACAGTCCTGTTAGAGCTGTGGCCAAGGAAGCTCCTTTTGTGCATAATTGTCCACCACACTAGAGACCCGTAGGTGAGAATTGGTCTGACGATCGCATTATACAACCAATGAATGATGTGCGTTCTCAGGCTCCACTTCTTACCAAAGGTCCTCTGGTATGAATAAAGAGCGCATAGTGCTTTTTTTCTTCTCTCCTCTGTGTTGCGTTTCCAGCTAAGCTTGTTGTCAAAGACAGTTTCAAGATATTTAGGTTCAGTGGAGAGCTAAATAAAAAATTGAATTACAGGGCATTGAAAAATTTTTTAAAAGAATAAAAATAAGCCCTTTAAGTGAAGGTAATTCAAAATGGTGTATAAAATATTAAAATCAAGAACACGCCACGCTTGTTGGTTTCTTCTGGATATATCTAGATAATGCCGTGATATATAATAGAATTGGGTAACGCTGAAGAAATTTTTAACTTTATTCCGTAAAAGATTTTTCGGTATTCATTATTGGTTAAAAACAAAAATTAAAAATTTAATATAAGAAATAAAATGTTTTGATACAATAAAAACTAGTCAACTGACTTGATTTTGTTACCACGTTTTCAAATAGACAACAAATAAGTATACTTCAAAACTTTAATCCTTTTACATATTAAGGATTTGGAAGGCAATTGTATATCACGTAATTGGCTCAAAATGTTCATGAAAGATATTTTAATTTAACAAAACTTAATAACAATATCAAGGGTTAATTATAAATATGCATGGATTAAAAAATTTTATTGAATTTTACTATGGCATCTTATTTTCCCGCAATAAAAAATAAATAAAACAAGTAAGGTATATCTTCGACTTGGCCGAAGTTAAAATACCCCCACGGCCGATTCTTAAGGGTTAAAGAATCTTAAATTGGAGAGCTTTTTGTATGAGATTTTAGAAGATTTTGTTATTTTTATTTGTCTAAAATACAAAAACATATCAAATTGCTTTCCTGCAGCATAAATATAAGCCTTTTTATAAAATTTTCAGTTTTGGGGTTGTATGGGAGGTGGGCGTGTTAGTATGTGTATGAAGCCCATTTTCTCAACACACCTCAGTTTTGACATAGAAAACACAAATACCAAGTTTCAGTTTTGTAACTTTAATATTAGCCTCTTTATAAAGTTTTCAATTTTGGGGTTGTATGGGAGGTGGGCGTGTTAGTAGGTGGATGAAGTCCATTTTTCAAAAACACTTCAGTTTTGATATAGAATACTCAAATACTGAGTTTTAATTTTTTTACTTTAATATTAGCCTCTTTATAGACTTTTTAATTTTGAGGTTGTATGGGAGGTAGGCGTGGTTTTCATCCGATTTTGCCCATTCTCGAACTTGATCTTAGTTTTTAAAAAAAAAGGCCAAATACCGAATTTCATTACAATAGCTTGAAAATTACGGCTGTAATCGTGTCCACAGACAGACGGACAGACAGACAGACAGACGGACATGGCTAAATCAACTCAGATGGTGATGCTGAGCAAGAATATATATACTTTTTTATACCTACCACGCCTCCTTATGGGCGTTACACACGTCGTGACAAAATTAATATACCCCTTACGCAGTACTCGTGGGGGTATAAAAATTTACGGGATAAGGTTCACTGACGGTATTCCGTACTTTTACACAAGTGTACGGTTAAACAGTAATGCTTTCTAGAAAGAAACAAAAATAGTACTTGAGTGTATGTTTTCCAACTAAGGCACATTTGGTGTCACCGAAATTTTAAAAAGCACCAAAAAATGCACCAGGCACCAAACCAAGTTGGCAACAGTGGTGCTAAGTACGTGGCGTGCAAACCAACGGATTTCACACTTAAACCTCACTTCGGACAAACGTTTTTTTAGTAGAAATACATTTTTCTGTTCGGCCGACACCTCACTGCAGATAATGACAAATCTCAGAGAGTAAACTATGCAATGTAAAGCATTTTGATAAGAAGGATTTGAGCTGTCCTGAGTCAGCATAAGCCATGTAGGTACAGTTCTCCGTCAATTGTGTACAAACATTTAATAACACACAAAATGATTAACATTCATTTAATCAAAAGAAGCTCGTTCAAAGTCCTCTCAAGGACAGAAAAGGCCAATTTGTTAGTTTATTTTTTTTTATTTGTGCGACAAACAACTTAATTTTTGTTACTCAACCGACGAAATTTAACGAATTTTAACCACAGGCGATAGTAGTACGTTGGATTTGATTATCGGCATATGAAAACAAAAGAAGTGACATAAATAATTTCTATGTATATATATATTCTTCATTAATTAATTCAATTTTATTTCAAAACGTTCAAAATTGACGTGTCAGCATACAAGCCTTAATGAAATTTTTGCCAACAGGAACCGCTTAAACTGTTTTACCGCATAACTCTGAATGGGCTTAAGGTACTAGTGATCAGCATTGGGACCATCTTGATAAATTACTTTACTTGGAGCAAATTTGATTATCCTGAGAGAATGGTAAATAAATAAAGTTTTTGCTTGTCAATTTTGTAAAGAATTTTTCCGAAATCATATATTTTAAGATTAAAGAAGTATTGTTTGTTTTGTTTTAGCAAAAAAAAAACAATATATTAACAACTAGTCTGATTGTAAAAAACTCCAAATAGCTATATTTGAAATTCCGGATATTATTGATAAGTTAGATTTTTATTTCGTATATATTTATATATTAAAATGTTTACACATTGCCTGTATAAGATTTTGTAAATATTGTTAATAGCAAAATACAAAAAAGTAATCAAAACAGATCGATAAAATGTCAAAACAAATCGCTGAGCTAAGAAACTTTGGCAAAGCCGTTAAGCTTGCTGATTAAAGAGGCCAGCTAAAATTTGCTACGATATATTCAGCTTAATGATTCTGAACACATTTTTTCATCTGCATGAATATATTACAACAACAACAACAGCACAATCGAAAACACAAACTGTCCCAACAAACTGTCAATAATTGCTATCAATCAAGGTGATTAAATGATGTCGTTTTTAATTAACATCCACAGATGTAATTTCCAGTCTTGGCGCACAAACACAATAATATAATCCAAACATACCCAGCGGTCCGAAATGGCAGCAGCTCATCTAGAATCACGATCGAAGCGCTCCATCTCTGTTGCTGGTCCAGCAGGAAAGATGCACACTCTTCGAATATTTGTTTTTCTGTGCATTTCTCTCGTTCTTTTGTATTGTTCTTTAGTGCATGCCTACTTGTTGTTCAGTTGCGATTCAGTTCCCTTAGCGTAACCATATAATAACGAACTCATTTCTTCTTTTATTTATTCCATCGCAAAGATATATAGAAAAAATATGCGTTAACATATGGCACGCTAAGCAGTTATAGGTTTTTTTCTAGTTAACTAAGCAGTGTGCTTTGAGTATAAAATCAAAAATTTGTTCAAGTCATGACTCATGAGTTGAATTTCACTCATTCTCTTGTCCCTTATGCACAGCTTTCAAGCATTGCATTACACAATGGTGGCATCCCCCGCTCACTCCACCTCACAACACAATTTTTACCACTCTCTCTCTCTCCCGCTCTTTTTCGAAATCAACTTCGAACTGCTTCCCTCCTAGGACATGGCTGTGTTAAAAGAAGCACGTTTGGCAAGGAGGATGCAAGCGCTTGCTGCTACCACAGCAGCGCTGCAAGATGCCTATTGAAGCGCTCTTTTTCCCGCTGGGTAGGCACACATACATTTAACACTTCTTGTTAAGACCGAGACGTGTGTCATAGTATTTTCAATGGTGCTGATGTCCTCTCGCGTAATTAAAGCAGACTGCATAAAACCACAACACAAGGACAAATCAAGGTAAGAGCTGAACAGTGAAACGTGTTGTTGTGTTTGGTGTTGTTGTTGTTGATATTGTTGATGTTGTTGTTGTTGTTGTTGTTGTTGTTGTTGTTGTTGTTGTTGTTGTTGTTGTTGTTGTTGTTGTTGTTGTTGTTGTTGTTGTTGTTGTTGTTGTTGTTGTTGTTGTTGTTGTTGTTGTTGTTGTTGTTGTTGTTGTTGGTGTTGCTGCTGCTTTGGTACTGGGAAATGCATTAAATGCGATATTATGAAAAACAACTCAAAAGATAAAATAATTGCTCAAGTTACGAGTAAAAACATTTAAGCAAATGACGAAGAGAGAGAGAAAGAGCAAAAAGATGTGTGAATAGAGTGGAAAAATCGAAGTACTATTTGTCAAGTTTTTGTATTTATGTGTTTTTTTTTTTTGTGTTTTTTTTTTCTTGTTTTTTTTTTACTTTGCGCCATAATTTATGCAATAAAATAGGAATTTTAATAAGCTTTTTAATTTGAAACGATTTTCTGTGGCATTGAATTAATTGAATTGCGTTTTTGTGTTGGCATGCACGCGATTTCCAAACGATTTAAAAAGCAAATATTATGCATTTTTAATTAAGTTGATATGACGTTCGGTATTGCATACCAATGAGAGTGCATGACAGCGGCAGCGAGAAGGAAAGAGTGATAAGCTAAGAGTGATAAATATATATTTATTTGAAAATGACATGTCGCACCCGTTCAACAATACTGTATTAACTCAAAAACTTCAAAGTGTTCAGGAGAGACAAAAAACTGTTTTCTTACTGATTAAGGAATTTTCCATTAACAAAAGTTAGGCAATATTTAGAAACCCCATCAATTATTGTATTGCACCACATAACCTTTTTATTTGTTTATTATTTGCAGATAGAAACGCGATTTTTTTAGTTATTATCATTTTCTTGAATTATTTTTGTTAATAAGAAGTAAATATTTTGAGTTGTGTTTGTTTACATAAAATTTATTTCTGTATTTAATACATTTTTTGTATTACAAACAATTGCAACTCAAAATACTACCTGACTAAAATAAACTTATATTATTAGAATAACAACTTAACTCAAAATACTACTCTTTAAACGACAAAACAATTTTTGTTTAGGCCAATCACTTCAAATAACTCAAAATAATTTTGTTTTCTTGATTCACAGAAATAACCTATTGCAGCAGGAAAATTGTCACAACATGTAATTTTATTAAGAAAGAGTAGTCAGATCTATGGGATTTTTTAACCATAGGTGGACATAAGTGTTATGTATTGTTTTTTGCCAACAAGATAAAATAAAAAAATGTTGAGTTAATACAGTATTGTTGAACGGGTGCGATGTGTTGTCAAAATATTTGTGTTGTTGAAGTCCTAATCATTGAAAAGAAACAATGTGGTAGTAGTTAACCTACAGAATACTGCAGAACTAAACATCAGCTAATCTGATATTCGAAAAACCTTTAAAAAAGTAAAATTTATGCTAAAAATATAAGAATTAAAACAAATTCGTGAACAATGATTGCAGTGCTGGTGTCGTTCACGTTTCCATTTTATAGGAACATAAGTCAAATGCATTTTTGTCACTTATATCATGGACAGTTCTTATTCTCCTCGTATATGAATTTTATGAATTTTATTCACAAAAAATATAAATGATTCATGAGCGACTTTTTCTTTACATGGCAGTTACGAAATATTTTATTGGTTCATGTATATTGTACACCAACTTTATGAACTTTAAGCAAGATTTATGGAATATTCATGTTCTCGTGTTTTTTCTTGTGTGCATTTTGTACATTGATATTGTGAATAGTTCATGTGACTCATATAATTGCGTACTGAACCAAAATTCATGAATTCGTTTCTTAACGATCATGTAAAAATATATAATTATTTTGGTTCTTTGTTTTGTTTCAGTGTATACAGTTGTGGTTATGTGTTGTAGCGGAGCTATAATTAAGAGATCATCCAACGAAAAATCTCCAATTTTTTTGTGTTTTTGTTTTAGCGAAGCTATAATCATCCAAAGTTAAAATTTAGAAAAAACACTTTTGATTTTTTTTTTTTTTTTTCATAAAAAACAGTCACTTTAAATTTGGACGATTATCTCCGATTATCTCGATTATCGATTATCTCCGCTAAAACAAAAGATACAAAATTTGGCGATATTTCGTTTGATGATCTCTTAATTATAGCTCCACTACAACACATAACACGATAGTATTTGATATACCGTTGGAACATTTCATATTTTTTCTAAAATACAAAATTAAATTTTTGATCTCATGGTGTGTTGTTTAGATTCTGAATTAATAAAACTAGACAAGTGTAAAAAGTGTAAGACACCCTGTATCATAAAAATCCTGCCACAACGGTAAAAGTTGAGTATAGATTTGGAATCAGCGTTGAAAGCTTATAAAGAAATTAAATTGGGTTTTCCGGATCATACTTTTTTTAGACTAGTATTATTTATTCAAGCATATCTGAATTTTAGAGCACTGCTATTATTTTGACCACAGCTGTACTTGATATCAGTGATTGAGGATCTTGGCAACAATATTCAATAAACTTTTGTGAAAAGTATAATAAAGCTATTTTTAAACAAAAAAAAAAATGTTTATGTATATATATTTTTTATGTTTTTGCAATTTAATCGAAAGAAGAAGATAATGTTGAATATGGAGGATTAACTAGAAATATGACAAGGGCTGCCAAACTCAAACTACCGATATTACAAAATAGTTTCGGATTAAAAAAACAACATTGAGTGTTCTGCGATAAATTAACTTATGATTAGGTCCAAAGACAGAAGTCACCGGGGTGTCGTTCGCCAACAACTATTTCCGTTCACTGCTGTTTTGGAAGTGACGATGAGACAGTTTAATACATTTACTAAGTTTGTATTCTCCAAAGTATTCAATAACATATTAAAAATTATAAAGCAAACAATTTTTGTGGAAAGAAACTGAAACTTAACTAAATATTGGGTATTGGTATTAAGTGGAATACGATCCAAATCATTAATTTCATAAAAACAGGGCCGGCCTTAGAGCCGATTTAACAAAAACTCTGAAAAAAAACTAGCTATAAGCTCAAAATAAATTAAATATTTGCCACTTGCGTCAGATTACAGAGGTCAAAAAATAGAAGTGATTATAAAAATTACAACAAAACTAGAAAAATAACAAAAAATTTGGTTCATTGACTTCACAATTCAGATAAATTGTAATTCTTTCTTGTAAATAATACTTAATTGTATGACCTTTCTAAGCAAATACTGCTCTACAGCGACGAAGCATTGAGTTTACAAGATTTTGACATGTATTGGTAGGTATGGTAGTGACCGTGGCATGCAGGTTAAGTGTGTGGCTTAGCATGCTCGGAGCCCGGGTTCGATCCCCAGCCGCGGCGAAAAAATTTTTTCGATAAAAAATTTTTCTGATCGGTCACCACCTCTCTGCAGACAATAGCAAACCTCAGAGAGTAAACAATGCCATGTAAAGCTTCTTGAGAACATGAACTTTAGCCGTTCGGAGTCGGCATAAAACATGTAGGCCCAGTTCTCGGTCAATTGTGTGCAAACATTTAATAACACACACAACACAATTGATCATAAGAAGCTCGGTCAAAGTCCTTTCAAGGGCTGAAATGGCCAATTTGTTGTTTTTTTTTATTGGTAGGTATGGAGTACTAATTCGCTCAACCTCGACCCAAACCTGATGTTTGTTTGAAGTTTTATAGTCAGCAATGAACTTTTTAACAACACACCACAAATTTTCAATCAGATTTAGATCCAGTGACTGAGCTGGCTACTTTAAGAGCGCGATGGGATTGTTCAAGAAATACTTCTTCGCTAGTTTGCTCGTATGTTTCGTTATCTTATTGATAAACCCATATTAGAGCCAAATCCTCTTGAGCATACGGAAGAAAAGTTTCCTGTAGCATTTTGACGTGAAGATGTTAATATATTAATGCTTAACAATAAATTGGACCATACAACACCATAGAATGAAAAGCATGTCCAAGCCATGATTTTGCAATCACCATGCTTAATGGTTTTTGTGGTATACATCGGATTGAACTGACTTTTTTTTTGGGACGTCGAACATATTAACGAGACTCTTTACCACCGTACATTACAATTTTGAACTCGTCCCAGCATCAAATGTTCTTTAATGTTTTTCAGTTGGCTACGAAGAATTATCTCTGGCGATCTGTTTTTTTTTTTAAAACATGCTTTTTGGTTAAAAGTGGCACTTTACGAGGACAGTGCGTACTCAAATATTGGTCCCTAAATAGTCTACGTAAAGAACGAATACTTACGCTACATTAAGCTCTGCTGATATTTGTACTGCAGAGGCAAATGGATTGGCCTTATAGTACCATACCACTCGCTTAAAGCCGCTTCAGACTATCTCATAAATCATACAACTTTTCATATGATCTGTCAAACAATGAAGCTCAGATAATGTGAACCCATTTTTATCTGTTGTTAGAGTTCTCAAACAACAAAGCAAACGATTTTTTTGACATTAGGATTGTTTCTATTTCCATCAGAGAAATCAAACCAAAATTGTTAATATTTTATTGCAAACACTTTAAAATGATGGAAAATTATATGAAATCGGCAATGAAATTGGTTTAATTAATAAAAAATAAATAATTGGCTAAAATAAATAATTTAGTTCTGTTTTCCAAAATATATTTTTCTCTTATAGAAAGTCTCTGATACACGGAGAAAACTGTTGTGCATTATTAATGCACAAGCTGTTCATAACTATAAAATGTTAAGGTACATTTTTGAATATGCAGCTTTGCGCATAAATTATGCCTGATAACCATAAATTCTGCACAATCTATTAAAATTGTGCATAAGTTATACACAAAAAATGGGCACAGTTTGTGAACATTGTTCATAGCTTAATTATTTGAAAATTAAACTCAATTGATCATAATATATGAACATTGTGCATGAACGACTATTAACACTTATTGTTCATGAGTTATGCCTACTTGTGCATAGATTTTGCCCAACATTTTGATATGTGTGTATCTTGTTGTAGATGGGCATAAGTTGTGCCCATTTTTGCATAGATTATGAACAATGCGTACACATATGGATAATGAGTATGCAGTAATTGCAAGTTAGTTTCACTTGTGTTCTTTGTGTAAAGAGTACTGGTTGTGTTTAGAAGCGACAGTAGTGTGTTATATATCATTTAATATTATTTAGAAATATATAATTGTGTAAATTAAGAAAACCAGAGGTAAGTATTGAGTTATTATCATATATTTAACACTCAGAAAATCCGGTTTTTTTAAAAAATATCTCCGCGTTAGAACAAATAACAAATCCGAATTGGAAAGTCGAGAAGAAAGTGCTATTTCGGTATCAGGAATCGATTCAGAAGATAAAATTTGGCTAAAAACAAGAAATTCGCCTTGGGAGACGGTGGAATTGAACTGGAACTCCAGCTTTGCTCTTCGGCGCCAGGACATTAATATCCATCCGCTACAATTTATACTTTCCGACTGCCCATTATATGCGCATAGTAACGGATATCGTTTGGTAGAAAATTTAAATTTATATAATATATAAATAAAAACTTTATATTTTTATATTTAGATCGATATTGACTTCCATAATTTGTACCCGGAAAAGTCCAACTTATTTCTTAACAACTGGAATTCACTGAAGGATAACATTATAGCAGTATGCAAAAATATTGTTAAATTTCCAGCTGCTAAAAAATTATAAATCATCTTCCAACAAACAAAGGTAAAAACAATTTAAACTTATGAAATAAAGAACTAATTTAATTATTATTTTTGAATTTTCTTCCAGATTTAGAATTAATTAAAGTCTCGAAGGTGGTGGCAGCAATTTTTAAGCCTGTGGCAAGAAAAACAATTGAGAAACAGACGTGGAAGGTTAGCACAGTCGACGCTTGGAATTTTGAAATTCATTTTGACATTTGAAAATAAAATGAAATTTTGTTTCTTTAATATTAGCAGGAGATGTAAATATTTGTTCACAATCTATGAAAATGTTGTTCATAACCTATGCACAGTTGTTCATAACCTATGCCCAGTTGTTCATAACGTATGCATAGTTGTTCATAACCTATGCATAGTTGTTCATAAACTATGTCCAGTGGTTCATATAATATGCCCAGTTGTTCATAGTCTTTTCCCAGTTGTTCAGAATCTATGAAAATGTTGTTCATAAGCTATGCCCAGTTGTTCATAACCTATGCACAGTTGTTCATAGTCTTTTCCAAGTTGTTCAGAATCTATGAAAATGTTGTTCACAATCTTTGCCCAGTTGTTCACAACCTATTCACAGTTGTTCATAGCCTTTTCTCAGTTGTTCAGAATCTATGAAAATGTTGTTCATAATCTATGCCCAGTTGTTCATAAAACATGCTCATAGTGCTGAACTTAAGTTATGAACAAGTGTGCATAGATTATGAACAACTGTTCTTGGTCATTTTTCGTGAACAATTTTTGCATAAGTTGTGCCCATAGCGCATAATTTCTGCACACAATTCTCTCCGTGTAGTAAGAACAGAATTATAAGAAAATGCTATGACCTGTCAGTTGTTTTGACAACTCTGACAAAAAAAGCATACAAAAACTTGTTTGATTTATCAGAAAGTCTGAAGCGGCTTTTAATCAATTTCACCGTCATAACTGTCTTGCGTCCACGGGACTCTGGTTTTTTTTTTATATTTAATGGCATTGCAAATCGTGGATGGTGAACATTTGAGCAGATTTTCAACCTCTATGTATGTTTTGCTCTCATAAAGTAATTTTTTTATCAATTCCCGTTGTTCAACAAAACAATAGGGGTATTCACGATATGGTGTATTTGCCCTTGTATTGTGTATTTTTGATAAATTTGATATTTGAAGTAAAATTACAAAAACAAAATGTACAGTGTTCAAAATACAACCCTGCAGCAAAAATACAATGGCGAAACCCTATTGTATTATTTGTAAATTTCGTTGTATATTTGATCAACTTATCACAAAAGCTTTTTGACTCAGCGTGGATGAAGGTACTGGCTGGGTTGTGTGTTTATTTAATAAAAGTTAATTTAATGTAGTGCTTCGTTTCAATTCCTTTATTTTCTCGTACTGCTAAATGATGAACTTCCCAGACTTAAGTGAAAGTTTGTTCACAAGGCGTTGTAAATATTGTAAATTTTGTAAGAATTTCTCAAAAATACACCACATCGTGAAAACCCCTAATGTTTTCCTCGACCCATTTCTGGAAAAATATCGCACAACTTAATTTTGTTTTTATAAAAATTGAGAGAAAATAGCTCAATACTTACTATTTTTTGACCGCACAAATTTGCATCAATTCTCAATAAAAGTGAATTTACAAAAACAAAAAAATTTGTTGTTTACAAGATCAAGTCACTAGATTGTATACTCACCATATAACGGTATAAAACAGCCGTGGCAAGTAAAAAAGGCTTGTTTACAAAATATTGGGCTTGATCACTTTTCATATTTGGCACTACTATTATTTTGACCGCAACTGTTTATATTAATCTGTAATAAGTTAAAAGCACCTAAAGACTTACATTTATTTAAAAGTAAATTAAAAGTATGGTACGCTATGTTATACTCGGTTCATTGGTTGAAATCAACATATATATATTTAAAATTAAAACCTAAAAGATGATTTTTTTCAACGTTTAAATTACATTTTTCATCTATTTGACTCAAGTTTTTCAATTTTTTTTTGATTTTAAAATTATTTAAATGAAAGAGACTAATTTTTCAACTATTTATGTCAAATTTTAATATTTAATAAGTTTAAAAAGAGTCTTAGGGAACGAATTTTTCAACTTTTTAAGTAAACTTTTTCAAAAATTTTTGGCAAAGTTTATCGTCATTGCTGAGTTGAAACAGTATTTAAAACTAAGAGACGAATGTAGCATCTTTACAATTAACTTCTTCAACTAATAAAGTCCAGATTTTCATATTTATAAGTTGAAATTTTATTAAAAAAGTCAACATAGTTTTTGCCATGAATGACAAAATTTTAAAATTTTAAACCAAATTTTAGAAATCATCTATTGTTCGTATTTTTGTTTATTTAGGAAAATGCTAAGAATTAGTCGGTACCAACTTTTATTTTAATTTTTTACCTCAAAGGAAAAAAAAACAACCCTTCAGTTGAATTTCTTGAATCTTAGTGTTCAAAAAGTCAACTTTTAGTTAAATTTTATAACTTTTTCGGTTGAAGAATTGGTCGTCTAGTTGAATTGTTTCACTACTAGCGTTGAGAAAGCTTTTTTGTTAAATTTTTCAACTTGTTAAGTTGAAAAAGTCCATCTTTAGTTAAATATTTCAACTTTTTCGGTTGAAAAGCCGGTATTTTAATTGTATTGCCAACTACTTGGGTTGCGAAAGTCAACTTTTTTGTGGAATTTTTTAACTTTTTCAGTTAAAATTTTCGTTTTGTATTTTGAAGTTGATATATTCCAACCTTTTTGTTGAATCCTTTTAATCAAACATTTGAATTTTTTTACTAAAATAATTGATAAAATCATTTTTTTTTTCCTTATTCTTACTTTTAAGTCTAAATTTTCTACATTTATATTATACAGGGCGCTGCATAGTATATTTAAATATTTAACACAACTGTTCCATATTACATACAAAATTTAACTTTTGATCTCTAACCGTTACATTTTTGCCAGAAGCATTATTTTAAAAGGTTTCTTATAATTTATTTTAGTCTCCTGTTAGCTAAGCTTTTTTGTAAACTATTCTAGCATTCTTTCTAAGCTTTTCACTTCTTAACTCTTTTTTCCAACATAAGACAAGAAATACGGCCCCTGCTGCTTAAAAAGAATGAACTGATAAAACTGCTCTCTACTTTTGGTAATAATTAAACTCTCATACAATGAAACAATTAATATTAATGACTAAAACTTAGAAAAAGTTTTTAAGAATTGCTTAGCTACTTATAACCATACCTTTACAAAACCATAACTTCTTATACATTCACAAAATGTAAACAAAAATCACAAAAACCTTAAAAAAAACAAGTCTTCTAAAGCTCTTTATTTTGATTTAAGTAGAACGTTAAAAATAAGCTGCGTTATGCATCAATTTTTGAAGAGCGTCTCGACTTTTGAAATCCATTTCATACCCATTCTTCTCAACATATTTGCATTTGACTCACGCATTGCCAGGATTTGGAGCAATTTCCGTTAGCATAGCTCATCCGTTAATATTTCCGGACACGCTGCTGGTGCTGTTTTAGATTATGGTAGGCTTTCATGACGCAACTCATGCTGAAAGAAATCTTATTTTTAATATGCCCACAAACTCTAAAACAAACACCTGACTGAACAAACCGTGCAGCACATCTCTATAGCCGCCAATGCCCTGCATTACACAGCACCGCAAAACCATCATGATGCTCAAAATAAGGCCAAACTAACCTATTTTTGACGTGAATAATTTTAGTGAAAAAATAAAAAAATAAAAATATAGAATACGTTGTAGCAGCTAAAATATTAAAACTCACCGCCAAGCAGCAAAAATAAACAGCGTTGACGACGACAAGGACATGCGGAAGGATAAACGATCGTATGCTCGTTTAAAGCTTACGCTAAGTCGTTGCAGCGCCACAAAGCCAACTGTTCACAAAAAAAAAAAATAAAAAAATCAAGCAGCTAAACGGATGTCTCGCTCAAGAACCAAGCATGGAAATTATTAGGGTGATGATAAAAAATAAAAAATTAAAAAAAAAAAAAAAAAAAAACAAAGACACTACAATGCGGCGCCGTGGGTTAGGCAAAGATAATGAAAATTATACGAACCGCGAATCCACAAAATCCCCAGTCGACACAATTTGTCGGCAATTTGCCGTAACGTTGGCGGTGCAAACGTAGCTTCGTTGGTGCAACCAAATACAAAATGATTATCTTGCTCGTAATGAAAAAGCTCAGCTCAGCCGGCAGGATATGAGGGGCCATAAAGAAAAAAAAATAATAGTAATAACAGCAACAACAACAACAAAAACAACACAAACACCAACTTAGAAATAATCATCAAGTATAACAGAGGGCAACCGCGTTTGTCTGCTCAATGAGCGAATGATTCTTTGTTCAGGAAAATTATATGTCAAGGCAGGCGGTTGTCGCATAGAAGCGGAAACATAAACGCTAGCTGATAAAAATATACAAATACAAAACGAGAGAGCAAAATGTTGACTGACACAAAGTTAAAAATTTGAATAAATTAAAATTGAAAATTATAAAGTCGTCAGATGTTTGCAGAATGTATTAGATTTAAGGTTAGAAAGCAGTTGAAAAGCTGCGTTACAAATACTGGGCAAGTGGATTGAGCAAAAGACATGAGCTGATATAAATCTTTTAATTGACATTAAAGACTAAATTCGTATTTGCAACTAGCTGATAATATGCGGTTGCAGTAAGGTCTAGTATGGCAGCTAAAATGTGGTCTGTCTGTTGTTCCATTACGTTTTAATTTGTTTTAAAATAAGTGAAAAAACGGCACATGCATCGTTGGAAATTTTGACACATGTTGGTTTGAAGCTAAACTTGCATTTGCAAAATTTTTGCCGAATTTTGCACAGAAACAAAAAAAATTATATACTTAAATAAAGGAAGAAGGCATATTTGAAGAAAATTTTCAGTTTTTTTTTAACGTGATTGATATTTCTACTTGTTATTTGATATTTTTATTTTTTTTATGAAAGTATTTTTAAACTTTTAGCAAGTTTTATCATATTAAGCTCGTCACAGAGGCGTAAGTGGCTGCTGCTTCTGCAAAACGAAGAAAAGGAATAATGTTTTCTATGTTGGAGGGCCGTTCAAAAACGGCCGAAATTTGAAACAAAAAGGATTTTTAGTCCTTTACAGGATCTAAAAATGAATTGTTGTTATTATTACGTTAACTATGATAGTTTAAAAAAATACGTAACTTTTGAATCAAGCGGTAAAAAAATTAAAGTTTAAAAATCCTTTCATACAAAAAATGAAAACATATCAAATATTAAATAACAAGTAGATTCACGTTGAAAAACTGTTATATCTGTTATATCCCTGTTGTCAACAGGGATGAAAATTTGCAGTTGTTTGTTTTTATATGAAATGAATTGATTGATAAGCTTGATTTTCTTTGCACAAAAATGAATTTCGGGGGACGCCAAAATTGGTTCAAATAAAAAAGTACACCAATGGAAAGGATTTTTCATGTACTATTTAATTTCGAACCGGAATTGGGGGTGAGATTTTTCCCATACAAGTAGATACACTCAAATGTTCATCGATTACTCCCAAAGTACTTGCCCGATTGCCGTTAGTTTTTGTCAACATATAGAGACCATCAACGCGGAGGTGCCCGTCTATATAAAGTGGGCGGTATTCGACAAATGGGCGTGTTGCAATAAGAAAAACACTTTATGTCAGTAAATATTGCCACTAGAGAAATAAAATTCACTGTAAACTTAGAAGGGCAGGGCACAAATATTAAAAACTACAATCATTTAAGTGGGCGTTGTTCTAAAAAAGGGTGTGACAATATTGGAAGAACTCTGTTTCCCGAATAAAATTGACACTAGATTACTAAAATTTAGTACAGAGGTAGAAACAATTATTGAAAATTACTATCAAGAAAGTGGGCGTTATTCGACAAAGGGGTGTGCTAATATAAGACAATTGCTGTGTTTCCAATAAAATTTACACAAGAGAACAGAAATTAAGGCACAATTACTACAAATTTTTGTAAAAAAATGGGCGTTATTCGATAAGGGGTGTGGCACTATTAAAAAAAACTGTATTTTGAATACTATTGGCACTAGGATACTAAAATTTAGTACAAAGGTAGGCACAAGTATAAAAAATTACTGCCAATAACTTGGGCGTGTCACAATAACAAAAACACTGTATCTTAGTAAATATTGACACTAGGTACTGACATTTACATCAAAAATGCAAAGCTAGGTACAATTATAAAAAAATTACGGTCAATTAAGTGGGCTTTATTCGAAAAATAGGTGTGGCAATATTAAAAAACTCTGTATCTCGAATAATATTGACACTAGAGAACTAAACTTTACTACAGAGGTAGGCACAAGCTGTTCGATAAAGGGTTATCTCAGTCAATATTGACAATAGGGTATTGAAATCAATACAAGAATAGGTAGAGTTATAACAAAACACAATCAAGTAAGTAGATTAGATTCAACAAAGAGGCGTGCCACAATAAGAAAAACACTGCATTTCAGTAAATATTGAAACTTGGGTACTAATATTTGATAGGTGGGTAGGTCGCATAATTAAAAAGGTGGGAGAGATTATAAATAGCGTGAGGCACTTTAAGGAAATACTGTTTATCGGTTAATATTGATACTAGGGAACTGAAATTGGGTGCAGGGCAAGGTTGAATTATTATAAAGTATGATCAATAAAGTACATAGGCGGGATTCAAAATAGGGCGTGACACTTTAATAAAAATTGTAAAGAGGCAGAAATTGAAAATAACCAACAAACCTTGAAATAATGAAATATTTGAAATTTTACTTAATAATTCTTGCAAATGTATTAAAAAATTCAAAGGAGTAAAGAATAAGAAAGGACAGAAAAAAATTTTTTAAATAATGAGCTTGAATAATTGTGTTCACAAATTTTTCCTAAAATTTATAGTATTCTCTAAAAAGGAGGAAAAAAAAATTTTTTTTACAAAAAAAAACCTACTTTAAAATCACTACAAATTAAAAAATAATTTTAAATTAATTTTTCTATTAATCGTGGTAAAATCTGATAATTTATTTAAATACATTATTATATTGGAAATCTTATTATTTTAACTTTTCATTGTATGTTTTATTTTTATCATAAATATATTATTTTTTATATGATTTATATGATTCGAAGTCGGCGCTAATAAAATCAGTTTTTTTGTGAAGCTGCAACACAATAGCATATTCAATGTCAGTTTTCCAAGCTCACTCAAACAGAATATTTCAAATGTTTATGTATGCAAAGCTTTTAAAATTACTTTTAAACTAAAATTAATAAAATAAGTTAAAATTAGGGCAGGGATGGTAAAAATATCTTAATTTAATGACAAAGATTAGCGCCGACTAAAAAGGTTTTATTATCATAAAAAAATAATATATATATGATAAAAATAAAACAAATAAGGAAAACTTAAAATTATAAGATATCCATTATAATAATGTATAAAAATAAATTATCAGATTTTTCCACAATTAATAGGAAAAGTTATTTAAAATTATTTATTACTTTGTAGTGATTTTGAAGCAGGTTTTTTTTTGTTAATAAGTTATTATGTTAAACATGTTGCTATTTTTGTGACAATTATTTCAATGTTTGATTCTATATTCAGGAAACGTAATTTTATTTTGAATCAATGCATATTAAAAAGGTAGGCTACGTATAATGAAAACTAAAAATAAGCATGCGAGTATTGCTCATGCTAGAAAATTTTGGCTGCAAGTTTAGTATTTTGTTTTTTTTGTTTATTAAATAAAGTTTGTTTTTGAAACAAAAGGTACAAATGCGAATGATTGCATATGTTTACAAGCTACTCATAAGACGTTAATTTCAGAGAGAAGATAAAATAATACTTCAAAACCTGGATTGAGCATATTTTCGATTTATACTTAGTCTATTTCCATACTAGCTTCAAGTAAAGTTCGAAGAACAAAGATTAATTTTATTTTATGTCAAAATGAGCAAATTTGTCACAAAGTAAAGAAATGGATTTTTAGAAAACAATAAAATTCAAGTGCTTCATTTAAAACACTTCCGTTTACGTTAATTTTGGGTACTTTACATAATTTTATTAATTTTCGAACCAATTGCATACATTTTTTTACAATATAACACAAAAATATAATTTTATCACTCTGAAAATTAGATATTTGAAGGTCGAGACTCGTGCTCGAACAAATTTTTCAAGTAAAATTCGAATAAAAGATAGTAGCAAAAAGTGAAATCTTGCTTGTTCTTTTTCTCTCTCGAGCTGGAAAAATGTGTAAAGAAACGCTTTCGAGTAACTTCAAGTTACGAAGAGTATCGAAAACGAAAGTATCGATTAGAGTAGGGACGGGCAGCAGAGCTGCACTTTTGTAGCTGCGAGGGCAACGCTATTTTAAGTACCCCTTGTCAACAAACTTACAGGAAAGGCGGGTTTTTTATTATCACTCTCCGGCATTCAAGAAAAGAACCCCACTAGGAAAAAGCTCTAACTATTAGCGAAAATGGATGCTGGTAATGATTATATATTTTATTTTGAGAGTTAATTGTAGTAAATCAATATGAAAATACATTTTTTTAATTAATTATTCTAAAATAAGCTTTTATTATGCCAATTTATATATGTATAATGCGTGATTATTATGTTTTTTTCCAATTACTAGCACATTTCCATCAGGGAATGTGAACGACTTTCTTCTGTTGCTTCTCTTTTTCTCTCTCTTCGCTCAATTTTTCTCTCCTTTACCCGTGCTATGACAACCCCCTTTACCAAGAACGCTTGGCACGCAGTCAGCACGCTCTGTCGCACTGTGCAAATGTGCGACTTTTGCCCATCTCTAGATTAGAGTAATGAAAAAGGCTGCTGATTCCACAAGACCTGCCATTTACATGCAAAATATGCATTTCATATCAAGGGGTTCTAAGAGGCAATCCATTCGCATGAGTCATTACTCACAACAACGGGTCTTGCTTGCATTAAACTCTACTTTATTGGCAAGAACCAGCGTACACTGAATAAGGTAGCCGCAACACGGAGAGCGCGACTGCCGCAAATGTCAAAGCGAACTGCTTCAGCTGTTGTTGTTGTTGTTGTTCTTTTTTTCGACAGCCAGTTGATTTTGACACTTTCGGATATGCGAAAGAGAGCACAGTCAGTTTTGCAGCAACCTTGTTATTCAGCCATTGCAAGAACCCATTCGAAGATTTAGCTTCTTTCTCTCAATCTCTAAAGAGCTCCGAAGTTTTTAGAAAGAATAAGAATGACAAAAGCTGCTGTCGTTATGAATCAACGCCAGAAGATTGTTGATATAAACCAAAAATTAAGAAGGTGATAGGACTGAACCTAGCCGTACTCCCGCAGAGATGGAGTGTTGTTTTGACGAAATTGCATTGATAACGACACGTATAGATCTGTACTTGAGAAAACATAAACCCAAGTGAACGCTTTGGTTCCATTTTTCAGTGGGGGATGTCAGTATTTGGCCAGTAGAGAGTGCTCTTCGCAAATCATATTGTCAGTCACTAAACAAGTTGTTTTGCTCCAGATAATTCATGAGATTTTAGTTTATTATGCTCTACATAACTTTGGAGAGCGTAGACCATATCGCTATATGTCGGTAGTTTGCATGGTTCATGGCATCATTTGTTTTTTAGTACTGGCTGGACACTTGCGATATTCCAACAAGATATAAATACTCCTGCCTGTAGGAGATGTTGAAAAGTTTACGCAAAGAATGAGTCATGGTAGAAGCACACGCTTTAAGCATAATTGGTGGTATACCATCAGGCCCGGAGGTTTTGTTTATATTAAGATTGCACGGAGACCTTTAACTGCTATCTTTCGAAAATACATCTCCTGTATTGAAGAAGATTTACTTTCAATAAGGACAGTGTCTGACTGCCAGCCGTGGCAGTGGAGTTCTATGCAAACAATTCAGCCAAGAGGTTGGCCTTATCAGCCCATTCAATGAAAATTTGTACATCTTTTAATAGAGTTGGAATCGACGAAATTGTCTGATTCTTTATTCTTTTAAGAATGATCAAAAGTTTTTAAAAAAGAGATTTAAAAAAGTTCGCTTAGTAGAGTACACAAAGATTATGTATAAAAAGGGTTTTTATAACATTTCAGCTTCTTCTGTCAACAAAAATAGTAGCTTTAAATTTCTCTTTCTTTTTGTAAAAATCTTATTATTGATGTTATATATTTACCCACATAAATACCAGGTGTTATACTCAAATATATGGACATGTCTGTAGACATCTTTGGTCATAAAAATAACGTAGGTTAGACAACTTCACAATCGAAGAAAATAAGCAATACAATTTAAATAGTCAAAGTTTGATTTTAAAAATATCTTTAAGAAAGAATCTTGGCCTGAGAACAGCGTGGAGCAAATTTTAACATAAAAAATGTCAGTTATAATTATCTTTAAGTATAAAACAAAAACCTGAACTTGCTTTCAGCAACAAAAAAGGTTAGACATTTAATAATCCATTTTTAAGACGTGCTAATTATGAGTAACGACTTAACGTTGCGCTACAGGACAGAAGAAAAACCGCAACAAACAGAGTGTCGCTGTTACAAGATGATTAAAAGTTTGTCACAAACAGTTTTCTTTCTACTGACAGACGAGCTACGGGCACTGAGCGAGGAGCTAAGGTATAACAAAAGTGACAAGAAAATAAAGAAAAAAAAATAGAAGAATATCAGGTAGAAATCGATAGACTAAAAGCTGAAGATGCAGTAAGACAAGCAAACAACAAAAAAATAAAAATAAAATAAATAGCTCAAGACAGAATTTTGGCAGGTAAGCGTAAAAGTAGTTAAGGGGATGGCATTAAAACTTTTTGGCAAAGCAATCAATGATGTGTAATTGTGTTTGATTTGCAGCACAATAACTTGTTAACCAATTTTGTTTTGTTTTGTTTTGATTTGGCAAGCCATTTATTTGCAGCTATTGTTGTGTTTGTGTGTATGTGTGTGTGTGTGTGTGTGTGTGTGAAAACTTTTCTATGCCATAAAAATTAAAGTTTTTTGGAAAAAGTAACGGAATAACAAGTAGAAGCCAATCAGCACGCACACAATGAACACGTTGTTTTGTGTTTTTGTGTGCGCTGATCAACACATGTAATGGCACTCAAAGGACGAACAGGACGACAATTACAAATAATGGCAACGTATTGAAGTCAAGAAGTTTTGCAAACAACAATAACAATTACAACAACAACAACAACAATAGCGAAAACAAAAACGACGTCTTCCAATTCCACAAACTAGGCGGTCACGCAAGTTGAAAAACATGCATGAATGCATGAGTGAATGCGTGCTTGGGCTTGAATGAGTGTGTGTGTGTGTGTATGTGTGAGTGTGTGTGTGTGTGTGTTTGAATTATAAGCGCCAGAAATTATGCTAATGATGACAAGTGCCCCGGCGAGGCAGAAAAACATTCAAGCCAAACAACAAACTTTGAAAACGGTATTAAATGAAATAATATGCTAATTAGTAGTTTTTGTTGCACGACGAGGGATGCGTGCTGTATATATGTGTGCGATAGGGTTGCCAACTAGAAATTCATACAAATTGGCATACATTTTAAATGTCATTCATTCAATTTGCATGCAAAATTTAATTGAAGCCGCATACTTAAAAACAGCTCAACACAAAAAAAAAAAAAAAAAAATTAACAGTTAACTGGAAATACTAGCAATACTGCTGGAAAACATAGGTTTTAACAAACTCTGCTTCCGCTATTCCGTGCTGTGTCTACGAACAATAACAATAACAATAACAGAACAACAAACAACAACATAGCAAAAACACTAAGCTTTTATTTTTCTCTCTCTCTCTCTCTCTCGCTCTTTCTTCTTTTGCTCTCCCAACAATGCCGGACAATATGGTCGACGACTGCGAACGCCATTGAATAATTCATGTGGGCAAAGTCAACGTTGGACTTCCGCTAAATGATGTTGGCCTCAAAAAAACATAACGGCAAATACTCGTACATTGAATGCAATTTGAAGCAAACAACTTTTCAACAAAAACAACAAAAACTTTTGACGCAAAAAAGCAATTGATGCACATAAAGTAGTCGTTGAAAAAAAACAAAAACAGCAAAACATCTATTCATTTGCAAATTGAGCTTATGTTAAAAACCGCACACAAAAAACAAAAAAAATAATTTTAAAAAAATTGCTACAAAAAATAGCGGGCAAAAAATTTTAGTTAGTTAACAAAAAGCAAAGCAAAACAAAGAAAACCACGAAAAAAATATATAGCATAGTATTGCCGAGAGAGTTAATTTGTGTACGAGTTTATTTGTGCTGGCTATAGGCGAGTATTCCGGAGCAGGAGATCTGGTGTTCTGCTGAAAAATACTCCAAGCCAAACAAAATCAATAAAAACGCAATTTATTGCGCTTAAGTCAAGATATATGAATTTTTTTTTTAAACTAGAGTTTTTATTCAAAAGCTGCTAATATTTCCTAAGGCTAGAATTTAATTGCTTCACTTTTTTCGCGATACATTCAGTGCTTTAATTAATTGCATTTCTATTGCATTCAATCCAGGGTGATTGTACGAACTAGGTTTTCTGTCTGTGTGTTTGTTTTGAAATTTAATAAAACTGCCAGTTAGAGGGAGAGACTGAGAGAATGAACAGAGTAAGAATTTCATGCAAACACATGCACAAATACAAAACAACTGTCATGCAGTTTCGATTGAATTGAATTTAATTTGTTATATGCTGTTGCAAGATTTCGTAAATTTTATAAAACATAAGTTTTTGAACTTTTTTATTTTTAAAAATATTACAATAATCCTTGGAACTGACTTTTCACTCATGTTACTAGCTAATACAATATTGCATCGACAAATAAATTTCTGCGTTAGAAAACAAAAATTTTGTACTTAAATTTTTAAATTGAAAATAAAATTCTCGAACTTTTTAACAGCAACATTTTTAATATTCTATCGACGGGAATTGAATTTTCTTCTTCACATTCTCATTTCTCATCACACAGAAATAGAACCTCTGAACCTCTAATGTGCCTTAAGCAATGTATTTGGAAGTTTTCTCACACTTAATTTTTAAAAATCGCTAAATGTAGGAAACCAAGAGTATATATTTTTAAGTCAATTGTCCCCTACCTGGATAGATATACCTTGACGTGGTGTAGGGGCTTAGGTGGTCATGACACAACAGGCTATGATGACGGGAGGTCCGGTTCCTGGTAGGGCTACCCATATCATACAGGCTGTGGTGCAGCAATGAACTAATGGCTATCCAACCCCTAGTCCAAGGTGTCAAGCGCACCGTGCCTATTGGATGGTTTGCAGCCAGGGGTTATTTCCGGCTGTATTCGAACAGAGACGCACTGACATCTAACCACCTCAGTGAGTAACTTTCGCCTAACCACTGCATGCCGAGCTCTGGCGTGTTGGACTACCCTTTGCCTAGCTTCTCGTGAGTCCAAATTAGACAACGTTCAACAAACAATGAAAACACCTGACAGAGATTCTTTATCGATCTCTGTCTGTCAGCCTGTGGCTAAAAAAACCGAGCCGATTGAACAGCCTGACTGCTCGATTATGCTCTGTGATAGTGACAGCGAATCACTTCAGTAGGTTCCGAACTCACTGACGTAACGTACATAGGTAGAGCTAATGCCTATGAAGGAGAGTCAGTGAGTGAACTAAGCCTTGGCAGCTTGAGAATCTCTAGAAAGAGACTGCGCACATTGCAGAAAAAAAATGGTCAAGTGCCTTTTGACAGACAAAATGCCATTCAAAGAAGCACTGGAGAAGGTCCTGGCGGTGCCGTCACCTAGTGCATCTGTCCCTTGTGGAAAGAAAAGAAGGTTTAGTGACGACTCACCAGTCATCACAATGGAACAGAAGTCGAGGCCAGAAAAACCTTCTTTCGCTGAGGTGGTCAGGTGTAATTCAGGTGGCTGTGGTTTTGCTGGACTATCCCGACAGTCATCTTACCGAAGATGAACAAAAAGCAGTAGAAACAACCATTGTAAAGGAGCTGCACAAGCTCCCCACCGATGGTTCACAGATTAGATTTCTGGGCTGCTCATTCAAACCGGGCTGGATGATTTTCAAATGTGCGGACGTTGCATCTCGAGACTGATTGATGAAAACAGTTGCAGTCATGGCCCCTTGTAAGGATGCTAAGCTGCGTATGCTGGAAGGAGCCATGCGTCTCTGAAAGCCATGCGTCACTACTGCGTACTTCCCTGGAGCAGACTGCGGTGTTGACGAAATATTTCGTGTACTCAACGTACAAAGAACACGCTGCCAACCTCAGACTGGAATGTCTTGAGGTAGGTAGTGAACCCTCAAGGCACCGCTCTTACGTTCTCAATAGATGAGAACTTGGTCAAACTGCTCGAGAAACTGGAAAATCATCCGTTCTATTATATGAATAGGTTCCAGTGCCACAACAATCGGAACTCATACATAAGTCCATCCCTCTTGGCATATAGGAGTGGAGATTTGGGACGAAAAGGGGCTGATCACCGACCCTCAGTTCCAACGAATCAACTGACTAATGCTATAGCCTCGACTCCTGGACTCAGGGTGAATGAACAGCACCCTTTCTGCTCCGGGCCCACATCAACACCTGTAGCCTCTGTGGACCAAGAGGGAAAAATGAACAGACCTCTCCCCTCTGACAAAACAACACTGCTCTCAACCAGTGCACAGACAAGAAGAACTGCCCCTGCACTGCTAGCTGGCAAAAAACCCGACCCTTAACTGACGAAGACAGTCACACCGTCATTCTTCCATAACCGCAAGTCAGCGAGACAGCAAGGGTCCAAAAAGTAGCATAGAAAACCGCCTACCAAACCCATGGATGACAATCGGGGACCACAGGCACCAAAAAAGGCACTAATGGTAAAGGCTGTATAAATCAACCTTCACCACGCCAAAGCAGCCTCTGCTGTCCTGGTCCAGACGATGCTACGAGATGGAGTGGACGTTGCATTTGTGCAAAAACCCTGGATCAGCACAAATGGCCACATCCTGGGTATAAACAGGTAAAAGGTAAACAGGTAAAGGTAGGATTTTATATTCAGATTCATCCTCTAGGCCCAGAACCTTTATTGTCTATCACAATAATTTTTCTCTCTTTCTCTTGACAGAGTTCATCAACCAGGACCTTACTGAGGCCCTGATCAGGCTTAAGGATCAGAAGGAAATCATTGTAGCCTCAGCCTTCTTTGCAGGAGACGTGTCCGTTTGTCTCCCGGACCACATAGCTTATCTTCTGAAATATGCTGCCACACTAAAGCCGGAAATTCTCTTGAGTTTTGATGCCAACGCTCATCATATATTGTAGAGCAACACAGACACAAATCAGAGAGATACCTTTCAGACTTTCTTATTCTTAAAAATCTTTAAGTATGCAACGTTGGAAATGAACCAACGTTTATTACCACAAACAGAAGAGAGGTGCTAGACCTTATTCTTACCACATCCATTCATAATGGCATAACAGCGGACTGGTATGTTTTAAAAGAACCTTCATGTTCAGATCACTGTCACATTAGGTTTGAAATAAAGTCAGCTATTGTACAAATTACTTCCTATCGCAGATAACAAGACACTGACTGGAACTCTTACAAAGAGTAGCTTGGTCAGGTAATCCTCGATAAACTTTCCCTCAGAATTGATACCGTAGGCAAATTTGAATACTCAGCAGACTATGTCCAATCATCCATCATCCAATCTTTTGAGGATAACTGTCGCCTTAAACTGAAGAAGTTCAAGAGACAAGCACTCTGGTGGAACAACCACCTCAATGACCTCAGATAAGGAGTAATAAAGCTGTCCAATAGAGCTAAGCGCAATAATGACTGGCAATCCTACTCCCGATCTCTCATCAACTTCAACAAAGAGATCAAGAAGGCTAAAGAGGACTCATTCAGGAACTTCTGTGGTTTCATCAAGGATGTTCCTACGAGCTGTTGTCTTCAGCAGATCCTAGCTACTGTCAGACCACAATCCTTAGGTAATCTACTTGCAACGCATCAGCAATTAAATGGGCCATTATTTTCTTCAAACCCTTCAAATCTGCTGGTGAAGATGGTATTTTTCCAGCTCTTCTGCAACAAGGTTAAGAACATCTAACACCCCTACTATCAAAACAATTCGGATGCAGTTTAGCCTATGCCTTCATACCAGGAGCTTGGAGGAAAGTGATAGCCTACCTAAAATACCTTCCTAAGGCTGGCAGAAGCTTGGAGAGCAATCCAAAATTTTTCAGAGCCATCAGCCTATGTCCTTTATACTGAAAAGCATGACCAAAATCATTGACAAATGAATTAGGGAGAATACCTTGTCAATGTATCCACTTTGTAAGGCACAACATGCCTATCAAACGGGCAAATCAAAAGAGTCAGCACTTAATGGCCACATTAGCACTATTGAAAAATCTATCGTCTGAAGGAAATATGAATTGTCGCTTTCCTTGATATGGAAGGAGACTTCAATAAAACGTCATATGAGTCGACAAGAAAGGCTCTTAACAACCTTAACATGCCACCAGTTATAAGCAGGTGGATTATGACGACACTAAGTAGTAGAGTTATCCAAACTTGTCTGGATAACACTTCCCTCAAAGCAACTAAAACCAAGGGATGGCCGCAAGAAGGCGTCCTATCACCTCTGCTTTGGTGCCTAGATAGTCTTCTAGTTGAACTCAAAATCACTGGGAAAGATGTGGTTGGGTATGCCGATGACGTAGCAGTCTTCATACAAGGGACCTTTGAGAGTACAGTGTCTGAAGTTTTACAAGCAGCACTGAACACAGTACAGAGATGGTGTTTTAACGAAGGCCTCTCTGTTAACCAAAAAAAGACAGGTATTTTTCCTTTTACAAAACGGCGCAAGCTTAATCTTACTAACCCGGAACTCTTTGGGGAAAAAATAGATTTTTCCAACTCAGCAGAGTATCTTGGGGTGATCCTGGACAGTAAACTGTCCTGGAACCTCCACATAGATCGCATCATCAGCAGATCAGCAGCCTCATTGTGGACCTGCAGAAGAATTTGCGGCAAGAACTGGGGAATAAGCCCTAAGATGATGTACAATCTCCACACTTTGATCGTCAGATCCACACTATCATATGCGTCTGTAGTGTAGTGGTCGAAAACCACACTAGAAGGATCAACCATCAAGCTGATAAAACGAGGACGAGTTCAACCTCTCCTCAATTACAACCCAAAAGCTGCTTTAATAAAAAGTTCATCGTAGTTATCCCCCCAGATCTAACTGGGAAGACGAGAAACTAAACCCATCCGAAAACAACCTTGTGTGGTATACGGACGGTTCCAAAATAGAGCAAGACACGGGAGCTGGAATCTTTGGAGGACACTCCAATAAGAGCCACTTCTACAATGCAGTTCAGATTACCACAATCTTTCAAGCGGAAATCCTTGCCATTAATAGATATATCAGACTGAACTGTCTGAATAATGTGAGAGGCAAAACGATTTTCGTTTTCTCCGACAGTTAAGCTGCTTTAAGGGCAGCTTTAAGGACATCACTCATTATCATACTGTCAACTGAGACTGTCAACGTCCTTAATGAACTGGCTGCACAGAACAACAAAATTACCCTACAGTGGATTCCTGCCCACTGTGGCTTTGACGGAAATGAGAAAGCAGACTCTCTAGCCAAACAGTGAGCAGAATGAACATTTAAAGGACCAGAACCAAGCAGCACGTTAAAACATCATCATTCCGCGAATCTCAAGATTCTTGGAAGAACTGTTTAGGACAAATATGCACTAAACTAATATTCTCAGAAGCTTCACCTAAAAAATCGAAATTTATTATCAACTTATGGAAAAAAGACTTAAAGGTTATGACCGGAATTATAACTGTACACTGTAAACTAAAGAAACATCTTTAAAATATGAATCTCGCTACTGATTCACTCTGTAGACTATGCCTCGAGGATGAAGAAAACTCCAAACATATTTATAAAAGAATGTACTTTTGGAGTCTGCACTCCAAAATATGTAGGTGAACACATTTACCTCAGAAAGGTAGTATAGATATAAAGGTATACATAGGTATAAGAACATTATACTCTTGTTTCACTTGATTTTACTTTCTCTACTACTTAGTTTTCTTCTCATTTCCGAACCAAGGCCGACTTGACTGAATAGGTTTGACACCTGAAATCCTTAGTTCAAAGCTCAAACAAAAAAAAAAAATTAATAATTTCTTTTCTTGTGTTAACTTTATTTGCTTCATTTAAAATCACGTTATTTATTTTATTATTAAATTTTTTAAGTGTTTTTATTTTAAATAAAATAATAAAAAATGAAAAATCAATTAAAAATATGAGTTTATTTTAAGTATTTATAAAACGTTACTTAATGACTGTAATCTTATTTAAAAAAATAATTGAAAGTAGCAACTGAAACTTAAAAAATAATTCAAAAATATTTCTATTCGAAACCGAACACATAATTCTGAAGTATAACATATGGGCATCTCCCAAAAAAGGTCCACCAAAAGTTAAGAAAAAAATTAAAATGAAGCACTCTAACAGCTTGTAACTTTATTTTATTTTTTGGTTTTTTTTTTATTAGTATTACTGCTATGTAACTTGAATTCAACTTATTATGATTTATTTTTATTAAAATTTATAATGAACATCATTACTGTATTTTACTACCGTTGGAAAAATTTGTCGCGTCCATGATGTCGCGTCCGTATTCGTGCTATATCTATTTAAAAAAAGGTAAGCGATAATTCTCTATTTCATAAGTCTACGAAGAAAAGTTATACTTAGAACTCCATTAACATGTTAATATATATAAAAAGAAGTTCTCAAAATTAGCTAAATTTTGCATATTTCTATACGAGTTTAAAAAATACTTTTATTTTTTGTAGCGTCCGTTCCATTGTATGATTGCTTATTACTTTGTTCTAATTTGTACTAAATCTTGCCAATATTTTTATAAAATGTAGCACTCTTTCATCGCGTTAGAACACTTAACCCAGAAGGAAAATGTGGAATACATGACTTTAAGAACGCATGAATTCTTAGTTGAAAAAAGAGACAAAAAAGATACATGACCGAGTAAAATATCATAGAATGCGAATTTTTTTTATTTTGAATGAAAGTATTGTTTACTTTTAGTTTTTTGTCAGTGAAAAAACTGTAAATTAGATACTGTGAAATTTGAAAAAAAAGCAAGTGTCATTTACTTTTTCTGTTATAATTAATCATTAATTTATAATTTAAAACTTACACTAATAATGTTACTTTTAACTACAAATAAAATAAATTATAAAAAAGGACTCGAAAAGCATTCACTTTTAAATACATTCTTTAGCCATATAGGAAAAATCACATATTTTATGAGCAAGGATTTTATTCATGATAAAATTATATGATATTTCTTGCATTCTTTAGGAATGCAAAAAGGGATGCATGATTTTCCTATGACATCGCCGTGTAAAAAATCATGCGTTCTGGAATGTATAGTTCATAGGAGTGGTGCATTCTAAAACACATTCCTATACATGACCATTTCCTTCTGGGAAAATACATACCGGCTCTTTTTGTTTCTCTCTTGTTTTTAAAGTAATTAAAACCGTGCTAATGTCGCGTCCGTGCCACTGGGAGATGCCCATATAACACTATGGAACAACTTCTGGTTAGCAAAAGTTAGGTTGATTCTTAGAGTAAGGGATGAAAATAGATTCTAAATTAGAAGACTCGTATCGCGGCGTTTGTTTATGTTAGTTCAAATTTCGAATCAGAAACCAGAATTTTTCCATAGTGTAATTTGAGCAGCCTGTAGTTCAGTGGGTGGAACTGGTCGCTGGCGATCACAGGGCTAACTAAGTTGGATATTAAGCTTATGTTCATGTTTTTCTTGCATAACATCCATTCTGCCACTTTATGCTGCTATCAGTGCCTTTAAAATTTTTGTAAAACTTTTTATAAAAAAATTGAAATTTTAGTTGCTTTTTGGACAACACATACGAAGACAAACATTTTATTCTACAATACAGTAATTCCCTTTTAAACGAACCGACCGGGTTACGGAATGACCATCTACGATTTGGATAATATTTTGCATAGAGCATCACTGATGGAAATAAAAAACTTGATTTGCAGCAAAAAAATTTGGAATGATTTTTGGCGGAGTTATAGGGTTCACAAGATCGACAAAAATCGGTAAAATTGTCGAATATGTATTTTTTCAACAGTTCATAACTCCAACACTTATTAACCGAATTCAATGTTTAGACTACCATTTTAAAGGTAATTGAATGGAAGTTAACTGAACATTTGATTTGAAAAGTTTTGGGAGATAAGGGGTTTGAACTCTGGGAGTAAGATAATTGATTTCGAATAAAGGGTTCGAAAGACGCCGCCTATTTACTAAAATATTCTTACATATTTTTATAATAATAAAGATACCAAAATCTTCTGATACATGAAGTTTCAACCATAAAATTAAAAGTGAGAAGAATGATTTTAATGATACGTTATATTTAAATATTAAGTAAAAAGAATACACTAGAATTCAAAATATTGTAAAGAAAAAAATTATAAAATATAAAATTTTTCACAAGCATCCATTCGTTGTTGAGCTCCAAACGAGGTCCGCTCCTATAATATAAGATAAAAGTCAAAGTTGCGCGTATGTGCACTAAAATTTTTTTGTAGCTAGAAGCCAAAACTATAAAAATTCAGAAAAAATAAATTTGAAGACTTGCAAATACGTACTTTTTTTAACCATTAAAATATATAAATTTTTAACCAAAAAAAAAAAAAAAAAAAAACACTTCAAATACACTTCCTAATTTTCAGAATAAAGATTTTTTTGATAAAAAATTCTTACTTTGTTGAATGCTTTACAGTAAAAATTTGTCAAAAACAATGCACTTTTTAAATAAAAAATCACTAAAAACCACAATCAGAAAACTGTAAATTTTATAAACGTTGCAACACTTGTTGCGAGTTATTGGCACAAAGAGTGTTGCCACATTGTAAAATAAAATTATAAGGACATTTTTATGGCTATCTTAGTTCTCATATATTATCTATGCAACAAACTAATCCTAGACATTGAATTGTCACACATTTTAAAACAAAATTATAAGGACATTTTTATGGCTATCTTAGTTCTCATATATTATTTATGGAATCATCATCTAGACCACAGTGCGTCGGTACAAAAAATGAATTAAAATTATTTTAATTGCATTCAATCGTGATCAAAAAGTCCATTTATAAAAAAAAAGTATGAACATATAATTTAAGTAATGTTCCAATATTTTGTAACCACTTAAAATATTTGCCTTGTTTTAAGTTTCAATTTTAATCTCTTATATTTGAACACTTTATTTTAAAAAGCAATATTTTAAGAGTAAAATTCATGCTTTATTGCGACTAAAAGATTAAAAAATTTTAAAGGCCGGGTTTTAGGTATTAAAATGCTACTCTTTTTTTAAAAATATATAAAGCCATGTATACTTTTTACTTTGTTTTTTTTTATGAAAAAAATATTTCCACGCTTTTAACCTTCAATGCAAGATTCATAAATTCATTCATGTTGCTGAGCCATAAATAATGCTTTTGAAATTTTAATGTGCTTGTGAGAATGTGCCTGTAAGTGTGTGTGTGTGTTGGTGTTTGTTTGTAATGTTTTTGTTAACTTTTATGCACGCATGTATGTGTTGCTGCTTCTGCGAAAAGTCGTAATATTCAGCAATATTTATGAATATTTCAACACTTTATTGTTGCGCGACACTCAGTGTGATGACAGCAGCAGAGACAAAAAGCAGCAGCAACAACAAACACTCATAAACATTTATATGTCATTGACAAATAATGGTTTTACTTTCAGGCTCTACATTTTCTATGTGTGTGCGTGTGCTTGTGAATACTTTTTTCCGTTTCCGCTGCTCAGTGTTTGCCTGTTTGTTTTGTTTGTCGCCATCAAGACATCAGCGTAAAAGTTCGACAACAATGACGAAATGAATATAAAATAATGAAGAAGTTACGAAAACAAAACAAAAACAATATGAAAAAAAAAAAAATATATCTGCAATATATATGGGCAATACGTAAATAAAACCATTCACAACACGCACACATATTTGGCGTTACAAAAAAAAAAAAAAAAATACACTGAACGCAAGCAACAAAAACCAACACATTCTCAGAGAAGAGTCGTAACGGCAATATTTTGACACTTAATCGCAGTTACAGCAGAAGCAGCAGCAGCGTCGTTCAAGAGTTTGACAATTACAATAATGACAGATGCCTCATAAAATGTCAACACATGAATGACTGTCATAAATTGCTGTTTATTTCATGTCTTTATAGACACACACGCCCACACACACACACATAGATATCTGCCTTGTTGAAGTTGCTGTTTCATTCACGGCATTTTTACAATTTCACAATAATATCAAAAGTTTATTTGATTAAAATTTTTTATTTGCTTATCTGCTGAGTGAGCAATTTTTTTTCACTGTAGGTAGGCAGTCACATCAAATTTAGTGACATTGACTATACTTACGAAATTTTTCATAATTTTTTATGCAGTATAATAAAAACACTGAGTAAAATAATAAATTTTTCAGCTATAAATAAAAACTTCAAAACCTTTTTCATCTTTATTTTATTTTCTTAGTATGTGTTAGAAAACTGAAGCTGTCCCAGTTGGCAATGGCAGCACTTCGAAGCGCTACTAGCAGGCCCTCATATGGATTTCGAAGTGCTTCCACACTCATATCCAAGTATACTTTCTTTTTTATATGAAATGGGGAAAATTTCGCAGGCCTTCAGCTCTGATAGCTCAAAATCTAAAAACTTTGATACAGCAGTAAGAAGAGCCAATATTATGTCATATTTTTATATGACACTGATATATATTTAATACTGATATATATTTAATACATAATACTGATATATATTTTGACTTTAAACGAAAAAGTTGCTCTGTAGTATATGAAAAGTTAGTCTTTGAAGGGAAAAAAGTTTGTTGTGCTGCCTTTTGTACAAAAAAAGAAGGCCTTCAAGAAGCTCTCATAAGAGCAGCGAGGAAAGGATGTGTTTGGTCTTCAAAAGTAGCAGTCAATGCAGGCCTTCGTTTGAAGAGCTCTGGCTTAATTGCCTATTGGGGTATTTTGTACAACAACAAAAACATTGAGCTAACTCTGTTTAGCATCGTTCGAATAGTCCCAGTGAAATTGTTTTTAATGGGTTTGTCTCTTCTTCATTGGTCCCCACTGAATGTTTGATAGGTATTCTTTATGTTTTTCGAATTGTGTTCTTGATTTAAAAAAAAAAGAGTCGCTGAGTTGTTTGGATTGCAGCTAAAGAAAAATAACTTAAAGCGAAATTTTATTGAATTACCATTTGACTTTTAGGTTATGGCCTAAGTTTATATTCAGTAATATGTGTGTTCGACCGATTCAAAAATTTATGAGACAAATTAATTAAGAAAACACAAATAACATAAGGGTAGTTCTCCGCATCCGATCCGCATCCGCATCTGATCAGAACTATTTAAGACTCGAAAAACTTGCTTCTAGAAATGAGCACATTGCTAGAAGATTGTTAAATTATTGAAATATGTGTTGTCAAAACCACATGAAAAATATTTCTTTGGAACATATTTTATAGTAACTATGCATCAGTTGTTTTACGCAATTTTTTACACTTAAGCAATCTGTACAAAAGACCGTATCACCTTGTATGGCAGAAAAGTAAACCTATTTTTGACCCCGCCTCAATCGTTAGATATTTGAAAGACATTTTTGAAAAACATATTTTTTTTTAGGTGCCACTTTAAAAAAAAAATATTTTTTTTTTCAAAAATGTTATTCAAATATCTAACGATTGAGGTGGGGTCAAAATTAGGTTAGTTTTGGTGAAACGCTCTAGTGTACAGGTTTTTTACTTCAAATTTAAACTTTTTCATTTCAAATTAAACTTTTTCATTTCAAATTAAAGTTTTTCCAAATCAACTAAAACATTTTACAAGTAAAAAAACTTTTAATTAAATCTTGTACACTTCCAATTCAACTTTTACTAATATTTGTTATTTTAATCAAATTAAAATCAATATTATGAAATTTTTGAATATAATACTTAGCACTGATTTATTTTTAAGTAGATTTATTATGATATTGGGATGGTAAGTTGTTTAAAAACCGCACATTTTATAAAGACTGAAAATCGGTGCTATGATTAACTAAAAATGCCTTTTATACCTCTTGAACCGAATCTTACTTCAAATCCAAAAATCCTAGTAGTGTTTATTTTCCCGTAAAAAGGTAAGACCTTGGTGGATCAATTAACAACTGGTATGATTTCAAGGAATGGCTTTTTTGAACACCTACTTACTCCGTATGTATACTTAAACCCAGAAAATTGGGAATAGTTTTTCGGCTCTAGCTGACCCATCGAAAATAATAGATTATCAGATTTACCTTCTTAAATCAAAGAAAAAATTTCAGAAAACAAGTCATTATTAATACTAATAAAACCATAGTTTTTTGAAGAAAAAATTCAACCAATGAAACAAAGTTGGGTTTTGTAACTAATTATTAACTATAATTTAGTGTTTTAATTTATAATAAATTTCATTTTTAATAAACTTATGCAATCGGGTAAACATACAAAAACAAAAAGTTAATGTTATCTTATATATTAATACGTGAACATTAAAGTTTGTCGTACGCTTGTTTGGTATTAATTAAAACTCAAAATAAATGAAACTTATATCATTCGAAAGGTTATGTTGCCCAGATGTGCAGAATGCATATATATAAATTATATATCTGATAGAGGGGGTTCCCAACTTTTTAAGAGAGAAATTAAATTTTTGAGAAAAAATCTGCTCTTTGATTAATACTATTTGGTTGGGGAAGAGTTGTTGAGTTTGTCGAATTTGAATTTTTTTTTTAAAAGTAACAATATCTTAAAAAAAAATTAAGTTTTATGCATTCGTCAATTGTAAAATTTGTACAAAAATGTGTTTTGAATTCAAAAATTTGAATTTTCATTTCAATATCTTAATCGAATTTTAACGGTTTTTCAATTTTTAAAATTTTTCCTAAAAGTTTGTTAAATTTTCTTTCAAATGTAATAAAAATTACAGCAAAGTTCGAACCAAAAGTATTTTTAATGAATTTTCTTAATATTGTCGTTAGTTATTTAGCATATGTTTGAACCAAATGCCAAGAGAGAGAAAAAAACTGCCTCAAATTGAATGTTCTAAATTCTGAAGCAAATATCTCCGCCATCTGAGAATAGATTTTATTTATTTTTTTTTTGTATTTAAGTCTTGTTAGTTTTCTTAAAAAAACTTAAATAATACCGTTTTTTGTTTGTTTATATTTAAATTATTCCTTCTAAAAAAGACCATAAAATTTGATTTATTCTTAAAATATGGTGTAAAAATGATGTTTGTTGTAAAAAAACAAAAACTCAAAATTGCATTTTTTTATTATTTTTTTTATTAATTACCGGATTTTATGCGAATTTGTTTTGTCTTGACACCAAAATTATAAACTATCCGTGCCATTAAAATCTAAACTCTGATTTCTTTGACAAAATGAAATTTTTTTAAAATGTTGTTTTTCAAAAAACAAAAAAAAAATAATAAAATAAAAAATTATTTTTTTGAAGACAATAGCTTTATACTTAGCTTGAACTTATTTGAACCATCTCGCATATTATTATAAATAGGCAATCAATAAATTGGTCGAATTTCGACCCCAGGCGATACTAGCAACAATTAATACTTAATCATTACATGTGAAAGCATTAATAAAAATCTAAATAAATTGTTTTCTTCAACTTTAAAGAGTTTAATTTGATTTATAAAAAGTGTTGTTTTTTTAAACTGTAAAAAGTTGTTTTTGAAATTGGAAAGTTTAATTTGAAATGGAAAAGATTTAATTTGAAGTTAAAAACCTGTATCATTTTCATACCCTAAACCTGAAAGGTCAGGATATTAACTTTATGCAAACGTTTCTAGCGCACAGAAAGAAGCTAGTCCAGTATATATATTCTTGATCGGGGTCGACTCGTGAGTCGAGCTATCCATTTTTGTCCGTCTGTCTGCCTATGTGTTGTCCGTATACACAAGATAAGAAGAAAGAGTTGAGATAATTGGATGAAACTCACATCACATGGTTACATGAACTCAAGGATTTTTGACCACGGACACGCCCACCTCGCATACAACCCAAAAATTTTAAACTCAATAAATAATGTCATGTTTAATCTATAGAGATAAAATTTGGTACACATGTTTTCTGTAACAAACCGAAGATGATTTTGAAAAACGGACGTCATTTGCCCACGGACACGCCCACTTCCCATACAACCTTAAAATTGAAAATGAAATTAATAAGATTATGTTTAACCTACACAGGTTAAATTTTGTATGTATGTATTTTATGCAAAAACTTAGATGCATTAAAAAATTAGGCGTAAACCGTCCACGAACACGTCCACCTCCCGTACAACCCACAATAGCGAAAGCACTAGGAAACTAAAGGCATTAACATGTGAGCAACAGGAATAAAATTTGAAATTTTTATAAATTTTTCAACAAAATTAAAGTGCATATAAAATATTGGCTTCATCCGCTCACGGACACTCCCATTTTCAATACTATTATTGTATTTTGAAAAAGTAGGTTTAGGGTATTTCATAGTCGGACTAGACCGACTTTAGACTTTCTTTACTTGTTTGAAACTATTTTTTGTACCTACTTTATTTGACTTTATTTGACTGACATAAACTGCCATGTAGAGCACTTTGTCTACATTGTAGACATTCATACAAAATATTTGAAAAATTAATTTATTTAATTGAAAAAAATAAAATTTTATGTGTTTGACTTAAAGACTTTAAAACAAAATGTCTTAAATTAAAAAAATAATAAAAAAAAGAAACAGTTTCGATAGTATCGTAAGTGTAGACGTAGAATTCCGTTTAAGTTGTAACCTCTTCTGCTTTGTCTCTTTGGTTCGATTGTTTTGTTCATTTTGCACGTATTTTATTGATCTTCTGAAAATTAACAAATAAATGAATAACACATTAGTACATAAGTAGTCCATAATTGATATGGACTACTTATCGAGGCCAAAACAAAGAAAAAGTTAAAAATTAAGTATGGTTAAATGAGCAAGCAAAAAGAAACAAGCAAAATTTCAAATTTTTTCGATCATTTCTGCAGAGAGGTGGTCACCGATCAGAAAAATTTTTTATTGAAAAAAACTTTTCGCCTCGGCTGGGGATCGAACCCAGGCTCCGAGCATGCTAGGCGATACACTTAACCTGCATGCGACGGTCACCACAAGCGAACCAATCAGTTCGTGCAAAACAGAAGCAATACAAGCATAAACAACGAAACTCTTATCTTATATAAAAACATGCATTTTTCATCTTATATTTTACTATTTTTGTGACTTTAATATAATAGTGACAAAATCCAAAATTAGATACTCATTCAGCGCAGGTTATATCTGATATTTCAGTATATATATTATCTTTGAACGATAAGTATTAAAGGCTCCTGGTATACCCTAAAGTATTAGCCAAAAAGTTGTATTACCTTAAAAAAATCTTTTAAAACTACCCCATACAAACCGTGCTGTAAGACGTTATTCTACATCAAAACAAAATTTTATATAAATAATGAAGGAATTCGTTGACTCTTCTTGGATTGTTCTCTTGCTGCATTCGAATCTAAATTTAATGATATATTTTCCACTATCTCGCCTATTGCTGCCACATTAGATTTTGACAAAAATTTAATTTAAGATCTGGGACGATGGACAGTTGTATTTGAAATTTAGTCAGTCCTCGGTCATATCGGAACATATACTGGTCATATTTTAGTTTCTTTACTAAATTTGTTTGTTTATCGTTTCAATATTTTAGCGATTTTTTTATATGCAAAAAATTGTTTTGTCACATCAGCTAATAAGTTATACAATTGTGATGGATACAATGCAAAATGCTGTAGAAAAAATCATATAATTTTGGTTCGTTCACATTAAATAGTACAGATGATACCTTTTCTTTTCGCTTTAGTTGTAGACAAATACTGACTCGGTTATATCAAAAGGATATAAGAATTAGTGTAGAAAAAAGCATATTTTTTCTGTGAGTCAAAACTTGGTTGCCGGTTACGACCTTAGATCATGCTTAGTCTTTGTGTTTGTGTTATTGACTTCTCTGTAACTGCATGAAGTTTGCTTGATACAGCTTTGATTTGATATATTAAGTTTTATGTAGCCTTCTTTTGGGCGCTTTCTTACTTAAAAAAATAAACCAATTTTTATAACATTTTCGTATCTGCTTTGGTTTGAATTGGTATGCAAGAATGTGTTGCGCTTGATTTTGATTTATAATTCTCAAAAAAACAGTTTTTGTTGTTCTGACATAAGCACACATAAGCACACACCCACACATACTAGCAATCATTTTGCAAGTTAAAAAAAAAACATATACTAAGCTCAACATCAGATTGTCAGGTTGTCTTGCTGCAAAACTTTTTAGCTGGAAGCATGTGTGTGTGTGTTTTATAATATAGCGAAATGCTTTTTTTTCTGTTTTGTTCAGCGATTTTTGCTTTTTCAGCATGTGACACATACACACTGTATCTAAATAAGTATGCATGTGCTAGCAAGTGTGTGGGTGCGAAAATAAATTGCTTGTTGTTGAATATGTCAGCGGTAGTAAAGTTTCACATTTTGTTTGCTCAAAATATTAAAATTGAATATTGAAAAAGTTTTTGTTAATTTACATTTCATTTTTTTGTTTTGTTTTTTGTGCAATGTTGTTGATTATTGTTTACTTTTTGCCCCTGAAAAATAAACTTTTACAGCGTTGAACCATAATTAAAAGTATCTTAAAACATAAATACAAAACAAAAAAAAAACTAAGTTCCAAAAGTTGGCGGAAAAAAAAAACTCCTAAAAGTGCTTAAAATAAATGAAAACAAATTGTGCATTTTTTATTAATAATTTCAGCCAACAATCAGCCGTTGTTTACTTTAAACTTTGCAGCCACCCAAGTGCCCTTCGTAGTTGTAGATACTTAATTCAATTCATATGAAATGCTTGCAAAAAGCTAGAGCTTAATTTCTTTCAAAGCTTGTCAGCAACATAACAGCAGCCATCAAAACAACGCTGCCAACACCTTCAGCTGCCGCAGCTTGGGCTCAAAAACACAAACACACAAACACACAAACACCAAACACGCCCACCAAGCAGGCAACAGCACTTAAACAGCCACAACTTAGCTTGGTATACATTTGTAGCCAGGCAGCAGCCTACTTTAAGCGTCTAATTTAGACGGTTACCAACGCATATCCTTCAACTTCGTTTGCGCATTAATTAAAAATGCATAATTATTATAAATTTCAAATTTGTGTGTGTTGGTAGTGGTGTAATGGAGCAACATCAGCAGCAGCAGCAGCCGCATTATTGTGTGTAGGAGGGGCAGCAATGTGGTGGGTAGCTCTTAGCTAGATTGCGGCACTGATGATTACGGAAAATTTCCCGGGTTACAACATGGATTAGATATTTAATAGCTTAGCTTGCTCACATTCAGCTTCAATAGCACACAGCCACACACAGAAAGTGAAAGAGAAAGCCAAGCACTTGGCAGATACAATTTTGCTGGGCAAAAATTTATAGGTACATGAGAGAGCAGCAAGCTTGAAATAAGGTGGTTTTATTAATATTGATGTATATCAAGCCTGCTTAAAACTGATAAGTTTGCATAATCTTGGCCCAATTTTGTGACTTACAAAGCGTTAAAGAGAAAATTTAAGGATATTTTTATTAAATAAAGAATTTAATGATAATCATTTGAAGCTTCAAATAAGACTAAGAAAGCCAAAATTTAAAATAGGAGTTGCGTCAAAATGAATGCATTGCAGAAAAGAAGGTCTTTGGCAGTTCAAAGAAAAGAGAACAATATAGCTAAATATTTCGTTGTGCTTTTAACGTTTTAAGTACAATTTTGAGTGAACCATAAAAAAAAGGCGAGATCATAAAAAAGGCATGAGTAAAATTCCTCAAGATATCGCACACTAAATACAAAATAGTCACAACTCAAAAAACATGTCTTTTACGAAGAAACGAAAATTAAAACCCTTTGGTTGATACTACAGAAGAAAAGCAATTTTCATTTAAACACACAAACTTCATTCTTCCAGTTAATGAAAAAAATAATGAAAAAGTGAGGTATGTGTTTTGTGAATTGATTTATAACAAAAAGTCGGTATAAAAAATTTCGAGTTGTGCTGTTTTGTATTAAGTGTGCGATATACTAAAATATTATGTTATGATAAATAACGAAATAACTTGCATTGGTTAAATAAAGGACTATAATGCACTGAACCGAAAAGTACACAAAAATTATGAATTTTTACATGATCTCCATGAATTGCATTCATGATTTTTGGTCCGGTAAGCAATTTCATGAGTCATATGAACTGATCATGATATCAATGTACAAAATTCACAAAATGAAATCACGAGAACATGAATATTTCATAAGGCTAATATTTCAAGTTGATAATTTATAAGTAAAGATACATGAATCAATAAAATATTTCGTAAATTCCTTGAAAAAATGCAAAGTGCATAAGAATCATTCATAATTTAACCCTAAACCTAAAAGGTTAAACGAGTCCGATATAGAAAAGTATATATTCTTAATTAGCGTCAACTCATCAGTCAATATCTCCATGTGCGTCGGTCCGTCTGTGTTTTGTCCGTATACACAGGATCAGGGCTGGCTCTAGAGCCGAGCCAGTAAGGCCCGGGCTCGGGGCGAATGCAAATAGGAGCTCCATATATGTACAGTACAACTTCGATAATCCGGACACATATAGTTTTTGGGTCTTTCGGATTATCGAGGTTGTCCGGACTATAGAAGTAAACATTTTTGAAGCAATATTGATGAAATAAAACAAAGTTATCAATTCGTTTAACACATGTTCCTTAAAAAACTTCGCTGATGTAACGACAAGAGAAATAAATTCGTTCAAAAACTGCACAGCCTACTTGATAACTTCAATACATACATACATTAGTAAGTTTGCGAAATTGAAACCGGTAAAATAACTGCCTTTTTGCATAAGAAAAAATCTGTCCGGATTGTAGAAGTAAAAATTTGAAACTGTCCGAGTTATGGCAGTGTCCGAATTATTGGAGTGTCCAAATTGACGCATGTCCGGACTGTAGAAGTTGTACTGTATATAAACAATATTTGTATCAATCTATCATAAGTTATAAGGACTAACGAGACTTACATGTATTTGAAATTAAATTAAAATTATGTTACGTTATATTATACACGGTTAAAAATTCAAATGTCAATTTTCAACTTCAGTGAATTTTTTTTGGTAGAAACCACAATTTTTCCTAGCTATATAAAATTAAATTTTCAACTTTATAGTTTAAATGTTAAACCTTTCATTGGTTGAAATAAATATACTATATATTTAAAATTCAAACCTAAAAGATTATTTTTTTCAACGTTTAAGAAAAATTTTGCATCTATTTGAGTCAAGTTTTTTAATTTTTTTTAGTTTTTTTCGTTTTTAATTGTTCAAGTATTTAGTTAAATTTTCAACTCTCATAAGTAAATAAAACCTATAAGAACTTTAGGGAACGAATGGTTCAACTTTTTTAGTAAATTTTTCAACTATTTTGGCGAAGTTGTTCTTCATTCATTCATTTGAGTTCAAGAAGTATTTCAACCTAACAAACGAATTTAGCATCTTTAAAATTTACTTCTTAAACTGTTTAAGTCCAGATTTTCATCTTTAAAGGTTGACAAATTTATTGAAAAAGTTAACATGTTTATAAAATATTTTTTGCCATGAAGCAAAATTTATTACCATTAGTGAACTTAGTAGGTAATAAATAATACTTAGTAATAAAACTTAGTAAGTGAAAATTTTTCATCAAAATAGCAATGTATATAAAATATGGCTTTCATTCACCAACGGACTCGCCTTTTTGCAATACTATTTTTTTTTTTTTTTTTTTGAAAAAATAGGTTTAGGCTTTTTCATAATCGGGCTAGACCGACTTTCTTTACTTGTTACGGAATAACTTCAATATTACGTACTTGTGAAATAACCACAAGTTAGGCAACAACTCAAAGGTATTAAAACTTCACGTCGTTTGGTATACAATTTTTTGTTGTTGTTGTTTTATTATTATATAAGATTAAAAACAAATTTAACAAGTTGCATTACTTTTACAATAAACATTAATATATGCATGTTTACACGTATACACTGACTCTTTCGAATAGTTTCTAGCCCATAAAAATTCTTATTTATTAGATCATCAGTGTTGTCAGACTTCACCAAGTCGACAATTTTTGCAGCTCATTTAGAACACCGTAAATAAGGTATAAATCAAGAAATTACTAAACAAAACTATTAGGATAGCACTTTGTGCGCCTACATTTTGCAAGATTTTGCAACATTATCTGCACTAAAACTTATTATTTATCATTAGTTTTAATGTGTGCAGCCGTAGGCATTCACGCTGGCATAACCTATATTAAATAACCAATATTAAATGCTATTAATATAAGTAAAACAACACAGAGAACGAAAAAAATATCTTTTTGATATACATTTATACATCTTTTGGGTATAAAATTTGGCAAAAATATTTAAATATATAAAAGACAAGCGTCCTGCTCCGTGCTCTATATCACTCAAACTGTTATAGTTGTTATTGCTATGCTTTTTAACATGTTGGGCCTAAACCAGAACCTGTTCTAAAATAAATCATTGTACTTACAATGCTTTTTAAAACCTGTTCAGTCTGGACCAGAACCTGTTCTAAAATTATGCATCTTAAATCTTTGTACTTACTATGCTTTTTAAAACCTGTTCAGTCTGGACTAGAACCTGTTCTAAAATTATGCATTGGAAATCTTTGTACTTGAAGACTATCATAATACAAAAACATCATGTCTTGCTTTTACAGTGCTTCTTAATTACCAGAACCAGAACATATTCGGTCTGTATAAACTGAACAGCAATTATTACTTTCAGTGACGTTGGTGTCAATTGAAATTGCTAGAATTAAATTACAATGTTCGGTCTTCTGATCCAAGTTTTAGCGATTGGCTACTGGAGATGAGATGAAAATATCATAGAATTTCCAGATTATTTTGTTTGTAAGGGTTCGCTTATTAACCCTTTCAATGGCTTGCCTAGAATAATCGTGGAGAATTTTTTTGAGATTATATTCCCATCATTTAAGCAATAAAAAGATTAAAAAACATCCCTCTGATTTTTACATGAGCTGCTTTGCTTTTGGCAGGCTATCTTATGGACAAAACCATGATAACGTTGTATTATAATATTTAAGTTCAACTAAAACAACCGGAGACAAATACAAATGCGTTATTTATGCAATTGTTATTATAAAAAAAAAAAAAATTATACTTTGCACACCAATCATAATAATCACTTCTTCTTTGCAAAAATTTTTAACACGTAATATAAAAAAATTGAAGGCTTCTGTTGGGCATAAAATCGAAAATCTAACTAAGTTAAACGTTATATATCTCCCTAAAGTTATTTTTGTCTTGTTGGCACAACTTCACTTCATATCACCAACCTATTTGATTTTAGTAAAAATCTTTGGAAAATAAAAAAAAAAATTTTCCGAAGTGTCCAATATAATGGACAAATTCATTGAAAGGGTTAAAAAAGATTTTTGGCAATACTTTGAGTCCAGATAACATCAACCGTTATACCAAAATTGCTTTCCTGTGCCTAAAAAAATTCCGATGTGAACGAAGTCAACGAGCAAGTTCTAAATATTTTAGTTGGTGTCACCGTGACAGATCTGAGCACGGATTAAATTGAAGACAGTGATGATAACGATAAACAAAATTACCCTGCCGAGTTTTTCAGTGAATGTTGTACTTCAGGAATGCCACTGTATAAGTTAAACCTCAAATTGGAAGTATTATAATACTTCTTCGAGTGGAACACGGTTGGTTGTGAAAAACCTGAAAACTAAATTATTCATCGCACAGATATTGACAGGCACTGGCGAACATGAAATAGTTTTCATGTCTAGAATTGATTTGGCACCGACAAACACAGATTTGTCTTTCACTCTCCGGCGGCGACAATTTCCCGTTAAACTGGCATTTTCAATGACCATAAATAAATCGCAAGGTCAAATATTGCAAAAAGTAGGAATTTTTCTATAATAACCGGTAAAGACCTTTTAGAAATAACTGTTCTTTTGTTTTTAGGTTATTTATAAAAAAGTCTTACCTCTATAGAAACATCTTGGTATCTTAATAAAGTATAAATATTGCAGATTAAAAAAAAACAAGTAAGGTATATCTTCGAATTGGCCAAAGTTAAAATACCCCCACAACGGATTCTTAAGGATTAAAGAATCTTAAATTGGAGAGCTTTTTGTATGAGATTTTAGAAGATTTTGTTATTTTCATGTGTCTAAAATACAAACATATCAAATTGTTTTCCTGAAGCATAAATATAAACCTTTTTATAAAATTTTCCATTTTGGGGTTGTATGGGAGGTGGGCGTGTTTGTAGATGGATGACACCCTTTTTTATGACACATCTTAGTTTTGACATGAAACACACAAATACAGAGTTTCAGTTTTGTTACTTTAATATTAGCCTCTTTATAGAGTTTTCATTATTTGGGTTGTATGGAAGGTAGGCGTAGTTTTCAGACGATTTAGCCCATTCTGGAACTTGATCTTAGTTTCTTAGAAAAAAGCTTAAATATTGAGTTTCAACTCAGATGGTGATTTTGATCAAGAATATACATATATACTTTTCTATACCTACCACGCCTCCTTATGGGCGTTAAACACGTCGTGACACAATTAATATACCCCTTACGCAGTGCGCGTGGGGGTATAAAAATACTCATTAGTAAAATAAAAGAGCTACTGAAAAGATGTCGTCTCAACAAGAAGAAAAGCGGTAAGCAATTATTTGCAAATACCTGGAAAATTCAAACACCACGCATAAAAAGATCGCTAAGGAAGTTGGCGTGTGCGTAAAACTGTCGGAAGGACCATAAAACGATACAAACAGCTTACCCCTTTATCCAAAACGCCAGTCTCATGGAGAAAAAGTGGTCCAGCGAACCAAGTGGTGGCCCAGAACGTTAAACGGCTGTTTACTCAGAATCCAGGCACTTCGGTACGTGATATGGCAGTAAAAGCGGGACATCGAAGTCAAGTGTGGATTAAGAAAAGTACAAAAAGTACCTTATAGGTCAGAAGAAAAGGACGCCGAAGCCAAGAGGAGGGCTTGAAAACTATATCGCGATTACCTGTCCATATTTGATTGCGTGATCATGAAAGATGAAACGTACTGCAAAGCGGATTTCAAGCAGTAACCTGAACACGGATATTTTACTGCGGTTAAAAGGGGTGGAGCATCCTCTAAATTTAACACCGAAAAACATACCAAATTTCCAAAGAAATACATGGTGTGGTAGGCCATTTGCAAATGTGGCCTTCGAAGTAAGGAATTTGTGACCGATCGCACAATCAACACCGAAATTTACATCAGAGAGTGTCTGAAGCGGCGTTTACTGCATTTTTTACGTCAGCACCAAAGTTCAGTAGTATTTTGGCCTGACCTAGCAACATGTCACTATGCCCAGAGAACGATGGATTGGTACCAAGCCAATAATTTCACGTTGGTACCAAGAGAAGACAATCCTCCGAATTGTCCCGAACTTCGTCCAATCAAAAGATATTGGACTTTAATGAAAATAAATCTTAAGAAGACCAAAAAAACTGCGAAAAACATTGAAATATTTCGACGTAAATGGCGTCGGGCATACACTAAGGTCAACAAAAGGTTGGTAAAAAATCTAGTGGAGGACCTTAATCAAAAAGTGCATAATTCTTTTTAAGCGTATTTTTTCAGTGTAAATAAAACTTTTATTTATTTTGTAATGTTCACTTAATAATAAACTGAAAGAATTTTTAAAAAAACATCATTGGTTTTTTTACAATAAAAAAAAAAAAAACTAAAGGACAGTTATTTCTGGGACAGTCTTTATTTAGTCATGGGCAGCTTTATGTAGCCATGTTTAGAGTTTAGCGGGCTGATGATATAAAACTAAGCATTATAGATGGCAAAGGACAAGGTGAATTGCTTAAAAATTCTAAAAATTTGTTTACTAGAAATGTTTTTTAAAAGGAAGTTTTATCAAAATAATTTAAAAAACATGTTTTCAAATAAAAACCTTTGTATATAAATCCAAGAAGACAATTTTGTATAAGAATTCAAAATCAAAGAAATAAATTTTTAAAGCTGTGTTTATTTTTGCAAAAAGTGTTGCAGATTTATCCAAAAAAAAAAGATGTTCACAATTGATAGCAAATGTTTATAATTGCATAATTTTGCAATCTGGTGCAAATAAGATCGCGAAATGCTCTTTTGTATTATTTATGCACTTGCACTTTTATCATCTCTTTCACACTTTAATGTTAATTTTAAGTTTCACTCTAAACAATAGTTTTACTTATTTTAGTTACACTTTTATATCAAACAAATCATGTGTTGAAATAACAGATTTCACTGTTAAATACCATCCAACAAATGAAAATTTCAAATCAACAGCTGGTTGACTGTTGGTCAATAGAACACGAAACCCATAAAAAAAGTGCTTATTGAAATTTTATCACTGGTTTGAAAGTTCATGTTTGGCCAAGTGAGCTAACGTGTATGTCTAGTACTCGACTGTCCTAGGTTCAAATTCCGGCAAGGCCAGCAAAGATTTTCTTTTATATAAAATATTTTTTTCAATAAAAAATGAAATTTGCAGTTTTTTTTTAAGATTGTAAGCAACTTATTTTAGAGGATATTTTTGACCAAGTAATTAATGAAACAGAATTAGAATAAGAATTTCATGTATAAAGTTAAAATTTTTTGATATTTATACAGCTAGGGTTCGAACCCACGTCCCCGCATGACAGCCTAGCATACATCCACTGAGCTATTGGCAACAATAATATAGTTATAGCAAAACACGTTTAAAAAATATTGCTTAGAGAAGACTGACATTTCAACAAAAACACAAAAATAATTCAACAGATAATTTTAACAGAACAAAAATACTTTGAAACATTATTACTATAACATAATTCCGTAAAATGTGAGTGCGGAACGCATGATTTTTTGAAAAATTTATATAGCATATTTTGGCAAATCTATGTAGCATATTTTTAGGCATATTTTTGTTTACTGATTTATTGAAACTTCAAAAACTTTTTATATATTTTTCATTTTGAAATTTTCAGTTATACAAAAAATTTTCAAACTTATTTCGTTGTACCTACTTCGATTTCCGTTTTTACTTTAAGATATTTATAAATATTTGGAACTAAAAATGGTTATTTGTAAAATTTAAAATCGAATATGTGACTATCGTTGATTTATACTTCAACATAAAGAAAATTCATATATAATGTTTTTCCTTTATAAAAACCGGGCCCGTCATTTTTGACGGGAAAGAACTTGTTGATTCAATAAATAAAATTGTTTACTTAACCGCAAATTATTCAATCTAACAGTGTTTTGAAATAACAGCGCCCAACTGTTAATATAACAGTTGATATTTTTCTGAGTGTATGTATAAGAAATATTGTAATTGTTTATATTAGAAAATATGTGTCTAAAATCCTTTATAAGGAGAACTAAGCCTAGAAATACAACAACTTAGTTTTATTTCACTATAGCTTCCATCAGCTATTTTTAGTAAAAAGTCTTACGAGCATCGAACTGCTCAGGTTAGGTTAGGTTAGGTTGGAAGGTCATGCACCTATGAGGTGCTTCCATGGAGGCCTATTGGTCCATTACGAATCCCTTAATTGTTATATTCAACCCATTTAGGTTGTGGTACCCAATAAACCAAGTTCCTTTTTGTTCCCATTCACCTAAACTATTCTAGGCTTTTTCTGAACCTCCATATGTCTAGCAGTGGTGTGTTCACGAGCTGCTCCAAATCTTTTTGTAAAACTGTTCAGGTTATAAAAACACAATAGAACCAGTGGCATTTTTAAGCGCCGGCAACTTATTAGGCAGGACCTATTAACAAAAATTAATATCCGTATTTTAAACTCCGCAAACATTTAATCTCACTTAAATAAAAGCCGAACACTACAATATATACACTTTTCCATATCCTCCAAGCCTCCCTATGGACGTTACATACTTCGTGACAAACTTAATATACTCCTTGCGCAGTGCAGGGTGGTAAGCAAAATAATTATTTTTTTAACTCATTTCTGATGTCGTTTTTTGTTAAGAAAATAAAAGTTATTTCATTTAATATTTAACGTTTTACAACAAAAAGTGTATTTAAATTTCAGAAAATATAAGTTTTTTATTTTTGCAAAATCTTATGCTTTTGATACAAAACAACGCAATGTTATTTCAAGATAGCAAAAATATTAAGCCAAAAAAATTCGTAAAACTATTGCTTTTTTTGTCAAATTTTCGATTGTGCTTCAGTGGGAAGACTTAACGGCACGTTTAAGTCCTAAACTAAAAACTCACACTCATGTGTGTGTTTGTTTTTGTTACTCATGTGTTAGCGTGTGTGTTTATAGTTGTTGTTGTTGTTGTTGTTGTTTTATGCCTTTGTTATGTTAGTGTTTTTTGTTATTTTAAGTAATGTTTTTTGTTATTGTTGTTGTTCTTGTTTGTACTGTTTTTACTGTTTTTGTTGCTGTAGTTATAACATTTTCGTTTTAACTAATTTATTATTTTGCGCACTTATGTAAATATTTTGAATATCCCTGAGGATATGACAGAATAAAATACACATATACACACACACACACACACACACACACACACACACACACACACATTTAGATATACATGTATTGTGGCTTAGCTTGGAAAAACATACGCAAAACTTTGTTATTGTCACAAGGCCAAATTTTATGGTGTGTGTAAAATTCAGTGTCGTGGGTAAACAGTGGTGGCGTTAGATATTTGTACACTAAAAAGTTTTGGAATGTTATAATATTCTCATCATATTAACGGTTTATGCTGCCAAAATTCCAAAATTTCACCCCTGCTTGTGTAGAAATGTGTGCGTTTGTGTGTGTATCAGTGCGTGTGACCCTTTGTTTGTTAATATAAATTTTATGAAAATTAACATTTTACATTACACAGTTTTTCTACTTGAAAATTTCCCTAAAGACAGCTGCAGGCAAAATATTCACACAGGCACACACACACATACACACCTACTTATTAATTTTTGTATTTGCGTTTGTGTGTGGCACATACTTGTTGTAGTTGTTAATATTTTTTATAGCTGCGTTGTTCGTTTTAGTAGGTTGCTGGTTAGTTGTGAAATTTTAATGTTGTTCATTAAATAAGCTTGTGTGCTTGTTTTTTTTTTTTCTTAATTTTTATTTTTTTTTTTTTTTTTTGTGATAAGCAAAGATAAAGTTTTTCCTAAGAGTTTCTTCGACTGATTATTTATAATAATGCCAAGAAAATCTTAACTTTCCTTTTTTTTTTTGTTGGCAAGACAAAACTCACAGTGAAAAAAGTACCATTTATTTATAACTAGCGGATGTATCCCAGTGTTACTTAGGGTTGTGCCTCGAGCACAGAAAAAGGACAATTTTCAAAACTGCTCTCGTTTTAACATTTTTTAAATTAGCAATTAAATTTGACAATTTTTAAAGTTATCGTTTTTTGGGGTTTTGTCCCCTCCTTCCGTCGAAAGTGTTTAGTCAAATTTCCATAAAACTGTACCTGCCAGGCATAATTAAAATGAAAACGACATCTTCAACGTCTTGATCTGACATCTGGTTTCTGAGCAAAATTGTGAAAAATTTCTCTTTTTTCGATAATAGCAATTTTCTCTTTTTCAAATAAAATTTTTCTTTAATTCTTCAATTTCACATTTTCTAAGAAATATTTCTTCACTTCTAGGAAATGGAAATATTTCAAGGCCTCTTATTATGATAATTAATTTTCTCGCACAAAAAAAAAATCTCATTCATAGAGAAAAATTTATTGAAAATTAAAAATTTTTCCTTTATTTTGATAAAAAAATCACTATGAGAAGCATTTTCTTCAATAAAAACAAATGTTTCTCAAAACTAAAAGGTATTTTTCTCTAAAAACGATATATTTTTATATATTTTTCTTTTTCATAGAAGTTTTTTTTTAATTTTTAGAGAATTTTTAGGAATTCATTTAGAGAAAGGCATTCTTTGGAGCAAAGTCTATATACTTTTATACTATAGACCATTTTTCTCTAAATATGATGTCTTTTTTATCATTTTCCGAGAAACTTTTTTCTGAGTGCAGTTTGAAAAGTCATTTAGCATGCATTTAATATGCAATTTCATCTCAAAAAAATTCGAATTTTAAATAATATAATAAGCATTTATTGGATTTTTGGATTGTCTTCGTTCAATTTCGGTTCTGATCGAAACTGTTCGGTTAGTTTTTTTTTCATCTTTGCATAGCTTCTGCTCGTATTCGTTAAACTTCTTTTTTTTAGTCTTTGGTTTTTGAATTCGTTTGCCTTCGGCTGATTCCTTAATTTTTGTCAAAATAACTTTTAAAAGCATATGATCTATTGCAGTAACAGATTAACAGATACAAATGCCTACCAAGTTTTATGAAAATCGGTTCATCTGTTTTGACGTGAATGAGCCAAACATAGTTAATTGAATACAGCGCCCTCTCACGGCAGTTTACTGAAATTTAAATAGCCTCAATTCTGTTGCAGGGTCAAGTTATTTCAGGTACCAAATTTTAGTAAAATCTGTCAAGTAATTTCGGAGCTATTGAGTCTTAAAAATGCACTACTTAAAGCACCCTCTTGCGGAAGTCTTTGAAATTTTTTACTATTTTTTGTTTTATCTTGGGCACAGTTGAACGTTTAGTCCAAATTTCATTGAAATTGCTCCAGGCGCTTAGGAGTTATTGAGTCTTAAAAACGCACTACTTAAAGCGCCCTCTTGCGGAAGTCTTGAGAATTTTTCACAGCCTATGTTGTCTTGGGCGCAGTCAAACCTTCATATCAAATTTAATTGAAATCGGTCTAGGAGTTAAGGAGTTATTATAGAGTGCCACGCCCTCATAATTCCGCCAACTTTTTTACCTATGCTTTATCTTGGGTGCAGTTGAACCTTCGTACAATATTTCATTGAAATCGGTCTAGGTGTTTAGGAGTTATTGAGTCTTAAAAACGCAATACTTAAAGCGCCCTCTTGCGGAAGTCTTTGGAATTTTTTATAACCTATGTTTTATTTTTTAAGCAGTTCAACCTTCATACCATATTTAATTGAAATCGGTCGAGGCGTTTAGAAGTAATTATAGAAACGCCACGCCCACATACTTCCGCCCATCTTTTTACAGCCAATGTCTCCTTTCTCTCTATGAAAGGTACTTGGTTTCCAAATTTCAACTCAATCGGAAAAACGGTGCGTGAGCCTATACGGAACAGACAGACAGACAAACAGACAGACAGACAGACAGTAACCAATTACATAAGTCACTCGAACTATTCATGATTTTAATGTACAAAATACACTACAGAAAACAACACGAGAACATAAATATTTCATAAACCTTGTGTTTAAAGTTCATAAAGTGTGTATAGAAAATGCATGAACCATTAATGAAAAAAAATGTCATAAATTTCATAAAAAAAAGGGTGGGGAACATGAATCATTTATAGTGTTTGTGAATAAAATTCATATACAAATACGAGGACAACAAGAACAGATCATAAGATAAGTGACAAAATGCATAAATCTCAAAGTTGTGAGCATCTTTATGAGCTTAATGAATGAAATTTATATCAGCCATGTAAGAAAACAGATAAAGCCATAATATTTCATAAGATGAGAATCAAAAATGCATGAAACTCATGTACATATACAAGGAAAAAGAGAACTACTTTATGCATTTAGAGACTAAAATTCATACATCATATGCACGTGAGAACACAAAACAAAATATGTCAAACTGCATATCAAAAGCTGCATAGCTGGCCTAAAGTCAAGACTAAAAAAAACGTAGTTTGTTGTCAGTCGCTAGCAACGAGATGTTTTCAAAAGTAACGGTTCCAATACTTGTGAATAATTACATTGAATTAGTGTGCTCATTCATGAGTTTGTGTATGAGTGAACTGAGATAATGCATAGTTACATGAAGGTGCCAGTGTCAAATACACAGTCTCATGTATAAGTACATTCAGTTCAAGAACAGATACACAAAATTAGTCTTAAATAAAAACAACAACTTTGGTTTTTAGTGGTTTTTGTAATTCGGCCAACTTTGTTATCAACCGCAAGCCTATTTCATATAGCTTAGTTGTTCAATGGTTTTTATGTTGGCGTTTTTTGTTTAAGTTATATTTTGTGTTTATTTTATTTGTTTATCTATTTGTGAGAAGCGCGAAAAAAGCAATTTTTCTAGATTTTTTTAAGGAAACCTATAGCTGTAATCAAACAGATACTTCTTATAAATGAAAATTTAAATTGTTTGTATTGAAAAATATCAAATATTCGCCGAGTAATCCTGTGGTCTGTAAAATACCGCAAATAAAGGCCCTCCCCGATAAGTACTCCTGCTTTATCTGTAATCATTAAAATCAAAAAGATTTTTAAACTGGACAGTATCTAGCCTTTGTCATGGGCAATTATGAAAATATCGATTTTTGAAAAAATGGCGGATATTTGAATTTACAAAGCGATTTTTAGAGAAAAATACGACCTTATTTCAGCGATGAAAATTACGACCTTAGTTCACAAAAAAAAGCCTTTATGGCAACGATTAGGTAATTATATATGGGATAAGCACAAACAAGATAATTGCAGTAGATCTATTAGTTTTCGAGATATCTTGCAATACCAACTTCAAAAACATGAGTTAAAAAAAAACCCGTTTGAAAGTTGAGTAATGAATAAATTGTATTCCGAACGCCTTAGCAAAATCTGCCATAACTCCGCTATTTTTACCTTCTCATCATTTTTCCACCTATAAAAAAAGTGTAAAAATGTGTATTTAGTTGGATAAATTTCAGAAAAAACAACAATTTGTCCTCAGAACTTTTTTACCTCCGATTCCATCCTTGACTAGATATTTTAAAAACTTAAAATTTTTTTTTTTCTTAAACGTAATTTCTTAAAAAATGCCAAAATTTTTGTGAAGACAATTTTAAATTTCATGCGTAGGAAACAAATTTACTGCGTATTAACATTCTGGAGAAGTTTGAAACAATTTTGTAACTTTGCAATGTAGCAACTTAAAAGCAACGAAAAGGCATACAACCTTGCGCACAAGCAAAAAAGATAATACTTTCAGTATCAAAAATAAACTGAAAATATACTTGAAAATTAAAATTTTAAGGAAGTGAAATAAAAAAATAGTAAAAACATGATATTAAATGTTTTTTAAACTGCATTTTTTTGTTGTTTTCAAAATAAATATAATTTTTGTGATTTTTTTAAAATAAACATTTATAATGCAAACAGGAAAAAAATTTTGAAACTTTAACAGTTAAAAAAAAAAACATAAAAAATCATCTCTTAAATTTTACCAAAATAGCATCCATAAATATATATTATTATAGAAAAATATGGTTCTTGCTGCACGAACTTGCCCCAAATGAGCTTAATGTGATTTTTTTCTTGTTAAGTATCATATAAATAATAAACTATTTTTTTTTTCAGCGTATCTTAAAAATGAAAATAATATTAAAAGTAACAAAAAGTGAAGTGTGGAAAAGTAATGAAATGTGGTTCTCAAATTAATAGTAAGGATTGTTTTCGACTGGGCCGAAGCTAAAAGTTAAAATAAAGGCTAAAGTTTGAGCAACAAGATGTAGTGGATTAGCGTGTTCCGAGGTACAATATGCCTCCAACTATGCACAAAGTATTAAATAATGGAAGCGAAATTATGAAAGAGCTAGGCGATCGACTAAGAAAATTTAAATTTTTGTTTATTTTCCCATTAAATAGCAACATCACTTCTTTTCATATAAAAATGTTTTTCTGGAAACAACTTTCTATTTCATTTAAAATAAAAATCAATACATAATGGTGGCAAAACGAAGAAAAACTATAAATTTCTTCAAAATGAAATTTATAACACAATTACAAAATTATAATATAAATTTATAACAATAAATAATGAGTTCGTGGATGTTTAATAGTGAAATTTCATGCATGGATGGTATTATGGTTATGTATGAACATATTTCACATTTTCAGGGCCAAAACGGTACCAAGAGGTACTCGAATGCAATTTACATGTTATAAATAGTTGTTTAGTTATTGCTTGCCTACAATTTCGTTGTATATTGTTTGTCAAAATTCAAAACGGTTTGAGATATATGGACCAAAAATGGTAAAAATAGCAAGTACATTTTTTCCATTTTGGTGATTTTGAGGCTTCGATGAAGTTTTATCGTATTAGTTTGCTCTGAGCTTTTGTTTTGCTTGTCAATAGCTGCAACTTTGCTGAAGACAGGAAAACAAAATTCCAAACAGCTAACAAAATATAGCCGAGAGAAAAAAAGCATTTGTTTTGAATATTCAAGCTTCAATCGATATCTTTCAGGTATTATAAAATCCAATCGGTAGCCAAACTAGCCAATCTATCGGGAATTGGGAATTTTTCTAAATTTCAAACCATTAAGTTTATTTTTACTATTTCATACAAAAAAATTCGTATGGAAGGTGGTTGCGTGAATTTGATCCAAACTTATATATATTTCAAATTTAACTATACAAAGCATTCATACCAAATTTCAAAACTCTTGGTTTATTTTTACTATTTATGGGCAAAACCTGTATAAAGTCCTTCCACCGTGTGATGGGTTGAAAACTGAAAGTAATATTTACAAAAAATATCATTTTGAGGAGAATTTCGGGCAAATAAAAAAATGTCCAAAATCATCTGAATATAAGTTCTTAAATGAGGGGTGTACCCGACATTTTTTTTTTTTTGATGAGCCTCGATAGTGTTGATGCTTTTTTCATTTTCGTTGGCATTCGACACACATAATATGAAATTATTCGCTGATGCAATCCAACAAGTTATTTTAATTTTTTCTTGTTTTTCAATTGTTGTAGCACTCTTCATACACTCCTACACACACAATACACTTAACCCGTAAATAAATTCTTGAAGACAGTGTTCGCTTTAAGCAGTTTTATGTACGAAAGACTTTTTGACGTTTTTATACGTTAACATAACTTATTCTTGTATTCTACATGGCTTTATCTATGATAGCCCAATATAATTATTTGGAGTTTATGTACATTGTACAAGTAAACATGATCAGTGAACGTAATGTTCATATGAACGTTTACATAATTCATATCAGATGGAAACAATGGAATGCTAGAACTCAAAACGTCTTCGCGTTTGAATTATCCACTTCAAAATTGTTACTTCTCTTATATTTCTGAACATTTTTAGGACGGCAAACTTAGTACCGAAGCATAATAATAGGCGCTCAAACTTTAAGCTGCAATACATGTGGTGGTATTCCTGGCAAATAAAAAAAAAAATAATGGTGACAACTATAATTTTAATTTGTCAGATAACGTAGGTTTTTTTTCTATTTGTTCACCATCATTTTAAAGTTAAAAAAAAAAAATAATTTTTAGAATCGTAGAGAATCGTATACAAACTATGTTCCATAGAACTCGTTTTCCTCGTTTTCATTCTACTATAAGTCATTTCAAAAAAGATTTGTCTCAACTAACTGCTGTGGAGTAAAAAAGTAAGATTTAAACAACTCATCGAAAAAGTTCATTATCTAAAGAAGTAGGTACAGTTCCTTAAAGTAGGCACTAAAAATTTCTATTTTGCTTTATACAAGTAGCACCAAGCTATGGCCAAAACTTGTGCAAAATGACTTTTGGCAATATTTTCAATCCGCTACGACTTCCATTAAGAGTACTTTTTGAACGGTTTTTGAAAAAGGCCACAAACATACCCAGATGTCGCATTTCAATTAATAATTTAGCACAAAAATAACACAAGCTCAAGGTTTCAGAGCTTAGGTTGTGTGTATTTTTTTTTGTTTTATATTTGTTTTTTTTTTTTGTTTTGTTTATTCGGCAAAAACTAATGAATTTTTAATTATGAAATTTATATGTTTGCTATTTGGTCATAAAACTGATGCTACAGAGACCTATTCCAAGAAACCTTTGAAAGGCACAAAATTATTTAATTAGCTGAAAGTTTTTGAGATGTAAAAATGAAATCTCAGAAATGGCCTTTGTACGCAAAGATAATATGTTGCTGCTGTTTTTGTTGTTGCTGTTGTTGTTGTTGTTCATGTAACTTTAGTTTGAGTTCGCAATATTGCTATTGAAGAGCTTCTTTTGTGCATAATTAATTAAATTAATAAGAAAAACAAACAAAACAAACAAACACACAAATCAACTGATGGACATACAAAACGACCGACTGATAGCAGATCTAAAAATAAGAGTTAATAAAAGGTAAAATCTGTCATCCAAGAGCATCCTGAATGCAAACAGTATTTCATAACATTAAACATGAACAATAAACTGACAACTTGTCAGTCAGCAACTCACGCACTCACTCTGTCACTCACTTACTTAATTATTTATTTTGTGCCGCCTATAATTGAATAGCAGACAAGAGAACAAAGACAAAACAGTTCAACATGCTTAAACTTGTCATGAATTAAGGGGGTAAATCACTCTAGAACTTCCGGCAAATTAATATTATTTTGTTATTATATTTTTGCTATTTTTCGAGTTTTTTTTTTTCAGAAACACACCATTTCACGAAGAGAAATTTGAGCTAAAAACAATGCAAAACCAATTTATTTTGCGAATAATATTGAGCAAGTCATAATATTCTTGATATCAACTCGCCCAATCGTCCGTAATGCAAGAGATTTTAGGATCATTGATCCAAAAATTAATTTAATCCAATTTAAAAAATATTTGGATTGTTTATAGAAAAACTTAATATGCTCCCTTGTGCTCAATTTATGTCATTTTGGTGTTGTGTGAAAAAAAACATGCTCATTTGTGTCCAATGCATGCTATTTATAAATTTTTTGTTAAGAAATTAATAAAGATATTTTGAAATTGTCTACCAAAATATGCCAAATGTCAACAATATTTTCAAATAAATAAAAATACAAAGCACAATATATATGAATACACTGAATTGTGTCCAATCTAAGGCTAATGTCAGCGTAAACGCTATAATCGACACAATACTTGAAGATTTGCTATAAGATGCTATAAGCAGTGCTATTCTATGTCAGAGTGAACGCGTTTCTTTATTAGTAGAAATGCTGAAACATCCAGTTTTATACTTAAAATTTTTTATATATTATTTCAAACATCTATTAAACGCTTGAAGCTTTTAAAGTAGCTTCATGTAGCTTATAGCTTTCACTCTGACATCTTTTGGATTTTTATACCCTAAACCTGAAAGGTCAGGGTATATTAACTTTGTGCAAACGTTAGTAACGCATAGAACGAAGCGAGTCCGGTATAGAAAAGTATATATATTCTTGATCAGCGTCACCACGTGAGTCGAGCTATCCATGTCCGTCCGTCCGTCCGTCCGTCAGTCCGTCTGTGTGTTGTCCGTATACACAGGATAAGAAGAAGGAGTTGAGATAATTGGATGAAACTTGGTACACATGATCGCATGAACCCAAGGATCTGCACTATTGAATATTTTTGCAATCTGCCCACGGACACGCCTACCTAACATACAAAGCAAAAATTGAAAACTGCATAACTCAGCTCATAAATAACCTACAACAATAAAATTTGGTATGTATGTGTTTTGTATCAACACAAAGATGTTTTTGAAAAATGGGTGTCATCCCTTACGGACACGCCCACCTCCCATACAACCCAAAAATTGAAAACGCAATTAATAAGCCTCTGTTTAACCTACAGAGCTAAAATTTGGCACGTATGTTTTTTATGACAAGACAAAGATGGTTTTGAAAAATGGACGTCATCCGCCTACGGACACTTCTTTTTCCCATATAACCCAAAAAGTTTTAAACTCAATAAATAAGGTTATGTTTGTCATAGAGAAATTAAATTTGGTATGCATCTATTTTATACCAAAACTAAGGTGTGTTCAAAAATTGGAAGTAATCCGTCCATGAACACGCCCACCTCCAATAGCGAAAGCACAATAAAGGCATTAACTGTGAGCTACAGGAATAAAACTTGGTATGTGTAAATTTTTCATCAACATTTTAATGCATATAAAATAAAGGCTTCATCTGCCCTTAGAGACGCCCATTTACAATAAAAATTTTTTGTTTTTGAAAAGTGGGTTTAGGGTATTTCATAGTCGGCCTAGACCGACTTTAGACTTTCTTTACTTGTTTTGAGATGGTTTTGAGCTCTATTGAGCAGATTTCAGTTACGAACGCTTTGAGCATGATTTAAGCCCATTTTTTCTCTCCATGTTGTTCAAAAATAAATTCCAAAATATTCTTTGTAGTGTCTTTGTTGTAATAATACTTTATCAATGTTTTTTTTTTTTGTGTTTTGTTGCATTTTTAAAGTCACAACAATTGTGACTTCGGCCATGCAGCTCCCAAAAAAAAAACTGTTAAAAAATGCTGAAGAAACCAGGGTTTTCTAAGAGCTGTGATAATATTTTGATAATATTTTAATTTTTAATTATTTTTAATTACATAATATTAAACTTTTTTTTTTTAATTTTTAAAAATGCGCACAGTTACTCTTTATTTTTTGCTGCTGGAGGGCTGTACCCCTTTAAATGGCCAGTCTACCAAAACGCAGAGTTGCATTTGCATTCTGCTCATACTAAACGCATGACTGCATTTCGCTTTTTTTAAATCAAAAATAAACAACAAAATCTGACAGCTAAAGATATCATCTACAAAATTAAATTGAAAACTATTTTGTCACTTAGATATGTAACTCGACAGTCACTCCGACATTAATTTATTTATTTCTATATATCCTTGTTTGTTGTTTTCCTTAATCTTTGTTAGGAATAGATAACAAAAATACAAAAGATTCTCAATGTCTCTATGAGATGGCGCACAGTGCATAGATGGTGTATCATATAACCCAGAAATTTTATGCATATAAGTTTTTTATTTAATTATAAATGCTTTTACAAAAGTACAATTCAATAGGATGAACAGCACACCCACCTTCTGTATAGTTGATATTGTAAATTCTGTATATTTCCCCAAAAAAATATTGTACAGCAATACAGTCTGGTGTACCTACATAGTTATGTTAAAGTAACAAATAGTTTGTGTGAAAACGAATCAAATCTGCCAACTAAATAATACGCCTACCTTTTATATAATGGAATTGTTTATCTGCACTGTAAAAAATATAAAGATACATTTTATAATATTTGGTATAAATATAAATTCATACCAAATATGTTATAAAATGTATACCATAAAATCTTATAAATACAAATCTTATACAGAGTTGGGATAGATTTTATCCGAAAAGTGTATAAAATGTTTTCACACCAAAATGGTATAAATTTTTAGAAGCAAAAGTGGGTATAAAAACTTTTAAAACCACATTTGGTTAATGTTTACAGCAAAATTGTATAAAAAATATATGGCCATTAAATATTTATATGTAATTTAATATGTAAACATACATTTAATATTTATATAGCTATATGTTATATTTGAAGTCATAAATCAGGAATACAGGTTTTAACTTCAAATTCAACCTTTTCCATTTCAAATTAAACTTTTTCCAAATCAAATTAAACTTATCCATTTCAAAAAAACTTTTTCCATTTCAAATAAAACTTTTTCCATTTCAAATTAAACCTTTTCCATTTCAAAAAAAACTTTTTCCAAATCAAATTAAACTCTTTCCATTTCAAATTAAACCTCAGCCAAGAAAGAGATTTATTTTATATTTTTATTGAATTATTAACATGTTATCGAAAATTATTACGTATTTCTTGTGTAAATAGCTGTTTGAATAAAATATATTAAAACTAATAGCACTAGTTTACACCACATTTTCAATAGAAATGGTAAATCAAAATAACATTTTTTAAAAACAAAAACAAAAACACTGTACTTACATGGTTTTCATAAAATCTCCAAAAAAATTATAGAATAATAAATGAAATTTTAAGATGAGTTTTTTTAATGTTTTGTTTTAAATTTTAAAATTTTTACAAGAAATATCAACAAAATACAAAATTAAAGATAAGTACAAAATTTAAAGTAAATATATAAATTATTAAAGTAAATATTGACAAAGTATATGCAGCAGCTGAAGGTACATAACAGTCTGTGGAGGTAACAGTCGTTATAGATTCTTTGATAATGTTCCTTAAATCAGCGCGTGCATCAGGATCAGCTAGCATATTTCTCGCAATTAACTTGACTTTTGAAAAAACTTCTTCGATAGTTCTAACTAGTGATATTCGTTTTAATATATTTTATTCAAACAGCTATTTACACAAGAAATATGTAATACTTTTCGATTACATACTAATAATTCAATAAAAATCTAAAATAAATCTTTTTCTTGGCTAAGGTTTAATTTGAAATGGAAAAAATTTTAATTTGATTTGGAAAAAGTTTTTTTTTAAATGGAAAAGGTTTTATTTGAAATGGAATAAGTTTTATATGAAATGGAAAAAGTTTTTTTTGAAATGGAAAAGTTTAATTTGATTTGAAAAAGTTTAATTTGAAATGGAAAAGGTTGAATTTGAAGTTAAAAACCATATTTCGAAATTGTAATGAACTGCTGAGTTTTATTTTAAAACATTATTGGTACACTTGTCTTCTTTCTCCCAAACTGGTTTGAAGATAATCTAACAACAACAAAAAAAAACAGCAGATAAAAATGTAAAAAAGCGCAAAGCGTGCATAACTGGAATACATATATATATGATATTTATAAATTTATGGTATAGGTACAAATGATACTTACCATTTTGGAGTAAACTAGCTGTTAGAATGAGAGTTAATAATTTGAACCTCAGAGAGTAAATAATGCTTTTTGTGAACATGAACTTTAGCTGTTTGGAGTCTGTATAAAACATGTAGTGCCAGTTCTTGGTCAATTGTGTACAACAATACAATCATATCATCTTGGTCAATTGTGTACAATTGATCATAAGAAGCTCAGTCAAAGCCCTTTGAAGCGCTGGAGCCCTTTGAATGGATTTATTGTTTTTTTTTTTAATATGCCTGCGGTCAAACTGTTCTATGCTGTGCTCGTCTTTGATACTAAATGGAAGCTAGTTCTAATTTCACAAGAAATAAGCTAGAAGATTTTACCTTTTGTCTTCAAAATAACTGCTACACGGTCAAAAATCTTGGACTAATTTTTATTCCAAGCGTTGGAATAGCGCATTTCTTTATACGAGTAAACCTGTTGCCCGAATTCGAGCAATTCAATAAAAATTAAGTGTTAGAAACATTATAAACGTTTAATATATGATATTCTATTCAAAAAGCTATCAAGAATAATGATATATTGAGTCTCAATAATGATACAAAAGATCATTATCTGAATGGTTTGACTTGACACGTATGATTGACACTAAATTTTTTAATGTAACTGTCAAAATACGAAGACAGACTTACACAAATATAACTACTAAGACAAAAATTATGACTATTTGACAACATCACAGTTTAACTCTTCCAGCTATAAAATATTACTAATGTACAAAATAACGCAGTAAAAATAGTTTTTAGAAATAATACTAAGATAAATTTCAGGAAGTAATAAAAGGTACTTACAGAATACCTACAACATCGATTTATAACACATATAGATGAAAAAACACCAAAAACCCAATAAAAATTCAACTTAAAAAATTTAAAATTTGACTGAGTTGTTTGCTCGGAAAGTGGAATTTTTGATTTTGGAACTACATTTTTCGGACAATTGACATTTGAGGAATGCATAAAATATAATTTTGGTAAAAAATTTTTAGTTTTGAAAAAAATTAAAATTCGATCAACTCATAAGCTCTTCTTAAACTAAATTTCAAATCGATAAAAAAAAGAATTTTTGTACAAAAATTTTTTTCTATTTAAATTACATCTGAATCGATAAAATCGGTCCATTGGTCTGGAAAGAGTTGAAGTCACAAAAAAAAACCTTAGCCTATTAATTATATAGATATTTTGTATTAACATTGATATTATGGAAAATATTAGAAATATCATGTAAAACAATTTGTATAAAAATTAACACATATTTATAAAACATTGCACGTATATCAAAAAAAAATACGCGTCAGACGTATTTACTTCTTACTAGTATCGCCTGGGGTCAAAATTCGACCAATTTATTGATTGCCTATTTATATATATGTATATGCGAGATGATCAAAATAAGTTCGAGGCTATAACTCTTAATTGATTGGGGATATTAAGCTTTTTTCTTCAAAAAAATTATTTTTTTATTTTATCCTTGGTTCAAACATAGAAAAACAACATTTTAAAATATTTAATTTTGTCTAAGAAATCATAGGGGGTAGCCTTGATTTTTTGATGGCACAGACAGTTTATTAAATTAGTGTCAAGACAAAATAAATTACCTAAAATTCGGTAAAGACTTTGAAAGAAAATCAAAATCAAAAAACAATTTTGAGTTTTTGCTTTTCTACAACAAAAATCACTTTTACCCATATTTTAAGAATAAATCAAATTTTATGGTCTTTTTTTAGAAAGAATAATTTAAATATAAACAAACAAAAAACGGTATTATTTTCAAAAGTTTTTTAAAGTTAACTGATAAGACTTAAATACAAAAAAGTAATAAATAAAATCTATTGACAGATGGCGGAGATATTTGCTTCAGAATTTAGAACATTCAATTTGAGACAGTTTTTTTTCTCTCTCTTGGCATTTGATTGAAACACACGCTAAATAACTAAGGACAGTTTTAAAAAAAAATATTTTTGATTAGAAATTTGCTTTAATTTCTATCACATTTGAAAGAAAATTTAACAAAATTTTAGAAAAAATTAGAAAAATTGAAAAACCGTTAAAATCCGACCAAGATATTTACATGGAAAGTCAAGTTTTTGAATTCAAGACACATTTTTTTTACAAATTTTACAATTGACGAATGGATAAAACTTAATTTTTTTTTTAAAATTGTTACTTTAAAAAAAAACTCAAATTCGACCAACTTAAAAACTCTCCCTCTACCAAATTTCATATTAATCAAAGAGCTGGTTTTTTCTCTAAAATTTCATTTATCTCTTAGAAGGTTGGGAACCGCCACTATCAGATTTATCATTTATATATGCATTCTGCACATCTGGACAACATAACCTTTCGAATGATATAAATTTCATTTATTTTGAGTTTTAATTAATACCAAAAAAGCGTACGACAAACTACAATAGACAAAGGGGGTGGCATCGTTACTTTATATTACTGAAAGGATTGTACACTTTAATTTATATTTTATTAATATTATATCATGAATTTTTTTTAATCAAACTTCAAACTTTGCAGCCAAATGCTGATTTTCAGCATATTATTTATATGGTTTTTTGGTTATAACTCGTCGACTAATTGATATTTTTTTTTCAATCTGAAAAAGCCAAAACATTTCTAGAGACCTGTGCAACAAATACAATTTTTTAAAAAAATTGATTTAGAAAATTTTTGTGGTGGAATATTAATTAACTTCTCATTTTTTATGCAAAATTTGACTGCAAAGTTCGATGATCGATTAAAAAAAAATTCGAAATAACATAAAAATACGTGCGGTACGGGTTTTCTAATTTAGCCTCTATTTTCACCTTTCACTCTCAGAATTGACCTAACTTTTGCTAACCATAATTTGTTCCATAGTGTTATGATACTCATACCCATTAGTGTATATTTGCTTAGAAATTAGTTAATTAAGAATGTAACATTACAACCCAGTTAATGTTATTCGAAAAAATTGCATGTGAATTGAAATTAGTTCGGTGATATGCAGAGCCAGCAGTATGCTTATCTATACTATTATATAAAATTGAAGTGGAAATATTAAGTGCAGCAATGACTCCAAAACTACTGGACCGATTTTTATGAAAAAAATTTTAAAATATCATATTTGTGCTACAGAATGCCATAGGTGGGGTTTATTTAAGAAAATTTAATAATAAATATATTTAATTAAGTTGTTAAGTTTTTTAGGAAATTACCACCGATGCTAAGCATTGCTTGGTCGCTTGCTTTTCACGCGTCTGTGTTACGAGAGTTTAAACTAAATGTTGCTATCACCCCTTCTCTTTAAAGTTTATTGATCTCGCTCTCCACACTCATTCGAAGAGTAACTAAAAGCAGTTGGCGATCTTTGACGTGATGGGAATACAAGTTAAATAAACCTTGCTGTGCTGTTATTGCTGTAGAATGATGAGCTGCAAACCAATGTGTGCATATTTGTTTCGCCGCATGCAATTTCTTTACACATATTATTATTGTAGTTTTCCAATTTTTTAATATTTCAAAATGCGGCATTCACAAGTGTGATAGCATATTTTGTATAGATTAAAGATAAATTAAAAGTTTGAAAAATGAAGTGTTCGTATTTCCCTTAACTACAAATAAATGCCTCGACGTAAAACAAGTTTGACAAGTTTAACAGAAAATGAAAGAGCGATGCTCCGCGCTAGGAGAGCAAGAGCAGCGACTCAAAGAGAAAATTGTTGGTAAATTATGCATGCAATTATTTGCTTACACGTCTGCGATTGGAGTGAATCAGTGGCATAGCTAGGGTTTCTAGCACCTGGGGCCGAAACTAAATTGTGCACCCTTTATGAAGGTTATACTTAACCTCATAAAAGCAATGCTACGATTTTCATATAATTGCATATAAAAAAGTACTACGAAATGCATATAATTTTTTTAAATAATAGTTTACTGTTATGATTATTTTGTTAAAGTGCAAATGAGTAAACATATATATTTTAATTCATTGTATTATTTATAAAAGTCGGTAACAATATACAAAATTAAAAATTAATCTCATCGATATTAATATATTTGATATCATTTGAAAAATAATTTGGTAACTTATACAAAACTGAACAATTTTCCGCAATCAAGGAATTATTCAAAAATGTTTTGTTTACCCAAAATTTTGACTTGCAATAGTGATTAAATCCCCAAGATCTATTTTGAATAATTTTGCATAATAAATGAAAAAATAGGACCGGGAAGTAAAACGTTAACAAATTTTCCCTCAGTGACCCTGAGGTAAAGTACCCTAAAAGTTAAGTGAAAATTAGAACAAAATATTAAAATTAATTTATAAACTTTTTTCCTAATTTTTATAAATTTCTTTATAGTACTCTTTATACATTTCGACATTTCAGCTTCGACTTTACTAGACAAGACTGAGGTCTGTAACATTTGACTGCCTTATACTCGACCATAAATATCACAGTATTACAATATCGCAGTGATACCAAATTGATATAAGAAATTTGTTTCATAGTCATTATCTACATAATTCCCAAAGCAAACTTTCCCTGGGAGAACAAGGTCAAGAGTCATGAAAATTAGAATAATTTTTAGAATAGTTTTACTTAAAAACTGTATTTTTGACAGTTTTTGTTGGTTGATTTGAACGGAATAATAATTATGTATTTTAGTAAAGTAAAGGAGTTAGGAAACCTTCTTAGAGTTTTAAATAGACATCTTCAAAATAAAATAAAAAAACATCAGAACGCCCTAAAATTGTTATAAAACATCATTTATTTAATTTAAATAAAAAATTTAATGAATTTTAATCAATTTATTTTTTTTTTAGAAATTTTAAAGCAATTAATAAATTTAGCTTTTAAATTGTTTTATGTTACAGGGTACCCAAAATTATATTACTACTTAAAATTATGTTCTAGCAGGTTAAGAGCTGCAAATAAGGTTTGTTTGTCAATGTATAGTCTCAAAACTTAGTAATCACAAAATTATAAAGTATATTTTTATTCCTGACATTTATGACATGAGCACGTTTTTCTAAAAAGCTCTGGAGAAATGTATTGCTGGAGAACATCCCAGCAAAATCTTCGCTTACATATAATCGAAAAAGTAATCCAGAAAATTTCATTCATCGCTTACAGAACCCATTATTTTTATAAAGCCATTGTTATATAGCCAGAGGTAATCGAAAGCGCTGTCACTTGAAAAGATTAAGCGCTTAAAATGGTTGGTTTATAACTGATTTCACGAAATTAATACTTGAATAATAACTTTCAAGTTGATGTGAATGCTTTGCCGTGAATATATTACGGATTAAATTTAAGTTCTTGCATTAGCATTTATGTTATGCATTTTAGAATCGATTAAAAAACAAAACCTAACGAAAAATTTTTCTGGGATATTGGATGAAATGTCTACTATACTAGCATGTTTGAGCACTTCTTAAGATGAATACTTGAAGTACAAAAGCTTTTTTAAAAAACTTTATGGAATATAAAGTGAGGAATATATATATAGGAATATACTTAAATTCATCACTTTAATGATGAATAAAAGACAAATGAAAAATAAAACCATTAAAAAATGATCTTCGACTGGCCCGAAGTCAAATTACTCAGGTTGAAGTTTATTCGAATTTTCATATTTCAAACTCAGAGAACGTTTTATTTATCAAGAAAACAAGACTAATGCATGAACTTTCAATTCAACACATTATTTTTTTGTGTTAATTATGAAGGTTTTGATATTTTGGTGACGTCACTTTCTATGGAAGTATTCACAAAATTTTGTTGAATTTCAACTTCAGGGTATATGTTTCAAAATTAAGCATTACAGTGGTGCTCCAATTTAGCGAACACCGATTTAACGAACTTCCAATATAACGAACCCTTATTTAATGTTAGTTGTTGACTCTATATTGCGAACATTTGAAATTGTAGGTATTCTATTGAACAAACATTTGCTTTCTGAGCGTGCTTCGTTTGTTTTTGAATTTGTAATAACATTAATATGTATTAACTTATCTAATTCTCAAATAGTCCCCTCGGGTTAATGTACATATTGTAGGGTTTCCTTTTTAAAAACATTATAGGAATGTATTGACATAATCTTGGATTTTTCATTTAGAGTGTGAACAGATTTTAAATATCAGCTTTCTAAACATTTAATAATAATAATTAATAATACCTAAAACAAGTTCAAAAATTCAACTTTATTGGAGTGCATAATTCAGACAAAAAATGTAAGGATATTTGTTTCAAGTTGACAAATTTATTAGCTTTGTTATATGATAAAAAACTCGAAAATAGTATTACCGACTTAATTAACTTTTCGATTTACCGAACGACTCTGGACTTTAAAGAAATTTGCAATAAAGACACGGCTGTCATCGTGTGGATAAACGAAAGAACAGACAGACAGACGGACATGGCTTAATCGACTCATGGTCGTGAAAAAAATTTCGTGACAAAATTATTGTGCCCGCTACGCTTTGCGGGTGGAGTATAATAAATATTCAATAAAAAACGTTGAAAATCGTAGAAGTAGATTTTGGTTAAGAATCGGTACAGCAGAAAATAAGAGTTTTCTTATTCCTGGCAATGCCAATGAATCAAAAAACGTTGTTTATACTGAAGCATTATATAACTAAAATGAAAATATCTTCACTTTATTACCATTATTCTATTTAATATAATTTGCTTCCAAATACAAATAATATGCAAATATTTTAACATTTTTTATTATTGAAATTTTTCAAATATACACAGGTATTATTGATAAAGAAAAAATGTCCGTGGCGAAGCCTCGGACGACTGTGGCCTGCTAGTGTAAATATAAACTTAAAATTAATAAACTTAAAAATATGGTTTTTGTTACAAAAGTTATCCAGTCCAGTTGTTATCGGTATGCGCGCGTTTTTTCTTACTAATTTCCTAAAATAGTTTTTGTATTTTGAGTAATTTTTGCCCAAAGCAAAACTGATGAAGAATGATTCTTGCAATTATTGCTGAGAAAACACAAATATCTAGAGAAGCTTATTGTGTTATTATTATTATTATTATTATTATTATTATTATTATTATTATAAATGTTTGTAATTTTTTACTTTTCCCAGAAACCTAGGTTTTAAGAAAATGGGCAGGTGTTAGTGTAGCTGATGCATTAATTAATCGTGAGGAAATTAGATCACTACAAATAATTCCTCTTCAAAAATAGGTTCTTCAAACCTATTCTTAATTTTAATATTTACAAACGTTGTTCATACAAAACGAAAAAAATTTGTTACGATAACAAAAACTTATGTAATACAGAAAGGTAACAGTTATTGATTCAAATTATTTGATTTGTGAATTGAATGACTTGTGTTTTTACTTGACAACAATTTTGGGAAGTAAGTATGCAAATTTAAAAATATAATATTTTAATATTAACACTGGATATAATTAAATAGAATTGTATTAGATTTGATTTAATTTTTAATATAACAACTTCTATTTTTTAATAATAAGCTATTGAATTTTATTCCCAGCTGTATAAAAATTTGATCATTGTTATATAATTTGTATTAATTTTAATTCAATAAGAATACAGTATTATTCCTATTGTATTAAAGTTTATATGTTGTATTAAAATAAAGCCTTATTGGAATAGAATTCAATTTTTATATTTTGTATAAATTCAATTTTAATTCAAATCTGGAATGGTCATATCTGTTATACACATTTTGTTAAAATATACTCCAAGATTTTTGTCAGTGTATGTAAGTATGAAACAGTAATTAATTCAAAAAACTAAAGTGGCGAAATAATTTTAGCCACTTAAACTGTACACTTTTCCCACTGTGCAGCATTAAATTAAAACTATTTCTTTTAACGCTATCGTGACATTTTTTTTTAATTGTCAAGTGATTCAAAGTTATCCTTTTTTGCACACTTTATCTAACGAAGTTCTTTGTGTTTTTTTTTTAGATTTTTGTCTAGTTTCTTTTATTTTGGTGTCTTTTGCTAACTATAAATTCGATTTGTTTTGGTCTTAAGTTTAGCTTAATTCCTTTTTATTTCTTTATTGTTTTGTTGTCGTCATTAATGTCCTTAATTTCAATCGCTGTTTGCTGCTGCTGATTATTCTTTTGTCTTTTGCTTGCTTTCACAAAATTTTTTTTTCCTTTTTTGTTGCTTCATTCGTTTTTAGCTATCATTTGTTCTCTACACGCCAGTCTAGTTATTTACACACACAAGTGTGTGTTTGTTTGCTTATTTTGTGTTAGTATTTGTTTGGCCTTGCCTTTGTGCCGCCTGAGAATAGCCGCTAAAATTCATTAACTTAAAGTCTTCTTCACAGTCTAGTTATTATTTTTCTTAACTACTTCTTGTACTTTTTTTTCTGATTTGTTTTCTGCCTTCAGCGCTGCAGCTTTTTTACTATTAAATTTTGTTTAGTTTGCGCTTTTTTAACATGTTGCTTATGTGTTTTGTCTACAATATTTTTTTTGCTTTTTTGCTGTTCTGCGCTTCATGTGTCCATTAATACCCTAAAAATAACAAGTATTTTTGTTCTGTTTTGTCTGTCCTTGTTTTCTGTAACACAAAAAGGTATGGCAGCCTGCCTGCCTGCTGCCTAAAGTTGCTTCATTAACTATTTATACCGCATGCTGTGCACAAGAGAATATTGCAAAGGATTTTCTTAAATATTTATGAAATTCTTAAGAAAAATTTGTACGTTCTTCAAAAGAACATTTTACTGGTCAAACTTTTTGGCAAGAATTTTACTGCTATTTCAATATATATATTCTTTTTTTTTCCATATAAAAGTTTTCTTGAGTTATATAAGATTTTAAAGCTATTCAGCCGTTTAAAAGGTGTAAAATATATCAGTTCTCACCTGTTGTTACTGCAAAAAGGCTATATTCCGTTGATGGTTATGGACAGAGAGAATATTTTTTAATGAGGTTATATTTTTATGTTCAGAGCATGCGATATAAAAAGTGAGAAAGCAGGTTGAGCGAATACAATGTATCAAACAAGTAAATTATGTTTTTGGGAAGAAAAAAATCAAATATCTTGGGATTCAAGCTTAAATGGAGTTTCTTAAATATGAAAAATTCACTCAGCAGTGGAAAAAATTTGCAGTTTTCTTAGCGATTTTAACCCTAACTAGGCCAATTTGTAGTTTTAACGAGAGTTGTGACATATTACTTTAGAAAGTAATAGAATAGAAAGTAATAGCGTTTCCTTACATATTCCACCGGAATGTTTACAAAAATGTCCACAAAAATTAAACATTATTTAAAACTCATAGTATATGATATGATTGAAAAACATTTAGATTTTACTTGTTTAAGTACTTTATACAGGAATCACACTTACCAAGATGATCACATCGACTGCAGTGTTGCAAAAATTTGGTTTTTGGGTTTTTGTAATATTTATTCAATAGGGGTATTCACACTGCCTTGGGTAGTTGGGTAGATTGGCAAATGCCAAATAATTGAATTGACAAAAAAACTAAAACAAAGTAAACAAATAATAAGTGAATCAAATAGACAAATGCGTTATTTTAAAATTTTTGATATAAAAATTATTAAATGCCGCAAAATTCACGTTAAAAGTTACACCTATATAAAATAACTTTTTTACGCCCGTAAAATGGCCTTAATTTTGCGCTCATAAAATGACATAGATAATATGGTGGCAACTATTTTCTAGCTGTCACTCATTTCTCATCAGCTGTTATTCTACAAAGTACTCAATTGCAGTTAAGGGTGCTCGCAGTAATCAAAAGTACTCAATCTACCCGTACCCAACTACCCAAGCCAGTGTGAATACCCCTAATGTGTTTTTTTTTACAAATCTTCGTTAAGAGATATAAATACTGCAAAATAACAACTTTTTCACAAAATTTATTACAGGGCTTAATAGTATATTAATATAAGTATATAAAACAGTAATAATATAAATAACATTAATTTAATTTTTTTTCTCTGCTGCTAAATAAACCTCAAACAAATAAATTTCAAAGTAAAGTTTGTCAATCGTTTTTCAGTGCTTTATTCAGAGATTTTATTCAAATTTTTTTGGAACAGGTTTAGAGGCCGTGCTAATCGAATTTTCCCTAGAAATCATATTTTTCTGAGATTTTTCGAATTTCAAAAGAAAATATACATTTACTACGTTTTTGAGTTATAATTTCAAAAACAAAATATCCAAAATTTTCTTTAGTGTTCATAAAATAGGCCTTTGAAAATTTTTTTGGTCATTTGGTTGACATATCTTTTTTTTTGTAATTTTTTTTTAAGTATTTTTAGGTAATAGTTTTCGAGGCTATAACTTTTAATTAATTGGAGATATAAATTATTATCAAATAAATTAGTTTGAAATTTTATTAATTTTTTATATATAGAAAAACAGCATTTTAAAAAAAATTCAATTTTGTCAATAAAAATATAGTCATGCCAAAGCCTTGATATTTTGATGACATGAACATTTATTTACATTTACAGTTTATTTATTTCTTGTGAAGACAAAAACAAAAATTCGACTGAAATGTGCGATAGAATTTGAAAGAAAAATGAAAAATGACAATTAGAGTTTTATCTTTCTTTTACAACAAAAATCATTTTTTTGAAAAAACATCAAAATTTGAAGTATATTTTTATAAGAAATATTTTATATATAAACAAAAAGTTACGGTAGAATTTTTCTAAAATTTTTTAAGTGTACTGATTTGACTGAAACATTGAAAAGAAAAAAATTAAATTTAAAGGATTTTCCAATAAGAGGTGTTATTTTGAATAGCCCGTTATTTCGGTAGCTGTCACTTTTGAAGCTGTTATTTTTTGACATTTGACAAGTAGAAACTACGTCACTACAAAAAATGGAGCGGTACATGGTTCAACAACGCATTAAAATTATAAAAATTCACTACAAAAATGGTCAAAATTTTGCAGTCACAGTTCGCAAAACTAAAGCATTTTTTGTTCGTCGTGAAGCATCTTGTCGAGGTCGAGCCGCATTAAAGATAAAGATAATAAAGGTTAGTGTTGTGAAGAATAAAACCTGTGCACGTCGCTCAAGAACAACTGAGAATATTGCTGCTGTAGCCCAAAGTGTTTAAAAAAAACCAGGTTTGTTCATTTCTCGTCATTCTTTGGAATTGAGCATTCAACAAACGTCATTACACCGTATTTTGCATAAAGACTTGGGTCTTACGGCTTATAAAGTTCAGTTAACACAAGAACTCAAGCCGGCCGATCATCAATAACGTCGTGTCTTTGCTGATTGGGTCCTTGAAATGCATGAAAATGATCCGGAATTCCATCGAAAATCATCTTGACTGATGAGGCCCATTTCCACCTCTGTGGCTACGTCAGCAAGCAAAATTGTCGAATCTGGGGCTCGGAAAACCCAAGAGTTATTGTTGAGAAGCCTCTCCATCCTCAACGTGTCACTGTTTAGTGCGGTTTATGGTCCGGCGGGGTCATTCGACCTTATGTTTTCAAAAATGAGGTTGGATCAACAGTAACGGTGAATACATTGCACTATCGAGAGATGATTAATGATTTTTTTATGGCCGGAGTTGAATGGTATTGATCTGGACAACGTTTACTTTCAACAAGACGACGCTACGTGCCACACAAGCAACGAAACCATTGATCTTATACGGGAAAATTTCCCGGAACGTGTTATATCTCGAAGAGGTGATCACAATTGGCCACCGAGATCTTGTGATTTAACACCTTGCGACTTCTTCCTTTGGGGCCACGTGAAAATAAGGTCTACGCCATCAGCCCAGTGTCAATTCAAGACCTCAAAGATGGAATTCGTGAGTCTATTGAGAACATAGGGCAGCCACTTTGCGATTATGTTATGGAAAATTTTATGAAAAGGTATGGTCCTGTAAGCGTGGTTGTGGTGGCCATTTGGCTGATGTTGTTTTTCATTATTAACGGCATACCTTCCTTTTTGTTACAAAATAAACATCTGATCATTTATCTCAAAAAATGGCATTTTTCTTTGAATATTAAAATAACACCTCTTATTGGAAAAACCTATATTCAGAGATGGTGGAGATATTCGCTTACCAATTGAGAATCTTCAATTTGAGACATTTCTTTTCTCTCTCTTGCTATTTGAACGAAATAAATGCCTAATAACTAATGACATTATAAAGCAAATTCATTAGAAATATTTTGGTAAGAGTTTCAAAGTTCTTGTTATCACATTTGAAAGAAAATTTAACAAACTTTTAGAAATATCTCAAGAAGCTTCTTGAGAACATGAACTTTAGCCGTTCGGAGTTGGCATAAAACATGTAGGTCCAGTTCTCGATTGATTGTGTGGAAACACTTAAAACACACACAACACAATTGATCATAAGAAGCTCGTTCAAGATCTTTTCAAGAGCTGAAATGGCTAATTTGATTGATTTGACAATTTAGAAATAATCAACAAAATTGCAAAACCGTTAAGACTCGTCTCAGATATTGATACGAAAAGTCAAAAGTTTTAATGCAAAATATCTTGTTTTACCAATTTACAATTGATGAATGCATAAAACTCAAATAAAACTCAAATTCGACCAACTCAAGAGCTCTCTCCCGATCAAATTTATCAATAAGCGAATCTATTTTCTATAATTTTAGTTTTCTTTAAGTAAGGTTAGAAACCACCATAAAGGGAGAATAATATTTTGGTCGCAAGTTCAGTGAGGTTCCTTGTCTCAGCTTTGCTTCACAAGTATTTAAAAAGGTCTCAAGATCTTGATAAATTACTTCGCAAGAACTTAAATCGAAACATGCAAAACAACCAAAAATTTTAAACTTGACTGGTTCTTCCAAGAAAGATTGGGGAAAAAATTTGCATTCTGTATTCACAAGTTTCTTATGTGTGATATCAAAGTAGAAACAGAGAATGAAAAAAATTGTAAAGGGTGTTTTTTTAAGAGCTTGCTGATTTAAAATTTAAATAAAACACATGCAAAACTATGAAATGGGAAAAAAACAATTTTTATTTGATTGATAATTTCTTGGCATTTTAAATATAATTTTAGGGATATGGTCACCAAGACTATTTTGCACAAAGGTCATTCTGGAGGTCCAATTTTCGACCACCTTTTCAAGCATTTGAGAGCATATTTCAGCAACAACACGTTGAATATTGGTTTCCAAAGTGTCAATCGTTGCTGGTTTATCCACATAAACCAATGACTTCACGTTTCCCCACAAAAAATAATCAAGGGCGTCAAGTCACACGAACGCGGAGGCCAATTCACCGGTCCATTTGCCGAAATAATTTTGTCGTTGAAATGTTCTTTCAATAAGTCGATTGTTTCGTCCGCAGTATGACAAGTGGCACCATTCTGTTGAAACCACATTTTGTCAACATCCATATCTTGAAAATTTGGCAACAAAAATTCATTCATCATGGTTCTGTATCGATTTCCATTCACGGTAACGCGTCGTCCTTCATCATTCTTAAAGAAATAAGGACCGATGATTCTACCAGCCCATAGACCGCAACATTCTTCTGTACGCATAATGTAGACCGAAATTTGGTAATTACGTTCTTTATGATGGTCTCAGATGGGCGATTATGTGCACCATAAAATTCACGAAGTGCTCTATAAATATTTTTAAGTGAACACTGTTTTTGAAAATAAAATTCCACGATTCGGAAGCGTTGTTCTGGAGTTCACCTATTTATGATGATTTGCCAAACAATACTGAGTAGAGACGTCACTTTAAACTGTCAAAACAACTTTTAGACAATAGAATAATCCACATTGAAAAAAAAAACCTCATAAAAAAACACCCTTTATAACTCTGGTCGGTCAGAGCAAAATATGGAAGTTTGTTATATCGCATGTATGGGAGAGTCGTTCCCGTTTTAAAAGTGCACTCAAACTTTTTCTCTATTCATTCCATATTTGGTTCTTCGACTAAAACACTATAGCTATTCGTTACTTGCCGAAGACTGAGAGCAGCATTTAATGGTAATGTACCGTTTGTTATTGTTTAAAATAATTTTGTAATATTTTGTTATATTGTGACTATTTTAACTACGCGTCTCCATAATTTCATCCCACATTGATAATCGTGCTTATTTTGAGTCAATGTTTTTTTTATTATTTTTTAGAAAAGAGCGCTACATTTGATACAGTTTGAGTTTTGCTTTATAATCGCGATCAAAAACCACAACAAAGCATGTTATGTTTTATTATCGAATAGCACTGCGCTGCCATTAGTTATATATCGTCTTTTTTCTTGGTGAATTAGAGTAGTATTGAATGATCAGCGAATGAGAATGAAATTCAAATAAAAGTAGTGAAACTGAAACCCACCATTTATAAAGGTTTTTTTCATTCCCTAGGTAGAAACATATTCTCAATCGTCTTAAAAATGGCACTTCTTGGAAATGCAATCATTAGTTGTGCATAAAGTTGAACTTATTTCTATGAAATATTTATAATATTGATATGAGAATATCTGTTTCGAATAATCGTCAACATAAAAGAATTTTTAATGCAAAACCTAAGTTCATATATCAGAAAAAAAAATAAACAATTCACACGCACACACACTTGACAAACACATCAACTAAGCACATTGCAAACATTGCGCACGTTTTCACTAGTAGGCTGACACATAAGTTTTTTTTTTTTGTTATTTTCATCTCGTAGTTTTCGTCTTTCTCTACAGATTAATTCATCTCGACGCAACTCATCTTTTCTGTCCACATGCCACCGTCATAGCATCTATACTAATAATACTACTACCACCTTAAAAAAACAAGCGTATCCTTTGACGATTTTTCTGCGATTTATTGTTGGAGTTTGCCTTTTTAACGATTTTTTTTTTTTAAAACCGCTTCAGTCTATCGTTGTTTGCTAGCCTAGCCCAGCCCGTTCGCTCACATGTATGAGTGCGCAAATTGAAAATGGGTTATTTTGAGACCATTTTGCAAAACACATGCACTCAACATCAAAGTGACGCCTCTTTGCTAGTCATGGGTGTTGGAGTATGGATTTAGGTTGACGCATATGTGTGTGTGTGTATATATGGGTGTGTGGGACAAGTGGTTGTGTGTGTCCTATCAACAAAATCTGATTAGCAGCGTCAGCAAAAGCGTCCAGCCTGCACTAAAAGGACTTGCTTTCTCGCTCACCATTGATGCCTAAGGCGCACAAACATTCACGCAAGGCACCAGCAGCATCATCAGCAACAAAAATAAAAATAGCAAAAAAAAAAGCAAACACACACACCCGTATATAGTGACAAAGAGCCGCACGTATTGTTTCCGGTTCTTTGTTTTCTTTTTTGAGTATGTTTTTGTTTTTTTTTTTTTTGTGTTTTTTGTTTTGATTATGCATGGTTTTTGTTTTTGTTCAACAAAGCTGGGCTCATAAAAGGCAAACTCCAAGTGTTGTGTTAGCAATATTGCCGGATCACAAGGAAACTAGCAAAATGCCAAAATATTGGTTGGTGACACAAATAGTGTCAGTGAACGCCGATAACCTTTTATGGCTTGGTTTGGGCTCTTCTCGTGCACGTAAAGAAAATATTTATGTAGGTATTTCAATGATGAATAACAGTCTGCATTTCTAATAGGCAGCAACTAATAACTTGCAGATTTAATAGAAAGAAATTGAGTCACAACCCAAATGTTTTTAAAACTTCAGCAATTTTGAGGTTCCACAAAATAATGTTGACCCAAGTTTGAGACTTAATATCTCTCAGAAATATAGTTCTGCTGCGTAATAAGGAGTAACATGAAGTTCCCAAAACATTTCAACTAAAGACATAAGATCGAACTTTTTTAAGCTATTTAAAAACAAAGCGAGCTGTATTCTTAAAGTAGCCTGAATAAGGCTGAACATTTTTTAAAGCAGGCCATACAATTGTGATACACTCGAATTCTATAAAAAATTGTATCTTCACTAACTCCGCCTAGTGGTGATGATGGTAGCCACTAGCGTGTCCCCATTTATATATCGGTTTACTTATGTATTTTTCACGTGAAAGATAGGTTGTCATGAGCCCTAGCTTTGAGATGCAAACTCATGGAAGTTCACCATAAGAATCGATTAACTGCTTCTGCGTAGTCGTAGCAAATTAAATAAAACTTATTGTTATCTCGGGGATAGTCAAAAAACCTGTGTTAGCAACTGATAATTACTAGCATGAACATAAATCTGATATATCTTTATGGCTATAGGAGTATAAGTGATGATAACAAATTTCCAGCGATAGGGTAATTTATGCCAGAAAAATTGGTTTTAACTGAGCATAATATGACCCCGTGTACGGGCACGCAGTCATGCTGGGTAATGATGAATGCCTGACTTAACCAAGTTTTCTTATCTGATGGTGCAGTGCCCCAAGTAGAAACCCCAAATAAGTATTTAGCAGTATTTGACTATACTGGAAGCTAGGCTTTCCAGTCCTGAAAATTCCGGGATTATAGGTTCTGAAATCCCGGAATTTTCAAGATCCTGGAATTGCCGTAAAATTTCTGGATTTGGTTGATTTTTCCGATCTTTTTCATAAATTTAGATAAAATAAAGAATTTATAAAACTGTTAATTTCAAATAATCAAAATTATTTATAATTATTGCTTGCAACTCGAGTATTGGCACTTAAAAATATCAAAAGAAAAATGCAACACTTAGTTTGACATTAGAGTAACACCTGTTTACAAGACTTTTTGTTTGTGTGAGCTGGCTGGTTAAAAAGGATTGTTTGCTGTTTTGCAATAATGATTGGTAATTATGAATATATTTTGTTCAATACGATGACTCTTTATTCCTGGTCGTTATTTTTACAGATTTCACTGGAAAAGACGAATAGCTATATTCTGCACAAAAGCGTATTTTTGTTTCTTTGGTCAATTTTTTTTTTGAAAATAATATCTTTAATTTTCAACCAAACATATGAATTTATTTATTTATTAAATAAACATTATTTTTCTCTGTTTTCCAAATACCGTGACAAGTCCCGGGATCCCGGGATTTCTAACTAGCAAATTTCCCGAAATTTAAATCAGTCTCGGGGCTGGAATCCCTACTGGAAGCTAAGTATCTTCGATTTGGTTTAATTTTGATAAGATATTTCCTATTCATAAAAAATACCAACTGACTATCTTTCAGTACTTAAAACTTGGATGCTTTGCTAAGCTTGATTATAAAATCACGTATGTTTAACCCTTAAATGTCTTTTTAACCCTTTTTTCGATGTGAAAAAATTTTCATAAATTTATTTAGAAAATAAAAAAATTTAACTTAAAAAAAAACAACACCCACAGCGCACTATCTACCTGCGAAAGCTTATACAGTAAAGATGCAAGAACTGCAAAGCTCTGCATACATTTAATTATTTATTTAAGCTTAATAAAAGCAGTTTGAATACTTAAAAATGATAACTTTAGAACTAAATTTTATAATTAACAGGGATTATCTTAATTTACAATGGTACCATATCTTAATTGGAAGAATACAGAGGGAAGAAGTGGCGTTGGAGTTAAGAAGGATATTTCGTAGTAGTGGTCTGCTCAGATGAAAATGGAATTCGTTGATCAAATTATTGGTTACCCTAAGCATTATAAGGTTATAGGTTTACTGCATCCATAGTCGATGAGGTGAAAGTTAAGGTGAAGGAGAGGTATAGACCTAAGGTTGCGTGGGTTGGTTTTGAACGATATTAATTGGAGTAGTTCTGGGTAGTTAATGGTTCCGCATACTTATTGATGAATGAAGAGAACATCGGCAACTTCCTTTCGCTTTGCAAGTGTTTGCATGTTTATCAACATCAGACGATTGCGATAAGGAGGTTAGTTGAACTCTCAGAGCCGGGAAGACCACGAAGAGCAAAACGAATGAGTCTGCGTTGAACGGCTTCGATTCGCATTGAATGGGTGTTGTAGATGGGAGACAAAACCTGGCTGGCATATTCGAATATGGGTCTAATAAAGGAAAGATAGAGAGATTTAGTCACGTAAGGATTGGAGAACTCTTTGGAGCAGTGTTTCACGAAACCAAGTGCAGAGTTGGCTCTACTAATGATATTATCAATATGAGACCTAAAGTTGAGTTCCTTGTGGCAAATAACGCCTAAATCCGATAAAAAGCATACAGAGGAAACTGATGAAGTTGGAGTCATTTACGAGAATATGTTATAGCTTGAAATTTGCTGACGTTGAGTACCAGAAGATTTTTTTGACACCAAATGGAAAAGCTGACCAGATCGTCTTGAAGATTGCGAGAATCGGCATTAGTTTGTATGCGCCGATAGATTTTCATATCATCAGCATATACAGAAAGACTGGATTCATTGATGTTACCATCAACATCAGCAATTGTTAAGACGAATAACAAAGGACAAAGGTGACTGCCCTGTGGGACACCAGAGATAGCTGTAAAAGAATTTGAATTGAAAAATCTAAAGATGACATTATAACTGCGCTTTTCAAGATAAGATTTAATCCATGACATAAACAGAGATAGAAAAACCAAAGGCTTTAAGCTTAAGAAGGATGATAGTGTGTAAGATTTACTCAAACTCTTTACTGAAGTCAAGCAAAAACTGTTTGAAACAAATTGTGTGAGGTTGGTGGTAGTCGATCCACCCTTCAGAAAACCATATTTACTAGGAGTTAAGATAGATTTGCAATGGAAGAAGAGCATGTTGTAGATAATACTTTCAAAAATTTTGGGAGTAAATTCTACAGTTTGTGATGTATGCAAAAATTAATACATAAATACAATATTTATATTGTAATATTTTAAATTTAATGGTATGTTGCACTATGCATTTAAGTTTGCATAAAAATTGAACTATAAATTCATGTCCGGTTTTGTTTTGTGTTTATTCCAGGTGGAAACCCTCTTGCCGCATTCTCGAAATCTAACAATATTGGTATCAATCGACAGGTATTGCATCAAAAAAATACAAACAAAACATATTAAGGAAAAAGAAAGATTCAGTTTTGGCTACGCTGTGACACTTCAAAGTTGACATATTTTAAAAAAATCATGTTTTGTTCAATTTGTTTTGGATTCTGTTAAACAAATAATTATCAAAATCTTGTGTTTTGATTAAACTACGCGGAAGTAAAAATAATATTTCAATAAGTACAGTAAATTAAAAACTTGCACAAAATATATAATTTGATATATATTTAAGTGATTATATTATATGATATTATCACATAAAAACCTTCAGAAATTCACAAATTTTGATGAAAAAAAAAACAAATCTTATAAAAATATATGCCGTTTCTTTTAATCTTCTAGTACGGATTCGATATGACCAGAAATAAAAAGCAAATGACTTTTACTACTTCGTCCTACAAAAAATTTTTTGAAATGCTTAAATCATTTGTTAAAAATCAACAACAATAAAGTTTTCAAAATGTATAGCAATTATGTGAAATTTTAATATAATTTTAATATCACAATGCAGTACCTAATTCAATGTTTTTTTTAGGCAAAAATTTGTAAAATCGAGAAGATTAGACACATTGGATCTACCATTAACGAAATCATGCTGAGGAGTTGTTATGACTTCTCCGCAGTGAATTTTTACCCTATAATACACGATACGCTCTAAAAGTTTTGGAATCGTTGAAAACAATGGGCCTGCAGTTAATAACATCATTCCTGCAACACTTTTATAAATAAGACTTATGTACTAATTTTTCTAAAAAACTGAAAAAAAACTTTCGTTGACTGATTTATTGAAAAGCAACGAAAAGGGTTGATACAAAATGGAACCGCATTGAATTTACACTGCGGCAGGAATTCCATCGGGTCCAGCATTAAAGTCCTCATGGATCGATCGAATGAACTTTCCAATATCCTCAGAAGTAAAGGATCCAAAGAAACTTTGGGTCCAGAATTCATATATTGAAAATACACTTCATAAGAATTAAAAGAATCAGAACAAACTGATTCTTTGAAAAAATTGGCGAATAAGCCACAATTAATAACGGGATCGTCACGAAATGCTATCTAAAATAACGTTAATCTTGCTACGAAGTAATTGATTAAACTTAAAAAAGTCAGCTTTTTCAGAATTCATAATCTTTATCTATTGAATTAAAATTCACTATATTTTGTCTGTCAGATTTGTACCAGATGCTCAATGGTGGATGATATTCATGAACAGTAGTTAGAGCATGGTAGGCCCTCTAAACAATGACATTGTAACTGACTGTAGTTAAGACCAGGTCAAGAAGTCGATTAAGACTATTATTAATACAACTCACTCACAAATATATGTTCTTGGCGGGTCTTCGAATTAGATGCACATAAATATGTATCATATTCAGAAGAATGCCATTTTAAGTCAGGCAGATTAAAATCAACCCAACAATAAAATGCCGTCATTAACGTCAAATAAATTTACAATTTATTCTATGCAATCCACAAGGTTTGCATAGACCTTAGTAATGCTCCTTGGAGAAATGTACGCGTTAACAACATACATTGGAATTATAATGTATAACCTTAAGGCATATAAGTTCGATACTGGAAAAGCAGGGGATATCAATAAAGAAACTAACAAAAGAGTTCCTAACAGCTAATAAAACACCACCAACGACGGCCGAAGTATTGTCAGTGTGTCTTTCCTTTCTAAAAAACTTGGAAACTATTATCAAACAATTCCAAGTCAGTAATGCTACCGTTCAGCCACGCTTCAGTTACCTCAATAATATTCTCAGAAAAATTCCGAGTTGTCAAAAATATGTCACGCGTTTTAGAACGTAATCCCCTTGTTGTTTCATAAAAATTCTGAAAAGCTTAAAAAATAAATTTTGTATTTGTTTTCACCCTTAAAGCAGTAAACAAATGGCATTAGTTTATTTATAAAATGAAAAGCATACATATATTAACAACTTGTAAATACAACCTGTTACACCTTTATAACGAACAATAACAACTAAACTTAAATTAATTTGCAGTAGCAATAGCTGTAAAAAGCCTAAAGCTGTTTACTTTTAACACAAACAAAAATACACTTTCGCCCACTTAGACGAAGAAATACATTTTCATTGTTCACGACAGCAACTCGACATCCATCAAAATTAAGCACAAAAGTAATTCTGTCATTGGCCACAAAATGGCGGCTTTGACTTTGATACGCTTGGACAAATCAATCGTAAACAAATCAATCAAAAAAACTAAGGAAATCTAAAGAAAATGAAAAGCAAAACCGGGAAACCATGAAACCGGAAAAACCTTCACGAGACTGAATGAGGAACAAATAAATGAATGAAGAAATGAATGAATGAATGAATGAATGAATTATTGATTTAATTTGATAACGCATAACAAAAACACAAAATGAATACAAATAGCCGCATACAAACAAAAACAAATACACACATCTGTAGTAGAGTGTGAGTGTGTAACAGCTTAGCATGGCAATGATGGCAAAATAGAGAAAGCAACAAAAGTACAGCAAGTTATTTAAATATACAGCTCAACACATTAGCGTTTGCAACAAATAAATAGAACATGAAAAGATGTTGAGAAAAACAAAGCAAAATAAAGCAAAAAAAACGTGGCAAAATAAATAATTTAAGAAAATTTTAACTGAATGCTGAAAGAGACAGGCATTTGTTGTAAGCAATGACAAAAACATTTAATACATTCTTTTTTTTTCCGATCTCTTCTACACTCTGTCTGTCGCACACAAATATACATATATATATATATTTACCATGAAAGCACCATGCTGGGATTTAATCAGCTATTTTAATTGTTTTGCTCGCACCATCATAACAATAACAACAAATAGCATAGCACCAAAAGAATCCTTATCGATTTGAATTTCAAAAAATTGCTGTGTCGATATTTTTTTTTTTTGTTTTTTTTTTCAAGCACAAATTGTTGCTTTACTGGTATTTGTATTTGTATTTGGGTTAGTGTTTGTTTTTATTTTTATTTTGCTGCTTGTTTGCATAGCTTTGTTTATGTTTGGCTATGACTGTGTGTAGAAGTATATGTTTGTTTGTTTGTTTGTTTGTAGCTAAGTGTGTGTTTATATTTTGTATTTTATATTGTGTGTGTTTTTTTTTTTTCTTTTCTTATTTCTTTTGTTATTTTGCTCTATATTTGCCACTGTATTGATACCAAGGACGAGCAACAGAAAGAATCGATGAATGCGACACAATTTACTGCAATGCGAGCATTTAAATGAGTTTTGTTTTGTTTTATTTTATTTTATTTGTATTCTGCTGATATGTTTTTCTACGCTAAGTTTTTTTTTTTTTTCTTCTTTGTTTTTGTGTGCGTGCTTGTATGTGTTTTAGCACACGTGCTGCTGTCGGCGTGCGTCCTTGTGCTGACTGATGTGCCTCAAGCAAGAGCAGCCACACAGGCAGCAGCAGGAGCAGCATGATTGGAAAACAATATATGTAGCTAGCGAAAATATTTTTCGTTTAGAAATAAATTAATATTACGTATACGCCTAGGTGATGGGGTAATATTTACTACATATTAATAATACATTTTAGTATGCCGTGTTAAATATATCGACACAGTGAATGTTAAATGTTAATATTTGTGGGCGGATACTTCCATTTATGGCACGCATGCAGCATATTCACAAAAATACACGAGAAATATGAGCAACTATTTTAGATACATCACATATTTTCGGATTAATAATAAATTTAACATATATCTGGCTATTTAAATGGTTTTTTATGTCAAAATACTGTACACGTGGATAGATTTTAAATGGTTTACGCGAGTCTTAAAAAAAAAAAACCAACATCGGCTTAAAATATTCTTATATAAGGCAACCGCCAAGGATATGGTTTTCAACGTCAACCAAAATTAATACAATTTTTTAAACGTTTTTAAGCCACCATTTTAAGCATCGCACTTCGTATATCCGGTTAATTCAAATAAGCAACAATTGCATATAAACTGCCAGCAACAACATCAACAACAATAACAAGCATAACGAGCAACAAAAGCTACCAGACAGCAACAGCTCCTCAGCAAATCCAGCTATTATTATGCCACAGCTGCTTGTGCGGCTTTGACAGGTTTTTTTTTTTTTTTAATTCTTTGCTTTAACTTATTTTATTATCCTTGCGCAGCAATGTTGTTGCTGTAATTAAGTTGGAAATTAAATTAAAACTGCAGGTAGATGCTGCTTTTCTGTCATTTTTAACACTGCCGCGTAGCTGGCTGTGTCTTTTCTTTGCTCTTGTTGCTTTTTCATTTGTAGTCAGGCAGTCTTTAGACTGCTTGGAAAATTAATGAGCAACTTAAGCAAGCAAATTCACTGGTTGTGCTGGTTAACAGCAGAAGTTTTCAAGAGTTTTACTTAAGTCTTTTGCTTAAATAAATTGAATTTAAAGCTTTAGATAGCAACTAGCAAAGGTAACATACATTTTTAAAAATATATTATTAAGCAGCCTCACATGCTTCAATGCAGCCTTCAACCTTCGGCAAAATATATGCAAATAATTTGGCAGAAAGCTGTCTCACAGATTTGCAGGAAGCTGTAAAAGAAGCTTGCAAATTTCCTGCAAAAGTTGTATTTCTTTCTAGCACATCACTCTGAGTTTTCTGTGAGAGTTTTTCTATCACAACACAAAGCAACTTCCAGCAACGTGTGCTGCAAGTTGCAAGCATGTTATGCGAAAAGCTTACGTAATTTTTTATTATGTACATTTACATGCGGCATTGAAGTAAAAAAAATAGCAAAAGCACTTGTATTTAGACAAACTTTTATTTTCATTGCCTGCATCCAAATTCCGGCAAGATAATTTTCTATGCTTAAAATACTCTACATTCCACATTTTGAAATTTTGTTACAGCTCAAATTTTCGTTTTGTTTGTTTGTTGGTTGGTATGCATTGCTTTTGATTGCTGTTGTTGCTCCTGCTGCTGCTGCTGTCTTGGCACATCACAGCACATCATATCAAATTTCTCTTAGTTAAAGTGCTCAAAGTGCTTCCAGGTATGAAGTAAATCAAGAAGAGTGAAATGAAAACAAAAAAAAAAAAACAAACCTTGGAAAATGTTTGTTTAAACGTCGCAAGTGGCTGACAACACACACACACATATATACACACACACAAATACAGCTTTATGGCATATTTTATACAAATTCCAACTTTTCTTTCAAGTTTTTTCAACAATTTTTAAGTTGCTCTCAATATCATCTTGCAACAGTTTGCAGGCATAAAATAAGTTTTTATATTTTTCTTCAAGAAATTTAAAAATTAACATGTTCTGCTCTGACTAAAATCATACAAAAAAATAAAAATTGCTAACTTTTTTAATGCAACAGCGCAGACATATAATTTAAAATTACGCCTTAAACCAAATATGCCATTAAGACTCAAAAAAAAATCTAAAGTTTGTTGCAAAATTTTATGTAAAAAAATGTTTCAATTAAAATAATATTTCGTCGACGATATTGCAATATTCTGCCTGGCTACTTCTAAAGAAATTTTTACGTGGAAAGTTTAAAGTATAGGGAAGTTCTACTTAAGTGATCCTAGTTAGTAAAATGTGCAAATAAAAAAAATAATTTTTACATTTTAGTAACATGTTATTTTGGCAAAGAGAAAAAAACTGTCCTCAAGCGACCAATTTTGAAAAAGAGAAATACACAAAACTAATTCGATTTTAGAGAAAAAGACTCTTAAGTTTTGAGAAAACATTTGTTTTTATTGAAGAAAAAACTTCTCATAGTGAATTTTTTATCAAAATATATCAAAAAAATTTTCATTTTCAAAAAATTTTTCAGTATAAATGAGTATTTTTTTTGTGCGAGAAAAATATTTGTCATTATAAGAGACATTGAAATATTTCCATTTCCCTCAAGTGAAGAAATATTTCTTCGAAAATGTGAAAATTTATACTAATTGAAGAAAATTTTATTTGAAAAGAGAAAATAGCTATTATCGAAAATATAGAAATTTTTCACCGGAGGAAGATTTGTGTTTTTTTTCTGAGTGCGCGTGTCCATTTTCCTCAGAAACCAGACGTCAGATTGAGACGCTGAAGATGTCATTTTTTGTTTTAATCATGTTTGTCAGGTACAGTTTTACGGAAATTTGACTAAACAATTTCGACAGAAGGAGGGGGCAAAACCGCAAAAAACGATAATTTAAAAAATTTAAAAATTGAATTGATAATTTTAAAAACGTAAAAATGAGAGACACAACCCCGAGTAACACCGGGTTACAGCCGCTAGTTTATTAATAAAACGACATCAATTTCGAATAAGATAAAAAACAAAATAAAAATACTTAAGATTTGCATTAATTATGACTTTTCGTTAAAAGTGACTCAGAAATATTAAAAATTCTTTTAAGAGTAGTCTAAGAAATTCTTGGTAGTTTTTAGAAAATGCATGAAAGACAGTTTTTAATGATATAAAATGATGATAGACATTTTTTAATGATGGAAAAACAAAAGCTTTTAACAATAGTACATGTGGTAAGTTTACCTGCAGTTTTTTTAATAAGCTTTTTTAAAGCATGATTGAATTTTTTGTCAGTGGCCTTTGATTTAATTGAAAATTTATTGTGAAAATAAAAATTGCGAAAAACTACTAGAGAAAAATACTAACTGAAGAACGGAAGATAAAAAGTGTATTAAAAATGTAAGTACTGCTTTAGCTGTGGGAAGTAATAAATTTTTGATAAAACATTATTTTGTTTTAATAAAGATATAATTTATTATTTTACAGATGATACAACTTCTGATCTTTAAGAAGAAATGAAGAAGAGTTTATTAAAAACACAAAAAGTTTTTTTTTAATTTGCTAAATACAGGCAAAAGTAGCGCGCTGAATATAAACTTAAATATATTGATAAAAATTTGTAAAGTATAGACTTAGCCGATACGATTTTGTATGGAGAAAAGAAAGTCAGCTTGACACCGACTCAAAAGTTGGAGGGACTCTTCAAAACTATTTCTGCATAATTTCTTTTTGGATTGGAGAAATCTCCAAGGAGCGATTTTGGTTTTCCTGAACCCCTTTTTTTGGCCAAAAAATCAAGAGTCTCTCTTAATTCTGAGTCACTGTTCAGCGACATCCACATTTTGATCCGTCTTATTATCTTATTAAGCATTTTTTTTTATTATTTCGCCATAATCGAATAAAATTGTTTTTCATATCTTTAACAAAAAATTAACAAATTTTCATTTTGGAACAAACCGCTTGGTAAAAAGTTTTATTGAAGCTACAGCGGGGTCTTTTGTATGTGATTCAAAAATCATATAAAAAATTCTTTAAAATAAGAATTCCCTCACAAGAAGTTTACAAAAGTACTTGTTCATAAATATTTAAAAACAGTTTTTGGGAACATTACGATAACACTTCTTTTCAATTTATTATAAACAGTTGTGAAATGCTGAAAATAATAACTATTAATAATTAATTAATAATTGTTTTAAATAATATTTTTATTACACTTCTTTCAAACCGAAACCGAATTAACAACAACCATTTCCAATTGAACAGTTAACGCTTATTAAGTTATTAATACTACTAGTGTAAAAGCCCGTCCTACGACGGGAAGAAACCATTTAGAGTACAAAATGCGACAAAAAATTTATTGGATTTATATACAAAGGTTTTTATTTGAAAACATGCTTATTAAATTATTTTTATAAAACTTCCGTACATACAACATTTCTAGTAAAAAATTCTTATGCTTGGTTTTCACTAAGGGCCAGTTTTTCAGTGCGGGTGTAAACTCTAGTCAAATTAAACCAAGGTTAACTCACCAAAATTGGACGTTTAAGCTCGGTTTAAGCAAAAAACAACACATCATATTATAATTTAAGTCAATTCAACTTAAACGAATGCTACAATATCTAGTTAAACAGATTTTCACATCTCTTTTTGGTGAATTAATCTCAGTTTAATTTGACTTGAGTTTAAACCCGCACTGAAAAACTGGCCCTTAGTCATTTTTGTTTGACAGGAAATTTAAAAGTTTAAAAAATCACATAAATAACAGTTTTTTTTTGCAATTTTTGCTATAAACATGTGAAGGGATCAGTTTTTCCTATTTTTCGCCATTGTCAAACAGAAAAAAATGACAACGTGTTGGCATATTTCATGTAACTGACAACAACTGACAATTAACCTTGTACCTTGCCATCTATAATGCTTAGTTTTACATCATCAGCCCGCTAAAACTGCCCATGACTAAATACCAGTTCTTTTAGAACAACTCCTACTTTTTGCAATATTTAACCTTGGAATTTATTTATGGTCGTTGAAAATGTCAGTTTAACTGGAAATTGACGGCTTCGGAGAGTGAAAGGCAAATCTGTGTTTGTCGGGGCCAAATCAATTCTAGGTATGAAAACTATTTAATGTTCGCCAGTGCACCTGTCAATACTTGTGCGATGATAAATAAAGTTTTTAGGTTTTTCAAAACTAACCACCTTCCATTACAGATATCTCTTTTGGTATGGAAATTTCGAAGAAGTATTATTTCCAATTTTGAGGTTTAACTTTTGCAGTGGCATTCCTAAAGGATAAAATTTATTCAAAAACTCGGCAGGGCAATTTTGTTTATCGCTATCATCACTGTCTTCAATTTAATCCGTGCTCAAATCTCTCACTGTGTCACCAACTAAAATATTTAGAATTTGCTCGTTGACTTCGTTCACTTCGGAATTTTTTGGGTACAGGATAGCAATTTTGGAATAATGGTTGATGATATTCGGACTCAAAGTATCGCCAAAAATCTATTTAACCCTTTCAATGCACTTGTCCATTATATTGGACACTTCGGAAAATTTTTTTTTTTATTTTCCAAAGTTTTTTTCTAAAATCAAATAGGTTGGTGCTATGAAGTGAAGTTGTGCCAACATGACAAAAATAATTTTAGGGAGATATATAACGTTTAACTTAGTTAGATTTTCGATTTTATGCCCAACAGTAGCCTTCAATTTTTTTATATCGCATGTTAATAAATTTTGCAAATAAAGTGAGTATTGTGATTGGTGTGCAATTTCAGCCCTTGAAAGGACTTTGACCGAGCTTCTTATCATAAATTGTGTTATGTGTGTTATTAAATGTTTGCACACAATTAACCGAGAACTGGACCTACACGTTTTATGCCGACTCCGAACGGCTAAAGTTCATGTTCTCAAGAAGCTTTACATGGAATTATTTATTCTCTGAGGTTTGCCATTGTCTGCATTGAGGTGGTGACCGATCTGGAAAATTTTTTATTGAAAAAACTTTTCGCCGCGACTGGGGATCGAACTCGGGCTACGAGCGTACTAAGCCATACACTTAACCTGCTCGCCACGATCACCATAATTTTTTTTTTATAATAACATTTGCATAAATAACGCATTTGCATTTGTCTCCGGTTGTTTTAGTTGAACTAAAATATTATAATCAGCGTTTGAATTTGCTGTAAAACTATTGCAGTCGATAGTCGGCAATTGCTGTCTACTGCGTAAAGTACCAAAGCCACAGCCATAGTTCACGAAGACCTATCACAGCCGATGATCGGCTGCTGCTGTCTGCTGTGTAAAATACGACAGTCAAAGCAGCAGTTCACGACCGACTCTCGTAGTCGATATTCGGCTGCTGCTGTCTGCTGCGTAAAATTTCACAGTCAAAGCATAGTTCATGAATGAGCTGTCGTAGTCGATATGCAGCTGCTGCTGTCGAAGTCAACAGTCGACTGTCGCAGTCCTGCTGCGTAGAATCTAACAGTCACGCTTTGTATCGAAATTGTACGAAAATAGCAAAAAAAATGTGTTTTCTTATTAAAAACAACACAATATTGAAGCATATTATTAAGTTATTTAAAATTGACTTGGTGATATCACTATCACTGAGGGTAATAAGTTAAATTATCGGTTTTAGGAATAAGTAATAACATTACGTAATATATTATATTACTTTGCGTTACAGTTACACCTCTGCCTTATATTGTTTTTAGTGATTCTGACGAAGAAGTTGGTAGCGATGAAAGTCATAGTGATATGAGATTTTGATATTTTGTAAATGCACATTTTGTTAATAAAAAAAAATTACCAATTTATTTTAAATAAAATAAAAATAAAATAAAAGGTGCCTAAAAGTACATTTATTTTCAAAAAAAATTAAAATATTTTCGTAAAAGTACATTTTTTAAAAAAAAATTAAAATATTTTCGTACCGTTTTGATACATAACGCGACTGTTAGATTTTACGCAGCATGACTGCAGCAGTCGACTATCGACTACGACAGCAGCAGCTGCATATCGACTACGACAGCTCATTCATGAACTATGCTTTGACTGTGAAATTTTACGCAGCAGACAGCAGCAGCCGAATATCGACTACGAGAGTCGGTCGTGAACTGCTGCTTTGACTGTCGTATTTTACACAGCAGACAGCAGCAGCCGATCATCGACTACGACAGCTGAGAATATGCTGTTGCTGTAGCTGCCGATCGCTTGTACTTTTACTGTACAGCCACAGCACAAATATTGGTGCTGTTGCTATTTGTTGCGCAGCAATTTAAACCCTGATTATAATACAACGTTATCGTGGTTTTTTCCATTATATTAGACAGCCTGCCAAAAGCAAAGCAGCTCATGTAAAAATCAGAGGGAAGTTTTTTAATCTTTTTATTGCTTAAATGAATTGCTCAAAAAAATTGTCCACGATTATTCTAGGCAAGCCATTGAAAGGGTTAATAAGCGAACCTTTACAAACAAAATAATCTGGAATTTCTATGATATCTTCATCTCCATTTCCTAACTTGAGTAGCCAATCGCTAAAACTTGGATCAGAAGACCGAACATTGTGATTTAGTTCTAGCAATTCCAATTGACACCAACGTCACTGAAAGTAATAATTGCTGTTCAGTTTATACAGACCGAATATGTTCTGGTTCTGGTAATTAAGAAGCACTGTAATAGCAAGACATGATGTTTGATGCATAGTAGAGTTGAGGAAAATGACGAAAGTCTTCAAGTACAAAGATTTCCAATACATAATTTAATAACAGGTTCTGGTCCAGGATGAACAGGTTTTAAAAGGTTTAGTAAGTACAAACATTTCAAATGGATAATTTTACAACAGGTTCTGGTCCAGCCTTAACATGTTTTACGATATAGAGCAAAAGGTTTAGTAAGTACAAACATTTCATATGGATGATTTTCTAACAGGTTCTAGTACAGGCTGAACAGGTTTTACGATATAGGTTCTGGTCCAGGCTTAACATGTTTTACGATATAGGGCACGGAGCAGGACGCTTGTCTTTTATATATTAAGATAGTAAGCAATATTTTTGCAAGGATTCCTTTTTGCTCATTCTACAATTATATGTTATCATTTCACAACAATTGTTACAAGCTTTTTCCAAGTACTATGCTTACGCTTTCAAGCTTGTTCAAAGTTTGCTTTTCTGATTTGGAGATAGCCTAACTAAGATTTTATTGTTTGTATTAGTATATTTGAATATATAAACATTACTACGCACAAGAAAAAGTCACATCGTCATAAGGGCGGTTGTTATGAAAACTAGGTGCGCCAAACAAGGCGAACTATTTGAAAAAGTAAATATATAAAGCGTTTTTTAAGATTTTGAACTTTAGAACTTATAAAAATAATAATAACGGAATTGCGTCTGAATCGAAATTTGTTATTCAATTTCAGGAAAGGTTCATAACAAACTATTTGACAAATTATTCTAGGCATATAGCCCTCTCGGCTGTTTTTGATAAATAACATCGTGTCGGTCCAATTTTTAAGCATTTTCGAGCATTTGGAGTACATATCACCAATTGTTAATATTTTTACACTTGCAACTTTAAGTATATGTTTAACGTAGACAAATATTATTTATAATCAAAATCATTGTTCAAAATTCCTACAGATTTTATTAATTTCGAAAGAATTCTTATAAAGTATTATTGGTTAGCAAAATAGAAAGGTAGTTAAAAACATAAGAATCAAAATATTTCAAAATGCTTGTATTAAAAAAAAAAAATCATCAACAATATACTGAAAATATTTTTGAACATAAGTATGTGTTATAAAAAAAAGAAACCTTTGCAAAATGTACTTTGCCTTAAAGTTAAACAAAGGTTGCACAAAGAAAATTTAAGTTTGATGTATTCATTATAATTTTTATTTAAACAATGCTGAAAAAAAAAGAATTGATTGATTAGTATTCAATAATGATGTGTTTACCCTCTGCGTGCTGAACCAAAAGTGAACTAGAGATACACAAAATTATGCTGACGAAGCTATTAATCAATTGCTTAAAAACTAGTGAGAGACCCTTCACTAAAACGACTTATTTTTAGACTTCGTTTTGTAGAGCAGTTTAAAACATAATAACTGTTATACATATAGGAAATTTTGTTAAGGGTAAGTATATAGAAAATTTAAAGTTTTTATATAAACATAAGCAATTTTGTTGATATTCTAATTTATGTTTGTTATTGTTATTTATAAAATTTATAGTTAATTTATTTTGTTCAACAGTATGTCTTTAATAAAAATTTTTCTTAAAAATATATTTGACGTGGTGGCGCTGCGCCAAGCTTAGAATGCAGAAGTCATTTGTCGCTAGTGCTGAACTTTTTGAATAACGGTAAAATAAAGAAAAGTCTGGAAAACGAAATATTATCCCTACAATATAACCCCATTTGACTAATATATACTCACGGCAATCGAATTCCAATAAATTAAACGTTAATGATTGCGGTACTTTTAATGAGGGAACTACGCTAATTATATTATATTATAATATGAGGAATTGTAAAAATCCTTAGCCGTAAAGTATACAGAACATAAAAAAGTATTCTTGTGTTGTTGCTTGGTTGAAATGCCACAAATTTTTGCCCATTTGTGATGTATTTTGATATATTTTGAAAATCTGAATTTATGTTTGTACATATATAATTCAATGCTTTTAAAATATGCGCATTTAAAATTCTTTGATTTATTAGGGTTTTTTTTTTTTGCTTTCCATAAATAACAGCTACACACCATTAAACGACAATTATAAGAACAACGCGTAACAATTAAAAAAAACAACAAAAATTCAAGACGGCAAAATTCAAACAATAAAAATTGAAACAACAATAATATCAAGGCATATTTAACCAGGTAGTATAAACTAATGGCGTTTTCGTTTCTACCAAAAAATGTTGCCCTGTCGTAGTGCAAAATGTTTTCAATGTTGCCCGCAACCCTGTAAAAGTGCATGTTTTTGCCTACTCGAAAAATGTCAACTTAAATAAACGAATATAACCATCCTTGTCTAACGCACGCATGTCATAATATTATCGTTTTATAAACAGCTGATATGCAGGGCAATCATCTACCCTGAGAAAGTTTGCAAGGCAGAAAATGCGCATTTTTTGCCCTCTGTGAGTGTGACATTTTAAGAAACGAACACAGAATTTACTCACCCGTTTGCACTTATTTTAGAATCGAACACGAAAAAAGGCAAGGGCAATGAAAAGGCAACATTTTTTGGTAGAAACGAAAACGCCATAAGAAACTGCGCTGCCGACTTTTGGGAGTCTAATGTCAAAATCAAATAATTCCCATTCTTATTAACGAGTTGGGGGATTTTTTTTTGTTTTTCAGATAATAACCTTACACTAGCCTTTTTATAATTTTCGTGTCTTTAAGTTTACAGTTTATTAATTTTTTTAATTATTGAATTTTGTGCTTGCTGTTTTAACTGTATTTTGGAGATATTTTGAAGAATAATTTTAAACTTTTGATATTAGGTGTAAATTAATTGCAATTAAAAAAATCCCCTTTTGTTTTGTTTTTGGTGCAGATGCAACATTGCTCATTGTCATTTCTGATTTTGACATTATACACCCATTCAGTTTTTTCTTATTATAGTACCTGGATTAAAATGCCTTTAATAATATCAATTGAAATTTTTGACAATGAAAGCACCGCTCCTGAATTTGTTTTATTTTGAAATTTACTTTCGGCTACATTCGTTAATATATATTTTGTTGCTCATACAACAATATATTTGCACTGTAATGTTGGCGAATAAATATTAATAATAATATTTAAGTATTAGTAATAATTTTTAAAATTTTTTCGTCGAACCTACTTTGATTTCCGTTTTTATTTTAAGGTATTTTTTTAAATATTTGGAACTAAAAATTGTTATTTGCACAATTTTAAATCGAATATGTGACCATTGCTGACTTCTTATTCAGCTTAACCCCTTGAGACCGAGGGGTACTATATGACCCCAACGGATTTTAGCTTATTGTCGTTTTAATTATAAGTTCGGCAATTTATGCCTTGAATCTTGTTTTAAAAACTTCAAAGAATCTGGCAACATCGGCAACCTGACAGCTAATCAGCTGATTGTATTATGTTTTTGCGCGCAAATTGTGCTATTTCTGCTGCTCAAGTATTTTGCTAATAAATCTTATAAAGTGGCTAAAATCGTTCCAAACGTAAATGTAAGTTGTGAATTTTGAAGTGTTTTATTAGAAAAATATCGATCTCACTAAATATGTCTAGTAGTTCTTACAAAATTCAGAAAATTAAATGGGGTCGCATATGACATCATCGGTTTCAAGTACAACTTTTTGCGATATTATTTCAAAACACCGAAAATTTGTGCCTTCTCTCACTCTCTTGTGTTTTCTACAGTTTTGATATCACAAAATGCCAGAAAAAAGGTTCTATTTTAGTAAAGAGAAGGATTTGACAGAAATATGCCAAATTTTAGAAGCTGACGATAGTGAAGAAGAAGTAGAACCCTTGGACGCAGAAGATATAGCTTTCTTTGAAGATGATGCTGACAATATTGATCCTGGCGCAGAAGTTCTGATTGAGGAATGCAAACTTACTGATTTTGATCAACCATCTACAACGTCCGCGGCATTAAACATTGCACCACTGACTGCCGTTGAGACTGCACTCGATGATTTTATTTCTTTCAAATGGCGTAGGCATTCATTTACGCCAAAAATATTCGATCGTACTCTAGATTTTCCGTATTCAAAAGTTCTGCTCCATTATCTGTTTTCGAAAATGTGACTCAGCTCGAAACGCTCTTACTTCTAATAAAGAAGCAAAGTGAACTTTATGCTTCACAAAAAGGAGTGGTTTTTTCTACAACAATTAGTGAGCTTAAAGCATTCCTCGGTATAACTTACATAATGAGTTATCATGTACTGCCTTCTATTAGACATTATTGGTCTAGCGATCCTGATTTGTGTGTGCCTTATATAGCAAATACTATGACTCATTATCGATATCTTACTATCCGATCAAATTAACATTTCGCAGACAATGCTATACAACCACCGAGAAATGATATCAGACACGATAGAGCATTTAAGGTGAGGCCATTGTTCAACCATTTCAATAAGTCTTACCAAGCTGCATTTTCACCATCACGACAGCAATCCATTGACGAGCATATGACAAAGTTTACTGGCCAAAAGCAAAACGTCAAAGGAAAGCCAGTCCAGTGGGGTTTCAAATGTTGGTGCCGGTGTGATGCTAAGACTGGCTACCTTATCAAATTGATACGTATCTTGGCAAAAAAGCAACGCACACTGAAGGTACCTCGGGTGAATCAGTGATATTTTCACTAATGGCAGGCTTCGAAAAAAAATGGTTGCGAATTTTTTTTGATAATTTTTTCAACTCACCTATTCTACAATATAAATTTTCTCAAAAAGAAATTATGGCCTGTGGAACTGTTCGCATAAATCGGAAAGGAATGCCAAAGTTCGAGACCAGTACATCGAAAACTGAGCGTGGCAAAATTGATGCATTTTCTGCGAAAAACATTTCTGTAGTAAAATGGTTCGATAACACAGACGTGTATATGTGCTCGAATTTTCTTTCGCCACTTAATGTGACCACAGTCAAACGTCGAACTGCCGGATCCGCAGAGAAAATTTCAGTACAATGTCCGGATGATACTATTAAAATTTATAATTATTTTATGGGTGGCGTAGATCTCATGGATCAAAAGAAAGTAACCTATGAAGTCGACCGTAAATCAAAAATAAAATATTATTTGCGAATATTTTTTGACTTGATGGACATTGGAATAAACAAAAGCTATACTGTCTACAAAAAAATCCACGACAAAGAGAAATCACAGAAAACGAGTTTCGATTTCAAGCGCTGTATTGCCATGGGCCGCATCGGAACCTATAGCGAACGGAAAACACCAGTATCAACTACGGGACGAAGAACGGCAAAGAAACGAAAATCGGATAATAGCACAAATGCATATAGACATATAATTACCAAGGAAGCAAAACGAGAACAGTGTGTCGTCTGCCCACGCAATGCGGACAGAAAAAGTAACAATAAGTGCGCTGAGTGTAATTTCTATTTCTGTTTCACCAAAAATCGTGACTGTTTCACCCTATATCACAAAAAAATTGGTGTTGCTGATAAAGAAAATTAAAATTAAAATTTTGCTCTGTAAAGTGTATGTACTAATTTCTTAAATTTGAAATTAAATTGAATTTAAAACAAAGTTTGCTTGTTATTTCTTATTAAAAATTATTTCAAACCCATTGAAGATCATACTAAGGTAAATTCGTAAAAATTTATACTTTAAACCGATGGGGACGTATATGACTCCACTTAAAAGGGCTAAAGGGGGATTTTTCAAATTTTCCAGACCTAATTTTTTTTCTTAATTTAACCATGTGAAAACCAAATCCGAAGTAGTTATCACGATATCTTTAACGGTCTAGGCTTCGGTCTCAAGGGGTTAAAGAAAATCAATATTTCATGTTTCTTCCTGTTTTAAAACCGGGTCCGTCATTTTTGACGGGAAAGAACTAGTATGTAAGTCATATTTACCTACACAATTGAACAGATAGCATTGCAACTAAATGCTCGGCGGTATTGCAACTTATTTCCACAAACCACTTGCTAGATTTTAAAGCAAGCCATAAAGATAAACTTTGAGGACTATTTGACATATAGTTTTCATAATGTCAAAGGACATTAAGTTTCTTCGAGTACTTATTTGTTGTTATTTGGCCCGTCTACTTCCGAAATAGAATTAAAATGGTTTTCAGATCATTAAATTTTTTAACTTATTTGAACGACATTACTTTGAATAGGTCTAAAAATATTTCGCACAAAATTTGGTTCCCGATTGGACTACGTTAAATGGGCCCGGCAAACAGTTGGGTGATAAGAGAAATTTTTTTAGCAAAACCGGATATTTTGATATAGTTTTGAAGGTAATAAATGATCTACATATCTGTGGCCTCAAGGCATAACAGCATAACTCGAAATATGCTTAAAGTGTAATTGGTACCATCGTTTTTTCCGTAGCCGAATTTATGTTGAATTTCATCTAGTTGTGGTGATGATCGTTTGATTAATTTCGCAGAGATTTATAAAAATTTAAATTTTTCATTTACCTTAAATAAATCGCTTAAAATTTTTAAAATGTTCTCCTGAAAAATTACAAAATTTAGATATGCTGTTCTGCCTTGGGACCACAGATATATTAAAATTACTTCATATTAAAAATTCTGATAAAATCTTTTGCTCGGCTCTGTGATTTAAGTTAAAAGTTTTTGCAAAAAACGTTTTTCTCTAAGGTACAAAAAAAAAATTAATTTATTACTTAATTTTGTTTATAAATTCCACACTATCTTTTTAAATGGACACTCTCGTATTGGGTTAACATTTTTGCTTTTTCCACTGTTCAATTTCATCAAATATTAAGCATGAATTATTATCTTCGATATGCTTGAGATTCGCGGAAATGTATTTGAAGTTAAACAAAAGTCATCAAATTCAATGCATAAATAAGTCATAAATAAATATTTATATGAGAGTGCTTATTTGTTTCTATGAAATAAAACAATATTATTATTATTATAAGTATATTTATGCTTATGTCAAGTAACAAGAATACAGCAATACACACAAACATACATATTTAACTGTGTTCATCGAAAACTTACATGGCAGCAAAATCCACAAAGAATATCTGAAAAAGAAAAGAAAAATAAGAACAAATGAATGGAAAATAATTTTCTTGTGTTTGTTTATGTTTTATTTTGATATTTTTTATTTTTATTGCAAGAATACAAAAAAGAGCACTTTTAGCGAATATTTTTACCACTTGGTTCGGTCCGCTCTCTGTAAAGCTTAAACGATAGACTGTGCAAGTGAGTATGAGTGTGTGTGTGTGTGTTTGTGTGCTTATATAATTAGACCCAGTAGACAATGACATTGATGCTAGCAGGCCTTCCTGTGGATTTTGTAGTACTGCCGCACTCATATACAATAACACTTTTTTCTATATACGAAGTGGGAAAATTCTTCAGGTCTACCGCTCTCCTTGCACAAAAGGAGGGCGTGGTATCACCATATCCAAGTATACTTTCTTTTTTATATGAAATGGGAAAATTTCGCAGGCCTTCCGCTCCGATAGCTCAAAAGAGGCCTGATAGAAGCACTTCTTAAGAATGGCTAAAAGAAGGGGTAAGCAAAATGTATTGAAAACAATATTTTTATACCCTAAACCTGAAAGGTCAGGGTATATTAACTTTGTGCAAACGTTTGTAACGCATAGAACGAAGCGAGTCCGGTATAGAAAAGTATATATATTCTTGATCAGCGTCACCACGTGAGTCGAGCTATCTATGTCCGTCCGTCCGTCCGTCCGTCCGTCCGTCCGTCCGTCTGTGTGTTGTCCGTATACACAGGATAAGAAGAAGGAGTTGAGATAATTGGATGAAACTTGGTACACATGGTCAAATGTACCCAAGGATCTGCACTATTGAATATTTTTGGAATCCGCCCACGGACACGCCTACCTCCCATACAACGCAAAAATTTAAAACTGCATAACTCAGCTCATAACTAACCTACAACAATAAAATTTGGTATGTGTGTGTTTTATATAAACACAAAGATGTCTTTGAAAAATGGACGTCATCCGCTCACGGACACGCCCACCTCCCATACAACCCAAAAATTGAAAACGCAATAAATAAGCCTCTGTTTAACCTACAGAGCTTAAATTTGGCACGTATGTTTTTTATAACAAAAAAAAGATGGTTTTGAAAAATGGACATCGTCCGCCCACGGACACGCCTACTTCCAACACAACGCGAAAATTGAAAACTGCATAGCTCAGCTCATAATTAGCCTACAACAATAAAATTTGATATGTATGTGTTTCATACCAACACAAATATGTCTTCGGAAAATGGACGTTATCCGATCACGGACACGCCTACCTCCCATACAACCCAAAAATTGAAAACGCAATAAATAAGCATGTGTTTAACCTACAGAGCTAAAATTTGGCACGTATGTTTTTATGACAAGACAAAGATGGTTTGGAAAAATGGACTTCATCCGCCCACGGACACGCCCATTTACAATTAATTTTTTTTTTTTTTTTGAAAAGTGGGTTTAGGGTATTTCATAGTCGGCCTAGACCGACTTTAGACTTTCTTTACTTGTTTCTTTTAAACCTTTTTCTGTTTATTATTATATATTCTATGATTTTATCTTCTCTTTTATGTTTTTCTTTAAGTCAGATTAATTTCAATCTATAATCTTTGATATAGAAGTAAGAAGGGCCATTATTATGTCATATTTTTAAACTGATATATATTCTAACTTTAAACGAAAAAGTTGCCCTGAAGTATTTGAAAAATCAGTCTTTGAAGGGGAAAAAGGTTTGTTGTGCTGCCTTTTGTGTAGAAAAAGAAGGTTTTCTAGAAGTGCCCATAAGAGCAGCGAGGAGAAGATGTGTTTGGTCTTTAAATGCAGGCTTTCGTATGCAGAGCGCTGGTTTAATTGCCTATTGGGGATGTACTTGTTGGAAAAGCTATCCCAATAGGCACTTAAGCCAGCGCTTTTCTAACAAAGGCCTGCATTGACTGCTACTTTTGAAGACCAAACACATCCTTTCCTCGCTGCTCTTATGAGCCCTTCTTAAAGGCCTTCTTTTTCTGCACAAAAGACAGCACAACAGACTTTTTTCCCTTCAAATATTAACTTTTCATATACTTCAGGGCAACTTTTTCGTTTAAAGTCAAAATATATATCAGTTTCCAAATATAACATAATAATGGCCCTTCTTATTGCTCTAATAAAGTTTATAGATTGAAATAAATCTGACATAAAAAACATAGGAGAGAAGATAAAATCATAGAATTTATAAAAAAAAAGATAAAGATTCAAAGGAAAAAAATATTTTTTTAAAATTTAATGATTACCACTTCTTTTAGACATTCTTAAGAAGTGCTTCTATCAGGCCTCTTTTGAGCTATCGGAGCGGAAGGCCTGCGAAATTTTCCCATTTCATATAAAAAAGACAGTATACTTGGATATGAGTGTGGAAGCACTTCGAAATTCATATGAAGGCCTGCTAGTAGCACTTCGTAGTGCAGCCATTGCCGACTGGGATGTAATGTAGAGTGAGAGAGGCAAGAAGAAATGTTTATTTATATATATATTTGTATTTGTATTCGTGTTTGTACAATAAAATGTTTTGCTGTTGATGTTGTTGTTTTTGTTGTTGTTGTTGCCATAATTGTTGCAGGTGTTGCAATGAGTTTCAATTTCGCTAATGAGCCAAAAGATAGCTTGTTGTTGTTGTTGTTGTTGCGCTGTTATTTTTGTAGTAGTATTTTTGCTATTTTGTGCTCGTAAGCATGATTGCAGCATACTTTCAACATGACGCTGATGAAATTTTAATTTTAGCAAAATAACTAAAATACTTAAAACGTGTATCTACAGCTAACAGATCTTGTCATTGTGTCAGTTTAGATTTGGCATGGCTGCTAATGGAGAAGATAATCAAAAGATATTATCAAATATTGCTTACTTTGGCTTAATTGAAATAATTAAAATGGGCAAAATTTTAATGTTCAGTCTGAAAATTAGCTTGTAAAATGCTTTCAGAATTGATTAAAATTTTGATTTAGACTAGCTTCAACAAATTTCATTACTTTGAAATAATTTTAAAATCGTAATATTTAAATTAAAAATTTTTGTTTTATAAATAACTATAATGGTTTTCTACATATGGGCATCTCCCAGTGGCACGCATGTGACATTCGCACGGTTTTAATAACTAGAAAAACAAGAAAGAAACAAAAAGTGCCAATATGTATTTTAAGTATTCTAACGCGAGGAAAGAATGCTACATTTTCTAAAAATATTGGCAAGATTTAGTACAAATTAGTACAAAGTAATAAGCAATCATGCAATTGAACGGACGCGACAAAAAACAGAACTATTAGAGAAAAATAACTTAAAAAAACAGCAACAAAGAACCCGAAACAATCAATTTGACTGGTGGTGATAGATTGAAAATCGAAACTTTTGCTATATTTGATAATCTACACTCAGAAAAAAGTTTCTCGGAATATGATAAAAAGGGCATCATATTTAGAGAAAAATGGTAAAACTTTGCTCCAGAGAATGCTTTCTCTAAATGTGATCCTTAAAATTCAGCAATATATAAAAATATATAGTTTTTAAAGAACAAGCGTTTTTATTTTTGAGAAATGATTTGTTTTTATTGAAAAAATAGGACACATTTTTCATTTTCAATAAATTTTTCTCTATAAATGAGAATTTTTTTGTGCGAGAAAAATAATTTTCACTATTAGAGACATGAAATATTTTCATTTCCCACAAGTGTAGAAATATTTCTTCGAAAATGTGAAAATTTATTCTAGTTGAAGAAAATTTTATCTAAAAAAGAAAAAAAATTGCTTTTATCGCAAATAGAGAAATTTTTATAGGATAAAGGTAGGTGTTTTTTTCTGACTGTAGCAATAGAATTGACAAAAAGGAATTGAAGCATATGGACAGGTAAAACTATTTGGATTCTTGTGCAAGTAGTGGGCCTCGGTAGTCGAATGGTTAGCGTGCTTGACTGCCAACCCAGAGGTTCCGGGTTCGAATCCCGGTCTTGCCATGGTCCTACGCTTTTACCTTTCTTTAATTCTTTTCTCATTTCTAATCAACTAAAATTGAAAATTAATCAATATATACGACCTTGGAAGTTGTAGTTGGTGGTAGAGATGTTTGTGGTATGCGATTGCTTAATAACTCGAATTAACTGAGGTAAAGGCATAACACTTGCCTCTGATTCAAAATTCGCATGTTGATATAGTGCTCCGCCACACATATAACATTCTACACTTGTTTCTTTTGATTTCACTTTCACTCCTACTTATCTATCTTCCCATTTCCGAACCAAGGCAGACTTGACTGAATAGATTTGACACCTGAAATCCTTGGTTCAAAGCTAAAAAAAAAAAAAAAAAAAAATAAATACTGAAAACGAAAAATTAGAACTGAGAGTATAACTCCTTGTTGAAATATATCCAAATGATATTCAAATGGAACTACTCTGTGAATTAAATCACTTAATTCCGCTTATGAAACTTCACCTGAAGGATCCCTCTGAAAAATGTTTTTTTTTTTTTTATATAGCTGAAAGGTAATTTTTAGTATTTAAAAATATAAAAAATGTTCAGCGATCTTCTATGTTACATGAACGTTTGTCGTCAATAACGCAACTTTGTATTGAAAATTATTTTTTGCAAACGATTAACTTTGACGAGTTGATAGAAAGCTTTGCCAGAGTTAAAACGGGAAAAGAAATGTTAAATAAAAATTCAAGAGTTATTGTTTCACTTTAAGACATATGTAAATGCGTAAAAATTAATATTTTGATTATTAAAAGATCCAAGCTAAATGCTCTGACCTTGAGTAGGCCCCGTGTCGATTTTAGCCCCAGGCCCTGCCATATTGTTATCCGGCGCTGAACACAACTATTAAGTAATTGAAAAGTTATTATTTTTCTATATAAAAGTAAGAATAATCTTGTGTAGAGGGGCCTTAAGTAAAATAATGAACTGAATCTTTTTAAAGAATATATCAAAGAGTGGTCAAAATTGTAAAAACTATTAATAGTATCTAAATGTTTGTTTTTTAACTTTTAAACAAAAATCATACACATATTATTGAAATATTGAATATTGAAACATGAAAACGGAAAATAAATAAATAATAATATTAAATAATTAAATAAATATAAAAATAATTTTTTTAATATTTTTTTGCTTTGAAGCCTTAATGCTGCAGTTAAATTTGAGAATACAAATTTGAAATATATTTTTCAACAATACAAAATCTTCATTGAAAGCAATTCATTTACTCTGCATGACCTCCCTCTCCACCAAACCCTCCCTCTCCATCATTTGAAGCTTAAAAGAAGCATCTTAAGTTTTACTATCAGCCACTTTGGCAACAAATATTCAGCATTCATGGCACAGAGGCAGTTCGCAAGAACTTAAATTTAGGCAACAACAACAACAACAATAACACTAACAACATAATTCCTAATGTCAAAAGTACAGAAAATAAACAAAATAAACTTCAAAACAGACAACAAATACTAAATTATAGACAAAGCAATCCCTTTGGATTTAACACGGCAACACTTTACGTTTCTCTACCATAGCATCATCAGCAACAACAAAAGCAGCACATCCGCCAAGTAGCAGCAACAGCAGCAGCTAAGAACGGATGTGTCTGTGTTTATGTATTTGTGTAAGCATCGAAACGACTACATTAAAAGCTTTCTATATATAATATATGAATGTTCGATTCAATTCGTTGCTCACGGTTGTAAAAAACAAAAAAAAAACAAAAAAAAAAACAAGAAACCAGAAAAACACACACATAAAAAACTACGAGTTTTGCTACCTTGAAACTTTCTAAATGCAAATCGTGGCACTTTGGCCAAAACGTGTGTTGTTGGTAGCAGCAGCGTGCTTGTAGAATAACTCAAAGCGTTAGAATTACCAAATAAGAGTCACGTAATTTTGGTATTTCTTGAGGGACAAATATACCAGAAGAAGAAGTAGAAAACTTCTGCTTACCTTGATGCACAAAGTTAACGAAAAAGTGAAATAAAGAAAAACAACAACAACAACAACAACAACAGCACAAAAACTTAAGAAAGCAAAAAGTATTCCCATAATGATGTGAATTTTAAGAGAGACGTATATGAATTTATATAAACGCTCTTGAGTTTGCTGGTGTGTTTGTGTGTGTGTGTATGTATGTGTATGTGTGCGTGCGTTCTTAACAACTTTGTGCATTTTAGCCAACTTAATATTTATAACTTAAAACAACAACAAACATAGAGAAAAATGAGCGCGCCTTAAGCTTTAAAGTATATGTTTATAAACAAATACCGAAGGTGTGCTTTTTCTTCTACTTCTGCTTCCTATTTTCAGCGTTCTTACGTGTGCCTAACAAACACACAAGTTTTACTTCAACAAAATACGCTCTTGCGTAATTAAGAGAAATATTTTCAAAAAAATATTTGAATTCTTTACGCAACAGCTTGAAAGCACAACACATTTGCGTGCGTTAATTTAGTACTTTTTTTCTCCCACTGGAGTACGTTAATCATAGCTTACACCTAAATAATTACCTAGTATTAACATATCTCTACTTTTATGCGTCGACGCTCGTGTTGGTTTTGTTAAGTAGCTGCTGCTAAGAAATGAAGAAGGAAAAACAAAAGGAGAAAAAAACCGAACAAATAAGTTTATCGTAACTACTTCATGAAGTTTTATAGATAATTATAACTTCCTTGAGTGCAAAAGAAATCTGCTAATATTGTAAGGCTAAACTAAAAAGAGCTTTTGTCCCTAAAGATGAATGGCTCAAAATTAAAAAAGAAATGCGTGGCAGCTAAGTTATTTTATAAAAGCTTTTATTTTTTCTTTTCTTATACAAGTTAATGTTGTGTGAAATGAATACAATAAACTTCTTGAAAATTCCGATTTTCAGAGAGCTGTAAAATGTGTTCCTTTCAAGGGCTGAAATGGCCAATTTGTTTGTTTGTTGTTTTTGTAAAATTTGTTTTTCTTACGTTTAATTAATAATTTAAAATTTACCTTGAAAATTCTATAAATAAACAAATTCTATAGAATTTTAAGCAAAACTACTGCATTATTTATAGTGACTTCAGAGCTGTATTATCATTATAAGCTACACATATAAAAACTAGTAAGTTATATCTTCGATTTGGCCGAAGTTAAAATACACCCACTGCCGATTCGTTATAGTACGAAATCTTTAATTACAGCTCTTTTTGTATGAGATTTAAAAAAATTTTACTATTTTGATGATGTCTAAAATACATTCAATCAAATTGTTTTCCTGCAAAGTAAAGACAAACCTATTTATAAAGTTTTCATTTGGGAGTTGTTTGGGAGGTGTTCTCGAATGGTTGATGCCAATAATTCTAACACGAATCAGTTTTGATATAATATACACATATACCCAACTTCAGGTCTGTAGCTTAAATATTAACCTATTTATAGAATTTTCACTTTTATGGATTAAATGGTAGGTGGGTGTGTTTGTAGGCGAGTGGCGCCCACTTTTCTTCCACAATTTAAGTTTTGATATAATATACAAACGTATCAATTTTTTTTTCCCTGTAACTTAAAGAGAAGCCTTTTTATATAGTTTTAAATTTTGAAGCTGTATGGGAGGTGGGCGTGTTCGCGGTCTTATGACGCCCATTTTTCTAACGTTATTCAATTTTTAACAAAAATAATAAGTATCTAATTTTACTTTTATAGCTTCGACAGAAGCCTATTAATATAGTTTTAAATTTTGGGGTTGCATGGGAGGTGGGCGTATTTGTGGGTAGATGACGCCCATTTGGCTTACATGTCTTAACTTTAACTAGTAAACCTGTTGCCCGAATTCGAGCAATTCAATACAAATTAAATGTTAGCAACATTATAGACGCTTTATTTATGATGAAAAAATTAAAATTAAAATTTATGAAAAAAACGCATTGAAAAACATATTTTAAGACATATATATATTAAGACATAACACTAAGAGAAATTTCAGAAATTAATAAAAGTTACTTACAGAACACATACAACATCGATTTATAACACCTTTAGATGAAAAAACTGAGAGTTTTGACTGAGTTGTTTGCTCGAAAAAGTGGTTTGCACATCTACAGCTTAAACCTGATTTAATGACATCTGAATCAATAAAATCGGTCCATTGGTCTGGGTGTAGTTGAAGTCACAAAAAAAACCTTAGCCTATTAATTATATAGATAAGCAGGATGATTAAAACAGATTTGTGGGTATAACTTTTAATTGGTTGTAGCTATAATGAAATTTTTTCAAATATATTGTTTTTGAAGCTTGTTGAAGATTTAAAAAATATAAGAACAACATTTAAAAAAAAAAAATTTCTAGCAAAAAACCATAGGGAGCCTTGTTTTTTCGATGACACATAGTATTTATTACTTTTTTGTCATACAAAAACAAATTCGTCTTAAATAAACTACATACAATGAAAGAAAAACAAAAATGCAAATTTTAAATTTTTTTATTTTTACAACAAAAACAATTTTTAATACATTTTCTGAGAAAACATTCATTTTATTGGCCTCTTTTTAAAGGCAATGATTAAAATATAAATAATAAAGTAACGGTAAAAACTTTGTTATTATTTTAAAGTCAATTAATTGCAATTAAATACAAAAAAGAAATAAATGAAATTTTTTAAAAAGTGGCAGAGATATTCGCTTCCAAATATAGAACTTTAAATTTCAGACAGCTGTTTTCTCTGCCTTGGCGTTTGATAAAAATACACGTAAAACAACTAAAGTCAATTTTAAGAAAATTCATTAAAAATACATTTGGTAGAATAATTACTGTAATTGTCAACACATTTCTAAGAAAATTGAACAAAAATTTAGAAAAATAAAAAAATTTTGAAAACCTTTGAAATTTGACTGAGTTGTTTGCTCGGAAAGTGGAATTTTTGATTTTGGAACTGCATTTTTCGGACAATTGACATTTGAGGAATCTTTTATGCATAAGTTTGGTTAAAAATTTTTAGATTTGAAAAAAATTCAAACTCGATCAATTCATAAGCTCTTCTCAAACTAAATTTCAAATTGATTAAATTGCGGATTTTTGTACAAAAATTTAATTTCTGTTTTAAAAGGTTGGGAACCCACTGAAGCGAAATCACAATTTTAAAAAGTGGTTTGCACATCTACAGCCTAAACCTGATTTCATAACATCTGAATCGATAAAATCGGTTAATTGGTCTGGAAGGAGTTGAAGTCACAAAAAAAATCTTAGCCTATTAATTATATAGATATAAAAATAATATGTATCTTATTTTACTTTTGTAGCTTCGACAGAAGCCTTTTTATGTATTTTTTTAATTTTGGGGCTGTATGGGAGGTGGGCGTGTTGGTGGGTGGATGACGCCCATTTGGCTTACATATATCTTAACTTTTATTTAAAAATAAAAAATATCTTTAAATAAATATTTTACTTTTGTAGCATCGACAGAAGCCTATTTATATAGTTTTCAATATGAAGGTTGTATGGGAGGTTGGCGTGTTATTAGATGAACGACGCCCATTTTTCGAACACACCTGAATTTTGTTTTAGACTACACAGATACTGAATTTAAGGTTTGTTACTTAAATATTAGCCTCTTTATAGAGTTTTCCTTATTGGGGTTGTATGGAAGGTAGGTGTGGTTTTCATCCGATTTAGCCCATTCTTGATCTTGGTCTTAGTTTTTTAGAAAAAAAGCTTAAATATAATATAATAATGGCCCTTCTTATTGCTGTAATAAAGTTTATAGATTGAAATAAATCTGACATAAAAAAACATAGGAGAGAACATAAAATCATATAATTTATAAAAAAAAGGTAAAGGTTTAAAAGAAAAAATTATTTTTTTTCAATACTTTTTGTTTACCACTTCTTTTAGACATTCTTAAGAAGTGCTTCTATCAGTGCTTCTCTTTGTGCTTCTCTTTTGACCTATCGAAGCGGAAGTCCTGCGAAATTATCCCATTTCATATAAAAAGAAAGTAAGCTTGGAAGTGAGTGTGGAAGCACTTCGAAATCCATATGAAGGCCTGCCAGTAGCACTTCGAAGGGCTGCCATTGTCGACTGGGATAAAAGTTTTCAAGAAAGTTTGCTCGAGAAAATAAGACGCTTGGCCGCTGCAAAATGGGGTATTCTACCCTGAATATGGAAAAAAACACATTTCAAAAATTCCGAGGTAGATATATTTGTTATATTTTTACAATTTAAATATAAATTTTTAATCACTGCCCTTTATAAAAGTCCAGCATATGGATCATAAAAACCGATGTCAGAACTTTCGCCACTCTCTTCATCGGTTTCATCATTGCCTTCACCGTTTTTTTCACTAGTTGGCACCAATGGTATTATAATCAAACTTACAGCCATTTGTAGAAACTTTTGCAACTTTTTTTGTGGCAATTTTCTTTTGCTTAAAACAAAAAAATCAGAAATTTGCAAAAACCAATTGAAAATAAACTCGAACGATTTTTTTCGGATGAATTTTTATGAAAAATGCTCCCTGAATGTTTTGAAGTTTTTGTTGCGAAATTCTTGCGCCTCGTCAGAGAGTTGGCCAATCGACAATAAAGTATGTTTGATGATAGCAGGCCCATGAATTAAAATCTTATGGATAGGGAAAACGATGGTTTTTGTGACATATCATATTTTGAAAGTTAGCTCCTCAATAACTTCAAAGATTTTACAATGAAAATATTAAGTATTTCAGATATACAGACTGTAGGGTATAGCTACAAAATTGAAGGTAAAATAGGAAAAACAATGAAATAAAACATAACCACAAACAAAAAATAATGAAGAAATAAGCAGCGCGTTTAATATTAAATTTGCCTTTGCCAGGTTTCGATTCCTTGTCTCGCCGATTTGCAGTCGCCTTGTCTTGTGCCATGATGCTTTATGTCGAAATGAAAATTTTCTCATTTATAAAGCTATCACAGTCATACGTACCAACCTCTAATCAGCTTAAAGTGCAAAATAAGGTTCAATCGAACCATAAACCCATTTAGACCCAAGCCATTTTAAAACCAAATATATAAATGATTTTTCAAGATTTTTTATTAATAACGATTAAAGCAAAACCAAAAAAATATAAATAAAAATATTTAACCGCGATCGCAAACTACCGCTTTCCATTTTTTTCCAAAGAAGCAGCAACAAGTATGTGACCAATGCATCAATGAAAACATACAAACAGAAGTTCAACGGAAAAATGCGCAAACAGTAAAACAGCAGTGCAAATAACTGAGACATTGTTCTATACCCAAGCGAGTATTTACAGTGAGATTAAATGGGTTAAGCAGCTTTCAGTTCAAAATTAATTATCTTAAGGCTGTATAAAACCACAACTTGTAACTTTTGAAACTATAAGATCTATTTCCTGAAATTGACACCGTAAAACAGCTTTAGGTGTGAAAAGTTCAACAACGAAGCTAAAATCAGCTTTAGGTGTGACAAGTTCTACAACGTACCATGAAGCAAATTCAAAGATCATTGAAACTTATTTTGCCTCTTTAAATAGCTTTAAAGGGAACTCATAAGTAAATTTCGATTCATTTTGCTGGTTGAATACTTTGTTTGTTGGGTGACAAGGGGCGATCTTCACATGGCAACGTATCTTACTGCCTCAACTTGACGAGGCCAGCATTTCGTCGAAATCGTCTCAAGTCGACTGAAAACCTCCACGTTGTGTCTCCTGGAAACGGCAACCTAACACTCGTAAGTTGACGGCTAATTTGAACGGTGGGCACTTTTGGCCTTCAAGCATAGGTTGTGTGTTGGGCTTAAGCTCAGCCCATCATATAAAAAAGCATTTCAAACAACTAAGAAATATGAGAAAAATTATCCCCAAATCTGATGACGACTACCGCAAACGAAAAACTGATAATGATTTACGGATATGCACCTGGAATGTCCGAACCCTAAATTGGGATAGTGCCTGTATCCAACTGATTGATATCTTGGAAAGATATAATTTTAATATCACTGCAATCCAAGAAATGTAATTGAAAGGACAGGGTTGCTTATGGCAAGCATTCTATGATATCTGCTACAGGGGCCATGCGGCGAAGCTCGATTTTAAATGTGGGGTTGTAGTTGGCAAGAAAATACGGCATCATGACCTGCGATTTACTCCTGTGAACGAGTGACTTGTCATAATCTGCTTCAAGTCTAAATTTTTCAACATCAGCCTAATATGTGTGCATACTCCGACAGAAGAAAAAGATGACGAGACCAAAGAAAATTTTTACGAGTGCCTTGAAACGCATACGAGCATTGCCCCTGTCATGACATAAAAATCGTTCAAAGCCAGGGTGGGCAAGGAAAACATATTTGGTCCAACAATCGGAAAGTTCAGCCTCCACGACAACACATCCGATAACGGAATGAAGTTGATTGACTTCGCCGCAGCACAAAACATGGTCGTTAGTAGCACTAGATTCAAGCATCTGAATATTCATAATGCCACCTGGATCTCACCTGATCAAAAAAACATGCAACCAAATTGATCACGTTTTGATTGACGGAAGGCACTATTCCAGTGTACTAGACGTACACACTTTCCATGGTGCTAACATAGACACGGATCAATATCTTGTCGCAGCCAAGATCCGCACACGTCTGTATGCAGCTAAGAATGCTCGCAATCCTACACAAAGAAAGCTAGACGTTGACAAGCTGCTACTTGACTCTCACTTCGCTACTTGACTCTCACTCCTGCTTCAAGAAAGCACTTCTCCGATTGACAATATATGCGGGCAGTGGACGCACATATCCCACTCTATGCGTACGGCTGCCGAAGAGGTAATGGGTTACCATCGCTCTCGCAAAAACCAGTGGCACGACCAGAAGTGTCGCGACGCCACTACACGGAGAAAACTGTTGTGCATTATTAATGCACAAGCTGTTCATAACTATAAAATGTTAAGGTACATTTTTGAATATGCAGCTTTGCGCATAAATTATGCCTAATAACCATAAATTCTGCACAATCTATTAAAATTGTGCATAAGTTATACACAAAAAATGGGCACAGTTTGTGAACATTGTTCATAGCTTAATTATTTGAAAATTAAACTCAATTGATCATAATATATGAACATTGTGCATGAACGACTATTAACACTTATTGTTCATGAGTTATGCCTACTTGTGCATAGATTTTGCCCAACATTTTGATATGTGTGTATCTTGTTGTAGATGGGCATAAGTTGTGCCCATTTTTGCATAGATTATGAACAATGCGTACACATATGGATAATGAGTATGCAGTAATTGCAAGTTAGTTTCACTTGTGTTCTTTGTGTAAAGAGTGCTGGTTGTGTTTAGAAGCGACAGTAGTGTGTTATATATCATTTAATATTATTTAGAAATATATAATTGTGTAAATTAAGAAAACCAGAGGTAAGTATTGAGCTATTATCATATATTTAACACTCAGAAAATCCGGTTTTTTTAAAAAATATCTCCGCGTTAGAACAAATAACAAATCCGAATTGGAAAGTCGAGAAGAAAGTGCTATTTCGGTATCAGGAATCGATTCAGAAGATAAAATTTGGCTAAAAACAAGAAATTCGCCTTGGGAGACGGTGGAATTGAACTGGAACTCCAGCTTTGCTCTTCGGCGCCAGGACATTAATATCCATCGGCTACAATTTATACTTTCCGACTGCCCATTATATGCGCATAGTAACGGATATCGTTTGGTAGAAAATTTAAATTTATATAATATATAAATAAAAACTTTATATTTTTATATTTAGATCGATATTGACTTCCATAATTTGTACCCGGAAAAGTCCAACTTATTTCTTAACAACTGGAATTCACTGAAGGATAACATTATAGCAGTATGCAAAAATATTGTTAAATTTCCAGCTGCTAAAAAATTATAAATCATCTTCCAACAAACAAAGGTAAAAACAATTTAAACTTATGAAATAAAGAACTAATTTAATTATTATTTTTGAATTTTCTTCCAGATTTAGAATTAATTAAAGTCTCGAAGGTGGTGGCAGCAATTTTTAAGCCTGTGGCAAGAAAAACAATTGAGAAACAGACGTGGAAGGTTAGCACAGTCGACGCTTGGAATTTTGAAATTCATTTTGACATTTGAAAATAAAATGAAATTTTGTTTCTTTAATATTAGCAGGAGATGTAAATATTTGTTCACAATCTATGAAAATGTTGTTCATAACCTATGCACAGTTGTTCATAACCTATGCCCAGTTGTTCATAACGTATGCATAGTTGTTCATAACCTATGCATAGTTGTTCATAAACTATGTCCAGTGGTTCATATAATATGCCCAGTTGTTCATAGTCTTTTCCCAGTTGTTCAGAATCTATGAAAATGTTGTTCATAAGCTATGCCCAGTTGTTCATAACCTATGCACAGTTGTTCATAGTCTTTTCCAAGTTGTTCAGAATCTATGAAAATGTTGTTCACAATCTATGCCCAGTTGTTCACAACCTATTCACAGTTGTTCATAGCCTTTTCTCAGTTGTTCAGAATCTATGAAAATGTTGTTCATAATCTATGCCCAGTTGTTCATAAAACATGCTCATAGTGCTGAACTTAAGTTATGAACAAGTGTGCATAGATTATGAACAACTGTTCTTGGTCATTTTTCGTGAACAATTTTTGCATAATTTGTGCCCATAGCGCATAATTTCTGCACACAATTCTCTCCGTGTACAGAGAAGGCATGTTGTAAAATTTTAAATTTAAACTTACTTGTGGCTAAGAGTTTGTAATAAATAATTTTTTCTTATTTCACGTATGCTTCAATTCTTATTTTTCTAAAAAGTCACGCAATACATTTTTTACTTTCATATTTTTAGCGTGTTGGTTGGTCTCTTTGTTCTTTTGTTTTTTTTTTTTGCTGTATATAACTACATATAGTATATATTTTTTATCTGTTTGCTCTTATGTGTTGACCTTAAAGCATAAAATCAGCAAGAAAAACTAAAGCAAAAACTATAACGTAAACAATAACAACAAACAACAACTGTCTGTTTGCCATAAAATATACAAAAAAAATGTAGTTATAAAAAAGCCAGGGCAGCATAGTTTTAGGCTGAATGTGTATGTTTGTGTGCAAAATTCATTATATGTGCGTGTTGGCTGAAATTCGTTGTGTGTTTATATGTCATGCTCTCGGACGAATGTAGTTTGCATGTGGCTGAACGCGTGGCACATAGATATTAACACATTCACACACACACACACAGTCACACAAACACATATGCACAGACAGGCTTTTATATCTTTGAGTTCACATGAGTTCTTAAAACAAACAACGCCGTCATATGATATCCTGTCTATAAATATAAAAAAGCAAATGTTTCCCGTCTCTGTTTAAGACTTCCGATCCTCAACGTTCCATATTATTTTATATTATATCTTTTTATCTCTAAACTGTTTGGCGCTACATATAACCAACAATGATATGTGTGTTAGTGGGTCTAAGTCACACATACAAAAACACAACAAAAAAAAAACGGTATGAAAAATAAGCAAAAAAAATATCCAAAAAAAACTAGCCTCTTATTGACTGCAAAAGCAGGAACGTGCAGAATTTTTAGCTTTTGTTGGGGTTCTAGTTTTGATTTTTTTCAATTTTTTTTTTTTTTTGTTTTTTTTTTTTGTATATTTTTATTGGCTGAATATCAGCACGCAAAGCTTATATAAAATGAAAGTGATTTTTGTGCATTTTCCATAAACTTTATTTTGCTTTTGCTTTGCTTTTTGTTTCTTTCTTGTTTAATTTTCACTCGTGCGCTAGCTACGAGTAAACTTTTTGTATCGCTTAAGCTTTAGCAGCGCTTTTTATTCGTTCTGTCATTTAATCAGGCGTTTTTAATAAATTAAGAACTGAACTGCCAGCCAAAAAACAAACAAAAAATCAGGCACAAAATTAGTTTGTTACAATCAAACATAGCTTCACACTTAGCTATAGACACAAAGTTAAGAAACATGAGTTTGTATTAAACACAACAACGCGCATAGCTCATCAATCAAATTTTGTAAGAAAGTTTGGAGTGTTTATTTTTGTTTTTTTTTTTCGTTTTTCTTTATGAATTAAACCTTTTAATTTAGTGAAAACAAAATAATTCTGTCTTATCTCAAGTCTAGACAAGCAAATTTTAATTAAACTTTATTGGGTGCAAACATAAGTTAAAAGTTTTACTTACTTTTGTAGCAAAAAAATTCTTAAATCGGTCAACAATCTTCAAACTCAGCTTATTTAAATTTGTAAACTTTGTTAACTCAATACTTTGTTTAAAAAGCTTTTTTGCTAGTCGATTTGAATAACATCGTTTACATACAATATTATAGCACAGTTGGATGGACAAGTTTTTTCAAAAATTAATTTTCCAATAAAAAATATTAACAAAAGGGCAAAAATTTTGTTTTTTGCTTACTTAAAGATGTTAAAATTGCAAAACATACAAACTTGATTGACGCTAATGTCTGCAATTCACAAAAATTTAATTTAAACGTATGTAATTTTAGTCGATTCTATTAATTGTTAGTATTACCGTATAAAAACTAAAACTAGCACTCGAGGGTTGTTTTTCAAAAATTAAAGTTCTTTTTAAAATTAAGTTCTAATCTGTTCACTAATCAGCAGATCAAAGACGATATTTTTAATCAACATCAAAATATATATGTATAAAAGCTCTATTCAATACAAATTTCTAAGTTATATAAAAAATAGTATGAAATTTAGTTTGTTTTATAACTTCACATGATGTATCTTAAAAATTTTTTTTTTATATGTACTAAATCTTAAGCTGTTTTAGAGCTTTTTTGTAATTTCATAATATAGTGATGCTCTAATTTAACGAACACCAATTTAACGAACTTCCAATATAACGAACCTTTTTTTAACATGAATTGATGAAGATTTTTGAAAATTTATTTATTCATCCAGAATGGTTTTCAAAAGTGAAGAAAAATTAAAAAAAAAAAAATATGTTTTTCTTGGATTTTGAAGTCGTCCTAAAGGGTGGTTAAATTTTAAGCGACGGTGTTGATTTTGAATAAAACACAAATTATTTAGGAAATTATTGTCATTTCTTTTTATTATAATAATATTGGTATGGTTCAGTAATGTCTGGAACAAAATGTTGGCCAAATGTCCGCCACGACCTCGGCGGCACACCTTCATCCGATGTTCCAAATTTTCGAAGACGCTGAGGCATAATTGAGGTTCAATGCCGTTAATGTGCCAAATTATATCATCCTTTAGCTCCTGAATTGTTGCTGGCTTGTTGAACAAGCACAACGGTGTCAAATCCCATGATCTTGGCGGCCAATTGATATCGCCACTACGTGAGATGTTTTGTTAGCTGTGTGGCAAGTGGCACCGTCCAGTTGAAAACACATATTGTCCACATCCATATCTACCAATTCGGGCCATAAAAAGTTCGTTATCATCTCACGATAGCGAACACCATTCACAGTAACTACCTGACCGGCCTCGTTTTGAAAAAAATACGGCCCGATGATACCGCCAACCCATAAACTGCAGCAATCAGCCACTCTTTATAGGTCCATTGGTTTTTCGACAATCACTCTTGGATTATCATTCGCCCAAATGCGGCAATTCTGCTTATTGACGAATCCACTGAAAATGAGCCTCAAAAAATCACGAAGTGCACGATATGCATTTTGATTTGAACGCCTATTTTCATAATAAGCCTGTTTACTTTAACGCGTTGCTCGATTGTGTATCTTTCCATGGTTCAAATTGATTTAGTCTGAAATTGAGAAACGTCAAATGAAATCTAGAAAAACACTTGACGTTTAGGTGTGGTTGACATTTAACATCGGCCCTTAAAATTTAACCACCCACTATGTAGTAAGTCATCGAATGCACAACTGAAAGCACATACAATAAAGTATGTACAATTAATTAAAAACAATAAAAGAAAGTCTAATGTCGGTCTAGGCCGACTATGAAATACCCTAAACCTACCTTTCCAAAAACAATAAAAAAATTATTGTAAATGAGCGTGTCCGTGGGCGGATGAAGCCTATATTTTATATGCATTTAAAAAGAAAAATTTCTACATACCAAGTTTTATTCTTGGAGCTCACAGTTTATGCCTTTATTATGCTTTTGCTATGGGAGTTGAGTTGTGTTCAATGACGGATTACTCACAATTATTGAACACACCTTAGTTTTGGTATAAAATACATGCATACCAAATTTGATCTTTCTATGACAAACATAATCTTATTTATTCAGTTTTAAACTTTTTGAGTTGTATGGGAGGTAGGCGTGTCCGTGGGTGGATGACGTCCATTTTCCAAAACCATCTTTGTTTTGTCATAAAAAAAATACGTGCCAAATTCCATCTCTGTTGGTTAAACAGAGGCTTATTTATGCCGTTTTCAATGTATGGGTTGTATGGGAGGTGGGCGTGTCCGTGAACGGATGATGTTCATTTTTCAAAGCCATCTTTGTTTTGTTATAAAAACCATACAAGCCAAATTTTATCTCTGTAGGTCAAACAGAGGCTTATTTATTGCGTTTTCAATTTTTGAGTTGTATGGGAGGTGGGCGTGCCCATGGGCGGATGACACACATTTTTCGAAAACATCTTTGTGTTCATACAAAACACAAACACACCACATTTTATTGTTGTAGGTTGATTCTGAGCGTATTTATGCAGTTTTCAATTTTCGCGTTGTATGGGAGTAAGGCGTGTCCGTGGGCGGATTCCAAAAATATTCAATAGTGCTGATCCTTGGGTTCATATGATCATGTGTACCAAGTTTCAAGAATATATATACTTTTCTATACCGGACCCGCTTCGTTCTATGCGTTACTATACCCTGACCTTTCAGGTTTAGGATATAAAAATACAAAAAAACTTTTTAACAAAAAAAAAAACCTACTTCAAAATCACTAGAAAGTAAAAAATAATTTTAAATTACTTTTACTATTTATTTCTTGGTCAAATTTGTATTTTTATAATAAATATATTTATTTTTTTATGATAATAAAAGCTTCTAGTCAGCGCTAATCATTGACGTAAAATCATGATTTTTTCGCCATCCCTACTCTATTTAAGACTTTTTTATTTGTAAATATCCTGCTTGGGTGACGCTGTATTAATTTGTAATCTTAATTTTTCTTAAATCTTAATTAAAATGCTCTATGTGTGTTGCAGCTGCACAAAAAAATCTGATTATATTAGCGCCGACTTCGAAGCTCTTATTATCATAAAAAAATAAATATATTTATTATAAAAATACAAATTTGACCAAGAAATAAATAGTAAAAGTAATTTAAAATTATTTTTTACTTTCTAGTGATTTTGAAGTAGGTTTTTTTTTTTGTTAAAAAGTTTTTATTTCTTTCTTTTTAGAGAAAATGATATATATTAAAAAAGTGTATCAATTAATTAAACACCAATTATTTATGCTCATAATATGGAAAATGCTTTTCTGTCGTTTCTTATTCTGGTCTTTGTCAGTATGTTTATCAGTACCTACTCTTGTATTTTTATCACTACCCCAATGTCAATATTGACTGAAATATAGTGTGTTTATAATATTGACACGCCTCTTTGTCGAGAATATCACACTCTTTGTCATAGTGTTTTCAATAGTTCTACCCATTCTAACAATGAATTTTACCACCCTTAAGTCACAATAACTTGTTATAAGTGTGCCTACCTCTATACTAAATATCAGTACTCTAGTGTCAATATTATTCGCGATACAGTGTATTTTATATATTGCCACACCCCTTTATCAAACAAGGTCCACTGTATTGAAATTAATTGTTTTATATCTGTGCCTACCCCTGTAGTTAACTTTAGTACTCAAGTGTCAATATTATTCGAGATACAGAGTTTTTATAATATTGCCACACCTCTTTGTCGACTAACGCCCTCTTAATTGACTGTTATTTTTTACCTACCCTTGCGTTTTTTCTGTGAATTTTATTAACTCTAGTACTCTAGTGTCAATATTTACTGAAATACAGTGTTTTTCTTACAGTGACACGCCCCTTTATCGAATACCGCCCACATTACTGACAGTAATTTTTTATATTTGTACCTACCTTAGTACTAAATTTTAGTATCGTAGTGTCAATAGTAATCGAGATACAGTGTTTTTTTTAATATTGCCACTCCCCTTCTCGATTAACGCCCATTTTTTTTACAAAAATTTGTAGTAATTTTTCCTACCTTTGTAATAAATTTCTGTACCCTAGTATCAATATTATTCGAGACACAGTAATTCTCTTATATTGCCACACCCCTTTGTCGAAGTACGCCCACTTTTGTTATAGTAATTTCCAACAATTGTACCTACCTCTGTACTTAATTTCAGTACTCAAGTGTCAATTTTCTTCGAGATACAGAGTTTTTACAATATTGCCACACCCTTTTTTAGAATTACGCCCACTTAAGTGATCGTCATTTTTAATACTTGTGCTTGTCCTTGTAATTTTACTGTGAATTTTATTACCGTAGTGTCAATATTTACTGAGATACAGTGTTTTTCTTATAGAGACACGCCCCTTTTCCGAATACCGCCCCCTTTCATAAACGGGCACCTCCGCGTTGATAATCTCTATATGTGGACAAAAAATTACGGCAATCGGGCAAGTACTTTAGGAGTAATCGATGTACATCAGTGATGCACAGCGTTGGCAGAGCTTCCAACACAAACGCAACATTTTTGTCTAAGTATGTGTGGACAAGAAAAAAATTCAACATAACAGTTTGCGCATAAGATGCTTACTCCGTGAAGACCAAACGCAAACTGATTCAATGCTATCGTCGAAGAAGTTCGGCAGCTTCGCACACACGACTTGTCTGTGAAAGCCGAGGGCTCCCCGAAGCTCTTATGTGCACCTCTGATGTACATACATTCACAAAAAAAAAAAAAAAAAAAAAAAAAAAAAACAGAGAAACCAACCAACTTGAGAACCTCCTCCTTTTTGAAGTCGGTTAAAAAAAGAGCAACGCAACAACAGAAATACATACTTACACAACTTTTTCTTACCGGTCATGGTCCAAAAAATTAGTCACAGCATTAAAATAGACTAAGTTTATAATAGGCCGTTATTATAAACTTCTTTTGATCTTCGATTGTAGTCGAATGGCCTGATCAATCGAATTTGCGTTTCGTATTATGATGTGCTTTCGACAAAGAAAAGCGCTATTGTGAATTTAGCTTATTAGGCTTGTTTACGATAATTTATTTCTAACCGCTAAATGACACTTGGATAAATTAACAAGGTTTGTTTGAAAACTAATTATGGAAAAAATAAAAAACTAAACAAAATGCTCATGACTTCGATGGAATTATGGTTTGATTTTTCATCAGAAGGGGATTCCTCAGAAGAGAATAGAAGTTTTACGGAATAAAGAAGAAGTAGAAAACGATTGAGAGGTGTTTCCAACCCCTTGGAAATGAATTCCACTACATAAATGCAAACGTTTGCACAAAGTTAATATACCCTGACCTTTCAGGTTTAGTGTATAATTAGTTTAAAGTCGTCAGAAAACTTAAAAAGATCACAAAATATATACATTTGTGATAATTATTTTGCAGTTTGAAGCCCATCGAAAGCAAAATTCTGTTTAACTGAAAATTGGTTCAACAACGAATATTTCGACAGGATTGCAATGCTCAAAATAAGAAATTGACATTCGATATTCGCTGTTCGATAACTAGCGAAGATCGAATGTCGAAAGCAACTCATAATAAGCGTAATAGACAATGCATGTCTTGTTGACAGCCATGTTTTGTAACGCTATAAGAAATTGGATAGCAAATTTAAAGCACTATTAAAGCAATACATTAAAAAACAGATGTGCTACATGTAGTACGGTCAACATATCTGGTTTAAGACAGTAATAATACTATGTATAAAAAAAAAGAAACAGTTTCGATAATATCGTAAGTGTAGACGTAGAATTCCGTTTATGTTGTAACCTCTTCAACTTTGTCTCTTTAGTCCGATTGTTTTGTTCATTTTGCACGTATTTTTATTGATCTTCCAAAAATTAACAAATAAATGAATAACACTCAATTATGAACTACTTAACGAGGCCAAAACATAGAAAAAGTTAAAAAGTAAGTATGATTAAATGAGCAAGCAAAAAGAAACAAGCAAAATTTCAAATTTTTTCGATCATTTTGTTAAGTTTGACAGGTTGAGGCGACTGCTTGAGTTCTTTAACTTAGTTGAAAAGATTCCATTGGTGCCATTTTTGTCTCAGTCCGATATATAGTTTGCGAGCTACAGTCAGTTTAACAACTGATTTCAAATTAAAATTAAGACCCCGGTTTTTAAAAAATCGTATGGTTACTATATATCACGCTGAGCATATGTCCTTTCCTCTCGTCTCTGTCTGATATTTAGTTTGCGAGCTACACTTTCGTCTCTGTTCGATGTATAGTTTGCAAACTACACTCGCTAGTGCTAGTGGGATGTGGAATCAAAATTGCATTAAAAACAAAAATTAAAATTTTACGCCATCTATTGGGTAAAAGCATAAAAAGAAATATGATCCAACTCGTTTTTTTTCATAAGAGTTAAATCTAACCGGATCACAGACCCATTTCGTTAAATTTGACAGTCTGAGTTCATTGACTGAGTTGAAAAGAGGTTCATGACCTCTGGTTTCAAAAAAGTATACTAGAACAGTAGTGCATACATAAACCCAATGCGAACTAATGCTTACAATGCTGCCAAAGCGAACCAATCAGTTCGTGCAAAACCAAAGCATACAAGCATAAACAACGAAAGAAAAACAAAGAAAGCAGCAGGCACATAAGCAGCTGATGACTGATTTTCTTATATAAAAATATGAATTTTTCTTCTTATATTTTACTATTTAGTGACTTTAATATAAAAGTGACAAAATCCAAAATTAGATATTCATTCAGCGCCGGATATATCTGTTAGTTAAGTATATATATTATCTTTGAACGAAGAGTATTAAATGCTGTAGGTATACCCTAAAGTATTCGCCAAAACGTTGCCTAATGACCTTGAAAAAATCTGTTAAAACTACTTCATACAAACCGCGCTGTAAGACGTAATTCTACGTCAAAAGATTTTTTTTACATGTTGAACAATTGCCTAAGTCATAAAATACAAATTTCGCTTTATATGCTGTTACTATTATTGAAATATTTTATCCACTAGGTACAAGCAACAAAAGCTCCCCTACCCATAAAAACTTCAGTTAAGACATCAGTTTGACAAATTATTCGCATAACAATAACGTGCACTACGGTTATTAATGTGGTCAGCTACAGCAACGCAAACATAACTAAATCCAAATCAAAATCAAATCAATTATAGTGTTTGTTTTTCCACGAAAACCTCGTTACGGTCGAGCAATTTAAAATGAAATTCTAATCATCACAAACATTAGCAACCTTTTTTTTTTGCTGTTTTCTGTTAATGTTAAAATAATAGTATTTGTGCCAGGCAATAATGTTTGCATTGCTAAGCATTAGTTTTTGTATCAGTATATGTGTGTGTTATGTGTGTGTGTGTGTGTGTTTTTGTGTATATTTTATAGGGCGTAGAGTTGTCTCAGGTGCTTCAAATATAATTGCTGCGTATACCGTACATGTGACACGCATGCAAACACAGAAACGAACACTTGCTCACCTGCACAATCAATACACAGACATTTCCATATCAATATTAATACTATTTGACTATATTTATTATATCCCAACGGTATAACACAATGACACCTTAAAATATAAAAACAATAACTAAAATGCAAGCACCAACAAAAACACCTACAAAGGATATCATAAATTAATCATTAATGAATATTAGTTGATTTGATTTTGATTTCTATTTGCATTTGTAGCTTTTGTTATCCAACAAATACCGAAATGAAATTTACTATGCACGTGTATTTATATGTTAATGTCAAGATATATTTGTAACAATATCTAAACATATTCAAATAAATGCTTAAGTATGTCTACAAATAAAAACTAAGTAAACAAAAAAGCTGACATGCGAGTAAGCTCGATAAATCAATAAATTTCTTACTACAAATATACAGTTATTTTTTATGTATATAAATAATTTTGTAATTTACGTCCTTGAAAGGACTTTGACCGAGGTGATGATCCATTTTGCTGTGTGCATTATTTAATATTTATTCACAATTGATCGAGAGAGCTGAACCTACAGGTTTAAAACCAAACCCAAGTGGCTAATGTTCATGTTCTTAAAAAGCTTAACATGGTATTGTTTACTCTCTAAGGTGTATCACTGTTTGGGGAGAGGTCACTGCTGTTCAGAAATATGCAGGAATTTATACTGAAAACAATTCCGCTATCAGATGATGAGTATTTATAGTGGTTTAGAAAGATATAAGTTTAACCCATTTTTTACTTATTTAAGGACTTACTGTGAGCATGTATAAGTATGTACATTACATATTTGGCACAGAAAATAAGTTGGTCTTTCGTACCTTTTTCGAAAAATCCAACACCGCACTTTGGTAGTAGGTACTTCTGTGTCACTTATTGACTATTCCTCATCATTATTTTTTAGATTTTTCATTTTTAAAATAGTAATCAAAATTTGAAGCAAACAAGTGGGCGTGGCAAAAAATATTTTTTTACAAATCAAAAATATCGAAACAACTTATTACAAAAACAGTAACTAAATTTCAAAATTATAGTTAGTCTTATCAACTAAAAAATATAGAAATATGGTGTACTTGAGTGTTCGAATAATCTAACAGTGGTGAAAAATGGGTTAAAAATTTCCCTTGAAAAACTTCACTAAATGCCAAATCATAATAGTTCTGTACACGGCATTCCACTTACATATAAAATGTTTTTTATGAATGCGCTTTTTTTAAATTTTTTCATATTTTAAAATTTTTCTCAATTTTTGTCATATAAAGTCAAATATATATTGGCATTTCCACGAAATTTTCAACCACAGTTTAAAAATTTAATGTATTTCTGTACCGATCTGGCTGCTGTTCGCTCACAACGTGTTCAATCGCTTTTCCGTACTGTAAAACTCAGAAAAACTCGATATTCCTAAACGTATTGCTAAATCTTGTGATGAAGACATGGCGTCTTCATCCAAGTCTTCTAAACTATCAAATTGGAAATGTAGTCCATAGTGTCATTTGCAAAAATTTTTATAAACCCTTACAAATGTTTGATGATGATAACTTTATAACAAGCAATGAAAATCAGCTTAAAATTAAGAAAATTTCTGTACCGCCTATTAAAGTTCTTACTCAAAGTAGTGTAAAAATTCATAAACTTATTTTGGATAAAAAAATTACTGACAGTGCAAAAACTTTCAATTGGAGTTAAAATCTTTTGTGAAAAATATCAATCGTTTGAAGAAATAGTAAAAATTCCTAAAGACAACAAGTGCCAGTTCTTTATACACGAGGCAAAACAAAATCGACCTTTCAAGGTGGTACTTCATGGCCTTGGTAAAACTTCGGATGGTAAAACTTCGGACGAAGTTAAGAGTAAATTACGATCTATTAATTGTAAATGCAAAGAGATTAAAACCGTAATAAAAAAAAATGATAATTACGCAGACACGTTGTACATTATTTACTTTGAGAATGGCTCAGTTAAGCTGTATGATCTTCGAAAACATTGTAAGACTCTTTTCCATACAATTGTCAAATGGGAGTATCAACGCAAAGTAAAAGGTAAGCCTGTACAATGTAGAAACTGCCAAATGTTTGGACATGGCGAGAGAGGCTGCAGTATCACAACTAGATGCGCCAACTGTGCTGGGAAGCATAAAACTTCCGAATGTATAACAGACGACAACGTGAAGTGTGCTAACTGCAGCAAAAAACATAAGTCAACAGACCTGTCATGCCCTAATCGACTAGCATTTTTACAAATTAAAGAGAATATCAAACAACAAAATTAACGTTCACCACGGGTAACGGTTGATTTTGCATCATCGTTGATTCGTCATCAACGCTTCTCAGTTTCCTCTTCTCGCCACTCAATACTCTTCGCATTCTCAGCGTAGTTCCACTCGACAGCAGCCATCTACCACATCTTGGGCACATCTTACAAGAGAGACGATCACAAACCTATTTTCGGAAGAAGAAATCACTCAACTTACGTTTGATATGGTACTAAAATTAAACAAGTAAAGAAAGTCTAAAGTCGGTCTAGGCCGACTATGAAATACCCTAAACCCACTTTTCAAAAACAAAAAAATTTTTGTAAATATTTTTGTAAATGACGCCCATTTACAGAAAAACCGTCCGTGGGCGGATGAAGCCTATATTTTGTATGCATTTAAATGTTGATGAAAAATTTACACATACCAAGTTTTATTCCTGTAGCTCACAGTTAATGCCTTTATTGTGCTTTCGCTATGGGAGGTGGGCGAGTTTATGGACGGATTACTCCCAAATTGAACACACCTTAGTTTTGGTATAAAATACATACATACCAAAATTAATTTCTCTATGACAAACATAACCTTATTTATTGAGTTTTAAACTTTTTGGGTTGTATGGGAGGTAGGCGTGTCCGTAGGCAGATGAAGTCCATTTTTCAAAACCATCTTTGTCTTGTCATAAAAAACATATGTGCCAAATTTTAGCTCTTTAGGTTAAACACAGGCTTATTTATTGCGTTTTCAATTTTTGGGTTGTATGGGAGGTGGGCGTGTCCGTGACCGGATAACGTCCATTTTTCGAAGACATCTTTGAGTTGATATAAAATACATAAGCACCATGTTTTATTGTTGTAGGCTTATTTTGAGCTTAGTTATGCAGTTTTCAATTTTCGCGTTGTATGGGAGGTAGGCGTGTCCGTGAGTGGATGATGTCCATTTTTCAAAAACATCTTTGTGTTGATGTAAAACACACACATATCAAATTTAATTGGTGTAGGCTTATTATGAGCTGAGTTATGCAGTTTTACATTTTTGCGTTGTATGGGAGGTAGGCGTGTCCGTGGGCGGATTCCAAAAATATTCAATAGTGCAGATCCTTGGGTGCATGTGACCATGTGTATCAAGTTTTGTATAATTATCTCAACTCCTTCTTCTTATCCTGTGTATACGGACAACACACAGACGGACAGACGGACGGACGGACGGACGTACGGACGGACGGACGGACAGACGGACGGACGGACAAACGGACGGACATGAATAGCTCGACTCACGAGGTGACGCTGATCAAGAATATATATACTTTTCTATACCGGACTCGCTTCGTTCTATGCGTTACAAACGTTTGCACAAAGCTAATATACCCTGACCTTTCAGGTTTAGGGTATAAAAATAAATCTAAAGAAGAACAGTTTAATGTTATTGCACAATTAGCTATTAAGTATCTGTATAATTATAAGTAATGTCATGCAATCCGCTTAAAATAATGTTATGGAACTGTAGAAGTATCCGACAAAAATCTGTTGAGCTTTTTGACTTTTTAGTACATAATTCTGTTGATGTTTGTTTGTTGTCTGAGACCTGGCTTAAAAGCGAAGACAAACTTTCTCACAATCAATATCGTTGCATTAGAAAAGATCGAGAAAGCAGCAAAGGTGGGGGTGTTGCTATTATAGTAAAGAAATCAATACAAATCTCTGAGATTCAGTGCATTAAAACCGATGTTATTGAAAATAGTGGTATCAATATTCTTCTTCGAAATTCTGCAAAAATAAGCATATTTAGTGTGTATTTTTCTGGGGGTGCTTCCTTACCTGAAGTACGTTTAAAATCGTAAAACGATCTAAGAAAGTTTTTTTTCCACCTCTCAATATTTTCTTTTTTGTGGCGATTTCAACAGTAGGCACAGAGACTAGAGTTGTCTTCGAGAAAATGCTTGGGGTAATATTTTAACCGAAGCTATATCTGCTTATCCTGTGACATTATCTCATACCACTGATCCAACCTATGTTTCTGCTAGTTCCAAAGCAAATTTTTCTACGCTTCACTTAGTTTTTTTCAAATATTTCTGCTTATATTTCTCAGCCTTCCGCTATCAATCCTTTAAGCTCCGATCATTTGCCAGTCAATTTTAACCTATCTGCAGAAGTGGCATTTTGTGATAATCTTATTTTTGATTACAGGCTTACTCACTGGAAGCGTTACAAGCAAATACTCAAGAATAATTTCAATAATTTAAACCTGAATCTTAACACCGTTAATATTAGTTAGGAAATCGATAGTCACGTTGCTTTTTTTACCGATAAAATCAATGAAACAATTCATCAAGCCACCCCAAAAGTTCCTATTCAAAATAGTTTTGTAAAAATTCCTCAATATTTAGTGAATTTAATACAAATTAAAAATTCTTTTCGACGTGACTAACTAAGATTTAGAAACAAATTTGATTATTTAAGTATGAACAAACTTATCATCAAAATTATGAGTGAAATCCAGCAATATAAAATAAAGCTTGGCATAAAAGGTTGAGTACAATTGATAAGCGCTCCAAGCCATTTTGGAATATTACGAAAGTTTTGAGGAAGAAGTCAAATTCTTCCACTAAATGATAACGGCACAACTCTAATTAATGGTGCCAATAATTGCTTTTGCTGCACGTTTTCTTTCAAACCACATATTGTTAGATGGTCTGAGCAACCAGACCAACATAGATTCTGTAAAAAATATTCTGCATAATTTTGATCAAACTCCAATTGACTCCAATTTCGTTAAGTATATTTCCATAGATGCAATTGAAAGCTTTATTCGTTTATTGCGACCTAGAAAGGCTGCGGGCCTGGACGATGTTAAAAACTTTATGCTAAAACAACTCCCAAAGTCTGGCACAAAATATTTAACATTCATTTTTAACTCTTGTTTGAAGCTGCAATATTTCCCCAGTGCTTGGAAAGTAGCTTGGGTTTTACCAATTCCAAAACCAGGAAAACCGAGCAATCTAACGGTTAACTATCGTCCCATAAGCCTTCTAAGTAGTATCGGCAAAATTTTAGAAAATATAATAAAAGATTATATCAATTTGTTTATTGTTCGTAGTGATATTGTTCCTCTTGAGCAATTTGGTTTTCGGCACTTCGCATCAAGTTAGAAGAATTTACAAACACATTAAGAGTAATTTTAGCAGTAAGCACTCTACAGTCATGGTCTTGCTCGATGTAGAGAAAGCTTTTGATTCTGTTTGGCACGACGGCTTACTGTCGAAATTGATAAATTTTAATTTCACTCCCTACTTGATAAAAATTGTGCAAAGTTTTCTTTCAAATAGATATTTTTGTGTGTGTATCAATGGAGAATTTTCTGATTTGCGTGAGATTCCCGCTGGTGTCCCACAAGGATCTGTCTTAGGGCCCTTATTGTACATTTTGTTTTGTTCAGATATGCCTAAGCGATCAAGCTGCGAGTATGCATTTTATGCTGATGACACTGCAATATACTCTTCGCATGAGTTTGATCAAAATGCTTTGATCGAACTACAATGCGCATTAAATGAGATTATTTCATATTTCCATAACTGGAAAATACAAATAAATGCTAGTACAATACAAGCTATCTTTTTTACCAGTAAAAGAAAATCTTCTTATTATCCTAGCCTAAATATACAAATAAACGGTTACGATGTACCCTGGGCAAATAACGTAAAATACCTAGGAGTAATTTTGGATTCTAAGCTTCTCTTCAAAGATCATTTAAGCAATATTATAAATAAATTTAATATAGCAACTAAAATGCTATACGCACTAACTAATAGAAAATCTATGCTTATCAATGATAATAAAATAATTCTTGTCAAGGTCATTTTTCAAGCAATTATCTTGTACGGATGTCCGGTTTGGGGAGCTTGTGCCTAAACGTATCACAAAAAGCTACAAATTTGCCAAAACAAGCTGCTTAAAATGGTTCTTGATTTGCCTTGGCATTATTCTACAATAGAGTTACATAGAAAAGCAAAAGTGGATTTAATAATAGATAGAATTGAAAAAATTATTACACAAGATGTTGTATTTCGGATAATGAATTAATAAGAAATTTACCAGGTTAAGATTAATTTTCGGTACATATGGTATTATTTCATATTTCTATGAAACTGTTTTTCTCTCCATTGAGACGTTTTTTGTTTTTTCATTGTGACCTTTGTTTTCTAGTCACTTTTTTGTTTTGTTTGTTGGAAACTTGCTAACATTGTTAACGTAATTACTTGTTGGTAGTGATCTACTTGTTTGTTTTTTCTTACTTGAATTACAGAAAGTTATTTTCCAGTTTTTTGGAAAAAATCATTTATAAGTCCTATTTATAAAAAAGGTTGCAGGAATGACGTTATCAACTATAGGCCCATCGCTAAGCTTACATCGATTCCCAAACTTTTTGAGCGAATTGTGTACGATCGTGTTAAAATTCATCGTGGAGAAGTCATAACAACTTGTCAGCATGGTTTTGTTAATGGCAGATCCACTGTGTCCAACCTTCTCGATTTTACATCTTTCTGCCGTAATACAATTGAATCAGGTAACCAGGTCGACTGCATTAACACTGACTTTAGTAAAGCGTTTGATAAATTACCACATAATTTAATTTTATTTCAACTCAAGTTATTGGGATTTCCACAATATTTTGTCAGCTGGATTAAATCGTATTTGACAGAACGATCTTATCAAATACGATTCCGAGGAGTTCTGTCTCCTGAATTTGTTGCAGAATCAGGTGTTCCTCAAGGCAGTCACTTAGGTCCATTTCTGTTTATTTTAGCCATTAATGATGTTACCCACATTATTAAACACTCTCATTTGTTATACCCTAAACCTGAAAGGTCAGGGTATATTAACTTTGTGCAAACGTTTGTAACGCATAGAACGAAGCGAGTCCGGTATAGAAAAGTATATATATTCTTGATCAGCGTCACCTCGTGAGTCGAGCTATTCATGTCAGTCCGTCCGTCCGTCCGTCCGTCCGTCTGTCCGTCTGTGTATTGTCCGTATACACAGGATAAGAAGAAGGAGTTGAGATAATTGGATGAAACTTGGTACACATGGTCACATGGACCCAAGGATCTGCACTATTGAATATTTTTGGAATCCGCCCACGGACACGCCTACTTCCCGTACAACGCGAAAATAGAAAACTGCATAACTCAGCTCATAATAAGCCTACAACAATAAAATTTGATATGTATGTGTTTTATACAAACACAAAGATGTTTTCAAAAATTGGAAGTAATCCGTCCATGAACACGCCCACCCCTATAGCGAAAGCACAATTAAGGCATTAACCGTGATTTTTCATCAACATTTAAATGCATATAAAATATAGGCTTCATCCGCCCTTGGAGACGCCCATTTACAATAAAAATTTTTTGTTTTTAAAAAGTGGGTTTAGGGTATTTCATAGTCGGCCTAGACCGACTTTAGACTTTCTTTACTTGTTAATTTATGCAGATGATATAAAAATATACAGAACAATAAATACTAAAAACGACTCCAACCTACTCCAGGCTGACCTGAAATCTTTTGAAGTTTGGTGCTTTAAAAATAATATGTTTCTAAATCCTGTTAAATGCCAAACTATGACCTTTTCGCGCAAAAGGAATAATTTAATTTTTGACTACAATATTAACTAGTAAGGTATATCTTCGACTGGGCCGAAGTTAAAATACCCCACGGCCGATTCTTAAAGGTAAAATAATCTTAAATTGGAGAGCTTTTTTTATGAGATTTTGAGAGATTTTATTATTTTTATGTGTCTAAAATAAATACATATCAAATTGTTTTCCTACAGCTTAAATATAAGTCATTTTATAACGTTTTCAATTTTGGGGTTGTATGGGAGGTGGGCGTGTTAGTTTGTGTATCACGCCCATTTTTCTAACACACCTCAGTTTTGTCATGGAATACACGAATATCGAGTTTCCGTTTTGTACCTTTAATATTAGCCTCTTTATAGGGTTTTCAATTTTGGGGTTGTATGGGAGGGGGGCGTGTTAGTAGGTGGATGACGCCCATTTTTCTAACACACCTCAGTTTTGATATAGAATACTTAAATACCGAGTTTCCGTCTTGTAACTTTACTATTATCCTCTTTAAAGATTTTTCAATTTTGGGGTTGTATGGGAGGTGGGCGTGTTTGTGGGTGGATGTTGCTCATTTTTCGTACACACCTTATTTTTGACATAGAATATACAAATACCGAATTTCAGTATTGTAGCTGTAATATTAGCCTCTTTACAGAGTTTTCAATATTGGGGTTATATGGGAGGTAGGCGTGGTTTTCATGCGATTTAGCCCATTCTCAAACTTGATCTTGTTTTTTTAGAAAAAAGCTCAAATATCGAATTTCAGCACGATAGCTTCAAAATTACGGCTGTAATCGTCTCCACAGACAGACAGACGGACAGACAGACGGACAGACAGACGGACAGACAGACGAACAGACAGACGGACAGACAGACGGACATGGCTAAATCAACTCAGGTGGTCATGCTGATCAAGAATATATGTACTTTTCTATACCTAACACGCCTCCTTATGGGCGTTATACACGTCGTGAAAAAATTAATATACCCCTTACGCAGTACGCGTGGGGGTATAAAAATACTGCTTTAAGTCGTGTTGAGGCCGTCAAAGACCTTGGTATATGCATGGATCCTAAGTTATCGTTCAACAATCATATCGATTACATTTGTAAAAAAGCATCTTCAATGCTTGGATTTATAAAACGCTGGGCCAAAGAATTCAATAGCATGATTACAACTACAACGTTGTATTATGCAATAGTGCGCCCTCACTTGGAGTACGCAAGTCAAGTTTGGTCCCCAAGTTATAGTGTGCATGTTGAACGTATGGAGAGAATCCAAAAACGTTTTGTTCGGTTTGCTCTTAGGGGCTTAGGTGGGATTGATTTTTTGAACCTTCCTCCTTACGAGGATTGTTTAAAACTTTTAAAAATGCAATTTTTAAGTGAACGAAGGAAGTCTGCGGATATCGTCTATTTACACCAACTCATAACCGGTGTTTTCGATTGTCCGGAATTACTATCTCTTTTGAACTTTAACTCTAACCGTAGAAGTAGTAGAAATGCTAACAACTTAATTTATCTACCATTTAGTAGAACGAATTACATGGCTACTGCTCCCTTGAACCGCATGAGTGTCTCTGTTAACAACTGTACATTTTTTGATGTAAGTTTGTCAAAAGGTCAACTCAAAAGTAGATTGAAAGCTATTGTGTAATTAGATCTGTGTTTGTGTATGCATGGTTAGTTGTTATGTCCTGTGTTGTCCCTGAGCCAAATCCATTCTGTGGTGGGTAAATTTTTCCCACATTAACCTGTTTTGAGCCGCTGGAATTCATGACATTGAAATATTTCAATGAGATCTGGATTATGGCTTCAAATAGATTAATGCTGAGAATGTGCGAAAAAGCTGTAGTAGCTGAACTCTATTGTTATTGCATGTTTACTTATTTCTTTATTTTTGTTTTTTTTATATTTTTTACGAAGGTTTTTTGCTAGCAGTTTTTCCTTTTACAAAAATGTCTATTATTTAACTTTTTAATTTTGTATATAATATAATGTTCTAGATGTAATGTATTATATATAGTTCTCTGTAAATTGTGTAATAACTATAAGTTTTATAATGAATTTTGACTTACTTTAATAAACTTACTTACTACTTACTTAATGTATTTCTAAGTCCAACTTTTTAATCTAGTAAAATACTGATGTATAATGGTCGTATACACGCAATATTGTGGTTATAAAAAGTTATGAACTCTTTTGATTTGTCGATCAAACTTGTACTAAAGTCGCTAAAACGTATTCATAGAAGATGTATACAATTAAAGTTTAGATGTTTCATCTTTAATTTTATGGTTTTTTTTTCATTTTTTGAAACTCTTTGAAATCAGAATTTATTTGTTGAAATAGAATACATAATTTTTTTAACCGACTTCAAAAAGGAGGATGTCTCAAGTTGGTTGGTTGCTCTGTTTTTTTTTTTTTTTTTTTTTTTTTTTGTGAATGTATGTACATCGATTACTCCTTACGTACTTGCCCGATTGTAGAAATCCGTCAACATATAGAGACCATCAACGCGGAGGTGCCCGTCTATGAAAGTTTAAAATGGCTTCTGCTGAACAGGAAATTCATAAAAGGGGCATTTTGTCTCTTAATTCGCTCAACGGCAACATTATTCGCAGTGTTTTTATATTTTTAGATGCTGATGCAATGAGAAAATTAACACTTTATTCAAGTTATTTTTTAACACTGCTAATGCAATGTTATTCTCTAAGAAGTGTTGTTGTTTTGCGTGTAAAAATTATCAAGTTACATTGACAGGAGCCGTGTTCAAATATTTTTCCTCATTTTTTCCTGGGTGTATAAAAAATATTTCAATAATAATTCCATAGCTGCTCATTTATGTTTTCAATAAGATCTCTTTTATAAATTTTAGAATGTTAATGAACAATTCTTAAATTTATGACTGATATTTACGATTCTTAAGTTAATGGATACTTGTAATTCGTTCCAAAATCTTCTAACAACTGTAGAAATCAGTATTCATGGCAAAATCAAGCAAATTGCTCAATAGACCATTTCCGAAAATTAATAAAACAATTTCAATACAAATTAACTACGCTCTAACAAAGAAAAAAACAAAAAAAACACAAAAAATATCGTGTTATATAGCTAATGACTTAATAAAAAAAAGCAATAAAAATAATTACCAACACATAAAAAAGGAAGCCAGAACAGAATTTCACTTAGTTAAATAAAGTCATAAATTCTTTAATATTTAAATTTTAAATATGCGCCCACAACGTGAAATAAAAATAAAATAAAACGAAAAAAAAAAAAAACAAAAACAAAAGCATTGAATTTTCAGACCAACTCAAGTGGGTGAAGTACGACATGGTTGGACTGGCGTTTAAATAGTGCGACACACACATACACATACATACAGAGGGTGCGGAGTAGCAGGCATGCTCCAAACAAAATCATTCATTCAGCATATTCGTTGCCCATAATATTTCACGCTCGAAATGTTGCTTTAAATAACGAGGACTTTGGTCGTTGGTCTGGACGACGTGAACGGAGTGAGGAAGACGCGGATTTGGCAGACTTCTTTAATTCAACTAAAGAACAAGGTTTATAAAATTTACGAGTTATTTAGTTGTGAAGAAGCAAAGGAACACAAACAAAGGCTTCGAGTTGAGCAAGTCGAGTCAGGCGAGCAACGTGGAGCAACTGGGGCAAGTTGGGATGAGTGTAAAGAAATTTGTAAAGAAATTCTTGTGCAAGTGAAATAAAAGCAGGATTTTAAATGAAAATTTATTTCAACAGGAAATTGAAAAAATCAATAAATTAATTGTAAAGGTGAAGCAGCAAAGCAAAGGTGCAGAAAAGCAAAGGGTATGAGTTGTTTTTGTTTTTGTTTAAAAAGGCAATGAGCTCGAAGGCTTAGAGAAAGGTTGTAGAACTTATGGAAGGAAGCGAGGAAAGAGCGCCTAAAAATGTTTGTAACAAAACAACTGTTGAGGCAAAAGTTGAAAGACATTCATAAGATTAAGCTACAAAGAGCGCCGATAGAATTAATCTTAAGACATGTTAAGAACTCAAAATTTAAATTTAAGCTAATGACAGTCATGACACAGTCTTAAATAAATGGCTTAAGATAATATATAATGCCAAAGCATGTTGTTAGCCACCCTCTTAAATGCGCTACTTCAAAGCAAAATTCTTTTCATTTTCAATTGAAAATAAATTTTTTTTTTTTTAATATCTTTCCAAACAACATGAAATAAACACCCGCACATTTCATTTCAATGCTCAAGGCTAAACCACTTAATACGTAATTGCATAAAATTATTCAATTTAAGCCAAAACTGCAGTTTAGAGTCAACAATTTTTGGATATTTTTTTTTGTCGTTTTTTTTTTTTTTGTTTTTGTCTTGTTGCAACGTTCTAAAAGCTGCCAATGAAAAGTAATTTATTGCAATTTAGCGGAATAAAATCGACGGAAAATGTAGCTGTGGAGAAACGCTAGAAAACAGAGACTAGAGTTAAAAAAAAATATAAATATACACAGCTATAAAGCAATAACAAGGAAAATGAGCTCACTTAGAGCGCACGACGAAACAAACAAAAAAAAAAATGCCAAACTAGCAAAATAACCCTTCACGGAAGATATAAAAACGAAAACAGCACAACAACAACAACAACAACAGCATGAAAAGGCCATTCAACAGCAGACACTCGACCTAAATAGCAGCCAAGAAAGCACAACAAAAAAAAATCTGCACAATTTTAAAAATCATGGTGAAAAAAAAATGCAATACGTACGTAAAGAGAACAACAACAAAATCACAAAAAAACACCAAAAAAATGCCAGCAACATGCGAAATAAATAACAACAAAAGCCAGGCTATGCGCAATAGAGCAGGTCAGCGGAAGTAAAAAAGCGTCAGCGAAATAATAAAAAAAAAAAATTAAAAAAAACAACCATACTGAAGCATTTAAAGCCCAGTTAAATTCAAACAGCAACAACACAAACGACTTTAAGCCTTTAAACAACAGCCTACTAACGGAACTTCGCCACAATTTATGCAAAAAAAAAAAAAACAACAAAAAAAAAACAAAACTCCAAAGGTTACTTCAAGAAACTTACTAAAATTACCGCTATTATTTATTTAATATTATGCATAAATTTTAATAGACATCCTCTTTTGATGGCCTGTGTTGTACATGATGGTAAAAATAAAAGCTTCTTTTTTTCTTTGTTGTTGTATTTTTTTTTTTTTTTTTTTATTTACAACAATTTTGTCGACCGTCGACAAAGGTAATTTGTAGCATTTTTACTACACTTTTACAGCACTTAAAGAAATTGTTTACCTCGTAAATCTGCAGATTCAAGTCTATGTAGAACTCTAGTGTTGTAAAATATTGTTGTTTTGTAATGCACGATGCTGTCAATTGACTGTCAAAGAATTTTTTTTTTTTTTTAAAAGACTTGCTTAAGTGTTAAGCATTGAAAATTAAATTGAGAGAACATGTGACACATTTTATGTTATGAATAATCTATTAAGAAGATAAAGTAAAGTTTTGTTTTTTGCAATTATTTTAGTACATTTACCAACATGAATCGTTAAAATCAAAATTTCAACTTAAGTTGATGATCTAGTGACTTAAACTTGTTGCATGTTGGAATACATATATGGCTGATTTCACGTGACACTAACAAGTTAACACTTTTACTCTTTTGAATTTTGGCCAAGAAAAATACATGTGCAGTTTTCTTGGCGAAATTTCATGAATTGGGCTTCGAACTGCTTCTTGTCCGCCATATTCTACGGGTTTGTGTAGAGTGACTACTTCGTGGTTGTAAACTGAAAAAACTGGCTCTACGAAAGCAGATTTGACTCCATTGATGACATTATCTTCAAACAAATGCCTATTTTGAGGGTCTCGACAAAACTTTTTTTTTGGAATTACTATAAACTAGTAAGATTATCTGACCGTGGCATGCAGGTTAAGTGTGTGGCTGAGCATGTTCGGAGCCCGGGTTCGATCTCCAGCCGCGGCGAAAAGTTTTTTTCAATAAAAAATTTTTCTGATCGGTCACCACCTCTCTGCAGACAATGGCAGAGAGTAAACAATGCCATGTAAAGCTTCTTGAGAACATGAACTTTAGCCGTTCGGAGTCGGCATAAAACATGTAGGTCCAGTTCTCGGTCAATTGTGTGCAAACATTTAATAACACACACAACACAATTGATCATTAGAAGCTCGGTCAAAGTCCTTTCAAGGGCTGAAATGGCCAATTTGTTTTTTTTTTTTTGTTTTAAGTAAGATTATCTTCGACTTGGCCGAAGGTAAAATACCCACACGGGCGATTCGTAATGGTTCAAAATCTAAAATTGCAGCTTATTATATAAAAAAAACAAATTGGCCATTTCAGCCATTAAAACTTATTATATATGAGATTTAAAAAAATTTATTATTTTGAATAATTTTATTATTTCTGGATATGCACAGTGGAGTATCCAGAACAATTTAGTTGGACAAAATTATTATAAGATTTTAAGCTATAGGTAATGCAAAAACACGCAAAAACTGTATCGCAAGTGGGGGTCTATATTGACTCCTTCGGCAGCTATGGATTAATTTGTAGTGTATAGGAGATTTTTTTCACTAAAAATGCTCTAGCAACGAAAGTTTTTGATGCAGAACATTATTCAAACACATCTTGGAAAGATATTTTCATTGAATTTTCAACGATAAACATCACTAGTAGAAATTTTAGTGAAAAACATAATTTTTTTATGACCATATCAGGAAATTTTGAAAAAAAAATCACAATTTTTGAAATTCAAAGACATTTTGGAGAGATATTTTCATGGAATTTTCAACGATATACATTAATAGTAGAAATTTTAGTGAAAAACATAATTTTTGTATGACCATATCAGGAAATTTTGAAAAAAAAAAATCACAATTTTGAGAAATTAAAATTATAATTCCTGTTAAAAATTCCTTAAAGAAATTATCATTCCAACAATTAGTATTATTGAAAAAATGATTCCTGCTAAATTTGTCTCCGCGAAAAATCTGCGGCTTATATTTCCATCATTGGAGTTGCCAAACCACGCCTTAGGTACATCTAAAATCAATCCCATTTTAATTCGGAACTCATACTGAATCGCTGTTTTTAGAATAGGAAGAATACGACTAACAACAAAACGCAGTATATAAAAAAAATATTTTTTTTTAATTTTGGATTTCTACAGTTTGTAGAAAAATAGAATCATAAATCGGATGGCGTCATTTATATGTGAGATAAAAGTGGTTTTTATCAGATCTTGATAGTTTTTAACATTGAAAAAAAAAATGTATGCGTCAAGTTTCAAGTCGATATCTTCAAAACTATGGGGTTTGTAAATGTTTTACCATGTTGATGACGTCACTATATAGGGAGGTAGGCGCAGTTTTTATCCGATTTTTTTTAATTTTTAAACTAGACATTAAAAAAGAAGAGATAAACTTATGTACCAAGTTTAATGGCGATATCATGAAAACTTTAGGTTTTATGAAGTTTTTACCAGTTGTTGTAGGCTTAAACGGTTTATAAAAAATTCAGCACTTTTCAGAACGAAACGTGCAACGAGTTAATATTTTTTTAAGATGTCAACACCTGTAGTTTTAAGTTTATGAAGAAAAATGTACAGCCACGGACAGCCACATATAACAAAATTCTTCGGATTTCCAAAAATTTTAAAAAAGAAATCCTCAAAAAACACCCATTTTTAAAATACAATTACTAAATTTAAATAAATACAATACCATCCAAACCACTTTATATTTATTTTTATATACCTGTTTCAGTACAATCAGTGGCATAACTTCATAGGTGCAAGACGGTGCAGAGCACCGGGGCCCTTAAGCGATAGTGGCCCTTCGCTGGCTCTACAAATAGCAAATGGTACAATCACATGTACTGTCTTGTTATATTGTTATAATGTCCTAAGTGTGAACACTATAATAAACTGTTGTTTTTACCTTTCGTACAAAAAACCTTCAAAAAACATTAGCTTTACTACCCTGTAATGTTTAAACATAACAACCATGAAAGCTATGTTTGTTAAGTGTCGTTAGCTGTTTGTTTACATTCCTTTTTTTTTCAATAATAAACGGTTATTAGACCAACAAACTAAATATTGGGTATTTCCATGTAAATGTGGAGACGGTATCAGAATTAACAAATTACTGTTTAATAGATCCGACATTGCCATCAAGTGTCAAATTTGACACTTGATGATATTACAATAAGTTCTTGTGACAATTTTAGTATATGTGCTTTAGAAGAATCCTGATATTCTTAATATAATATTTTCTTCTTGGCCATAGAATCATTAATTTTGGTCTAAATGTTCCATGGAACCCATAAATGTGCCAATGACCCACCTGTGACATCAGATAATCTCACTGCATCCGATTGGCCATAGAATCATTCAAATTTTGGTCCAAATATTCAATGAAACCTATAAAACTGGCAATGACCCACATGTGACATTAGACAATACAAGCATAAGCAACAAAAAAGAAAGCAGCAGGCACAGCAGGTACATTATAAGCAGCGGATGATCGACTTTCTTATATAAAAACATGCATTTTTTTCCATGCATATTTAACTATTTTGTGACTTTCATATAATAGTGACAAAATCCAAAATAAGATATTCATTCAGCGCAGAATATATCTGATATTTTAGTATATATACTATCTTTGAACGATAAGTATTAAAGGCTGTAGGTATACCCTAAAGTATTAGCCAAAAACGTTGCATGACCTTCAAAAAATCTGTTAAAACTACTCCATACAAACCGCGCTATAAGACGTAATTCTACGTCAAAATATTACCCAAATATTTAGCAGACAAATTTGAAAGAAATGTACTCTCTAAATATGTTGTCCAAAAATAGTAACATGAGTTTTTAATCTAAATTATTATTTCACTGGATAAAAATTATGGTTCTACTAAATTTTTAATCAATTTCTAACCTAAAATACCTATTCTTGTCAAAAAGAGTGCATTTGTATTTCTCAATCTAAATAAAACAAATTTAAAGCTAAATTTTACTCCATAAAACTTTCCGAATGCAACGCGAGCTACCATCGAATTACCTTATTTACCCTAAGCATTTATCATTTGTGGAATTCTCGTTAGTAAATCTTTGTGAAGTGTTTTTTTTTGTTTTGTGTAATATAACTATTTACAATTATTATTAAAATATTGAAATTAATAAATCGTCACCTAAAATTCAATAAAGCGTAACAAAAAACTTCAAACTAAACTGACAAATCCCAATAAGATTCATACATCCAAAAAATCAATATTTTATTGACGAAACTCAAAAAGTAAGTGAATAGGCAGGATAAGAAAAACGATTAAAGATGATTTCTATTTAATCATCATAGACTTCTAGGATTTTAGGTGAAAATATGTTTATTTGTAAAGTAATGTTGATCTGTTATATTTTAAAACTTTTGAAAGTTTCATTTCTACTTTGTTCTAGATATGTTCCTTTTTTTAGTTTTTTGTTTGTTTTATGTGTTGGCAATAATCATTGGAAATAAGAAACTATTCTTGAAAAATGTATAAAAAAAAAGAAAAAGAAAAGGCTGTAAGACTAGACAAATTACCCAAATTAGACAAATTTTAGTTGCATCAGGCTTAGGAAATAATGAAGAGCAATGTGCAGATCCTTCTGATAAAGTGAATAAGGTTGCGGTTATAGTGAACGCCGATTCAGACAGGCAGGCAGGCAGGCAATGTGAACAAGCAAGATAGATAGCTATCTGCATCTCGTTTTTTCACACAGATTTCAGCCTGCCTGTCTGCCTGCCTGTCTGAATCGCTCTCTCTATAAACGCGGCCTAAGTATCGCAAGAGTAACGCTAGTGAAGAGCTGGTTACCCAGCTTAATCTAACAGAAAATGCAGAAGAGAGAGAACCGTCCACCGTATCAGCATATTACGTTTTGTAAAGATTTTTTTTTTAATTTTTCTAATAAGGGCCTTTTTTTAGTTTTGCACACGGGCCCTTGATCAAATAGTAATGCCACGAGTACAATATATATATATATTAACCTCTTGGAAAAATTGGGGAAAAAAAATATGAATTTTTAAGTATGCACTCCTCGTAATAGCTACCAACCCAAAAAAAAGTTAAAAAAAAAAAATTACAGGGTTCAGAGAGCTAAAAAAAATGTTTGAGCAAGGCAATGTTAAAAATACTAATTGTCCATTTTTCTTACACTATTGAACAAACTAAAAACATTTATATTTTTTTTCTAATCCTCATCGGTCCCTCAGACCCATAACCCTAAAAGGTTCTTTATGTATGCACGCGCATACATACTAAAAACATTAAAAAGAAATAAAAACACCACAAATTTTATGAATAAAATTTAAAGATTATTCATTCCTTTTATGAATAAAGTTAAGGAAAAAAGCTATTTGCCAAAAACTCATGTCAATTGGTTAAGGTTTAATATATTTATACCCTAAACCTGAAAGGTCAGGGTATATTAACTTTGTGCAAACGTTTGTAACGCATAGAACGAAGCGAGTCCGGTATAGAAAAGTATATATATTCTTGATCAGCGTCACCACGTGAGTCGAGCTATCCAAGTCCGTCCGTCCGTCCGTCCGTCCGTCTGTCCGTCCGTCCGTCTGTCCGTCTGTGTGTTGTCCGTATACACAGGATAAGAAGAAGGAGTTGAGATAATTGGATGAAACTTGGTACACATGGCCCAATGGACCCAAGGATCTGCACTATTGAATATTTTTGGAATCCGCCCACGGACACGCCTACCTCCCGTACAACACGAAAATTGAAAACTGCATAACTCAGCTCATAATTAGCCTACAACATAAAATTTGATATGTATGTGTTTTATATCAACACAAAGATGTCTTTGAAAAATGGACGTCATCCGCCTACGGACACGCCTTTTTCCCATACAACCCAAAAAGTTCTAAACTCAATAAATAAGGTTATGTTTGTCATAGAGAAATTCAATTTGGTATGTATGTATTTTATACCAAAACTAAGGTGTGTTCAAAAATTGGAAGTAATCCGTCCATGAACACGCCCACTTCCCATAGCGAAAGCACAATAAAGGCATTAACTGTGAGCTACAGGAATAAAACTTGGTATGTGTAAATTTTTCATCAATATTTAAATGCATATAAAATATAGGCTTCATCCGCCCTTGGAGAAGCCCATTTACAATAAAAATTTTTTGTTTTTGAAAAGTGGGTTTAGGGTATTTCATAGTCGGCCTAGACCGACTTTAGACTTTCTTTACTTGTTTTTACTTAATTTAATTTTGAATTTGTATGTGTGCGCATACAAAAGACCGATGAGGGTTAAATCGATGTTTGACAAAATGTAATGTTGTCCAGCTAAATCGAAGAAATACTCCATAGTATGACGTCTAATATACAAAAAACAAAAACAAATTGGCCATTTCAGCCCTTCAAAGGACTTTGACCGAGCTTCTTATGATCAGTTGTGTTGTGTGTGTTATTAAATGTTTCCACACAATTGACCGAGAACTGGACCTTCATGTTTTATGCCGACTCCGAACGGCTAAAGTTCATGTTCTCAAGAAGCTTTACATGGCATTGTTTACTCTCTGAGGTTTGCCATTGTCTGCAGAGAGGTGGTGACCGATCAGAAAAATTTTTTATTGAAAAAAACTTTTCGCCGCGGCTGGGGATCGAACCCGGGCTCCGAGCATGCCAGGCCACACACTTAACCTGCATGCCACGGTCACCTCGTCTAATATACATTCATATCAAATTGTTTTCCCACAGCGTAAAGACAAACCTCTTCATAAAGTTTTTAATTTGGGGTTGTAGGGAAGATGGGCGTGGTCTTGAGTGGCTGACGTCAATTTTTCTTACATGCCTCAGTTTTGATATGAAATACACAAATACCCAATTTTAGTTCTGAAGCTTAAATATTAGCCTATTAATAGAGTTTGTTAAGTTATTTTAAGTCCATCTTAAGTTTGTAGCTTAAAGAGAAAGCTTCTTCTCTTCTACTTAAACTCTATAAAAATTTTAAATTTTTTAGTTATATGGGAGGTGGGCGTGTTTGTGGGTGGCTGACGTCCATTTTTCTAAAACGATCAAATTTTGATATGAAATGAATTTTATTTTTTTAGCTTTGACAGAAGTCTCTACCGAATTTAAGGTTTGTTACTTATATATTAGCCTCTTTATAGAGTTTACCTTATTGGGGTTGTATGTATGTGAGGTAGGCGGAGCAATTCCAATGGAGCGGTTTTGGTTTTTCTGAACCCCTTTTTTCGCCAAACAAAATCAAATTTTTGTGTATACATTAAAGTGCCCCTACAATATATGTTCAAAACAAAAGGCTTGTCAAAAAATTTTCTTTTCGAATTTCATCTGTATGCCAATATTGAATTTTTGTCAAACAGATAACTTCTTTTAACCCCAAACTATCTGACACGATATTTCTGAAAAGTGTCTGAGTTTTCCGGCTATTTCGTTAAATCGAAGTTACGCCTGAGCTCAACGAGTTGCAATATTATTTCTTTCGTCCAATCAATCTAAATAATTGTTAAAAAATATCAAAGTTTTTAATAAATCATTGAATTTCTATTTTTTCTTCAATTTTTTAATGGCATAATATTGTTTTTTTTTCAAACTTTAAACTTTTACATATGAAAAGCAAATGAAATTAGAAACAGTTTTAATCAAGATGTATTAAGGAAGATGGCAGAAGTAGGTTGACGTCTCAGAAGTCAACAACGCTGTAATAACAAAATTGAAAAAACATAGTGATGTCGTACTTTGAACGATAATCCTATGCATAATGCTTTGTTACTTGGTCTAACAGCTTCGATTTTTTTTTTTTTTGTATATTTCTTGTCATTTTTGTTATGTAATTTTTTGTTGTGATTAATAAGAAATCTATACTTAATAAAAAACCTTGGCAATGAAATATATAAACCCTCGGGCAAAGTCAAAAGTTATGTCGCAGAAAATTACTAAATATGTTGAGGATTGTCCAGAAATTTTTGAGGTCCTTGAAATTTTGTTAGTAAACGAATATTGGCTAAAAATTAATTTGAAATTTTTTGTACTTACAAACATTTTTCAGACCACAAAAATCGATATTTCGTCGTTTTCGAAAAATAATGTAAAATTTTTCCCTCGCAATTGGAACGGAAATTTTCTGTTTTTAAGTTAAAGCAAAAGAATTTTTTGAAAAAATAAAAATAATAAATAAAAAAAATTGTTGAAAAAATGATATATTAAAACTGAAAACTACCTTTTCCAATTCTGAGGAAAAAATTTTCATGACTGTGTTGAGAAGAATACATGTCTCACCCAATCTAAGAAAAGGACATAGCTCAAATGCTTTCAATTTTGACTTTTTAATAAAAAACCAAATCGTAAGACTTATCTTCATCGACAGTAAAAATTTGAAATTTTATCACTTGACAAATTTCGTTTATATGAAGTTCCTTGAATAACAAAATAGTTCGTTGGGTCTGCTGAATATTTAAAAGCTTTCAATTGGGTCTCTTTTGAAGACAGAATTCGAAATTCTATAAAATTATAAATTATTTTTTTATAAACTGCATTTCTCATTACTTTTTCAACAACAACTTGAATATTTTTCAATTCAAAATTTGTTTTTTTTTTATATTTAAGATTGTGTTTGCAATTTTTCTGCCTTATAGGTTAATTATTTTATGATCTTAAATTATGGTCTAAAATTAAAATTCAATAACATTTGAAATATCTTGTTTATAAAATCCATCTAATTTTGCTTGAAAGTGTCATGCGTCATTCTCTCCAGCTACCAAACAAACCTTTTTGAATTATTTTATTCCTTTTAACTCCTCGTATCGTTTCTTCTGCCTAACTGTCAGTCAGTATTTGCAAAATTTATTTAAAGCCACCGCCGACAAAGACCACAAATGACACATTCAAAAATAAGGTATTCAAGGCTTAAAGGTATTTAATTGGCTAGAATTTCAAACAAAACCAAAGGCAACAGCTATGCATAAATATATATTTATATGTATGTATACATAAATGTATATATAAATGTATACATTATTTAAGCTTAAGGAAAAACAGTAGAAAACAGACAGCAGCAAAACTTTAACTCTTGAATTACGTGGGTCGTGCTCTAACGAGAAAAGTGATAAACATCTAGATAACTACAACTAACACACACACACACACACACTAACATCCAAAGAGCATTCAAATAATGTGGCAAAGTAAAGCAAATAAAATGTATAACCCAGTAAACCGAAATTTAATCAGTTTACCTCATTTACTTACATTCCTTTTGATAAAAAGTGCATGTTTTCTATATTCGCAAATTCATTATTTTTTCAAAAATAACAACAAAGTTTTTTCTATAAATTAACCTTCAAGCGAATTTTGGGTCAATTTGATACAAAAAAAAACTTTAAACGCTGCTTTCTCCGCTTATTTATGTTCAAATCAGCTAGATATTTTGGCTCAATGTGTAAATCGTATTCGAAATTTATGAATTTGACATGAAATATGACCACACATGTCAAGTTTATCCTATACAAAAAAATTCCCTAATAAGTATTTTTGGGTCAAATTGACACAGTACTGATCGCGTAATTTGCTAGTCATTTTAGTTTTTCGTTAACAAGCGCTTCAATATAATTTTTCTGTGAAATAAACATAAAAATAAGTGAAACAAATGGATTCTTCTTGGTTTGAACAATTCGCTAGTGATGATAGTGAGAATTTTGATGATAGTGAAGAAGAATATGTGTCAGATGAAAATGAAGCTATTTCGGACTATGTATTAGACTATTGTGACAGTGATGATTCTGATGCCGTTTCAGTGATGCTACAAGTGGTAGAATTGTACCTTTTGGGGTACACTTTCAGTGGCATCAGTACAAAAGTACGCCTTTTTTAAAAAAGGGTACATTTTTGAATTTTGTGATTTTTCATTTCATATTTCCAAAAGCCCATTATTTTCTTAAGGTACTATTACAGTGTGAAGCTATTAAAAACAACACCTTTTTTATTAATTTTTTTTACATAGTATTGCTAAATTATTTAATTAAAATGTATTTACATTATGTACAGCTAAAGTTGAAGATATTAAAAAAATGTTTTTTTTGTTTTTGTATTTGTGGTTTCTTTTCTAGAGGTCGTTGAAATTGGCGTGTTTAAAAAAAGGTTGTAAGTTGGTTTCTCGTCTCCAGCATTTTCAAGACGTCGGAAAGTAGAAAATCAAAGTGCATTCTTCAGTTAAGGGTTGTAGTTGAGCACTCTACCTACGCAAATAAAAAAAAATACAAAACAAAAAAAATGGCATACATTGAAAAACAAATTTACAAAAAACCCCTCTTTTTGGAAGAAATTCTTAGCCGTAAAAAACAAAATAAAAAAGTTTCTCTGCTTTTTATAGGTAGAGTGCTTAACCGAGTTTATGCAGATCACAATAAATGAAGATTCATCGAAATCGATCAAGCAGAACTCGAGATATCTTAGAAACCAATTTGAAAAAACTTGTTTCGAGAAAAACGCGATTAGATTTTCTTCTATGAACGATAATATATGAAAAAATGAGCGACATACGAATGTAATGTATGTTATATCTTTTTTTTTATTTGATATTTTTTTCTAAAATTTCGTATACGCATTCTTAAGACCTTAAGAAACCAGATTCTAAAAAAAAAACAAAAAATTATTTTTAATTTTTTACACACTGTAATAGTACCTTAAGGCAACTGCATGCCTTCCACATGAAAGTGCAGCAGAAGGGCGCGTTTGCTCTAAATTTAGGCTCATTAAAACAAATCTTCGAAAAAAGCTGACCGTTATACTAACTTAAAAACGTTATTTTTTTTAAACTTTTAGCTAGATATGGCGTTTCTTTAGAGCTTTTGGTAATAATTTTCAAAAAAGTACGGTTTTGACTAAAAACAGTACGTTTTTCTCATTTAAAAAGGTACACTTTGAAAATCTCTTATAGCATCACTGTGGCGTTTATGTGGCACTAGAATCAAGGAAGGAGTGGTGAGCGCGGCATGCAGGTTAAGTGTGTAGCTTAGCATGCTTGGAGCACGAGTTCAATCCCCAGTCGCGGCGAAAAATTTTTTCAATAAAAAATTTTTCTGATCGGTCACCACGTCTCTGCAGACAATGACAAACCTCAGAGAGTAAATAATGCCATGTAAAGCTTCTTGAGAACATGAACTTTAGCCGTTCGGAGTCGGCATTAAACATGTAGGTCCAGTTCTCGGTCAATTGTATGCAAACATTTAATAACACACACAAAACAATTGATCATAAGAAGCTCGGTCAAAGTCCTTTCAAGGGCTGAAATGGCCAATTATTTTTTTTTTGTTTTTGAATGAAGGAAGGAAGCTGCTATTGAACTAAATGTTATGCTTCTGTCGAAACATTGTCGCGAGGAATTTAAGTAATTGTTATTATTTTTATTTTTATTTTTATTTTTATTTTTATTTTTATTTTTATTTTTATTTTTATTTTTATTTTGATTATTTTGATTGTTATTTTTATTGATACTTTTATTTATATTTTTATTTTTATTTTTATTTTTATTTTTATTTTTATTTTTATTTTTATTTTTATTTTTATTTATATTTTTATTTATATTTGTATTTATATTTTTATTTTTATTTTTTTTTTTTTTTATTTTATTATTATTTTTTTTTATTTTTATTTTTTTTATTATTTTTATTTTTATTTTGATTTTTTTTTATTTTATTGTTATTTTTATTTTTGTTTTTATTGTTATTATTATTTATGTTTATATTTTTATTTTTATTTTTATTTTTATTTTTATTTTTATTTTTATTTTTATTTTTATTTTTATTTTTATTTTTATTTTTATTTTTATTTTTATTTTTATTTATATTTTTATTTATATTTTTATTTTTATTTCTATTTTTATTTATATTTTTATTTTTATTTTTATTTTTATTTTTATTTTGATTTTTGTTTTATTTTTTTTTTATTTTTATTTTATTTATATTTTTATTTATATTTGTATTTAAAGTTTTATTTTTATTTTTATTTTAATTCTAATTTTTATTTTATTTTTATATTTATTGTAATTTTTATTTTTATTTTTATTTTTATTTTTATTTATATTTATATTTTTATTTATATTTTTATTTTTATTTCTATTTTGTATTTTTATTTTTATTTTTATTATTATTTTTATTTTTATTTTTATTTTTATTTTTATTTTTATTTTTATTTATATTTTTATTTTTATTTGTATTTTTATTTATATTTTTATTTATTATTTTTATTATAATTTTTTTTTAATTTTAATTTTAATTTTTATTTTTATTTTTATTTTTATTTTTATTTTTATTTTTATTTGTAATTTTATTTTTATTTTTATTTTTGTTTTTGTTTTTGTTTTTGTTTTTATTTTTATTTTTATTTTTATTTTTATTTTTATTTTTATTTTTATTTTTATTTTTATTTTTATTTTTATTTTTATTTTTATTTTTATTTTTATTTTTATTTTTATTTTATTTTTATTTTTATTATTATTTTTATTTTTATTTTTATTTTTGTTTTTATTTTTATTTTTATTTTTATTTTTATTTTTATTTTTATTTTTATTTTATTTTATTTTTATTTGTATTTATAGTTTTATTTTTATTTTTATTTTTATTTTTATTTTTATTTTAGTTTTTATTTTTATTTTTATTTTTATTTTTATTTTTATTTTTATTTTTATTTTGATTTTTGTTTTATTTTTTTTTATTTTTTATTTGTATTTATTATTTGTATTTATAGTTTTATTTTTATTTTTATTTTTATTTTTATTTTTATTTTTATTTTTATTTTGATTTTTGTTTTATTTTTTTTTATTTTTATTTGTATTTATAGTTTTATTTTTATTTTTATTTTTATTTTTATTTTTATTTTTATTTTTATTTTTATTTTTATTTTTATTTTTATTTTTATTTTTATTTTTATTTTTATTTTTATTTTTATTTTTATTTTTTATTTTTATTTTTTTTTGTTTTTTTAATTTTTTTTTTTTTTTATTTTAATTTTTATATTAATTTTTTTATTTTTATTTTTATTTTTAATTTTTTTTTATATATTTTTTTTATTTTTATGTTTATTTTTATTTTACTTTTATTTTTATTATTATAATAATTATTCTATTACGAGTATTCTTGAAAGCCCAACTATCTAAGCTTCCGCCAATGTGTCGACTCTGTATCAACTTTTCTGTTTTTCAACGAACCGATTGAGGAAACCATCATTCAAATGACAAATTTGTTCGGTTCTCGTATTCTCAAGGAGGACTAGATTATGGTCGACAGAACAACAATGCGTGTGTACTAAGGATTACTACTTTTAGCAGGAGTTTATCTTTCGAATGGTGAGAGTTTGATGGATTTTTGGGACGACAATACGGACGACCAGTCTTTGCCCAACGATACCAATAAATCCATTCAAGCAAATCAATCGCTGTCTTCGATTCGATGAGAAAGAACAGAGAGGAACAACAAAAGATAACCTTGCACCAATTCGACAAGTGGGTTCATAAATTTTCAGGTACCCAGGTGATTTCATTACTGTTGATGAACAACAGCTTAATTTTCGTGGTAGATCACCTTTTACGCAAAACGTTATCACCTTCAAAACCCGCGAAGTATAGAATTAAGTTGTGGGTTGCAGCTGATGCCGAAACTTATGATGCCTATAACATGCAAGTATACTTTGTCCGTGATCGCAATTGTGCTCCCGAAGTCCAAGGAAACCGTGCGGTGCTAGATACGACTATGGCATCTTTACATCGAACATCGAAAAAAAAAAGCAGTACAAAAGAAATGCACTTGCGATCGTAGACAATGTTCGCTTAGAAAGTCCTGAACAACAGCAGCAACAACCACAGCTGCTCATCCATGCACCAAAAACACATAAAAGAGTACGCTGCCATATGGGCATCTCCCAGTGGCACGGACGCGACATTCGCATGGTTTTAATTACTCGAAAGACAAGAAAGAAACAAAATGAGCCGATATGTATTTTAAGTGTTCTAACGCGATGAAAGAGTGCTACATTTTATAAAAATATTGGCGAGATTTAGTACAAATTAGTACAAAGTAATAAGCAATCATTCATTGAAACGGACGCGACAAAAAACAGAAGTATTTGTAAGCTGGTATAGAAATATGCAAAATTTAGCTAATTTTGAGAACTTTTTTTCATATATAGTATACATGTTAATGGAGGTCAAACGATAACTTTTCTACGTAGACTTATGAAATATGAGAATTATCTCTTACCTTTTTTTGAAAAGATATAGCACGAATATGGACGCGACATCATGGACGCGACAAATTTTTCCGACAGTAGTAAAATACAGTAAAGATGTTCATTATAAATTTTAATAAAAATACATCATAATAAGTTAAATTCAAATTACATAGCAGTAAAACTAATCAAAATAAAAAAAATAAAGTTAAAAGCTGTTAGAGTGCTTTATTTTAATGGTTTTTCTTCACTTTTGGTGGACCTTTTTTGGGAGATGCCCATATGTGTTCACCTCTTCCCAACTCCCAATAAACACTCCGTTCGATGTGATAAATGTACAAAGTACATTTGTCTGGATAATCTCTTCAATTTTCGTTCTAAACAAAAAAGAAATAAATGCATAAACATATATTTTTCTTAATTTGTTCCTCAGCTTTTCTGTGCAATTACCACTTGGGAAGTTTTCAGCAAGTTTCTTATGCAATTTCAAAATGGGTCAATATGGCCCAATAATTCTTTTCTGTTTCTAATTCCAAAGGTTAAACTATTTAGAAATGAATATTTGTTTGAATATTTTGTTTGCAACCGAGGTCAAAAGATTGTCGGAAATAAACATTGCTTATTTTATATGTTATTTTTTATATAAAACAGTTAATTTGTTAATTCAGAACAAATTACCATTCAGAATTTTGCGAATATTTTTGGCATGAGTTAAAAACTTGCATGTGTTTTTGTTTAATTCTATAAGTTTTTTAATTTATCACAAGGAAACTTCAGAGTCTTGAACCAGAGTTTATTATAATGTGAGATCCAATACGAGGACGCTTTTTCAACTGAGTTGTTTTGACAGCTGTTATGTGTCAAATGGCTTGTTCATATGACGTTTGTGTTCAGTATTCAATATGACTAAATCATGAATAGACTTACTCCTGAACAACGTTTAATCATTGTGGCAATTAACTGCCAAAATCAATCTTAAGTTAGAGAATGTTATAGAAATTTTCAACATCATTTTGGTCGTTATGAGCGTCCAGCTTAGCGCACTATTCGTAACAACATCACCAAATTTTGAAACAATTTTACACAATTTTATATGTGAAATGCTTGGGAAACTAACATAACTCGTGTCATTCAAAGAATACCGTTCAAAATGCTCAAAAGAGTTCTCGAAAACTTAACCCACAAAATGGACAAAAGGAAATAATTTTTTAACATTAAGTTGTAAGAACCGAACTATCATGCCAAATAAAGATTTCCATCAACACACTGATGTATTTTATGTATTTTATTTAGAAAACAAAGTAGGAAGCTCTTATTGGATCACCCTTTAGAATAAACAACCAAACGAAATCTTTCGCAAAACTTTCACTTTTCGGCAAAACTCCGCTCGTATATGTTCAATGGGAAGTTGCTGTAGAAAAGTGCCAGTGTAATGCGGGGTAGAGATGGTGGGCATAAAAAAGGAAAGACAATCCATCAAGTGGCATTAAATTGTACATAATAAATTATTCACTTCCACTTGCCGCAAGCTTTGTGCGCTACAAACAGACACATATATAGACAAAAAGTCATAGAGACATACACTAATGCATACATACATATGTCATGCTTTCTTACATAGATGTGTGTGTATATGTTGTTGTAGAGTTGCTATGGCTGCGTCTTGTGGTCGTCATATGACTCTTAAGCCTTTAACAATATTTAAGTATTGCAAGTATTGCCGCTTTTTTGAAAATAGTAAATAAAAATATGCGGATATATTTCCCGCCCGCCACTCTTGAAGCACGATATCGCTTGCTGCATGCTTAATCTTTACCTTTGGGATACGTTCTCAATATTTCCTTTTATCCTGTCAATGCAAAAATCTTGCTGCTTGATAAATACAAAAAAGTCAAACTGAAATACATACATACATGCATCGATACATACATACATTAACAAATATGTATATTTAATGCTTGAATATTGAAAATTGAATGAAGTTGAAATTGAAATACATTCGGTCAATTGTTGTAGCATTGCATGCGAACATGTTTGTGGCATGCAATAAATGCTCTTTCTGCTTTATTTGTATCCTTTTTTTTTCTGTATATATATGAGTGTGTGTGTGTGTTTGTGTGCAACTGTGCATAACATATGATATTCGTTGTTTTTGTATATTTTTATTTTCTTATAGATCTTTCTATTGTATACATATTGAGGTACAAGTAGTGTTACAACAATAACAACAACAACAACAACAAGCAGAACAACTACAAATCTTTTAGCAATATTATTCAATTGCATGTTAAACGTTGTACATTTAAACTGTTTCATGTGTTAGACGTTTGCTTGTTGCCGGTTTGGTTTTATTGTCCAGTCGTGTTTTGTTTTGTTTTTTTTTTGTTTGGTGTGGTTTTTTTGTGCAACATTATTTATTGGTATGCTGCAGTTGAGCAATTGTTGCTGTCGTGGTTGGATATTTTTTTTTTTCTTTTATTTTCAGTTTAATTGCATATGAGTTGCATGTGTTATTTTCTCTAACAGCAGCTTATTTTGGCAAAATTTTTTGCTTATTTTCTTTTGTTCAAGCCGATAACCACTTCATTTCTAGTTATTTGCAGCAGTTAAAAGGAAGTTTCTAAATTTATATATTATTTGGAACACGATTTTAATTAAATTTCATATCAACAATTCTAAGAACAATAAAAATAATTTCCTTTTAGTACAACGACAGAGTTTTTGAAAATTGATTGGTTCTACATAGAATTTGTCTTTTTTTAGTTTATTGTAAAATATGGTTATTGACAAATAAACATTAACCGATAATTAAGCTCACTCAACTGTTATGTGATTTTGACAAAAATAGAATTAATGCATTTTTTAAGCCATCAATACAATATTTACTTTGTGGAAATGTGTTAAAAATGTATTTTCATTTTCTACTGAAATGCATTGTTTTTAAAATTACGAAATCGAAGTTCTTGAACATTTAAAATTTTTCACTTATTACTTTAGTTAGCTTTTCCATCGCAATAGTATCTGCACTTTTATATATAAATGCAAAAAGTTTGTTCAAATTGTCTATGAGTATTCTTTACAAGCTTAAAAACTATTCTTAAGATGAACGTGCAGCTTTGTTTGGAGTGTTCAACAAATGTTTACCAAACAGGGGTTTTGATATAATTTTTGATAAAAACTGCACATTTGTTTTGTATTCCTACTTTTTTTAATCTGAAATGATTGCAAATAGTAAGATTAAATAAATCCATTGTTCTTCCTAGAAAAAAACAAGTAAAGAAAATCTAAAGTGGGTCTAGCCCGACCATTTTATATTATTATTATTATGGGCACATGATAATTTTATATACATTTTATTTTTGATGAAAAATTTTAGCATACCAACCAAGTTTTATTCCTGTGGCTCACATATTAATGCTTTTATAGTATTTTCGCTATAGTGGGTTGTATGAGAGGTGGGCGTGTTCGTGGACGGATTACGCTCAATTTATGAAAACATCTTAGTTATGAAAAAATTTTAAAATTTCAAAGCATGACTAGACACTAAAAAAAGACATGACATGAAAAAATAATTTATCACTGGTTCATCGAAACTTGGAAGATTATTTATATATATTTGACAAGTCGGTAAAGTGGAATCCAACACGAAACCAATCATAACATTATATTGCCATTCTTATCAAAAATTCAGAAACGTAGTTGGCGCTTCTATGCTTTGTTTTCATAGTAAGAAAATAATATGTTTTAATAATTTGTATTTTATATGAATAAAAAAACATAAATATATAAAAACAAAACAAATTGGCCATTTCAGTCCTTGAAAGGACTTTGACCGTGCTTCTTATGATCAATTGTGTTGTGTGTGTTATTAAATGTTTGCACACAAAGAACCGAGAACTGGACCTACATGTTTTATGGCGACTCCGAACGGCTAAAGTTCATGTTCTCAAGAAGCTTTACATGGCAATATTTACTTTCTTAGGTTTGCCATTGTCTGCAGAGAGGTGGTGACCGATCAGAAAAAAATTTTATTGAAAAAAACTTTTGCCGCGACTGGGGATCGAACTCGGGCTCCGAGCGTGCTGAGCCACACACTTAACCAACAATCCATGGTTACCACATCAATATATGTATATAAATTTTTTTAATGACCAAGTTTTCAAGTACATGAACATAAAATCGTTTTAAATCAATTAACCTGTTATAAATAAGAAAGAAAAATAAAATAGAAAAAACTTTTACATAACTAAAAAAAAAAAAATAAGCCGAAGCATCAAAAATGGTGGTTTTTATCAAAAACATACATACACATTAAGACTATAAACCAGAACTCAATTGCAACAACAACTTTTTAATTATACCCTAAACCTGAAAGGTCAGGGTACATTAACTTTGTTTAAACGTTTGTAACCCATAGAACGAAGTGAGTTCGGTATAGAAAAGTATATATATTCTTGTTCAGCGTCACCCCGTGAGTCGAGCTATTCATGTGCGTCCGTCTGTCCGTCCGTCTGTGTGTTGTCCGTAAGCACTGGAGAAAAAGAAGGAGTTGAGATAATTGGATGAACTTGGTACCTACACATGGTCACATGGGTCGAAAGAACTGCACTATTGAATATTTTTAGAATCCGCTAACGACCACGCCTACCTCCGATACAACGCAAAAATTGAAAACTGCATAAATAAGCTCATAATAAGCCTACAACAATAACATTTGGTGTGTATGTGTTTTGTATCAACACAAAGATGTATTCGAAAAATGGTTGTCATCCACTCATGGACACACCCACCTCCTATACAACCCAAGAATTAAAAACGCAATAAATAAGCATCTGTTTAACCTACAGAGACAAAATTTGGCACGTGTGCTTTTTATGACAGAACAAAGACTTTTTTTGTAAAATGGACCTCCCATACAACCCAAAAAGTTTAAAACTCACATAAAATTTTGTTTGTCAAAGAGAAATCAAATTAAGTATGTATTTATTTTATACCAAAACTAAGGTGTGTTGAAAAATTGGGAGTAGTCCGTCCATGAACACGCCCACCTCCCATAGCGAAAGCATAATAAAGGCATTAACTGTGAGGTACAGGAATTAAACTTGGTATGTGTAAATTTTTCATCAACATTTAAATCCATTAAAATAAAGGCTTCATCCGCCCACGGACACGCCCATTAATAGCAATATTTTATTTTTTTAAGAAAGTAGGTTAAGAGTATTTCATAGTCGGCCTAGACCGACTTTAGAATTTCTTTAATTGTTTTTTCTTTGTAACTTATCATACACCAAAAAAAAAAAGAAACTTTGTTTAATCAAATAACTTGGCTGTTGTGCGTGCAAAACAAACATGTACTGAGTTGAAAATGTAGAGAGCATAAAATTTGTTTTTAAAAAATTTTCAGTAAAGATACTTGCATGACACTATTAATATATCTATAATTTAACAACAACATAAAGTGCGATATATCAAAAAATAAAACATTGTTGGGTTACTCAAGTATTGCGCACGCACCAAACTGTCTAATCCCTTGTGTAAACTTACAAAAGTTTTTGGGTAATTTTACTTAAGTATTCTGTTTTTTTTTTTAATATTTGAAAATAATTTGTTGCTTTCAAAATAAATTAAAAAAAAATCTTTTTTGTGTATTGAAATGTGAAGAAATCAATTGTCTTCAAATTTCTGTTGCACAAATGTGCTTTAATAAAAAAATTCAAAATTTTACAGAAACAAACAATATATGTTTAGCATGATGCCAAAAAAATAACTTTTCTTAACTTTAAGATACAAAAGCGTGACTACACTTATTTAAGAGAGTATATATTAAGCTTCATTTCGTAGTACTCCAAAATATTCTTGCATACAGGGTGTCTGATAACTAGATGTTTGAAAACATCTCTTTTTTTTGGAGGTGTTGTGTTTTTTATCTTTTTATCCATTTTCCTTGTAGAAAATCAAACATTTTATAATTTTGTATTATTAAAAAGGATATCTTCTTTACAGAATAATGCTCTTTACTGCAAGTTTTAAAATACAAATTATAAAAATAGTTGTTTTAAAAAATGCAAGAAAATTGCACTTTTATATTTAAAATGCCATGAATATAAGAAGGAATCAGAAAGAGTAGTCTAAGCAACATTTGTTAAGCTAATGGATATCTAAATTTTCACCGAGTGGCTTTACGATATTTGCAATGGTTTTGCAGAAAAATGAGCTACAAAAAGTTCAGTATAAAAAAAAAGTATGTTTTTGACCCTTTTTCTGCATCAAATGCCAACCTAGCCGCTCCAAGCCAACAAAAATTAAGCATGAATTAATTTTTATTGATGAGTTTTTAAAAAATTCACCGAGTGGCTTTAAGTTTTTCCTTACCATTGTTGGGAAATTAACCGTAATATGAAGTAAGCTGTGGAAAAAAAAAAATTAAAAATAACTAGAAAAACAAATTTTTTCGCTCAACATTAGGCATTGAGTAGAACCAAAGTTGGATTAAATGTTCTTTTAGCCCCATGGGGACCCTCTGTTTATATTTATGTATACGTGATCAAATAATATCTTATGTGGAATTAAAATTTTTAATATTGTGCGTTTTTAGCTTCAGTTTTTAAACCGTTTCAATCAAGTTACGTTAGTTATATAAGGATGCTTTAATTTTGGGCTTAAGATTCAACAATAAAAAAATATTTAAGTAGACTGCTTGATGATGTCTATTAATTTTTTATTAACATTAACTGAAAGGATATTTTTGCAATGACAAAAATAAATGAGGATATGTCTCATACAAGGAAATATATACTAGGTGTTAACAAGTCAAGTGGCGTTCAAAAAAATTTACACAAAATATCTTCAATTTGGTAGAAAATGACTTAACAAACATTAAATTCAACGAGGGCACAAAATTTGTGAGAAAATACTTTGACTGCAATGCAAAATGGAATGCACTGGAATGCATGAAACGTTTAGCTGAAAATGAAGACGCAGCTCTTAAAAAAGTCGTATGAAAGCAAAAAATTATTTATAAAGCTTTGAGTGTGCGGAATCATAGCGTACACTCAGAAAAATATCAACTGTAATATTAACAGTCGGCCGCTGTTATTTCAAAACACTGTTCGATTGAATGATTTGCGTTTAAGTAAACAATTTTCTTTGTTGAATGAACGTTTCAAAGTATTTTTGTGCTGTTTAAATCATCTGTTGAAATATTTTTGTGCTTTTATTGAATTGTCAATTTTTTCTAAGCAATAGTTTTTATATGTGTTTGGCTATATTTATATTATCGTTGCCAAAAGCTCAGTGGATGTGCACTAGACTGTCATGCGGGAGACTTGGGTTCGAACCCTAGCTGTGTAAGTATCAAAAATTGTGATTTAATAATAATAATTCTGTTTCATTAATTGTTTGGTCAAAAATAATCTTCAAAATAAAATGCTTACAATCTTGCAAAACAAAAAAAATTGCAAATTTCATTTTTTATATACACTCGGCCATACATAAACTTTCAAACCAGTCATTAAATTTCAATAAATAAGTTTTTATACGGGTTTCGTGTTCCATAGACCAACAGTCAACGGAATGTTGATTTGAAAGTTTCATTTGTTGGATGGTATTTAACAGTGAAATCTGGTATTTCAACCCATGATTTGTTTGATAAAACAGCATTTTTTTCGCTGAGTGTAGAAAATGACTTAAAAGAAAAACTTATATATTTTCATTGTTATACATAGATTTTTTTTTGTTAAAAACACCTTCCTAAAACATTTTTTCTTAAATATCTCTTTTGTTTAAAAATAATTTTTAACAAAAAAACCGTTTTTGAAAAGGTGATGAAATCTTCTTTTTGTTCAGCAAATAAATTTAGTAGAAACAGCTTCAGAACATGTTGCTTTTCTTATTTTTTTAAAAGGACTAGCATTTTTAACATCCAAAAGTCAGAATTGACAGTTAAAATGTCCTACCAAAATATGGGCTTGACAGTCAATTTTCAACTTTTAGAAGTTTTTTATACAAATTGGTTAGTTTAAATATTCAAATTGAGTTCTATCGGAAGTTACCTTTAAATAGCTTCTAAATTACCACAAATAAAAATGACAGCCAAGTCCCTGATCAAACATTGCTACAACCATATATCTTCACCATCTTCAACATTAAAAAAAAACTTTTTACAAAAATCGCTGTTTTGGCATCATGCTATATATGTTGCACCAAAATATTTTTAATATCTAAAAAAAAAAAAACAAATTGGCCATTTCAGCCCTTGAAAGGACTTTGACCGAGCTTCTTATGATCAATTGTTTTGTGTGTGTTATTAAATGTTTGCAGACAATTGACCGAGAAATGGTCCTACATGTTTTATGCCGACTACGAACGGCTTAAGTTCATGTTCTCAAGAAGCTTTTACCCTATTATAAATGTATACCTTTTAAAAATTTATCATTTTCTATGAAAAGAAAGAAATAAAAACTTTTTAACAAAAAAAAAAGAACTTACTTCAAAATCACTACAAAGTAAAAAATAATTTTATATTACTTTTACTATTTATTTCTTTTTGTATTAGAAGTTTTTAATTGTGGTAATTAAATTAATAAGATACATCGCTGCTAAATATTTGCGGAATTATACAGCTGGTAGAATACGCCTTATATCGCCTAAAAATGCATTTTTAAGAAACGCAGAAAAAAAAAATTGTCGCAAATACATACTGCTAAGATTCTTTTCGAAAATGATTATGCCCTTTAACAAATATAGATAATTTTTAGACGATGATATCAACTTCTTATCCTTTTAGAGTCGAGTCATTGTCAAAGCGATCGAACCTACCCAGAGCATCTTACATTTTTTTAAAAGTTTTTACTAATAATAATAATAGAGATAGTCAACTACTTAATAACCATCACAATTTAAGTAACCCTGCAAGAAACTATGCAATTTGAAGTACTTGTTACGTAGTTGTGTTCATAATATATGTGCATTTGTCCTTTTTTGTTCAATGTTTTTAAACTTCATATATTCGCGCCCAACTGCATCACACTTATACTTGCGTAGGGTACCTAAACATTGTAGACATATTTTTGGTATTATTGATGCTTTCTTTTCTGTCTGAGCATATCACATCCGATAAACATTTACTTGCATAGGAAACTATTCGAGGGCCATGATTGTTACATTGGCTTAAAACTGCGCCTAAGCATACTGGACTGGTATCTACAATAAGTTGTGTCTTATCTTGAACATTGAAATATCTTAACATTAAGTTGTTTGTCATCATATCTTTCAATTTCTCGAACGATTTATTATGCATTGCACCACAATAAAAAATAATATGTTTTCGTGTAAGTTGACGCAAAGGTTCTGAATATGTTACTAAATGTGGAACAAATTGTTCAACATTATTGATTAATCCTAAGAAACTCATGTCCTCTTCAGCTTGATATTTTTTATAGAAGAGGGTATAATTGAATAAAAGAAATACAAAATATTAGAACTTTAACTCTATTAAGGAGGGACATAACATTCGCGATAGAGAAAACAGACCTATTTTAAAAATTTACAACTCAGTCACTAACAAATATTTTTCCAACATTTTCCATTATTATTGTAGAGAATTGAACAAATTACAAGAAAAAATATATTTTTCACTCCAACATGGTTTTATAGAGCTCCAAACTGGCGGCAGAAAAAAAAACGGGGCCTCGTGTTTGCAGCGCTGGGAGTCGCAAAAATTGTTCGATCTGGAAAAAAAAATTACTTTTTTAAATCTTTACAAAATTGGTTATCGTATGACAGGAGTTTTTTTTAAAATTATTTTTTAATTTTTGGTGATTATCCAAATTTGAAAGTGTGTTTTTTTGAAAAATATCAGAGAACTGCAATTATTCTTGTTTTTGAGTCATTGGTTGACTAACACAAAAAAGAGTATAAGTGAATTTAAGTCAAAGAAAAACTTCCACTTATATCCACTCATACTCGTTCGTGTGCCGTACACATAGCGAATAAATGAACAAGAATAATTTTTATGTTGGTATGAACCGATGCAGTGCTCAGTTCTCTCTTTGAGTTAATTGATTTATTGTGCTATACCATAATGACTCATAACACCAATAAACACCACGAGTTCAGTGAAATGACTTAAGTACTTAGAGTAATTTTTAGTTCAGCTTTCTTGTCATTTCATCTAAATTTAATTGTTAAATGTCCAGCAACACGTGCCAAACAAAACAATAACTGTTTTCCAAAAATCATTACAAAAAATAATACTCAACTCTTTCATTTTCTTACACGAAAAGTAAACAAAACGGCGAAAATCAGCAGCAGAGCATAACACAAAATAATACTCACTCACTCATAGTTCTTATATTCCTCTCTCATGAATAAGTGAGTCACATCAGATTGTTAACCCACATCCAATAAAGTCATAATTTGCAGACACACATGCATGTTAGAGAACTGTGAGTATGTTTTGTTTCTAGTGGGAATGAGTTAAAGTATTTTGTTGAGTTGCAATAAGTACACATTTGCACCAATAATTATGGCTCATGACTTAAGTATACTAATTTGTTTGGTACTCATTGCAGATCTCTGAAAAATATATTGACTTTAAAAGTTCATAAAAAATCGAAAAAAAAATTTAAAAAAAGCTTGTGTCATGCGATACCGAATCAAGTTTAAAAAAATAAAAAAAAACAAAAAAAATTTTGTCAAAAAATTACCCCGCTATTGCCGCAACCATTACGAAAAACATGGTTCCGAGATAAACGCGTTCAAAGTTTGTGAACAAAGAAAAAAAAGGTTAACTATAACTTTTGAATTCGTAGGAATTTTAAGAATATTTACTAAAATACAAAATGATGAAAAAATTCGATTTAAAAAAACGGTCAATATCATGTCCCCCGTCAGGTAAAGGCCATTTTTCTAAAATAAAAATACCTGTAGCTATTTTTTTTATATATGTGTAATTATTCAAAATAATATCCTATTTGTTAATCAACTTATACACATTTTAAAAAATTAATAAATAATTTTTTTTTAAGATTTCACTTCACATTCCCTTAAGCGATGTTGAAAGTTGAACGACATGCAGTACAACAATAAAATGAAAAAAATGAGTATTTGGCCATTTAATCGGCATCTAATAATTGAATTATACTGGGCTATTAATATTTTAGACAATTGCTATAGAACTTGATCTATGTACATAAGACTGGGTCAGATTTGTATGGAAAGTGCTAAAGTATTTGGAATTCTGCGTGCCCCCCGAAATTAAAAACGATGTTTGCGAATGAAATAATTTGAGCTATTAAAAGTTCAAGAATTTTCGAAACCTTACCGGCTCTGCTCAAAAAACCGGTATTTTGGAAATTTTTGTAAAACATTTTTAAAAATAAAATCATGCATTTGACATTTGCGAAAAAAAAACAAATACAAAACCCATATATTTTGATGTAAAATTTGGTGACAAATCTGATTCTAAGCTTGGAATTGCCGAATAATTTAGTCCGGTGAAACTCTCTGAAAGCCGAAATTTAAAATTTTTTTCATACAATTTTTTTTTTTCATGCTTGCCCCTTAGGGAGATCCTGATGATTTTTTCAAAATTTTTTTTATGCACTATTGAAGGCCATTTTGGGAAGATAGTTTCTTAAGAAAAACATGAAAATTTTACCATTTTTGGAAAAGCTAAAACTTTTTTATAAAGTTACTTTTGAAAGAAGCACAGTTCAAAAACGTTGTTCACTCTTGCTAGAGACTAGATAGCTTTCGAATTGCCAGTTCAATCAAGTGAAGTGATCAGTTTGTTTGAAAATACGTTTAAAACATCCACTTGATCATCAGAACTATCGTCATAACAACGCTTTCGGTCATGCATACGAGATTCCGATCTCTATGGAACTGAGGAATGAAAAATAACAACCGACTACATCGACAAGGTGTCAAAAAACACCACATCTATTCCCAGCAGACAAAAATGGAAAGATACCATCATGTATCACATGGTCATCTCCAATTCTACACTAATGTCTCCAAAATAGAGAACGGAACAGGATCAGATGTGAACAGTAAAGATCAAATAGTCTTACAAACTCCCCGATCACTGCAGTGTTTTTCAGGCAGAGATTTATGCAATTGAAAAAAACCTAGGTTATTCACAATAAAAATCGGACCACCCTAAGAGGCAAGCATGAACAAAATTTTATTCCATATTCAGAATCAGATTTGTCAACAAATTTTACATCAATATATATGGATTTTGTAATTTTTTCGCAAATATCAAATGCATAATTTTATTTTTAAAAATTTCTTATAAAAAATCGCCAAAAAACCAGTTTTTTTAACAAAACCGGGCCGGTTTCGAAAATTCTTGAACTTTTAATAGCTCAAATTATTTCATTCGCAAACATCGTTTATAATTTCAAGGGGCACGCAGAATCCCAAATATTTTATCATTTGACCCAGTCTATGTCGTAAACCCACATGTTTATTGTCGACTTCAAACACCCCATGTTGATGTTCTCAAGAAGCTTTACTCCATTCTCTGAGGTTTGTCATTGTCTACAGAGAGTTAACGGCCAATTTGAAAAATGTATTTCTATTGAAAAAATAACTTTCTGTCACATTTAGAAAAAAATTCCTATCTTTTTCCTATGCAAATTTCTCTATTATCTATACTAGTAATTTTCTCATTTTCAAATAAAATGTTCTTAAATTTTCACATTTTCGAAGAAAATGTCTCTAATAATGATAAGTATTTTTCTTTCTCAACACAATTTTCATTTATAGAGAAAAAATTTATTGAAAATGAAAAATTTGTTTATTCTGTTTCACTTTGCGACGTATTTTCTTCAATAAAAAATAAATCCTTTCTCAAAAATAAAACAATCTTCTTCTCTAAAAACGATATATTCATATATTCTTCTTTACATGGAAGCTTTTTATCATTTAAATAGAATTTTAAGTATCACATTTAGAGAGAAGCATTCTCTAGAACAAAATCTATACAATTTTTTTCTAAATATGATGCCTTCTTATAATATTCCAAGAAACTTTTTTCTGAGTGCAGATGGAAGGAATGTGGAAGGCTCTCACATCGTATGTACGGCTACGACCGCCACTTCTATTGAATTGTCTTTTTTAGTTAACATAACATATAAGTTTCAAAACCAGCCAAGCCGAAAACTGATTTTTTTTTCTTACTTTAAGCGTTTCTCTTACATGAACACGTGATGCATTAAATTTTCAGCTTGACAAAAATTTTAAAAACACAATGACTTTTCAGCTTTAATTTAACTATTTAACTACTGTCATTTTTAACTTTGGATTCATGTTTCGAAATAATTTTATGAAAACAAGCATACATATTTACGAAAAAATCTCTTTCTGATGGTGGAAATACAAAATTTTTAAAAATGTATGTAACTCCAAAATTTAGTTTTTATATAAATTTATTATAACTAATAACTTATGGTAATAAGAGCTTAAAATATAATTGCATCGTGGCCTCAATGCTTCAACTTGAAGAATTTATAGATAAACAAAACCATAAAAATGAATCCATGAAATTGTTAGAAACAAACATTAAGTCAACATTTTTTAGAAAAATAAATATAATTAAATTTTGAGATTTAGATCCATAAGAATAGAAAAAAAATATTGTTAATATTAATAAGTTTTAGTTTAACTTGTCTATTCACTAACATTATTTATACTACACATTAAGGCAGATCATTCTTGTATGGATAAAAAAAAATGTCAGCCGATCGGGATCTCAAAAGTTAGAGAAACTCATAAAAATGATTTCTGCATACTTTTTTTTTTTCAAATCGGAGAAAATCCGCCGAAGCAGTTTTTATTCTCCTGCAGCTCCTTTTTGATAAAAAACAAATATGTTTTTTGCTTCTAACCTTTTATTTTTTACAGAACACATACCCATATATGCTAAAATGTTGAATTTCTTACTCATAGCAATATTTTGACATAAAAAATTGTTGAAATTTTGTTTCATTATAACTCTTATTGACCAACTAAAATTTAATGTTTTGCTACTTTCAAAGATACTATTTTTAAAATTGCTATAAAAGATATATTTTTAATTAGATTACATAAGATTTTTTAAAACAAGATTTGGGCTCAATTTAATTTTTTTCGTGCATGGTATTTAGGTAAAGCTGTAAAAAATATATTTAACTACGTTTGTGCGTTGAAATTATAGTCAAACCTGTTTTAATGCGGTAGATAGGGACCACAGAAAAGAAAACGCACAAAAAAAAAATTTTCTGAAACTTCACAAATAGCTATAATATTGAACTTTGACCAATCCATTACGAAAAAAATTTGTTATGCGGTAGATAGGGACCGCATGAAAAAAGTTTACCATAGAAAATATGTCCAAGTTCTATGAAAAAGTGAAAAATTTATCTCCAATCAAAATAAATAAATAAATAACACATGGAAACGTTTCAAAAATTGTATTTCTGTATTCAAAGTAAAGAAAAATTCACAAAATATATATTCAAACGTACTTCAATACTCGTCGTAGTCCAAAACGCGCATTTTCTTATGTTGATCTGGTTCGTAATCGTTTTCATCACTTGAAAATTTTGAGAGGGAAATATTATCTGTTATCACCATTGTAGTGTAATTTTAATCTGCTACCATATAGTCGGTAATAAGTCTGGCGATAGCCAGATAAACATGACCGAAGCTCTTTTTGAAATTTTAAATTTCTTTTGGAGTTGTTATCAATTCTAAGAAAATGCATTTCTAGTTTAATGCTTAGTTGGATTCCTGCATAAATGTTGTCTGCTTTCATAGAAGTCGATTCTCCTTGTTCATCTTCATGATCAGTTAAGATATCGATAACGTTTTTATCATTAAAGGAATCATCCTCAATCATTTCGATAAGATAATTTTCGTTGAAAATATCAAATTCTTCTCCAGGTTAAGAATATGGCGGAATATGCAATTGATCTTATTTCGCCGCGACCTTACTAGGGCGAATAGCTTCACGACATTAATAGCTATGTCGCTTGAAAAAAGTTTTATAAAAAATATCGCATACAAGCATTACTGAAACCACATTAAAAAAATATCGCACACAAAAAGGTCGCTTAAAAATAAAACTCGCATAAAACAGATCGCACAAAAATAAAATCGCACTAAAAAGGACCGCACAAAAACAGGTTTGACTGTACTCTGAAAATAGAGTTTGTTTTGGGTGGACATGACATTGGCCGTTTTTTTAAATCGACTTTTTTATAATTTTGTATTTTAGTAAATATTCTTAAGATTCTAAGAAAAAAAATTAAATGGAAAAATTCTAACGAGTTACAACCGGATTAGTGAGAGCGCATTTTGAATTTTAAGCTTTTTTTTCTTTGTTCACAAACTTTGAACGCGTTTATCTCGAAACCATGTTTTTCGTACTGTTTTCGGCACTAGGGGGTTAAATTTTTTAAAAATTTTTTTTTTGTATTTTTAAACTTGATTCGCTTTCGTATGACACGAGCGTTTTTTGAAATTTTTGTCGATTTTTTATGAATTTTTAAAGTCAATATTTTTTTCGAAAAAAACACACTTTCAAATTTGGAACATCAGCAAAAATTAAAAAAAAAAACCAGGCATGCACGTTAACGTTAATTTTAACGGTAACCGAAATATTTTTTTTGTTTCGTTGAAACGAAATAAAAAAATAACGTTAATTCAAAAAACGAAAAATATTTATTTCGTTTCGGAGAAAACGATATAAAATTTTTTCGTTTTTTTCCCAATCAACCGTTGAAAATAACGTTAATTTCAACAAAAAAATTTCGTTTTTTTGTATCAGAAGAAATTGTTTTTAGCATAGGAGAAAATCATAGAAAATTTTTTGTTTTTCATCGAAACGAAATTTGATTTGATAAATTTTTAACGTTATTTAAAAAACGAAATAATTTTGATAATTTATTTTTCGGCCTCAACGAAACGAAAAAATTTTGTTGATTTCGTTGTGCATGTGTGAAAAAAACTTTTAAAAAAACCTTCTGTCATACGATAACCAATTTTATTAAGATTTAAAAAGTCATTGCTTTTCCAGATCGGACAATTTTTTTCCATCGGACTCCCAGCGCTGCAACCACGAGGCCCCGTTTTTTTTTTCTGCCGCCAGTTTGAAGTTGGCTATAAAATCTTGTAATGCCTAGAAAAATCTAAATTGAATTGTAATCAAAAGATTGTTTTGTCTTCTCTTGTTCAAAAGAATAATTAAAACAAAAATCAAAGAATTTTGAATAATATATGAAAACAGTATAATTAGAGACGTGTAGGAAAAAAATACTGTGTTATAATAAACTTTTCTACCCATGCCTGTTTTTAATACACAAGATTTTGAAGTCTCACTTCGTTAAACAAGCAATTTATTTTTAATCCCAGAGGTATTCACATACGCAAAAGTAAATGTTTAAATATTTATAACTTGACATATGAGTTTGAATACGAGCAGCAGCAAGATGCTGGCTTATCTGCCTACTACCAAGCTTGTACAATACTTAGATGAATATAATATTTATTTGGAAATTTTATGGAATTGTTTGAATTTTAAATTTTATCGCTTAACAAAATTTGATGTTATTAAAACACATGCTTTAAAGTTAAATTTTAACTCAACTGTCTGAGGACATAGATTGAAAGGTTTTGTGTAGAGTTTGTTGAGTGAAAGTCGCATGCAGTTTTTTTTATAAAAAAAATATTGGCGGAAAGCTGAAAGGTTTATCCTTTTTTTTTTTTTGTTGTTAGCTAAAGAACGCATAACCTATAACATGCGTTCTTGAAAATTTCTATACAACGATATGAATGTTTCAAAATAAACCCTGATCCTTACAACTGTCAGTCAATATTGTATAGAATCACAAAACAAATTTGTTGTAGCAAAAACAAGCTTAAACAAGCAAATAACTTGGCTTAACAAAAAGATGCTAGAATAGCCAACATCAGACGGTACAACCTTGAGCGCAGAAACCGAGCTCAGCTAAGCTCTAGTTATTTACTTTTAATGCGATTTACATAAAAATCCCAGCAGAGCAATTTTTTTTTTTTATTATGTTCACTAGTCTTTGCGGTTAAGTTCAAAAATTGTGTTGAACTTTAGTTTAAAGAATGACAGGCGGTCTGAAAAGGACTAAAAAGTAAAAATTACAAAAAAAAAAAAAAATATGAACAAAATACAAGAAATACACGATGTGTGGCAAAAATGTAGTGGCGAAAGAAACGGTGGGAAAAAAATAGAAAATAATAATAAATAAAAAGTAAGAGTACGAGTAAAGTTCAAAAGTTCAGCTGAATGCCGTGGCTTTACAAGCGGCTGTTGCGGTTGTAGTTGTGTTTGCAAAAATGGCAGGAAGAAAAAAAAAAAAAAAAAAAAAGCGAAAACCAATGTAGGTTAAACTTGAAGGCCCCCATGCAAACATGGTCACACATACACAAACATACACGCAGTTACTCATACACTCATACGCCCTCGATATGCATGCATATAGAAGATGATGTTGCCTTGAGAAGAGCAACTTATTTCGACTTTAATATGATTTTTATGCCTTTTGCGCCACAAACACAAATACAAAATTACAAACTTACACATGCATGCTGTGGCATAAGCACACATTCGCATAACCCACACACACACACACACACACACATGCTCATACTTTCGCTTGATAATAAATTTTAACATGAAAAATGTTTACAACGGAAACGCAATAAAATAGGGCCGCATATTTTTGTTTTCGTTGTTGCTGTTGTTGTTGTTGTTATTGTTGTTGTTGTTGTTGTTGTGTTTTGTTTGTTCTTGTTGTTTTTCTTTAACATTTACTTACAATTTGTGGTTGGTATCCTTTGTGTTGCTGTTGCTGTTGCTGCTGCTGGTGTTGCTGCTACGACAGCGGCTCAACGGCTGCTGCGAGATGCTGGCTGGCAACGTGTATCCTTTTCTTTATTTTTGTTTTTCTTTTTATATATTTTTATTTTATTTCTTTATAACTGTTGTTAAGAGCATACAGATGATGATGAAGTTGTCTACTCCTGCACTCACGCACACACTTTTACACTCTTTTTGTTAAGGTTTTTTATATTTTCTGTTAATGTAGAAAATAAACTTAAGGCAAAGCTTCAAGTAAGGATCAATATCAATTGAGTAAGCAGAGTATGCGTATAGCTTAGTGTGAGTCCGTGTGTGTGTGTTTGTGTGTTTGTATGTGTGAAAGTGTGTTTTTTGGTTTAGCATGCATATAGTATATATGTTTGTTTATATGAGTGTGTGTGTGTGTGTGTGTATGCGTTTAGTGTAGGTGTATGTTGAGTGCTTTTTGCTGCAGAGGGCTGTGTTAAAGTTATTTAAAATATTGCTTTTGTAGTGGGTTTATTGTTGTTGTTGTTGTTTGTTTGTTTCTTCTTGGCATCACCTTCATTTATGGCCTAATAATGCGTTTTTTATAACATTTTAATGCATACTTTTAGGTCTTGCTTTGCTGTCTGCATGCTACGTCATAATGTGCTGTTATGTTTTTATTATTTTTCTTTGAGCATGTGTGCTTTTAGGCGCAATAAATTCAATTGATTTACTAGCAGTTACTTTAAGCACTAGCTAACTTTAACATAGAAATAAACATGTTTTATGTAAGCCTAAAAATAGGCTACTAACTTTTCAAATTGCGACACTAAAAGTAAAGCATCCTCTACGCGTTCACACTAGTTTCGAGCTTAGAGTTGATGACAATCAACTTTAAATGAATAACAATTTTTTAACTGGCTTTCAGTTTAAACCAAAAAATATGTGAACATTTATTTTTCATTAAAAAAAAAGAACACCTCCACTTTTAATAAACGTTTAACTTTCTGTTGTGCTTTATTGTTATTGCTGATTTTTTGATTTTTTTTTTTTTTTGTTTCTTTTGCTACGTTCGCTACTACAAGCACGTTATATTTTATTGTTGCATATTTAATTGATACTTTTTAACGCAACGTTAACACCGCACGTTGTTGCTGCTCAACGCACCGACGACGCTACCTACCGAACCGTTGCTTACTTAGCACGACGACGCAACAATAACGACGACAAATAGGAACGACGACTTTACGAAACCACGACCTTTTCAGTACTAAAGGATTTTTCCCATTCATTTTCCGCACACTCGTTTCAAGCTTCGCATTCGAACGAAACATTTTTTAACGAAGCTTTTCACGAGCACGATTAGCTGCAAATTTTCTTCTTCGACCTGCTTGCTAGCTCGTTTAATAGAAAAATTTGCGTTGTTTTTGCCAGCGAAAACGAGTTGCAAAACGAATAAGGATGAAAATAACGAGTACAGGAGCGGTGCTGCTTTGCGCAGTTCTTGAAGTTTACTCTCTCAAGAGAGCACAACACGTTAAGCCAGTTTTCTTCGTTATTTCACTGGGTGTTGGGCGCTTTGAGTTACTTTTCATTAAATAATCAAATTCAAGACATGCCAAAAAGAGAAAATTTATTAACTTATTTTTTCTCTTTCAGAATATAAAAGAGTCATTTGACTTTCACTCCCTCTAACAACAACTCTTCCTCTAGTTAATGATGATGAAAGCGTTTAAAGCACAAATTATGAAAGCAATAAAAAATTTAAAACATCAAACAAGGAAAACAGGCAAATAATGAAAAATAATGTGTGCATTTAAAAAAAGAAAACTGAAATTGAGTCAAAGGACATTGAACTGCTATTGAGGGCTTAACTAAAACAAATTATACAAGCTTATACTGCCGTTTATGAAGCTGTTAGTACTTATAACAAATAAAAAAGCAATACAAACTTCCAATAATTAGTGCCTTTTTTCATACTGATTCAGGAACGTAGCCAGGATTTTTTTTTTTTTTGTGAAGAGTGGAAGGTTTAATAAAAAATACATATATAAAAATACTAAAACAAAGTTATAAAATCAAAATTGTTTTCCAATTGAAATTCCTTTTAAATAGGTGCATATTTCTTGCTGAGTGTAAATAATTTTGGTAAAGATGTTTCAGTGAATGCCGAGATTCTGTTGACAAATAAACTTGCTACTGGGCTTAAGAGACGTTTGTGTTTAAAGATATATTTTTTAAAAAGTCTAGACCTAAGATTCGTTTACAGTTGTCAGCAATAATAAATGTGAAAGATAGTTCACATCGTAAATTTAATTCAAGTTTTGTATTTTTTTTCCAAAAGTTGATATGCTTGCCTTTACAGCTTTTATAATCAAACTGATTTGGAAGATCATCGACACCTCTGTTCAACTGCCAACTTGGAAATTTAATTTGTTTGAAGTTAAAAAAAAATACAAGGTTTCAGTGTGACGGTTCAACTATCAGTAGTCGCAATAATGAAGTCTGTTAGTTTGATGAATTGCATTGTGTTGTGTTGTAGCGATATATTCATAATCATTTTGTCTTGCCTTGACGTGGTGAATGTCTTGAATGTGATCTACATCTTATACGTGATTGCGAACTAAATCTTAATTCAGACTTTATGGCTTGAACTTCTAATGATAGTTTGTTAACCCTTGTTCGGGCAACGAGTCACCCGGGTGACTATTTCACTTTTCTCACGTAAAAAAGGATATTTTGAACCAATTCTGTTTATTCACTTTCTGTGACATCTTAAACTAATGAATTATAAGGGCAAAAAACGGAAAATAAAGCACTGCCATCATTGTGTTTGTCAACTGGTACATGTTAAAAGTTTTAAGTCATATTTCGGCCGACGAGTCAGCCGGATGACTAAATAAAAATGTATGAAGCATACATGCAAATTTTAATTAAACTAAGCAAATTTAGCTCGAGTGCCGCAGTTAATTGTTCAAATGTTGGCAAACATGACATAAGAACTGACCAGTGATCTGAAAACCTAGTACCACGGAAAGTTTTTTTTACTACCCGTACCACGGGCAAAACAACCTTGATCGTTATGTGAGTTGCATTCTCAGCTCGAGTACCGTTCTCCACAGTATAGAAGCGATAGATTCAAAGGGCTAGACCTAAGCCAAGGGTTGTGTCATGTTCTCACAACATGAACTTAATTTGGTGCCTTTTAATCCCAAAACGAGAATGCAGTCTTCTGCTTTCATGCTAGAGAGCCCTGTAGAATTCATAGCATGGGATGATGTTGGGAACATTCTTCACGTAGTGTGGGTCAAAGCATTTTGGATATAGGCTTCTAATCTCTATCGCTAATGTGCTCATTCACTTCGTCCTTCATATATATAACTTGGTGGTCTAGCAATTGCATCATCAGGTAACCAGTCATCATCTTCACCATTATCGCATCGCCAAATTCAATATCGTCATTATCATCGCACAATGCTGCAATCTCATCATCCGTTAGAATACTGCATGAATATGAATATATAAATAAATAAAATAATTCATTTATATGTTTACGTTTTACAAATACACACTCGGTAGTTTTATTGGAATATAATAATGACCGTTTTATTCACTTATATTAATCGAATATTTTGAATAGCTTTCACGTTTTTTCATAAAAAATCGTAAAGTTATTGAGAACTCTCGAGTTATAACAGGAAATAAAACGTCCTTAAGTATATTTAAAACATTTATTAGACTCTTCGTTTGTACAATGCGCGTTTGAGATTCCCAGTAGCTGGACAGCATCAAATAGTAAAATTTTGTTAGTTTCTTTTACTTCCATAAATATTCTTTATTGAATATTTGACCCGATTTATCGATTTTCTACAGTTTGTGTCAACTTTTCAGTAGAGAGACACGCTCAATTGGTAATTGGTACTTGTTTGTGACATGAAGTTCAAAGCTTACTGCAATTTTTCCAGTGGAAGGATAACGCAAGTTAGTTTGAAACGAGTTTTACTTATGTGTGACTTCTAGTTTGAAAGTTTACCGAAAATTTGTGATGCAGACAAAGTTCCACGCCCCTCTTAAAGCGCCCATTATATATTAGCATTTCAACACCACTTATAAATTGAGTTCGAATACCAAATTCCGAGGCTGCGCTACCAGGGCTATTCGATATTGTAAATTTGGGTAGAATAGGAGGTGCCACGCCTCCGTGTTTGATCAACACAAAACTTGACAGGAACACTACCAAGACTTTACCACAGTTTACCTGAACGTTTCATAAAAATTGGTTTGATTTTTCGAAGTATATAACTGACATACGCACCAAAATACATATATAAAAGTATGCATATATATAACAAATATATATACAATGCATAAATTGCATTGCATATAAATAAATGCAATAATTACTTCTAATTATTCCCAATTTTTTTGCAAAATTCCCTTCTTAAAGCAGAATTTATCATATTTTATGACGCAGTCACCGGCGTGACTGGTCGGCCTAAATGAGTTATAAAAATCGTCGGTGGAACTAGGGTTAAATGAGTCAAGTGACTGGTCGGCCTAAATGAGTTATAAAAAACGTCGGTCGAACTAGGGTTAAATGAGTCAAGAAGTGTTAATGTGGAGACTGTCAACGCTTAAACTGTGCTTGCAAGCTCGTTTTATTAGAAGAGATACAGCCATGGACACATAAGAAGCACAAATGTTAACTGATTATTTTTTTACTTTTCTTTATATCAACCGTAGTTATAATTTTTTGAGAGTCCAGCGTAACGTTAGGTAAAATTCCGAAAGAGATGTTACGTTTGTTCTGATGTTCTGTATTTGTAAAGGCATGTACTATCTGCAGTGGTCATATAAATAGCACACATGTTAGTTAGTGAATAGCTGTTGCAACAATCAGGCACAATAGGATCAAAAATTGCAAGCTCCCTGATGAAAAAGTAATGATGAAACATGTACGTGGATCAAGTCAGGAGTTTATTTCCAATATATGTGGTGTTGATGTGACATCAATTTCATGGAAAGACAACCGACAACCTAAAATTGAGTTATATTTTGTACTTCTTCTGTGAATGATTTCTCTTCGAAAGAAGGCTGAGGGTGAGTGTTCAGTGTATCCTGTATGATACAACCAATATTTTTTAAATAACTTTAAAATAAAAAAAAAATTTTTAAAATCTAGTACACAACTGTTATTTTCTCATCTTTTACCTACAAATAAATTTTTTTTCATCTAAATCAGCGCTCATGAGCAGTTAAGGGTTAATATTACTAATATATAACTCACAAATAATATATATGATGTTTTTGGTAGATAATGCAATATTTAGCTGAAATTACTTTAACTAATTCTTATTACAAAAGTGATGAGAAAAAAAATAAAATTTATGGAAATCTGTCAAAATGACAACTATTTCTTGAAAGCTACATTATTTTTTATTAATTTACAATTAACCGCTTCAAAATGTTATCCTGCGTTTCGCAGATATCTGCATTTTTCTAGATGCTGTCAAAAACGAGTCAAATTTTAACACGATTAATAGGAAAAGTAATTTAAAATTATGTTTTTCTTTGTAGTGATGATTTTGAAGTAGGTTTTTGCAACAAGTTTTTATACTACGTCTTAACAACTATTGAAGCTCATTATTTTGCAAATGATTTTTTCTGTCATTTCTTATTCTTAACTCTTTCGACTTTTTTAATATATTTGCAAGAATTCTAACATTTTAAGTATTTTAGTTTTACACTAGTACAAACTATCAAGCATAATTTTTATTTGAATGTATATCGAAAAAACTTTGTTTTGTTGCAGCATAACAAGCATATCAAATACCAATTTTAAATATTTCTACATGTTTGTTATAAACCGGATTAAAACATAAAAAAAATCTTGAGCTTAGTTATCATACCTTCAGTACGAACTTAAAGTTTTCTGAAATTTATGTTATTAAGTTACATTCACTTTTGTGATTTCAAAAAACTCCAAACTTAATTTCAATCTTAGTCAATCAAGTGCAATTCTCTTAAATACGGTAATAAATACCATTAGTACGAAGAATAAATAAAATCTTAAAATTGTATTGCTTTTTAGCCCAATTTAAGCTCAATCAATCAAAATAGCAAAAACAATTTCTCATATTTCTCTTATCAAAATGTTTGTGTCTAAGAGCATTCTGAATCGACTCAATATTTAACTCTTAACAATTTTACACTCAAAAATTGTTTAGACTCTTTGCGAGAAATTGAACTAGCCTTGCATGAGTAGCTGCTCTCTAGCAAAACGATGAACCCATCATGATACGAACTACAAACACGACCTTTCCCAAAGAAGAAGTGGTTATCAATATTTTTTTATGTTGTTCATTTTTCTTTGCAATTATGTCAATATATAGCGAAATATCAAAATTTCTCAGTAAGAAGCTATAAATTTATGTTGTATTAAATACAAATTCTTTTGAACTTGTGAGAGCAATAAAGAATAAGATTTTAATTTTAGAGCCTTTCAAAAGTTAAAAAAGATATAAGAATTTGTTTTTTTTTTTTAAGAATAATTTTTTTATGGCGCTCAAAAGTTTCTTAAGCTCAGTGTTCTAAGCCTTTGGCATGGTTCGTTGTAGAACTCATTTCAAAAATTTAACATTCATTCTGACAGTTTCCTTCAAATTACTTAATTTAAGCATATCAAATAACTCACATTTATAGCCATATCAGTTTTCTCATAAAAGCAACAAAAATTAAATTTATGTGCTCACATACATTCACATTAACAGACTCAACCTTCTTCAAAATGTTCTATTATCTTTTGCTCAATAAATTTTATATCTCTCTTTCATCCCTCTCTCTCTTTCGTTTTATTTTGTAGCAGTGCTCATATTATTTACATTCATGCGTTAAATGCTCGTATTGAATTTTCTCTGAGGTCAGTATTTTTCTAAAAAAAAAAACTCAAAAGATTCGTTAAAAGTATAACGAAAATATTCGTTCATTTTTTACGAATCTTTGCCGGTAGAATGGAGAGCAATTAACAGCATTTTTCAAAAGTTTCAGAGAGTGAGAGTTACTAAAATTTGCGCATAGCTGATGGTAAAATCTCTTATACTGCGAGTAAAAGCTTTTCGCATAAAAGATTTCGGTATGTTCGCTCTCTGAGTTACTTTCTCAAGGTTGAGATGATGAAATTTTTCAATTCACTCGTGTTAAAAAACTGACAGTGCAGAGTTGTAGCATTGCCTCTACTACTAACCACTTTTATTTCATGTGGTAATTGTTATTTTTCAATACTATACGATTAGTTTCCCGATTTTACTAACAAAACTCTTTATTACTATTATGCGTTTATGGCCAGTTATGCACTGATGACACCTGCCTGACACAATAACTGGACTTTGAAGTAGTTATACTGCTTACGGTGCAAAGGAAATGAAGCCAATAACATGTCAAAATAATAATAAACGCGAAAAACACACTTTAAACCAACAAACAACAAAAGCAAATGACGCAAAAAACTATGCAAAAAATAATATCTTAATGCTTTATAAATACCCAGTAGACTATTGCTTAAACAATTACTCCTTAAGAATAAATGACTCATGTACGATTTTCGTCAACGAAGTCTTGGACAACAGGATATATATATATGTTTGATGCTCTTTTGGATTTGATAAGCAAACCCTTCAACTTGCTTTTTTAGATACTTAGTCAATGAGAATATATCCTGGCGCATTTTCATTGACATACGTCATGTTTATTTGATATATTTTGCTGTCTCATCTTAACCATTCATTCATAAAAAAACTCACTCCACGTTTGCTACTACTAATAGAGAAACACAACAACTCTTTAACCTAAAGTTTGCCAACATTGTAAATTTGACCCAATTACTCGAATTTTCACTCATGTTCACCCTCTTTTCGTTTAAAATAAACGCACATTCTTTTGCTCACTTAAGCTTTTGCTCATCGTACACAATTGTTGAAGTTTTATTTTTATCTTTAGTTCACATTTTGGGCTACGAGTATTGATGTTTGCTAACTAAATTTGACAGTATTTTTTTTCTGCTTTGTTTTTGTATTTATTCATGTTTCAAATAAAGCATAAAATTGATTGAGTTGGGCTGCATGTGTTTAAGCCTTATTGAGCACATTGGAGTGTATGTATCTGTAATTATATGTATATTGATTTATATATTGATAAGTGATCAAGTGGGCGTTTATGTGTTTACACATGTATGTGGTAAGCAGGGGCGTACCAACGCAATCTTGGTTGGGGGTAGTAAGGTATTTTGGCCGACTGAACACACGATATTTTTTTTAATACAACATGTTGAATTAATCAAAATTACTCATCCGTTCGATCAATATAAATAAATCTTCAAGGCAGTTTTCATATTGTTCCCTCATAAAAAGTAAATAAAATAAAAACATTTCAACTATACGGAATTAGCATTTAAAAATTTATTTTCGTTTTTTGTAATAATTCTTAGTGTGCAAAAAATAAACCCATGCTTTCCTAATTCTGTAACTCTTTTTCTCTTGAATGCTTAAATTACTAATTAAAAAAATTGTCGCTGCTCCTAAAAAATCAATTAGCTATGTGATTTTTTTTATATTTTTTTATAGCATAATTGAGAAGCCCTACTCGAAGTCCATCTATGCGCAGAACGGTTTTTTGTTATCTCTTTTGGTCTAAGTATTGCAGACATTTTTATACCCTAAACCTGAAAGGTCAGGGTATATTAACTTTGTGCAGACGTTTGTAACGCATAGAACGAATCTGGTCCGGTAAAGAAGAGTATATATATTCTTGATCAGCGTCACCACGTGAGTCGAGCTATCCATGTCCGTCCGTCCGTCCGTCCGTCTGTCCGTCTTTCCGTCTGTGTGTTGTCCGTTTACACAGGATAAGAAGCAGGAGTTAAGATAATTCGATGAAACTTGGTACACATGGTCACATGAACCCAAGCATTTGCACTATTGAATATTTTTTGTATCCGCCCACGGACACGCCTACCTTCCATACAACGCAAAGATTGAAATCTGCATTAGTAAGCTCATAACTAACCTACAACAGTAAAATTTGGTGTGTAAGTATTTTGTATCAACACAAAGATGTCTTCGAAAAATTGGTATCATCCGCCCACGAACACGCCCACCTTCCATACAACCTAAAAATTTAAAACGGAATAAATAAACTTCTGTTCAACCTACAGATATAAAATTAGGCAAGTGTGTTTTTTATAACAAAATAAAGATGGTTTGGAAAAATGGGCATCATCCGCCCATGGACACGCCTACCTACATTATAACGCAAAAATTGAAAACTGCATAACTCAGTTCATAATGAACCTACAACAATAAAATTTAGTGTGTATACGATTTGTATTAACAAAAAAATGTCTTCGAAAAATAATTGTCATCCGATCACGGCCACGCCTACCTCCCATACAACCCAAAAATAAAAAACGCAATAAATTAGCGTCTGTTTCACCTACAGAGGCATGTATGTTTTAAATGACAAAACAAAGATGGTTTTGAAAAAATGGACATCATCCGCCTACGGACACGCCTACCTCCCATACAATGCAAAAATTGAAAACTGTAGAACTCAGCTCATAGTTAACCTACAACAACAAAATTTGATATGTATGTGTTTTATAGCAACACAAAGATGTCTTCCAACAATGGACGTCATCCGCTCACGGACACGCCCACCTCCCGCAATAAATTTGAAAACGCAATAAATAAGCGTCTATTTGACCTACAGAGCTAAAATTTGGCACATATGTTATTTATGACAAGACAAAGATGGTTTTAAAAAATGAACGTCATCCGCCGACGAACACGCCTACCTCCCATACAACCCAAAAAGTTTAAAATTCAATAATTAATTTTATGTTTGTCATAGAAAGATCAAATTTGGTATGTATGTTTTTTATTCCAAAACTAAGGTGTGTTCAAAAATTGGGAGTAATCCGTCATTGAACACAACTCAACTCCCATAGCGAAAGCACAATAAAAGCATTAATTGTGAGCTACAGGAATACAATTTGTTATGTGTAAATTTTTCATCAACATTTAAATACATATAAAATATAGGCTTCATCCGCCCACGGACACATCCACTTTCAATAATATTTTTTTTTTTTTTTTGTTAAGTAGGTTTAGGGTATTTCAAAGTCGGCTTAGACCGACTTTAGACTTTTTTTACTTGTTTTAATTAGTTCTGCAATAAATTCCTTGTAAAGTTTTATAAATATTTAAGGTACCATTACAGTGTGAAGCTATTAAAAACAACACCTTTTTATTAATTTTTTACATAGTATTATTAAATTATTTAATTCGAATTTATTTACATTATGTACAGTTAAAGTTGAAGATATAAAAAAATGTTTTTTTTTGTTTTTGCATTTGTTGTCTATTTTCTAGAGGTCGTTGAAATTGGCGTGTTTAAAAAAGGTTGTAAGTTGGTTTCTCGTCTCCACCATTTTCAAAGTGTCTGAAAGTAAAAAATCAAACTTCATTCTTCAGTAAACGGTTGTAGTTGAGCACTCCACCTACGCAAATAAAAAATAAAAAGAACAAAAAAAATGTCATGCGCTGAAATTTGTCAAATTTACAAAAACCCCTCTTTTTGGCAGAAATTCTTAGCCATAAAAAACAAAATATAAAAGTTTATCGGCTTTTTATAGGTAGAGTACTTAACAGAGTCTATGAAGATAATAATGAATCAAGATTCATCCAAATCGATTAAGAGAACTCGATATATTTTTGAAACCAATTCGAAAAAACATGTTTCGAGAAACACTCGTTGAGATATTCTTCTATGAACGATATTTTCTTATATATTAATACGTGAACATTAAAGTTTGTCCTACGCTTTTTTGGTATAAATTAAAACTCAAAATAAATGAAACTTATATCATTCAAGAGGTTATGTTGCCCAAATGTGCAGAATGTATATATAAATGATATATATGATAGAGGGGGTTCCCAACCTTCTAAGAGAGAAATTACATTTTTGAGAAAAAACACGCTATTTGATTAATATGAAATTTGGTTGTGAAGGAGTTTTTGAGTAGGTCGAATTTGAATTTATTTAAAAGTATCGATTTCTTAAAAAAATGTAGTGTTATTCATTCGTCAATTTTAAAATTTGTAAAAAAAATGTGTTTTGAATTCAAAACTTTGACTTTCCATGTGTATATCTTGGTCGGATTTTAACGGTTCTTAAATTTTTCTGTTTTTTTCTAAAAGTTTGTTAAGTTTTCTTTCAAATGTGATAAAAATTACAGCAAAGTTCTAACCCAATGTATTTTTAATGAATTTTCTTAATATTGTAGTTACTTATTTAGCGTGTGTTTCAACCAAATGCCAAGAGAGAGAAAAAATCTGTCTCAAATTTAATGTTCTAAATTAGGAAGCCAATATCTCTGCCATCTGTTAAAATATTTTATTTATTTCTTTTTTGTATTTAAGTCTTATCAGTTAACTTAAAAAAACTTTTGAAAATAATAGCGTTTTTTGTTTGTTTATATTTAAATTATTCCTTTTAAAAAAAGACCATAAAATTTGATTTATTCTTAAAATATGGGGTAAAAATGATTTTTGTTGTAAAAACACAAAACCTCAAAATTGCATTTTTGATTTTCTTTCAAAGTCAATTCCGTATTTTAGGTGGATTTATTTTGTCTTGACACTTAATTAATAAACTGTCCGTGCCATCAAAAAATCAAGGCTACCCCCTATGATTTTTTTGACAAAATTTAATTTCTAATTTCTAATTTAAATTTTAATAATTCTAATTTCTAATCTAATTTTTTCAATTTTCTTAACATTTATATATGTTTTTGGCTGCAGGTTTTGCGTTCCATCAATGAAAATCGATTATTAATACAAAAACTACAAACTTGCGTGGTTTTAAAATAATATTTAACTCATTATAATTTGCTGAACATTCTTTCATTTTCTGCAACTGTAACTGGTGCTCTGCACAGCAAACGCAGATTTTGTTAGCCGCAGAAAGGGATTTTATATTGATTTCCGAAAAATAAGCTGCATCTGATAGAGTTTCTACGCCTTCAAATAGATCATAGAATACTTCAAACTCTGCTTTCAATTAAATTGGGTCCATCCAACAATTTTTTGGTAACATTTCTATTGATTAAAGAATTTGCTTTTGGGTCAAGTTAGTTGAAGATAGCATAGGTTAAAAGAGTTAGGGATTCGTCCACAAATATTCACCGTCATTTTTTATTTGTTTATTCAGAAATAATTTGATGTATTTCTGGGAAAAATTTTAAAACTAAATCTACTGAAGTTGGTTTACGATACGACTAAAAGTATTAAACAAACCTACCAAGGTACGTCTAAAAATCGCAAAAAATATTTTGTCGACTTGATTTCTCTGAGAGAATTTTTCATAGAATGCAGCTATAATTAACTCTAAACGAGACTTACCGAATAAAACGACTGAAATAATATGCTATTGCAAACGAAAAGACACTTCATTTAGGTTTTGGGATTAAATACAGTTGGTTTTAAGCATGGCTAAATGTAAATTTGGCCGACTGAAGGTTTGTTTAAGCTACGACTAAAAGTGAATTGGCTGACTGAAGATAGTTTTGGGTACGACTTAAAATGAAATAGCCGACTAAAGTTGGTTTTTGATATGGCTGATGGTGAAAATGGGAAAAAATTGTACGACTGACTTTGATCCGTTCATAATTATTGTAAATAAAAAATCAATATTTTATAGAAATTCAGTAAAAAATAAAAATTAGGCCGACTCTAAAAGAGTAAAGAGGTTAGCTTACCCTCCCTACCTCTAGTTTTGCACCTGGTGGTAAGGTTTTTTAATCCTAGACGTCTTATATATTTCTTTATTTCAGGCCTATGCTAAGGTCTCTTTCCAGCTCTTAAGTAATTACTCAAGAAAAAGTTTCATATATTTCTTTAGTGAATAAAAGTATAAATTCACAGTGACGACGACGCTGTAACTTTTGAATGAAAAAAGTAGCAAAACAGAAAAATTTTTTCTTACGAGCTGGATTCTCTTTTTAGGTAATTTTGACAAAAAATATTAAAAAATTTCGATTACTTTTCAGTTTTTTGCATGAAAATATGCTTTACTTGGGAGCTGGAAACAGAGCTGGAAACAGACCTTACAAGTGAAAAACGACACAAGATGCGTTCAATGATTGCAAAATTGATCCATAAATAAAATTTTCAATTCACATTCAATTTTCAAAAATCGATTTATTATTCATTTCGATCATTTATTCTTTTTTATTCAGAATAATGCATTCATTTTTTTATTCAAATTAATGCTATTTATAAAGAATGCAATTCACAAAGAATCATTATTAATTTTACATTCATGCATTCAGTTTTTATTCATTATTTATTTTATATTCATTATTATTTTTTATTCATTATTTATTCATTATTCATTTTTTATTCATTATTAATTTTTTTATTCATTATTCAGTTTTTATTCATTATTCATTATGCCCTAAACCTGAAAGGTCAGGGTATATTAACTTTATGCAAACGTTTGTAACGCATAGAAATAAGGGAGTCCGGTATAGGAAGGTATATATATTATCGATCAGAGTCACCTCGCGAGCCGATAAAGCCCTTTCCATCTGTCCGTCCATCTGTCCGTCAGTGTTGTCCGTAAACACAGGATAAAAAGATGGAGTTGAGATAAGGTTTTGTTAAGGCTACAGAAATTAAATTTAATATGTCTGTATTTTGTACAAAATCTAAGACATGTACAAATAATAGACATGATCCTCTCACAAACACGGCCACCTCCCATACAACCCACAATATTGAAAATACCATTAAAAGGTCTATACATAGCCTACAGGGATTAATCTTGGTATGGGAGGATATTAGTTAAAACGAAGGTGTGCCCACAAATGGGCTCTCGTACGACCATAAAATAAAAATCGCTGTATAGAAGGTCATATATAAGCTACGCAAAAAATGGGCGTCATCTGATCACCAGCACGCCCACCTTCCATATAAACCAGATAAGTTAATTCTGTATTAATTCTATAGGTAGATAGAATGCATGGATTTTGATATGAAGTTATGTCTATTTGTTTTAGTATTTTTATATATATTGAAATATTATGGGAGGTTAGGATATTTCATAGTCGGGCTAGACCGACTTTAGACTTTCTTTACTTGTTATACCCTTAACCTGAAAGGTCAGGTTATATTAACCTTGTGCAAACGTTTGTAACACCTTGAAATAAGCGAGTCTGGTATAGCAAAGTATATATATTCTTGATCGGAGTCACCTCGTTATTTGATTTAGACCTATCCGTCTCTCCGTCCGTCTGTATGTGTGTTGTCCGTTAACACAGGCTAAAAAGAAGGAGTTGAGAAAATTGCATGAAACACGGTGCAAATGATCACATGGATCCAAAGATCTGCACTGTTGAATATTTTTGGAATCGACCCACGGACACGCCCACCTGCCATACACACCAAAAATAGGAAACGCAATAAGTAAGCGTATGTTTAACCTACAGATATAAGATCTTGTATGTATGTATGTATGTATTTTATACCAAAACTACGTCGAATTTGAAAATTTTTGCGTCGTCCGTAAACGAACACGCCCACCTCCCATGAAACCCACAATAGCGAAAGCACAATAAAGGCATCAACTATGAGCTACAGGAATATCAATTGGTAAGTAAAAATTTAACATCAACATTTAAATGCATATAAAATATGGGCATCATCCACCCACTGACACGCCCATTTTATATACTATTATAAGCTGTAGTAGCTGAACTCTATTATTATTGCATGTAATTAAAAAAAAAAAATTGTATTTTGGAAAAGTAGGTTTAGGATATTTCATAGTCAGCCAAGACCGACTTTAGACTTTCTTTACTTGGTTTTTATTCATTATTAATTTTTTATTCATTAGAAAACACTATTTTCACTATATTCACGTGAATCTATCAAATTTTATGACAAGTTTTTTTTTGTTTTAGGCAATTTTTTATAATTTTTTAATATTATGAAAAACAAACAAAAAAAATATGTGATTACAAGAACCATTTGTAGAAATTCTAAGAGATGAACCTTTTGTCAATTCAACACACTGTGATCTCTCAATTTCGTTACAAGTTTTTATTTGTAGAATAAGACAGTGCAAAAAGAAAAAGTGTCCTATGCCAGTTCTTGTAGTTTTTGTAAATTTTTGTGATTCTTTTAATATGATTTAAATAATGTGCAATGGAGGACATTTATTTATCACGGAACTAACCTGCACTATAAAAGACCTTTCCATGGAATTCAATAACATAGACATCGGTTAAGGATTTTCTAAATGGCAACAATTTTAAGGTTTTTCTTTTTCATCATAAAACACTGAATCTTCCATATATTATACTTATCTGTTAAACAACAGAAAGTAAAGCAAGGAAAATATGGGGAAATTTTGTCGAAAATCTCTGTAAATCGAAAAACTTACAGTGATATAAAAGCTGAACAACACGAAAATTATACTGCTAAAATTAACAGTTGCATTGAATTTCTTTTCGTTAACATGAAGTCACCCTCACTCAGCTGTAAAGATTTTCGTGCTGTTTCACTTTACATGCATAGAAAAGGAAGAATGTCATTAACAGTTTTTCTCCAACGTTGGCTGTATGTTAACAATAATGTTCGGTTACTACGCATGTCATAATGTTACTTGCACAGAAGGAAGGTTATCAAAATAAATTTAAGCAACTGTTAGTTATTAACAAAGAAAAATTAAATAATCTAGTAAACGTGTTGCCCGAATTCGAACAACAATACAATCAAAATCAGAGTCATAACTGTTATAAGAAATATCTTTAAAAATTGGACCATAACAGTTATATTGTAAGAAAAAAAATATTTATCAATAATAACTATTATTTAAAAAAAAAAATAATTTTTCTCTGAAATAAGAGTTATGAATGAAGAAAATATTTGTTCGTTGCTGATAACGTTTATTTTCAATTTTTATTTTTTTACGTTGCCTCATAACTGTTATAGACGAGAAAAAAATTTTTACGTTGCTCATAATTTGTATGAAATAAAAAATCTTTGTTACTTTTTTACGGCAATATGTGTAAGATTATCAATTGTAATTTTATTTTCTTGCTCTCAGTAAGAGAATAAGGAGTTTTCACAAAATTAGGCATTCATAAAAAATGCAGTTGTGAATGCAACGTAAGTGTATTCTTAAATCGCATTTTAGGGCAACAGCAGTACAAGTGATTTTTCAGAAAAAAAATAGTTACATAAGTATGAGAACGCAAAGAAGAAATTGATATTTCATTCAAAAAATCATTAATTTCAGTAATTTCACATGTCATTTCAGCGAGTAACCGCGGATTTCACAATTTTGTATAAACGTATTTAAATTGTTTGTTAGAGAAAGAGAGGTACAATTGCACTTGGACTAGACTCCTGAATAGCATAAACTTTTTGTTAAGGCGAACAGTAGTATAATTGCAGTTGCTGAATTTCTTTTTCTGATTTTCTTAACCATAGAAGTAAAAAATTCAAATTTTGTATAAAACTTAATGACACGAAGAACCAACTACTCATTTTAAGAAAAAACAAAAATACAGTAAAAAACAAGCAACTAAAAACGATGCAAATGGAAGATTTTTATTGGATAGTGACAATAAGGGCGGTGCCATGCCCCCTTTCCAAAGATTGCTCAAATTTATTAGTCGAAGGGCACGACTCAATAGTTAGTTCTAGGTCAGTTATAAGTCAAAACTTGTGTTTACCGAAAATTTGTGTTCTTAAAAAATGCAACGCCACTAGCGGGTAGGAGGGTGAAAACAAACTTGACGACCTATTCTCATACCTACCAAATATATAAAAAAATTTCGACTACAAACACCGTGACGCGAAATTTTTATATATTAAAAATAACGTAAAAATTTATTTCTCTACAATAACTCTTACCAGGCAACGTAAAAAAAATTTTTTGAAAATAAAAGTTATGAGCAACGTAAAAAATTTTATCTCCTTTATAACTGTAATGAGGCAACGTAAAAAATATAAATATAAAAAAATATAAAAAATATAAAAAAAATAAATAACTGTTATTTTGGGTCTCTGATCAAATTAAATGTTAGAAACTTTATAGAAGTTTAATACATGCTTTTCTATTCAAGAAACTTTTTCCTCAATAAGGATAGATTGAGTCTTAATAATGAAATAAAAAATCAGATAAGATAAAACCGATAAGATCTGACATTAACTTTTTCAATATAAATGTAAAAATACTGAGACAAAAATTATTACTATTTGAAAATATCGCAGCTTAACTTTCCAAACCATAAAGCTTATAATAAAAAAGATGTACAAAATTAGTTCAAGACAACAAATAATACTAAGATATAATTAAAAAATTAATATTAAAATTAATATAATTAAAAATACTAACAGAACTAGCAGAATAATCGATTTATAATACATTTCGATGAAAAACACAAAAGAAAAACCAAAAACCGAGTTTTTTCTAAACCGTTAAAATTCGACAGAGTTGTTTGCTCGGAAAGTGGCATTTTTGATTTTGGAACTGCATTTTTCGGACAATTGATATTTGAGGAATGGTTAAAAACTTTTATTTTTGAAAAAAATTAAAATTCGATCAATTTATAATCTATTCTCAAACTTAATTTTAAATCGATTAAATAGCGGATTTTTGAACAAAAATTTTATTTCTGTTTTAAAAGGTTGGGTACCCCCAAAAGTGAAATCATAATTTTTAAAAGTGGTTTGCACATCTACAGCCTAAATAAAAGACATCTGAATCGATAAAATCGGTCCATTGGTCTGGGAGGAGTTGAAGTAACAAAAAAATCTTAGCCTATTAATTATATAGATTTGGATCAGATGACAAAATTAAAAAAACAATAGCTTTGCTATTGTGGAAAAGTCTAAAACTTCTAATAGCTGCATTTTTTTCAGCCCAAGATTTAGATCTGAATCTTGTTTTACATTGAAAACACAAACAACAATTGATCCAGAACGAAACTTGGATCTATTCTGAAATCAAAAATTTGAGCAAACCGGGTCTGTAAGAAATGTGAAAAGACCATTGCATGCTAGTACAGCTCATACTGCAGAAAATATTGCTGCTGTTCGTGATAGTGTGGCTGAAGAGCTAAAATGAGGCCGGTCAGGCAGTTACTGCGAATGGTGTTCACTATCGTCACGTATCGAGATGATAACGAACTTTTTATGGACCGAATTTGTAGACATGGATGTGGAAAATATGTAGTTGCAACGGGACGGTGCAATTTGCCACACATCTAATGAAACAATGGCTCTTTTGCGCGACAAATTCAATGGCCGTGTTATCTCACGTAGTGGCGATGTCAATTGGCTGCCAAGATCATGTGATTTGAAAGCAAAGCTGAATGTCGATAAGCCACCAACAATTCAAAAGCTAAGGATGAGATAATTCGACACATTATTGGCAACTAAATTATGCCTGAGCCTCATCGAAAATTTTGACCATTGGATAGACGTGTGTCATTTGGCCGATATTTTGTTCCATACATAATTGAACTATACTAATATAATCATTTAATTAATTTCCTAAATAATATGTCTTTTGTTCAAAATCGGCCCTTAAAATTTATACTATGCAAATAAAATTGAGCATTTAAAAAGTGACAAAGTTGAGAAGACATTTTAAAGCCATTAAAACACCAACTGAACGCGATGTAAATAGGGACCGAAAATAACTGTTATTTTACAATTTTCAATTGAAAAAGATATAATGAAAAAATTGTCGACGAACTTTTTCAAATATACCATGGTACAAATGTCCTCAGTCTCACGAATATTAAGTGCCTTCTTACTTTTCGACTGTTTCTTTAAAAGTTAACTGTTATTCTTTGTCTTATATTTTTTCGAGGGCAAATAAAGGATATTTTTACTTTCATTTTATTGATCCAAAATAGCAATTATTTTGTGACTTCTATTTTTTCGGTCAAAAATATCAGTCAATTGTGTTTTTTAAATGCCGCTTGACAGATTGAACCTTTGAAAAAATATAGATTGCCTGATATTTTTGAGCGAAAAAATAAACGTAAGAAAATAACTGTTATTTTTGACCGATAAAATAAAAGTCAAAAGTTACTGTTAGTTTTGCCCAAAAAATATATGGCACAAAATAAGTTTTATTTTTGTCGGAAAAATTACTGTGACTTTTTCGATAAAAACCATAACCGGTACGGTCCCGGAATGTAAATATTGAATCCTCAAATTATTATTTCATTTTGTATTAATGTAATTTCTTTTCAGATACTTTCTCTCTCTATTTCACGCTATAATCTTCCTTATATCTTACTGTTTAAGAAGTTTCACTTCTGCCACGTGTAGGTTGATACACGCAAGTTTTTTTATTACTTATTTTTAAATTTTCTTGCAAATAAAAATAAACTTATTTAACTCATTATTTTTTAAAAATTCAAAAACTAGTAAATATATCTTCCACTTGGCCGAAGTTAAAATATACCCAAGGTCGATTCTTAAGGGTAAAAATATCTTTTATTGCAGCTAAAATATTAGCCTTTTTATAGGGTTTTCACTATTGTGGTTGTATGGGTGTTATTTTTTTCGAACTTGATCTTTGCATTTTAGAAAAAATGTCAATTGCCAATTGACCCAAAAAAGGTCACAGACAGACAGACGGACAGACGGACAGACAGACGGACAGACAGACGGACATGGCTAAATCAACTCAGGTGGTGTTGCTGATCAAGAATATATATACTTTTCTATGCCTACCACGCGTCTTTATGGGCGTTAAATACGACGTGACAAATTTAATATACCCCTACGCAGTACGCGTACCACCAAAAACAGAATATGAAATTTGGAGGCAAATAAAGGAAGAAAAAAATCGTACGAATGTCCGTGCGTTACACGTTAAATTGCCCGCATATGTAGTTATAAATGCATAAGAAAAACTAAAATTTTAGGTTTTTTTTCAGTCTTTTTCTCTTTGTTGACTATTTAGAAAACAAGTTATATAAAAGTAATGTAGTAATATGTCACTTATTACTTTTATTTTGAAGTAATGTGTAATATAATCTGTAAATACTTTTAGTAGTTGGTAATACTCGGTAAATAATTATAATTTTCCAAAATTATATGTCACAACTCTGTCTTTCTGTGGCTTCAGCAAGCCCTAACTATGAACAGCTTTTAAGCACAACAGTCACTAGACCAAAGCAGAATTACATGTGATCTTCATTTTATCAGTTAGTTTGCTTAGAAAAATGTAAAAATTTTTAGTTTTATTGAGGCTAATAAAAACATTCCAAACGGTTTTTGAGTTCATACATAAGAAATTTTGCTTAAAACTAAGCAACAAAGGCTTTGTAGAACCTGTGCTTACTCGTTTTATAAACATGGATGCGCTATGCTCAAAAAAATGTTATCATTAATCCTTTCACTTTAAACTGCTTCGTTTTAAGTACACACTAATTCTTTCAACTAACATAACGTTGCTCTGTACTAATGAACAGCTTGATGAATGCAAAACTACAACAAGAACAGGTGCTTCTGCAGAAAAATTGCATCGAAAATGCTGTCTCAACAAAAAAAAAAGATCCATCACAACACAAAATAAGCGGGTACCACAAATTAAGCTAGACAACACAGATGATCGCCATCAGAACTGCTCAAACGGAAGTCGACGGAAGGCTGTGATGTTTTACTTTAAGTTTGGAAAAAAAAAAATCATAAAAGCTTCACAAAAGTGCAGCCAAAGCAAAAAAGCGGGCAGCTAGCTGCTAGAAAATCAAAAAAGCGGAGTTGTTCAAAATTTGCTTAAAAATTTAGCATTCAAAAAGTACAACGTCGCACAGTGTTGCTTTTTAAATGCTGGAACAGAAATTAATTTTTGCACATTAGCTTATGCATGTGTGAGTGTATTTGCGCCTTAGTGTGTGTGTGTGTGTGTGTGTGTAAAAATTAGTTTTCTACTTAATTTCAACAGAAACAAAAAATATTGCGCCGAAATAAAAAGTTTTACGCAGTTAAAGTTTGCCAGCGCCAACGCCATCTCGTGGCATTTCAAGTGAAACAACTTTTCGCCAAGCAATTTTTTATTGTTTTTGTTTTTATTTTGTTGTTAGTTTTGCTGTTGCATTAGTTATTTTCCAACCGCATGTCCTTTCTGCAATATTAAGCATATCCTTGCAACAAAGTTTTTTCTGCACTTTTTTTCGTATGTTTTTCTTACGTCAGGTAGTTTTTGTAGTTTTTTAGTTGTATGTAGTTGTTCTTGTTGTTGTTGTTTTATTTAGTTTTTTGTTTTTTTTTTTCATCTTATTTAACTCCTACACTAGCTAACCATAAACGTACTTCCTACTTTTTTGTTAGTCTTTCTACTAGCAGCACGTTGCCTGCTGCTCATCCTTAAACGGCTCACAAAGTTTAGGTTCGCAAACGAAGGACAAAAACGAGAAGTTTTCTGTCACTTTCGTTGGTTTTTTTCACAAAAATTCAACTGTATTTTTAAGCACACATACACACGTTTACTGACATGCATACACACACTCCCACACACACAAAAACACTAGCATACATCATCGTTTGTACGCTGTGGTTAACATAAACAAAAAACTTTTTCAAAAACGTGTTTCAAAAGTTAAAACAAATTCTTGGAATTCAGTGAGTTAAGAGGAGGGGCAGGGTTAGAAAACGCGCATCCGACCTGGTTACAGCACTACAGATTGAGCAGAGCATACTTTAGCAGGACTTTTTAAAAAGAAAAAATATGCACTAAAATAAAAATTTAGCTGTTTGCCAAGGTAGTTGGTAAAGGTTGCTTAAGATTTTTTTCATGTGATTTTGCAACAAATTGCTTCAAAATATAAACTAAAAATATCTATTCGAAGGAATAAAATATTGCAAAAAAACAATTGAAAAATCATGCTCACGGTTACAGTGCAGCGCAAAAATAAACAGACATTATAATAATGCAACATAAAAAACCAAACTAAAAGAACAAGAATATACATGAAAACGAAATGCAAAAATAGAATCAAGTGTAAATTTGCAACAACACTGCCAACAAGCGATATAACCAAAAATTGAAAAATAATATGAACAAAAAACAAAAAAAAAACAGAAAAACAGTAGCAACAACAATTGTAGCAACTTTGAGCTTGCTTAAGAATTTTACATTCATTAAATTTGTATAAACAAATTCAGTTGGAATAAATTTTCTACTTGAAGTCTCTTGACTCGACAAAAGCAAGGAATACAACAACAAAAACTGTTACAGTTGCAGGAAAAAATGCAAAAACAAATGTAATGTAAAACTTTGCTTTACTTTTTATTCTGTTTTCTAGCAGCAGCTGCATGAAATTTTAAATATTTTTGTTTTTCAGCATAAACAGGGTATTGAATAATATTTTTATTCTATTTTGAAATTTTACATAATGTCTGTTAATTTTCTTGCTTCACTATTTTGAATTTAAGTTTTAATTTTTAATTTTTTATTTTTAATTTTTAATTTTTAATTTTTAATTTTTAATTTTTAATTTTTAATTTTTAATTTTTAATTTTTAATTTTTAATTTTTAATTTTTAATTTTTAATTTTTAATTTTTAATTTTTAATTTTTAATTTTTAATTTTTAATTTTTAATTTTTAATTTTTAATTTTTAATTTTTAATTTTTAATTTTTAATTTTTAATTTTTAATTTTTAATTTTTAATTTTTAATTTTTAATTTTTAATTTTTAATTTTTAATTTTTAATTTTTAATTTTTAATTTTTAATTTTTAATTTTTAATTTTTAATTTTTAATTTTTAATTTTTAATTTTTAATTTTTAATTTTTAATTTTTAATTTTTAATTTTTAATTTTTAATTTTTAATTTTTAATTTTTAATTTTTAATTTTTAATTTTTAATTTTTAATTTTTAATTTTTAATTTTTAATTTTTAATTTTTAATTTTTAATTTTTAATTTTTAATTTTTAATTTTTAATTTTTAATTTTTAATTTTTAATTTTTAATTTTTAATTTTTAATTTTTAATTTTTAATTTTTAATTTTTAATTTTTAATTTTTAATTTTTAATTTTTAATTTTTAATTTTTAATTTTTAATTTTTAATTTTTAATTTTTAATTTTTAATTTTTAATTTTTAATTTTTAATTTTTAATTTTTAATTTTTAATTTTTAATTTTTAATTTTTAATTTTTAATTTTTAATTTTTAATTTTTAATTTTTAATTTTTAATTTTTAATTTTTAATTTTTAATTTTTAATTTTTAATTTTTAATTTTTAATTTTTAATTTTTAATTTTTAATTTTTAATTTTTAATTTTTAATTTTTAATTTTTAATTTTTAATTTTTAATTTTTAATTTTTAATTTTTAATTTTTAATTTTTAATTTTTAATTTTTAATTTTTAATTTTTAATTTTTAATTTTTAATTTTTAATTTTTAATTTTTAATTTTTAATTTTTAATTTTTAATTTTTAATTTTTAATTTTTAATTTTTAATTTTTAATTTTTAATTTTTAATTTTTAATTTTTAATTTTTAATTTTTAATTTTTAATTTTTAATTTTTAATTTTTAATTTTTAATTTTTAATTTTTAATTTTTAATTTTTAATTTTTAATTTTTAATTTTTAATTTTTAATTTTTAATTTTTAATTTTTAATTTTTAATTTTTAATTTTTAATTTTTAATTTTTAATTTTTAATTTTTAATTTTTAATTTTTAATTTTTAATTTTTAATTTTTAATTTTTAATTTTTAATTTTTAATTTTTAATTTTTAATTTTTAATTTTTAATTTTTAATTTTTAATTTTTAATTTTTAATTTTTAATTTTTAATTTTTAATTTTTAATTTTTAATTTTTAATTTTTAATTTTTAATTTTTAATTTTTAATTTTTAATTTTTAATTTTTAATTTTTAATTTTTAATTTTTAATTTTTAATTTTTAATTTTTAATTTTTAATTTTTAATTTTTAATTTTTAATTTTTAATTTTTAATTTTTAATTTTTAATTTTTAATTTTTAATTTTTAATTTTTAATTTTTAATTTTTAATTTTTAATTTTTAATTTTTAATTTTTAATTTTTAATTTTTAATTTTTAATTTTTAATTTTTAATTTTTAATTTTTAATTTTTAATTTTTAATTTTTAATTTTTAATTTTTAATTTTTAATTTTTAATTTTTAATTTTTAATTTTTAATTTTTAATTTTTAATTTTTAATTTTTAATTTTTAATTTTTAATTTTTAATTTTTAATTTTTAATTTTTAATTTTTAATTTTTAATTTTTAATTTTTAATTTTTAATTTTTAATTTTTAATTTTTAATTTTTAATTTTTAATTTTTAATTTTTAATTTTTAATTTTTAATTTTTAATTTTTAATTTTTAATTTTTAATTTTTAATTTTTAATTTTTAATTTTTAATTTTTAATTTTTAATTTTTAATTTTTAATTTTTAATTTTTAATTTTTAATTTTTAATTTTTAATTTTTAATTTTTAATTTTTAATTTTTAATTTTTAATTTTTAATTTTTAATTTTTAATTTTTAATTTTTAATTTTTAATTTTTAATTTTTAATTTTTAATTTTTAATTTTTAATTTTTAATTTTTAATTTTTAATTTTTAATTTTTAATTTTTAATTTTTAATTTTTAATTTTTAATTTTTAATTTTTAATTTTTAATTTTTAATTTTTAATTTTTAATTTTTAATTTTTAATTTTTAATTTTTAATTTTTAATTTTTAATTTTTAATTTTTAATTTTTAATTTTTAATTTTTAATTTTTAATTTTTAATTTTTAATTTTTAATTTTTAATTTTTAATTTTTAATTTTTAATTTTTAATTTTTAATTTTTAATTTTTAATTTTTAATTTTTAATTTTTAATTTTTAATTTTTAATTTTTAATTTTTAATTTTTAATTTTTAATTTTTAATTTTTAATTTTTAATTTTTAATTTTTAATTTTTAATTTTTAATTTTTAATTTTTAATTTTTAATTTTTAATTTTTAATTTTTAATTTTTAATTTTTAATTTTTAATTTTTAATTTTTAATTTTTAATTTTTAATTTTTAATTTTTAATTTTTAATTTTTAATTTTTAATTTTTAATTTTTAATTTTTAATTTTTAATTTTTAATTTTTAATTTTTAATTTTTAATTTTTAATTTTTAATTTTTAATTTTTAATTTTTAATTTTTAATTTTTAATTTTTAATTTTTAATTTTTAATTTTTAATTTTTAATTTTTAATTTTTAATTTTTAATTTTTAATTTTTAATTTTTAATTTTTAATTTTTAATTTTTAATTTTTAATTTTTAATTTTTAATTTTTAATTTTTAATTTTTAATTTTTAATTTTTAATTTTTAATTTTTAATTTTTAATTTTTAATTTTTAATTTTTAATTTTTAATTTTTAATTTTTAATTTTTAATTTTTAATTTTTAATTTTTAATTTTTAATTTTTAATTTTTAATTTTTAATTTTTAATTTTTAATTTTTAATTTTTAATTTTTAATTTTTAATTTTTAATTTTTAATTTTTAATTTTTAATTTTTAATTTTTAATTTTTAATTTTTAATTTTTAATTTTTAATTTTTAATTTTTAATTTTTAATTTTTAATTTTTAATTTTTAATTTTTAATTTTTAATTTTTAATTTTTAATTTTTAATTTTTAATTTTTAATTTTTAATTTTTAATTTTTAATTTTTAATTTTTAATTTTTAATTTTTAATTTTTAATTTTTAATTTTTAATTTTTAATTTTTAATTTTTAATTTTTAATTTTTAATTTTTAATTTTTAATTTTTAATTTTTAATTTTTAATTTTTAATTTTTAATTTTTAATTTTTAATTTTTAATTTTTAATTTTTAATTTTTAATTTTTAATTTTTAATTTTTAATTTTTAATTTTTAATTTTTAATTTTTAATTTTTAATTTTTAATTTTTAATTTTTAATTTTTAATTTTTAATTTTTAATTTTTAATTTTTAATTTTTAATTTTTAATTTTTAATTTTTAATTTTTAATTTTTAATTTTTAATTTTTAATTTTTAATTTTTAATTTTTAATTTTTAATTTTTAATTTTTAATTTTTAATTTTTAATTTTTAATTTTTAATTTTTAATTTTTAATTTTTAATTTTTAATTTTTAATTTTTAATTTTTAATTTTTAATTTTTAATTTTTAATTTTTAATTTTTAATTTTTAATTTTTAATTTTTAATTTTTAATTTTTAATTTTTAATTTTTAATTTTTAATTTTTAATTTTTAATTTTTAATTTTTAATTTTTAATTTTTAATTTTTAATTTTTAATTTTTAATTTTTAATTTTTAATTTTTAATTTTTAATTTTTAATTTTTAATTTTTAATTTTTAATTTTTAATTTTTAATTTTTTATTTTTAATTTTTTATTTTTAATTTTTAATTTTTAATTTTTAATTTTTAATTTTTAATTTTTAATTTTTAATTTTTAATTTTTAATTTTTAATTTTTAATTTTTAATTTTTAATTTTTAATTTTTAATTTTTAATTTTTAATTTTTAATTTTTAATTTTTAATTTTTAATTTTTAATTTTTAATTTTTAATTTTTAATTTTTAATTTTTAATTTTTAATTTTTAATTTTTAATTTTTAATTTTTAATTTTTAATTTTTAATTTTTAATTTTTAATTTTTAATTTTTAATTTTTAATTTTTAATTTTTAATTTTTAATTTTTAATTTTTAATTTTTAATTTTTAGTTTTTAATTTTTAATTTTTAATTTTTAATTTTTAATTTTTAATTTTTAATTTTTAATTTTTAATTTTTAATTTTTAATTTTTAATTTTTAATTTTTAATTTTTAATTTTTAATTTTTAATTTTTAATTTTTAATTTTTAATTTTTAATTTTTAATTTTTAATTTTTAATTTTTAATTTTTAATTTTTAATTTTTAATTTTTAATTTTTAATTTTTAATTTTTAATTTTTAATTTTTAATTTTTAATTTTTAATTTTTAATTTTTAATTTTTAATTTTTAATTTTTAATTTTTAATTTTTAATTTTTAATTTTTAATTTTTAATTTTTAATTTTTAATTTTTAATTTTTAATTTTTAATTTTTAATTTTTAATTTTTAGTTTTTAATTTTTAATTTTTAATTTTTAATTTTTAATTTTTAATTTTTAATTTTTAATTTTTAATTTTTAAGTTTTAATTTTTAATTTTTAATTTTTAATTTTTAATTTTTAATTTTTAATTTTTAATTTTTAATTTTTAATTTTTAATTTTTAATTTTTAATTTTTAATTTTTAATTTTTAATTTTTAATTTTTAATTTTTAATTTTTAATTTTTAATTTTTAATTTTTAATTTTTAATTTTTAATTTTTAATTTTTAATTTTTAATTTTTAATTTTTAATTTTTAATTTTTAATTTTTAATTTTTAATTTTTAATTTTTAATTTTTAATTTTTAATTTTTAATTTTTAATTTTTAATTTTTAATTTTTAATTTTTAATTTTTAATTTTTAATTTTTAATTTTTAATTTTTAATTTTTAATTTTTAATTTTTAATTTTTAATTTTTAATTTTTAATTTTTAATTTTTAATTTTTAATTTTTAATTTTTAATTTTTAATTTTTAATTTTTAATTTTTAATTTTTAATTTTTAATTTTTAATTTTTTATTTTTTATTTTTAATTTTTAATTTTTAATTTTTAATTTTTAATTTTTAATTTTTAATTTTTAATTTTTATTTTTTAATTTTTAATTTTTAATTTTTAATTTTTAATTTTTAATTTTTAATTTTTAATTTTTAATTTTTAATTTTTAATTTTTAATTTTTAATTTTTAATTTTTAAATAAAAAATCATATTCAATTTATTAAAATTTTTTTGTTTTTATATATTATTTGAGTTGATTTTAATATAACTTGTTCTTATTTTGACTTTGTTTTTCATTTTGATTTTGTTTTTATCTGCTTTACCCTGTGTGCACATATGTGCAAGTTTGCTGCATAGTTTAGCATGGAGTGGAAACTGCATTAATGATAAGCCTAAATCGTGTGCCGCGCATAGAAAAAACTATCACACACACACACACACTCATATATTCTTACATAAATGCAGACACTCAAAGATCGCGCCGTAGTCACACTCATATACAATGAACGTAACTTTTTAAAGATATGCTATTGTTTGCCAGTTGGTACGATTTTGAAAGAATGTGTCCTTAAAAACATCTTGAAACATCACAGAGAAACAAGCAACAACAAACCGCAAGGTTTTTGAAATTAAAAATTTATTCAAAGAAACAGCATTGAAAATATATAAGACATGACGAGACCTGCTACTAACATGCAAAACACCAACACTAAACAATTTGTTTTAAGCACTTAAAAACGTAGCTTTTTGCTTTTTTCAGTTTAAAGAACATGAAGAACATTGGCTCCAAATAAGCAAAATCATTTTTTTTTTTAACTCCTAGATAAAACTAGACTAGAGCTTGAACATATCTAGACCCTTTTGACCACACAGCGCTAACCAAACACATTCAGAAATCCTTTCATTAGGAATTGTTTTTATCTCTTAACTATCTTTATTCACTTTTTTTATCTCCACATTTTCCAAGTTTTTTTTTTGCTTATTTCCTGCACAAGCTAATGCCGTTTTCACTCTTTCCTCTGTTACTTTTAGTATCTGGTTTGTTTTCTGCTTTCCGCTTATTGCTACCTCGTCCTTTCTTTCATTACTTTTTGTCGTCCTGTAGTGCAAACCTCATCATTATGCAGCAGCATTAATGCAAGCAATTAAATGCAATTAAATTAAGTTATACGTTACAGTGTTGCGCATAATTAAAGCTGCAGCTTATCAGAGCCAAAGCTTTGGCACTTACGCCGGTTCTTATATTGCTGCTCGCAAATATCGATATTCAGTTTTTTTTTGTTCAGTTTTTTGAGTTGTCTTTAACTCTTGATTTCTCTGGTCAATTTAATTTATGAAGCCTTATTTTTGTTATATATCAAATAGCTAAAAACTTGCTGCCTTAATTAGATTGACAATAAAACTCTTTTCCGGTCTTAGAACTTATTTACATAGAAAATTTGGGTTCATTGCAAATATTAGAGCTCACAATTTTTGGAGCACTCGGGTAGCTGGAATTACATGAGCAATGCGTTTCATATGACCAGTTCATATTCGATGTTTTTAGCCAGTACACGGAGAAAATTGTTTGCGCAAGATTCATGATTAAGCTGGTCATAAACTACAAAAAATTTGTTTGTTAATCGTTAATAAGTTTTGATCATGTACTGTGCTCTATGCTCATATTATTTCCAATAATTCTGTCAAAAACAGTGATCACATTAAATGATCAATTCACCATTATGTTGAAATTATACGGTTTCTAAGAACTAGCAGATTAAGCAGGTCAAGGTAAGTTACAATTCAAATATAACAAGAAGTTTAACTCTTCACGTAGCAACACATGCAGCTAAAGTCATCACTCATCTAGGTATGTATCGCTACCACAACAGTAAAATATGGCCAGCAAACCTTAATAAGCAATCATTCCCTCTGGATGGGTTGTGAAGTATAAAGTTAGAAAATAAATAATTTCAGCAGCTTCATGCAGTTTCTTCAGCTGCACTCAGTTTGAATTTCTCTAAACAGGCAGCTCCAGGCAGTCTCCGCTGATCCAGGCAGTCTCAGCATCTACAGGCAGTTTCATCAGCTGCAGTCAGTTTCAGCAGCTCCAGGCAGCTTAAACAGGTCTATTTAAGTTACAAATAATTGCAATTAATTAATTAATAATTAATTTTGCATATTTTAAGGTGACCGATGGTGACCGCGGCATGCAGGTTAAGTATGTGGCCTAGCATACTCGGATCTCGAGTTCGATCCCCAGTCGCGGCGAAAAGTTTTTCAATAAAAAAAATGTTCTGATCGGTCACCATCTCTCTGCAGACAATGGCAAACCTCACAGAGGGTAAATAATGCCATGTAAAGCTTCTTGAGAACATGAACTTTAGCCGTTCGAAGTCGGCATAAAACATGTAGGTCCAGTTCTCAGTCAATTGTGTGCAAACATTTAATAACACACTCAACACAATTGATCATAAGATGCTCGGTCGAAGTGTTTTCAAGGGCTGAAATGGCCAATTTGTTTTTTTTTTTGTTTTTTATTTTAAGGAACGCATCTATGAAATCATAAATTTAGTTTTGTTAAAAAATAATGTACTTCTGCTGCTCAATAAATACAAAATGATTATATAATCATAACATTTTTGCACGATCGCAGGATCTATGAACATATTGTTTTTAATCTATGCTCAAGATATCACCAATTGATGCAATTTTCACACAATCTATTAACATTTTGTGCATAATCTATGCGCAACTTGTCTTTAGTTTATACTAAATGCACTTGATAAAAGAGCTATCTAAGCATAATCTATGTGCAAAGTTTCTTGAAACTGATTCATAGTGCACATAATCCATTAGCAAGTTGTTGATACATCTTACAAAAGTTGTGTATAAATAATGATTTTGTCTTACTCTGAATTTATGCACACAAATGATTATATTACGATCAGTTACTCTTGTTTGATAAATGTGAGCAAATAGCGCATAAATTATGAGCATAAGGAATACTGTCGGCAGTGTTGCCAGATGGACGATGGCATCATCATTTTGACGATTTAAGACCAAAATGACGAGTGGACGATTCGAGATCACAAATGACGATTTCAGAACTCAAGTGACTATTTACATATGAATATCTATTTAGAAATTAAAGAAAAAACAGTTTCGATAGTATGGTAAGTGTAGACATAGAATTTCGTTTAAGTTGTAACTAACCTCTTCTACTTTGTCTATTTGGTCCGTCTGTTTTGTCCATTTTGCACGTATTTTTTATTGATCTTCCGAAAATCAACAAACTATTTAATAACACTCAATTATGGACTTCTTATCGAGACCAAAACAAAGAAAACGTTAGAAGTGATTATGATAAAATGAGCAATCAAAAAGAAACGAGCAAAATGTTTAATTTTTTCGATCATTTCGATAAATTTGACAGGTTGAGTTCATTGACTTAGTTGAAAAGAATGCAAAGCAAATGCACTTTCCATTGGTGCCTTTTTCGTCTCTACCCGATATATAGTCTGCGAGCTACAGTCAGTTTAACTACTAATTTCAAACTAAATTTAAAACCCCGATTTTAAAAAATCGTATGGTAACTATATTTCACGCTGAGCACATGTTTCCATAAGCGCCACTCTCGTATCTGTCCGAAATTAAGTTTGTGATCTTCACTTTCGTCTCTGTTCGAGGTATAGTTTGCGAACTAAACTGGCTAGTGCTAGTGGGATGTGGAATCCAAATTAATTTGCATTAAAAACTAGAATTAAAATTTTACGCCATCTATTGGGTAAAAGCATAAAACAAAATATGATCCAACTCGTTTTCTCATAAGAGTTAAATCTAACCGGATCACAGACCCATTTCGTTAAGTTTGACAGTTTAAGTTAATTTACTGAGTTGAATAGAGGTTCATGACCTCTCCTGACAAAATAGAGCACTTCGTAAACTAGAACAGTAGTGCATACATAATTCCAATGCAAACCAATGCTTACAATGCTACCAATACGAACCAATCAGTTGGTGTAAAACAAAAACAATAGAAGCAAAAACAACGAAACAAAAACAAAGAAAGCCGCAGGCACATTATAAGCAGCTGATAATTGATTTTCTTATATAAAAACATGAATTTTTCTGCTTATATTTTACTATTTTGTGACTTTAATATAAAAGTGACAACATTTTAAAATAGATATTCATTTAGCGCAGGATATATCTGATATTTTAGTAAAAATATTATCTTTGAACAATAAGTATTAAAGGCTGTAGGTATACCCTAAAGTATTAGCCAAAAAGTTGCATGACCTTCAAAAATTCTGATAAAATGACCCCATACAAACTGCGCTGTAAGGCGAAGTTCTACGTCAAAAGATGACGAGACCAAAGAAAGTTTTAAGGAGCACCTTGAAGAGGCATACGAGCGCTGCCCTCGTCATGACATAAAAATCGTGCGTGGTGACCTCAACGCCAAGGTGGGTAAGGAAAAACTATTTGGTCGAACAGTCGGAAAGTTCAGACTCTACAACAACACATCCCACATTGGACAAGGAGTGTGATTCAACCTTATGGTCTGAACCAAGGTTTAAATGTATAATATAAGAATATTAAAAATGTACATTTCTCCCTTATAACATTCCATTCCGATGAATATATTTTGTATCTCCAAAAATAAATATAATAATTTTGCCATTCCTAGTTAAATATTATTTTTTTTAAATATGTAACTGACAGAGTAAATACTTATCCTCAACTGTTTTACTGTGTGTATCTCTAATTTGTCATCTCTCTAGCCTCACATCTGGGCGCATAGCCCAACGTGGTTTTTCTGAATATAAAGATCCTACATCATCTATGTAGGATCATCATGATTGTACAAATGCAATATTACATTTTATTAATATAAACTATCATCTTTTATAACACTGCAAAATTGTTGAATGGCTCTGACTGATTTTGCTCATCGCTCTAAAGTTTGCTTAAATATAAATTTAAAGCAAGTTTTATAAAAATCTTTTAAAGTTTTGTAGAAAAATAAATTCTACAAGTATGAGTTGATTTTATATAAAATTCATGACATGCTTAAACTTATGCCAAATGATTTACATAAAAAAACATAAAGCTAGCCAAAAACAACACACAAACACACACATGCACACACACACACACACACACTAACTAACACTCAGACTTACTCTGCTGTTCAAACGTACTGATGCACAACAAAAGAAGCAATTACGTTCATAAATAAATTCATATGCAGTACATTGCATACTACTAGGCGCATTAATATGCCGATTCGCAATGCGAAAATAAAAGCAGGTGTATCTGTTCTGAAATTTACTCTAACATATACTTATACATGCAGACAATCAAATACACATATGCACACATTCACACACACACACTCACATTAAATCCCTTAAGCACAGCGGTGATAATTGCTTAAATGTTATTTTTTTATTTTATTTACAAATTGTTAAATCATTGTTGAAAATAATACACAAAAAGGCCAAAAAAAAAACAGCATTTTTTGCACACATCAGGATAAGCATTGAAACAAGCAGACGAGCCATCTGCACACACAAAGGCACGCTGCTAACAGTCACGTATAATAATGTTTAATGCGCGCTGATTATTTATTTATTTATTTATTAATGCGCCCATAAGTATGCAAGCGTAATTTAATCGAATTCGTTAATTTATCAAAACTGCAATGTTGAGACCACAGCAGCAGCAATAACAAAAACAAAAACAACAACAATAACTGCTGCAACCTTACGCACATATGTATGCCTGTTTTTTTTTTGTCTGTGCTTCTGTTAGGCTTTTTCACATGCAGCTCAAAAAAAACAATGTTCCGTAGCTTTATTTACAATAACAAAACTGATTACAACAAAACCAACAACCACTGAAAACAAAAATAGCCAACGTGGGAAAAATACAATTAAGCCCAAAATAATACCTGTGCCATACATACAAGCCCCGCAAAAGCTGCGTTTGGCTCTGGTTGAGTGTCTGTGTGTGTATATGTGTGTTGCTGCTTGTGGATACAGCTGCAACGACAAAATTGCATCAACATTTTTTCACAAGCATCCATATTAAAATTGCTTACAATTACAATTAATAAATTATGCCAAGTATTTCAGATTTATTTTTTGTCATTCTAGAGCTTACTGCGCCTAAAAGTTTGCCTTAAAAATTTTTTTGCCACTTGTTATAACACTGATGTTTTCCTCATTATTCAATTTAATTTTTTTACATTTTTGCAGATACTGCTGCCATGTCATACTTTGTACTAATCTACTTTTAGGCGCTTTTATTAGCAACGCGCTTTGCCACTTTTGTGGCGCATTATAACCGCTTACAGCAGAAATTTAATCAATTTTAATGCAATTAAACTGCATTTTCATGCGAAAACATATGGCAACGCTTTGACCACACACATGCAAGCACACACACACACACATCTATACACTGCCATTTACGCACTCACTAACTTTATAATGTTCCAGCCGGAAGCGTTGCCATGCGTTAATTGGTGGTCACTGTAACGTGCTGCGTGGTTGATTTTGGTTGTTTTCATAAGCTGGGCACCCTGAAATTGGCAACAATTGCTCAACTGCATTCAGCTTTATTGCTTGTGTGTTTATCATGGGTCACACCCGTTATGCTATCGCATCGCTCACGAAAGCATAGCATGAAAAGCGTTGCTGCAATTGTTCTATTATATTTATAAATACATATAAACAGCAAGCAAACAACAATGCTATTGACGACAACTACGCAGGACAAACAATAATAAAACAAACCATGAAGTCCTGAACTTTTGAATATGATCAACATTCTACCACATATGACCGAAACACAAAATGCTGCAAGTAACAATTTACACAAATAGCAGTAGAATTTATACGAGAATCGGACAATAAGTAGTGAATCCTGGTTAAGATTGCTTTTTTGATATATAATATTTCTTTATTCAATTAGGAACAAAGCTTCCCCTAGTCCGAGTTATATTTTTCAAGTTTGAGATCAAAATGGAGCTAAAAGGTGCTAAGAACTAAAGAAAAAGGTGGATGTGAAGGAAAATTCTTCAGATTCTTCACAGACTTGACTTGATTGGGATGTGATGTGATGTGATGTGATGTGATGTGATGTGATGTGATGTGATGTGATGTGATGTGATGTGATGTGATGTGATGTGATGTGATGTGATGTGATGTGATATGATATGATGTGATGTGATGTGATGTGATGTGATGTGATGTGATGTGATGTGATGTGATGTGATGTGATGTGATGTGATGTGATGTGATGTGATGTGATGTGATGTGATGTGATGTGATGTGATGTGTGATCGTTTGCGTGAAATTTCGCTGGCAACATTCATTTCTTTGTTGTGTCAAAATTCTTTCAAATATTTTGTTTGAGTGAGTCATGCTTTACATTTCAAAATTGAGAAAAATAAATAAATAAAAACATAGAATTTACGACAACTATCATAGCGGATTCACATTGACTGAAACATGCAACAAACGTCAGTATAAATATAATTTTTGGATGCAGCACGACAAAGAGAGGTTGCGACTACAATTGTTGCAGCCGCAGACTTCAATCTATTTTTAATTTGACAGACGAGAAAAGAGGACTCTGTAGTTTGTTTATGCTTATGTTTTAATTATTATCAAACTAGCTGTGCGTTTTCCGTTGTGTGTGTTTTGTGATTATTTTTTTGTTCACTATAGTTTGAAAGTAAGTTGATAAATTTAATAAAATTCAGCAGAAGGCCAGAAATACAGATTGTTGCTGTTGCATTCATTATAATCAAGTCGTTAAGAATGCTGCGACAATTCTCTCTGACTACTAGTTTTCGTTTTGTCGTTGGACGCATGTTGCAGTCAATGTTTATCGGATATAACTTTTCACATCAAAATAAATAGGCAGTTGAATTAAGTTTTCGTGAAAAAATGTTGCCAGATAAATGTTGCGAGTATATTTCACAGCGGAACAGAGTACTACTCTGACAAACATGTTGTGAAAATTTGCACTTGTATTTCACAGTTTTTGTTTTCTTGTATGGAGATTGGAGTAAAATTTGATATAAATCTGAACAGAGTTCTAGGCTTTAGTGTTAAGATATTTTTGAATATAAAAAATAATCAGGCATTATTCACAACATTCCTACTAAATGTGAAAAGAGATTTATTTAAAAATATTGGCTGCATGCAAAGCTTCTCTTTTCGTCCGGTTTTTAGCCCACAGCAATATTCATTAACTTTTTAATCGTCTTAAAGTAGCTATTTACAAAATTTTTCTATAAGGTTTTTAAGTACCACAACGAAATGGCACAAACAAATTTATACAAAACATTGCAATTTTTAGCAGCTCCCCTGCAGCACATACATTTTTTGCCTCAATCCACACTCATTGGAACTTATAACAATTATTACTGTTTATTGCATATTTTGTTGGTATTTGTTTGTCGCTGCATGAGACAAAAATTAATTTCAATTTTCACTGTATTCGCATAAATTACAAAATATTTTAATGACGCGCGCCAAATGCAGCAAGTAAAATAAACAAAACCAACACATGAACACGCAAAAACAAAGAGAATGCAAACAGTGGCGTGAAAAAAAGATACCAAAACAAAATAAACGTTGGCTTTATTCTGTGTTTTCTAATACTGCGTATGCAAAATTTACACAATTTCAACTTTTGACATAATTAATTGGAAGTATTTAATGACTTTTTGGCAGTATAGCGATAAGAGTGGCATATTTTCAGGCAGAGGAAATTAGAAGCATTTTATTTTTTTATTTTTTATTTAATTATTGCGTTTCATTTGTATTTAGCAATTTAAGTTTAAAAATGCAAAGATATATATTTTTAGCTATTTTAAATATTTTTAAAATACAAAAACAAACTGAAAACTTTTAAGAACAATGATAAAAACACCGGATGACTTTAGTCGATTCTTCTTTTTTGTGCACTGTAATTTTTCAATTTCAAAAACAATTTTCTGCACCAACATACGTGGTCAGATAAGCGCTGTAAATAACGCTGTTTGACCGCTGTAGCAACAACTATAAAAAATACACAAAAATAAAGTAAAACCAAATCAAAACAAAACAAAGCCAAGGCGGAAAAGAGCACGATTGCAAAAGTGCAGCTATAAAACCAACTTGTATTAACTAAAAACCAGCGGGACACAATAGAACATGTTTTGTGGATTCAAAGTGAAAAATAAAACCAAAACAAACAACAAGAAGAACTTAAGTTATGTTGTCGTGCAGATGTCTACAGGGTGCTCTGAAACTTAAATGCTAGCTTGCGACTTGATAGCAATTCGCACATGAGTTAAAATTACACTATATCAAATTAATGTTACTCATACGACATGTTGCACTTATAACAAATGCCCAATTTAGAAACGCACAGCTTAAGTGAAATATTTAAATTTTTAAAGAAACACCCTATTTCAGAGTTTCTGCATAATTCAGTGAACAACAGAAATGCTGTTCTCAATAGAGTTCGGAAAAAAAATTCAGAAATAAAATCTGTTAGCATAGAAATCAGAAAAAGTTTTCGAGATATGCTAAAGTTGGCAAGAATGCATTTTATTTTTTCCTTTTTTGCTTACTTACACAAGCACAAATGCACAAACTGAAACACATACCCACACACAATCTCTTACACAGATAAAGATTCATTCATGCATTTCGTTGTTCCCAAATTTATAGTGTTTAACTCAGCGCGCGCGCTCGCGCTCTTTGTACAATAATATTAAAAAATTTGTTAAGTGCACACGTAGCGTGCTCACTTAAATGCTCGCTTACGTTTTTACGTAAACCTAAATGTTTGGTGGTCAGCGCATTTTGCTTATTTTTCACTGGCTATCCACAGCTGTTGTTGTTGTTGTTGTTGTTTCATTTTTGTTGCATTGCTTTAACTGTTTGTTTTATTGTGCATTTTATATGGTATTTTATTTTTTATTGTTGTACTCTTTGTGTTGACCACCAGCACGTTAATGCGCTGCATTTTTTGGCGTACATCCAGATTCTTTTTGTTAGTATGTGTAGCTTGGAATGTATTTTTTGTTTCTAATTTTATTGTTTTTTTAGCGAAAGTGAATTTTTAGAACTCAACTAATGGAATACAGTTTCGTTTAAATAAAAACTATTTTATAACAAAAGTAAAATTATCACGCGAAACAGTTTAAAGTAAGTCTTATCATACGTTCGCCCATTCCACGCATAACGCAAAACGGATCCGTCTCATGGCTATCGATTTGTTTTATTTTTGGGCTATAGATTTCTATTAAAATTCTAAAAATGTAAGTTCATTTATTTTTTTTATATCTCCATTCGTTAAAAAGTTATGAACCTCTCGATTCTGCAAATCGTCCGAAAACGCCAGAATCAGGAAAATTTCAATTAAATGTATCTACTTCAGTTTTTATCCAAAAAAAAAAAAAAAAACACAAAAAAAAAACAAATTGGCCATTTCAGCCCTTGAAAAGACTTTGACTGAGCTTCTTATGATCAATTGTGTTGTGTGTGTTATTAAATGTTTGCACACAACTGACCGAGAACCGGACCTACATGTTTAATGCCGACTTCGAACGGCTAAAGTTAATGTTCTCAAGAAGCTTTACATGGCATTATTTACTCTCTGAGGTTTGCCATTGTCTGCAGAGAGGTGGTGACCGATCAGAAAAATTTTTTATTGAAAAAACTTTTCGCCGCGGCTGGGGATCGAATCCGGGCTCCGAGCATGCTAAGTCACACACTTAACCTGCATGCCACGGTCACCACCAGTTGACCAGTTGTCACTTTTAATCCAATTTTTATAAATAAGGTACCGTTGGAAAGGTATTGGAAAGAACTTTTTGGAAAAAATATATATTTTTCAAATTTTAAGCTTACCAACCAATTAAAAAAAAATATATTTGCTAATATCTCAAAAGAAGCATAATTTGTTTTGATTTTTTATTTTTTAAATTTGAAGAAGAATATTGCCTTTAATTCAAAAGCAATTTAACAATGGAGCTTTTATATGTTTTTTCGCAATTTCAATTTTTGTGCACATACCTTATCATTTGGAGACACTTTATCGTCTATAAATTTCAAAATGGCAAGATGTTCGAACATTTATTCTGCAAAATGGTTAACCTTGTTAAGACTAACATTTCATTCTCAAATTTTGATTACCTTACACTTGACCTTGGTATAGAAAACTGGTAAAAACCGAAAAAAAAATAAAAAACACAATTTATTTTTCTAACTTGTATTCGTATAAAATTAAAAACAATGTTGATTGACATATTAAAGGTTATTAAATTCTTATTGGTTTTGTAGCGAAAAATTCTAAAATCGGTCTTAAAACAAAAAAGTTACGATGGTTACTCTGACGCTCTATCAATAAAAAAGTTACAATGATCTGTATAGGTTGACAAGTATGGACCCCTCTTCGAGTCAACTTAACATAACTTAAAATCTGTTCTTTTTCACAAGTGAACAATTTTATAATCGCACCAAAATTAAATAAAATCTGTGTTAAACATTTTCAAAAGTAGCACGTTTCTGCTAGTTTTGAAAATGTAGTTATCTCAGTGTATGCTTGAACAGCTCGTTATGGGAACAGTTCGTTCGACCGAAATTCTACAAAGAGAAAATTTTGATCCTCAAACATTTATTTTCATTAACAAAACGGACATTTTAAAATGAGCTTCTAAACGTTCGTTGGATTTTCTATAAAAAAAATTTTAATTTGAGCTTTTAAAACGTTTGTTTGATATTTTAAAATTCATATTTTAGAATTGAAGAATAATTAGAAGTTTTTTTTTAAATTTATATTTTAAACTATCCATCGAAGCTAATTTTAAAATGTTTATTATAGAAAATCATACGTACATTTTAGAAGCTTATTTTAAAATGTCCGTTTTTAGAATGAAAATAAACTTTATAAACTTGCTCCTCTAAAAAACTATTAATGGTGTTATGACTCACTGTTTGTAAATAAAAAACAAGTAAAGAAACTCTAAAGATGGACTAGCCCGACTATGGACTACCCGAAAACCTCATTCTCCGAAAACAAACTCAATCATTTATATTGAAGTTTGGACAGGACAACGTCTGTTGGGTCAGCTTGTTTAATATAAGAAATTCTAAAGACTTCCGCAAGAGGGCACTGTAAGACTCAATTACTCCTAAGCGCCAGATCTGATTTCAATGAAATTTTATATGAAGGTTAAACTGCACCCAAAATAAAACAGAGGCTATAGAAATTCCAAAGACTTCCTCAAGAGAGCGCTTTAAGTAGTGCATTGTTAAGTCTCAAAAACTCTCAAATGACTGAACTGATTTCACTTAAATTTGGTACGTGAAATAAGGTGACCTTGAAACAGAATTGAGGCTTTTTAAATTTCAAAACATTTTCGTTCTAGCACTTTATTCAATCAAATATGTCTGGTTCATTCACGTCAAAACTTATATACTGATTTTGACGACACTTAGTAAGCATTCGATCTGTTTCTGAAATAGATCCTCTGCTTTAAAAAGTGCTTTCTTCAAAAATCAAGGAATATGCCGAAGGCAAACCAAGAACCAAAGACTAACGAAAAAAAACAAAGTTTAACGAATACGAACAGAAGCTATATAAAAATGAACAAAAATCTACTGAACAGTATGGACCAAAACCGAAGTTGAACAAAGATAATCCAAAAGATCGAATCGATCCCAAAAGGATTTTTTTAAATAAGATTTTTTTTTAGATAAATATTTAAAATTTTAAATTTTTTAAATTTTAAATTGTAAATTTTAATTTTTAAATTTTAAATTTTAAATTTTAAATTTTAAATTTTAAATTTTAAATTTTAAATTTTAAATTTTAAATTTTAAATTTTAAATTTTAAATTTTAAATTTTAAATTTTAAATTTTAAATTTTAAATTTTAAATTTTAAATTTTAAATTTTAAATTTTAAATTTTAAATTTTAAATTTTAAATTTTAAATTTTAAATTTTAAATATGAATAAATATGAACAAAAATCAACCGAACAGTATCGACCAAAACCGAAGTTGAACAAACACAATCCAAAAGATCGAATCGATCCCAAAATGATTTTTTTAAATAAGATTTTTTTTTAGATAAATATTTAAAATTTAAAATTTAAAATTTAACATTTAAAATTTAAAATTTAAAATTTAAAATTTAAAATTTAAAATTTAAAATTTAAAATTTAAAATTTAAAATTTAAAATTTAAAATTTAAAATTTAAAATTTAAAATTTAAAATTTAAAATTTAAAATTTAAAATTTAAAATTTAAAATTTAAAATTTAAAATTTAAAATTTAAACATTTTAGTTTAAAATTTTAAACTTAAAACGTAAAACTTAAAACTTAAAACTTAAAACTTTTAACTTTAAAATTAAAACTTTAAACTTAAAACTTTAAATGGGTGACCATTTTCCTCAGAAATCAGACAACAGATTTAGACATTGAAGATGTATTTTTTTTTTTTTTAATATAACCGGCAGATTCTGTTTTACGGAAATTAGACCAAACACTTTCAATGAAGGGAGGCGGCAAAACCATTAAAAACGATAGTTTAACAAATTTAAAAATTTAATTGATAATTTAAGAAATGTTAAAATGAGAGCAGTTTTAAAAATCTTCCTTTTTCTGTGCTCAAGGGAGGGATATCACAGAGTAACACCAGATAACATCCGCTAGAACTAAATACAGTCTACAGAACTTTTTATTCTTATAAAAATACCTGTATTTTATTTTTAATATCAGATTTCAGAGTAAAGAAAATTTTTAATACAGAAGTTAAAGAAATGCTCAAAAATTTCATTGATATGAAGAACTATAGTTTATTTCCAATATTTTATATAACGTGTCATGACGTGTGGCTACATTTTCCAAGGCACAAACCATCATTCATGTAATGTAAGGTGATCATAACAGAACGATAGGACAATACCAAAATGAAAAATATGACAGGCCTGCCAAAAGAATGAATGTGGCAGGTTATAATTTCAATGTTAATTTTAGAAGTTCACTTTTTGAAATCTTAAAAATTCCTCGTTACTTCTTAGTGAGGTATGTATCATGTTTGCGAATTCAAAATTCTAATTAAGCGAACAAAAAACCAAAGCTGCATTTACAAAGTGGAATGTTCATTTTAAAAGATAGGTGTATTCATATTCTACTTATCAAATGTGAAATATTCCTAAAATCAAATATTTATTTTTGTGTATACAACATATCACTATTGAACTCGTTATATGCCAGCAACATGCCTTGGATGCTCAGTGGACATTCTCGTCTCCATATCCCACTTATATCTTTTTTCTATAGGCATGTATTCTATAGCAATGTTGGATGCCTAGGAACTGGGTAAATTTAAGTAAAACATTAACGTTGTGAAAAATCGAATTGATGCTTGCTTTATTTTTAAGCCGCGGGTATGACATTCTGTATGAATATCACATCACTTAAATAGCAGCATCAGCTATACAGACAGTGTTTCAAGTGGTCGATTAAATTTTTGATGACTTGGTGCAATATGTGCACTGATATTCAGGCAATAGTATCTCGAATGTTGGCCTCGAACTCGACCAAAGTGATTGACTTATTAGCATTGACCAAGGACTTGAAAAACCCCAAGAGAAAAGGATCGACGGCTGTTAAGACAGACACATAAAAGCGACGTTCAATTGAAACGTTTGCCGTGAGATGACCCAATCGCCAAATTTGTCCCCTAACCACTTCGAAGTTTGCACTTCTTGTATTACATGTAGCACCGTTTTGTTAGAACAAATATATCAATATTATTGAGCTCTGACCACTTCTACAACCTCGTCTTTTATCGAAGACTATTGACTATTGACTAACGGTGGCTTTTTTTTTTCTTTTCAAAAGAAATATGACCCAAAACAGACAAATTTGTGGATGTTTTGATGCTTAGTCGATCATTTGTACCTTGTTGTTACTGCAGTCTGCCTGGTTTGGCCTGCTCACTGAAACCATGATGAAAACTGACCCCACGGCTGCCGATTCACATTGCATATTAACAACTGTGCCGGAATTTCTATAATACTTTTTAATAATTTCGACACATTTGGCAAGCATGCAACGATTCATGATAAAATTGCTAGCCTTATTGAATACTTTAACCATAGTCGACAAATAATTATTGGAGAACTACCAATGCTATGTGTTATCTTCAGATAAAGAAGTTGGTTTAAAGCCATAAAAAGTAGTAAAATTTGTTTTTTGTTAGAATATATTTCCATTATTGGTATTAATTATATTCTGAGAAAAAAGCATATTTCTTCAGCTAAAAGTATCAGAGCATTGATTACATTTCATTGCATGCCTGCGGAAACTAACGCAACAAAAAAATTATTTTGCTGTGAATTGTTGTACCTGGAATCATACAGATGGCTTCTACCAAGTTTAATCAAACTCTTACCACATTGGCTGATTTAAATGGCACTGATTAATGTAAAATTGTGTCAGCGGTTACCGAGTTTTGAGTTAACAAAAGAACGTAACTATCCTTTCAATACATATGTATACTTAAGAATTGGTTATATTACTATATGCAATGTCGCAATTTTAGGGATAGAAATGTTTAAAAAACAACAACAACACTAAAATATATTTGAATGCAACCATCATCACATATTTTACATTTAAGCTTTTCGCAGGCAATTAATGTTACTCATACGCGCTGTTGAACCCAAGCAGTTAAATTCGTCGGACAGTGGCTATGATTGAATTTTTTCAACAATTCTGATATTATTCTGAAAAATAGATAAGCAGTGAACACACTCTTCAGATGAAACAAGAAATTTGAAAAAAAACAATGCCTATTCAAATGCTTTAATTGCGACTCCATTCATAAAATGATGCATCAAACGAACAATCACATATAAACCATTTCATAATGAATCACGTCTTTGATGAAGAAGGGTGCTTAATAATAATAAATTATTATTTCTTCATTCATGAGGCACAACGTAGTATTAGTGCAGAATCATGTTTGAGCAAGAAAATCTTCCAGCTCCAAGTTAAGCAGAAAAACGCGTACGCGCGCTGAATGCAGCCAAAAACATGAATTTGCACCTTTTAGCACATCATCAAGTGTGTTTTGTTGTTGTTTTATTTTTTCTCAAATTTTTTATTTTAGTTTTTTATTTTTATTTTAACAACAACAACAACAAAGCAACGCATATGAATATGAATAAAAAGCGACAGCTACTCATATTCTCAGCAGTTGTTGTTGTTGTTGTTGTTAAGGGAACTGGTACTGCTGCTGCTGGTTGTTCTTAAGCTAAAACTCGCTTAACATTTCTGCTTCTAACAAAAACGTAAGCACACACACACTTACTCACACTTACACTCACTCATACAAATATGACTCATACAAAGCATAACAATAAGAAAAACGAGCACAAACAAAAAACGAGTTGAGTGTAAAAAGAAAATAAAATAAAATTCTGTAAAAAAAATGCAACAACAACAACAAAAAATTTATTAATGGGGTTTTCATGTTTATAATGTCATTAGCTCAGAAATGCTGCACAAGCTCAGATTTAAAAATGAAAAGCACACAAGACACACACACAGATACAAACATGCACAACACTTTCATATGCATAACCTATTAAGGCAAATACTAAAAGACACACACACACACACACTTACACGCAGCAGAGTCACCCTGTTAGCAAAATTTAAGAAAAAGAAAATAAAAGCGAGCAACAACAACAACAACAACAACAACAACAAAACCCTTTAACTCATTTATTATGCTTAACATGTATTTAAAATGAAGGCAGGGAAAACCAAAAACAACAACAACTACAACAACAGTAACAACTACAAAACAACATATACTAGCATTATTGCAATGTTGTGTGTTTTTTAAACACATGTCCCTCTGTGTGGGTTGTGTACATGTGGGTGTATGTGTATGTGTCAATGTGTGGGTTAACATGTTAACATATATTATGAAAATTATGCACATACATACATTATGACTGTGCAAAATATGCTGCTACTACATACTTATTTTTTTCTTTTTCTACGCTGTATCAGTGTAGTTGTCTGCTTGTTTTTTTTTCTCACATCTGTTTTTTTTTTTTTTTTTTTTGTGGAAAATGCTCTTCATATTTTAGCAACATATTTTTTGTTTTGTTTATAAATATGTTAGCATCTGTGTGTGTGCTACAAATGTCTGCATATGTGAGCACGCTATGTACGCGTCTCTGCTCTGCATCACATCATATAAAGCACAGTCAGCGTTACCACATTATTTAATCATTTAATAACGACACAACCGCAGCCAAAGTTGAAAATTTTGATTTGAAAAATTTAACATAATAAAAACAAAAAAAAACAAAAAAAAAACACATAATCTGTTGGGAAGCGTCTGATGTGTCATGATTGGTTCATTCATTACAGAGTTTTTTTAAAACTATTGCCAACAAATGCATGAAGCTGCTCCGCATACAGCTCATCATGACAAACGAGATTTTTTGGCAATGTTTTAATTTTGTTTGGCATGACATAAAATTAAAATAAATTATGATGTTGCGCTTACAATGACGAAAATAATAATGATGATGCGTAAAATTTTGCATATTTGCTGAACTTGTTTTTAATATTTGCGAAATTTTAAGAAAACTAATTAATGGCATCTAGGAACGAAGCAGTTCCATTTTTAATCCATTTCCTATTGATGACAAAAATCTATGTTTGTGGTTTTCTGTAAAGAAAGTTAAGGAATCATCACAATTTTTCTTTATGTCAAGTCATGGTACATATGAAGAAGTTACTGAATTCTTTTAAGGTGATGTTTATTTTGAAATTTATATTTTATATGCTTTGCTTTAAAACAAATGCTGCAATAAGCAGTTTTTAGTCCTTTTTTATGTTTCTTTTTTAATTTTAATCTGTTTATCTTACAAAAAATAATTTCTGAGGTAAGACATAAATAGCTGTGAGAGAACTGCTTGCAGTTATTCAATTAATTTCAAAATCAGCTTTGTTGCCTTGTTACATCAAAATTGCATTAAAATTTCTAATAATTTAAAATTTTTCAAGATAAAACTTTCAGATTACTAAAAATATCCAACCATTTCATAATAAGATTTTATTGGAAAATCAAAAATTGGCGCTGCATTTGCCAGAGATTTTAAAGTTGTTGTTATTTTTGTATTTTTAGAGACTTAAAGACTTGTACACAAAATTGTGTAAAAACAACAACACACGTATTGGACTGGCCACCATACTCGCCTGACCTTAAAATTATGGAAAATGTGTGGGGATAGCTGGCCCGAAAAGTGCACGTCAGAGCATTTGTCAACAGGGATGAAAACTTGCAGTTCTGTGTTTTTATATGAAAGGAACTAATTGATAAGCTTGATTATCTTTTTAAATCAACCATTAATGGGTCTCCAGTACAAAAATTGATAAAAAATGCACAAAAATGCATTTCGGGGGACGCCAAAATTAATTCAAATAAAAACAAAGTATACCAATCGACAGGATTTTTCATGTACTATTTAATTTTGATACCGGAATTAGGGGTAAGATTTGTCCCATACAAGTCAAAACACTCTAGTTTTCACACAACTTGGCGCAAGTTGCTCATGAAATAAGTTACCGTTCTGAATAGCTTAGATTTTTTAACAAATTTTTATATATTTTAGTTTTGCTAAATCTGTCAATTTCGTGGCAAAATAAATAATTCAAATGATGAAAATACACTTTTACGTTTTCATAAAAACTGTATGTCTTTTCCTCAATAAACTTGAGACGAAATTTTTATTTTGTATTAATTTCATTTTTCAACAAAACAAAATTTGTTCTACATATATCGGTGATACCATGCCAAAAGGCACACTTTTCTGACATCACTATTTTTGAAACTTCTGAAACTTTTTTTGGTGGATTGTTCATCTGAAAAATAAAATAACTGCGACTTTTTTTTTGCAAGTAAATTTTTTTTTGGAAAGTTATACACTCTCAAAAACATAAAAAATGACAAAAAAAAACTAAATAGGTAGCTACATGTTTTAAACTTACTATCTTCTAAACTGTAAGTCGCACAGACAAGAAACTCAGGTATAGTTTAGGTTCCTTGAATGGATCTTTCTGGTGGTGTCATTTGTTTATAGTTTTTTTAAAAGAAAAGTTTCTTTTTCTTATCCCGAACTTTTCCATCATATTTTTCACAGTCGACGCAACAACTTTTTCACCTTTTTAATATAATATCGCAATAAAACATTCATTTTTAAGGTATACGCAAAATTTTAAGTTCATTCTAAGCAGTTCCTACTTAAGTTTTTCTATATTTGTATATCGAAAATTTTATTTTGATATAAAAAAAATTATTGTTCCTTACTTAATAGGTACATTTGCAACCAATTTTGAGACCATCCCAAAAAAAAATTTGTTTGTATGTATTGACATGAAAATTTTATAATTGGGTGTCAAAAAATTTAAGAACAATTAATACTGAATTGTTTTCATCAAAGCAGTCCTTACTTATTTACTATGCCATTCGATTGGTATCTATATTAAAACTATGCAGCTAAGAGGCGTTCCTAGGCTTGGTGTCCCCGGGGCGGATACCTATGGTGTCACCCCTATAAGAAATTTCTAAATGCAAATAGAAACCAATTCCATGAGATTTTGTGTTTTTATTATTTCTTTTATGTTTTCCGAAAAAACAACAGATGACAAACAATAACAAATTGTTAAAAAACAGAAAAAATATTACATTTTGAAAAATGTTTGTTTTTATTTTAGTAAAATGCGATTTTAAAGAATTTAATAACTGTTATTTTAACTTTTTTGGTTGCAAAGTATAGTATTAAAATTACGCGATTTTAAATCATTTAATTTATAAAAAATCGCCTGCACCGAAAAATTTTACCACTCAATTTGTAATAAAAATATTTTTTTTTATAAATTAAAAGATTAAAAAGAGGGTTAAAAGTTATTATTGCAGGCGACACATTTTTATTGAAAATGTCGTGATCGTTAAATTTAAAAAAAATTGCAAAATGGTTAAAATTGGTCAGTTCCTAAGGGTACTTTCCTTGGGTACTTTTCATATATTACTTTTTTACATTATTTTGTATGGGAGATGCATGCCAATGTTGGCCGATCTTAACAAAATTTGTTGAAACTGCAAGCAATTAGAGAAATTGATGTACTCTGAAAATGGTAGAAATTGATAAGACCTTACGGAAACCTTCCCTAGGATGTATACTTAAATTTTACATAATTTTGTCTGGAAGGTACGTACAAAACCAACCTGATCCTAACGAAATTCAGTGAGAATGCTAGACATAAAGATAATAAATGTTTATTGAAAATTACAGAAATTAGTGAGACTTTATTTTTTTTATCCTGCATAATTTTCTTGTTTATGAAAAGGTACAGATAATATTTTAAAAGTCAAAAGTTAATACTTCAAATAAAATTTCAAAAAAGTTTCGCTTAGATCCAAGAATCCGTTTTTTTTTTTTTTGCTAAAGATTTAAAAGATATATTAAAAAAATCACTTAAATTTTATATATAATTTGGTTCAATATTCTAAAATTAAGAAAAACAAAAAAACAAATTTTGTAACTATTTTCGTACCATTTCGATGAATTAAAAGTGAGCTGTCCTAAATATTGGCATTTCTTACTTTAAGAGTTCCAATGTTTGAAATAACCTCATCGAAATCAGTAATATTGATTTCAAGCTCGTTTGCCCTCCCTAGCTCGTTTAACCCCCCGCCCCCGCTAGGAACGCCTCTGATGCAGCTTAAGGACAGAAATAGTTGCACAATTTAAGAAAAGATCCTTTGAGTCGTAAAACACATGGCCATAAATTTGGAACATATTAATTTTTTATGATTTGAAGCCCTTCTATTTGAAGGGCTTACTTCAAACCAAAGGGTAACTGCATTTATAAGATAAGGAACAATATCTTTTTTTAGATTAAAATTAAATTATCTGTATACAAATATATGAAATCTTTAGCAGGCATTTTTTTAAAAAATTCATTAAAAATAGCAATCGTTGGAGATTTAACTTAAAATTTTTCACAAACCTTCAGAATGAATGCCAACATACCACATTTTATTAAAATGGTGAAAAAGTTGTTGTGCCGACTGTGAAAAATATGATGCTAAATTTTGGGATAAAAATAAAAAACTTTTTGCCATAAAAGTACTTTAAAAAAATAACACCACCAGAAAGATCCATTCAAGGTACTTAAACTTTACCTGAGTTTATTTTCTGTCTAACTTACAGTTGAGAAGATACAGCTCTTTAAATACATGCATCTATTAAATTTTTGTATGATTTTCAATGTTTTTGACAGTGTATAACTTTGCAAAAAAACAAATTTCGCAATAAAAAAAAACCCAGAATATATTTCTTTTAATCTGAACTTCTAACCTACAAAGTTTCAAGATTCAGGTCAGATTTTGATAAAAATTTGTTGAATTGATATGGAATCACCGATATGTATGTTTTTTATCGTTTGTTAAAAAATTCAACAGTTGAAACTATTATTTATTCTGCAGGCTTAACAAAACAAAAACAAATTGTTGATTATTTCTGCTTCAAAATCGCTCTAACGGAATTAAAAATTGTCAAGTGTAGAAAGCTTTCTATTGCTGCTAGCCTCACCTGAAGATATTCTTCTTAAAAGCATAGAAATTATTTTTGTTGGTAAAAAGCATTTCAAATTTGAAAAGATATTTTTAAATTTTAAAAAATTAGCTACGAAAGTAATAAGATTAGCACACATTAGCTATGTTTTAAACCAAGCGAGTTCTCAAAAAGCGACAAAGTTGCTTACGAATGTTTTTCCAAATCTTGAAAGCATATTTGAAATGTCAAAAAATATTCAAAGTACTACAAATTCTACAAAAAAAAAAAAACATTTAAATAATCAAATTACCAACCATCAGCAGAAGCCGATGAGTTCCTGATAAAGAGGGAAATAAAAAATTAATGACAAAAGGTGAAGCCTAATAACTTTACACCATGATTAAATAATTTATAAGGTTATCCCGATATTTGACATACCCTTATTTTATGTAAACAAAAAACTGTTTTCTCTCGAAAATTAATTACAACCAGGGTTTTGTGGTTTCTGCAAAAACATTTATATTTCAGTGTTTTGTTGTGTTTTATTTTTTTTTTTTAAAAAGTATGTGCTTTGAAAATTTTACTACCAAGAAAGAATAAAAATAAGTATTCATTACCTTATTTGAATTTTTTAAGGCAATAAATCCATGAAAATATTTCAAACTTGGACTCTGTGAAGTCGTAGAACCTTCAAAAATCATTTGATGGATGCTTCAAAATACAAAACTAGTAGAAAATTTATTGACTCAAAATTCTCAAGATATATTTTACTAAGAAATAGTAAGATATTCAAGCAGCTGTGGGGGACTTTTGAGGCATTCAAAATGCTATCTTCTTCAAATAAGAGTATCTACCTCCATGTTCGTGAGAAGACGTCAAATATCGGGATAACCTTTAAATTATTGAATCATGGTTTAGACTTATCATGTTCTTTTTTCATTGTGTTACTCCATGTGTTCACTAGGTCACTGATGAAATATATTCCATTTATTTTCAGTCTCACACTAATTTCCAACCAAGAGAACGTCGTTGTTCACACTGCCAGTGTCAGCTAGATTTTCATAATAGTGTTAACAGGCGCCGTGTTGCAATCCCATATACCATAACCCCATATTGGCTTTATAGCACTTTTTCCTATGCTATAAACCCATAATTTGGGTTTGGGGTTATCGCACAAAATAAAATGCAATAAAGCCAATATGGGGTTATAGCACAAATTTTGCATTTCGTAAAAGGGGAAACCATAATTTTGCAAAAAAATATTATAATAGAAGGGAATTTTCCCTTTTACGAAAAGTTAAAATCAGTCATACTATGTTATTTCTATAAAAAGGGAACCAAATTATTTTGTCTGCAATAAGTGCAATAAAGCCAATATGGGGTTATAGCATAAATTTCAATTTTTTAATATGGTATTATCTCACTTATTTGAAGGAAATAAACCCATATGGGACTATAACACATCGCTGGTGCTATAAAGCCAATATGGGGTTATGGTATATGGGATTGCAACACGGCGCCGTGTTAACAGTTTTCCCGACCAAACACGGTATGGTCTATCAGCTGGCTATAATAAGACCAAGGGCTGTTTCCACACTAATGAGCAACGGAAACATGAATCCTTAAATGTTTTCAATTGAAATAATTTTTGGTTCTAGCATTAAAATGGAATCTAATAGCGTTTTCTTTTCTCAACAAAAAATTCAACTCTCTGAAGATGCAGAATTTTTTTCATTTTGACCTGAACCCACAGAATTCTGACATTTTTTTAACTGAGATAGGTTACAAAAAAAGCAAAATTTTTGTCAATGTTTTCGAGTTGGCTGCCTTTTGGAAAACTTCAAAAGAATTAAAGATAAAAAAATTTGTAAAACTTCAAATTAAAAATTTTTTTTCCTGCTAGAAAAAAATTGACTTTTTTCCATAGAAGAGTTTTTAAGTTTTCCGTAGAAGAGCTCAATCCTTTCTGAGCTGTCAATGGTAACGTTAACTATTTTCAACATATGGCATTTATTTTTTTTTTGCAGAGGTCAGAATTTTTCAAACCGTCAAAGTAGAGAGGGCAGAAATTCTGAATTTTTTTCTGCTTTTAAATCAAAATTTTCAAGAAATGAACACGATTCAATTTCAGAGGTCAGAATTTTATTTGAGAAAAGAACGAAAAAAATGCGAAAAAATCAAAAGGGCAAAAAAATTTCTAAATTTTTTTGAGAAAAGATAACGCTATAAAGTTACTCCTGTTGCAAAGTTATTTTTAGTTTTAATGCTTTTTTATGTTTTTTTGACAATTTAAGTAAGCAAACTCCGAGTTGAAAAAAACTTAAAATATTTTGTTTAGATATAAAACGTTGAAAACAGCCATCTCTTGATGCACATTAAAAAAAATTAGGTAAGTAATGTTAAAAACAATAAGAATGTTATCCAAGAACACTTTATAACATGGATTAGTTACTGCGTTAACAAAGAAAAAATATTTAAACTGAGTGTTTTTTCAGTGTCACACCTGTCCCAGAAAAATGCTTTAGTTTTCCTAAGAAGCAATATGGGCTTATGATAAAATTGAAACTTTTCTAAAGTAAGGATATTGATGTTTTGCATAAATTTGTAAACTTGTTTTATTGAATAATTTATTTTTATTCTTCATTTCCGGTGGTCACACCCGGAACGATTTTCTAAATTTTTTTCCAATAATGAAATTTTTGCGTGTATATGAATAAATACTTTGATTAAAACTAGTTTTGTAAATTCATGTATAGCGAAATCATTTGTATAGGTAATAATTTGATCAAAAATTCATGCAAAAAAATTGTTTGCAAAAAAATATTTTTTTTTTTTAAACATAATTAAAAACATTAATTACAAACATATATTTTTGATGTCTGAAGTATGTGATGATGGTGTCAAAAGTATGTGATGATTATTTTATTTATTAAGTTCTTATATAAAATTCCCACATAATTCGCACTCGTCACACCAGGGAGAATCTCATGTCACACCCGTCACATTTAAAAGTTTAAAAAAGAAAAGTTATCGCCATTTTTTCAAAAGATTTTTTAATGGTATTCAACAGAAAATATATTAAATTTGACTGTATGCAAGTCAAAAATGGTCTTTTTGTGGTAGATGGACTGAATTTCAGTGTTAATTTCAGAATTTTTAGTTTTTAAACTTGTGCTCGTCACACCCATCCCAGGTGTTTAAGCAAATATAACTATTAAACTAATATAAATAACTGAATTATATTTAGCATTTTGAAACCTTGGGGCATCTTCTAATATACTCTATAGTAAATTGCTTAAATTTTAAGCGGTTAATATCATTTTCAGCACGATAAAGAAGTCAAAACGTCATACACGTCTCTATGGCATGAGCCCAAAGTAGTTTAAGCTTTCAACTGTGGTAAAACCAACTACGGTCAAGCTACCGGTTAGCATAATTTTTTTATTAGCATGGCTCAAAAAAAAAAAATGAAGTAAACCTTTCTGCAAAATAGTGCTTATACGTAAATATTTTGTTGTGTTTCAAATATCCGCACCTTTTTCTTGATACCCCTCATCGGCTTTTGTACAGACACTCTATTGAAGGTTTTGGGACTTCCAGGCATTTTCTACCAAAATCCTGGATGTCACGAGAAGATTTGTAACGTTTTTTAAGACGTGACTTGATAATAGCCCAATATCGTTCAACGGCCCAAGCTCTGGTCAATTTGGTGGAGTTGCGAAAAGTCTGCTTTCATATATGTCTCATCATGCATTAGGATGCATCTCTGACTGCCACTCAGAAGCCTGTCATATAATTTTCAAGCACTTGAGTTTTTGTTTTTTTTGGAGTTTTTGTTTTTCTTTAATGCGGTGCATAGTAGACTTGAATGTTTTGAATTTTTGGGCCGTATCTCGTTCTGAAAACTTGAGTCTGCACTTCTTTAAATTTTCGAGCCAAATTCGGATCATAAGTCTAACTTTGCTGCCAACACCGATTTTTTGTTTCACTGCTCCTTTATTCTTGAACTTTAAAACAGCAGGTCTTAAACTGTACAATTCTTTTTTGAACTTAAAAACAGCATTTCTAGCTGTAGCTCTGGAAACTCTTGACATTCCACCAAGCGCGGCATAAGGAATTGACTTTAAGTAAATGGACAAAATTATTGTTCTCACTTCTTCTTTACTAGCTTCCATTTTACAAACTAAGCAACTTTTAACCTATATTGTACTAACAAATCTTTTTTAAGAACTTAAGCTGTTAAAATTTTACAGTGTTGCTATTCGAAAACAAGAGTTAAGTAGTTTTAATTTTGGAAGAATTCTTTCTGGACCATGCCTTATAATAAAAACAACAACACGCAAAGCTCTACTTATAATACAACTAATACCGACCAAACCTATGACTACGGCAAAACCCTCTTTAACCATAAATAAGCTCAATACAACTAGTGTCCAAATAATGCTCAAGATTAATTCCAGGCGGTATTCTTTAATGGTGCACTCAATAACAATGCCAATGGTTGTGAGAACTTTAAACCAGCACGTCTGCGTGAGTCTCCTCCAGTTTTGGAAAAAACTCACTGTCATGCCATGATATACGAGCACAAATTTAAATTTTTGATAATTCGTTTTTTCTATGTCCAAGTTTACTGTGAAAATTTTTGAGTATAAAGTATTTGAAACTCGGTTCTTAAAATGAACCGAATACTCAAAATATTTTCTTCAATAATCGTTTTAACAACCAAAATATATTTGTAAATAATGAATTAATATGATCAATCTTGCTTATTCTTCTCTTCTCTTTCTTTTTTATTGAAATATTTCTCAAAAATAAATTTGGAAGAATTTTGTTAAAAGTATCGGATTAAAAAAAAATGTTGATTTCATAAATCACGATTGAATGCCAATGAGCTACAGTTGCCACTTTTTTAGCAAAACTACACAATTATTAAAACATAACTTGGAAGCATTTTTTTCGTTTGCTCTGCAAACTTTTAAGCGATTAATAGTTTGCTGTGTTATTTAAGCGAGTAAACATACCGTTCATTTGCTCGCATAACGTCATAAATAAAAAAAAAAGTAATTTTGCAGATAACACCTTTTAAGTTTGTTAATTTACTCACACTTTGCATGGAAAATAAAAGACTTATACTCTTCTCACGCGTAGAGTATTCAAGATAAAAACTTGAAAATTTTATACAATATGAAGCTATGAAGATATTATAAATAATTTTGCATCTTAAACTCAAAAATTGCATTTTTGAGTTATGACGTTATTCGAGCAAATGAGCGATATGATAAGCGGCAGTTTTTTTTTACAACTCGCTTACTAAAAAACACAGCTATATTTGACCCTATTTAAAAAACATTTAAATTGTTTCGACTTTTCTTTGCCGGATGATGTCAGTGATGTCTATCTTTGTCTTTATGTTGTTTATAAAGTGTGCCTTTTTTGCTATTTATTTTTTTAGTGTACATTTTTTTACACCTCACGCGTGATTCGTAACATGCTGCAAAACCGAATATGCTTAGTAGTTATTGTCATGTCATCTTGATTAGACTTGCAAACGAACAGCACTAGCAAAACATTGAATTTTATTATCAAAATTCGTTCTCTGTGAAAAAATGTGTTTCTTACATAACGTTCATTTTATTGTCGTCATAATCGATTAACCGAACAAGCTATTCAAGGTCTTGTAACCAAAATTCGCGCCAATTTTACTTTATTGGACATTAGTTCACCAACACGTATGCGAAGAGAGTATAACAAGGAGCATATTGATGCTGTAACGTGTACACTCATAGAAAAAAAGGCTGTTATATAAAACAAATAGATTTCACTGTTAAAAACCATCCCACAAATGAAACTTTCAAATCAACAGTCGATTGACTGTTGGTCTATTGAACACGAAACTCATATTAAAACGTAATTATTGAAATTTGATCACTGTTTTGGAAGTTCATGTTTAGACGAGTGTGTTGACGTGTGCGTCTAGTACTCGACTGTCCAAGGTTAAAATACCGACAAGGCCAACAAAAAATATGTTTTTTAATTTCCATTATTTTTTCTTTAACTAAAAACTAAATTTACAATTTTTTCAGGACTGTAAGCAAACTTATCTTTATGCCCGTATTCACCAACCTCGATATAGTACTCGCTTTATTTCAGCAGACGTTTTAGTTTACTATTTTTTTCGTATTCACCAAGCAATCTACATTTTTTGTTTCGAACTTATGTTCGAACTTTTCGAATAGTAGTTTGCCATACAATATTTGACAAAGCAAAGCCTACTATTAGATATTGTTTGGTTTTTAGGTTGGAATCGATTGCTATTTTATAGAGAAGTCAGCGGTTGCTTAAAAACAAAAAATATTGGTGAATATCAAAAACGCAAAAATAGCACGCTAAAAAAATAGTAAGGTTGGTGAATACGGGCCTTAAAGTCATTTTTGACGAGCAGTTAGTGAAACAGAATTAGAATTTGAATTATTAAATTCAAATTGTTGATACTTACTCAGCTAGGATTTGAACCCACGTCCTCCGCATGACAGTCTAGCACACTTTCACTGAAATATTGATAACGATAAGATTGTAGGGGGGTTTTCTCAAAAGCTGAGGTATGACTCAGTCGCTCCAGGGTCAAACGAAGGACCCTCGAACCTCCGTTAAATAAAAAGACTTGTTGGTTTAAATATATCAACTACAATCAGTTTTATTGAATAATCTCTATGATTAATTATGTGTATATATATGCATATATATTTTGTACATAAGTCATTTATTAAACACAACAACAATCATTCGTGGATATCAAGCTATAATTTTCCAACAATTGCCCTCTCTGACTCTGCCTCGGTGATAACTGGTTCTGGTTTGGTGATACTCAGTATTCGGTGCTTCGATAAATATCGGTGATTGCGTTCGTGGCGAGTTTATGCGACTTGGTGGCTTAGACAGAGCTCGACAGAGTACGTTGGATTTGGAAAATATACTCTTACTGTTAAATGATTATATACAAAAGTACCTTACATACATCTTTTGCAGCATTAAATTATACAATGTAATTTATATATCTTATGTAGTAGTATGTAGTATTAATTAAATAAGATAAATACCCGCCAGTATTGAGAGTAACCAATTGCCTACTTATCACTAGCTACTTTACTAGTTCTTTACGTGCTAGCTACTTTTCTGTCCATAGGTAATGCATAGACGGGTCAGTTGAATCTACTTCAAGCTCTTACTGTTTATTGTTTATGTTTTTACGGCTTTCTCTCATGAAAATGGCCGATATTATTCAAAGCAATTTTTTCGGAAAAAACATGATATATGAAGCTTTTCAATTTTATTAAACAATGTCAATACAAATTTGTAATAAATAAAAGCAATTTAACTGCACATTGATGTCTCAATGCCTAGGTTTTTTGTTTTTTTATATTTCTGACAAGTGAATAAGCTTGCCCTATAGCACTAGTGAAGTGGCTAGGGAATGGGAATGTAAAAGGTAGCAATTGACTCCCTCCTATGACATCTTCACGTTAAATTCGCCAGTTGAATGCAAAGAGAGTAGATTGGAGTTGAACTAGTACTGGCTACCGAGAGGCTAGTGAAATCGCTAGTTCTGTACTAGTGCCAAATACTGCTGGGTATATATTTATATTTCTCAAGTAGTATAAATAACTTATATATATATTTCTTTTCAATAAAAAGAATAATAAATATATCATAAGCTTTCTTCATATAATCTCTAATCGGTAGCTTAACGATAAGTATTCGGGAGGATAGCCGACTGACCGAAGCCGCGGTGAAGTCCAACCCAAACACGACAAGCTAAGTATTCGGAGGGATAGCCGACTGACCGAAGCCGCGTTGAAGTCCGACCAAATACGACAAGCTAATTATTCGGAGGGATAGACGACTGACCGAAGCCGCGATGAAGTCCGACTAAATACAACAATCACAACTACGGAGTATTCGGGAGGATAGCCGACTGCCCGAAGCCGCAGTGAAGTCCGACCGAGTACAACAATCACAATTTTAAAGTATTTCGGAGGATATCCGACTGACCCAAGCCGCGGTGAAGTCCAACCGAGTGCAAAATACGGAATCTAACTACTATGTATGTATCAAACAACCCGCCTCTCGGTGTTTTGCTTAAAAGAGTGAGTTAACTCGTTGCCAAGTAAAAGACGGACAAAGCACTACGCCTTCGAGCCGTTTTCACTGCAGACACAGTTGGCTACTCTTAAATAATCTATTCACAGAACGTGTTGTGAATTATATTATATGCTGTACAAATTCTGCTTATAGCTGATGGTTGCTTTGTCATGCGTTGGTTGTGTGTCGGACTGGTTGTGATGTTGTTGTTGCTGCACACTATGCTGACTGTTTTGCTATGCCTTGGCTGTGTGTGTTTAACTTGTTGTGATGTTGTTGTTGTTATAGACTATGCTGGCTGTTTTATCATGCGTTAGCTGTGTATGACTAATATGTGGTGATGTTTTTGTTGTTCTTAGCAGGCATACGTTGTGCTGAACTAGCAGATTTAGCTGGTAGATTTTGTAACGATGTTGTTGGTAGATCGCCGTTACATGATAAATATAGCAAAACTCATTTAAAAACTATTGCCTAGAGAAGACAGCCATTTCAACAAAAACACAAAAAATATTTTGAAACGTTCATTCAGCAAAGAAAACTGTTAAAGGCCCAACCAAAATAGACGAAACGAGACGATTGCAATCTGACAGGCCTTTGCACTCGTTGCGGCTGTCTTGGCAATTTACCCAAAATAAAACGTTGTGGAATGCATCTGACCTGATCAAGTGACAATCGAAATAAATGGAAATGGTTGTGGAATGCATCTGACCTGATCAAGTGACAACCGAAATAAATACATGTAAATGCCTTTTTCATCCCAAACAAAGACAATTAAACAACAAAAATATGCAATAATTGATAAAAATGCAAACAAAACTTGATGTAAATATAATCTGCACAGTTGTTGCCGACGAGTTGAGACGGTAAAAGTTCGGTTCTTACGAAACAAAGCGTCTAGTCAAACGTTTCGTTCAGTTTCAATCAAAGACGTAAGACCATTTTGGTAAATAACATTGTTTCACGAATGCTTGAATTTAATCGTTACGTCTCGTCTGGTCTATTTTGGTTGTCCTTAACTTAAACTCAAACCATTCAATATCACAGTGTTTTAAAATAACAGCGGCCGACTATTAATATTACAGTTGATATTTTTTTGAGTGTACCAACAAATAAAAATAAAAGTGAATTTAATGGTTATTTTGTAATATATATAAATTCTGAATTATATTTGCTATTCTAAGCACGGTTACCAACAAATCTTAATATATAAAAGACAAGCGTCCTGCTCCGTGCCCTGTATCGTAAAACATGTTTAGCCTGGACCAGAATCTGTTGTAAAATTATCTATTTGAAATCTTTGTACGTACTTGCTTTTTAGAACCTGTTCAGAATGGACCAGAACCTGTTATTAAATTATATATTGGAAATCTTTGTACTTTAAGACTATCGTCATTTTCCTCAACTACTATATATCAAACATCATGTCTTGCTATTACAGTGCTTCTTAATTAACAGAACCGCAACCTATTCGGTCTGCATAAACTGAACAGCAATGATTACATTCAGTGACGTTGGTGTCAATTGGAATTGCTAGAATTAAATCACAATGTTCGGTCTTCTGATCCAAGTTTTAGCGATTGGCTACTCAAGTTAGGAAATGGAGATGAAGATATAATAGAAATTCCAGATTATTTTGTTTGTAAAGGTTCGCTTATTAACCCTTTTAATGGCTTGCGTAGAATAATCGTGGACAATTTTTTTGAGCTTATATTCCCATCATTTAAGCAATAAAAAGATTAAAAAACATCCCTCTGATTTTTACATGAGCTGCTTTGCTTTTGGCAGGCTGTCTAATATAATGGACAAAACCACTATAACGTTGAATTATAATATTTTAGTTCAACTAAAACAACCGGAGAGAAATGCAAATGCGTTATTTATGCAAATGTTATTATAAAAAAAAAAAATTATGGTGATCGTGGCGTGCAGGTTAAGTGTGTGGCTTAGTATGCTCGGAGCCCGGGTTAGACCCCCAGCCGCGGCGAAAAATTTTTTCAATAAAAAATTTTTCAGATCGGTCACCACCTCTCTGCAGACAATGGCAAACCTCAGAGAGTAAATAATGCCATGTTAAGCTTCTTGAGAACAAGAACTTTAGCCGTTCGGAGTCGGCATAAAACGTGTAGGTCCAGTTCTCTGTCAATTGTGTGCAAACATTTAATAACACACATAACACAATTGATGATAAGAAGCTCGGTCGGAGTCCTTTCAAGATCTGAAATGGCCAATTTGTTTTTTTTTTTTTTTATAATAAAAAAAAAATTATACTTTGCACACCAATCACAATACTCACTTTATTTGCAAAATTTATTAACACGCGATATAAAAAAATTGAAGGCTACTGTTGGGCATAAAATCGAAAATCTAACTAAGTTAAACGTTATATATCTCCTTAAAATTATTTTTGTCATGTTGGCACAACTTCACTTCATAGCACCAACCTATTTGATTTTAGAAAAAAACTTTGGAAAATTAAAAAAAAAATTTTTCCGAAGTGTCCAATATAATGGACAAGTCCATTGAAAGGGTTAAATAGATTTTTGGCGATACTTTGAGTCCGAATAACATCAACCGTTATTCCAAAATTGCTATCCTGTACCCAAAAAATTCCGATGTGAACGAAGTCAACGAGCAAGTTCTAAATATTTTAGTTGGTGACACAGTGAGTGATTTGAGCACGGATTAAATTGAATACAGTGATGATACCGATAAACAAAATTACCCTGTCGAGTTTTTGAATGAATTTTATCTTTCAGGAATGCCACTGCATAAGTTAAACCTCAAAATTGGAAGTATTATAATACTTCTTCGAAATTTCCATACCAAAAAAGATATCTGTAATAAAAGGTGGTAAGTTTTGAAAAACCTAAAAACTTAGTTAATCATCGCACAAGTATTGACAGGTGCACTGGCGAACATTATATAGTTTCATGCCTACAATTGATTTGGCCCCGACAAAAACACAGATTTGCCTTTCACTCTCCGAAGGCGACAATTTCCAGTTAAACTAACATTTTCAATGAACATAAATAAATTGCAATGTTAAATATTGCAAAAACTAAGCATTATAGATGGCAAGGTACAAGGTCAATTGGTTAAAATTCTAAAGCATGGTTTTCACTATGTCAATTTCAATGGAGAGTTGTTGTCAGTCACATGAAAAATACCAACATGTTGTCATTTTTTTCTGTTTGGCAATGGCGAAAAATAGGAAAAACTGATCTCTTCACATGTTTATAGCAGAAATTTCAAAAAAAAAAATGTTATTTATGTGATTTTTTAAACTTTTAAATTTCATGTCAAACAAAAAATGACTAAGTGAAAACCAAGCATAAGAATTTTTTTACTAGAAATGTTGTATGTACGGAAGTTTTATAAAAATAATTTAATAAACATGTTTTCAAATAAAAACCTTTGTATATAAATCCAATAAATTTTTTGTCGCATTTTGTACTCTAAATGGTTCCTTCCCGTCGTAGGACGGGCTTTTACACTAGTCGTATTTAAAACATTCATGAAACTCACCATGAAACTCACCATATTTTTGTTTTATACTCCTTACATACTTACTTACTTTATTTTTATTTTCACCCAAGCTTAAGAACAAGCTTATCAAAATAATATATAGCAGAAATTAAATGTATGAAATTTTGGTGTAGAGTCCAACTGTGTGCCTTGGCCCGTATGTAGTTTTCTTACCATCTCAGCTTTGCTAGCCTATTTATACTCAACTACTTCGATTTAAGTCAAAAACTAGTTGCAAAAAGTGGTTGTTAAAGGTTTGTCAAGCATAACAATGCTTAAGTTTGCCAATTCTTATCGACTCTTGAATAACGACCCTGACAAGCTAAGTCTTAGTAACCTTAAGTTCGCATTAAATGCTACATAAAGCAATTAAAATCACTAATACGTCGCACAGTGGTTGAAATCATTAGCAAAAACATTAAGGCCGAATAATGGCAGCCGTGATCATATAAAGCTTTCGTAATTTTTGTTTTTTCTGTCAATTCATTTGAATTTCAATAAAAAATTTACTGTGATACAAACAAATTTTGTCATAATATAATTATCGATATGAGAACTTAATCGATCACAGATGTCGTAATGCGGCCTTTGATCGATTTTGTTTTTTATAGATCACACTCTGGTGGTACTTAATAATTGTCATTATAAACGAACAATTCCTTGACAATGCATAAAAAACAAGTATTCAACCAAAAGATTAAATTAATTTTGTTCTATTTTCCCACCATTCAGCCACTGTGCATTGTTGTTTGGCCATGACATAAAGTTCAAGCTGTGCTCTTTAACCTTTTTCACAAAAAAAAAAACAAGAAAAAAAAAGAAAACAGCTATAAAATTAATTTTATTGTTGTACTCTGGGCTCAATAGCTTAGAGCATAGCAGAACAAATTAGTTACTCAAAAATTTAACAAATAAGTAACTGTGAACGTAAGTTCCTGTTAATGTTTCGTTGAGGTACTTAAAAATCACTCATACGTCCCGTTGAACGTTGAACTTTTTGTTGTTTGAACTTATTGCGGCTTAAATGGTTGGGTAGCAATTATTTGTTGCTGTTTGGCAAGAAGCAAGCAAAAAAAAAAAGTTTTATTGCTTTTGTTGTTCGTTTTTTTTTTTTGTTTTTTTGCATAGTTTCGCATGCCAAACTTCGCATATAAGTTTGGTGTTGCTGTTGTTGTTGCTTAACGCGTCACTGCAATTAAATTCACAATAAATTTAATTGCTCGCAATTCAACAGAATTAATTCATCTTTTTCACACCAAATATATAAGTGTTGGTTGTTGGTTGTTGCTGTTGTTGTTGAGAACTTTACGCCGCTGGCAGTAAGATTGCTTTATAATTATTGCTGTTGTTGTTGCTATTTTGTTATTGTTGTTGTTTTTATATCATGTTTTTTGCCATATTATTTTGTGTGCTCTTTCACAAAGCACACACTAAGCAAGGTCTTACTAAGAAACAGCGAAACAAAAACAGAAGAAAAAAAATTAAAATGAAGTATTGCTCAGAAGCGCACATAATTACTTTCGTCGAAATATTTTTGTTGTTGTGTTTTGTTGTTGTTTGCTGTTAAGTTGTTTGTATTTTTTTTTTTTGTTTTCTTGCCTTGCCTGTTACGCCTGTTTCACGCCTTTTGCACAGCAGCACGCTGTTGTCACTTCCTCTGCTGTTGCTGCTGCTGCTGCTGCTGCTGCTCCTGCTGCTGTTGACGCCTCTTGGTGCTTGTTTCTTGCTGCCTCACGCTGTCGTTGCTTGCTGTCTTGCTTTTAATTTTCTTTTCGTCGCGTATTTCTTGGCCACTAGCTTATTTTGTGTTTTTTGTTTACTGTTTTTTGCTACAACTATTTTATGCGCAGTTTTGTTTATTATTTATGTATGTAGCTAGCTGTGCTTTGTTTGTTTTTGAAGCGTTTTTGTCTGTTTAAGTGCTATGAGCTTGTGCGCCTTGATGTATGCTGCATTTATGCGAATTTTTTTTTAAATAAGTAACATAGCTTTTGTGCTGGCTTAATGCACTTTATTATGCATTTTACGGTGTAAAGCAATTTTTTACTAGTAGCTGTTATATTTAGTATTCAATTGGGTGGCAACATCTATGAACATCTATTAAGATACTCGTTTTAATTTAATTTGCAAATCAAAAGTGTCAAAAACATGCTTATAGCTTAACCCTTTTAATGTTATATTTCTTAAGTTTTTCTTCTCCAACTTGTTTCAAACAATTATTGCTTAAACTCTGCAACTGATTGTTGCAGTTAAAACAAATTTGAATTATAAGGCATGCAAATTGGCAACACTCGAAGTGCCTCTACTGCTGGCAGAACATAATTGAAAAAGTTCTTCGCACATTGTTAGTGTTGTCTTGTCATTGCATTGTTGTGAAATGCATCTTAATTGCTTCTGCATTGAAAGTCTAGTACAATAATTTTGTTTTTATTTGACTTAATGACTGTGCACTAGAGCAGGCTTGTCCAACATACGGCCCCCGGGCCACCATCCGGCCCGCATAGGCCTTTCATCCGGCCCGCCATCTCTTAGAATCTTTGGGCATCCCAGTTGTATAGGTTTGCTTCTATATGTTTACATGTGTGTGTGTCAATTAAAAAACTTACTCAATTGCAAGTAAAACAGTGCTCCCTGTAGTAAATAAAATAAGTAGTTGATAAAAAACAGTACCTATAAAGTACTGTACTTTGCAAGTGCATCCATTTGATGTTGAAATTGAAGGCGCTGCGCTGAATTTACAGCTGGAGTTAATAGAATTGCAAAGCAGCTCTCATCTAAAACAGCATATAATAATTGTCTTCCAAACTTAATTGAATTTTACAAAAAGTATATTACACCCAGTCAATACCCAAACCTTACTAAGCTGGCTATTCAACAAATTTCTTGATTTGGTAGTACATATGTTTGCGAGCAGCTGTTTTCTCGCATGAAATTTAACAAATCAAAAACCAGATCATCTTTATTAGATAGCCATCTTAAAGGTATTTTGCGCATAGCCACTTCTAAAACTCCAGCTGACATAGATGCGCTGTGCAAACAGAAAAAAATGTCACACATCTCATTAATTAGATTTTAAGAATAAAAATATCTTTATATGCTAAGACCATAGTTACATTAATAATAATATATTAACATTTATTTGATGTTGGTTTTTATAATAAATAAATAAATAAACCAAAACTGAAGGTCATTTTATTTTTTTTTTGGCCCGCTACGGTTATGAAAATGATAAACCTGGCTCTTCACAAAATTATGTTGGACGGGCCTGCACTAGAGTGTGTCGGCCTCCATACAAAAAAAAAATTTGAAAAAACCACCCTCTATTTTAAAGTTGACCTCGAGAGGATTCTGAAAACAAAAAATTTTTTTTTTTGGACCACCGGAAAAACAGCCAAAATGGTCTTTTTTGAATAACTTAAGCTTTACATGTCAGATCTTAAAAAATTATGTGTCGTTGAAAGGCTTTACGAGCACTACAACGCCTTCTCAGGACATTTTTATTTTTGAGGTCATATTCAACTGTAAGCTCCATTAGCCCGATTTATACCCCTTAAATTTTTTTTTTTTTTCTCATAAGATTAAAATCCTTCAAATTTGTTTAATTTGTGTTCAAAAAATTATGTTTTAAGTTTCTTTTACAATTTTGTTTATATTATGTGCTTGTCCGTTGACTAAACTAACAGTAAATTTTTTATAAAAAAAAAGATTATATCAAATATTTAAACTTTTTGACTTCTTTGTTTTAAAACTTGAAAAAAAATTTTTTGAACACAAATTAAACAAATTTGAAGGATTTTAATCTTATGAGAAAAAAAAAAAAAAATTTAAGGGGGATAAATCGGGCTAATGGAGCTTACTAGTTGAATATGACCTCAAAAATAAAAATTTCCTGAAAAGGCATTGTAGTGCTCGTAAAGCCCTTTTTAACGACACATAATTTTTTAAGATCTGACATGTAATGCTTAAGTTATGCAAAAAAGACCATTTTGGCTGTTTTTCCGGTGGTCCAAACAAACATTTTTTTTGTTTTCGGAATCCTCTCTAGGTCAACTTTATAATAGAGGGTGGTTTTTTCAAACTTTTTTTTCGACCCACTCTCCTGCGCACTCGATATGTTTGCTTTGTATGCATTTGACCTTTTTTGTGCTTTTTGAAATATAAGTTTAACAATATTGAAATTTTTTCGAAAAATTATATAATTATTCCCATCATTATTAAGAGCAACCAACTGCCAACTTATCACCAGCTATTTCATTAGTTCTATGCGCACTAGCCACTTTTCGGCCCCTAGGTACTGTATTACGGGTAAGTTGAATTGACTTCAGCAGCTCGTACTGCTTATTGTTTATGTTTTTACGTCTTTCTCTTATGAAAATGGCTCATATAATTCAAATCGACACAATTGTCAAAAACCAAAAAAAAAACTTAACTGAAGATTGATTTTCCAATGCCTAGATTTTTTTATGTTTCTGACTAACAAATGAGCTTGCCCTATAGTACTAGTGAAGAAGGCAGGAAATGAGAATCTCAAAGGTAGCAATTGAACCCTTCCTATGACATCTTCACGTTAAATTCGCAAGTTGAACGCAAAGAAAGTAGATTGAAGTAGAATTAGTTCTGGCTATCAAGAGGCTAGTCAAAGCGCTAGTTCCAAATTAGTCCCAAATACTGCAGGGTTGTTAAAAAAAAATGTACACGCAAAGAAATTTTTCGTTAACCGTAACTGAAAAATGCACCAACTATACTTCGTTTGCGAACTGTATTTGCTGCAAACGAGGATTCAGTTGTCATCAACTTAAAAATATTCTTGCTTGAAACGAAAAAACCATCGAACTTAATGAAATTTTGTCATTGTTTTGGAAATTCAAGCTTAGCCGAGCGTGCTGGCGTTCGAGTCTAGGAACTTGAGTGACCTGGGTTCAATTCCTAACAGGAACACCAAATTTTTTTTTTTAATTAATGTTTTTTATTATTTATTTTTATTATTCTTATTTTGACGGTTATTTTTGACGAAGCAGTTAATGAAACAGAATTAGAATTTCAATAATTAAATTAAAATTTTTGATACTTACACAGCCAAGATTCGAACCCACGTCTCCCGCGTGACAGTCTAGCATGCGTCCATTGAGCTATTGTGAGATATTGTGTAGAATGATTTTTTTAGATTACAAATATTTATGTTATAAGAAATGGATCTTTTTCCTACAAATGAAGTTTTCAGTTGAACAAAACAAATTTTTCGGTTGCTGAAATTTAAAAACAACTTACGTTAATGGCAATCGAAATTAATTTCTTGCAACTAAATAACGCGTTTCCCGAAACTGACTATTAATATAACAACAACAACTAAAATTTTTGTTAAGATAAAGTGCAAAGGTAAAAACGAGATACCATTTGTGTGGCTGCGCTTACTTAAACTGTAACACATTCTTGTTTTTTTCGTTTATGGCAAATATTTAACATTTGTCATCAACGAAAGCGAGCTGTGTAGCAGTTGTGTGACTGCGCATGTGATTTACAGTTGTGTGTCTGTTTGTTCGCACTCTTAAAATACTTCCTTTTCGTTGATGGCAAATATTAAACGCTTTTCATCACCGAAATCAAGCAACTTTTTTTGTCAGTTGAGAACTATTCGCTTATAACAAATTAATTTTTTTCCTGCAAACAAAGTTTTCAGTTGGAAAAAACAAATTTTTCGGTTGCTGCAATTTAAAAATCACTGCCGTTTATGACAAACAAAATTAATTTCTTGCAACTAAATAACGTGTTTCCCGCAACTAACCATTATTATGCCAACTGTTCAAACGTTTACAAACAATGATTTTAAGCACGACAAACGAAGTTCGTTTGCAGAAAACTGGCGATGAACGTTTTTTTTCTCTGCGTGTACTTACATCAAACAACATATTGTTACTGCATGACATGCATTCTTAGATACACTGCTTTGAGAAGACATTCAAAAAATCAAATTGTGCTTCTCCTCAGCCTTTTTGAAAAGTATACTTAAAACATAGAATGCAAATGAATCCTGAAAAAAACCTACTAGAATCTATCCATTGAAAGACTTAAATAAATTTTCCTTTGAAAAATTCTAGAAGTACTTCTAGATAAGACTAATGAAAGCATTCCTCACAATGCCATACATATGTTAAAAGAATATATTCTAGGCATGCATGAAAAATGGATGGAACTCATGACTTTCCTTTCCACTTAATCTTCTTTTGGAATAACTTTTTTTGCTGACCATCAGCTCCCACCAAACATGCTGTTGTTACTAAGTAAACATACGAAACGATAGTCATATTTCTAGTGTCCGACCGAATATTCGTTTTCGGCCAGTTTCGGCCTTTTTAATCAGTTTCGGCTATTCGGCATCAATATGGCCGAAACCAAATATTTGGTCAGACACTACTAATTCGGTTCTTACATATATTTCCATGGTAGATGTGAGTTTGCTTTCATCAACATTTAATGGTGTTAAGTAGAACAATAACGTAAAACTCAGTCATTTGATTGACCGTGTGTGTTGGGCCCAGCATAAAACGATAAATGTAGATTAGTTTTAGACAATAATATTAAGTTATTTTACTTTTATTACTTAAAAGTTCCTAAAAGTGGTATTCAAAATTATCTCTTTACTTGTTTTTTTTAAAGTTTAACATTAATATTCAAAAGGTCTTATTTATAAAAATATCTTAAAATAGATTTAAAGTGTTTTTTAAAAAATGCTAACTTAAAATGCTACATAAAATGCTTCTTAAAATTTTGGTATTCATAAAAATATTGTCTCAGCGTATTTTTTAAAATAGGAACACTTTCAATTTGAAGTGAGAACAGTGTCAAGAATGGTTTGTGAATTTGATAAATTCAATAACTTTTTGTTTTTTTGTTACAGTTTTAGCAATATTTTGACATGCAAACAGTCAACAAAATTTTTAATCTATGTTCTTCTCTGAAAAAATTGTCAATTTTTATTTTCAATATTTTGAAATGTTTTTTTTTTACAATATTTGTGCTTAGATAAGAGTTAAAATTTTAAAAAGGGTTTATTGAAGGTTTCTCATTTACGAAGTCGTTATAAGAGATTTTTGTCGTTATTGGACTTTTATGAATACTGTTTTTGAAATTTTTTTTTTTGTAAAGGCTTTATAAGAGGCTCGTAAATTTTTATGAATAAAAGCAAAATAAAAAAAAGCAAATAAAAGCTTAAAAAGTTAAGTTAATCTGTTTAAAAAAAATTTTAAGAAATAAAATTTTTCTTAAAAAAACTGTCATGAAGACATTCCGTTTCGGGTTCGGCCGAATTTCGGTTTCGATTTCGGCCAAAATTTTGGTTTCGGTCAGACACTACATATTACTGGAAAAAATTTGCCCTAAACTCAAAGTTGTCAAGCACTATGCTGCGTGGGATGCAAGGAATATATACTACAAATTTTTGCTTTCTTTGCCTTAAGAATAGCCGTACAGATGATCTTCATTGTGCACAAAAGGAATGACGGGAAAGAACAAACAGCATAATCGGTGAAAGCAATCCCATTGAAGCTGCAGTCTGGATTATAACGCAGAGTTATAAAATTTGGTGGATGTCAATTTGATTTTAGTGGGATTTTTCCAGTATTAGGCGTAGTTTAAAAATCTGGTCTAAATTGGACTTGCAAAGACGATAATTACACTGATAAAGTCCAATCAATGATTTTGTACCTAACCTATTTTTGTAAAGACACAAAACCAATTAGAATTGCACTGTTGATTATTACTTGCAATTATTTTTGATGCGCCATTATGTCGCTTATACAGTCTATAGCCAAAACTTCAAGCAAATCAAAAGGAATGAGGATATCGTATATTTACAATAGCTCATTACCTGTGTATTCGATTCTCTAGAAATTCTTGCTCTCATAAATTTGATTTCTAACCATATAAACGCTATCACTTTCATTTATTTGCGTTTTAGTAGAACAAACTACAGTGCTATCTGGGTAGGGTGAACCCCTGGTCAAATTTTTTGCATTGTGTAGCATGAACACTGCAAACCTATGTGTCGTGAACAGAGTTCTAAATATAAATTTCAACATAAATATCAAACAAAAGAAAACGAAAATGAAAAAGAAAAAAACTAACATAGCTTAAATTATGCAAAAAATAACGTTTTGGCTGTTTTCCGGTGGTCAAAATTTTTTTTTTTTTTTTGTTTTCGGAGTCCTATGGAGGTCATTTTTTAAAAAGAGGGTGGTTTTTCAAACTTTCTTTTTATATGGAGGCCAACCTCTAATCACTCTAATGTACATGTCAATGAACTTTACGCCATTGAATTAGCCGATGGATCAGAATATCATCCATATTACAAGCTCAATTAAAAACAAAAAAACCTTTCAAAAGTAGCTGTTGGAAAAGAAGACATCTCTCAGTTTCTAAAAATGTAATCATTACTAGCCGCAATTTCCTTATTTGCGTTAGCTTGGAATCAATTAAATCCTGAGGTTTCTGAAAAATGTTGGCGATCTATTTTACAAGAGGAAGACGATGGTAATGATGATAAAGCAGATCTCATTCCTTTAAGTGTATTCCGACAGCAAATAATGCAACAAAAATCAGCAGAAATTGATGATATATAGAGTTAACTGTAAATCGTTATTCCAGACGTGAGTGTCTTAAAAAAATAGCCAACATGCGCGAAAATTTATTATCGAATCTTTTTTTTTTAAAGGTTCGATATGCTGAAGCTAATATTGAAAACTGGAATACAACTCAAGAAATATTGCCTATTTCTGTTACGGCTGTGAAGAGTATAAGAGTATATCTGATAATGATGACGATTAGGAAGTTGCCCTACCTTCATACAAAAAGCCCATAACAGCAGCTGAGACCATCCAAACTTTCCATACGGTGAATGGGCAGAGGCAAATAGTTCCACAGATTTTTCAAGTATTCTAGTGCAACAAAACATCCACGATCAAGCAGTACAAAAATCAGTCAACGACTGCAAGAAGCAATCCAGCATTAATGATTATTTTCTATCACATTCTTCATTAATTATTTCGAAATCATGTATGCATATCGTTATGCATTTTAAATGAATAAAACTCATAATTTTTTTAAACAAAATTTTTTCAAGTAAGGTTTGAACGATTGAACGAGTCGGACGTATTTTTTTGCGCGCTCTGTTTTTGTTAAGAATTATAAGCTGATATTTGCTCTTAATATGTTTAATTATTGTATTGAATAATTAATAAATTAATGAAATAAAAAAGCTAAACTCAAAAAGTTAATATCACTATTTTGCCGTCCACAAAACTGATTTAGAACAATTAATATATATAACAATCATTTTACATAGTGTTCGGTTTGTACAGCGAATCGAACGAAAAAATAAAAAAATTATAAACATTGGTGCACTTTGTGGATAAACAAGCACCTTCGTCAGAGATAAAGAGATGGGAAACTTCTTTTTAATGATGTTTTTTTTCATGTTTCCCTCCAAATTCATGCTTCTTCTTTAATTTTTTGGGTACTTTTGTGAGTCTCATGTATTGTATACATGATTCACCTCATAGTTGTCAAGTATTATTGTCAGATTCTATTAATAGGGTTGCATTGCAAAAAAAATAAAAATGTACTATTATATCAAAGTTGCTTCGAACTTAAATGCTGTTTGCGGTAGAACAATGGTATTTTCTTTTCCCGATAAAAGAAATCAAGAATATATTCCATTTTTCTGCACCCTCTATGCAAAGAGTGCAGAATATATTACATTTTTTATTTAACCCAAAAACTTTGCCCTGTTCTAAGTTTACAAAAAAACAAAAAAACCAAATTTTGTCATAATTCTACTTTAGGGCCCACGCCTTTTTATTTTTTTTTTCGAGTTGGATTAGTTAGATTATATGTATTTGGGCTCCCTTAGCCCAATGGCGGTAAAATAAAACGACTTTTTTTTTTTGGTTTAGAAGATAAAATTCATCAAATTTCGAAAAAGCTTATATAAATCTGTGATTTTTTATAATTTTTTAACGAATATTTAATATTAAACAACAAGTTTAAATAGAGAAACTTGCCTTTATTGTTAATTTATTTTAGCAACAAATTATTTACCGTTTTAATAATTTTAATTTTTTTATTTTTCTCTTTTATGTAGAAAAAGCTTTGAAAGAAGAAAGATAAATGAAGGAAGTAAATATATTTACCAACAAAACAATATGAACATGTTTCAAATCTAGTTTTTTATTTAATGAAATCTTTAAGTGAAACGTATTGCTTATTTTATGTTTCGGTTTTATAACAAAAACTAATTCATTTTAGCTTCTGAATTTCCAGATAAATATTTGCTATCTTCCAAATAAAAGTATTTTTCATTCTAAAGAAGAAATTCATTAACTTTTAAAATTTGTGGTTTTACACTTTCGCCCTGTTTACCAAGAGTTATGCAATGATCTCTATTCAATATTTCAATCGCTTTCCTAATTTGCGCAAAGCAATATCTTATTCACCAACTTTAAACTTGTTAACAAATAATTGGTGATTAAATACAGAAATAATGCGTTCCGTGAGCGAGAAGGTATTCAGTGATTTAAATAATCTGGATTACTTTCTCGATTGCATGTAAGCAGGATTTTGTTGGGGCTTTATGTTCAATATTTTCTTAAAATGTCACTTTTCAGTTCCCTCAGTTGACAGCATTTGAGGATAGAATTTTAAAATCGTCAATTTTGAGGAAGAACTGCAATTTATCTTACTTTTGAGATCAAAATTTTCGTGAAAAAAACACTATTAAATTTTAAAGGTCAGAATTTGTTTGAGAAGAGAACCAAAAACTGCAAAATTTTTAAAGAGGGCCAAAAAAATAAAAAGTTATTCTGTACCTTGATTCTATTCCTAGTGGAGAGATTCTGTAACACAAACCGACCTGTATAAAATTACTTCCAAATAAAATAGTACTAGTACAATTCTACTATAATTTCGTACTTATTAATTCGTAGTAAATAACACCTACTCTAAATAATACAAAACTACGTTTTTATGCAACTCTGCTGTTAGTTTTCATGCCAAGGTGGGTTTCAGATTTAAGCTGTGAGCGCTTTCAAGCGATACAACTGTTCCAGTAGAAAACCTAATTAGCGCTTTTTTTATGACTGAGTTGCTAACTCAAACATCAAAAATATTGGCAAGTAGTTAAAATGCAGGGACGTGCAACAAAAATGTTGGCAAATAGCAATGAATGCGCATGTTCTTGTAGTTTAAGAGCATATTTTTAAAATTAATACTTAATAAATAAACTTAAAAGAGACAAAAATTACAATTTCCTGGTTAGGCTACCAATTTATTCGATAAACTGTTTTACATTTCATAAATTAAACAACTATTTTGACATTTGAAATAGCAAACTATTCAGAAAATATAACTTATTGAGAGCGCTGGACGTGGCCACAGAGTTTTCACCAGACTGCTTAAATTTAAGGAAACTGTTGAATTATGTATTTAATTATGGTAACTGGGGAGTATGTCAAAAATTGCACTAACACATTTATAGAGTTTATGTTGGTATTGTTGCCATTTTGGCAGAAGGCTATCTCTTTCTTGCTAAAAATTTGTCGAAGTTTCCCATCTCATTATCTCTGCCTTCGTATTACGCCTACGATCAAACTCATACTAATACGTTGCAGTTGAGTTTTACTTCATTGCACTCATCTTCTTCAAAACTTCCCTTTCTGCTGCGAGCCTCTGCAATTTTTCTTGTGCTCTCTGCTTTTTCATCACTTCGTTGCTGAAGTTGCTGTTATCAGGGTTGCCACATCCAAAAATTTTCTTTTACCAAAATTACCAAAAAAATTTCACATTTATGAAAAAAATTTCACATCCAAAGCAAAAATTCTAAAATTTTTTATATTTTAGCATTCTTCTTCTGAAGAGCTCTTTATTTTGGTTGTGACGTTATTAATGAAAACAAGCAATCCCAACTAGCACACAAACTTCTGTTAAGATTGCAGCAAGCTTTACAGCAAAACAAAAAAACAAATTGGCCATTTCAGCCCTTGAAGGACGTTGGCCGAATTTCTAATGATCAATGGTGTTGTGTGTGTTATTAAATGTTTGCACACAATTGACAGAGAACTGAACCTACATGTTTTATGCCGACTCCAAACGGCTAAAGTTCATGTTCTCAAAAACCTTTACATGGCAATATTTACTCTCTAAGGTTTGACATTGTATGCAGACAGGTGATGACCGATCAGAAAAATTTGTTTATTGAAAAACTTTTGCCGAGACTGGGGATCGAACTCGGGCTCCGAGCATGCTAAGCCACACACTTAACCTGCATGTCACGGTCACCACAAGCTTTATAGCAACTCATTATAAGAACTACATTGTTTCTGAAAGGACACTTATTGACTTCTATAATGGCAAAAAGGTGAACTTTTTATTTTTTTAAAGAAGCTTCTTGAACTTTTATTAAACTTCGCAAACAACTTCCATAGGGTAAGTGCAAGCTTGCTTATACAAGCTTAATACAGCGTATATGTGTTTCTAATCAACTTCTAAATGAGCAGGAAACAGGATCCTGCATAAAACTGTTCCAAGTTGAATGATATAAGCTTTATAGAAACTCCAAAATAAGCAAATACAAATTTTTCTGATTTTTTTATGATATTTAAATTTTTTATGAATTAAATTTATATCAGTACATTCACAACAAGGGATTCCAGTCCCGGGACTGATTTCAAATTTCGGGATTGTTAGATAGGAATTCCGGGATCCCGGGATTAGTACCTGGATTTGTAAAACAGAGAAAACCCATTTTTTTTGATAAATAAATAAATTCATATGCTTGGTTGGAAAGTTAAGATATTATTTTCAAAAAACAAATTGACCAAAGAAATAAAAAAACACTTTTGTGCAGAATATTCATCTTTTTCAGTGAAATCTGTGAAAATAAAGACCATGAATAAAGAATCATCGTATTGACCAAAATATATTCATAATTACCAGCCACAGTCTTGTAAACAGGTGTTACTCGAATTTCAAACTTAGTGTTGCACTTTTCTACTACTATTTTTAATTGCAATTACTCGAAAAAGAGTTGCAAGCAATATTTATAAATACTTTTGATTATTTGAAATTAACAGTTTTATAAATTCTTTTATTTCCTCTAAATTTATGGAAAAAATCGGAAAAATCAACAAATCGGAAAAATCAACAAAATGCAGACATTTTAAGGCAATTGCAGGATCCAGAAAATCCCGGGATTTCAGGACTTATAATCCCGGGACTTTCGGGATTGGAAAAAGTTCGGGATCCCGGGATTTTAATTCATATTCACTTCATTATTCACATCTCTTTACATATTACTACAAGTTTTTCTGATTTTTTTATGATATTTAAAAATTTTTTTAAATTTAAACCTTACTTAATCTCAATTTTAAAAATAATGGTTTTATTTAATTATATTTTTTTATATTTAAAATTTCCAAAAATTGTTCTTATGGATTCATATGATTCGAACCCGTAACATACCGCATGCCAGGTTGGAGGGTAATTCATCGAAATATTTCTATTTTATATACAAAGAGCTAAAACTGAATGGCTTCATGGTTTCCATTACAAACCTGAGGCTTTGGTTTCAAATACATACTTTATCAAAACTTATTGGAAATAGTAGCTGTTTCAACTACTGCTACTAAAAACCAACTGTCCAATTTTCAATTAAATAAAGAATTGATTTTAACGATATATAATGCAGTTTTACATTGTAAACTTAATAACTCTCCATTCAAGCTCTAACTGATGTAGAAGCCTCTTATATGTTTCTATTCAGTATAAACGAGGCTGCCGCCTCTTCTAGAAAATCAATTTCTGATAGGTTTTACGATTTTAAAAACAACTCTTACGTTTTCGCTCATTTTTGAGTTGCCAATCAACAGTTTAATAAATAATTCAATACTTTTCTTAAATGAAATTAAGAAAAATTTCGCTTAATAATAATGCGAATGTTGTGAATTGCAGGAAAAGGATAAAGCAGCTTCAACTGCTTAAATGCGAAAGGTTAGGTTAAGCCTTATTTTTCCAAGCCAAAGTTTTTTTCGTAGCAAACAAGTTCAATACATTGAAAAAGGAAGATAATTTTAATACTTTTTTTAAAGTAACACCAAACAGTCCGTTTTAAGTTTTTGGAAAATTTGCATAAAAAAATTTTTGCTTTTCACTGCAAAAGTTTACCAAAATGAAACTTAATTTCACGTTTTCACATCGAAAAAAAAATTTACCAGTTTTGGTAAATTTTTCACATTCTGGCAACGCTGGCTGTTATTATTATTATTTTCTGCGATGCCGCCTTCAGCACGCATAACTCGCCAACAACAACAACAACAACACCAACAGCTGTCTCATCGTTTTCACAACAAAGAAGACAACAATAATAACACGCCAAAGCTTTTATGTGCTGAAAATTCTTCAAAATCTCTTCGAACTCTAATGCTTGAAATGGAAGAGCGGCTTTGTGCTAATTTTAGAACCGATATGCGGCAACTCGAAGACAGGGTACACTGAATAAGGTAGTAGCAAGACGGAGAGCGTGACTGGCGTAAATGTCAAAGCGAACTGCTTGAGATGTTGTTGTTGTTGCTGTTGTTTTTCAGCAGCCATTTGATTTTGACACTTTCAGATAAGCGAAAGAGAGCACAGTCAGTTTTGAAGCAACCTTGTTATTCAACCATGCTCGAAGATGATCTTCTAGCTAAGTACGACAGCTCTCATAGACAGCTTACGGAGGAAATTGCTAGCGTTAAGGTGAGAATCACTAAAATGTTAGGGACCAAAGTAAATGCTCTTAACACTGTTTGTCATGAGCTGGACAGGAAAATTGAGTTGCTGGAGAATGGTTTAAGTACTCTTAAATGCCGCTGCGAAGAGCTGGAGCTTTCACGAGAGCATAGCAACACTAACAACAAAAAGCCTGCTGACTTATAAGAGACATCTTTAGGGTAAAGTCGAACCAGAACTCTCAGAGCCCAATAATTATTATTAAATATCTGTCACCTAATGACAGAAATCGCGTGCTCAAAGCTTTTGGTGATTTTCGGAGGCGCACAAAATCGGCTGTTAACCTTAGGGATGTTGGTTTTGAATTTGACAACAATATCTTCATTCATGAGAGCCTTGATGTTGATACTCGCAAACTTTTTGCAAGCTGCCACCACTTGCAAACGTCAGAAGAGCATCTATAATGCGTTCTCCTTTCGTGGCAAAGTGTACATCAGAAAAGAGAAAAATGCTGAAAGTATTCGCATTAGCAGTCTGGATGAGTTGTGGCGTTATTCTCGAGATGTCAGTGATGCTACCTTGTCTTCAACCTGCTAAATACCTGCGTTCCTGTCTATTTATATGTATGTTTACTATTATTGTTGCAGTTCTAATATTTTACTTTAAGCCTTCTCTGTTTTTCTCATCTATCTTTTTATTCTCTTCATTTTCTTTTCTGCCTATAATATGCTCTCTCCTTGATTGTTGTTATGTCCAACTCTAGCTTAACACCTTCTGGTGCTGATGAAAACCAAAAAATTATAATTCAGGTCTTATGTAAGCAACGCAGTGGACTTAATGTTGTCCACTTTAATGCTCGTAGCCTAAACATGGATAAACTGGATTATAGCAGGTTTTTATTCTATAACTCGTTAGTTGACATTATTTGCATCTCGGAAACTTGGCTAAGTAGTATTATTAGTGATGCTTCCTGTAATATTCTTAGTTATCAGCTTTTTAGAAATGACCGACAAGAAAAAAAAAGGTTGGTGGAGTTGCAATATACTGCAAAAATAATCTAAATGCTTATGTTGTTAGCCGTTCGAATGGGGCAGAAATTGAATTTATCAATTTATGTGTATCTGACAACAACAATAAAATTCTTATTTCGTGTGTGTATATTCTGCCATTCTGCGATAAAATCTTTGTATGGTTAGTAGTTATGGTTAGTAGTTACTTCTTGTGTTTTTCCCTGAGCTCAGCCCAAATTTGGTGGGTACATTTTTTCCAACATTAACTTGTTTTGAGTCACTTGTTTTTCAATTTTTTTTTTTTGATAATATGGGTCGTGTCTTTAAATGGGTTAATGCTGAGAAAGTGCGAAAAAGCTATAGTTAGTAGCAGAACTCTACTGTTATTGCAATATATAATACTAGCAGGCCACAGTCGTCCGAGACTTCGCCACGGACATTTTCTCTTTATAAATAATACCTTTGTATATTTGAAAAATTTCAATAATAAAAAAAGTTAAAATATTTGCATATTGTTTGTATTTGGAAGCAAATTATATTAAACAGTATAATTATAATAAAGTGAATATATTTCCGTTTTAGTTATTTAATACTTCAGTATTAACAACGTTTTTTATTCATTGGCATTACCAGGAATAAGAAAAATTTATTTCTGCTGTACCGACTCGTTTACCATAATCTACTTCTACGTTTTTCAAAGTTTTGTATTAAATATTTATTATACTCCACCCGCAAAGCGTAGCGGGCACAATAACTTTATCACGAAATTTTTTTCACGACCATGAGTCGATTAAGCCATGTCCGTCTGTCTATCTGTTCATTAGTTTGTCCACACGATTACAGCCGTGTCTTTATTGCAAATCTTTTTAAAGTCCATAATGAAATAATTTTCATTATTTGAGATTTGTCATACAGTAGTGCTCCAGTTTTACGAAAGATGTAAAGTCCAGGGTCGTTCGGTAAATCGAAAAGTTCATTAAATCGGTAATACTATTTTCGAGTTTTTTATCATATAAAAAAGCTTATAAATTTGTCAACTTGAAACAAATATGCTTACATTTTTTGTTTTAATTATGCACTCCAATAATGTTGAATTTTTTAACTTGTTTTAGATATAATTAATGATTATTATTAAATGTTTAGAAAGCTGCTGGTTAAAATCTGTTCACACTCCAAATGAAAAATCCAGGACTATGTCAATACATTCCTATAATGTTTTTTAAAAAGGAAACCCTACAATATGTATATTAACCCGAGGGGATTTTTTGAGAATTAGATAAGTAAATACATATTAATGTTATTGCAAATTCAAAAACAAACGAAGCGAGCTCAGAGAAGCAAATGTTAAATAGAATACCTACAATTTCAAATGTTCGCAATATAGAGTTAACAACATTAAATAAGTGTTCCTTATATTGGAAGTTCGTTAAATCGGTATTCGCTAAATTGGAGCACCACTGTACTGCTTAAATTTGAAACATATACCCTGCAGTTGAAATTCAACAAAATTTTGTGAATACTTCCATAGAAAGTGACGTCACCGAAATATCAAAACCTTCATAATTTATACAAAAATTAATGTGTTGAATTGAAAGATCATACATAAGTCTTGTTTTTTTGATAAATAAAACGTACTCTGAGTTTGAAATATGAAACATATGAAAAAATATAACCTTAATAAATCCGAATAAGCTTCAACCTGAGTATTTTGACTTCGGGCAAGTCGAAGATAATTTTTTAATGGTTTTATTTTTTATTTGTCTTTTATTCATCATTAAAGTGATGAATTAAAGTATATTCCTATGTATATATTCCTCACTTTATATTCCATTAAGTTTTTTAAAAAAGCTTTTGTACTTCAAATATTCATCTTAAGAAGTGCTCAAACATGCTAGTATAGTAGACATTTCATTCAATATCCCAGAAAAATTTTTCTTTAAATCTTGTTTTTTATTCGATTCTAAAATGCAATACATAAATGCTAATGCAAGAACTTAAATTTAATCCGTAATAAATTCACGGCAATGCATTCACATCAACTTCAAAGTTGTTATTCAAGTATTAATTTCGTGAAATCAATTATAAACCAACCGTTTTAAGAGCTTAATCTTTTCAAGTGACAGGCTTTCGATTACCTCTGGCTATATAACAATGGCTTTATAAAAATAATGGGTTCTGTAAGCGAGAGGGTAAGCGATGAATGAAATTTTCGGGATTACTTTTTCGATTATATGTAAGCGAAGATTTTGCTGGGATGTTCTCCAGCAATACATTTCTCCAGAGCTTTTTAGAAAAACGTGCTCGTGTCATAAATGTCAGGAATAAAAATATACTTTATAACTTTATAAACAATACATCGACAAACAAACCTTATTTGCAGCTCTTAACCTGCTAGAACACAATTTTCAACAGTAATATGTTTTTGGATGTCCTGTTACATAAAACAATTTAAAAGCTCAGTTTATAACTTACTTCAAAATTTCTAAAAAAAATTAAATTGATTAAAATTCATTACATTTTTTGTTTTAATTAAATAAATGGCGTTTTATAACAATTTTATGGCGTTCTGATGTGTTTTTATTAGTTACTTCAAAATTTCTAAAAAAAAAATAAATTGATTAAAACTCATTACATTTTTTATTTTAATTAAATAAATGGCGTTTTATAACAATTTTATGGCGTTCTGGTGTTTTTTTAATTTATTTTGAAAATGTCTATTTAAAACTCTAAGATTGTTTCCTAACTCCTTTAATTTACTAAAATACATAATTATTATTCTGTTAAAATCAACCAACAAAAACTGTCAAAAATACAGTTTTTATGAAAAAACTATTCTAAAAATTATTCTAATTTTCATGACTCTTGACCTTTTTCTCCTTGGGCAAGTTTGCTTTGGGAATTATGTAGATAATGACTATGAAACAAATTTCTGATATCAATTTGGTATCACTGTGATATTGTGATATTTATGGTCGAAAATAACGCAGTCAAATGTTACAGACCTCAGTGTTGTCTAGTAAAGTCGAAGCTGAAATGTCGAAATGTATAAAGAGTACTATAAAGAAATTTATAAAAATTAGAAAAAAAGTTTTTTAAATTAATTTAAATATTTTTTTCTAATTTTCATTTAACTTTTATATAAAAGACGTGGATTGATTTCGAAAAAATATTTCAATTGATAGTTATTTAGGGTCACTGAGGGAAAATTTGTTAACGTTTTACTTCACGGTCCTATTTTTTACTCAATTATGGAAAATTATTCAAAATAGATATTTGGGGATTACTCACTATTGCTTGTCAAAATTTTGCGTAAACAAAACAATTTTGAAAAATTCCTTGATTGCGGAAAATTTTTCAGTTTTGTATAATTTACCAAATTATCTTTCAAATGATATCAAATATATTAATATCGATGAGATTAATTTTGTATATTGTTACCTACTTTTATAAATAAAACAATGAATTATAATATATCTGTTTACTCATTTGCACTTTGACAAAATAATCATAACAGTAAACTATTATTTAAAAAAATTATATTAATTTCGTAGTACTTTTTAATCATTGCTGTTATGAGGTTAAGTATAACCTTCTTAAAGGTTGCACAATTTAGTTTTGGCCCCGGGTGCCAGCAACCCTAGCTACGCCACTGCCTCAATCCAATTGCAGTCGTGAAAGCAAATAATTGCATGCATAATTTACCAACAATTTTCTCTTTGAGTCGCTGCTCTTGCTCTCCTAGCGCGGAGCATCGCTCTTGCATTTTCTGTTAAACTTGTCAAACTTGTTTTACGTCGAGGCATTTATTTGTAGCTGTGTTTGTAGTTTAAGGGAAATACGAACACTTCATTTTTCAAACTTTTAATTTATTTTTAATCTATACAAAATATGCTTTCACACTTGTGAATGCCACATTTTGAAATATTAAAATATCTTTCTTTCTCAAGTGTTAATTAAAAATTTGGAACACTACAATCAAAATATATGTAAAGAAATTGTTTGCGGCGAAACAAATATGCACACATTGGTTTACAGTTCATCATTCCACAGCAACAACAACACAGCAAGCTTTATTTAAGTTGTATTCCCATCACGTCAAAGAGCGCCAACTGCTTTTGGTTACTCTTCGAATGAGTGTGGAGAGCGAGATCAATAAACTTTAAAGAGAAGGGTTGATAGCAACCAGCGTTGCCGCTTTGGTTAAATTCAACCAAATTTGGTAGTTTTTTTCTTCAAATCAGCTTTTGGTTATTTGGTAATTTTTTACCAATTTCGAAGATTTTGGTAGATTTTTCAATTTTGTAATTTAAAAAATTTGTATCTTAATAAAACTCAAAGAAAATAAATGAAAATATAAAAGGCGTAATAGAAGCACTTCTTAAGAATGGGTGAACTAAGCCAAAAGTATTGAAAAATATTTTTCGTTTAATCTTTTTTATATATTCTTTGGTGTTATTTTGTTTTATATGTTTTCGTTTGGTCAGATAATTTTCAATTTATGTATAAACTTTAATATATTATTAAAAAAGGCCATTATTTTTTCATATTTTTGAACTGATATATATTGTAACTTTAAGAATTTATGGGCCAAAGTCACGTGTGAGGTCACGATTTATATAAAATTGTTATTGGCCTTAATAAGGCAAACATTTTTGTTGAAGATTTTGTATAAATATCTCAAACGATATAGAAGTTATGAAAGATAAAGTCAAATGGGTGTCAGAAACAATTGAGATTGCGAAAAAACTTATCATTTGACCACCGTTATTTTTTGTTGTTGAGATATGAGCAAGTTAAATGTTGGCAACTATAGCATAAAAATATACCAAAAATATTTATTTTTGAAATCGCTTTTTAATAGCTTTCTAACGATACTTCATTTACAAAACTAGGGTAACAGATGATGGAGATATGATTTATTGGAAATGACTCTATTTTCAAGATTTTTACTTTTATTAAAAATTGGTATCTCCATAACTTTTGAAAAATGGCGAAAAAAACAAATAACGTACATTCTTATAACTTATAAGACTTATTAGTTATAAGTGGAAAAAGTACCTTTAGACAAAATTTCAAGCCAATCGAAGAGCTTGAAGCCAATCGCGACTTGTATTGGGCGTGAAAAGCAAATATTGGGAAAATATTGAGATTTCATTTAAATTTTTAAAATGGAAATATGAAAAAAATGTGACTTTTTATTGTTTATTACAAGAACCATTTGTAAAAATTCTCAAAGATTAATCTTTTGCGAGTTAAACGCACCTAGTGTGACCTCTCAATGTCGTCACAATTTTTTTTAATTGATGTTTAAAAATTATGTCTTGGAATTTTGCTGCACCGACATTCAATGACGTTTTGCAGTCATTTGCTTTAGCGGAAATGAAAAACAAAATTCACTTTTGTTCAGTTGAATTTAGTTCTTGTAGTTTTTATAAATTTCTCAAAAAAATATGTGTTTCTTTTAATATTATTTCAATAATATGCCGAGAAGGACATTTGTTTTTTCACAATACTATCCTGCACTATAAAAGACCTTTCGATTGAATCCAATAACATAGATATCGGTTGAGAATTCGCCAAATGCCAGCAATTTTAACGTTTTTTTTTCACCATAAAATACTGATTCCCATATAAATCTACTTCCAAACAAAGTGTTCCCATTTACTCAAAAATTAACCGATTTTGGTCATCTTTATCTTGTTGGAAAGACAATAAGTAGCAGAATAGAATTTTGAAAAATAAAAAAGTTACTTTAATACGATTTGTAGTATATTATTTCTGTGCACAGTGCACGCTGGAACAGTATGGTTGAAATGGTTCTTGTAATCAAAATTTTTTCATTTTTCGTCACACTGTGTTGTTTAATATACAATAAAAAATTAATATAAATGTAAGCATGACAACATTTTTACAGTATCCCGAAAAGAGTTTTATAGCTTATATTGATTTGGTAGTTTTGTATCCATTTTGGTAGTTTTTTTTAATGTGGTTGGTAGCAAAATATTTTTTTCGGTGGCAACCCTGATAGCAACATGTAGTCGAAACTCTCGTAACACAAACGCGTGAAAATTTATTTGCATTTATTTGCTAACATATTTGGAAGTACGTTAATTAGTCAATTAGTTTTCATGATGCCATGAATTGAAAATGAAATCTCGAAAAATTTGTGCACAATTGGTGGACCGAACAAGGAGTTTCATATAGAAAGTTTTCGCAACGTTGTAATGTCCCTGGTAATTCCATAAACACTATTGATATTAAGTTTGGGTATTAGTGTACCTTCAGGGGCTTATCAATAGCTGGCCGGAAAAAAGGTAAATAAAAAGGCAACTTGAAAAAAACATTCTAAGCTTAATAGACAAAACATAATTGCTTATCCACTCGGGTTTTGGCCAAAAAAGCGAAATCAAGCTTAGAAATGATGCAACGAGTCAAGAAAAGGAAGAACATTTAAACATTAAAGAAACATAGTGCTTAAAAAAGTCAGAAAAATAAATTGGTATGGGCAAAACTAGGCTTCATAAGTAGTGGTACGAGTGCCTTAAGAAAGAAAAATTTGAATGCATTATAATGGACTACAAAACATACATAAAATGCACTCTACAGCCTTGCAAGGTTCACAATTCTACACGAAACTTAAAGAACAGATTTTCGATGACTCAGTCAGCAAAATTACACTGGAAAAATTTGTTCAGAAAGTTCTGGTCTGGCAAGGTATTTAAAGTTGCGGTATAAAAATATGTGGTGACCGTGGCATGCAGGTTTAGTGTGTGGCTTAGCATGCTCGGAGCGCGGGTTCGATCCTCAGCCGCGGCGAAAAGTTTTTTTCAATAAAAAATTTTTCTGATCGGTCACCACTTCTCTGCAGACAATGGCAAACCTCAGAGAATAAACTATGCCATGCAAAGCTTCTTGAGAACATGAACTTTAGCCGTTTGGAGTCGGCATAAAACGTGTAGATCCAGTGTGCAAACATTCTCGGTCAATTGTGTGCAAACATTTAATAACACACACAACACAATTGATCATAAGAAGCTCGGTCAAAGTCCTTTCAAGGGCTGAAATGGCCAATTTGTTTTGTTTTTTTTTTTTTTTTTATTAAAATATCAACTCTTTTTTACAAAAGGCGCAAAAATGCTGAAATTTACCGGAAGAAGTGGTTGAAAAAAATACTAATTCGATTTTACAATCGCCATAAAGGTTCAACATTATTTTGGCCAGACTTTGCAACAGCTCATTACACGAAGTGTACTGTAAAGCTTTTAAATTAAAATAGGTTCAAGTTTGTTTGTGAAGAGGAGAATCCACAAAAGTCCGCAGAGCAAGTCCACATTGGACTGAATCCAAAAAAAAGTTCACAAAAACAGGCAAGTCTGCTCAAAACTTGTAACAGTTGAAAAAAATTTGGATTCAAGCATCAAAATCTATAGCAAAGACTACTGTGCACAATTTTATGAAACATGCTAAACAAAACATTCGTTCTCAAAACAAAAATTAAATATTTTTTTGCTTTAGACGATTTCGAATAAGCCACTTTGTTGAAATAAATTGAATTAAAAACATTTCATATTAATTACTGAAAGCTATTAAAAAAAGTGTGCAGTTTTTGTTTTCGATACATTCCTTATTTTAGTATTATTATTTTTTTTTTATTGGTACCTGATGCTTTTAGAAGAAATGCTAATGCAAAGCGAGCAAAAATCAGATTTAAAGATATCATCGTAACACTTCTTCTATTCCCTCGAACAAAAAATGAGTGAGAGAAATCGTCACTATAACGACATGTCTTCACTTAGGGCCGTTTTGTTCACAGAGGGATAAATTTTTCTCCGAGATAATTCTATTTTTTCATTTGTTCATAATGAGTTAAGGCTTTTATCTCCTGAGCGGGAGATAAAAATGGCGGCGAGATATTTTAACCCCTGAAGGTTTCCGCATTTAAATATATAGCTAAAAAAAACCATTTAAAGCTTCGGCTGTGATATCCTGCGACGCAAAACAGGTTTCGTAATAACATAATAAAGTTTATCAGTGGTTTTGAAGTACTGTGACGAAAACAGTAAAAAGCACAGAGTAAAAAACTTAAAGTTCAGCAAACAGTACAAAAAGATCAAGAAATTACGCTCCCACAAATTTTCTAGCTCAAATGTTTTTCTCAAAGTTATGCTCTCGGCATAAATCAAGAATGAAATGTGAACAAAACCATTTTTTATCTCACAATTTATACGCTTGGAATAAAATTAACCTAGAGATAGTTATCCCCGAGCTAAATCATACTTATGCCTCTTGCGAACAAAACGGGGCTTAGTGTTAGTCTTAGTGTTTTTCTTTAGTTTTTTTTGTTAAATGAAGCAGTCAATTAGAAAATGCTTCAATTCAAGGTAGCAATTCATAAACAGAACTTAATTGTTTTCGTGGTGGTACGTGCCAAATCATTTAAAGTTGTTAAGAATTGTGATGAGCACGAATATGTAAGATTCAAGGCCAACGTATGCTAAAAAACTTATTTCAATAAGTATTGCTTTAATGTCGATAAAAAGGATCTCAACAGGTTTTACAGTATATCTTATATACAACGAGGATTCATAACAAGATGGCTTACATGATGTTTTTTTTTTCCGAAACATCTGCATTTTATTTAAAACCAGTTTAAGTAAACCAGTTTTTTCCTGCAACACTAACAAATATATGCTTGAATTTTTCAAATACTTATAAATATTCATTCCTTTCTAATTCTTACAGAACAACATAATATAATTTTTTTTAACTTTCTTTAACTTCAAAAGCTAACATCAAAAGAAAGTCGCTATTTTAAATGCAGCTCGTATATTTTGCCATGCGACCAACAGACTAAAAATAACTAAAACTCTGCCCTAAGTGGCAACACCTACAGCCTCTGCCATATCCCTGGCATTTAAGTGAATGCCTGCTGTGTACGGTTACCGCAGCTTGGAAAAAGCTGGCTGGCTGGCTGGATGACTGCAATGTTGGCAGCAACATAAATGAACACTTTTATACTGTAGAATGCATAATTACTTGAGATTTATGAGCGATGCGCTGCGGATGATTATGTTGTTCCTGCCATGCTGGGTGCAACCAAGTAGAACGCCATCACGTCAATCCATCCTCCTACACCATAAAACTATTCAGCAAATTCTGCAACGCTTGCAATAGCACTAAAATTGTTGTTTGTTAAATTTTGACTTCGAAATTTTAGTACATTTAAATGCTGTGGTTGAAGAACATTTTTGCCTAAATTAATTTATGAAATGCAAGGCAGCTGCACAGAGGGCAGAATTGCACAAATTCTTTCTTGGATATGTAGTATTTGCAAGCATTTTCCATTAAATGCCTGAATGCCCACTGTGCAGCGTTCGCACTCTCATTAATTTTCGTCTAGTGCATTCATGATGGTTAAAATATGTTCATTGCTTTAAATCTACGTTCTTAACCAACGACTTGTGAAGCAATGCAATGCTGCGATGCTATGTGACGAGACGCGATTATTTTGTAAATATTCTGACCTCTTAAATTTCTACAGCACTGGCAGGCAACCCTGGCAAAACTTAAGTGGGCATCATTACCGAATGACTTAAAAAACACAAAACGTCGCAAGGTGTACAAAGCGTATGAAAAACATAAATGAATGCAAAACTAACAGCCAAAAGGATCTGAAAGGCAAAAGTTGTAATGGAATGCAGTTGAGGATTAAAGGAATGATAAAGACTTGGCATGGAATGCATATTTAAATTATGTTAATTTGCATTTAAGATTTCATTAATTCCAAAGGAACATGCTTAATGGGTAGATTTTAAAGTTGTATGTTTTTATCTGAGTAAATGCATTGATTTGAGAAATTTTAAATGATAAATTTCGTGTTAATGAATTGATGTGATGTGATGTGATGTGATGTGATGTGATGTAATGTAATGTGATGTGATGTGATGTGATGTGATGTGATGTGATGTGATGTGATGTGATGTGATGTGATGTGATGTGATGTGATGTGATGTGATGTGATGTGATGTGATGTGATGTGATGTGATGTGATGTGATGTGATGTGATGTGATGTGATGTGATGTGATGTGATGTGATGTGATGTGCTGTGATGTGATGTGATGTGATGTGATGTGATGTGATGTGATGTGATGTGATGTGATGTGATGTGATGTGATGTGATGTGATGTGATGTGATGTGATGTGATGTGATGTGATGTGATGTGATGTGATGTGATGTGATGTGATGTGATGTGATGTGATGTGATGTGATGTGATGTGATGTGATGTGATGTGATGTGATGTGATGTGATGTGATGTGATGTGATGTGATGTGATGTGATGTGATGTGATGTGATGTGATGTGATGTGATGTGATGTGATGTGATGTGATGTGATGTGATGTGATGTGATGTGATGTGATGTGATGTGATGTGATGTGATGTGATGTGATGTGATGTGATGTGATGTGATGTGATGTGATGTGATGTGATGTGATGTGATGTGATGTGATGTGATGTGATGTGATGTGATGTGATGTGATGTGATGTGATGTGATGTGATGTGATGTGATGTGATGTGATGTGATGTGATGTGATGTGAAATGATTTTTGATAGCTTTGAGCCAAGGATTTCAGGTGTCAAACCTGTTCAGAGATAGATAAGACAGATAAGTAAGAGGGAAAGTGAAATCAAGAGAAACAATTGTAGAATGTTGTATGTGTGGCGGAATTATCAACATGCTAATTTTGAATCAGAGGCAAGTGTTATACCCTTACCTCATTCAATTCGAGTTATTTAGCAATCTCATTCCACAAACATCACTACCACTAACTACAACTTCCAAAGTCGTATATATTAATGAATTTTTACTTTCAGTTGATTAGAAATGAGGAAAGAATTAACGAAAGGTAAAAGCGTAAGACCATGGCTAGACTGGGATTTGAACCCGAAACCTCTAGGTTGGCAGTCAAGCACGCTAACCACTCGACTACCGAGGCCCTTTAAACTTGACTTGGACTTATTATTTCATTTGATTTTCTTTGATAACAATTTTTTTATGTTTTAGCGAATGATGTTTATGTTTTATGCGAATGACTTATTTTCAAATATTATGTTAGTACATGAAAAAGCGAACGAACACACGCATATAAACACATATATATATTTTGCGGTGGTAACATACATATAAGTGTACTATTTGTCGTAGTTACAATTGCGATAAGATAGGTTAAATTGATCCACCCTTTTATCTGTGACTGTCATGCCGCATGAAGACGCATTAGCAGACTTCTTTCTACGTAGTTTTATTGTTCTGTTACTGTAATTTTGTTTGTGTTGTTGTAGTTTTTTTCATATATCGTACATATAAAAATGTCTTCGAAACGAACTTCTGTTGGCCACGCTAGGGAATGATATTTATGGAGCTGATTTGTAGCATAAAAGGATAACGACAAATAATTGAGGATAAACGATTTTGATTGATCTTTAATGCCGCATGTTTGTGTGTTTGTAAATATATGTGTGTGCATTGATGTGCGTGTGAATATGTGGTTGTTGCGGATCAAGCTGATTGGAGTTCAATTGCGGTGGCGGATGTGGAAGTTGGATGTTGGGTAAGAGTATGGGGGCAGGATAATTTGGATTTTCAGGCATTGAAAGAATTTGTTTCTTGACGCTTGATTGCACGTTGTTGTTTTGCTATGTATGTGTCATTCGTAGGGTGGACTTTTAGTGAATTTTATTACATCTTTATTTGAAACTCAAATGTTTTTATCGCAATTCTTACACCATCGTAATTTTGTTCAAATGTTCTTTCGACAACAATCAATGCCATTTTTTTCGCAGTTATTGGGTGGGACCCTTTTATTAACTGCTTACCGTTGCTCTATGCAGCTATTTTTTTTTGTGGTTGTTATTTTCAGCCTACTTGTTCGTATTTTGAGTTCGTATCTTTTTATGGACGAAATTAATTTACATGAACGGTTCATCAATCAAAAGCGCCAAAAATAAGGAGAAACCAGCAAAAGTCACAAAAAAAATAGCATAGTACGCAGCGTAACGCATCAGTGATTGATGATAATCCTTTGCAAAGGAATCACACATTCAAACACCCAAAATCACACACACATGCATGCACAAAAACAAGCTAACAGACAACTGGAGGTCGCAGCAAATTAGATATAATGAAATCGCCATTTTTATCGCAAAAACCAAAAACAACAACAATATAAACTTAAACGAAAACAGCAGCAGCAATGACAGCAAAAACAAAAGCAACAATAACAAAAGCGTCTTTGTCCGAAAATCATTATAAATGACCGCGTATAGACAGACAACAAGCTGCACATGTTTGCGATATGAACTTGAGGACCCTTCAAAGAATACAGCTTTTGTCTGTTTGTTTGTGTAAGTACGTGTGTGTCTGCAAGGTCTATGCATGTATGTAGTATTTGTATACATATTAACTTCACTATGTTGTACAGTCGCGAACAAAAACAAACAAATAAAAAAAAAAATAGAAAATAAATAATATGAAAGGATCCTAGCATTCAAGTTATAAGCATTAATAAATAAATCAGGATAATGAAACAACTTTTGATAGCGTAACTCAATAGCTCAAGAAACTGAAAAAAAAAAAACAAAAAAATTACAACACAAATAATGCCTAATATGCTGTAAGTTGACGCTCTAATAATTCATTTGTAAATAAATTAGTATATTTTTGTAGATATCTGTAACTATTTTATGGTATAAGTGGGTGTAAGTGTTTCTTGAGTGACGTAGGCCGATTATTGGTAAGAACATAACATGAAAAACTCAAATGTTTCAGGAATTTTCGAGGATTTGCTGCAGTCAATTAGTGGCTCATTGGAATATGTTAAGCTCATTATCTTAAGCATTACAAGCAGCAAAATTTAAGCAATTGATTCCCGCGCTCATAAGATTCAATAGAACTGGATATGTGAAAGAATCTAACCTATAGAAAATTAAAAGATTGAATACATTCTAGGTATGAAACTTATTCAGTTTCAGCGGAAAAGTACGTTACGAAAGTTTTTGATATCTACTTAAGCTTAGAAACTATAGATGCTTAACAAAAACCGCATTACAAAAGAAGACATGAGCAGAGCGGAAAAAATCTTTGATACAAGGCAAATTTTTAAGATATTTGCAGAAAAGTCTGCTTATATTAAAAGCCTTTTAAACTTAATTGAAATATTACTGCTACATCAAAATTCAAAAATATTTAGCAAAAAATGCGTTAAGGTTTTAGAAACCATCAACATTTTTGTTCAAAGCCTGTTGAAATTGTTTTAAACACAGAAAGATGTAATTATTTAATAGGAAGAAATACACAAAATAGTTCAAATGAACTCTTAATATTATATTGTTACTAAATTTTTATGGAATGAAGTAATTATATTTGCTTTAATTTAATATTAACTTATATTTCGAGTACTTATCTTCAACAAAAGCAGTTAAAACTATTTAGAACTCATAGACGTAATTCGGACACGGATAATAATAAAAACTTGACTTGACTTGACTTGACTTGACTTGACTTGACTTGACTTGACTTGACTTGACATTAAAACATATAAAATTAAAATTATGGCTCCACAGAGGAAGATTTGCGATGAATGAACTGGTCGAATCAAGCTTGATCAATAGGTTTGAGCTGAAAGGGAACTTTTTGGAAAAATAAACAATAGTTTTGGCAAAAATCGTGTGCCTCCTTTATTAACCTTTATAAGCCCTAGTTTCTTTATTTGAGAGAAGTCAAGTATCAAGTCAAGTAATCCATCATAACTTCAAATTCTTTACTTTTCATTTCAAACTTATTAATTTGGATGAAACTATAAATTTAGTTGCTGGCATTATTTAACGAATGAGTATCTTTTGCATTTGTAAGGATTTTTTTAACTTAACCTTCAAATTCAATATTATCGAATTCTGGCATCGAGAACAGAATTTATTGACAAGTCTTTGTTGTAGGTAATCGTTCAATGGCAGGTTAAGTGAATTTGTCATAAACATAGTTTTTTATTTACAAACTCTTCACGCGAAACGCAGTCACAGACATAATAACCAAGCCATTTACCTTAAAATCCTTACAACCAAACACATCCTCAACGGTGCACTTCAAGCACACGCACACTTAAGCAGATAACAAAAGAACTCTTCAGGTTAAAGTCAAAAGTGAAATGAATTGAAATGTTTATCCAAAATAAACATGTCAAGGTTGACAGCCACCTGACAGCACTTAATAAATTTTCAAATTTTTCGTACTGTAGTCGAACAAGTAAGAGGTTCAAAGAGAAAACGGTGAGAAGCATTTATTTATGAATAAGATAAACAGATTTGATGAATGAATGATCGGATGGATGAATGGATGGATGGATGGATGAATGGTTGCATGGATGAGGTGTATGGAAGGCATTCACTTACATTTTTCATACACATTGATATGATTGATAAAGACTTCACATTAATTTCAACCAATGAGAATGCACAGGGAGAGCACTGCGTATATGTTTAAGCAAATGTCAAGTGTTTGAGTGTGAGGGTGCTGCAAAAATATATTGCATAAAAATATAAATAACACAGACATATTTGATTCAAGCCAAACGCCAAATTTAAAAAAGAAAACTCAACAATAAAAAAAACATGAAAATAAATAAATATTGAAAGGATATTTCATGCCTTATCCATCATGTCGAATAATAAATCATGCGGTTTAACTTTGATTGATGACAAACGCAGCGCAGCAATTCTCACATACACGCCCACTCACACAAACACACACACAAACTCATACATGAATACGCTTGAACAGGCACAGCGTTAAAATAAGAAGAGGGCGATTTTTTTTTGCTCTTAATTTATTTTTATTTTTCAAAATAGTACAAAGAGTTCAAAAAAGTGTACGCAGACTTGACACAAAACGATTTATTTGTTTGAAATTTTAAAGCAGACAAGCAATGTGCTTGTGTGCGACAATAGCAACATCATATTCTTTACTTGATAGAGCTTAGCAGAAATTAATTTTAAATAAATTTGTTCAGTTATTGTTGAGTTAAAAAATAATTAATTTTGTTCAGAGTTAACTAAATAATTTGAATTTTGGACTGCAAACATATTTTTGGATGGACTTGAGAATTAAGGAATGTGGTAGATTTTTTTCCTTTGTCCTGTTTTTCTTTAAATAACCATCATTCGGCATCACTGATTCAGATACAGAAACATAATGTTCTTAGTGCAGACACTTCCGTTCTCTACTTTCATTCGAAAAAATAAAAAAATACAAAAACCAGCTTGCAGCATCAACGATAGTTGCACATAAAACAACAACTTCAGACACAGTTACAATATCAAATGCGTTGCCTAGCGATTCAATTGTCTTCGGTTCTGGCAATTTCAAAGTATCAAATATATTTTGTTCTCTCAGTTTGTTGACAAAAACTCTTGCAATTCTATCTCTGTGCAAGGATATGTGTTCGTTAAGCATACAATTTACATATATATACATATGTATATTAATAAATAGTATGCATTTAATTAATTTCTCAGACAAGCCTCAGCAACAATTTAAATTGCAGTTTCATGCGCGTGTTTGTGTGAGTTTTTCTATAACTTTCATGCATGTGTAAGTTTTACTCGGTATCCTTGTTGATTTGTTGCCATCTTCAAGTTTCTATAAATGTGCATTTCAAAACTTTTCTGAGTAATAACTTTCATAACTGTTAATATTCTTGTTGGTAGCTCTGATATATTTTTATTTTTTATAATGAAAACATGCTAGCTTTTTGACACGCACAAGCTTAATTTTATTGTTAAAATATTTGAAATTTTCACAAAGAATGTAATTAAATTAATTTAAAGCGTGAACAGCACAAGTTGCAAAGTTGAAAGAAATATTTTAATTGATAGGCGTGCAATTTCAATTGAAAACAACACTGTCAACACGTTATCAGGGTGCTGGATTGGGCATTGTCAGAGTGACTTAAACCTGATTTTACAGCTGCAGCTTGAAGTTCTTAAGCTCAACTAATACTTAAGCTTAACGAGCTACTAACTCAGATAAACATACATATATCAGTATATTTTCAATACATTGAAAACTCGTCAAAGCAGCGCATTCCATGCATTTTGTTTTTAATCACAAAAAACTATTAATTTTGAATTGTTTTAACTCTTGTTCGGGTCACTCTTCTTTGATATAACATACTCGACACACTGGGGTCATTTAAACACCAGCGACAACCGTCATAAAAAAATAATTTATTTCGTGTACAAAAAAGTTGTCTTTTCGCATTCATTTGGTCAAAATATCGTGATCGAATTGAAAGGCGCTCTTGACCAGCTAAATAATTATTTCATAAAATGGAAAATTAAACTCAATAATATGATATGTGGTGACCGTGGCATACAGGTTAAGTGTGTGGCTTAGCATGCTCGGAGCCCGGGTTCGATCCCCAGCCGCGGCGAAAAGTTTTTTCAATAAAAAGTTTTTCTGATCGGTCACCACCTCTCTGCAGACAATGGCAAACCTCAGAGAGTAAATAATGCCATGTAAAGCTTCTTGAGAGCATGAACTTTAGCCGTTCGGAGTCGGCATAAAACATGTAGGTCCAGTTCTCGGTCAATTGTGTGCAAACATTTAATAACACACACAACACAATTGATCATAAGAAGCTCGGTCAAAGTCCTTTCAAGGGCTGAAATGGCCAATTTGTTTGTTTTTTTGTTTAATATGAAAACGCAAGCTATCTTTATCACAAGGAAAATAAAACCTTGCTCTAACCTAGTTCACAGTTCCAATTAGGTAACTTTCAAATACCCTTGTCAGAAAATGTAAAGTATCTAGGTGTTATTCTTGACAAAAAATTAATTTTTCGAGATCACATAAGTAATATTATCAATAAGTTTAAAATTGAAAAACACTTGCTTTAAACCTTTATTAAACAGAAAATCAAGGCTTAGTAACTGCAATAAAATAATTCTGATAAAAGTGATATTCCAAGCAATAATAGCTGTGTTATATTCGTTCTGGTTTAACCTAATGAACGAATAGATCGCATTGGTTAAACTTTTTTAAGTTTAGCTTCTGACCACTTGGGGTATTGTCGGCGATGACAAAATCAAACAACTGGTTCCAAAACAACTAATACAATTGATTCAGCAGCATATTAACGCTCGTTGGCTGGATTTAGCAAAATAAGAATTTATGCAATAAAATAATTAAAAAAAAAAGTAAAGCAAGTCTAAAGTCGGTCTAGGCCGACTATGAAATACCCTAAACCTACTTTTCCAAAAACAAAAAAAATATTATTGAAAATGGGTGTGTCCGTGGGCGGATGAAGCCTATATTTTATATGTATTTAAATGTTGATGAAAAATTTACACATACCAAATTGTATTCCTGTAGCTCACAGTTAATGCTTTTATTGTCCTTTCACGCTAGTAGAGCGTGTTCATGGACGGATAACTCCCAATTTTTGAACACACCTTAGCTTTGGCATAAGATACATACATACCAAATTTCATCTCTATATGACAAACATAACCTTCATTATTGAGTTTTAAACTTTTTGGGTTGTATGGGAGGTAGGCGTACCATATTTGGTTTGTCATAAAAAACATACCTGCCAAATTTTATCTCTGAAGGTTAAACAGAAGCTTATTTATGCAGTTTTCAATGTTTGGGTTGTATGGGAGGTGGGCGTTTCCGTGAGCGGATGACATCCATTTTTCGAAGACATTCTTGTGTTGATATAAAACACATACCCACCAAATTTTATTGTTGTAGACTAATTATTAGCTTATATATGCAGTTTTCAATTTTTGGGTTGTATGGGAGGTAGGCGTGACCGTGGGCGGATCTTCTCCATTTTTAAAAATTTTTGTTTTGTTATAACATACGTGCTAAATTTTATCTCTGTGAGTTAAGCAGACGATTATTAATTGTATTTTAAATTTTTCGGTTATAGGAAAGGGGTGGACGTGTCCGTGAGCGGATGATTTCCATTTTTCGCAGACATCTGTTTTTGATATAAAATACATACATACCAAATTTTGTTGTTGTAGACTAATTAAGAGCTGAGTTATGCAGTTTCCAATTTTTGCGTTGTATGGGAGGTAGGCGTTTCCGTGGGCGGATTAAAAAAATATTTAACTCTTTCTTCTTATCCTGTGTTTACGGACAACACACAGACGAACGGACGGACGGACGGACGGACGGACATGAATAGCTCGACTCACGAGGTGACGCTGATCAAAAATATATATAGCCTAGCGACTACAATTATTGGCACCCAAAAATTTTACCCCAATTATTGGCACCCTTTACTTGAATAGCATTTATGAAACATAGTTAAACTTCCGTTATTTATGAAAAGTACTTTTCTAATTTTGTAGTTTATTTCCTCTCTTTGTTCTGTATTTTACAATAAGATTAATTAACTTAGTTGCTTGTAAAAATTCGAAACTGCAAAGGTCTTTCCGTCGTCAGAGAAAAAACGTTTTAAAGTGTTGATATCGATAGCGAACTAAAATTTTGGTGAGTACTATTTCTTATTTATAAATAGGTTTTTGGTGTACTTCCGCCTTATTTTGAGATTATTTAACTATTGAATAGTTAAACTTAGCCTTTTTATTTTAATTTTAACCACGATATTGTAAAAATAAGTGGGTGCCAACAATTGATTCCAACAAAAATCAAATTCAGTTATTGGCACTCCCTGCACTGCCAGTCATTGGCACTGCCAGTCATTGTACTTTTTTGTAGTGCCAATAATTGCATTTTTCATATTTTCAGATTATTGACAATGCCAAAAAGACAGGGTTCGTATAATGAAAGTCTTTTGCAAAAAGCTCTGTCAAAAATTAGATATGGTAAGATTTCAGATATGGTAAGGCCACGTTCAACCCTACAATTTCGTCTTGGCCCAACATTATGCAAACTCGTCCAGGTCCGCAAACTGTTTTGATTGAGGCGCAAGAGAAAGTAATTGTGGAATGGGTGAAAGTCTCCCAGCGGAAAGGTTTTCCTAAAAAAGGAATTCCACATCAAATGTCTGACAAAAAATAAATTTCCTTATTTACCAAAATTTGTTTGTTAAACCCCGAGTAAAAATTAAAATTTTTTAGCTAAAGCTGTACAACGTTCGTACAAAAGGCAAACAAGAAAGTCAGTAAGCTAAAAGCCGTACAACGGCTGTACAACAGGCGCTTGCAGGACAATTTGGCTGTACATATGCTGAACATCGACCGTGGCTGCAGAAAAAGTTCATTTTAACTCGGCCGCAATAGCTGCTGTAAAGTATCTGGACGGTCAAAATGTCCTGCAAGCGCCTGTTGTACAGCCGTTGTACGGCTTTTAGCTTACTGAGTTTCTTGTTTGCCTTTTGTGCGAACGTTGTACAGTTTTGGCTAAAAAATTTTCATTTTTACTGGGGACATGCCAAGCTAAGGTCTTAAGTTAATGTTCAAAGACCTTAATTTAAAGTGTAAAGCTTTACTTTAAACTAATTTTAAATTAATCACTATTTTGGTTAATACCCTATTTTATTGAATGAAATCCTGTATATACCTGTAATCCGGTATACCTGTAAAGTTGATAAGGCTCTGCAGGATGACTTTGAGCAATAAATTCAGCTCCGTCAAGGTAGGAAATGACCTCTCCAAAACCTTTAATACCGAACGAGGTTTCAGACAAGGCGACCCGCTATCATGCGATCTCTTTAATTTCATCATGGAGGGGATCCTACGAAAGGCAGGTGTACATCGAAATGGTACCATTTTCTACAAAGGTGTCCAGCTCCTTGCGTATGCTGATGATATTGATGCAAACAAGACTGAAAGATAAATAATTTGTTTTTATGATATAAAAAAATTATATACAAAAAGCTATGATTTTTAAATTTTCTTAAATACTAGGTGCCAATTATTATGTTTTTTGGGGTGCGAATAATTGTGGTAATATGCCAATAATTATAGTTTTTGAAGAGACAATAATTGTACTCAAGTGCCAACGATTGTAGTAATTAATGTGCCAATAATTGTACTCAGGTGCCAATAGTTGTGGTTTTCGAAAGACTTTTTTTATTTTAATTTTCACAAAATACAGGGATCTAACATAAATATGTTGAAAATTGCTTCCAATTCAGAATTCTCCAAATAATAAAATAAAATTTCAAATAGAAGATTCGCTTAAAAACAGAATGAATGCTGAAGGTTGCAAGGCAAAATTTCCTTATGGGTGCCAATAATTGTAGACTATGCGGACTCGCTTCGTTCTATGCGTTACAAACGTTTGCACAAAGTTAATATACCCTGACCTTCCTTTTTTTCGCTCGTCAGCTATGGTAATATATTTCTGATCCAAAACACCATGTCTTCTTCGGATGTGGTCCAGGGAAACAAAAAGGTTGGATATCCTTGGCCTAGAGTTTACAAGTTCTTCATAAAGAGGAATGTTTAAAATTTCAGTTACACTTAAGCCCTTTAGAGCAAACTGAACAAAACGTTTTTGGAACCTCTCTATTCGTTCAACATGCACATAATAACTTGGGACCAGACTTGACTTGCGTACTCCAAGTAAGGACGCACAATTGCATAATACAAGGTGGTTGTTGTAATCATGCTATTGAATTATTTGGACCAGTGATTTATTAATTCCAGCATTAAAGACGCTTTTTTACAAATATTACCAATATGAATGTTGAACGATAACTTGAATCCATGCATGTAACAAGGTCTTTGACGGCACCTACACAACTAAAAGCAATATCTTTTATATTCTAATCGAATATTAAGTTTTTCCTTTTTCGCGAAAAAGTCATAGTTTTGCATTTACCAGGATTAAGAAACATATTATTTTTAGAACCTCAAACTTCAAAAGATTTCAGATCAGCCCAAAGTAGGTTGGAATCATCTCTAGTATTTATTTGTCTGTATATTTTCATATCATCTGCATAAATCAGCAGACGAGAGTGTTCAATGACGAGTGTGACCAGTGTCGTGTGTGATGTCATTAATAGCAAAAATAAACCCTGAGGAATACCTGATTCAGCAATAAATTCAGAAGACAACATCCCTCAAAATCGTATTTGATAAGATTGCCCAGCTTACAAAATATTATGGAAATACAAAACTTTAGTAAGAATAAAATTAAAATACAATATAAACAAAATCGTTAAAAAATAATATGTAAAAATAAATTTTCAATTTGAGGAGGTTCCATTTATCAATCAATTTAATTTTATTTGAAAACTCAATCTGAATCGCTGTTATATAAATCGGTGTTTTTAATAAGAAAAAACTTAAACAATTTTTAACATTTAAGTATTGACGTGGGATCTAAGAGGCCTCTACATATTAGTGATTTTCGAGAATTACCTAGAAATAATTCATGTTTAAGTATGTTTCATTTAAATTAGAAAATAAAAATAAAAAATTATTATTTAAATATTTATTCTTCTGATTTCTATAAGCCACGGTTTTCAGTTTTTTTTACAGATTGATAAGTACTGAAAAACTTAGCAATAAAGTGGAGGGGCCAGTGAGACCCCACGTCCTTGTTTGTATGAAAAAACTTCATGTCCCTTCTTTAAGGATAAAATCTCTGTTTTTTCACTTTTGAGTTCATACAATTTTTAGCAAAAAAAAGCAGTTATCGGAAAGACCTCTAGTATTAAGTTAATGCACAGCCGCATGTAACTAAACTTTTCGGATATCCAAACATTTTTTTTAAAAATCCACCAAAAAAAATGCATTTTTAATGCTAATAATTTTTAAATACTAATTTTAATTCAGCACTTAAATTGTTAACTTAAAATAAATACAATATCATCCAACCCATTTTTTTCAGATACCCTCTTCAAAACAATCCATTTATATTTCATTTTAAAAAAATGTGTGAAATAATATCTTTAGAGTTTGGTACAAAGGACTTAAGTCAGAAAATGTAGTTTTGAGTAAATTGAAATTTAAGATTGTTTTATTAATTGCAAATCAGGGTGAAATACTTTTTAATAAGCAATGATGCAAAATTAACATATTAATAAAGATAAATACTTTCACTAAAAAAATTGGAGGATTAATTTTCTATTCACCAAGTTTCCGATGACTTAAGTCCTTTTGCCCAAACATTTTGTATAAATTTCGAAAAGCAAAAAGACGTAAGTCAGGAAATAAAACAAAGATCAAGTAAAAAAACAAATTATAATACGTTTTATTATTCATCTAAGAATTTTCAGCAACGTAACATAAGAGATAAAAATATATATTGAAATTGCTGCATCATAATCAACTTCTGAATCCTCTTAATCTGGAACTATATCCTCATTGTTTTCAGTAACTAAATTTATATAAATTCATGGAATATTGGTAACTCGGAAATGATAATATATGAGCTCGGACTATATTAATTACCTCTTCAGACTTTTTGTGCGCGGGTATTTTTTACCTCGTCTATTATCCGTCGTTATACCTGAGGTGCATTTTATTTTTTTAAAGCGTTCGATATAAATTTCTCTTTTTCAGCTAAAGTACTTCGGAAGCACCCGTTACATACAGCCACTCCTTCCCCATTTACTGCTAAAAAGTACTGGTATGAAACCGTCCCTTTTTTCAGACTCCCAACTTTCCTTTTCCGAGAAACATGTGTATCCTTCGTATGAATATGGCTTGCAATAAAGGAAACACTTTTTGCATACGTCCCTAGCGACCAGTACTCGTCAAAAATTCTTTGTCTTATCTCATCCTTGAGAAACGCGCTGCATTTCTTCCTATTCGGTTATAAGATTTGTAGCTCCCTTGCTCTGTAGTAATGTAGCTTTACCCATTTTGCATTTTTGATGTTCTCTCTGTCCTAGAACGCTTACACCACTTTTTTGACATTTGCTGATGGCATAGATAAAGATGTCTCCACACTACTTGCGCTGACGCTTCCACTATGACTATTGCTGCATTTAGGAATGAAGTCCTTATCATTTATGCTGTCATCAGAGTCAATATTAAAATTGTGCGTTGTGGGTGACGAAACGTATTCTACAGCGGACTCATTTTTTGCTAAAAAATATTAATTGTATTCTTTTGTGTATATTTCCACAAAACTGAATGGCTTTTCAAATCTTCGAATTCTGATGACTAGAAAATATTGCTGACATTTATTGACACTTCAGAGAAAATCTGCTTTTAAAACGCCATTGTGATCTACCAAATGCATTCCAATGCAACAAAAATGTATTTTGAAACATGTATTGTTGTGGACTTAAATATTTTTAGCTAAAAAATTTTTTCAAATGCGTTGCGCAAAAAGACTTAAGTCTTTTATACCAAACACATAATGAAATTTCATGACTAAATTCCTTTGGACCAACCAATTACAATGGGGTGCAGTTATAATACACCCAAGTTGTTGACAGCAATCGAAAGAGGAAAAATTATTGATTAGAACCCAATCAAAAACCCAAAATCCAATTTTTTGACTTAAGTCCTTTGTACCAAACTCTTAAGATATATAAAGCTTTACAAATGTTAGCACCCAAAAGTTCAACTAAAAATCGCAAACTTTAGAGATTTTTTGAAAAGTTTTGAGTAGAGCTAAGAGAAAAAAAATTCTTCTCCGGTATTCTTACTTTTTTAGCAAAAAAAAACAAAAATATTTGTTTTTTAAAAATTAGTGTTTGAATAATTTTAATTTTGGTCAATAAAATCCATTAACCCATTTTAGTTCGCTGGTTGATTTCTCGACCACTGACTTTAAACTAATTTCTGAAAAAAATAATTAAAATATTTTCAAATTCTTTCTGCAAAGACTTAATTTGGTTAAATGGAAATTCACAAAATAAATATAAATTTCCAAATTTTCCATTTTACATGACCATCGACTGGTTGAAAAATCGATCAGCTGACTAAAATGGGTTAAATACCCCTCTGTGTGTCGACCACGATACCCCATTCTAAGCATGGCTCCTGCATTATTGCTACATCAAAGTTTTTTCTCTAAGACGAGAAGGAGTTCTGGGGTTGGCTTGATAAGTCTGCTCACTTTCTTTAAACACTTTCTAGTCAGCTGTTGGTACTTTCGGATTCTGTTTCTGTTACAGCTTTACCGCTGGCCTTTGTGGCACACCTCTAGGGAACAGCACTTTCGCCTTCTATAGGGATGGGATACATCCATCATGTCTGTCACCTCTAGCTGAACGGGTTCCAATAGGCCCTTGGAGCATTGGCTTTACTCCATTTATCCATTTTAGAGTCGGTTCATTATTACATTTTAGGTTTTTAAGTATTATAATATTTCATGGGCGCGTCTGGTTAGTCTCCATCCTTCTGAAAACTGCCTCGAAAAGCATCATTTCTACTTATTTCCACCTGTCGATGGACATTTTCTCCTGGCATTTGCTTCGATATATATGAGCAATGATCAGTAGGCCGTATCGAAAAATTTAGATCGTATTCTTAGAGGTCTCAAAAATTGCATAGGCTTGTCAAGATCACCAAAAAAAAAAATTTTATAAAAAAAAGGACATCTTCCTTCCAAACAATAAAAAATAACGATCTTAAAATGCTTTGATTTTTTTAAGAAAATGCACACATGTCTTAAAGCAAAAATAATAATGCAGTTTAACTAACAATTTCTTGCCCCACACGGTGTTACTCTTGATTTTAAGCAACAGTATCCTGTATGAAGGATATTCGAAGCGAAAGTTGTACTTAGGATAGCGCAAGAGTTTTTATTGTAAGCATTGGTTATAAATTTTGGTGGTAATGTTTATAGTACTCATGTATTCCTTAAATAGATAAATAGTTTTAGAGAAATGTATACTAGAACGCAATTTTTTAACTTTTTCAAAAAAAATGAATATACACTCTAACACAAGAGAATTGATATGCAAAAACTATGCAAATTATTAATTCATCATATTTAAGAAATACGTCAACATTATAATCACTGCCATCAAAATTAAGACTCAATGGTAACAATCAAAAGTTATGTGCCATCTCGAGTATAACTTTTGCTTCGATTATCCTTCAAACATGATACTGTGGGTAAAAATCGTGAGCATCATCGTGTTCGGTAAGATATCGCTAGTTAAACTGCATTTAAATTTTTAGAATACAAAATTTAAACTGCATTTAGAATAGACCTCTTAGAATGTGAAATTAAAGATCAGGTGTCGTTTAGCCACGTCGCACAAGGATGCGCCCAATGGGCAAAAGTCCGAAAATTTGATGTCGCAAATAGCCAAGAGTTTAGTAGTTTTGGAAAGGTTATGCATTCACTAAGAAAACAGTTGCAACATTTTTTTGATTTACTTCTCACTGTTCTAGTAGTAGCTTTGGAAAGTCGACCTTTTTTAGCAAAAAACAAGTAAAGAAAGCCTAAAGTCGGTCTAGGCCGACTATGAAATACCCTAAACCTACTTTTAAAAAAAAAATAATATTATTGAAACACGCCCATTTTCAATAATATTATTTTTTTTGCATTCGAGGGCGGATGAAGCCTATATTTTATATGCATTTAAATGTTGAAGAAAAATTTAAACATACCAAGTTTTATTCCTATAGTTCACAGTTAATGCCTTTATTATGCTTTCGCTATGGGAGATGGGCGTGTTCATGGACGGATTACTCCCAATTTCTGAACACACCTTAATTTTGGTATAAAATACATACATACCAAATTTGATCTCTCTGTGACTAACATAATCATATTTATTACGTTTTCAATTTTTGGGTTGTATGGGAGGTGGCCATGACCGTGAGCGAATGACACCCATTTTTCGAAGACATCTTTATGTTGATACAAAACACATACACACAAAATTTTATTGTTGTAGGTTAATTATGAGCTTATTTATGCAGTTTTCAATTTTTGCGTTGTATGGGAGGTAGGCGTGTCCGTAAGCGGATGATGTCAATTTTTCAAAACCATCTTTGTCTTGTCATAAAAAATACACGTGCCCAATTTTATCTCTGTAAGTTAAACTGAAGCTTATTTATTGCATTTTCAATTTTTGGGTTGTACGGGAGGTAAGCGTGTCCGTGAACGAATGATGTCCATTTTTTTTAAAAACTCTTTTTTTTGTCATAAAACACATACTTGCCAAATTTTATGTCTGTAGGTCACACAAGGGCTTGTTTATTTCGTTTTCAATTTTTGGGTTGTATGGGAGATGGACGTGCCCGTGATCGGATGACATCCATTTTTTTCGAAGACATTTTTGTGTTAATACAGAACACATACATACCAAGTTTCATTGTTGAAGGTTAATTATGAGCTTATTAATTGCGTTTTCAATTTTGGGGTTATATGGGAGGTAGGCGTGTCTGTAGGCGGATTCCAAAAATATTCAATAGTGCATATTCTTTGGTTTATATAACTATGTGCACCGAGTTTCATTCCATTATCTCAACTGCTTCTTCTTATCAAGAATATGTATACTTTTCTATACCGGACTCGCTTCGTTCTATGCGTTACAAACGTTTGCACAAAGTTAATATACCCTGACCTTTCAAGTTTAGAGTATAATTACCGGTATAAAAAAAGCAGTTTTAGTCTTTCTGCAAGAAAAATTCCCAAAAATACATTTCTTACACTATTCGATTCAAACAAAAAATATTTGAAAAAATTTTAAAAGAGGTTCAAGACAAATAACATTTATTTTAAAATTTTTGATAATACATTTTTTTAAAAAGCTTACAATGACCTACTAGTTTTATTTAAAAAACACGAAAAATGCCAAAGTTTGATGGAAAAAATCCATTTTTGGAAAAACATATCTGGGGTCTTTCTTTTAAATATATTTTTTATTACACATATTTTATCTTTGAATTTTAAGAGTTAATAAATGACTTTTCCATTTTTTTCCCCCAAATTAGTTTAATTTCGATTTAAAAAAGACTTTATTTACGATTTTTTCTAACTCCTGCACTTATTTATTGACAAACAATAGCACATATGTATGTATGTATGTATGAGAGTGCATTCTCACAGGAGTATTATTAAGGTACTATACAGATGGAAGTTTTTTAAAACAACACCTTTTTTATTAATTTTTTTTGTATAATATTATTTAATTATTTAATTTAAATTTATTAAAATTATGTACAGTTAAAGTTGAAGATATAAAACAAAATTTTTTTTTTTTTTTTTGTAATTGTTATTTATTTTCTAGAGGTCGTTGAAGTTGGCGTGTTGTTTAAAAAAAGGTTGTAAGTTTGTTTCTCGTCTCCAAGATTTTCAAAGCGTCTGAAAGTAAAAAATCAAAGTGCATTCTTTAGTTAAAGGTTGTAGTTGAGCACTCTATCTACGCAAATCAAAATACAAAAAAAAACAAGAAGAATGACTTGCGTTGAAAACCCCATTTTCCAAAAACCGCTCGTTTTGGCAGAAATTCTTATCCGTAAAAAACAAAATATAAAAGTTTCTCGGCTTTTTAAAAGTATTCTGCTTAACAGAGTCTATGAAGATCACAATGAATCAAGATTCATCGAAATCTCTCAAGCAGAACTCAAGATATCTTAGAAACCAATTCGAAAAACCATGTTTTGAGAAAAACTCGATTAGATTTTCTTCTATGAACGAATGCTATATCTTTTTTTTTATTTGAAATTTTTTTATAAAATTTCGTGTACACATTTCCAAGACCTTAAGGAACCAGATTCTAAAAAAAAATTATTTTTCATTTTTTTATTCATTGTATAGTTTTTTTTTTAGCTTTGAACCAAGGATTTCAGGTGTCAAACCTATTAAGTCAAGTCTGCTTTGGTTCGGAAATGGGGAGGTAGATTAGTATGAGAGAAAGCGAAATCAAGAGGAACAAGTGTAGAATGTTGTATGTGTGTCGGAGCGCTATATCAACATGCGAATTTGAATCTGAGACAAGTGTTATGCTTTTTTGAGCCCAACCCAAACTTTGGTGGGTAAATTTTTTCCACATTAACTTTGTGTTGAGCCACTGGAATCTTTATCATTAAAAATTTGTTGATGCTTTGGATTGTGGCTTCAAATGAGTTAATGCTGATAAAGTGCAAAAAAGCTGTAGTAGCTGAACTCTTTTGTTATTGCATGATTCTTTACCTCAGCCAATTCGAGTTATTAAGCAATCTCATTCCACTAACATCTCTACAACCAACTAAAACTTCCAAAGTCGTATTTATTGATGAATTTGTAATTTCAGTTGATAAGGAACGAGGAAAGAATTAAAGAAAGGTAAAAGCGTAGGACCATGGCTAGACCGGGATTCGAACCCGGAACCTCTGGGCTGGCAGTCAAGCATGCTAACCACTCGACTACCGAGGCCCCTAATAAAATCGAGCCAAGGTCAAAGTAATTTCAAACTGAGCCGTTATCACTTAAAGCCAAATCGTAGCAAAGTCAATGCAAATCAAAGTAAAAAACAAATTAAGCCAAAGTCAAAGTTCGATTGAGACAAACTTAATTTGAATATAGCCAAAGTAAAAATCAAATCGAGCCAAAATCAAAATCAAATCTAGCCAAATTAAAGTAAAACCGCACCAAAGTCAAATCTATCTGGAGCTTAAATCAAAACAAAATCTAAGTTTTTGAGTCAAAGTCGAGTCAAAGTCGCAAAAGGTAAAATTCCAATCGAGTTGAAGTCGAACTGAAGTCTTAGTCTAAGCTGGCCAACCTTAAAGTCACGCCGAGCCACAGTCAAAGTTCAATTGAGCAAAAGTAAAACTTAACAAGCTTGACTCTTGATCTAGTCATTACGATGCCACTGGCTGTAATATTAACACTATTTTTTTCAGAAAATTGAAAAGAGCTTTTTCTGTCTTTCGAACTTAAATGTCGACATTCTTAGATGCATATTTTTATGTATTTAAGAAAAGACGCTACCTATTTTGGTATCCTTAAAATCTGTTCAAGAGAATAACAAAAAATAAATCTTATATTTAAAACGTTTAATTAATAATTCAATACATTTTGTATGTGTATGCGGTGTATGTGGCCAAAATAATATAGAAGTCGAAAACCACACAATGCAATCTCTCAGACTTTATAAACTTGCAGATAGGTAAACTTTTTTGATTTACCTGTGCTGACTTTTTGGGTTTTAATATTGCAAAGTTTTGGCAACATTTATTCATTTCCCTGGCGTATCAACAATTTTTAAACAGCAACCCACACAAAGAAGCATACACACACACCAACATACAAAACAAACACAATCACAGGCACATATATGCTGCATGCATGTGTGTGTAGAAAACCATTAAACTTTCACTTCAAAGTCACAAAGATTTTTCATTTTTACTCAAACAGTAGCAGTAACAACAACAACAAAAACAAAAACCATACGACATAAAAACATTTTACGAAAATTTCACGTACTACCTCTTCTTACCCAGCAGTTCTTCTCGGCAAATTGCTTTAGCAAGTAACGACAGTTTGAGGCCGCAGTCGTGGTTACATGATGTGGGTGTTAGTCATAGGGCTGTAAGGGATGTGTAGGTAGGTAGTGTGCATGGTATCGCTGGTAGCAGTGTAATGGTGGCAGTGTAATTGGCGTATATCAGGCGATTTAAAGGTAGCTAAAGGCGCTTAAGTTGCTACAGCGCGCTGTTAATGAAATTGTGTGAAACATAAAAGAAATTGTTATGAACGACGTAGCTGAAGCGGAAGGCAGCAGCGGAAGTGTTGCCAAAAATAGAAGTTGACAAAAAAGCAAACAAAATATTGTCATAATTTCAAAAAAATAAATTTATAAAAATAGCAAACAAAAGTTTAGTCAGACGTTATGGGCTGGCTGGCTGCATTCTGTCTGAGCTAAATTTTGATTATTTTTGTTGGCTTATTTTTTTCAAACTCTTTCTCTCTTTGTCAAAGAGAGTGTAGAGGACAAGTTAGAAGTCATGTTGAAAACAGGGGACTTTATTTTTTTTTTAACGAAATTTATTGAAAAAAACTATATGTTTTAGTATTTTCTTATGATAAGATCTACAGTCTTTGCTTGCTATTTATATACAAATTTGTATTCTTGTACAATTTGTCCAAATTTAATTCAGGCCAAATACAAGCTGTAATCGGTTTTTTTTATAATGCTCTGAAGAAGTATTTAAATATTTGCTTGTTATTTATGTTTAAATTTTTGTTTTTATAAAATGTTGACCAGATTTAATCAAGGCCAAAAACTAGCTGTAATCTGTTAAATTTTTAATGCTACAGAAGTATTAAAATTTAGATCAAATTTAACACATTTTACACATAAAGTGTTACATATATTTATCAGCAAACAAATAAACTTCATACAAAAATACACACATGAAATCTCGCATAAAACTACATGCCATTAAATCTGCTGCTATTGCTGCATAACATATATATTTTTCACTTCGGCAACAATTTACATCTACCTTAAATAAACCTGTAAATTACACTCATTAAAGTTGCCAACTTTTATGACCCGAACATGACAAGAACATTTCTGTCTGTTTTCCTCCTTCCATTCCGCTGCTCACTCTTTCGCACTTTCACATTTTGTCACATCATTTGACACTGTGTCAAAATGCTGAAAGCAGCAGTGCAAAAAACTAGCAAAAATAAAACAACAACAACAACAAGTTGGTATAACATAAAAGAAATTCTTTCCTTCAGGTGTTACGAGACCAGACTAGAGGCCAACAATAGCAGCAGCAGCGCAACAAAAAGCTGAATGATTTTTGAAGTTGAAGATGGCCGGCCAGATAGGCTTACAACAGCCAGCTAGATGGATGCTCAGATGATAAGATGAATGCAAAGATGAATAAGAAAAGGAAGCAAGCACCTTACGACAGTAACACAAGCAGCAGCGGTAGCCTAAGAAAAAACTTCTATGGATAAAGTTTCTGAACTCATTCATTTATGAATTTTCATAAGCAAGTCTGTTGGTTGGGCTACTCGACTGTAACATTAAAGGTTTACAAGACATTGACGCCTGTTAAGCAGTTATTCTTGCCCAGTTATTTTAATTTTGTCAAAATGGGGTTGGTTTATAATGTATGCATGAACAGTTTTGAGAGTTTTCCGTTTAAATGCTTCAAACTTTTTTATGTATCTTAAAATGTATAAGAAAAGCTTTTGGATTTAAGTTCCTTATATGTATACTAGCTGGTACCTGCAGCGTTGCTGACCCAGAATTGTAAAAATTTAATTTAAAATTTAAAAGAGTTATCATGTTAAAGCATTCTCAATCGAAAATATTGAAAAAATGTTTAATTTTTCAACAACATTGTTGTTGTGCAAAAAAATGCTTGCACAAACATCTTATTATACAGTAGTTTTTCGTGATATTTCTGATTCTGACAGCAGATGAACGATTTTTGAGGCCATTTTTTGAAAATGCCGGATCGTAGGAAAAAATATTACGAAGTTTTTAAATCAACTAATCGTTAATTAAAATTGATTGTGTCCAACATATTGTATTCGTCCTTTAAAATTTTTTAATATGGAAATTTGTTTTTAAAAACTAAATGGAAAATTAGACTCCTGAAAGTATTTGTTGAAATGTTGTCACAAAAAAAAAAAAAATACAAACGAAAAAAGGCTTCTTTGCAGAGTAATCAATTCCTTAAAAAATTCCTTAAAACATTTAAAAATATTAATACAATTTTAAAATTGCTAGAAAAGCAAAAAAAAAAAACACAAAATGATGTGAAAAAGAAAAAACTAAAGGAAAAATAAAATTTCGAATTTGATATCAGAAACACTCAGAACGTGCGATTATTTTATCCTCAAATTTATAATAACGACAAACAATAGAAAGGCAAAGTTAACAAAATCCGGTTATAACCATATTACAGTCGCATGATTAATGGTAAAATTAACATCATCCGTCCATTCTGATACAATATGTCTTCAAAAAATGGGTGACATACGCCTACGGACACGCCCACCTCCGATATAACGCAAAAGTTGAAAACTGTATAAATAAGCTCATAGTTATCCTACAACAATAAAATTTGGTACGTATGTAGCTTATATAAAAACAAAATATCTTCGAAAAATTAATGTCATCAACTCACGCACTCGCCCACCTCCCATACCTCCCATAAAAAGCTTCAACCTGTGGACACGCCCACCTCCATTGAATTTGAAATTTAAAAGCTTATTAATTGAGATTTCAATGTTTAGATTGTATGAGGTGGGCGAGTCCGTGATAAAATTTGGTACGTATGTTATCTTCTAATATATAAAATCAAATGTTTGTCCCTCTGTCTGTCTGTCTGTCTGTCTGTTCCGTATAAGCTCGCGCACCGTATATCCGATTGAGCTGAACTTTGGACACCGAGAACGTTTGATAGAGAGAAAGAACAAAGGGGGTATAAAACAGTGGGCGCAAGTCTGTGGGCGTGGCACTCAATAATAACTTCCTAACGCCTGAACCGATTTCAATGAAATTTGGTATGAGGGTTCAACTGCGCCCAAGATAACACATAGGCCATAAATAATTCGAAAGACTTCCGAAAGAGGGCGCTTGAAGTAGTGCGTTATAAAGACATAATAACTCCTAAACACCTGGACCGATTTTAATGAAATTTGGTACGAACGTTCAACTCCACCCAAGATGAAACATAAAATATATAAAAAATTCCAAAGGCTTCCGCAAGAGGGCGCTTTAAGTAGCGCATTTGTAAGACTCAATAACTCCTAAGCCGACTGATTTCAATGAAATTTGGTATTAAAGTTCAACTGCAACCAATATAAAGCATAGGTAAAAATAATAACTCCTTAACACCTGAACCAATTTCAATGAAATATGGTATGAAGGTTCGACTGCGCCCAAGATACCATAGACTATAAAAAATTCCAAAGAGTTCCGTAAGAGGGCGCTTTAATAGTGCGTTTTAAGAACTCAATAATTCCTAAACGCCATAACCGATTTCAATGAAATTTGGTATGAACGTTTCACTGCACCCAAGATAAAACATAAAATATAAAAAATTCCAACGACATCCGTAAGAGGGCGCTTTTAGTGTGCGTGTTGAGGACTCAATAACTCCTAAGCGCCTGAACCGATTTCAATGAAATTTGGTATGAACGTTTAACTGTGCCAAAAATGAAACATAATATATAAAAAATTCCAAAGATTTCCGAAAGAGGGCGCTTTAAGTAGTGCATTTTTAAGACTCAATAACTCCTAAATGACTTGATTGATTTAATAAAATTTGGTACATGAAATAACTTGACTCTGCAACAGAATTGAGGCTATTTAAATTTCAGAAAACTTCCGTTAGAGGGCGCTTTATTCAATAAACTATGTTCGGTCATTCAAGTCAAAACGTATGAACCGATTTTGATGAAACTTGGCAAGCATTTGTATCTGTTACTGAAATAGATCCTATGCTTTTAAAAGTTATTTCGACAAAAATCAAGAAATGAGCCGAAGGCAAACGATGTCAAAAACCAAAGACGGACGAAAAAAAAGAAGTTTAACGAATACCAGCAGAAGCTATATAGAGATGAAAACAATTATCCGAACAGTATCGACCAAAACCGAACTTATACGAAGACAATCCAAAAATCGGATCAATGCTTATAGGATTTTTTTAAAATTGGTATTTATTTGAGATAAAATTGCATATTAAATGCATGCTAAGAAAAACTTTAAACGCTTTTTTCCCGAAATGACTTTTCAAACTGCACTCAGAAAAAAGTTTCTCGGAATATAATAAAAATGGCATCATATTTACTGCAAAATGGTATTGACCTTGCTCCAGAGAATGCTTTTCTCTAAATGCGATCCTAAAAATTCTCTAAAAATGATAAAAACCTTCTATGAAAAACATAAATATATAAAAATAATTCGAAATTAAAGAAAACGACTCTTTATTTTTAAGTAAAAATTTGTTTTTATTGAAGAAAATATTTCTCATATTGAATTTTTTATCAAAATATAGGAAAAAATTTTAATTTTCAAAAAATTTCTCAATATAAATGAGAATTTTTTGTGCGAGAAATATATTTGTCATTATAAGAGACATTGAAATATTTCCATTTCCTAGAAGTGAAGAAATATGTCTTCGAAAATGTGAAAATTTATTCTAATCGAAGAAAATTTTATTTGTAAAGAGAAAATTGCTATTATCGAAAATAGAGAAATTTTTCACCAGAGAAAGATATGTGTTTTTTTTTATGAGTGTGGGTGTCAATTTTCCTCAGAAACCAGACGTCGGATCAAGACGTTGAAGTCATTTTTTGTTTTAATTATGTCTGGCAGGTACAGTTCTACGGAAATTTGACTAAACACTTTCGACGGAAGGAGGGGGCAAAACCCCAAAACACGATAATTTAAAAAATTATAAAATTGAATTTATAATTTTAAAAACGTTAAAATGATAGCAGTTTTGAAAATCGTCCTCTTTCTGTGCTCGAAGCACAACCCCGAGTAATACCGGGTTACATCCGCTAGTTTAATATGAAAACAAAGATATCTTCAAAAAATGGATGTCGCCCACCGTAAAATTTAAAACTCAATACATAAGCTTATATTTAGCCTACCGAGATAAAATTTGGTATGTATGTTTTTTATAACAAACCGAAGATGTTTTTGAAAAATGAATCTCATCCGCCCACGGGCACGCCTACCTGTCATACTTCACAAAAATTTAAAACTTCATAAGTAATCCTATGTGAGATAAAATTTTGTTTGCATGTATTTTATACCAAAACTAAGATATGTAATTCGTCCACTAACACGCCCACCTCCCATACAACTTACAATAGCGAAAAAATGTTTGTGTTATATGGGATGTAGGCGTGTCCGTGAGCCGATGACGTTTATTTTTTTAAAAATGTCTTTGGATTATTATAGAAAACATACTTACCAAATTTTATCTCCATAGGTTTAACAGAACCATATTCATTGATTTTTAAATTTTAGGCATATATTAGAGGTGAGCGTGTTCGTGGGCGGATGACATCCATTTTTCAGAAACATCTTTGTTTTGATATAAAACATGTCCGTACCAAATTTTATTGTTGTAGAGAAAAACGAAGATCAATTTTACGTATTTTCTCAATGTAGAGTTCAATGAGCTCTTATATGCATTTTGAAATTTTTGCATTGTATGGGAGGTAGGCGTGTTCGTGGGCGGATTCAAAAAATATTCAATAGTGCAGATTCTTGGATTCATGTGAGCATGTGTACCGATCTCAACTCCTTCTTCTTATCCTGTGTTTACGAACCAGACACATGCAATGAGTGATTCAGATTCGAGTATACTCGCCAGTATATTCATGATTTGATTGTACGCACGCAAAATACCCACCATTTTCATACGCATTCAACTGTTTTTATGTAAATTAGACATGGGTTACACTCATACTCATTTTTTGACCCATACTCAACTGAGTTAGATTCATGTGATGATAGTGTAAGTGATAACCAGTGTTGCCGTTTTGGCTATTTATAGCCAAAAGTGGCTATTTTTTTTGATCGTGATCAGTTTTGGCTATTTGGCGATTTTATTTTTCATTTGGCTATTTTTTTTACACGGCTATGTTTTTGCATTCCAGTGAAAATTAATTTTTTATTTTACATATAACATTTTCAATTGCCTATGAATCGCCAGCGAATCGCTTGGAAGATCAAGCAATTGCCTTTGAGCTCATCTGAGAATCATCCGGGTATCACCGACTGTAAGCTGCTTAGGCTGATTCGCCAGGAATATTCGCCAATGAACCGCCGAAAAGGGTGGCAAACGAAGTCCTTTTAAGAATCCTCAGCAATTTGTTCTAAAGCATTGTTGTTCTGTCCGAATTTAATGAATTTTTTTGTGAATTTGTTTTTATTTCGCTTCAATATAATGCGACGTTGTTTCCTAACTATAATAGTTCAACTTTTTCATTAATTTTAACGATTTTTCAGAGCCTGCTTCATATTCCCTGATAGATTTTGAACATTTTTCAAAAATACATCCTCCAACAAACGCCGAAATGAGCGAAGGAAGATTTTGAAAATTTTTGTGACTCGCATATTCATTGCTTATGCATCTGAAAAGCGATGCATTTTCCCAAAAACACTTGGCCGTGGCCGAATTACTGGTGCATCGCAAAATGCACTTCTCTGCCAAACGTCTTCCAAATGTTTGCAGGGAAATGATTTAAAATTTGAGAGTGAATTCTCTCTTCATTTGAACACGACCTGCCAGTGATGCTAATCGTGCAGCCAATCGCAAGAATATCCAATAATTTGACATGTGACATCACGAATCACGTGGCACATAAGAGTATGCAACAATGTATATAACTTTGATCATTGGAAGTAATTGTGGTTTGTTTCCAAAAGTAAAATTAAGCAAATCAGCATGGAAAAGTAAGTTGACGAGCACTCCGCCACACATAAAAAATTCTTCACTTGTTTCACTTGATTTCACTTTCTCACCTACTTATCTTTCTCCCATTTCTGAACCAAGGCAGACTTGACTGAATAGGTTTGACACCTGAAATCCTTGGCTCGAAGCTAAAAAAAAATGCAATACTTTATTTTCACTTTCAATACTCCGAAAATGCAAACCTTACTTTTATGAAGGTTTCTCTACTCTTATCAAGTATAAAATAAATGAGCTAAGGTCCTTCTATATTAAAGGTCCGTCTATTTAAAGGATATATGCCCTAAATATGTTTAAAACATGCTCTTATATTTTTAATATATAATTTTATATAACATACTTAAAAACAAACATGTTTGTAAATCTATTTCCAGTAAAAAACGGTACAAAAAACAAGTTAGTTGAAAAAGGTGTGAATGTTAGTTTTGTTTCTTTTTTTCTAATACAATTAATAAATCTTTTGGCTATTTTTTTTTACATTTAGGCTATTTTTATTTTGTGTTTTGGATATAAAAATAAATTTACTCCGGCAACACTGGTGATAACCCAGTGTTACTTTAAATATCTGTCTCTGTTACAGCTGACAAGCTATTGTGTTAGCAAGATTGCCAGATTGACGTAAGAAAATGTTGACTGTTCTTAGCACAAATGGTAAAGTCGTATATTGATGAATTCAAACATAATTTTTAAATAGAGTAATGAAACAATACACATATTTTAGTTCTTACAAAATTAACTTGTTATATATTTTTATTATGACAAATATATTTTTAGTATTTTCAGTTTGAATCATGTTTAAATAGTGGCAGCACTGGTTTCCAGATTTAGTTTGACTAAGTTTATTCAAGCGTCAGTAAATTCAGTCAGTAAACAACGACAAGTCATTGTGTTAATTGAGAAAGAGTATTCATAATACTCAGAGCCGCAGTCAACTTAACTCTCTTTCACTTAGAGTCATGACTCATGAGTTTTGATTACCCACAATCTCTCTTTGGCGTGAGTGGATTGAATCAGGCATGCTTTGAAGGTTGAATCACTGTTGCCAGATTGAGGTAAATTTCCCTGAGGTAATTTTTGACTCATTTTTTGGGCAGAGGTAAAAAATGGAATTTTTGACTAAGAGTGGTAAATATTTGCAATGTAATTATTTTTTAGATTTCCAAATATTTTAAGTTTTTTGACCTTTTTTTTGCCTCTCTGAACGTACAAGATTAGGAGTCCCCTTTTGTACCAAAAAATAAAAAATGTAGGATTGTTTTAATTTTTGATTTGCTACAAATTTCAACTGAAAAACTAAGGAAATTTTTGAAATACACCAAGACATAAGAAGTAATCAAATGTTTTGAAATTGCATTGAATTTTGCTTAAAATAATTTCGGTTATAGAATGCCATGACCAGTTCCTAAAAAAAAGTTAATGGAAAAGTGGATACAAGAAGTCCCTTACACATCGTGAATTGGAAAAGTTGTTGGCAATAGGAAGAAACCAATTGTTCAAGGCTAGCAAAGAAATGTTTCATTGTGGAAGTAGTGAAGTGAGTTATAACGACTGTTAATCATTTCAAATTTTGTAATTTTTTTTTATAAAAAAATAAATTTTCTCAGAAAGTGGTAATATTTTCCCCAAATAGTGGTAAATTTCAGTTCGGCTCTCTGGCAACACTGGGTTGAATGAATATGAATCAGGGATGATATTTATAGTGGATATCAACTTTTTTACCTCCTTTCGATTTTCGAAAGTCCCCAACTCCTTTTATCAAAAAAATAAACGTCACGTATGAAGATTTTGTTCTCAATATTGAGACCGACAAAATTGTTCTCTTAAATTACTTTCACAAAGAGAAGTTCATTTGTATTTATCTGGGTTATCTGATGAAAAAACTTTCAGATAGACGAATCGTCTGACGATGAACAGAGCGAGATGATAGAAGTTATAGAGGCAGATAATGTCGTTGATGTCAACGAAGAAGCTTCGGATTTTCAACAGATTTGATTGCTACCGATCCAGAAACATGGACTGAGCGCAAAGATTACCAACAAGCGCAAGAAATATTGCGTAATCTACACTTTGTCAACGACGCCAGTAAAAGAGGCTTAATATTAGGAAAGAATATTTTTGCTTCAAGTCGTCGCCGAAAATCGAAAGAAATACATATTGTCATCCCATGACAAAAAGAAACTAATTGGATTCAAATTTTCTTACAAATATAATTATCAATGGTTAAGCGCACTAAAGTGATAAGTGACCTTTTGAGGAAAATAGGTTTACTGCATTTTTCAATCCATCAATATCATATCTACCTTGCATAAATTTATTGAAAATGCAAAACCAGTGAATGCGTGTCAGTACACAGTCAAAATTAGTGTTTTGTTTTGAGATGTATTGAAATTTAAAAACAAAATCGACGCTCCTGAACATTTGTAATTTTGCACTTATCACTTTATTGAGCTTAACCATCGTTATAAACTAATTATTATAAATTTGGGTCTTTATCTCATTTCAGCCTTTTGGAAAGCACCATGTGAGCGATGGAAGCCGATTTTAGAAAAACTTTAAAAAAAAATTAAAAACAAATATGTATAAGAGCCCCTCTCTTTTAAGATTGGAAATAGAGGGTAGGTATGTTGCGATAAAATGTTGGAAAGAAAAAAACCAACGGCGGTCACGCACACATTTTACTCTACTAGGCGCACCCTGGGAGCGGTGAGGTAAAATTTCCTAAAAATATCAATTTTATTTAGGAACCCCCTTAGAGGGTGGAGATTGGGTATGGTATGTTTCTGAAAAATTTTGGCAAACAAAATTTAATGTTGGTCGGTCGAACATATCAGCCCTCTATTGCCAAGACTTGGACAGTTATGGAGGATTTCGTCTAATTTTTCCACTTTTCACTAAGCTTTAACACCGATGCGGCACAACTTAACTCCACGCTACGCCAAATTTGTTTTTTTCAAAAGCAATTTTTTGTCGAAAATCATAAAATTTAAGTTTCCTGGGTATCAAAATCCCATTAATAAAGATCTCCATATATCATTGTCCCACCACTAGTGCCTCAGCAACAAAACAAAAGCTTCTTTAATCATACTAGTATTGCCTACACAAAATATTTGATGCAGTTATTCTTCGCTTTTGGATTGAATTAAGGTGGGACATAACATTCGCGGCAGAGAAAACATACTTTTTTTTTTAAATTCATAACTCAGTCAAAAACAGAGAATGAAAAAAAACCGTACCGAATAAAAATCGCGCTCACTAAAACATTTTTCTCTCTCTATTCCGCATTTGGCTCTTCGACTTAAACACAAGCACAATCACAACCACGCAGAAGAAAGAGAGCAGAATAAAATGGAAGAGGTTGTACTGTTTGAACAAAAAACATTAAGGGTATTCATGCAACTGGGCAAAACCCTTATAAACGGTATAAACCGTATAAGTTTATTCTCCTTATAAATGAACTGTCAAAGTTTGTATGAAGAAGCTTTTGCACAAACCAGATATCTTTGCTCAACGATTTAGCTGAGCAAACGAACAGGCAAACTTATAACATCAATCAGCTGATTTATTTTATTAAAGCAAAAGAAAAAATTAGAGGCAGGAGAAGATATAGTCAAAATTGTAAAACTAATTAAATAACATGGAAGAGGTAAGAATGGAAATTTTGTGAATTGAAGGAATTAAAAAATATTTATATACTTCATTTGCAGAAAGCAAACCCTGAACTTGCAAACAGCTGATATATGATGCAAATGCTCAATCGACTTGAAAGGGATGCTCATGCAAACTGCCTGATAAAAATAACTAATTGCCCAAATTATATTCTTGCCTCTTTGCATGAATACCCTTATTATTTGCTTTGTTGTACTTTTTGATCGTGATCAAAAAACTTTACCTTATGTAGCGAATGTTAGCGTTGTAGAACAACAGCAAAAAAACATGTTGGCGCATGCTACAATTTTGTATAAAGGAGGGACACAACATTCACGGTAGAGAAAACAGACCTTTTTTAAAAATTCATAACTCTGTCAAAACCAAACAAAAAAAAAAAACAAATGGGCCATTTCAGCCCTTGAAAGGACTTTGATCGAGCTTCTTATGATAAATTGTGTTGTGTGTGTTATTAAATGTGTGCACACAGTTGACTAAGAATTGGACCTACATGTTTTATGCCGACTCCGAACGGCTAAAGTTCATGCTCTCAAGAAGCTTTACATGGCATTGTTTACTCTCTGAGGTTTCCCATTGTCTGCAGAGAGGTGGTGACCGATCAGAAAAATTTGTTATTGAAAAAAACTTTTCGCCGCGGCTGGGGATCGAACCCGGGCTCCGAGCATGCTAAGCCACACACTTAACCTGCATGCCACGGTCACCACATTTTCAAAAACAAACATTTTTTCAAAATTTGTAGATTTTTTTAAAATTTTTTGTAGAGAATGCAAACAATTACAAAAAAAATTCAAAAAATATACCTTTCACTCCAGCAGGGTTTTAAAGAGCTCCAAACTGGTGGCAGCGAAAAAAACGGGGCCTCGTGGTTGCAGCGCTGGGAGTTGCAAAAATTGTTCGATCTGGAAAAAAAATCACTTTTTTTAAATCTTAACAAAATTGGTTATCGTATGACAGGAACTTTTTTTAAATTTTTTTTAAATTTTTGGTGATGCTCTAAATTTGAAAGTGTGTTTTTATTTTAAAAAATATTTACTTTAAAAATTTATAAAAAATCGAAAAAAAAAAATTAAAAAATAGCTCGTTTCATATGATAGCGAATCAAGTTTAAAGAAATAAAAAAAAAAAATTCGTTAAAAAATGAACCCGCTAGTCCCGCAACCCGTACGTAAAACATGTTTTCGAGAAAAACGCGTTCAAAGTTTGTGAACACAGAAAAATGCAAGGAAAAATAACAAGTACAGAAAGTCTAAAGTCGGTCTAGGCCGACTATGAAAAACCCTAAGCCCACTTTTCAAAAACACAAAACAAATTTATTGTAAATGGGCGTGTCCGTGGGCGAATGAAGCCTATATTTTATATTCATGTAAATGTTGATGAAAAATTTACACATACCAAGTTTTAATTCTGTAGCTCACTGTTATTGCCTTTATTGTGCTTTCGCTATGGGAGGTGGGCGTGTTCATGGATGGATTACTCCTTATTTTTGAACACACCTTAGTTTTGGTATAAAATACATACATACCAAAATTAATTTCTCTATGACAAACATAACCTTATTTTTTGAGTTTTAAACTTTTTGGGTTCTATGGGAGGTAGGCATGTCGGTAGGCGAATGACGTCCATTTTTCAAAACCATCTTTATCTTGTCATAAAAAACATACGTGCCAAATTTTATCTCTGTTGGTTAAACAGAGGCTTATTTATTGCGTTTTCAAGTTTTGGGTTGTATGGGAGGTGGGCGTGTCCGTGAGCGGATGATGTCCATTTTTCAAAACCGTCTTTGTTTAGTTATGAAAAACACACGTGCCAAATTATTATTTATTTCTGTAGGTTAAACAAAAGCTTATTTATTGAGTTTTCAATTTTTGGGTTGTATGGAACACAAAACACATAAACATCAAATTTTATTGTTGTAGGTTAATTATGAGCTTATTTATGCAGTTTTTAATTTTTGCGTTGTATGGAAGGTAGGCGCGTCCGTGGGCGGATTTAAAAAATATTCACTAGTGCAGATCTTTGGGTCTATGTGACTATGTGTACCAAGTCTTATTCAAATATCTCAACTCCTTCTTCTTATCCTGTGTATACGGACAACACACAGACGGACAGACGGACGAACGGACGGACGGACGGACATAGCTTGACTCACGTGGTGACGCTGATCAAGAATATATATACTTTTCTATACCGGACTCGCTTCGTTCTATGCGTAACAAACGATTGCACAAAGTTAATATACCCTGACCTTTCAGGTTTAATGCTAAAATACAAAGCTATAAAAAAAGTTGATTTAAAAAAAGGCCAATGTCATGTCCCCCTTAAAATACAATTATCAAAATCGGTTGAGAAACACGGGTGAAAATTGTTTTGAACTGTTTTCCGTACACCTTTTTATATATAGACTAACAAAAAATACTCTCGCATCCGAAAAAGTACTTTCAGAAATGTACCCCTCCAAAATTATCAAATATCATTACTGATATGAATACTTATGTTTGATGAATGTACTCTGAATAGCGAAAAAATTACTCGCTGCAGGTCTCTGTTACGGACAACACACAGACGGACAGACGAACATGGATAGCTCGACTCACGAGGTGACGCTGATCATGAATATACATACTTTTTCTATACCGGACTCGCTTATTTCTATGCATTACAAACGTTTGCACAAAACAAATATAACCTGACCTTATGTGTGTTGAGAATACTCGTAAATAGGGAAAACTCTATCGGCCGGTTTGTTCACAGAGTTATAAATTTTTCGTTTCAATTTGATATATAACGAGTTCTAGATGGCGAACAAATCGAATTGGTCACAAAAACAGTTACAGAATAAGTTTTATATTTATAACTCCGCGAACAAACCTTCCGTATAAGGGTTATATTTGAACTAGAAGAATAAGAATTGATATCAACGTTTGTTACATTAAAATTTAGATTTGTGCAAAAAATAGATCTCATCTCCCCCCCTGCGAACACGCTATCACCATACATTTACAGAAATACATCAATTTTTACTGCTTTGTTTAAATTTTGTCGTGAACAAATAACACTTATTTTTTTAATTTTATTATTTCCCTAAAGGACTTATAACTTATAAAAGATTATTAATGAAATTTATTTTTTATCTCTAAGTTATAATAAATAAGTTAAAATTGAATTTTATAAAAATTGTTATATATTTTGCTTTTAACACGCCCATTACAACTCTTTTTCTGATATTAATCACAGACAGTGGCGTTTTCAACAACAACTCCAAACCATTCTTAATTAAAGTTAGTTCTATAAGTTAACGTTATTATACTGTTTACAATGTTTGTATGTTCCTTGCACAAATCTTCCTTGAACTTCTAACGTTTACATAAACGATAATGGTATGTCAGAAATTTTATAAATAAACTTCTGCGTCTTACCATGCTTAATGGCTAGTAAATAATTAATTAAAATTATGAAAATTGTGTCTCTTCTTGGAAAGAAATCTAAACTAGATCTATAATATTTTATTTGTAAGCAGTCAAGCATTAATTGTGCACCATTATTCTGTGGCATGAGCTAAATACTGCTTTAAATACTTATAATAAACAACAACGCAATGATTATGATGTCAAATTCTTTGTGATTTTAATTTTATTTTTAATATCTCATCCTCCACCGCCTACCTCCCACTCCTCTACTACCTAATCCCTGACAGTTGAACGGTACAAACAAAGTCTGCAGGCACTACATTTGTTATCACAAAGAACCGCCACAATGCCGCAAGGTATGCGCAAAGAAAACGTTATAACAAAGAAATAACTGCAAATTCCGCCGTTATTAGTGCTAAATTCCATTATTTTAAGCCAACTAATCTGCTGTCTTTAAGGCGCCTGCACAACACCAATGAGTGGGCCAACAATTCAAACTCATACTGCTGATAATGTTTCGGCTTAAGCCTCGTCAGTGGCGTGTCGCAAACTCTCATGCACAGTGGGTCGAGATGTTAAAATTACTTGAGGCTGACAGTGTTGTTTTTTTGAGCTGTTGTGATTAGTTGTTTGTTTCAAGCTGTTGTTGTTTTTGCTATTTTACACACTGCAAGCGCTATTTCAAAGTTGGCCAAATTAACCGAAATCGGGTCGGGACGGACAACTTGGCTTCATGGCACGTTTTTCGGGCTGAAAATGTGTAAATTGTCAGTCATTAAAGTGCTTGAACCACTGACATCAAATTGACATTTTATGTTAGACAACAATTTTAAAATGTTGTCCTTTTTAGACAGCCAAATCTCACACCCTACAGTGTGGGGCGCTATTCAGTGTTTGGCATACAGTGGCTTCCAAAGCATCTCTTTTGCATACCAGCAGCTATCCATCAGTTTAGCTCATCGTTGTATTGGTTTCGTGCACTATTTTGTTAGCATGGCGACCGCACGAGTTTAAATTTTAATTATGTTTCTGTACTATTTTAGCTTAAATTAAGTGAAGACCAGAGCAGTGCAGAGCAGCGAGAAGCAGCAGAGAATGCGAAGATTTTAGCCGAATTAATACTTTGACGACACGCTGCATGTTGTGGCTGGGTGTGGTAGTCGGTTTAGACGAGAGGTAGGAGCTGAAACAGTGTTCTACATATAAAAAGTTAGGTTTTTGTCATGTGCTGAGTAAAAGCATAAAGCTTTATGGCAAATTAAACGGAGTATTTCAGCATCAAGAATGTGGCGAAGTGCATGAATCCAGATCAAAAGTTTGTACTTATATTTTTGTCGAGTGTTTTTTCTTTAGCTTTATCAAGGCTTTAAACTCTAGATAAGATTTAAGACATCATTTTATCGTTAAGATATATCATATAAATTTATTATATATACAGGTTGAGTCAGTTAGATAGGTTAATATAAAAAAATCGAATGGGAGGGTAAGGGGAGGTCCCAAACGTTCCCCAAGGAAGCTAGGGGGATAAGAAGTATGTTATAACGTTTTATTTCAGAACAACCATATCTCTACACAATTACCAAAAGTAATTTATAGCTTTTTAAAAACAAAATTAAATTTATTTTAAGTTATCACCACAAAATTGTTCTATTAACCCTTTAACGCCGGCACCTAGTTTCCGTGGACAAAAGTTGATGAAATTTTAACCAGGTGCTAGTTTGAGGTCCACATTAACAAATAAATTTTTTTTTGGAGGTGGATCCATCCAAGGTCATTACCCAGCCTGTACTTTATAAAATACAACCGGCGGAAGAGGTTACAATATGGTTCTAAAAAAAAATTTTACATAAAGATAATCTTCTATTTGCTTTTATTTATTAGGTACATATTTATTTTATTTTTTTGTTTATATGTACATATGAATTATAATTGTAGAAACAAAATTTACAAAAAAAAAGCATTCCCGTTAGATGCAAAATATTTTTTTGCATACGGCGCACGACCACATCCTTGGTTGATGGCAGACAACACATCGTAGCTGTGATTTGTTCTTTACTGGAATGTGGCCACTTGCTTCTCTTTCTACTGCTGACGCTGGATGGCACCTTTTTCTGGAAGCTATGGCTTTCCCTTTAATTAAAATTTTACGAACGGTTACGCGTCGGAAATTTAATTGTGGCTTATATTTGTCAGAGTCAAGATTACACAACATATATAATTTCCAAGCATTGGTAATAGACACATCAATGAGCCACGCGAAAATCACCCACCACCATTTTTCAACCATCAGAGCTATACGACAAGCACTCATGTTTTGATCAAAATTATCGACACCTCCCATATGAGAATTGTATTTTGCATACACATTGACGTTGACGCCGATGGCTGTGTGGTACGAGTACAATTAGCACCTTCATTGTTGATGAATTCTACCTCAAAAAAAAAAAAATATAAAATAAATTGGCCATTTCAGCCATTGAAAGGACTATCACCGAGCTTCTTTTGATCAATTGTGTTGTATGTGTTAGTAAATGTTTGTACATAATTGACCGAGAACTGGACCTACATGTTTTATGCCGACTCCGAACGGCTGAAGTTCATGTTCTCAAGAAGCTTTACATGGCATTATTTACTCTCTGAGGTTTGCCATTGTCTGCAGAGAGGTGGTGACCGATCAGAAAAATTTTTTAATTGAAAAAACTTTTCGCCGTGACTGGGGATCGAACCCGGGCTCCAAGCATGCTAAGCCACACACTTAACCTGCATGCCACGGTCACCACAGTTTTCGATAGTAGCCCTAAAATCAAATCACAAAATTATGTAGGTCATAGTAAAAATAGTCTTATACAGTCAAAACTGTAAAACATATAGCATTTTTATCAATTTTTGGGCAATAAAACAGGGTGTGGCTTAAGGTTTTTATTTGTTTAACCATCTCGTACTAAAAAAATCGACTGCCTGAATTCTGTAACTTAAAAGTGAATAATAAAATCACTACTTACTGACACTCTTATAATGCAGTCAAGGCCGTAGCCAGGATTTTAATTCGGGGGGGGTTCAACTTTAAAAAATAAATATTCATATAATCTCATGTGTAGAAAATTTTATTTATGTATAGGTACGTATACAATATTTTTATAATATTAAATTGAGCCGACGGGCTTTTTGGGCAGCAAATAAATCAATGACTTCTTCAGTTGGCACATTTATTCGGCGGTGAACCGACATTAATGCCAATCCATTGAGTCTACTCTCGCTAGTCGAATTTCTAAGATACGTCTTTAATCTCTTCATTGTTGAAAATGAACGTTCGGATGAGCACGTAGTAACTGGCAAAGTGACCAAAATTTTTAAAAGAATATGCACGTTTGGAAATATCTCTTTATTGCACTCTCCAAGTGCTTCCATCGCTGAATTAGGCAAATTCTTTTCGCAGGTTTTGCACCATTTCGTTTGCCAAAGCGACAATTCAGATTTATTATTATTTTCTTGTAAAAATCTGTCATAAAACGAAATGTATTTGCTTCAAATTTTGTTTCAGGCTTTACACATTCTGTCGGACTTAATTTATAAAGATCAGTCAGTTTTTTATTGTGTTTTTCAAACCGCAGTGTTAACTGATGTATGAAATCTTCTAAAAGTGGAATTATTATAGTAATGCGGAAGTATTTTTTCGGATCGTGCTCACTAACATTCGCGCGGTGTTGCTGGCGTCCAGTTATGCGAGGCATTGCAATTTTTTCACCTAAGAATTCGAGCAGGTTCTCAGCATCCAAATATATGTCTGCAAATTCTGTTTCTGAGTTTTCACGCATATTTTTGAAATGGTTAATAATAAGTTCAACATGTTGAACAGCAGCCGCTAAGTCGCATGAAGTGGACTGTAACGTCTTGCATAGTGGTAATGTAGAAGCAAATAAACTATTTAAGCAGCACAAGCTCACAGCGAATTGGCTATTTGATATTGATTTTACAAAAGACGATGCTTTTGATGATGTATCACAATCTCTATCACCAATTAATTCTTTATTATTTATATTCTATGATTTGTGCAAGTTTTATAGGTAAGCGTTTTTCAAAATAAAACCTCCAGCTTTTCTTCAACATCTTTCGATAAGATTTTTCTATGCTGCTAAAAATATATATTTATTTATATAAAAAAATTCATTCATTTCGGGGGGGTTTGGTCCCCCTCATCCCCGCCCCCCTGAATACGGCCTTGAATGCAGTTATCGACACTAAAGTTTTTATGAAGATTTCATGGTGTCGAAGTTATTTACGTGATTTACGTGATTTACGTTTTATGTTTTCCGAACAAATTGCAACATTGTTGTGGGTGCATTTTTTTAACTAACAGCTGATTTTTATGAAAGCTTTTACTTGTGAAAAATTATTTTTTTAATTTTGACGTGATTACAAAATTGTTTACTTGTGAACAAGAACAGCTGACTTAAAGTTTTTTTAAGTAGACTCGAGGTCGGGCACATACTTGTCAACCCTTACAGATCATTGTAACTTTTTAATTGAAAGAGGTTCAGAGCTACTATCGTAACTTCTTTGTTTAAGACCGATTTTAAAATTGTTTGCTGCAAAACCAATAAGAATTTAATAATCTCTAAAATGGCAATCAACATTTTTTTTTAATTTTATACGAATACAAGTAAACAAAATGATTTGTGTTTTTTTTTTGTTTTTTTTTTTTTTTGTTTTTACCAGTTTTCTATATCAAGGTCAAGTGTAAGGTCATCAAAATTTATGAATAAAATGTTGGTCTTAACAAGGTAAACCATTTTGCAGAATAAATGTTCGAACATCTTGCCATTTTGAAAATTATAGACGATAAAGTGTTTAAAAATGATAAGGTATGTGCACAAAAATTGAAATTGCGTAAAAACATACAAAAGCTCCATCATTAAATTGCTTTTGATGTTAAGGCAACATTCTTTTTTAAATTTAAAAAATAAAAAATCAAAACCAAATTATGCTTTTTTTGAGATATTAGCAAATACATTTTTTTTTTAATGGTTGGCAACCCTAACAACCAAAATTTTTAAATTATATATTTTTTCCAAAAAGTTATTTTCAATATCTTTCCAAGTGTACCTTATTTTGGATAAAAATTGGATAAAAACTGACGTAGATACAATTAATTGAAAATTTCCCGATTCTGGCGTTTTCGGACGATTTGCTGAATTGAGAGGTCCATAACTTTTCAACGAATGGTGATAAAAAAAAAAATAAATGAACTTATATTCTTAGAATTTTAATAGGAATCTAAAGCTCAAAAATAAATTAAATCGAAAGCCATGAGACGGACCCGTTTTGCGTTATGCTTGGAATGGGCGAACAGTTGTTTTTGTGGTATGGTTATACATAAATCGTACTGATTCAACAAAGATCCATCTTTTTAATAATTTTTAAAAAGTTTATTTGAAGAAGTGTAAAAAAAGAAAAAATGTCGAATTACAGTTTGGAGAAATATGCAGAAATTTTGTTTGAAGACGATTTGAGCAATGAAAGGTGTCAACTAGCTCAATGGTAATATCGCCGCAGATTTAACATATTCTTAAAAACTAAAAAAACTAAAAAACTAAAACTTTTTTTTAGTATAGTCACCTATTTTTATTTTTAGAGACATGTTTATGTTTTAGATGTCATTGAAAAGAAAATTGAATAAAGTAGAAGATTTGTTGTGAAAAAAAATTGAATTTATTACTTGAAATTCTCCGAAATTTTGACTCAAAGTTGAAATTTAGTAGTTTTCACCAATTGATTTCATCTTCAGACAAGCACAGCTCAGGAACGCTGAAATCGGTTGGGTTTGTTGATATGCCGTTAGAAAGGTGATAAAATTGCCTTTACAATGAGCTTAAAAATTGCAATTATTTAAAAAAAAATATTAAAAAAATATACCGTTAGAAAGGTGATAAAATTGCCTTTACAATGAGCTTAAAAATTGCAATTATTTAAAAAAAAATATTTTAAATAAAAAAAAATTTTTTGTTGGCCTTGCCGGGTTTGAACCGTGGACACTCGAGTACTAAACACACACGTCAGCACACTCGGCCATACATGAACTTTCAAACCAGTGATAAAATTTCAATAAATAAGTTTTTATACGGGTTTCGTGTTCTATAGACCAACAGTCAACCGACTGTTGATTTGAAAGTTTCATTTGTTGGATGGTATTTAACAGTGAAATCTGTTATTTCAACCCATGATTTGTTTGATAAAACAGCATTTTTTCCCTGAGTGTAGCAAAAAATTATTTAATTTAATTTATTTACCGAATGTCATCTTATATATCAATAAAAGAAAATTTTAAAAAAAATTTATTGTATTAATTGTATGTATACATTTAAGATGAAAAAATGTTGAGGATTTGATTCAAACTAAAAATCGCTTTGATTCGTTGATATAACAATGTAGAATCAAAGTACAAAATTATTAAATTCAAAGCTATAGCGTATTTGAAATAAAGGCGTAAGTATTTCAATTGAATATGATGCCTCTTTAAATCAAATCTAAGTTCACGTTAAATTGAAGTAGTATACTTTTCATATCAAAGTGTTTAAGATTTTAGTTTAAAGTGGAACAGCATCAAGTTGGATATGTATTTTTCAAAGTGAAAAAACTTGGAATTGAATATTTTTGTGTTTGGTGCCAAATTTTTCCAAAAAATATTTGAATCAAAGTGGTTTTCTTTGATTTTACGTTGTTTTTTAGCTCAGTGATAAGAATGTGAAAATAGACCTCCCCCCCTCCCACACGATTTTTTGCTCAACTCGACATTATCTTTTACCTCCGTAAATAGTTCCACTCAGTTGCGGGACACCCTGCATATTAAGATTTGGCATTGAAAGCTGATTTGGCATTAAAAACTTATTGTTTGGTTTTAGGTGCTCTTTGTGAATATACTTCTTTAGTTGTGACTATATGGAAAAACTTTGTGGTGATAACTTGAAAGAAATTTTATTGCAAATGATTCCATTATCAATATTTTTACTCAAATCAAAAGTTGGTCCTCCATATCTTTTGAAGAAATCGCTTAAAACAAAACAAAAAACTTATATTCTTACACTCAGGGAAAAAATGCTGTTTTATAAAACAAATCATGGGTTGAAATAACAGATTTCACTGTTTAATACCATCCAACAAATGAAACTTTCAAATCAACAGTCGGTTGACTGTTGGTCTATAGAACACGAAACCCGTATAAAAACTTATTTATTGAAATTTGATCACTGGCTTGAAAGTTCATGTATGGCCGAGTGTGTTAACGTGTGCGTCTAGTATTCAAGTGACCACGGTTCAAATCCGGCAAGGCCAATAAAAATTTTTTTTTTTTATTTAAAATATTTTTTTTTTTAAATAAAAAATGAAATTTGCAATTTTTTTTTTTTGCAAGATTGTAAGCATTTTATTTTGAAGGTTATTTTTGACCAAACAATTAATGAAACAGAATTATTATTATTTCAATTATTAATATACAATTTTTGATACTTACACAGCTAGGGTTCGAACCCACGTCTCCCGCATGACAGCCTAGTGCACATCCACTGAGCTACTGGCAATGATTTTATAAATATAGCAAAACACATATAATAACTTTTGCTTAGAAAAAATTGACAATTCAATATAAGCACAAAAATATTTCAACAGATGATTTTAACAGCACAAAAATGCTTTGAAACGTTCATTCAACAAAGAAAATTGTTTACTTAACCCTCATCGGTCCCTAAGACCCATAACCCTAAAAGGTTCTTTATGTATGCGCGCGCATACACACTAAAAACATTTAAAAGAAATAAAAAAACCACAAATTTTATGAATAAAATTTAAAGATTATTTATTTCTTTAATGAATAAAGTTATGGAAAAATGCTTTTTGCCAAAAACTCATGTCAATTAGTTAAGGTTTAATATCTTCTTTACAAAATTTAATTTTGAATTTGTATGCGCGCGCATACAAAGGACCGATGAGGGTTAAACGCAAATCATTCAATCGAACAGTGTTTTGAAATAACAGCGGCCGACTGTTAATAGTACAGTTGATATTTTTCTGAGTGTACACGGTTCTTAATTAAGGTTCACTTTTTCAACTTTTAAAGTTGTAATATGCATTCAAAAGTTGAAATTTTCGACTTTATTTGGAGAAGAAAGTATATATAATAAGTTAAATAATTTTACTTTAAGTTGAAAATTTAGACCTAAAAGTATGAAAAAGGAAAAAAAATGAAATTTCTCAGCTATTTAAGTTGAATAAGTGAAATTTTTGGTCAAATTTTTCAACGAAAAGGTTGAAAATTTCAACTACAAAGTTAAAAACAGAAATACATAGTGATATTTTTCAACCAAGACGTTGAAAATTTCAACGCAAATAAATTAAAAATTCAACTAAAGGGTTGAAAGTAGAAAAATTTAACGAAAAAGTAGACTTTCTCAACCCAAATAGTTGAACTATAGTATTAGAACCCCGACTTTTCAACCGTAAAAGTTGAAAAATGTAACTAGAAGTTCAACTTTTCAACTGAATAAGTTGAAAAATTTAGCAGAAAGGTTGGTTTTCTCAACGCTAGTAGTTGAACATTTTAACTAGAAGGCCGATTTTTCAACCAAAAAAGATTCAACTAAAAGGTTGCATTTTTAGCCCTATAAAGTAATAATATAAGAAAATTCAAATAATAGTTAGTCCGGAATAATCTTTACCACTGTCCTAAATTAAAAAAAAAATACGAACTATTGATGATGTTTTAACATTTTTATTTTATTGGTACAAAATTAATTGCAGTTAAATTATTGAGAACGGTTAAATAATTCAAATAATTTTTTATAAAAATAAACAAATAATAAATAAAGTATAATAATACAGTTTTACAAATTATAAATTTTTAACTTTCACAGAATTGAATGGCGCTATATTCTATATATCATTATATTTAAGTATAAGAATATTATCTGCCTCACTCACTTCATAAGCATAGAATTTTTTTTTTTCAAAATAATTTTCGCTTCAAGAAAACTTTTCAGCTGCACAAACCGTTTTTTATTTTCAAAAAGGAAATTAACTTTGACATAACGTCCACATAAGTCCATGTTGTTCTTTAAACGATTTCTTCTAAACTGATTGCAACAAACAATTAGCTTTTTTAAAATTGCAGTAGGCGCCGCCGTATTGAAAATTTTTTGAAATTGAACTCAAATAATTTGAATTCACTAAAGTAGACTGCGCAAACAGAAAAAATTGTAATGTAGGAAATTTCATCATTCAAAAAATATTTTAAACCAAGTAAGTTGACTTCTTCAACCGATTGGATAAGTTCTTTCAGTTTTTTGTTTTTAGTAAATAAATTTTACAACCAATAGAGATGAAAAATTCGTTCTTTAGGTTGAAACACTTTTTTCGATTATTTTTATGTGTCTAAAATACATACATATCAAATTGTTTTCCTGCAGCTTAAATATAGGCCTTTTTATAAAGTTTAAAATTTTGGGGTTGTATGGGAGGTGGGCGTGGTAGATTGTGTATGACGCCCATTTTTCTAACATACCTCAGTTTCGACATAGAATACACAAATACCGAGTTTCTGTCTTGTAACTTTAATATTAGCCTCTTTAAAGATTTTTCAATTTTGGGGTTGTATGGGAGGAGGGCGTGTTAATTGGTGGATAAAGCCCATTTTTATAACACACCTCAGTTTTGACATTAAACACACAAATACCGAGTTTCCATCTTGTAACTTTAATATTAGCCTCTTTAAATATTTTTCAATTTTGGGGTTGTATGGGAGGTGGGCGTGTTAATGGGTGGATGACGCCCATTTTTCTAACACACCTCAGTTTTAATATTAAATACACAAATACCGAGTTTCCGTCTTGTAACTTTAATATTAGCCTCTTTATAGATTGTTCAATTTTGGGATTGTATGGGAGGTGGGCGTGTTAATGGGTGGATAAAGCCCATTTTTCTAACACGTCTCAGTTTTAATATTAAATACACAAATACCGAGTTTCCGTCTTGTAACTTTAATATTAGCCTCTTTATAGATTGTTCAATTTTGGGATTGTATGGGAGGTGGGCGTGTTAATGGGTGGATAAAGCCCATTTTTCTAACACGCCTCAGTTTTGACATTAAATACACAAATACCGAGTTTTCATCTTGTAACTTTAATATTAGCCTCTTTAAATATTTTTCAATTTAGGGGTTGTATGGGAGGTGGGCGTGTTAGTGGGTGGGCGTGTTAGATGACGCCCATTTTTCTAAGACATCTCAGCTTTGACATAGAATACGCATATACCAAATTTCAGTACTGTAGCTTTAATATTAGCTTCTTTGTAGAGTTTTCAATTTTGGGGTTGTATGGGAGGTAGGCGTGGTTTTCATCCAATTTAGCCCATTCTCGAACTTGACCTTAGTTTTTTTAAAAAAAGCTTAAATATTGAATTTCATTACGAAAACTTCAAAATTGCGAAAACTTCAAAATTCAACCACAAAAATTTCAGTAAGGTTGAAAATTTAGACCTAAATTTTTAACCGTGTAGTGGAAAAGAAACCTATTGCCAAAATTTCAAGCAAATCGAAGAGTTTGAAACCAATAACGACTTGTACTGCATAAGGTGTGGTGTGGAATGGCCGAAATATAATATAATTTTAGTCCACAATGTTTACAGGTCATCATATTGGCTGCACTTAAACTAGGAATACACGTGTGTAACATTTCTTAAGAAATTTAAGTTGAAGATCAGTAAAATGCTCAAAACAAGAAGATATTTGTTAAAACAAAGTAAAGTACAACTTAGCAAGTTCTTCTTGTTTAAGGATATTGAAGACGAATACCATATTTAATAAAGCTGTTTAAAGACTTTGTCACGAATAACAATTGACAATTTTTTTCTTACTATTCTTCTAAAGAGACACAAAACAAACAGATGCAACAGCTATGTTCATGAAAATAAAATCTATGAATTTAAAATACAATTTTATTTACTTATAATATTAAAATGCTTGAAAAATTTATTTTTACAGAATTTGCAGTATAAGTTCGTGTTATTGCTGCTATTTAAGTCAGTGTGGTTGCGGTGTGGATACAGCTTTAAAATGTATTCTGCTCTTATTGCCAATGCTTAAAGCAACAAAACTTATACAAAGATGTCGCAACAGCAGCTTCAGCTTCAATTCACAGACAATTGTGGCTAAATTGCTTTTAGCTAACAAAGCACACGTGCAATCATGCAAACACATACGCATCACACAGACTCACACACAAGAACGCGCACATACGCACACAGACCCACATCTGCGCCACATAATTTTCTGTGGCGTTTGCAATATTTGAGGTTAACTTTGACGTGTTGAACGTGCTACAGTTTATTTGGAGCAACGCATGGTGCACAAAAAAAAAAAATAAAAAAATTCGTATACAAACAACATTAACAACATAGTCAACATTTTTATTTTAATCGTTACGTACGATACAAACACATTCATACACACACTCTTTAACATTTGATATGATAATAAATGCTTTATCAGAGAAACAGGAAGTTAAGTCGATGTAACGCATTTATCGCAAGATCTACCAGAGAGTTCGTCCGTCTGCAAGCGTTGCTATTTTTAAAAATTTATTTGCAATTAGCAATAATTTTTCAAAATTTACCAATACTGATTTTTATTCCCCCACGCGTACTGCGTAAGTAGAAAATTAATTTTGTCACGACGTGTGTAACGCCCATAAGAAGGCTTGGTTGGTATAGCAAAGTATATAAATTCTTGATCATCATAACTACCTGAGTTGCTTAAGCCATGTTTCCGCTTGTCTGTCCGTCTGCCCGTGTGTTTTTTTTCCCATGAAATGAAAAGCATCGAAAGCCTTAAGGCGGAACTGTGACCCATTAAAGGTCACATCAGAACTGGCTATAATTTTTAAAATTATTTTTTATTTATTGATTGAAACAAGTATAACAAGTAAAGAAAGTCTAAAGTCGGTCTAGGCCGACTATGAAATACCCTAAACCCACTTTTCAAAAACAAAAAATTTTTATTGTAAATGGGCGTCTCCAAGGGCGGATGAAGCCTATATTTTATATGCATTTAAATATTGATGAAAAATTTACACATACCAAGTTTTATTCCTGTAGCTCACAGTTAATGCCTTTATTGTGCTTTCGCTATGGGAAGTGGGCGTGTTCATGGACGGATTACTTCCAATTTTTGAACACACCTTAGTTTTGGTATAAAATACATGCATACCAAATTGAATTTCTCTATGACAAACATAACCTTATTTATTGAGTTTAGAACTTTTTGGGTTGTATAGGAAAAAGGCGTGTCCGTAGGCGGATGACGTCCATTTTTCAAAACCATCTTTGTCTTGTCATAAAAAACATACGTGCCAAATTTTAGCTCTATAGGTTAAACAGAGGCTTATTTATTGCGTTTTCAATTTTTGGGTTGTATGGGAAGTGGGCGTGTCCTTCAGCGGATGACGTCCATTTTTCGAAGACATCTTTGTGTTTGTATAAAATACATACATATCAAATTTTATTGTTGTAGGCTAATTATGAGCTGAGTTATGCAGTTTTCAATTTTCGCGTTGTATGGGAGGTAGGCGTGTCCGTGGGCGGATGATGTCCAGTTTTCAAAACCATCTTTGTCTTGTTACAAAAAACATATGTGCCAAATTTTAGCTCTATAGGTTAAACAGAGGCTTATTTATTGCGTTTTCAATTTTTGGGTTGTATGGGAGGTGGGCGTGTCCGTAAGCAGATGACGTCCATTTTGCAAAGACATCTTTGTGTTAATATAAAAGACATACATACCAAATTTTATTGTTGTAGGCTAATTATAAGCTGAGTTATGCAGTTTTCAATTTTCGCGTTGTACGGGAGGTAGGCGTGTCCGTGGGCGGATTCCAAAAATATTCAATAGTGCAGATCCTTGGGTCCATGGGCCCATGTGTACCAAGTTTCATCCATTTATCTCAACTCCTTCTTCTTATCCTGTGTATACGGACAACACACAGACGGACAGACGGACGGACGGACGGACGGACGGACGGACGGACATGAATAGCTCGACTCACGTGGTGACGCTGATCAAGAATATATATACTTTTCTATACCGGACTCGCTTCGTTCTATGCGTTACAAACGTTTGTACAAAGTTAATATACCCTGACCTTTCAGGTTTAGGGTATAAAAATACATAAAATGGGGAAATTTTTTTTAAACCGATATGTTAATCGTGTAAACTGATAATTTTGCACGCAAAATAAAAACCACATGCAAATTGTTTTCAGAAACTTTGATATTTTTTTGTGACATTTAATAACGGCACAATGATTGCAAATTCTTTGATCAAATCAGCTATACTCAGTTAAGTATAGTGACTTCTAATGTGTTAATTTGCCAAAAAGTATCTCCATGTGGCCCTTATATCCCCTGATATAAGGGGATATTTTATCGCTCACTAGTCGAGCTGTCTGAAATTTAAAAATTTTTTTATATTTTTATAATTTTTTATTTTTAAATAAATTTTTCGTATAGAATAATTGCAAATATATAAACAAAGACTGCAGTTAACTATTAGCGTTTCCTTATCTAAGGCTTCGGCTATTTCTTCATAGTCGCTCTAATCGTCTAATCGTCCGAGCTCACTCATAATGACTGCTGCCATACTTCTTACTGCAAGCCATTTGTCAAGGCTGCTGTGGTTAATGATATTTTTGGGAGTAGGAATTTAAGCGATTGCGATTCATGGCTCATCTTTCCAATAACGAATCGTGTACACTTAACAAAGGCATGTTCTGCGTCCTTGAGATACTCCATGCCACACACTTTACAGGAAGAGTTAATTTCATGCCAACCCCTATAAAGGTTCTCCCGAAAGCAACCATGTCCGGTTAACAACTGGGTTATATGAAAATCCACCTCACCGTGTCTTCTTTGTGCCTATGCTGCAATATTTGGGATCAGTCGGTACGTTCAACGTCCTATTTCAGCGAAATTCCAGTTGTTTTTCTACTCTCTGGGACTTTACTGCCTTGCTCTTAGTTTTCTAGTTTCTTGTATGATACAAGTCACTTCAGCGATTTTGTCGGAATAGATGGCTGCTTTTGCGAGAAGAACGATTAGGAATATGCCATCAATAATTAGTGCTACATCTTCTGGCACAGTTCAAAGTGCACTTTAAGACAATAAGACTTCGTTTTAAATGCTTCGACCCATACTAAAGCAGGATGAACTTCAAAACTCCGGCTAGTAAAAGTCTGCAGTTCTGTTTAGGTCTTCTTGCGTTCACCATTATTCTTTCGAAAGCCGCATTAGCTGTTGCAGCTCTGCAAGGGTTCCCTAGATGTTATTCCAAGATATTTGATACCTGATTTCGATGAAATTTCATACCCTCCAACGTTTATCTTGGCGACTTCAACAGATTTCCTGCTGCTTAGAAAACCTGCTTCGGTTTTGTGATCCGCTAAGTTTAAACAAGCTGATGCCAACCAGTTTTGAATGGTAGCTAAAGCTTATTTCGCTGTATTGACAACCATTTCAATGTGTTTTGCTACAACGACGCAATGTCATCTGCGAAGCCTACTAAAGGTTGGTTAAATTTTAAGGACCGATGTTGAATGTGAACCACACCTAAACGTCAAGTTTTTTCTGCATTTCATTTAACATTTCTCAATTTCAGACTAATTCAATTTTAACCATGGAAAGATACGCAATCAAGCACCGCGTTAACTGTTTGGTGCGGCTAATGGGCTGGCGGCATCATCGGGCCGTATTCTTTCTAAAATGAGGCTGCTCAGGCCGTTACTGTGAATGGTGTTCGCTTTCGTGAGATGATAACGAATTTTTTATGACCCGAATTGGAAGATATGGATGTGGACCATATGTGGTTTAAACAGGACGGTGCCACTTGCCACACTGCTAACGAAACAATGGCTCTTTTGCTCGACAAATTCAATGGCCGTGTTATCTCACGTGATGGTGATGTTAATTGGCAGCCAAGCTAAGCTTCGGAATACAGAAATTTGTTCGGTGTATTCCGAAATATACCAAAATTTCCCTCAGATCAACAAAACACAAAATATTGTAATTAAGTCATACAAAGAAAATGCCGTCCAGCTGGCGATAAATGGAACAATCTTGAAAGGTGGCAACCAGAGAACAACTTGAGTGCATTCAAGTGGCGTTTTGAATGTCTCGTCAAAAAACGAGCTACAAATGTGCCTTCTGCATTAAAATCAATGCGCAAACACATGTACCAATCGCTGTGGCACGAATGCCGGAGGGTACGAGCGATGACGAATACGAATGCCTGCGAAACATGAATGTCCGACGAAGCCAGACATTCGAAAATTTGCCAAGAGCAACGAATATTCTTGCTTTTATGTTTATTCGCAGCAAGGAAAACAATGTTAACTGCAGTCTGTAGCAACGATCACCAGCGCCTAACTGTTTCCAGTAGAAATTCAGCTCAAAAACGTGTTTTGAACTACGAGAACGAGATAGGCCAAAAATAAATAAAATACTTATATGGAAAAAACAGAAAAAGCGGGATATCTCGAAAACGGAGCGAGATAGGGCAAAAATAACAACTTTTTAAGGCTTTCTAAGGGGGATGGTATTATCAAGCCGCGTAGATAGAGGGCGTCATACTATATCAAAATATTGCACCAAAAATATTTTAAAAAAAAAATGTTAAAAACGGGATAGGCCAAAAATAACCACTTTTTACCTAGAGTTAAAAAAACTATGAAAAGTAGCAGCAAGCACTCGAGCTTCCAGCGAATCATTCGAATGTCAGCATTGTCTGGATGCTGCCTTTGTATCGATTGGTAGTCGTCACACACTGCGCTTAGCACCAATTAATCATGCGATCCAACAATACTTAAAAACTTTGAAGTGAATTAGCATTTTTAATATTTTAAACTTACAGCGTTGTCTTGTGTTTGACACGCACTTCCACGACCGTTGAAAGACTGTTCGCTATCATTAAAAAAAAATGGGACCATCGAGAAGACACAACTGCAAATCAAAACGCTGAAAAATATATTGTACCGATGCCATTGGCAGCATTGTCTCGATGCTGCTTTTGTATCGATTTTTGTAGTCGTCACACACTGCGCTTAGCACCAATTAATCATGCGATCCAACAATACTTAAAAACTTTGAAGTGAATTAGCATTTTTAATATTTTAAACTTACAGCGTTGTCTTGTGTTTGCCACGCACTTCCACGACCGTTGAAAGACTGTTCGCTATCATTAAAAAAAAATGGGACCATCGAGAAGACACAACTGCAAATCAAAACGCTGAAAAATATATTGTACCAATGCCAATCCTAGTACTAGTAATTCTTCTTCAAATATGGGTTTGTCAAACGCAGGAAATTGTGGATTTTAATGATTGATAGTTATGTACTTGCACTATTTTTCAAACTGTCTTTCATTCATCGATATATGTATCTTTTAAACTGTATTAAAATCACAAAAGTTGTCAAATTGACGTATTACATATCATTTCGAAATTTCAAACCAGGTTTCCGAAATCCATTCCGAAATTTCGTCAAAAGTAGTTGGTCACATTAGTGATGGATGATTTCCTTATCATCGAAGCATAAAACTTAAAACAACGGCTACTCTTATAGAACTCATGAGTTGCTCCGCCATTTCTTATGCAGTTACAGAAAGTTCGGTATCTTCCAATATGAGATTAAGTGAGGTGAAAATGAGTTATTTGTCACAGTCTGCTGTTTCTAGTTTACAGGCAATGTCAATACAGCAAAAGCATAAAAAACTGATTTCTCTTCTTTGCTGCTTGCTTTTTTGTTTAAAAGCATGCTATTCCATGTTTCATGCATTAAAATCTCCTGGTATAACGGCTCGGTTTTTCTCTCTATAGTCAGCCGCCTGCTGTTAAAGACCGGTGGTGAAGCTCTTTTTAAATACATTCACATACTTCTCTGCAGAATATGGTCGGAAGAATGCATTCCAGATGATTGGAACCTCAGTGTGCTCTGCCCAATCTACAAGAAAGGCGATCCCACCATTTGCGCCAACTACCGCGGGATTAGCCTTCTAAATATTGCATGTAAGGTCCTGTCGAGCGTATTGTGTGAAAGACTGCAGCCCATCGTTAAATTACTGATTGGACCTTAACAGTATGGATTCAGACATGAAAAGTCCACTTTTGACCAGATCTTCACGGTCCGACAAATCTTGGAAAAGACTCTCGAAAAACAAATCGACACACACCATCTTTTTTGTCGATTTCAAAGCCGCCTTCGAAAGTCCAATACTCACCTATACTCCATCATTTCTGAATTTGGTATTCCTGCGAAGCTAATATGTCTTTGCAGGATCACACTGAACAACACCAGCAGCGCAGTGAAAATCGGAAAGGACCTCTCCCTTTCGTTCGATACCAAGCGAGGTTTCAGACAAGGTGATTCCTTATCGTGCGATTTCTTTAATACAGGGACCGAAAATAACTGTTATTTTACAATTTTCGAATGAAAAAGACACAATGAAAAAATTGTGGAAGGACTTTTTCAAATATACCATTATCATACAAATGGCCTCAGCTTTACGAATTTTGAGTGCCTTTTAAATTTTCGACTGATTCTATAAAAGTTAAAAATTAACTGTTATTTTTTGCATTTTATTTCTTCAGACAAAAATAACGGTTACGTTTGACTTTTATTTTATCGGTCAAAAATAACAGTTATTTTGTGACTTTTATTTTTTCGGTCAAAAATATCAGGCAATCTGTATTTTTTTAAAGGCCGCTTGTCCGATTAAAAAACTTTTGATACCATATGTAAAACGTAATCACCGATGAGATCAAAATAATGGTATCGATAGTTTTTTAGTCTGTAAAATGGCCTTTTAAAAAACACAAATTGCCTGATATATTTGACCGAAAAAATAAAAGGCAGAAAATAACTGTTATTTTTGACCGATAAAATAAAAGTCAAAAGTAACTGTTATGTTTGCCTAAAAAAATATAAGGCACAAAATAACTTTTATTTTTGTCGGAAAAATGAAAAGTTAAAAAATAACAGTTAATTTTTGACTTTTTTGATAAAAACCATAACCGGTACGGTCTCTGCTTTAATATAGTCATGGAGAAGATCATCCGAGCTGCTGACCTGAGACGCAGCGGCACAATTTTCTATAAAAGTGTTATGCTGCTGGCATATGCATATGATATTGATATAATTGGCCATAATACACGTGAATTCAGTGCAGCATTCTCCAGGCTAGAAGAAGAGTCGAGTCGAATGGGTCTTGCAGTGAATGCACATAAAACGAAGTATTTTGTGTCAACAACCAAACAGTCCCAGCATCTTGAAAACCACGTCACTGTTGACAACACCTCCTTGGAGGTAGTGAAGGACTTTATTTACCTGGGATCCAGCAATAACTCCTCCAACGATATCAGTATTGAGATTAAACGAAGAATAACTCTTGCCAACAGATGTTTCCTTGGGGCTCAGTTGGCAATTGAGAAGCAGACTTTTAATACTAGAAGCAATAAAACTAACAAACCTGTACGTTGAGCAGCTCTGATGAAAGGACTTTGGGAGAGTTCAAGAGAAAAATCCTTCGCAAGATCCATGATCCATTCTGCGTCAATGGTGTGTACCGAATACGATGAAACCACTAGCTCTATGAGCTATATGCCAACATCGATATTATGAAGCGTATTAAAATAGAGCAACTTTGCTGGTTAGGTTATGTTCAGAGAATGAACGACGAAGCTCCAGCGAAAAAATTATTGGATTCGGTGCCCAGCGGTGGCCAACGCAGACGAGGAAGACCGCATCTCCGTTGGAAAGACCAGGCATTGGATAATCTGACAACGCTTGGAGTTTCCAACTGGCGCCAACAAGCACACGACAAAAGAGGCTGGCGTTAATTCTTAGACGAGGCCAAAACCGACCAACGGTTGTAAGTACCATCTAAGTAAGTAAGTTAGTCAGCCGCCAGCTTGTCTAAGATGGATGTTAACTCTTCCAGTGATGTACTTGGGGACATAAAGCATATGTTTATATGTATTCTTTCTACCTCAACAGACTGCACGAAACCTCTCTCTCCGAAGTCGATGAACTTAGTTGCAGGAGGAGATATCCACAGCTCCATATAGGTGCTTTACCAGTAACGTCCTTAACCCACACTTGCGTGCTTTGCTCTGTAAGGTTCTATCTTAAGGTTCCGTACTATCTGGTGAAAGAGGTCTTGGGCTGGTTCAGAGTGATTAACGTTGAGCTGTAGGAGTCTCATGCTTGATTCAACTTCCGCATCGCTTCTTGGTACGCTGGGCATTTTCTACTACCCGTGACATGTTGTACGTTCTTCGCCTTTTTGCGTTAGCAAAGAATACAGTTATATTGCTTCATGCACATCCATCCATGCAGTTTTTATTAAGTGCATCAAGTTCCGTCAGTCGACACGATTACAGCCGTAATTTTCAAACTGTCGCACAGTGATTCGAGTGCATACAAACGATAGACAAAAATAGAAAGAGTTGAGAGAATTGAATGGCATTTTGCTTCTAACTGAATTCTAGCCGAATGGAAAAACGTAAAAAAATGTTTAAAAAAATTGTAATAATTTTAAAAACATTGGGTTTTTTCTTCATCATTCTGCTTATTGAAAAGCCATACTATATATTTTAATGATTATCGGGAGAAAAACGTGAAGATTTAATTCAGAAACGTTTCGAAATATCCCGTTTTTTCACTTTTTTAATATTTTTGGTGCAAAATTTTAATATAATGTGACCCCTCTATCCATATCGATAATTTCATTCTCTTTAGAATCTCGTAAAAAGTGGTTATTAAGGATCTAAGTCTCATTTGAGTTTTCTTCACGAGTACGTTTATTTTGTTAGTTACAATAAGATAAGATCTCACATTAAAGTCTTGCCAAAATTTAAGCCAATACCTTTTTGAGTCGTGCGCTGACATAAACATCAAAGCACACATTCACGTTCTTTGCCAAAAATATATTAAAAGTACAAATGACCGTCAAGCAGTCTAGAGCTCTTCTAACCTGACTTAACTGACTTGTAAAAAGATTTAAGATCAAAGACCTCAATAACATTGCTTGCTAAATAGCAATAACGATGATTGCTGTTCGTTCAATGATAAAAAAAAAGTTGCTATACAAACAACGCACAACAACAACAACAAGAATAGCAGCTAATTACATGGCAAATAAAAAGTTATTGTTGGCGCAAAAGTCGTTAACGCTGAGCAATAATTATTAGAACATTAATACAGGCAGCTAGCTAGACTGTATATTGCGGCTGTCAACAAGCAGTTTTTATGCAACAACAAGAGAAACGAAAACAACAACATCAGCAGCAAAAAACAAAACAGACAAATTAAGAGAGAAAATATAAACATACAAACATATAAATAAAATAAACTAAATAATCTAAGAAAAATTACAAGGAAACTACCCAACCGACCATTTGAAAAGCGAAAGGCAATTGTACTTAAGAATAAGCTTAATAAAAACACTAGGTTATAAGCATTTCTCAATATAGCTTGTTAAAAGCTTGATAAAAAGATAAATCCTAATGAATTCTCAATAGTGCTTGAGAAACGCTTGATATACATAACTGTTTCTAAAGTATGCTTAATAAACACTTATATTTAACAATACTTTATTAAGTATGATTGAGAATCAGTTGTTTTATACAATAGAATCTCTAACCATTTTTTTTTTTCTGTCAAATAAAATATATTGTTTTGTTGGACATACAATTTATTATTGAATTTGAAGATTTTTTAGATGAAACTCTATCCACAGTTGAAGCTGTATATTTATGTATGTGCATATGCATACACAATCTATGCTATGTTAATAAAACATTATTATTATTTTAATTTTACAGATGCAAGATCGAAAAAATTATCGAAAAAACAATAAAACATTTTTTTAAGCTTTTTTTACAATTGTGAGAAAAAGCTTATAAAACTATTGAGGATAGTAAGCTTTTCTATACATTTATTGATATAATAGTATTTTATAAGCTTATTCTACAATTGCAAAAACAAGCTTATAACAATCTTGCTTGAGTAATATTATCACAAGGGTTCCGTTTTGATTTTTCTACAATTACTGTGATATACTTTTTCAATAGATTCTCAAGCTTTTTTCAAGCTTAAGGCTTATGTTGCTAAGCTTGTTATAATATTATTCTCAAGCATTTTGGTTGGTTGGGTATAGTCGACAGCACGCACACAAGCACACAAACACACAACACATGAGCTCCGTAGAGTTGTCGCTGGTGTAAAATAAAGAAGCATAAAATTCGTGCGCCAGGCTTGAGCAAAAAAAAAAAACAAAACATGAACACAATAAAACAGCAAATTGTTGTTGTTGTCACCGTCATATGTCGTAATTACATGACACTTGACGCTAAGCAATTTTGCTGTTGCTGGTACAGTTGTTGTTGCTGTTGTTGTTGCTGTCCTTTCACTGTTGTCGTCAGAATTAAATAAAAATGCTAACGTCTAAATTGCAGCAACAAACTGTCTCAGCTGCTGCGTAACAATAAAATGACAACAACATCCAACCAACAGAAACAACAACATAGTTGACATCAAGCTACAAAAACAAACTGGCGCAGCAAATCTACTTAAATGCGAAATGAATAAAAATATAAATGGGCGCATAAAAAAGAGAAACAACGAAAAAAGCACACACCACTAGCGCCTAAAAGTAGGCAACCAAGTTTGCCTTTAAATGTGCTGGCGCCTGCCTTGTCAGTTTTTTTGTTTTTTTTTTGAAGGCAACACATTGCTTTTATAGTTTTTGGGCAACACATGATGTGTTGACACACATTAGCGCAGCTTGAGACAAACACAGTCAAACTCACTCAAACATAGGCACACAAATGACATTTTGCAGTGTTACAACAAAACTCTTCCGTATTTTTGTTCTGATTTCTGCTCCAACTTAGTGCCAAACAGCAGTTAAAACAAAACAAAAAACCTAAAACTCCAGCAGAGTGTGCTGCGAGTCCTTGAAGTGTGTTAATGGCATACTTCAAGCATCCACATGCTGCGTTGATGACTCAAAAGTATGTTAATTTACATAAATGTATGCAAGTGTATGTGAGTGTGAGTGAGTGTAAATTTTGTTTTAGCTCTTCATTTGTGTTGTTTGACTGACTATCTTCTTAGTTATTTTTTTTTTGTTTTTGCTTGAAATTTGAAATGTAGCTTTGACTGCAATATAACTACTCTAAGGTAAGCTACAAACACACACATGCTTACACATACTCGCGTGCACACACACATGACGTAGCCCTGCACTTTGTCTGCCTTACTTCAAGCTGATTAGATAATCTTTTACGTGCTCTCTACACTTTGCCAAGTAGACCGTAACTACAAAGGACGATGATGACGATGCCGATGACGATTACGTTGACGCTGACAACAGACGATAAGATTTTAAGCAGAGTTGTGCCTGAAAATGCAAATTTCTTTCAATTCGAATACTACACGGTATAACTGATGCAGGTTGTAGAGGTGATCAGAACTTCAAATGGAACACTTCAACTTAAATTTTACTTTTGTGCTTGAATTGTATAGTACAAAAAATTTCTAAATGTTGATAAACAACTTCCTACAATTGTAGGTATGTAAGAGATAACTCTAGAATTTTCTTAAGAAAAAATAAATCGCCAAAAACATAAATAAATTATAAGAATATACAGTAAACAAAACACAAAAGGAGCCGTGATTTGCAATTATCACCTTTTAATCACCATGTCGTTTTAAAGCAATATTAAATACTTTAAATATTTTATTTAATGTAAATAAAGTTGTAAGAAATCATTCTCAAGACAAACAAAAGTTTACCAAAAAATGTGTGTTTAACCTAAATTATTCAATAATTATTAATAATTATAATTAAATTATCCAACTGTAGAGTACAAAGCTATATATATTATACTAGCAGACCTGACAGAAATTGTCCTGTCCAAACTTCAATAAATATGATTGTATTTGTTTTCAAAGAAGGAGGTTTTCGCGTAGTCGGGCTAAACCAACTTTAGAGTTGTTATTTATTTGTTATACCCTGACCTTTCAGGCACAAAGTTATTATACCCTGACCTTTCAGGTTAGGGTATAACAACTTTGTGCAAACGTTTTTACGCATAGAACAAAGTGAGTCCGGTATAGAAAAGTATATATATTCTTGATCGGAGTCACCTCGTGAGTCGAGCTATCCAAGTCCGTCTGTCCGTCCGTCCGTCTGTGTGTTGTCCGTAAACACAGGATAAGGAGAAGGAGTTGAGATAATTGGATGAAATACACCTAGTCACATGGGACCAAAGATCTGCACTATTGAATATTTTTGGAATCACGGGCACGCCTACCTCCCAAGCAACGCAAAAAGTGAAAACTTTATAACTAAGCTTTAAACTTGGTATGTGTAAATTTTTCATCAAAATTTTAAATACATATCCAATATGGGCTTCATCCGCCCACGAAAACGCCCGTTTTCAATGCTTTTATTGTATTTTGGAGAAGTAGGTTTAGGGTGTTTCATAGTCGTGCTAAACCGACTTTAAACTCTCTTTACTTGTTTTTTATTTACAAATAGTGTTTTATAACAGCATTGATAGGTTTTTTTTTGCGTGAAGCTAGGTGAAAATCATCGAAAGACATCGCATGCAATAGTGTGGAACTTTAATCCACAAAATACACCTGGTGGAGGTCCTCCAATTATCGCACCTAAAATTATTTTATAATATATCTTATATAAGACTTGTATTTGACAAAAATAAATATCAAACATTGGAGCATATACAAAATACAATTATTAAGCGCAGAAATGAAGTATGAAAGGTTATTGAACTAACATGCCCACTTTTGAAATGTTAATAACAAATCTTAAAGGGCCTTTTGGTATGAAAAGAAGATAATTATAAAAGAACTTGGTACAACATTCATCGTTCGGAAGTATGTAATATGAATTGGTTTGAAGAATTTACAATACGTGAAAATCCAACGTACAATTACCCATGCGAGAACACATCATTACGCAAGTCCACACCAACAGCATTGAATAACTGTCCCTGAGCTTTGCTTATAGTCATGGCAAAACAATATCATTGGAGTCCTGGGAATAAAAGCTATTTCATCCTCTGCACGCACAGTTATAATGTGCCTTTAAAATTTTTGACTGATTCTAAAAAAGTTAAAAGATAACTGATATTTAGTGCCTTTTATTTTTTCGGGAAAAAATAGCGGTTACTTTTTACTTCTTTTTTATAGGTCAAAAATAACAGTTATTTTGTGGCTTATTTTCTCTGTCAAAAATTTTAGGATTCATTATTTTCATTATTTTATTTTTATGTTATCGTTGCGCATATTTTACACATGCTATCAATAGTTTTTTAGACGGCAAAACGGTCTTTGAAAAAATACATACTGCCTGATAGTTTTGACCGAAAAAATAAAAGGCAGAAAATAACTGCTATTTTTTACTGATAAAATAAAAAACAAAAGTAACTGGTATATTAGCCCGAAAAAATAAAATGCACAAATTAACTTGTAATTTTGTCGGAAAAAAATAAAAGTTAAAATATAACAGTTAATATGTGAATTTTTCGAAAAAAAGTCATAACCGGTACGGTCCCAGATTAAACTACTACTTATAAATTAAGCTATAACTAATAAAACCGTCTTAACCTTATCGAATGTGGTTAGTAACCAAATTTAAAACCACTTTGGTTAAAAAATTAATACAAACCAGTGGTGATATCGGATCATTTCCGAGAGTACTTTTTTACAAAGGTGAATAGTACTTTTTTATTATTTAGGGTACTTTTTATAAAGAAATGATATGTGAATAAATACATAAATTAAAACCAATGTTTTTGTAAATGTTATTATATTTATCACATAAAGAAACAATAAATAATCACGATTTCTTTCAGAACCCGTTAAATATGTATATAAGGGTGCCTCGACCTCTATGGGGCAAAAAAAAAAAAGAAATTGTCATTGTCATCAACTTAAAATTAACCTTGATCAATTCTAAGACGAATACACATCATTTTTTGGCTATAACGATAGCCGCCAGTGATCTAAACCATTTTGAAAAACATCCAAAAACCATGTCTTTCGTAAAAATATTAGCTGGTGCAGCAGTTACAAATAAACAAATGGTTAGAAATAGTATTACTGAAGAAGATCTTACTATTTGGTCCAAAAAATGTCAAATTTTTGCCGCCTGACCAAAGATATTGCGCATTTTAATGAAAATGTTTGACTTTTTCTTTTAAAAGCTCTTGTTCTGGGAACATTTCTAAAATCAACGGCAAATAATATGTGACTGGGCGAAAATTTTGGCAATAAGTTTGTTCGGGTGATGAACGTGGGTGGTTCGGGTTGCGGAAAAGAAAAGGAATTAGAAAGGTTTGAGTTTTAATTATACAATTTTATTATATTTTGTTTACCTTTGGGTTTAGGTTTTCTTTATGTTGTTTTTGTACAATGTTTGTTTTGTATTTTAATGTTACCAGCAGCTTGTTGAGTGTTGATTGTTGTCGTTTCTCTGGCTGTTGCTGTTGATGTGGACGTTGATGTTGATGTCTTCTGTTGGGTGGGTTGTCTTCTGTGGATGTCTTCTGTTTAATATAATTTCGGGTGGGTTTTTGTCCAACGATGTATCAAGATGTCCGTCTTTGACTTTTTCTTCAGAAAATCTCTGCTACAGTTCCTTTGTACATCACGAAGGTGCCGAGCGAGCCGACCTTCGTGATGACTGCAGCGCCCTGTTTGCCACAACGGCGGGTAGATGGTTGGGTGCGGCTGTGTTCAGTGACCACAGGGTTACGTGGTCACGTAAACATTCCACCCGCCTTGCAATATCTGCAAAACTTAGAACGGGTTAATTGTGTTCATAAATAAGTGATTAATTGGGTTAAGGTTTACAAATAGTTCATATTTATTAAAATTCAATGCTTTTGTGTGTTTATAAATTATATAGTTTGTCGTGGGTTGGGTGCTATTTCCACTGAAATAAATATATTAGAATGGGGTAGAGTAGGGTAGGGTAGAGTAGAGTAGAGTTGGGTAGAGTAGAGTTGAGTAGAGTAGGGTAGGGTAGAGTAGAGTAGAGTAGAGTAGAGTAGGGTAGAGTAGAGTAAAGCTCAATTTGAGGGTAGAACCACTACGTTTGTGATGGGTCTGGTAGTGATGTGCTCTCGGGTGGTAACGCAGCCATGATTTGTGCCTGCTGTTTTTTCTTGTGCAGCACACAAATCTTGCAATTATAAAGAGTCGTTTTTATTAAAGTTTTTAGCTTGGGTATCCAAAACTCCGTACGAAGCAAGCGTAATAATAACTGGCTACTGCCGTGAAGGGTGATCAAATGAGCCATGTGCGTTAAAAGAAAAGCTAAACGACTGTGGTATGGCAATAAAATTGGTTGCCGCTCGTTGTAAGTTAGAGCTGCCGACTTGACTAAGCGTCCATTTGCTCGAATTATGCCTTTTGAGTCCAGAAAGGGTGTGAGGGTTAAAATTGAGCTTTTTGTCGAAATAGGTTGTTTGCTTGATAATGTTTCATATTCTTCTGCGAATCCATGTTTCTGACTCAATTTTATAAGCTTTTCTAGCACTGCTTTTATTTCATTGGATCTTATATCCAATGTCGTGTGGTTTGTTTGTGAACGACGTGAAGGTAAAGAGTTGGTGTAAAAGCGATACACATATGCCATGACTCGTAAAGCTCTTGGCAACGAAGAGAACCTGTTTAAGATGTCCTCTTGGGTTGTTGCCGCAAATGACTTTATGGGTTTTAAGTCAAGGGTAGTTTCGACTGCATCTTTGGGCTTGGGCCAGAATTCCTTTTCATGCTTCAGCCAGTTTGGGCCGTGCCACCAGAGATGATGGTCTCTCAGTTCTATGGCTGAACATCCGCGACTGGCTACATCTGCCGGGTTGTCGTGAGAGTCAACGTGGTTCCAGTTGTCAGTTCCAACCTTTTCAATGATCGTTGAAACACGATTAGCCACAAATGTGTTCCAAGAACAGGGTTGCCTTTGAAGCCAGGCCAGCACGATGGTAGAGTCTGTCCAAAGATACAATTGGTATTGTTTCAGATCGACGTGGGGTACGATGGCATCGACTAAATTTGCCAGTAGAACAGCACCGCAGAGTTCAAGTCTTGGTAAAGATACGGTTTTTACCGGGGCCACTCGAGTCTTAGCTACTAGGAGCTGAGTGCTGGCTTCACCATTTTCGTGTGAGATTCGCAAATATAGCGCTGCACCGTACGTTTTTTCTGATGCATCAGAAAAACCATGAAATTGAACGGTTGCCTTGGGTGTATATCGTGTCCATCTTGGAATCTCGATCGTGTTTATAGAAGCGTAACCGTCAATAAATGTTCGCCATCTGTGTTGAGTCAAGGGTTTTAGGGTCTCGTCCCACTCAGTTTTATCTAGCCAGACTTGTTGCATAATAATTTTTGCTGCTATTACAATTGGCGCTAACCAACCAGCCGGGTCAAACAACTTGGCTATAGACGATAAAACTTCACGTTTTGTATGAACGGGTTTGTGTTCAATGGGTGGGACGAGAAAAAAGAACGAGTCTTTTCGAGCGTTCCAGCGAATACCTAGGGTTTTGGTATTGCCTTCACTTGGGTCCGACAGATTGAGTAAATTAGTGGTCAACAAATGATCTTTGGGTAGATCGTGTAATAATTGCGTCTTGTTCGACGTCCACTTTCTGAGTGTGAATCCAGCTGATTTAAGTGCTTCTATGAGTTCGTCACGAGTTCTCTTGGCGGATTCGAGTTGATACGCTCCTGCCAGCACGTCATCCACGTACATGCAATTGCGTAATATATATGACGCATGAGGGTGTGTATCTCGCACATCATCAGCTAATTGATGTAGAGTTCTGATGGCGAGATATGGGGCGCAATTGACTCCAAATGTCACGGTTTGCAACTCATAGTCCTGAATGGGTTCTTCAATGGACTTTCTGAATAAAATTCGCTGATAGGCTGTGTCTTCTGGGTCGACTTCAATTTGCCGGTACATTTTTTCTATGTCAGCGTTAAAAACGAACTCATAGAGCCTCAACTTGCTGATCAATAAGACTAGGTCTAGTTGTAGGGTTGGACCAATTTGGAGTACATCATTTAAGCTTTTTCGAGAAGCTGTGAGGTTTGATGCATTAAATACAACTCTTAATTTTGTTGTAATACTGTCGGGTTTAATCACTGCGTGGTGTGGCAGATAGTAATGGGTGGGTCTATCTGTGTTAGAGTGTGGGTGTGTGATCGCTTTCATATGGCCGAGTTGCAAGTATTCGCCCATGACTCGATCATAATCTACCTTGAGTTCAGGTTTTTTGAGTAATGACTTTTCATTGCGTAAATACTGCGCCATAGCGATAGGTCTTGAGTTTCCAAGTTCCAATGAGTTAGGGTTTTTGAAGGGCAATTTTACTACATAACGCCCATTAGGGTTGCGGCGTGTTGTGTTTTTGTAAAACTCTTCACATTGCTTATCTTCAGCTGAGAGTGAAGATGTTTTTGGAACTTCTTCTACTTCCCAAAACCGAGTCAAAAAGTCATCTGGGTCGACTTTGTTGTAGTATGAAACAATGTTGCTGGGTGTTGACTCTGGTTCATGAGGAAGAGGTCCTGAGAGAAGCCAACCAAATTCGGATTCTTGCGCCAAGAGTGATCCGCAAATATTTCGTTTTACACCACCGCACATGATTTTTGGGTAAATGTCGCAACCAATTATGATATCTACGGGTCGAGATTCATAAAATTGTGTATCTGCCATTTGAAGGCCAGCCAGGGTTTCAGCAAGCTTTGCATCTATATTGTGTGTGGGCAAATCGCTTGTGAGGGTTTTCAATACTAGACCTTGGGTTTCTACTCTAAATTGAGGGTTTTTAGAAGAGCGTATTATTATTGTGCAGGCTCTTGTTGGGTTTGCTGACACTGTCTGGTTGAGACCAGTGACTTGAGCGCCTACAGTTTTTGTGGGTAAGCCAATACGCTTTCTAAGCTGCTCCGTAAGAAATGTTGCCTCTGATCCTGAGTCGATGAGAGCGCGTGCGTCGTATATAGAACCTTCGTGTTCCACGTTGACCATCGCTGTTCCTAGGAGGATTTCTTTTCTGCTGGCCGCAAAGTGAGAATTCACTATTTGGGTTTCGAGCTCTTGGGTGTGTGTAGGGTTAGTGGACTGTATTTGGGTCGTGAATGCCTGCCGTGTAGAACTGGTTTGTTGAGCTGCTTCCTGCGCTTGCGCACTAGTGCTTGGGTTCACATCTAATGCACTCTTATGCAATGAGGAATGGTGCCTCTTCTTGCATATTCTGCAGCTGTAGTCACTATTGCAATCCCTGATTCCATGTGAAACAGCTAGACAATTGAAGCAACATCCAACACGCTTCACTGTCGCTATCCTTTCATCAATTTTCATAGATATGAAGCCTGGGCACTCACGAAGAGGGTGATTGCTATTGCAAAGTCTGCAAATAGCACCATCAACTTCCCATTGGGTGCTGGGAATCGATGGCTTAGGGTCATTATTTTTAATTTGTTTGACAACAAATTGTTGGGTTGATTTTGGGGTAGGGTTTGAGGCAATATTCATGTGGTATGAATTTACCCTTCTTTCTGCCCACCTGTTGGGGCCATTATGAGCGGGCACATTCTGTTGACTTGGCCTTGCAACTGACGCAATAGAAGAAGCCTTTATATCGCCAACAGATTCTAGGGTCTTAAACTTATGGGTAAGAAATGCGTCTAAACTTTTCCACTCAGGGATTGTGGAATTATCTATAAGAGACTTTTCGAAGTCTTCTAATGTATTTTTGGGTAATTTAGTTGAACAGAGATACACTAAAATAGGATCCCAACTATCTGTATCAATGCCAAGAGTTTGTAGGGTGAATACAGAGTTATTTATAGTTCTCTGCAGCTTTTTAATAGAGCTCCCCGTCTCTATATGGATCTGTGGCAAATTGAGTAGGGTCTTGAGTTGTGCGTTTATTTGCATGCGCTTATTTTCATATTGATCTATGAGATTTCCCCATGCCATAAAAAATCCCTCATTAGTTAAAGGCGCATTTTTAACTATTTCTCGGGCTTCACCGCGGGTTTTTTGAAGTAAGTGGAAAAGTTTTTCCACGTTACTTATGCGGGAGTTTTTTATGTAGAGGGCCGTGAAAAGATCTCTGAACGTGGGCCACGTGACATAGTCGCCATGAAAAACGTCCGTATCACAGGGTGGGAGATGGATCATTGGGTGATGTTCCACGGCTGAGCTTCCTGCTGAAGGTGATGGTTTGGGTTCCATCGTGGGTGTCTTCATTGCTTCAATCTGCTCACTCATTGAAGCACTACAGCGCACGTATGACTGGTACGCCTTCCTGTACCTCTCCTTCAGCTTATCCTTGTCCAAGGGTTCAGTGTCGGGTTTTTCTCTACGATCCTCATAGACCGCTTGAAATTTTTCGAAAAGGTAGTGCAGCTGTTTTCTTTGCACTTCCAAAACGTGCTGACTTTGATCAATGAGTTGAGTTTCGCTATGGGCTAGCTCAAGCTCAACGATGTCATTTGAAAAATGAACGAACGTCTTGAGAGACATATTAAGTCAGCTGATGTTGATATGAAGAGGGTTGGGTTGGTTTAGTTATCAATCAGAGTTAACAGTTTCAAATTGAAAAAGAGTATCTGTGTTTTGGGTTCAGAAAAATATTTATTCAAAACTTCAAAAAATCTCTGTAAAATCTTCAAATGGGTGGGTGGGTTTGAATGCACTGAATGGGTTAATCAGGGCACCACGGGTTAATGATTTTACCTTACTTGAGAATTTTTGAAGTAAAATAAATTTTCGATTTCAAAAAAGTACTCTAAATTCGAGAAAAAAAATTGGGTTCCACAATTGAAACCGAAATTCGCTGAAAATTTTCACTTATTGTATGAAAATACAATTATCGATAAATTCTCGAACAGGGTTATCGAGAAAATAAAAATTTTCGAAAATTTTTCGAGATGTTTTTGGGTTTAAAACGTTTATTGATTGATAAATTTATCAAAAACCGCAAAAAGTGTTAATGGGTCTGCAAGGGTTAAGCAGGACCACAAGGGTTAAAGATTTCAAACAGATATTAAATTTCTTACAAATTGGGAACAAATTGTGTAATCACACAAAAATCCCACAAATTTGACGATCGGGTAGCACACTTTTGCTTCGCTCAATCTGGCACCGCCGTTGAGAGAGCACTGTATGTGTGTATATGTGTGGGTGTTATATACTTCTATGACAAACAACAAGTGCCAAAAGAAGTAAAGCAAAGTAAAAATGTATATTATTTTTTGATAATTTGTGGAGCAATAATTAAATCAAATAACTACAAATGTTGGACAAATTTGTGCACAACTAGTAAATTATATGTGAATATAATATATGCGAATATATTCTTTTGTGCACAACTTGTCAACTTTGTTTTAAGTGATATTTATTTTCTTCAATTTTGTGTTATTTTGATTGTGTTACTTTTAATGTGCAAATTTTAATACAACGTTTAGTGTATATAAAAAAATTGTTTATTTATAAAAAGTTTAAGCACTGAATAAAAATGAACTATTGTAAACTCACTTGCTTTTTTCCTAGGTGATGGGTGGGTGGGTGTGTCGTTGTGTTGTTGCACTTCTGGGTGATTAGTTGTGCAGAGTAAAATTGGGTGAAACTCTTTATTTTCCAATACTTTAAACTTTTCCAGGCTCGCTTGGACCAAAATGTTCGGGTGATGAACGTGGGTGGTTCGGGTTGCGGTAAAGAAAAGGAATTAGAAAGGTTTGAGTTTTAATTATACAATTTTATTATATTTTGTTTACCTTTGGGTTTAGGTTTTCTTTATGTTGTTTTTGTACAATGTTTGTTTTGTATTTTAATGTTACCAGCAGCTTGTTGAGTGTTGATTGTTGTCGTTTCTATGGCTGTTGCTGTTGATGTGGACGTTGATGTTGATGTCTTCTGTTGGGTGGGTTGTCTTCTGTGGATGTCTTCTGTTTAATATAATTTCGGGTGGGTTTTTGTCCAACGATGTATCAAGATGTCCGTCTTTGACTTTTTCTTCAGAAAATCTCTGCTACAGTTCCTTTGTACATCACGAAGGTGCCGAGCGAGCCGACCTTCGTGATGACTGCAGCGCCCTGTTTGCCACAACGGCGGGTAGATGGTTGGGTGCGGCTGTGTTCAGTGACCACAGGGTTACGTGGTCACGTAAACAAAGTTTATGACTTCATTTTCAAAAATGATTTTTTTAACTTTTGACAGAATTTCAAGTAAAATTCTTTAATACAGCAGAGTACTTTTTTCGGCAAGAAGGTAATCGGGTACTTTTGTAGAGTCAATAGTACTCAAAAAAGTACTATTCCACTCAAAATATCATCCCTGATACAAACCAAACGCATGAATAAAAAAAAATACTTATCGAACAAAAATTAATAATAAATAAAAAATTAATAAGTAATAAATGAAAAAAATATTGGTTAAAAAATTAATTACCCTCTTCGATCTACGCAAGAGCTGTTGGTTAAAATTTGATACAATTTTAGAACCTGCCGTTTTCAAATTGCTCGATAATCCTTTAATTTCAGGATACGCATAATTATTGCACTTGTATGAAAGTGGCTAAAAAATAATGAAATTACAAATTCAAAATCGAATATAATTTTCTAATTAAAAGTTGTAGTGCTTTGATCGTAAAAACACGTATTAGATGGTATCTATCAAACTTTAAATAAGTTAAATAAATTTTAATACTTACTGTTCCGACTGGTTTTCGCAAATACATATAACGGCAGATTTTGGTTTTCTTTAAATAAAAAACATCTTATACAATTATGTGCTTCAGGTCTAATCACACAATGGCAGTGGCACAATGGTACAAAGGCACAATTGTGCGTATACGGCCGGAAAGGGATAATGTATAAAACTTGAATTATAAATAAAAAAATCAAAATAATAGAAAACGAATAATGTACAAAACATTTAGGTTTTTCACAACTTGAAATACGCAGTTGTATCGATGTATTCGAATTCAAATCGTATTCACATTTTTTTTGTTTTCTATTTGAAAGAAAGAAAATTATTTTTTGAGCTCCTACGTTTGTTTTATCTTTCAAATAGAAAACAAAAACAATGTGAATAAGACGAAAATATGAATACAACAATACAATCAAATTGTGAAAAACCTAATTAATTCATGAAAAACAATTAATTTTAAATGAAAAACGAAACTGAACTGCATTCCTTATTAAAAGCGTTCATTTTAATAAAAAATATAATTCAACATTCGGAATTCGAAAAATTTATGATAAATACATTTTTTAAAATTGGATATGAATTCAAAATTTTTTTCATGGATCAATTTTGTATTCATTGAATGCATTTTTATGTCGTTATTCACTTCTACTTACACAGAGAAAAATGTGAAAACCTTTCGTATTACGTAACGTTCCAGAAAAGCAGAAACGTGCTACTTTTGAAAACGTTTAACCCAGATTTTGCTTCTCTAAAATTTATTTTCATTTTAAAAACGGACATTTTAAAATTAGTTTGATTTTCTGTAATAAACATTTTAATATGAGCTTTTCAAACGTTCATTTGAAATTTTAATATGAACATTTTAGAACTGAAGAGTAATTAGAACCTATTTTTTAAAAAGTTAATTTCATGGTGACCGTGGCATGCAGGTTAAGTATGTGGCTTAGCATGCTCGGAGCCCGGGTTCGATCCCCAGCCGCGGCGAAAAGTTTTTTTCAATAAAAAAATGTTTCTGATTGGTCACCACCTCTCTGCAGACAATGGCAAACCTCAGAGAGTAAATAATGCCATGTACAGCTTCTTGAGAACATGAACTTTAGCCGTTCAGAGTCGGCAAAAAACATGTAGGTCCAGTTCTCGGTCAATTGTGTGCAAACATTTAATAACACACACAACACAATTGATCATAAGAAGCTCGGTCAAAGTCCTTTCAAGGGCTGAAATGGCCAATTTGTTTTGTTTGTTTTGTTTAATTTTAAACTATCAAACGAACGTTTTAAAATCTCAATTTAAAATGTTTATTATAGAAAATCATATGTACGTTTTAGAAGTTCATTTTAAAAATTTTATAAGTTTATTTTCACTTTAAGGTAATGAAACGTTAAAAAAGCTTAAATTATGAAAGTTTAAAGAATTATAGCGTCTGATGCTGGCATGGCATTAAGCTTTTAAATTAAAAATATAAAAAAATTAAAAAATAAATTTTACAAAAATCGAATTTAAATTTGCGGAGCAATGTTGTCTCAAAATATACCCTATTTAGGCATACGCATGGCTGTGGGTCCGCGAAGACTTAATTGCTTGAAGTCTCAGCGTCAACTGAATGAGACAACTTCTTATTCAGACAACTTCTAACATCCCTTCAGTGCTGTCACTTGAAAGTTATAAGTAGTGGTAGATTGTGTCTGAAAAGAGTGGTAGATTAAGAAAATTAGTGGTAGATTTTTTCCTATCTTCAAAAAATGGGTCTTACTTGCAGTTATATCATTAAAATTATGGTATAGCTTTATTTTAACATTCATTAAATTTTATTGGAAAAATATGATAAACAATTGTTTTCAATTTATTTTCCAAAAATAGCATTACACCAATTTTCCATTGTGAGTACCGGATCATAAAGACTCATAAATGTAAAAACCTCGTCATTGGATCTCGCTACTTTTTAGACGCTCGTGGCCCAAGCCGTTTTTTAAATTTCCGTAACTCCCACTGCCTATCATGAGATGAAACGTACAAACTGGAATGCGATCAAGCCAAGAGCCAAGTTATGAGCTGCTCGCGAACCAGAAAATAAGCAACTTTCAAGCAAAGTTTTCATGCGCACCAAAAGATTGTTAGATTAGGTGTTATATTGAATTTGAAAACTTTTTACGAGTTTTAACTTAGGTAACGTTTTCGTGTCTTGCCGAATTAAAAAAAAAGAATTTCGGGTTAATTGAAAAAGAACTGAAAATCAAATTTTTATTTGTTTTTTGCAAAGATTTTATGATTTATTCCAATGCAATACTATTCAAATCCAATCTCAGATTTAAAAAATTCCATTTCCTGTCTCGGTAAAATATTATAAAAATTAAGTTAAAGAAACAAATAATAGATATTATTCTTTAAAAATAGATTAATGATAGAAATTGTGACAGAAATAAAATAGTGGTAGATTTTGGGAAAAGGTAAATAGTGGGTGGTAAAAGTGCTAGATGTCAAAAAAGTCGAAAAAAGTGGTAGATCTACCACAATTGTGGTAAAGTGACAGCACTGCATCCCTTATTTCAAGCACTTTAAGTAAAATAAACAATTCCAACATATATAATTGGAGAGGAAAAGAGCGAGAAAGCTTTACGCTGCAGTGCGCTGGTTGTGTGTCTAACGATTCGAAGCAGCAATGTTTTTGGATTTGGTTTTTTTGGCTACTTTTTAAACTCAAAATTCAATAACTTTTTAGAGCAGTTTTGAAGAAAATAAGTATGCAAAAGACTTAGTTAAACATGTTGCTTTATGCAAGTGAAAGAATTACAAAAATCGGTTTAGTAGTTCTTGAGTTATACGGCGGTGTAGATACGTGAGAAGCCTTTTATATAATAGTATAGATATAGATATAGAAGACGTACTTAACAATCAAAAGTTTGAGTAACAGAAGATGGTTTTTTTTTAACAAGTAGTTTTAAAAAACAAAAATTTTTTTACCAAGTGTTTATTTTAGCAGTAATGAAGAGATCCTTAACCCTAGAACACTAACGTTATTTTTTGTACGTTAACACTAATCATTAGTCGAAACGACTAACATATATATAAATAACCGATTTTTCCGAAATTTATGTATGAACTGTGAACATAACTTATAAAGGTTGATATTTGGTTTATTTTGAATATAAATCAAACAAAAAATTTAAGTTTTTAGAAAAGAATTCATTAAAAAAATACATTTATTAAAACTACTTATAAGATAAATCTTTGCAAATTTGTAAGTGATGTTAGTCGAATCGACTAACATTAGTGTTCTAGGGTTAATAAGCTTAAAGAGCATTTTAGTTTACTAAGTAAGTAAGAGCATTTTAGAAGCATTTGTTGAATTAAATTTCTTTAAATTATTTAAAACAAATGCTAGACTGTCATATCATTTAATTTCACATTAAATTATGCATTTTTAAGGTCAAAAGTAGTTTATAATAAAGTTTTAATTATGTCAAATGTCTTCTGGGGTTTTAATTTTTTTCTTCCTATTACTTCCGATTACTGAGCCATACCGTGGGAATTCTCAGATTAAAGAAATCTACAGAAATAGTTTTAAGGAGTCCCTCCTACTTTTTGAGTCAGTCACCGGAGGAATCTAAATTTTGATAGAGTCTACTGAACACATAGCTTAAATCGTTAGGTTTCTAATTTAATTCCCGGTTTTTTAGTTTTGATTAACATTATTAACATTTGATTAACATTATTTTATTTTTTTTTTTATTGTAAAAATATTTATGAGAGAGGAATTTCTTATATGATCGAAAAACTATATCGCATATTTTTATATCAAATCAAAACATTATAATTAAAAATACAATTCATAAAAAGTTACTTATTTATTCTGAATTTATGTATTATTCTCTCATATACGTATTATGAGAGTATTTAAAAAACTAATTTGATGAAATATTATTCTTACATAGTTTTCCTTATAGCAAGTTTTCTAATGATTACCAAAATTGTTGTCTTCTTATCACAGAATTTCATCTTATTCTGAGGTAATAAATTTTAAACCTATTTGCAAATAAATCTTTCTTTAATGACATAATATCACCAGCAAACAGCCATCAATTTGTCAACTGTTGAACAACTATACAAGCTTGACACTCAAAAATCACTGTCGTTTATGTTGTTTTGTGGTTTTCACACAAATCTGGCAGGCTGGCAAAGAATTTTTTTAGCTTGACTGAAATTTAGTTACAGTTCACCTTATTTCCATGCCTCACAAACAGGCGAGAGTGTCAAGTAACAATAAATTCTTCACTGCCGCTACAAAATGGTTGACACTATTTGATGTTTGCCAACTATTGTTTATACCTTTACGAACGAAACACATGTCAGCAGACCGGCACCTGTGAGTAAACAATCAACTGAACACGCTAGAAAAATCACATCCTGTCTAGACTAAGAAAGCAACTGCACTCACACAATGAAATATGTACATATACCCCTCTTATATGTTCACACAGACACACACACACACTCACACCGACTTATGCACAAACACCACATGCCATGCCATAAACAAACATTGACTAACGATAGGCAGAACTCGTACGAGAAACCAGGCTGGCAGTGCGAGAATAATAAAACAAAGAAATTATCTTTTGGAGTGCAGCGACAACAATTGACGTTGTTGTTCCGGTGCCTGGTATATGTTGGTTGCTCTCAACACCTACAACAACAGCAAACGTCCAAGTTAGACTGGTGGCTGTCATTGTCGTTACCATTGTCACCAACGTCGTTCTTATGCCAGTCGTCGTCATCATCATCATCATCGTCATCGTCGTTGTTGTCGTTGTCGTTGTCGTTGTCATGAAAGCGAAACATGTTCGTTAAGTTTACAGGACAAACAATAGGCCATTGACAATATTTTGCCTCAAGTACGTTTTGTAAATTACAAATAGAGTAACACCAACAGCAACACCAACAACAAGAAAAACAGCAACACCGTCAGCAACAAACACTACAGCGTACAACTACAGTTCAAACATGAGCACAACAACAGTGCAAAAAGAAAAAAAAATGGGCTCCTTAAAAGGACAAGAACAAGAACAAGAAAGGACAAAGTAAGGCACAGCGCGAGTTTATTTATACGTTTTGCTGCTCTTTAGTCGCCTACAACTTCTCATCAGGTACAACATTCTTTCATGTTACATTGATAAGATTTAGTATTTTATTTTATATGTTGACATAACTTTGATGTTGTTGTTGTAATATTTTACTTACAACATTCTTATTAAATTCGAATAAGGCGCATATCAAAAAAACATAGATTATGAGAAATTCATTCAAGAAATTCCTACTTCTTGTTTCTTGTTGTTATTAACTGAAACGATCTGTCATATCGCTTCTATTTTTTTTTTATATAACATCTTTAATATTTTGAAAAATATATAAAATTTTGTTTAAAAAAAACACCGGGTATATCAGGAAGTTTAAAACAAAAGCTTCAAGTTTGCATAACTGCAAAATTTCTGAAATTTTTCTGCACCTTTTCAGAATTGTTGAGAAGTAAAACATGCCAAACTTTCAACTGCTTAAACTCAACGTTTCATAGAATTTCTTCTCAATTGCTTCAGTTTAACATTCGAAAAGCTCACGTCAAATTGTTGCCTCCTCAGGTTGCAGACATTTTCATCGAGAGAAGAAAAAACGCTTAAGTGACAAGTCGATGAAGCACTTTGGCTGCACGCAAGATAACATTCAAAAGTAGCAGCAGGAGTTTTACAAAAATGTATACCAATAAAAGAGACAGTAGCAGCAGCTGTCGATAAAGTCAACATTTTACAAGCAGCGTTAAAAAAACATATCAATTGATGTTGTGTTAGTGTTGTGTTTTGTTTTTGCCTGACCCAGTCTGGCTTTGTGAATTTAAAATTGAAAGCATGTTTTTGTTACTACTAACTACTAAAATTTTAAATTGCATTTACTTTGCATCGTTGATTCAAGTTCTTGTATGAAGCAATGAATGGCGAAACTGTTTGAATGCATTTTTATGTTGCTAACGAGATTTCCAGCTGATATTGTTCGAAATTTGTTTGAAGCTTACTTTTGGGATTAGTTGTTATAAGTGCAAAATATATGTGGAAGGTACTAATTGTCAAAGAGCTACTTTGAGGCTTTTATCGGAAGCTTATTTGAATTGCAAACCATTTTCTATTCCGATATTTATGCAGAACTGTAACATAAAATAATGCATATTTAGGCTTGAAGGCTAACACTGAAAATCCAAAATTCGATAGTAACTTAACAACTGCCAAAAACTAGACTGCGAATTTTTTTCATCTCTTATGAAAGCATTGAAGTGAAAAGTTGTTGTGAATTCTTTGCAAAATAGTTTATTAAGTTAGTGAGTCCAATTTTTAATCCCCAAGAATTCATGTTGAGGCCAATTTATAAAAATAGAATAAGAAACTGTTCAAAACTCTTAAAAAAAATTTAATTTATTTCAAGAATAAACAAATTGGTAGTTGATATTTCTTATCAGAGCTAATTCCTTATTTGTTCCAGGTTAGCGACCTCAGCAGTTGAGAGGTAAGTGAGCTTGACTATCAACCTTTTATCGGAGTTGCAATGCAGCAGTGACTGTGGCAATGACAGTGATCAGCTGTTTCGTGAATTTAAAAAACAGCTAACCTGGACAGTGCTGTTTACTGCCGCTGCTGTTATGTAAGTTTCACAATTAAACAACATTATTCTTAAAATAATAGCTAATCACTGCCACTGCTGCATTGTAATTCAAATATATAGTTTACTGGTTAAAATATCGGTTCTTTGCATAAATATTTCTTCAATTCTTTCTTCACTTCTAATGAACTGATATTAAAAATTCATTAAAATATATACTATTGAAAGTTTAAGTCGATGAGAGACAAGTTTGTAAATGAGATTGATTGCTGATATCTTCTATTGACTTAGTTAAGTGCATAACACTTATCTCAGATTTGAAATTAACATGTTGTCTACACTTCTTTCATTATCATCTTCAAGCCCGATGGTAATAAACATTTTTCTGGAAGATTTCAATTCGGATTCGACAACGCCACGCATACGAAGTAGCAGTTGATAAATGCCACTATACTAGTTGCAGAACGCCACCAGATAAGAAAAAAGCAACAGGTAGCAGGAGAAAAGTTAAATTACGTGGTGCTGAAGACTTCAATACATAATAAAAAAAGCTTCGATAATCTTTTTTCGGATGGAAAAATCAAGCATTCATCACCTTGATAAATAAGTAACAAAACGACGCACAATGATGCGAGCTCATATAGCGAGTGAGCAAAATTAGAAAAATGGACCGATTTTGATGAAATTTCATAACTAGATGGATTATGGTCTCCAAAACTCAAGAACGAGAGTGCAAACTGTACCTGAGTGTTTTAGCTGCTCGAACTTCTAGTAGCTAAAAATGAGTGTGAAAACTTTAAAATTGTCAATTTCAGAATGTATGGATATAGAATAGGAAAAAGAAAATGAATTAAGAACGAAAAAAACATTTTTATTAAGCAAATATCAACAATAATAAACCAAAACAATAAAAAATATAAATTTTAATAAATGAAATTTTCAAGAAATTATTCAATTTTAATTCAATAAAATGCTTCAATACAGATTTATTTTATCTTGAAATTTGTTTTTTACAGACTAAAAAAAAGCAGAAACTTTGTCTCCTTTCTGCGCAGATAACCAGCAATCAACCAAATCACTATTTTTTTAATAAAAAGACATTATCATATGTTAAATAAAATTCAATACAAATAAATAAAATTAAAAAATGTAACTTTTAAAATCTGTTTGACAAAATGTACGGAATCAAAAAAAAAAAAAACCGGAAAAACTAAATAACTTCCTCTACTATTTTCAAAACCCTCGTATTTTGTAATTTAAGTTAAAAATTAAAAAAAAAATGGTCTGTGACTCCGAGATCCTTTAATTTGATTACCCTAGTATATGCAAAACAATAATAATTTATACATATTAATAATACTCTTATGAGAATGTACTCTCATACACACATCCATATGTGCTATTGTTTGTCAAAAAATAAGTGCAGGAGTTAGAAAAAATCGCAAATTAAGTCTTTTGAAAATCGAAATTAAATTAATTTGGGGGAAAAAGTCGAAAAATTATTTAATAACTCTTAAAATTTAAGGTTAAAATATGTGTTTAAAAGAAAGACCCCAGATATGTTTTTCCAAAAATGAATTTTTTTCCATCAAACTTTGGAATTTTTGATATAAAACTAGTAGGTCATTGTAAGCTTTTTAAAAAATTTATTAACAACAAGTAAAGAAAGTCTAAATTCGGTCCAGCCCAACTATGGAATACACTAAACCTTCTATAATATTTAAAAATATATTAAAATATTAAAACAATTGGACATAACTTCCAATCAAAATCCATGCATTTTATCTACCTAAAGAATTACTACAGGATTAATTAATCTGATTTATATCGTAAAATGGCGTTTTGGTGGGCAGATGACACCCATTTTTTGCGCACACCTCAGTTTTGATATAAAATGCTCTCATACGAAGTTTCATATCTCTTAAGCTTATATATAAACCTTTTAATAGTATTTTTAATATTATGGGTTGTATTGAAACTGGGCGTGTTCATGGGCGCAAGACGTCCATTTTGTGAACACATCTTATTTTTTACACAATTATCTAACACACCAAGTTTTATCTTCGTAGCTTATATATAAACCTCTTTATAGAGTTTTTGGCATAGTGGGTTGTATGGGAGGTGTGCGTGCCGGTGTGCAGATGGCACCCATTTTTTGTGCACACCTCAGATTTAATAAGAAATGCACCCATACCAAGTTTTATCTCTCTAGGTCAAATATGAACTTTTAAATATTGTTTTTAATATCATGGGTTATATGGGAGCTGGGCATGTCAATGGGCAAACCACGCCAATTTGTTGTGTACATCTGCGTTTTGATAGATCATATGTATGTGCTACATTTTATTTGTGTATCTTGTATACAACCCTCTATACAGCAATTTTTATTTTATGATCGTATAGGAGGTGGGCGCGTTCGTGGGCGGGTGACGCCAATTTTGTGGACACACCTTAGTTTTAACATAAGATCCTCTCATACCAAGTTTAATCCCTGTACCTCCCTCAACCTTTTTATGGTATCTTCAATATTGTGGGTTGTATGGAAGGTGGGCGTGTTAGTCAGCAGATCACGCCCATTTTTTGTGCATGTCTTAGATTTTGTACAAAATACATACAAATTAAATTTCATTTCTGTAGCTTAAACAAAACCTTCTAAACAGTGATTTACATTTTTTGGTTGTATGGGAGGTAGGCGTGTCCGTGAGCGGATTTTAAAAAATGTTCAATAGTACAACTCCTTCTTCTTATCCTGTGTTTATGGACAACACACAGATGGACGGACGGACGGAGGACAGGGCTAATTCGACTCGCGAGGTGACACTGATCAAGAATATATATACTTTTCTATACCGGACACGTAATACCGGTAATTATACCATAAACCTGAAAGGTATACGTATACAAATATTACCTTTGTGAAAATGTTTGTAACGCATAGAACGAAGCAAATCCGGTGTATTTATTCTTGATCAACGTCACTTCGCAAGTCGAGCTATTCATGTCCATCCGTCCGTCCGTCTTTGAGTTGTTTGTAGACACAGGATAAGAAGAAGAAAATGAGATAATTGGATGAAACTTGGTACACATAGTCACATAGACTCGAGGATCTGCACTAAGGAATATTTTTGGAATACGCCGACGGGCACGCCTACTTCCCATACAACGCAAAAATTAAAAACTGCATAAATAAGCTCATAATAAGCCTACAACAATAACATTTGGTGTGTATGTGTTTTGTATCAACACAAAGATGTCTTCGAAAAATTGGTATTATCCGCTAATGGACACGCCCCACCTCCCATTCAACCCAAAAAATGAAAACTCAATAAATAAGCCACTGTTTAAATTACAGAGATACAATTTGACAAATATGTTTTTTATAACAAAACACAGATGGTTTTGAAAAATGGACATCATCCGCATACAGAAACGCTCACCTCCCATACAACGCAAAAATTGAAAGCTGGATAAATAAACTCATAATTAACCGACGTCAATAAAATTTGGTGTGCATGTGTTTTATATCAACACAAAGATGTCTTAGAAAAATTGACGTCATCCGCTAACGGACACGCCCACCTCATATACATTCAAAAAATTGAAAACACAATAAATAAGCCCCTGTTTTACCAACAGAGATAAAATTTGGTACGTATGTTTTTAATGACAAAAAAAAGGTAGTTTTGATAAATGGGCATCATCCGCCCACGGACAAGCCTACCACCCATACAACCCAAGAAGTTTTAAACTCAATAAATAAGGTAATGTTTGTGATAGAGAAAACAAAACTAAGGTGCGTTGAAAAATTGAGAGTAATCCGTCCATGACACGCCCACCTCCCATAGCAAAAGCACAATAAAGGCATTAACTGTGGGCTACAGGAATAAAACTTGGTAAGTGTAAATTTTTCATCAACATTTAAATGCATGTAAAATATAGGCTTCATCCGCCCACGGACACGCCCATTTTGAATAATATTTTTTTTTAAAAAGTTGGTTTAAGGTTGTAACGACTGAAGTCGTTACAAATTAATATTAAAATAAAAATATATAGATTCCTATAATGTAAGAAAAAAGAAAAAATAAATTTTAAAAGCCGACGGCAACATTTAATTTAAATTAAAAAAAAAAATACTTACGAATAAATAAAAAGAAAAAGAAAAAGAAGAATTAATAAATGAAAAAGAGTAGAATATAAAAAAAAAACAAAAAAAAAAAAATAATAATGCGGATGGAGGATCCAATAAACCCCCATCTAAGTACTAACCGCAGTGAAGGCTGCTTAATGTATCAAGCACAGTGCAGCACACATACACACAGAACTCGTTTAGTAGCAATGTAAGCAGCAAGGCTATTTATAGCATTGTCTGAATCGGCGTTTACTATGCACGCAGCTTTATAGAAAGATGGGAGAATGTTATGGCAAGTGATGGATAACATGATAATTACTATTTTTTTATAAAAAGTCTTAATATTTAGCAACAAACTAAGAGAACTAATTCACACACCCGATTTCAAAATCTTTATAAATAAACTGCACATAAAATACCAAGTGAAGTATTTAAGACATCAGCTTTAATATGCAAAAATTACTCGAAGCTTCAAATTTGGAATGAAAACAAATTAAATAGAATTTACTAAATTTCCCTCTCCACCAAACAAGCTAACGTTTAAAAAATAATAAAACCATTATAACTTCGAATAAACTTAAGGAAGGCAGTGTGGGGCCAGGCCAAGATATTTTATTGCTTATTTTTTGTTAAATAAATTCTGCATTAAACTTTTCCATCACAATTTTAACAATTTAACTGTAAGACAACAATAATTGCAGCAGCATTACCGCAAATCAAAAATTATCAAAAACAATTTAATGTAAGCAAAAACAAAAAAAAACTATCCTGCAGCTGATTTGGAACTAACTTGAATTGAGTTTTTCTTTGGGCCCAAGTTTTGTGCTGGAATACAAACCGAATACTTTCAGTAACAACGCTGCAAGCATTACGCAGCATTTAATGTAGCCTTAAATGTGGCACAAGTAAAGCAAAAACAAAATGAAATTGTCAATCAGCTAATGCTGCGTTTGCCAAAAAAAAAAAAAAAATTTCGTAAGAAAAATCAACTGGCAAAACTGCTGCCAGGTACAGTACAAATTGCATTTATTGTCTGTGTTGCTGCTGTTACTGCTGCCAGTGGATGTTTTTCCAAGCTTGTCGCAGAAATTTTGCAAACGCAAAATTACGCAAACATTAAAATGTAGAGAAAAGCAATGAAAGCGACAGTAAAAAGGAAAGACAAATCATTTTTCAAACAAAAAACTTTACACAGATTCAACTTTAAAGCTAAAAAATAATTTTAGACACATTTTTTCTCAATATGACACAAAATTATGTAAAAATATATACATAACTAGCGGACCCAGCGAATGTTTGATAGTCCGTACGTTACCTGCAATTAACTAATAAGATAAAACGCAAATTTAAAGGATTTTGATATTGGGTTATTAAGGCTATCAAAGGAAAAATTGATAGAAAACTAATAAACATGATGGTTTTTAAGAAAAAAATGTAAACGATTTTAATATTAATTTAACAAAAGTTAGCAAAGGAAAAACTGATGGTGAAGCAATGAACATTTAAATTTTTAAGAAGTGTAAAAAACTAAAACTTAAAGTAAAATTTTAAAAATATTGAATTTTAATACTAACACAACCAAATTTAATTTTGTTTTTATCTTAATGCGAGTTGATGTACAATGTTCTTTGTCAATCCTTCAGGAGCATAAATGAACAAACTTGATGGCTTGACAACCCCAGAACAAGCGAAATATAATTGGCCATGTGAGAAGCACGGACTTTCTAGATCTAGCCCACAAAAAAACAATGTTTGGCCTTGTGACTTATTGATTGTCATTGCGAACGCCAAACAAACTGGGAATTGCAGCCGTCTGAATGGAATTGGCAAGTCTGAAGGTATCATTGGGATCCTTGGAAGAAGAACAACTTCACCTTGAAACTTGCCGGTCAAAATTGTAGCTTCAAGAACATTTCCTCTAACATTTGTTATGACCAATCGGGTGCCATTACAAAGCTTTGGTGCATATAAATTTCGAAGTAAAATTATTGTTGTGCCAATTTTTAAACGCAAGTTATGTGGTGGTATTCCCGAAAAATCCAGTGAATTTAAGAATTCAACAGGATAGTTTACAGCTTCATCAGTATCGATAACAGTGTCGATCGATTGCCTGTCGATCGATTGCCTGTCGATCGATTGTCGATCTCATTGCCAGGTAATGTCTGTTGCACTTTGAAGATGATTGCGTCAACATCGATTTGTTTTGACAGCCAAAATAGCTCGTTTGCGTAGCCACACATGATTTGTGTGATTGGCGCGCAAATTTGGGAATATGCTTTCAATCAAAGCATCTTTCGATGTTACCATATTGCAAAAATTGTTTTGTAATTTAATAGATTGCGTGTTTTCGTGCAATTGAACTTCTCCTTTGCCAATTTTGAGCAATTGTTCGGATAATGACTGCGCCAGTGGATTATTTTGCAGTTTAATACGCATATTTATTGTGAGGCGTAATACGCCGACATTTCGCCAAAGGTGCGATTGTTTTAAACATGCGTTTATTTCGCCCGCATAAGTAGCGCGTGTAATGACCGGCAATGTCTGCCCGAAATCACCGGATTAAAGCAGTATTGCGCCACCGAAAAGTCTGATATTGTCGTTGAGATCTTTGAGCGTTCTATCGAGAGCTTCTAGAGAATTTTTGTTGGCCATAGTACATTCATCCCAGACAATTATTTTGCATTTTTGCAAAACCTTAGCCATGCCGGAACGCTTCTTTATGTTGCACATTGCGTCTGGATTTGTGTGAATATTCAATGGCAACTTGAGTGCAGAATGTGCAGTGTGCAGAATGTGCAGCCACCATCAAGCAAAGTCACTGCAATGCCTGATGAAGTAATTGGCAATGCAATATGATTTCTGGATCGAATACGCGCAAGTATCAGAGATATGATGACATACAAAAAAGTAAAAAGTATAGAAACTTTCGATTTAATTTTAAAGATCAAGTAAATATTATAATTTGTACTGCGATATTTTCATATCGATGGCCAATACGGTGTTATTATGTACTAGTGTAAAAGCCCGTCCTACGACGGGAAGGAACCATTTAGAGTACAAAATGCGACAAAAAATTTATTGGATTTATATACAAAGGTTTTTATTTGAAAACATATTTATTAAATCATTTTTATAAAACTTCCGTACATATAACATTTCTAGTAAAAAAATTCTTATGCTTGGTTTTCACTTAGTCATTTTTTGTTTGACATGAAATTTCAAAGTTTAAAAAATCACATAAATAACATTTTTTTTTGCAATTTTTGCTATAAACATGTGAAGAGATAAGTTTTTTCTATTGTTCGCCATTGTCAAACAGAAAAAAATGACAACAACTGACCATTGAAATTGACATAGTGAAAACCAGGCTTTAGAATTTTAACCAATTAACCTTGTACCTTGCCATCTATAATGCTTAGTTTTAAATCATCAGCCCGCTAAAACTGCCCATGACTAAATACCAGTTCTTTTATAAAAACTCCTACTTTTTGCAATATTTAACCTTGCAATTTATTTATGGTCATTGAAAATGTCAGTGTAACTGGAAATTGTCGCCTCCGGAGAGTGAAAGCCAAATCTGTGTTTGTCGGGGCCAAATCAATTGTAGGTATGAAAACTATTTAATGTTCGCCAGTGCACCTGTCAATACCTGTGCGATGATTAATTAAGTTATTAGGTTTTTCAAAACTAACCAACTTCCATTACAGATATCTCTTTTGGTATTGAAATTTCGAAGAAGTATTATAATACTTCCAATTTTGAGGTTTTAACTTATGCAGTGGCACTCTGAAGGATAAAATTCATTCAAAAACTCGGCAGGGTAATTTTGTTTATCGTTATCATCACTGTCTTCAGTTCAATCAGTGCTCAGATCTCTCACTGTGTCACCAACTAAAATATTTAGAACTTGCTCGTTGACTTCGTTCACACCGGAATTTTTTGGGCACAGGATAGCAATTTTGGAATAACGGTTGATGTTATTCGGATTCAAAGTATAGCCAGAAATCTATTTAACCCTTTCAATGGATTTGTCCATTATATTGGACACTTCAGAAAATTTTTTTTTTATATTTTTCAACGTCTTTTCTAAAATCAAATAGGTTGGTACTATGAAATGAAGGTGTGCCAACATGACAAAAATAATTTTAGGGAGATATATAACGTTTAACTTAGCTAGATTTTCGATTTTATGCCCAACATAATAACATTTGCATAAATAACGCATTTGCATTTGTCTCCGGTTGTTTTAGTTGAACTAAAATAATACAACGTTATCGTGGTTTTGTCCATTATATTAGACAGCCTGCCAAAAGCAAAGCAGCTCATGTAAAAATCAGAGGGATGTTTTTAATCTTTTTATTGCTTAAATGATGGTAATATAAGCTCAAAAAAATTGTCCACGCTTATTTTAGGCAAGCCATTAAAGGGTTAATAAGCGAACCTTTACAAACAAAATGATCGGGAATTTCTATGATATCTTCATCTCCATTTTCTAACTTGAGTAGCTAATCGCTAAAACTTGGATCAGAAGACCGAACATTGTGATTTAATTCTAGCAATTCCAATTGACACCAATGTCACTGAATGTAATAATTGCTGTTCAGTTTATGCAGACCGAATAGGTTCTGGTTCTGTTAATTAAGAAGCACTGTAATAGCAAGACATGATGTTTGATGTATAGTAGAGTTGAGGAAAATGACGATAGTCTTCAAGTACAAAGATTTCCAATACATAATTTAATAACAGGTTCTGGTCCAGGCTGAACAGGTTTTAAAAGGTTTAGTAAGTACAAACATTTCAAATGGATAATTTTACAACAGGTTCTTGTCCAGGCTGAACAGGTTCTAAAAAGTATAGTACGTACAAAGATTTCAAATAGATAATTTAACAACAGATTCTGGTCCAGGCTGAACAGGTTTTACGATATAGAGCAAAAGGTTTAGTAAGTACAAATATTTCATATGGATAATTTTACAACAGGTTTTGGTACAAGCTGAACAGGTTTTACGATAAAGAGCAAAAGGTTTAGTAAGTACAAAAATTTCAAATGGATAATTTTACAACAGGTTCTGGTACAGGCTGAACATGTTTTACGATATAGGGCACGGAGCAGGACGCTTGTCTTTTATATATTAAGATTTCGTTTTCTATAGAAACTTGCAAGTTGTTTAAAATTTCAAAGATATTAACACCCATTAAAACGTTATTACCTCAAGCACACAGAAAGTTTTTAGTACCTACTAATTTTATTTTCTGGTGAAATAGAAATAAAAAATCAATCAAAAATGAAAATGCTGGCTTTGAAAGTAAATAACTCGATCATGTTACAAAGGATTGCATTCATTTTTTGTTTGTTTGAAGTTTTGATTAATTGTCTGTCTCATAGTATTTCAATCTTTTTGATTTTTGTTTCCTTCTAATTTTTATAGTTTTTCAAAAAAAAACCTTAACAAATTTTTTTATTTCGCAAAAAACTTTGATAAAAATATTTGTTGTTGAAAAAATATTTGAAACCAAAAATGGCATTTTTAATGTTCTTTTATATGGTATGCAAAAATATATGGATTCTTTAAAGTTTCTATCACAAAAATTTAAAAATGGTTTATACGATCGAAAAATCAAAATTTTAAGGTTTTTTTTTCGTTTGTTTATTTATATTAATTTTGTATTTTTGTAATTTTGTATGCATTAATGGTGAAGTGAAAGAATCATGACAATTTCTCAATTCGTTTCTGAGTTATAATCCAAAATACCCTTTTAAACACTATAACAGCAATAACAGCGCCACCTACCGGGTCAAACTTTAGATACAGACCATCTATAGACCCAGCCGCATGTACTCACCAAATTTCATTCAAATCGGTTTTGCCGTTTAAGAAGAGTTCAGAGACAAAGCCCTGTACAGAAGAATTTTATATATAAAGAAAATATGTATGTGCACTAGGCCGGATCATTTTTGTATGGATGAATAAAATGTCAGCTGGTTGGAGTCTCAAAACTTAGAGGAACTCATTAAAATGATTTCTGCATACTTTTTTTTTCAAATCGGTGAAAAACCGCCCAAGCAATTTTGATTCTCCTGAAGGTCCTTTTTGGTTAAAAAAAAACATGTTTTTTGCTTGTAACTTTTTATTTTACACAGAATGCATACCCACATCTTCTTAAATGTTAAATTTCTTACTCATACTAACATTCTGACATAAAAAAATTGTTAAAATTTTGTTTCATTATAACTCTTATTGACCACCAAAGTTTGAATTTTTTGCTATTTTTAAAAAGGCATTTTTTTAAAACCGCTGTAAAAGACACATTTTTTATTCGACTTACGTGTAATTGTTGTTGTTGGAAAGGTATTAAGTTCTTTTTTCTATATGTATATCACTTTAATCAAAGCTATGTGATTAAAAAAAAAAATTATCGAAAACTGGACGATAAAGCAGTGAACAAATGAAATTAATTGTTTGTATGAATAAGAAATATTTCATTTTATCAGATTTTTAAAGTCGATTTCTGACATTCTGTCAGTTTTCGCACACAGCTTTGACTAAAGCGATACACATAAAGAAAGAAGAACTTAATACCTTTTCAGCAATAACACTTTCACGTTAAACTAGAAAAAAATGTGTCTTTTAAAGCGGTTTTAAAAAAATGTCTTTTTAAAAATATCAAAAAATTCAATTTTTGGTGGTCAATAAGAGTTATTATGAAACATAATTTTTAAATTTTTTGTATATCAGAATATTGGTAAAAGTAATAAATGTAATATTTTAGCAGATGTGGGTATGCGTTCTGTGAGAAATAAAAAGTTACAAACAAAAAACATGTTTTTTTTAACAAAAAGGACCTTTAGGAGAATCAAAATTGCTTCGTCGGTTTTTCTCCGATATGAAAAAAAAGTATGCAAAAATCATTTTAATGAGTTCTTCTAACTTTTGAGACCCCGACCGGCGAAATCTAAATTTTGATCCGGCCTAATGTGCACATTTCTTATCTTTTATAAATAACAAAAAATTAATTTTTTAAAGTTAGGAACTGCACTAAACTACAAATATTTACTCATAAGAAATGCAAAGCTAGAATAAAGCTGCACGTCGAAATTTATCTGAAATACACATTTTAAAGATGTAGCCACAAATTTTTAAACACTGTTCACTTATGCAAAAAAAAACCCTTACCACAGGGCAGAACTTCAATTCTGCAAGATTACGGCTTTATAACAACCATCCCCATTTTAGCAAAAATAGAAAAAAAATAAAGCCTTATCAGCTTTGTTTGTTGTTATAATTTATGAATAAAATAATATAATAAATGAAATTTTAACACCCTTCAACTTGACAAACACTGCTGCAACAACTAGAGCGGTTTTACCTCAACAATGCTGACAACCCCCAAAAGAATACTTTGAAAAAATCATTTTTCAAAGGTTAACAAAAGGCGGTTAAGCCCAAAACAAAACCGTTATTTCTAATGAATTGCTACTTTGTTAATATTAACGAAATTGTCAAAATGTGAATTATTGTTTTTAATTTTTTGTAGCTTATTGTGAGTACAAAAGTGTGTATCTGTGTTTCTTTCATTGTTTCTTTGTAACTGTAGTAATAAATGTAATTGGCTGCTTTTTTTTTTTTTTTTTTTCTTTTTTCATTTGACACAGTGACAAGCTAACTGCTTTACAACTGAAACGTTAGAGCTGTCAACTTGAAATTTAAGCAAAAAAAACACTCGAACAACAAACATTTATTTGCGCACAAAACATAAAGAAAACTTTAGCAGAGATGTAAGTCAACATAAAAAATTAAATTGAAAATATTAAAATTTTGACAAAATATACGCTGGTTCCGAAATAATTCAATAAAATTTCATTTGTCATAAAGAACGACAAGCTCACGAAAGCTATTTTCGTGAAAGCAGCCGTTTTTATAATCGGCTTTATGGTATGCGTCACTGTAACACATATTTTTTTGAATAAATAGACAACGTATGACGTACATATGTCCAACTGAAACACAAGCGAAAATTTATTCGGGTTAATATTTTTGGAACAAGTGAAGAATAATGGAAATGGTCTTTTTTCTTTTTTTTTTTTTAAAAATGCGTGTTTTGAGCTAAGTAATTGAATGGTGAAAAAATTAAGCGTCGCTCTCAAGTGGTTTAGAAGTTATAGGGGTCAACGTTTATGAAAATGGGCTTAAAAACCTGTGTTTTTTTGTTGTTGTTTTCGAACATAAGTAAACGTAATGGATATCAAAAGAAAGGTTATGCTAAAACCTTTTTAATGAGCATTCAATCATAAAAATCTATGCATTATTTTGGATGATATAACTGTTTTTGTACTCAAAGAATTTGAGGTGTGCTAATTTTGGTTGTCCTTTTGAAGTGTTTGTCTTTGAGACTAGAAATATAAATGTTTTCATAGAAGTATGTTATTTATTGTTATCGTAAAAGGGTGAACAGTCAAGTGTGCACAATATATTAAGTTTTATATTTTAACAATTAATGCAAGTACTTTTCAAGTTTGTTGTACACTTACATATAGTATATTGAGACGAAAAAAAGCGCCGCAGGCGAAAAATTGTTATAAAAAATCGCGCGATTTTTTATAACAATTTTTCATTTTTGGATAGTTAGCAATAAATGGATTTTTTATAATTAATACCTAACTGAATAGGTCATGGTATGACCTCTTGCTACCCATATTGCTTAAATTTTATTAAAAAAAATCGAAAAACAGGCAAATGTGTAGTAATTTTTCAACTTTTGATCCCTATAACTTCTAAACCACTTGAGAGCGACTCTTAATTTTTTCAGAATCGAACTTAGGAGCCCCAAATCCATATAATTACATGTAAAAAAACACGAATTTTGCATTTCCATTATTCTTCAATTATGCCATATTTTTATACCCTAAACCTGAAAGGTCAGGGTATATTAAGTTTGTGCAAACGTTTGTAACGCATAGAACGAAGCGAGTCCGGTATAGAAAAGTATATATATTTTTGATCAGAGTCACCTCGTGAGTCGAGCTATACATGTCCGTTCGTCCGTCCGTCCGTCTGTCCGTCCGTCCGTCTGTCTGTCTGTCTGTCCGTCCGTCTGTGTCTTGTCCGTATACACAGGATAAGAAGAAGGAGTTGAGATAATTGGATGAAACTCGGTACACATAGTCGCATAGACCCAAGGATCTGCACTATTGAATATTTTTGGAATCCGCCCACGGACACGCCTGCCTTCCATATAACACAAAAATTGAAAACTGCATAACTTAGCTCATAATTAACCTACAACATTAAAATTTGGTGTGTATATGTTTTATATCAACACAAAGATGTTTTCGAAAAATGGATATCATCCGCTCATGGACACGCTCACCTCCCATACAACCCAAAAATTTAAAAAGCAATAAATAAGCCTCTGTTTAACCTACAGAGATAAAATTTGGCACGTATGTTTTTTAGGACAAAACAAAAATGGTTTTGAAAAATGTACGTCATCCGCCGACGGACACGCCTGCCTTCCATACAACCCAAAAAGTTAAAAACTCAATAAATAAGGTTATGTTTGTCATAGAGAGCTCAAATTTGGTATGTATGTATTTTATACCAAAACTAAGGTGTGTTCAAAAATTGGTAGTCATCCGTCCATGAATACGCCCACCTCCCATAGTAAAAGCACAATAAATGCATTAACTGTGAGCTACAGGAATAAAAATTGGTATGTGTTAATTTTTCTTAAACATTTAAAAGCATATAAAATATAGGCCTTATCCCCCCAGTCTATTTTCAATAATATAATTTTTTTTTGGAAAAGCAGGTTAAGGGTATTTCATGGTCGGCCTAGACCGACTTTAGACTCTCTTTACTTGTTGAAATTATTTTTGTTTTCGAACCTTTAGTTTTCTTGTTTTGTATCAAAAATTAATATATTTGTATTTGTTTTTTGATTCTTATGAAAAAACTGGTTAACCCGGGCAGACGTTGTTCTACCCAGACCGCTTTCCGTGAGTTCTGTCGAAATTCATTGTTCTTATCTGTTTTTCCTTCTATTTCAGCATGCTTCCTCTTAGAGAAACAGTCAACAGTAGTTTACCAATATTTTTGCTATATTTGCAAGTTTTTTTCACTTGATATCATTAGTTTATTTTTACCTTTATGGGAAGTTAAAGGGGCGAAGTGTTGCAAAATTCTTCTTTTCTTAATTATCTCATTTATTGAAATTTATTTGGCGCTTAAAGACGCGCGCTAAAGATACAATTTTGGGCAATTGTTCATTTTAATTTTTGGGTGATTGTTCATTGGGCGATTGATCACTATGAACCATTCCTCAAAATTTATCAAATGAACTATCGCCCAAACATGTTTTTGGGCGATTGTGCAGTTTACGTTTTGGGCGATTTGGTTTTCGGCGATTATTCGCATTGTTATGATTCTATGTGTTATTTATTTATATGCAACCTCTCACTAATAGTCCCAGCATGGTTAGGTACTTTGTGCCTCCCAAAAATATTCTAACATAATAGAAACTGTGCCTTTTTCGAAACTAACAATTCAATTTTAAATTCATTTTGCGTTTTGTGTATAGTTCTACAGAAGTGGTTGTAAAATATATAACAAATTGATGGGGGAACATAATGTCCTCGCACATAATGGTATTAGACCTTATGTCTGTTTGAAAATTAAATAATGGCCATGGAAATATATTAAAAATAATATAAAAGGAAAACAAATTAATCCTTATTTGATGCGTATTTTAATGAAATTATTTTCCAAATGTTTCATAAATTATGATATTGGCTTTACGGGTCATATTATGACTGCGTCTACACTCAACATCTACAAGGACTCTACGCAGTGAACTGAATCGAATTGGGTCTGAGCCAAAGAACAAAAACAGTTTTAATATAAACGCTAAGAGGATTTCTATGACAATGAAAACAGAACAGCAACAACAACACGAGCTTTAAATATATAAACAACAATAAGTGCCACCTCAGGACGCTCGTTCACCTTTGCTGCTGCGCAAGCATATTCTTGTTCCTTGCTGCTAACGCAAATATTTTAATACAAATCAGATTTAAAAGCTCAATAGAAGATAGAAGCCGTAGCTGAAGCTGCTTTGATGTCGCAACGCAATTATTTTGTTAACCGTCAGAAAGGAGACAGCAGAGCTAAAACAAAAAACTCAACGCTGTGCATAGCTGCCAAATCGAGCGTAGCCGAAAAAAAAGCGTGTCACACAAATTTTCGATGATGTGAAAACTACTCGAAGACAAAACAAAAGTCGATATAAGACATATATTTTTGAAAAATTGAATTAAGCCACTCTAGATGAGGATACAATTGAAAAGTGACAACAAGCGGAGGAGAAACAAAAGCAAAGAAAGTATAAGTGTACCCAGTGAACCAGAAGAAGGTGTTTATTTTTAACTCATTTATGAATATTTAAGAATAGAAAAGTACGTGCTTCAAAAATTGCAAATAAATCTGTATTTAATTTTTAAGTCATTGGCAGGACTTAAGATACTGCTAAAAATGAACGTTTTTATTGGCATAATAATGATTATAAATGATGGCCGAAATACACCTCCCGGCACAGCAACCGATATGGTAAGGCAAGCCACTGACCAACTTAGAAGAGCTTGCAGTCCAGTGCATTGGTTGTCGCCAGAAATCAAACAGATTCGAAGTGCTCCGCGAATACTACCGTGTATCCAAAAAAGCTTTGAAAAAAGCTATTGCTCAGAGCAAGCGCGAGTGCTTCCTGCAGCAATGAGATGAGGCTGAAGTTAGGCTATGGGAACCCGCAAGAAAGCTGAAAGGGTTCAGACAACCCATTCCTTCGGACCTTTTATGCCACAACCAGTGAAAGGGGAGTGTCTCTACGGAAGATCCTTCAAGCTACACACCAATTTGTCTGCTGATACATTGGGGGAAAGTTTTGAGCCACTGTTGTGCAACCGAATAGAAGAAACGATCCAAATAGCGGGAGGGCTATCTAATCGCCAGTTTGGGTTTCGGAAATTGCACTCAATGACAGCGGAAGGGTTAAAAAAATTATCCCTTTTAGCAACGCTTGATGTACACAATGCCTCAAACTCAGCCAACTGCAGCAACACTTTGAAAGCTCTAAAGGAGTTAAGAGTACCTCACGAAAGTTATTGCAAATTGCTTGGATGAGAGAGTGCTGCAATATTCTATAGATAGCGTCGCAATGACACATAATGTCACAGTCGGCGTTCCACAGAAGTCAGTACTAGAGCTCTTTGTGTGGAACGTCATGTTTTGAAGTTTTCTTAGGCTTGAGGAATCTACAGGTGTCACGGTCGTCGCATTTTCAGTTGATTTAGCGGTTGTTGTTACAGCTAAATATCTAGGTGAAGTGGAGGCGATCAGTAGTATTGCTATTAGCACTATCTACGACTGGCTAAAGTCAGCTGGGCTTAGTTTAGCTTAACACAAGATGCGGGCGGTGCTTATTAGTAGCCGTAAAAAGTCCAAAATAGCAGCTATAAAAGTGAGCGGAATAGAGCTCCCGAGATAGATAGAGTTGCTCACAGAAAAGCAGCCATGAGCTTACAGGAAACTTTTTTTTGACCTTGTGAGTTCGATTTTGACGAGTTCGATTCTAACGACGAGGAGTAGATTCGGTGTCTAGACTAGGCGCTCTTATATTGTGCTGAGCTTTCAGAACAGTATCTGAGGATGCAGCTCTGGTGCTAGCTATCTCGATCCCCATCGACCTCTTGGTGAACGAGACCTAGCGAGGAGTTAACAGCGAAAGCGCATCTTCTCGTAAAAAACTGACTCGAGAGAGAAGTAAGACACAATGACTGGCCCGGAGAACGAACGCTGAACCCATCACCTAATCTGTGCGAGTGATTTGGATGTCACGGATCGTTGAACTTCTAAAAACCAAAACAAATCAAAAACAAATTGGTCATTTCAGCCCTTAAAAAGACTGTGACCGAGCTTCTTATAATCAATTAAAACGCTTAATCAACTTCAAAGAGTTAAAAAAAAAAAAAACAAATTGGCCATTTCAGCCCTTGAAAGGACTTTGACCGAGCTTCTAATGATCAATTGTGTTGTGTGTGTTATTAAATGTTTGCACACAATTGATCGAGAACTGGACCTACATGTCTTATGCCGACGCCGAACGGCTAAAGTTCATGTTCTCAAGAAGCTTTACATGGCATTATTTACTTTCTGAGGCTTGCCATTGTCTGCAGAGAGGTGATGACCGATCAGAAAAATTTGTTATTGACAAAAACTTTTCACCGCGGCTGGAGAACGAACCCGGGCTCCGAGCATGCTAAGCCACACACTTAACCTGCATGCCACGGTCACCACAAGTTCGAACAAATCAGCATTTGCAAAATAGGCTAGCGTGAGATAGCAAACTATACACAAAGTTAAGAGTTCTCCCCGTCAAGAGTCGGCATCAAGTTGATGAGAAAGTTTAGGCTCTTAACTTGACAGTCTCCCGACAGACAAAATTACTCCCTCAGTTTTCAGTTTAGTGCTGTTCCTTCATCCCGTGCAGTAATGCATTACGGCAGTTCGATAAGATTCATAAGGATCGAAAATTACCACCAATTAATATTAAATTATTGGGATATTAAAAATTATCCCAATTTTTGAACACACCTTAATTTGGGTATAAAATACATACATACCAAATTTGATCTCTCTATGACAAACATAATCTTATTGATTCAGTTTAGAACTTTTTGGGTTGTGTGGGAGGTAGGCGTGTCTGTGGGTGGGACGTCCATTTTCTAAAATCTTATTTATTGCATTTTCAATTTTTGGGTTGTATGCGAGGTGGGCGTGTCCGTAAGCGGATGACACTCATTTTTCTAAGACATCTTTGTGTTGATACAAAACACATGCACATTAACTTTTATTGTTGTAGGTTAATTATTAGCTTATTTATGCAGTTTTAAATTTTTGCGTTGTATGGTAGGTAGGCGTGTCTTTAGGCGGACGATGTCTGTTTTTGAAAACTATCTTTGTTGTATCATGAAAAACATACGTCCTAAATTTTATCTCTGTAGGTTAAACAGACGCTTATTTCTTCCGTTTTCAATTTTTGGGTTGTATGGGAGGTGGGCGTGTCCGTGATCGGATGACACTCATTTTTCTAAGAAACTACCGTGTTAATACAAAACACATGCGCAAACAATTTTAATGTTGTAGGTTAAATATGAGCTTATTTAAACAGTTCTCAATTTTTGCGTTGTATGGGAGATAGGCGTGGCCATTTTTCCAAACCATTTTTTTTTTCGTCATAAAAAACACACGTGCCAAATTTTGTCTGTGTAGGTTAAACAGAGGCCTATTTATTGCGTTTTCAATTGTTGGGTTATATGGGAGGTGGGCGTGTCCGTGGGTGGCTGACAACCATTTTTCGAAGACATCTTTGTGTTGATACAAAACACATACACACCAAATTTTATTGTTATAGGTTAGTTTTGAGCTTATTTATGCAGTTTTAAATTTTTGCGTTTTATGGGAAGTAGGCGTTTTCATTGGAGGATTTCAATAGTGCAGATCCTTGGGTTAATGTGACCTTGTGTACCAAGTTTCATCCAATTATCTCAACTCCTTCTTCTTATCCTGTGTATACGGACAACACACAGACGGACAGACGGACGGACGGACATGGATAGCTAAACTCACGTGGTGAAGCTGATCAAGAATATATATACTTTTCTATACCGGACCCGCTTCGTTCTATGCGTTACAAATGTTTGCACAAAGTTTATATACCCTGGACCTTCAAGTTTAGGGTATAAAAATTATACAGTGTCGATGGTATCGTAAGTGTAGACGTAGAATTCCGCTTAAGTTGTAACCTCTTTTACTTTTTCTATTTCTATACGTCCATTTTGCACGTTTTTTTTTTTTTTGATTTTCCGAAAATTAACAAATAAATTAATAACACAATTATGAACTTCTTATCGAGACCAAAACAAAGAAAACGTTAGAAGTAAGCATGATAAAATGAACAAGCAAAAAGAAAGAAGCAAAATGTTTAATTTTTTCGACCATTTCGTTAAATTTGGTAGGTTGAGTTCATTGACTTAGTTGAAAAGAAGGCGAAGCAAATGCACTTTCCACTGGTGCCACTTTCGTATCTGCCTGATATGTAGTATGCAAGATACAATCAGTTAAACTACTACTAATTTCAAAATAAATTAAGACCCGGATTTTTAAAAAATCGTATGATGGTTATATCTCACGCTGAGGTTTCCTTTCCATTAGTGCCACATTCGTCTCAGTCCGATGTTTAATTTGCGAGCTACACTTTCGTCTATGTCCAATGTATAGTTTGGGAGCTACACTCGCTAGTGCTAATAGAATGTGGGATCCAAATTAATTTGCATTAAGAACAAAAATTAAAATTTTACGGCATTTATTGGGTAAAAGCATAAAACAAAATATGATCCAACTCGTTTGATCATAAGAGTTAAATCTAACCGGATCACAGACCCATTTCGTTAAGTTTGAAAGTTTGATTCCATTGATTGAATTGAAAAGAGGTTGTGAATATAGTACATACAAGAACCTTCAGTACACAAACAAGAACACTCAGTTCTAAGAAGTACATACAAGAACCAAAAAAAGAAGCCTTCGAATCAGTTCGTATAAAACAAAAACAATTCAAGCAAAAACAAAGAAACAAAAACCAAAAAGCAGCAGGCACAGCATAAGCAGCTAATAATTTATTTTCTTATATTTTTTCTTATATAAACACATACATTTTTCTGCTTATATTTTACTATTTTGTGACTTTAATAAAATAGTGACAAAATCCAAAACTAGATATTTATTCAGCGCAGGATATATCTGATATCTTAGTATATATATTATCTTTGAACGAAGAGTATTAAAGATTGTAGCTATACCCTTAAGTATTCGTCAGAAAAGTTTCATGGCCTTGAAAAAATCAGTTAAAACGAACCCATACGAACTGCGCTGAAAGACGCAACTCTACTTCAAAAAAATATTTTCAAGAAATTTGCTAATTTTTTCGATGTCTTTTCTTTTTACGCAATCCAAAGATATTCATTCCTTCTACAAAAATGTATGAGCCAAAAAAATATTAACTGGAAAACATACGCAAAACTCTCACTTTTCGCCCGACCTTTGCTTGTGCTTCAGTGGGTAGCCCTGAAATCACTTTATCAATATTGAGCGTTCGCGACTTAAGCGCTGCTTGAGCCGCGCTATCGATTTTCTTGCCTGAAGCAGCTTGATTCAGTATCAATTTTTATTTAATTTTTTTTTTTTTTCCTGACTAAAATGTAAATTTTTGCACACTCTAAGGAAGCCATCGATAACCTTAGTACAGCGAAAACGACGACGACGACTGACAGCGACCAACTTTTACCAACTTTGACCAATTTTTTCCTAAACAAACATAAAAATTTGCATTTTAAAGCACTAAAGTTGTTTGTTGTTGTTATTATTTCAAGCTCTTTAAACGGATTTCTTCATTCGCAACAGCATTTTCCGGCAATGGAAATGGTTTTTTTTTTGCTTTTTTTTTGTTTTTTTTTCAGTTTTCTCTCTCACTTTCATCTGCTTCATTTTCTGTGAATTTTTATTAGCTTATCTTATTGCGGAATCTGAGTTCGTTTGAGCGGAAGCAGCAGCAACAGCAGCTGTTGTTCCACTCGACAGCTACTTGTTGTATTTGTTTTGTTGCTGTTGTTGTTGTTGTTGTTGTTATTTTTAACCTCTTTATACAACTACAGCGCCCTCTGTATGGTAGTCAGTGAGTATGTCTGTTGCTTGGCTTGGCTTGGCTTTTATTAGATTATTTTGTGAGATGCAAATAAATGTGGCAGGTGTCGCCGGAGTCATCGAAGTGATTATTGAGTTTCAAACCAACGTTAAGCAGGTCATGCGTTCGGTCTTTAAGCGGTAACAAAATCAGTTTTAAATATAGATTAGAGTGCGATAGAATACGTTATCCGCAAGCAGTGATAAATTCACAGCAATATATTTTTAAAAGCACATAAAGATGTGTCAGCTGTTTAGAAAAATTCAAAAGTTAACGAATTTGGTTTTGAGGTTGAGCGCTTTGAAGCAACTTTTGACAATAAAATATATTATTGAACCATAATATCTAAATTTGACCTACTGTTTTATCGTAATAACATATAATTTTTTTGTTTTCGTTGAAAATTAAAAAACAAATATCTGTGTCGACAAGAAATAACAGCTAAACTCATTTTCAATATTTCAGGAGAGCATTTTTAAAATTTAAATTGCTACCTAATATAAGGGCACCCTGACTTTTGCTGTTTAGATTTGATTGCCTCAAACATTTGGTTTTCAAGTTACAACCATAAAAATGTGCGTACTAGTGTTTTTAGTTGCGAAAAATCGCAATGAAAGTAAGTACCTCAGTTTGTCCTAACTCGACTTTAGCGGTTATTTCTTGTCGACACAGATATGTTTTAAGGAATATAAAAATATAAACCTACGAAACTTGCTGTCACACGATTAAGAAACAATTTTGTTGAAAATAATTGAAAGCTCTCAAAGAAAAAAAGCAAATATTTTTTATTTCTATTTTTTCTAACCAGAGATCATACCGGTTATGGTTTTTTATTGAAAAAATCACATACTTATTTACAGTTGTTATCTGTTAACTTTTATTTTTTTTCGTCAAAAATACTTGGTACGGACACAAATTGCTTCTCTGGAAAATAATCTTGTAAGCTCTAGAACAGCTTTGAGATCGATCTGACTTACGCTGAGAACTTTGCAATGAGATTGATCTCTTGTTTATGCATACTATTCTGAGATTAAGACTGAGAAACTTCTATTGACTTACTTATTGAGCATTATCTCACAAGATTGATATCTGAGAAACATTTCATTTGTATGCATAAGACCCCTCTTTTTTTCTATGTTTAAATGTTTTAATAACATAAATAAGGTTATAATTGTATTGTATTGAATTTCGAATTTCCGCGGCAATTTCTTAAATGTCCGGGCATATAATTCCAGCAAAATTTGACACTTAAACTCTCGACACATTACTGTGAACTTGGCTTCACTGAAGGAATTTTTTCCTTCAACAGCGTACCATCTAGCGAAGAAATCCGCCGCCTGTTCGCTGTCAAAAAATTTAATGCACTTCTTATCGAAAATTTGTTTTCGTTTCTACAGCATACTGAGCTTAACATAGAATTATTGGACCCGAAAAACTAAAAGAACAAAACAAAAATGTTTTAAGCTATCAAATAGGAATATATCATCTTTCATATAAATAAAAAACCTTAACCCCACAACTTGGCTCTTCTGAAAACAAGCGACATTTAAAATTCATACATGTCTTTCATTGAAGCTTCAACAAAAGATAAGGGTGGAATTGACCAACGGAAGAACGTAGCCCCTGTAATACAACTATAAATTTTGAACCAGATTTCTTTTTGTTTCCGAAACTTATAAAATGTAGAATTAAAAGAAATGGCTAAGAATTGGAAATAGAGGTGACTTTTATCAGAACTTTTGAAATTCAAAATAATGTTTGGAAGTGACAACCATGCGTGGTGCATCTCACCCATATTTCCAAAAAGAGATGGGTTTTATTTCCAAAATCATAATGGTTTAAAAAAAATCACGAGTGAAAACTGAGCAACAACGGGTCAATTACTCGAAAAAAAAATATATTAAAACTAAAAGCTGTTGATTTATTCAAAATTATCGAATATACCATTAAGTCATTCCATATTACACATAAAAAAAATATTATTTATTGGTTGACTATTTGCGATTTTCTTAAAGTTTTCAGAATTGGATCTTCCTACAAACTAAAAACACTTATTTGAGTTCCGTTAAATATATGGTTACGGTCGTAATGTACGCCTTAGTTGAACGAAGAAGGCCTTGGTGGTTCGTTGTAATTGCACCTTATCGATATCTAGCTTTCGTTGTATACCTGTACGTTAAACCGGATCTAAATTTAGATTTCGCCGTACACTAACTCAAAAGTAAGAGGATCGGAGAGAATCGTTAGAGGATTAGATCGGAGAAATCCCCATGGAGCGATTTTGGTGCCCCTGGAGCCCTCTTTTGGTCAAAAAATCAAGTTTTTTGTTTATTGTTTTTCTTTTTCTTGAGAATGAATACCCAAGATTAGCAAAAAAGTGAAGATTGTTTAGTACACTATTATTGGTTAAAAATTGTTAAAATTTTTTGTACTTAGAAACTCTTTTCAGAGCCCAAAAATTGATATGGCATCGTTTTCGAAAATATGTTTATATTAAACACCTAGGTGTATTTTTCATGGTATTCACATGCATGAGTTAAGAACTGAGTTTAAAAGAGTCCCTCTATCTATTGAGTTGGTGTCCGGCTGACTTTTTTTTTCTCCATACAAAATCAATCCAACTTACTTTAAGTAGGGTATCGTCTACGTAATAGGGGTTCATATTCGAGGTTGATTTGGTTGTCATTGGGCATTTACAATGTGTTGGGACCCAAATCCTGTGCTCATTCCAGCTTTCAGGTATTGGAGAGACCCCTCAAAAGTCTAGTGAAGACAAAGAGTTTCTGTGAATTTTGCGTTCAAGACGCAGCGCTGTCCAAGACTACGCCCTTTCATACTCTAGCTAATCACCCGCTAATTTTCCGGAACTGCTTCGTCTCGGTTAACCTCTATATTTATGGCGTTTAGCTCAGCCCCTGCAGATTTCCTATTGAATTAATGGAATCGGAGCAATGCGAACAAGCGAACAATGCCCAAGAAAAAAGCTATATGTTACCAAAAATATAATCTTAACTGGCCTGACACTTAATTTTAATGTACCTGAAGCATTCCCAACAGGTATCTTGAAAGTCACCTGCAAAAGTGCCATAATTGCTTTGTTTACATACGAGTGACTATAATCCGACACAATAAACCAACGCGTGCCCAATGAGATCTTCTTTCGTACACTGTACCTGCCCAAGATATTCCAGAACTTGCATTTCTTTCGGTCCAGAGGTCTCCGTACATATCGCACACTAAATACAAAACAGTCACAACTCAAAAACCATAACCTTTCAGGAGAAGCATGATTACTTTCTCTCGAACTCAGTACCTTCTCCTAGCAACAACTTTGATTTCTCTGATTATGCTGAAAATGAAAATTTTCAATTCTCTACAGTACGTGTGAGAGTGAAGATTTATTCACCTATTTCATACTTATTTCATTAAAATTCATAAAGCTTGTTCTCTTTCAAGTTCTCTTTCGCATTACTACGCTGCATTACTTTTACTTACACTTACATTACTTACACTGCATTACTTTTCCTTCTTCTTTGAAAGTTGCCCTTGTTATGCCGGTGGCAAAAAAACCAATTCCAAATGGGAAAGACATCAACATCATATCTTGCTTGGCCAAAATGTGCGAGGCACTCATGGCAGATCAAATTGTAAATTTTTTTAGGGCTTTAGGGTTTCAGGGCTTCTCGCAGCTGTGCCACTGTCACTGCCACATTTTATGATGAAGGAAATATTAGCCTTCTTTGCTTGCTTGACTTCTCAAAAGCATTCGATACTGTGAATCATTCTTTGTTGTATTCGAAATGAAAGTTTATGTATGGTTTTAGTGAAAGTGCTATACGGTTTTAGCTTAGCTACTTGTCAAACAGGGTCCAACGAGTCAAGGTTGGTAATAAATATTGTTCCCCAAGGTTCAGTTCTTGGTCCTCTGCTGTTTGTTATTTTTATCAATGACATAAAACATAACTAATGTCTGCAAGCTATAAAACATAACTAATTTAAATAAAAACGAAAAAAGAAAATTAATTTAAGAAATAAATTAACAATAAGATATAATTCAAATCTTAATAAAAACTACTTCCAGAACACCTACAACATCAATTTATAACACATTTTGATACAAAAACACATTTCTTGAAAACCCTTAAAATTTGACTGAGTTGTATGCTCGGAAAGTGGAACTTTTGATTTTGAAACTGCATTTTTCGGACATTTGACATTTGAGGAATGCATAAAAGATAATTTTGGTTAAAAATTTTTAGTTTTGAAAAAAAAATTAAAATTCGATCAATTTATAAGCTCTTCTCAAACTAAATTTCAAATCGATTAAATAACGCATTTTTGTACAAAAATTTTATTTCTGTTTTAAAAGGTTGGGAACCCCCTGAAGCGAAATCACATTTTTTTAAAAGTGGTTTGCACATCTACAGCTTAAACCTAATTTAATGGCATCTGAATCGATAAAATCAGTCCATTTGTCTGGGAGGAGTTGAAGTCACAAAAAAAACCTTAGCCTATTAATTATATAGATTAATTATATAGATAAGCACGATGATTAAAACAGATTCGTGGCTATAACTTTTAATTGGTTGTAGCTATAATGAAATTTTTTTCAAATATATTGTTTTTGGAGCTTATTGAAGATTTAAAAATTATAAGAACAACATTTAAAAAAAAAAAATTTCGAGCAAAAAACCATAGGGGGTAGGTAGCCTTGTTTTTTCGATGACACATAGTATTTATTAATTTTTCTGTTAAACAAAAACAAATTCGTCTTAAATAAACTACATACAATGAAAGAAAATCAAAAATGCAAATTTGAAATTTTTTATTTTTACAACAAAAACCATTTTTAATACATTTTTTGAGGAAACATTCATTTTATTGGACTCTTTTTAAAGGCAATGATTAAAATATAAATAAAAAAGGAACGGTAAAAACTTTGTAATTATTTTAAAGTCAATTAATTGCAATTAAATACAAAAAAGAAATAAATGAAATTTTTTACAAAGTGGCAAAGATATTCGCTTCCAAATACAGAACTTTAAATTTCAGAGAGTTTTTTTCTCTGTCTTGGCGTTTGATAAAAATACACGTTAAACAACTAAATAAAATATTAAGAAAATTCATTAAAAATACATTTGGCAAGATAATTACCGTAATTGCCCACACATTTCAAAGAAAATTAAACAAAAATTTAGAAAAACAAAAAAATTTGAAAACTGTTAAAATTTGACTGACTTGTTTGCTCGGAAAGTGGAATTTTTTGATTTTGGAACTGCATTTTTCGGACAATTGACATTTGAGGAATGAAAAAATAATTTTGGTGAAAAAGTTTTAGTTTTGAAAAAAATTCAAATTCGATCAATTCATAAGCTCTTGTCAAAATAAATTTCAAATCGATTAAATATCGGATTTTTGCATAAAAATTGTATTTCTGTTTTAAAAAGTTGGGAACCCCCTAAAGCGAAATCACAATTTTTAAAAGTGGTTTGCACATCTACAACCTTAACCTAATTTAATGACATCTGAATCGATAAAATCGGTCCATTTGTCTGGGAGGAGTTGAAGTCACAAAAAAAACCTTAGCCTATTAATTATATAGATACTTTGTAACCATTTTTTCGCCTTTTTCTGGTATATTAATTTATTTCTCCCTATGTCCCGTATACTTTCAAGTTTAGGGATTTCATGTTGCTATTTCTTAATGTTAACTTTCCTTTTATTTTCGGTTTCTTGCTCTTCATTTCTTTCTATTACTTTAAGTGAATTTATTAGTTTTAAGTTTTTATTTTATTTTAAAAGTTATAAATTTTGTTAGACTTAAGTCAGTATGTGACCATCTGTGATGTATTATAAAGAACTTGTGCTTATTATACAAATTATGTTTTAATCAATTAAAATTGAAATTGACAAAAAAAATATCCTGTAAAAAAAACAATTTATTCTGCTAGCACTTAAGAACAATCGCGTTTTTTAAATCTTTTTTACACATATTTTAATATAAAATATTTCTTAGGAATTACTCTACGGCTAGACTCTATATTTAAGGTTTCTCAAAAAAGTTTTATGCAAAACGAAAAGACAACTAACAAACTCCAAGACACAAGTGCTGCCATATCAATGCCAAAGCATCGTATTCTAAATTAAATTCAAAAGAAAAGCGTTAATTTTGTATGCAAACAAAAACACAAAAGAAAAAAATACCAGAAACACTCTCACATTTTGTCGCTTCCGCTGAGTTTTTCTACAGTTCTTGCAAGAGTTTCTGTTTTTTTTTTTTGTTTGTTTTCTCTCACTTCTGTGCTCTATTTTATTTTATTCCATTTTCTATATCTGTCAGTTTTTGCTGCGGCAGCACTTCCGGTGCATGTACAACGCTGATGCGCTCGTGTATGTTAGCGGATATTACTTTATGCTTACAATGTCATCATCGATGCCAAAAATGAAACTGGCTGCGTTTGGCAACGAAATGGAAAAAATTATGAAGAAGCAGCAAAAGAGAAAATATTTGACTGAAAAAATTATGTTATTTTGTGCCAACACACGGTTAAAAATTTTGAACTACTTTTTAATCCAAACTTTGGTTTAAAGGAATTTTTAATCCAAAAAGTACTATTTTTTATTCCATACTTAAGTTTAATTTGTTTTTAGTCCAAAAAAGTTTAAGTTTAAGACTATTTTTGGACTACTCCGAAGTTTATTTTGTTAACTTATAATTTTCTTTATTAAGTTATAATTTAAGCTTTTATTAAAATTGGTGACAATTTGTTAAAATTATTTTAAAACCGCCGCGTTCTTATTGGATTCTTCTTCTCTTCTCATTTCTTCAAAATCTAACGCGTCACAATGAAGTTGGCTGGCTTTGTTGTTATTTTATAAGGATAGGTTCGGAAAGTAGGGTGAGTTTGGAACACAGGATAGGGATATCAGGGATGACAGCTAGGGATGACAGCTCGGCTTCTCCTGACTTGACATCGTCCCGATGTCACCGCTAGCATTGTTATCTTCTGCATCGGAGTCGCTTTCAAATCCATCTAAGTCCGGAGGAGCAGCGCACCAAGGTTTCATTTTATCCGACGAGAATACTGAGCGGAATTTCTTTTGTGTCACTTGCATTCCATCGATGTCTTCTATCAAATAGCGATCCCTGCCCAGGACCTTTTTTACAAGATAAGGACCACGGTATCTGGCTTCTAGCTTGCGTGAATCACCCGTTGACTGCAAGTCACTTTCGACCACAACTAAGTCGTTTTCTTTGTATTCTGTTGGTTTTCTATGTTTATTGTCAAACCGTAATTTCCACTTTTCACGATTCTTTTGAATTTGTAAAAGTGCCTCGTTTCGCTTGTCAGAAATAGGTTGGTTGTCTGGTTCTTCTAATACCGCAGCTACCAGTTTATTTTGTACTACATCAACTAACTTGAAATCGAACACCAACTCGTTGGGACTAAAACCAGTCGTAGCGTTCTTTTGTGAGTTCACGCTCCATTGCAAGGTTCGTAATTCGTTATCCCATTCCTTAGCATGTGCAACTGATGTTCGTAAATAATTCAATATAATTTGATTAGCCCTTTCAACTTGCCCGTTGGCACGAGGAGTTCTAACGGCATTTTTGATGTGAACTATGTTGTTGGTTTTGCAATATTGCTCGAACTGTTTCGAAGTGTACGCAGTTCCTCGATCTGAAACGATTTTCTTAGGCACACCAAAATAGCTGCTCAGCTCGTTGAGAGTTTGTACCACAGGTTGAGTTTTGGTACTTCGTACCGCTTTGACGACTAAATACTTAGTGAATGAATCACTTATCGCGATGACATGAGTGTTACCACGCTTACTTTTAATAAAAGGGCCTAAATGATCTACGTGGAGTAAGCGAAATGGGATCGGCTCCATGGAGTCAATATGTAGGCTTCCTTCTGGTTTTCCGCCCTTCGTTTTATTGTAACAACACTCTACGCAAGATGACACATATTCCTTTACATATTTCCTCATTTTTGGGAACCAGTAATGCTCGGAAATACGTTGAATCGTCTTTTCTAAAGCAAAATGTCCCATATCATCGTGGCAAAATCGAACAATGCGCCACCGCACAGCATTTGGAACTACGAAAAGCAATTTATTGCTGACTCGTCTGTAAAGTCGATTTTTCTCCAGAGAATAGTCGGTTTTGAACTGTTTGTATTGGTCAGATACTCTTAGACCTCTTAAAATTTCCACAATTTTACGTATTTTGTCGTCTTGAAGTTGCATTGTGAGAAGCCAATCCTCACTTTCCACACTAAGCTGCATGACAATGTCATTTAAATTTTCTTCTTTATTATTTGATGGAGCTCTGCTGAGGGCATCAACATGAGCCATACGGTTTCCAGCACGGTGCTCACAAGTAAAGTCATATTCCGAAAGTTTAATCCACCACCTTGCGATACGAGGGATAAGAGGGGTTTTGTCTTTGACACTGGTTATAGCTGAACAGTCTGTAACAACCTTAAAGTGCTTGCCCACAAGGTATATTCGGAAACGTTGCAGCCCCTCAACCACAGCTAGAACCTCTAGTTCATAGCTGTGATAGTGCGATTCTGCAGCAGAACAATGCCGGCTGAAAAACATTACTGCCTTCCAAGTCCGTCCTCCGTCATCAGACTGAAGTAAAACAGCGGCTAAACCTAGACTACTCGCGTCAGTGTGAACTTCATGCAGAGCTGCGCAACTATAAAGCGTCAAAACAGGTTCACTACATAAAGCTGATATTAAGTTGACAAATGATTTCTGTTCTTCGGCGCCCCAAGTAAAAGTTTCTGCAGCTGCTTTCGTTGTAAGTCTAGTTAAGGGTCTTGCAATCAAGGAGTAATCTTTAACGAATTTCCTGAAGAAACCAGTTAAGCCCAAGAAACGTCTTACCTCGGTTGGAGTCGTCGGTCGCTTATACCCCTTTATTGCTTTTATCTTTTGATCACCTGGTTCAATACCGTTAGCACTGATCTTATGACCCAAAAAGTCGATATTTTTGCTCAGAAAATTGCATTTGTCGAATTTAAGCGAGAGCTGACAGTTTTCTAAAATGCTCAAAAAATGCTCAAGCTTTTCCAGCCCTTCCTCCACCGTCTTGCTAGGAATTATCACGTCATCTAAATAGGCAATTGCTGTGCCGGGTTTTGCTAATGTTACAACTTCCGTCATCATGTTCTGGAAGACCGCAGGGGCATTGACCAGACCAAATGGCATACGGTTATATTCATAATGCCCATCGTTTGTCACAAAAGCAGTGTATTGTTTCGAACTTTCTTCCATTTCTATCTGGTGATATCCCATCTTAAAATCTAGCTTAGTAAAATATGTGTTACCTGATAGCTGGGCGAAGATCTCATCGATGATTGGCATTGGAAAACGTTGCTTAACAGTGATCTTATTTATTTGTCGGAAGTCAACACATAGCCTATATTCGCCGTTGTTTTTTTCGACTAAGACGATGGGTGATGCGTACGAAGATTTTGAAACACGAATTATTTCGGAACGTAACAAATCGTCTATTATATCTTTAACTACAGGCCTTTTTGCGAACGGCAATCTATATGGTTTCATATAAACAGGACAATCTGTGGTTAACTTGATTTTCATTTTGACCACGTTACATTTACCGATATCCGATGCCGCGCACGAGAAACGATTTTTATAGCGAGAGAGAATATTTTTCAAATCAGCGAATTCTCCATCGGCCAAAGTTTTAGCACCAATGGTCGAAACTTTTTCTTGCAACCAACATTGGTCGCCACTTATAACGAGTTGTTTACCTTCCGCGCATAGTATATCGCGACCCAATAGTACATCGTGTGACATAAACGCGTCATCGACTATTAGTAAGTTTGATTCAGAAACATGTCCATCAATATTAATATTGGCTTTCACTTTCGACACGCACATGAACTGCCCCCCCACCGAACCCTTTTAATTGAATTAAACATGCTTCTTTAGGCTCAATATTATTTGCGACACTTTTTCGAATCAATGTACGTGCACTTCCCGAATCAATGAACGCCTGCATTTGTATACCGTTTATTTTAACCGACTTTGTTGCAACTTTTTCTTCGACCTCATCAATTTTATTGCAATTCGTTTTTGCAATTTGCGTTTGTTTATTCAAGAAGCAATTATCTGTTTTATGACCCGTTTTATTACACTTGGAACATCTTTCTCGTTTTGGTGGTTGAGGACAATTTCGCGACAAGTGACCTCGTTCCCGACAGTTATAACACGTTATACCACTTTTAATTTCCATGGATATATTTTCTTTTTGTGCATCCGGTAATGACACTTGTGATGGAACACGATTAAAATTTTGAAAAATTGGTTGTTCGCATTTTATTTTGTTATAGGAGCAATAACTACTAATTGATCGTAACAAGTCATTACAACTGTCATAAAAGTTTACCGACAGTGTTTTTTTTAAATCCGCGTCATTCATACCGTTTATTACGTATTTTATAAGTGACTGCTCGTCCAAATTGCCACGTCGACCAATAGCGATAACTTTATAAAAAAACTCTTCAGGCCTTTCCTTAGCACTTCGACGCGTATTCATTAGTTCAATATGTATATCGGCCGAATTAATTATTGATGGAAACTCTTTTAAAAAAAAATCAACAAACTGTCCCCATTCTAAAAAAATGTGAGACAAAGAATCAATCCACATTTTCGCGACACCTTGTAATTTAGCTTGCACCGCAAATAGCACCAATTTGTCGTCCCAACCATAAGCCTGTTTTAATTGTTCAATTTTTGTTATAAATTGTACCGAACTTATCGTTTTATTTATCGGGTCAAATGTTGGTAATATGGTTATAACATCGTGCACATTTGTGAACGGATTACCAGCTCGAACATTTTGTGACAATACATTAAAATTATTTTGGCCGCCATTTTCGTTACGATTAAAACATGGTGGCTGTTGTGGCTGTGAGTAATTTTGTCCATACGGCGGTAAATGACACGGAGCACGAATAAATGGAACGCTACAAATCGTCGGCTGCAGAGTATTTGTATGCACTGATGGTGCCGTAACATTTGTCAAATTATTTCTTGAAAAAACGTGAGACGAATGCAAATTTTCAGATCTTACCGGCACTCTCGTTGGGATTTCGCGTTGTTGTTCGAGCGAGCAAACGAGTCTCGAACCGTGTGACATAACCGTTGCAGCAGGCTCATTTGTAGCCACGTGCTGCACTGTCTCAGCGATTGCCCTTGAAAATCGCATCTGTGCATGTGTTGCATCAAAAGTAGGAACCTGCTCAATCGCTGCGCGCCGCGGATCAAACTCAACGTGAGTTGGCGACGAACGACTCACCGGAACCTCTTCATCACAAAATTGCCTTGCAATGCGTAAGTTCTCTAAATTTTGTTCAATGTTTCGCACACGATACTCTATACTATCATTCGCGACCGCAGTACAAAAACGCTCACTGCTAAAGTATTCGTCCAACCGATTTACAAGCACTGCTTTATTTCCCTGCGTCGGGAGCCCTAGCGCTCTTAATTTGCTGCGCAACTGGTCTACCTTTAGTTTTTTAAAGTTTTCCATTTTTATTTATTTTACGTAGGCACTTATCCACTTCTGAAATTGTTAACTTATAATTTTCTTTATTAAGTTATAATTTAAGCTTTTATTAAAATTGGTGACAATTTGTTAAAATTATTTTAAAACCGCCGCGTTCTTATTGGATTCTTCTTCTCTTCTCATTTCTTCAAAATCTAACGCGTCACAATGAAGTTGGCTGGCTTTGTTGTTATTTTATAAAGATAGGTTCGGAAAGTAGGGTGAGTTTGGAACACAGGATAGGGATATCAGGGATGACAGCTAGGGATGACAATTTTTTAATTAAATGAAACAAATTGTTTCTTAAAACCTGAACCAAAATATTATTCTATTCATTATTATATTGAGCAGTGTTTCATAATACATAATAAGGGTATTCATGCAAAGCGGCAAGCTTGTATTTTGGGCAATTAGTTATTTTTATCAGTCGATTGTGCATTTGGAGAGATATGTCAGCTGTTAACTTGTTAACAGTCAACTTTTAGCATACATATAAACAGCTGATTGCTGGTTTGTGATATATCTGGTTTGTGTAAACGGTTCTCCATACATTTCATTTATAAGGCTAATATAAACTTATACGGTTTATATCATTTATAAGGGCATTGCCCATTTGCATGGATACCCTTAATGTATATATAGCGAAGTTTATGGCAATATAATAATATGTTCACACGAAGGCCTTTTGGCTGAAAAGCCAACGAAAAGCAGCTCTTTATTTGACAGTTCTTCTATGGCGAAAAGCTGAATATTATGTAGCTTTCCAGCTGAAAAGCCATTGGCACGGACGCGACATTCGCACGGTTTTAATTACTCGAAAAACAAGAAAGAAACAAAAAGAACCGATATGTATTTAAAGTGTTCTAACGCGATGAAAGAGTGCTACATTTTATAAAATATAAAATATTGGCAAGATTTAGTACAAATTAGTTCAAAGTACGCGACAAAAAAAATATAAGTTTTTGTGAGCTCGTATGCAAAATTTAGCATAAATTAAGTTTGAGAACTTTTTTTAATATATATATACATGCTTATGGAGGTCAAAGGATAACTTTTCTTCGTAGACCTATGAAATATGAGAATTATCTCTTACCTTTTTTTCTCACGAGTTCTCACCTTTGTGGATTAAAAAGTAATCCTTTTATATTTTTAACTTTTTTTTTGGACTAAAATCTAATCCTTTTTTGATTATAATATTTTATACTTTCTGCGGATTAAAAATTATTCCTTTTTGGATTAAAAAATTTTAAACTTTTTGCGGATTAAAAATAAGTCCTTTTTGGATTTGAAAATTTAAAACTTTTCATTGGATTAAAAAGTAATCTTTTTTTGGTCGTGTCCTATATGTAATCCAAAAAAGATTAAAATTTAGCCCAAGATTTTTAACCGTGCATAAAATAAAAAATAAAAAATGAATTGAGTGAATAAAAAATGGCATTTGTTGCTGCAGTACTGACGAAAGTAGCAAAATCATTGCGAAAAAAAATCGTAATAGAAAATCTAAAAATAAATTGCACCATAATTCGACTTGCGAACAAGCGCAAAGGATTACCAACAAACACAATGTCAGACAAACATAGTGTGTGTGTGTGTGTGTGTGTGTGTGTGTATGAAAATGTATGTGTGTATGGAGAGCGCAAACATGAGCAAAATAAGCCAAAGGAAGACATTGAAATGCACGCCATCTAGTGGCAAAATAGAAAATTAATAATGTCATGCTTACTGCTGGCAACCACTCAACAAACACTACAACTACAACAAAGCAGCAGGTTATGCATGTGTATGCGCATGTTTGTGTGTGAATGTTTGCATGTGACAATGTGTGTGAGTGAGTGCAAGGATTTGTCCCGAAAAATTGTCTAAGTGCAAAATCCCACTGAACTGAACTGAACTGCTTACCTGCTGCTACAGGCTGCTTGCTGCTCCTGCTGCTGCGCCTTCCATTACTCAGTTCTTTTTTGTTTTGTTCGTTCTTTCTTTTTTATTTTTCTGTCTAATCATTTTTGAGATTTTTGGATTTATTTTTGTTTGCTTTATGTGCGATATTTGATCCTTTCGTGTAGATTGACACACATAAATGAATATGCAGGATTTTTGGTATTTGAGCAGCACTAGCAAAACGAAGTAATGTGTGTGTCTCAACGTAACACAAGCACACACACACACACAAGCATACAAACACAAAACACATACATAAATCTGTGACGAACAGGCGCTCAAGAACTAAGCCATGGCTTAATGTGACACGTTGCAGCCGCATAGGTGTTAATAAGATGGTGCAACAAAAAAAAAAGAATAGAAGAAAATAGCAGTCTTAGCTGGTTACTGTTCTACTTATCTTTTTTTCGAAAGTGGGAGCGGGGGCTTTTGTAAGTATTTTTGCAACCATTAAAATAAATCGAAAGTGTGTAAAGCTTTATTTGACATTAGCTAAACATCTACATAAAGAGGACTTCTTCTAAGTCTGCTCGATACATTTTCATTAGCTTAAGGCTTAGAGTAAAAATATTTTTGCAGTATCGCTTGTGGGCAATGCTTTTACAAAGCGGATTACAAATTGACATTGTGACTGAGTTTTAATATTTGCAGCTTCATAGCTATGTTGTATTTTTATTAAAAAACATTGTATACAAACAGCTTTACCAATAGACAAATGATAAAATTGACTTTTTCAAATATCGACTTTTCCAAATATCGACTCTAACATAAAAGTCAAGTCTTCCCCAATTTCATACCAATATACAAAAAATATTTAATAATTCAAAAAGTCTTTTTAAAAAGTCGCGAAATCTCTCAAAAACGTAAAAATTATATATTTTCAATGAAGTAAGTTCTAAAAGAATATCAACTTAAAATTAACATCAGCTGAAAATATTTCTAGAATTGACTTTTGTGAAAAAGCCTACCAAGAAACACTACACTGAGAAAAAAAACATACTTTAAAATCAAACAAAAAATTTTAAAATAGAAATTTAACGCCTTTGCGTTTCTACAAAACAAAATTTAAAACAAGTGTATTTAATTTTGAACAGCTTATAAACTTCTTTCTGTTTTTTAATTTTCTTTAATTATTCTTTGAAAAAATAAACAAAAATTTGAACACAATGAAAATTTTTGAATTTTTTGAATTGGTTTGACAAATGTCGAACATATAATAAAATAAAAACTAATTAATTATTTATTAAATTATTTCAATGGAAACTTCATCGAATGGAGCTAACAGTTGGCATTCGGAGCGTCCCGGAGGTAGCTGGTTTTGATTCTGATGCTAAGAATTCGGAAAAGCTAAAAGAATGCACCGAAAAAATATGCGTTGAAATCTTTGTTTTGAATTTTAAAATTTTTGTTTCATATTTGTTTTTCATAACAAAAACATTGCTTTAAAAACAAAAACTATTGTTTTGAACTTAACGTTAAAAACAGTTGTGTTTAATTTTAATGAATTTGTTTCAAGCTCTGTTTCAAAAACAAATTCGTTAGATATGAACACAATTTCATTTAATTTTAACACATTTTTCCCTCAGTGTACAAATTAAAAAATAATTTTAAATTACTTTTACTATATTTATTTCTTGGTCAAACTTGATAATTTATTTATATTCATTATTATATTGGAAATCTTATGATATCAATTATTCTGAATTTTTTTATTTATATCATAAATATATTAATTTTTTATGATAATAAAAGCTTCTAGTCAGCGCTAATCATTGACATGAAATCATAATATTTTTGCCATCCCTACTCTATTTAAAACTTGTGAATATCCTGCTTAGGTGACGCTGTATTAATTTGTTATCTTAAATATTCTTAAATCTTTATTAAAATGCTATATGTTTGTTGCAGCTGCACAAAAAATATGATTATATTAGCGCCGACTTCGAAGCTTTTATAATCAAAAAAATGAATATATTTATGCTATAAATAAAAAAATTCAGAATAATTGATAATTTAATAATTATACCCTAAACCTGAAAGGTCAGGGTATATTAACTTTGTGCAAACGTTTGTAACGCATAGAACGAAGCGAGTCCGGTATAGAAAAGTATATATATTCTTGATCAGCGTCACCACGTGAGTGGAGCTATCCATGTCCGTCCGTCCGTCCGTCCGTCCGTCCGTCCGTCTGTGTGTTGTCCGTATACACAGGATAAGAAGAAGGAGTTGAGATAATTGGATGAAACTTGGTACACATGGTCACATGTACCCAAGGATCTGCACTATTGAATATTTTTGGAATCCGCCCACGAACACGCCTACCTCCCATACAACGCAAACATTTAAAACTGCATAACTCAGCTCATAATAAGTCTACAACAACAAAATTTGGTATTTGTGTGTTTTATACCAACACAAATATGTCTTCGGATGGACGTCATCCGATCACGGACACGCCTACCTCCCATACAACCCAAAAATTGAAAACGCAATAAATAAGCATGTGTTTAACCTACAGAGCTAAAATTTGGCACGTATGTTTTTTATGACAAGACAAAGATGGTTTGGAAAAATGGACTTCATCCGCCCACGGACACGCCCATTTACAATTAATTTTTTTTTTTTTTTTGAAAAGTGGGTTTAGGGTATTTCATAGTCGGCCTAGACCGACTTAAGACTTTCTTTACTTGTTTTTTTTTGAAAACTGTTAAAATTTGACTGACTTGTTAGCTCGGAAAGTGGAATTTTTTGATTTTGGAACTGCATTTTTCGGACAATTGACATTTGAGGAATGCATAAAAGATTATTTTGGTTAAAAACTTTTAGTATTGAAAAAAATTCAAATTCGATCAATTCATAAGCTCTTCTCAAACTAAATTTCAAATCGATAAAATAACGGATTTTTGAACAAAAATATTATTTCTGTTTTAAAAGTGGTTTGCACATATACAGCCTAAACCTGATTTAATGACATCAAAATCGATAGGATCGGTCCATTGGTCTGGGAGGAGTTGAAGTCACAAAAAAAACCTTAGCCTATTAATTATATAGATGTTCCGCCCTCTTACGGAATCGGTTGTTGGGATTTTTTATAGCCTATGTTGTCTTGGGCGCAGTGGAACCTTCTAGGAGTTATTTAAGAGTGCCACTCCTTCATAATTCCGCCCACTTTTTTACCTATCTTTATCTTGGGTGCAGTTGAACCTTCATAACAAATTTCATTGAAATCTTTTCAGGAGCTTAGGAGTACTTGAGTCTTAGAAACACACTACTTTAAGCGCCCTCTTGCTAAAGTCTTTGGAATTTTGTTTGACCTATGTTTTATTTTGGGAGCAGTTGAACCTTCATATCAAATTTCATTGAAATCGGTCCAGGCGCTTAGAAGTAATAATAGAGTGACACGCCCACATACTTCCGCCCACTTTTTTACACCTCCTATGTTCTTTCTCTCTATGAAAAGTATTCAGTGTCTAAATTTCAGCTCAATGGGATAAACGGTGCGGGAGCCTATACATGGTTAAAAATCTTGGGCTGAATTTTAATCTTTTTTGGATTACATAAAGGACACGACTAAAAAAATATTACTTTTTAATCCAATGAAAAGTTTAAAATTTTCCAATCCAAAAAGGATTTAATTTTAATCCGCAAAAAGTTTAAAATTTTTTAATCCAAAAAGGAATAATTTTTAATCCTCAGACAGTATAAAATCTTATAACCCAAAAAGGATTAGATTGTAGTCCAAAATAAGTTTAAAGTATTGCAATTCCAAAAGGATTACTTTTTAATCCACAAAGGTTTAACATTTTATAAATCGAAAAGATAAAAGTTTAATCTTCAAATAGTTTAGAAGTTTGCAAACTGAAATTTGTTTAATCCAAATTTGAGTTGAAGATACAATTAAAAGAAAACACGAACTTTTTATTTTTAATTTTATTGTTTCATTATAAGAATATTACTGTTTATAAGATCACTGTTTATAATATCAACAAACGTAGTGTTCAACTTAAAGTTATGTTTTGTTAGTTTGTATGGCTGCTGTACGGTCGTTGCCTGACTCTGTTCTCCCGCCCTGCACGTGCCCGCTGTTTGACCGTTGTTCAGACTTTCTCATGGATTTGTGCTGAAATAAGGCCTTGTTCCGCCTGAGTTCAGTCTGAGTTCAACAATTTTAATTTTTGCTGGGATGTGGAAAGTAAAGTTTCGATATTAACAAAAATTACCTTTTCGATTTATTTCTATGTAGAAGCAGATGCAGTTCCTATACTGTTGCGGAAGATCGTCAACGTGAAGTTGAGCACCATCGTGATCTTTCAGAGTTATTTCATCTGAGACTTCTTTGTCTATGTCAAAACATGCAACTACAAAAAGAATTGTGTTAAAAAGTATAAAAAGAAACACACAGCACAACAAAAACTGGAACAGATAATCAGCCGCATTGTCTTTTCTAATTGCAATGTGCATTCATATAAAAATACATTAAAATACTTACTTGAAGAAAGTATTTAATCCGAAGTAAGTTCGTCCGTATCAACACTACCGATTTGTATAAACTTAAACGTTTGACGATCTTTAATTTTCAGGAACATTTTACTTATAATTGCTGATTCAGCATTTGCGTGCGATTCAGTACATACAAAAATTTAGGAGTAAGTACTCAAATCAATCATAGAAGAGGATTATTGCTGATAACTTTCAATCTTAGGTAACATAAATGCTTTTCCTGAAAATACTACCTTAATGCAAATTTGTAGTCCAAAAATAGTCTTAACTTAAACTTTTTTGGATTATAAACAAATTAAACTAAAGTATGGAATAAAAAATAGTACTTTTTGGATTAAAAATTCCTTTAAACCAAAGTTTGGATTAAAATCTAGTCCAACATTTTTAACCGTGTACGGAACAGACACACAGACAGACAGAGGGACAAACATTTGATTTTATATATTAGAAGATGTATATATTTATTTGTGGTGACCGTGGCATGCAGGTTAAGTGTGTGGCTTAGCATACTCAGAGCCCGAGTTCGATCCTCAGTCATGGCAAAAGTTTTTTTTTCAATAAAAAAATTTTTCTAATCAGTCACCAAATAATGATTTGGTGAATCAAAGAGCAAATAATACCATGTAAAGCTTCTTGAGAACATGAACTTTAGCCGTTCGGAGGCGGCATAAAACATGTAGGTCCAGTTCTCAGTCAATTATGTGCAAACATTTAATAACACACACAACACAATTGATCATTAGAAGCTCGGTGAAAGTCCTGTCAAGGGCTGAAATGGTTTGTATTGTTTTTTTTTTTTGTTGTTGTATGTTTATATGTTTTAGTTTATTTATAACTCTTGCCAATGTGACATATCTATTACACCAGAATTGAAAACTAAAAAAAATTTCTCATACAAAGAAGTTTTTTCAAATATATCGAACTTATTAAATACTACTAAGTACTAGAAAATACATATTTTACAGATGACGAAATAGTTTTGGGCTGTCAAAAGAGTTTGTAAAGACAAACATTTTTTTCCAATATTTGTGTACTATTAAAATCTATACTTTTCTGCTTATCTTGGGTATGCGGTTTGAGGGAAAAAAGTTATATGCTAAATACTTCATTTCTTGGCCAAACCAGGGGTTCAGTAGAACTAAAATCGCTCCATGGGGTTTCTCCAAACCAAGAAAAAACTTATGTGAAAATATTTTTAACTTTCGAGTTGGTGTCCGGCTGACTTTTTTTTCTCCACATAAAATCGATATCTTAGTTCTACAAAAATAAAGAAATATCTAAAGTCGGTCTAGCCAAACTATGCCTTTAACTTCTTATTATATTACATATAATACTCTTAAAAAAAAATTCACAAAAAATGTTTTTTCTACGCTAAAACCCTTACCCTGTCCTTTCTAAATTTCTCAAAATTTGTTGACCATTAATTTTTGTTGATCATTAAAAATTAAGTTATTGCGTCACATTTTTTCAATACTGCATATAAGTTAAATTTAACTCCTTTCTGAGAACCATAAGAACACTTCTTTCCATCATTTCGAAGTTGTTTATTTATCTATTTACAAGGTTTTGCTATCTTCTTCATGGCAACATATTTTTGTGTTCCATCAACTGAAAATTTTCAATTTTCTTTGAAAGTCAATGGTTCAATAAATGGCCCTTGTGGCAATTATCATCATAATAGGTACCTTGAGAGCAGCTAAGGCTTTGTCTGATAAATGCTTTAGTGGTGTGAACTCGATATAAAAACAAAATAAGGGTTACAAGAGTATGTCGCTTGAGCCAAATTGATTTTTGAAAAAAGCTAAAGCTGATTTTTTTTATAAAACTTGTTTCTCTCTCGTGAAAAAAAAATGTTTAAGTCAATGAAATCTAATGAAAATTTTTGTGTTACCTTCTCATTTCATCTAATACAAGATTATGTTATTTTTCTACAGTGATTTTTATTGTTACATAATAATTCTGAGCAGTATACCTTTTACCTTAATGTGTTTTCTGCAACTAAAAATTCGTTATCATTTAAAAGAAATAAATGTTCTGATAACAGACATTTTTGTTTATATTATTGTCATTTGATTAAACAATTCTTAATCTCGTCAGTGCCAGGTGAATATTCGGATCAAGTCTGCTACACATGTCAGTGTATGCTGTAATATGGTCTTGAGTTGCAGCATTCCGAATATGTTGCAGGCAGCAAGAGGTTACTACTTAAGCGCCTCTAGATGCTGCAGTCTCCTCGAAAGCACACATATTTTGTTTTTATAAAAATCTTTATTTAGAACAAACAAATTTTACTTATTGTAAATATAGCATGAGAACTTATTTCTTAAAAAACGAAAATAACTAAAAATATTGTAATTACCCATTGCTCCAAATCTAATAGAAAATTCATAAATTAATCATATACGATTTTTGCTTATCTTTGACAAAAAATGGTGATTCGGCAATACACTTCATTGACGACAATTTCAAATGAAACTTTCAAATTTGTGCACGAACGCTATCAGAAACGTAAAGGATGTTTCATAAACCCTGGAGTACTAATGTAAGTCGATTCGACTAACATCTTAATATATAAAAGGCAAGCGTCCTGCTCCGTGCTCTATATCACTCAAACTGTTATTGTTATGTATAGGCTGAACATGTTAGCCTGGACCAGAACCTGTTTCGCTATTACAGTGCTTTTTATATGCAAATTTATTTGATATATATCAGTAAGGACACATTGAGGACGACTGCAACAAAATAACATTTGAAGTGAATAAAAAATGTCATATCGTCTGCTACTTAATTATTTTGAAAACGACCCGTCTTCTATACTAGTAATTTATATTTCGTAACACTGTTTTTCACTCACTTTGCCGATTTTCTTTTGTTGTAAGCAGTCGCCACGTTGTAGTAAGTGTTGTAGATTTGTAGTTATGAAGATCATGTTAGTCGATTCAACTAATAATTAGTATTAACGTATGAAAAATAAGGTTAGCACTCTAGGCTTAAATGAACAAAAAGGAAAATTGGAGGAAATCTCGTTAACGAATTGCAAACCAAAATGTGATTTGGTGATATTAATCATTCTTAGGATCAGTTCTTTAGTATCAAGTTTCTTTTATAAATCATCAACACTTTTTCGTCAATGAAGTATTTGGCTCCTAGACATATTAAATAGCTTTTTACCTTTAAATATTTTATTAAAAAATTGTGTTTAAAAAATACTTACTAGTAAACCTGTTGCCCGAATTCGAGCAACTCAATAAAAATTAAGTGTTGGAAACATTATACACGTTTAATATATGATATACTATTCAAGAAGCTATAACGAATAACGATATATTGAGTCTCAATAATGATATAAAAGATCATTATCTGAATGGTTTGACTTGAAACGTATGATCTGACACTAAATGTTTTAATGTAACTGTCAAAATACGAAGACGGACTTACACTTATATAACTACTGAGACAAACATTATTACTATTCGAAAACATCGCAGCTTAGCTCTTCCAGCTATAAAACATAACTAATGTACAAAAAACGCAGTAAAAAATAGATTTAAGAAATCGGCAAATCCAGAAAAAGTAAACCAAAACCTTAAAAAATAAAAATGCTTAAAGTTTAATAAAAATACATGGAACGTTAAGGATATTTTTGTGTTTTCCTGCGGTTAAAGCATTTTGAAAAAAACATATTGTATCCTTAAATTTTAACTGATTTAATTGAATGTATTTTTAATCTGTAGCAAGTTAAAAAATTGTAGGTTTTTTATTTTTTGTAACTTGGTATTTCGCGATTTAAATATCAAAGCACCGTTATATAATATTCACAATTGAAACATTTTATATTGAAAAGTGAATATTAAAATTTTTAAAAAAACTAATTTTCTATCGAAAAATTAAATTTAAAAAAGTTTTTCAAGAAAACGTGAAACGTGAGTGACAATTTTTATTGATAAGTTGGGTTATCTTGGAAAATAATTGGCTGGCATAATTTATGTCTTGGATTTACTTTTAATATAAGATAAGTTAATTTTGCATTTTTTTAAATCAAGCAGACGCAATTATTTTTCATTAAAAAAGCTTTTGAAGAAGTGAAACATGAGTGACATTTAATTTTTTTTTTGTTTATTTTTGTATTAGAAATGAAGGAAGATGACAAAAAAAATCAAGAAAAAATGAAAGCCGACCCTAAAAGAACGTATGAAAAAATAGATAGAGAAAAATTATAGTTAAATCCGGATTCATATAAGAAATTAAATTTAGCAAAGATTGAAAAGATCTAATTAAATCATTACTTTAAGTCGTTGGCCTCGACGGAATTGCTAATAGGCCAGTCATATAATTACCGGAATATATTTTGGTAAAATGATATATTTCTGAAATAGTTTTTGTGTTGTTTTTATATTATGAATTATTTTTTTAACTATATTATGCTTTACATAATTCTTTCCATACAAATTTTTTTTTCTTTTTTGTATAAAAATGTCCTTAATATTAAGAAAAAAAAATTTTTTATAAAATATGCTTAATAAAGTTCACCAGATTAACCACGATGCAAAAAAAGGACAGTTAAAATTGATTTGAAACGTGAGTGACATCGACGTGAAACGTGAGTGACAAAATCAGTATATGAAAAAATCTTAAAATTCTGAGAGAAAACTAAATCTTATCCTGCAGTTTAAGTTTCTACTCAATTTCGTTACGGAAAATTACTTAATTCCTTATATTAACTCAAACAATTCGCAGATTTTAAGCAATTTGTTAGAAGAACTCGAAAAATTAAAATCGTGCGAAAACGTGAGTGACACACCATTTAAAGAGAGTTTTTTCGAAATGTGTAAATATATGTAAAACTTTTTGCATGAACTTATAAAAGTGAGCCTAAGACTTATGTACCCATATAATTTTATGTGAAAAGCTTTTATTTTTGATGGAGAAAAACTTATGTTTACTGTTATGACTGAAACGTGAGTGACACTGGATTTGCCGAAATAATACTAAGATATATTTCAGAAATTAACAAAAAGGTACTAACAGAACACCTTCAACATAGATTTATAACATATTTAGATGAAAAATCAGCAAAAAACCCAAAAAAAATTTTTTTTTTAAAACCGTTAAAATTTGACTGAGTTGTTTGCTCGGAAAGTGGAATTTTTTATTTTGGAACTGCATTATTCGGACAATTGACATTTGAAGAATGCACAAAAGATAACTTTGGTTAAACATTTTTAGTTTTCAAAAAAATTCAAATTCGACCAATTCATTAACTTTTCTCAAACTAAATTTCAAATCGATAAAATAACGGATTTTTGTACAAAAATTTTATTTCTGTTTTAAAAGGTTGGGAACCCCCTGAAGTGAAATCACAATTTTTAAAACATCGTGGTTTGCACATATACAGCCTAAACCTGATTTAATGACATCTGAATCGCTAAAATCGGTCCATTGGTCTGGGAGGAGTTGAAGTCGCAAAAAAAACCTTAGCCTATTAATTATATAGATAGGCAGGATGATTAAAACAGATTCGTGGCTATAACTTTTCTTTGTTTGTAGCTATGATGCAATTTATTTCAAAAATATTGTTTTTGAAGCTTGTTGCAGATTTCAAAACATATAAGAACAACATTTTAAAAAAAAATTTCGAGCAAAAAACCATAGGAGGTAGCCTTGTTTTTTCGATGACACATAGTATTTATTAATTTTTCTGTCAAACAAAAACAAATTCGTCTTAAATAAACTATATTTAATGAAAGAAAATCAAAAATGCAAATTTTAAATTTTTTTATTTTTACAACAAAAACAATTTTTAATACATGTTTTGAGAAAACATTCATTTTATTGGACTCTTTTTAAAGGCAATGATTTAAATATAAATAATACAGTAACGGTAAAAACTTTGTAATTATTTTAAATTCAATTAAAAACGTTCTATATTAATTCCAAATATAGAACGTTAAATTTCAGAGAGTTTTTTCTCTGTCTTGGCGTTTGATAAAAATACACGTTAAACAACTAAAGACAATATTAAGAAAATTCATTAAAAATACATTTGGAAAAATAATTACCGTAATTGCCAACACATTTCAAAGAAAATTAAACAAAAATTTAGAAAAACAAAAAAAAAATTTGAAAACCGTTAATATTTGACTGAGTTGTTTGCTCGGAAAGTGGAATTTTTGATTTTGGAACTGCATTTTTCGGACAATTGACATTTGAGGAATGGATAAAAGATAATTTTGAGTAAAAATTTTAAGTTTTGAAAAAAATTCAAATTCGATGAATTCATAAGCTTTTCTCACACTAAATTTCAAATCGATTAAATAGCGGATTTTTGTACAAAAATTTTATTTTTGTTTTAAAAGGTTGGGAACCCCGTGAAGTGAAATCACAATTTTTAAAAGTGGTTTGCACACCTACAGCCTAAACCTGATTTAATGACATCTGAATCAATAAAATCAGTTCATTGATCTGGGAGGAGTTGAAGTCGCAATAAAAACCTTAGCCTATTAATTATATAGATATTTTTAAATTTCATTAGCAATTTTTACTTAAACAGTCCTTATTAAATATTTGCTATTTTAAGCTGAACACCTTAAAATTGCAAGTTTAATTTTCTGGTCTAAGCTTATATAAGAGTGCCGAAAACAATTTCATACCAAAAACAACAAAACAAAAACAACAAATAAAAAGTTGATTTGAAAGAAAAGTAACATTATTTTTACTAATGTCAAAATCTGTTTATCTGAGTTACATTGAGTCTTTAACGAATCCATTTGTATGCATTTGTGTTGTAGCAAGTTTATATAAAATTATATCTCATCGTACAATTTTATATGTACGTGTATGTGTGCGTGTGTGTATAACCCATATACCTACACACAGATACTACGAAATGGCCCGGCATGACTTGGCTACATTGAAAAGTTGTAGCAAGCAACTTTCCTGGATTGGTCCAACGTGTAGGTTCACAATTTATCTACTCGTATATTTATGGACGATGATTTTATGTGAAAAACTTGCGTCCAACTGCAGTTTGGGCTGGTGTTGAGGACAAAAAACAAGAAACTAAAAAACTAAAAATTAGAAAAAAAAAAACAAGAAACTGTACGGAAGGGAAGCAACAAAAAGAAGAAACACTATTGGACTGAGATAGCAGTATAAGTATTATTTTAAGATATGCATCTACACATGCATACATATATATATATATTTATAGAGATATAAGTATGTATGTGAGTGCGTGTGTGTAGCTTATACGTATGGGTGTGAATTACTTTAGCATCTTAACGTTGAAAAGTTTTTCTTGCTCGTATCCTGCTGGCAGGACACTTTTGCATAGGAGTTTGTGTGTATATTTATGCTTCGTGTGCGGTTGTGCGCGTTGGTGTATAGGTGACACTGCTTTGAAACCAGCGCCATATGTGGCTATGTGTGGGCGCTTGTGTTTAGATATGTGCGTATGTTTCCTTTAGTTTTTTTTTTCCTAACATTTTTGCAATGTTAGCCAAAAAGACGATCTTAGATAAAATGTGGTTTTCGTTCTATATAAAACAAATGCAGCAAGAGTCATGAAGACACAAGGAAGCCTGGTTATAGAAGCAACGCTTGCAAAGCATTGCATAAAATATTTTATAAAAGAAACATACATGGCTGTATGTGTGTATTAATGTTTGTGTGATTGTAATATACGCTAAGTGCGAATGAAAGGAAACAGGAAACTCCATTAGATTCAGCATGGCGCATTGCAAAACTATGCTCTAAAGTACTGTAATCTGTGCGAACAAGTTAGAGGGATTGAAAGTGCATAAAGTTAACTTTATTGTAAACGGATTTCATTGCCACTAAAAGAGTAAAAGTAAAGCAAAAAAACAAAGCAAGTGCATAAAAATGTATAACATATTTTAAATACAAGCAAAAACTCGTGGCTTAAATATAACTTTTAAAACCTTAGTTAATGCACGTTAATGGATTAAGCTCGTCTTTATTTTTTCAAGGTTAATGTGAAATTTTTAAAAGTATTTTTAAATAGAATATTTTTAACTTTTTACACCCATCACAGATATGTAAAAAAAGTATGCTTAAAATTAATAAGTTCGCTTCACACATATAAAAAACTGTGTTAATGTAGCGGAATTAAATATATTGAGGAGGTCCATAAGAAAATATTAAAATATTATTATATCCGATTGACTTCCGAAACTGGAAAAAAAATTGAGAATTCATCATTCTATATCATACTTTTCCGAATCTGTTTCATAAAAATTTCTCTAAATAACCAAATATTATTCGATTTTAAGAAATAAGGGCTTATTAGAAAAACAATGTTGGTTTGATTTTTATTCCGATCACCCGTTTATATCTAGTGATCTATTAAAGTGATATCAACAAACATGAATAAGCACATGCTGACTTTTATCGAAATAATATATTTTTGACTATAGGTCTTCACGACACTTTTTCAAATAGGGATTTTGATGAAACAGATTTTGAAAATCCAATGGAAATTATGAATTATAGTATATTTTCCACCAGTTTCTGAAGCCAATTGGAGTTATTGTTGTACCTTATCATGTGGCTTCACTGGAAACTTGCTTCTCACAAAAATTTGGGTTAGTATGAAACTTTCTAAAAAAATACGATATAAAATAAAGATTTGTGATGGAGCAGTATGAAAGGCGTTTGTACGACATTTTGACCGTACAGAGGTTGAACAGCGTAAAAGAAAAAATTGTATTTTTATTCGGGGAGAGATCAAATGTTTACAAAAGACAAGATTCCGTTATTTCATATTGACCGAAATATTTCAGTTTATATAAAGGTATATTTGCATAGCGAATAAAATATTTATTCGGAGCGGTACATCAATGCCAGTAATTTAGTTCTTAAAAATAGTTTCATGTTTCCGTCCATCATGTTAGTTACGTTCACCATTACGGTCCATCCGTAATGTTATTTTGGCATACTTTTTTCGCATTTCGGCTGGTATCTCACAAATGGCATCTGTGATGTTGTTTTTCAGGGCTGCAATTGTGGCTGGTTTTTCTCTGTATAGAAGATACTTCACGAAGCCAAACCAAAAATAGTATAGTGGGTAGAAAGGATAAGATCGCATTATCTTGGCGGCCGTTGGACTGTTCAAAAACGTGAGATTGATTTCTTACCAAACTCACTTCTACGTAGATCTATGGAATAGCGTGCAGTGTGGCATTTGGCACCATCTTATTGAAAATACATGTCAACTAATAATAAGTCCAACTCTTCGATATTGGGTGCAAATAAATCGGTTAACATCGCATGGTGCCTCCATTGATGCCGCTGGCCCACAAACCGCACCAAACAGTGCATTTTTCGGGTATGCATTGGCAGCTCCTAAACTGCCTCTATCTTTAATTTATCAAATTCGGCAATTTGGTTTGTTGACGTACCCATTGAGCCAACAAGAGCTTCGTCACTGAAGACAATTTTTGGATAAAAAAGTAGATCTTCATCCAACTTTCTTAAGGCCCATTCACCAAACAAACGACGTTTTGGTAAGTCACCCAGCTTCAGTTCTTGCACCAGTTGTACGCACTGTTGAATGGTTTCATACCGAGGTCCATACTTAAAATGTTCAAAGAACGGCGACGAATTGCAAATCGCGATATTCATTGACACTGGCCGATACAGCAGTTCGGTGAATAAATTTCATTGATTTGCAAAAGCTGTTTGTTTGTTTGAACCTTACAGAGCATTTTTGGCTTTGTCAAATGCTACTTATCACGCGTGAGGTGTCAAAAAATATACCCTAAAAAAAAATACCAATCACCATATTTTAAGAAAAAAAATAAGTAACCATATGCTTTGTTTGAACATTGTTGAAACTTATGCTATGATATGAAACCTTTGAAAAAAAGAGTATGAGCAACACAAAGCCTAAAGTTTGCACAGGGTGTAAGTAAAAGTTCAAATATCGGACGCATTAACCGCTACATCACAGTCGCTATAATTACATAAAATTGTTTTCATATATAATCCCTACTTTTGATAAACCCCCCGCCCCCGAAAAAAAATTCCTGGTTGCGCCCCTGCATAGTATTCATTTCATTTTTTTATGAATCCCATGTAGTTGTTGCATTTTGACATGAACTATATTGGAATTGTGTCATTTAGCTTCGTAAAAAAATTGTAATTATATATTTTTGGTTTAAATACGGTTTAAACTTAGAAATAAATTAATAAGTTTTATTAAATTAAACAAATAAATTCAAGTGTTGATGTATTGAAAAAAAATCAAAATTGTGTTACGCTCTCATTCCAGTGTCCTCCTCCAAACAGTCACATAATGTTATATCATCGGTTTCTTTGGCACTATTTCCTTGCTGGTCTGAAAGTATATTTGTATCATATTCTAACTCCGAAATGTTTGGCCATAATGTTTTTCCAATAGTTTAACAACATCATTCTGTTTTTTCTTAATTAATTGCTATACTAAGAGGAACTTCATCAAGCAAACAAGGGTATTTTTGCCTCTTTTAATTTTTCTTTGTCTTCAACTTTGTAAGTTTCAAAAATTTTAATTACATATTGGTTTTGATTTGTGAAGAGTTTAAAATACATTTTTTTCATACTCTGTATGCCGTGTATAGGGCGGTAATATTCAGCCAACATTTTTATATCCTTAAGGTGCCAATCCTTTCCTAAAATGTTAACTTAGTTTGTGATAACCTTCTTTAGCAAGAATATTCGTTTTTTATCGCAAATCTTTTTCAACACACCCAAAAACTCTATCAGCTGGCAAAAAACTATGACCTCGGAGAGGAAAGTATAATTCTACTTGTTGTAGCTGTTTTGGAGCACTTATTAACATCCAATGCATGAAGGTATGTATGATATGCATATTTTTATTTTGTCTACCACAACCGTCGCAAAATAATCGTAAAGTATCTACATCCAAACAACTGAGTGCACCCAAATGTGCCAATAAAGCAGAACCAACACAAACAGCAGCTCTTCCAGCTTGATCTTCTGTCAAAGTATAAAACACTGGATCCTTAGATTCCATGTTGACAACACAGAGAGAGTACAGTAGCCTAGTTGCCTTGAATAAAATGCTTCTTGAATAGGAGTGCGTGCCAATGGTTGAACTTGCTGCATATTGAAACACAAGCTCACAGATCTAAGAGGCTAAACTCTTGCAATTTCATAAAAAGAGTTGGCCTTAGCTTGTGAATCCTTTGTTGAGTAATTAGCTGATGTTTTAAGTTAAAATTTTGTTCCATTTTGATTTTCTGTTTATTTAATACACACATCTGTTGCAGCGGAAGAGAATCCTATGTTAAGAGTATTGAAAAGTTTCCAAAAATATGTTTTTTTAACTTTCAGTGAATTTTCTACTGAATCATTATAAATCCTTCATAGTTTGATTATATTGAGTTCTGATGAAAGATAGCATCTTTGGCATTTATTTCTATTATAATGACTCTCTTTCGCTGATATATTTTTGAGGAATTTGAGTATACTTTCTTTCATAAGTTTAAATCAAACTGAGAATCTATCTCCACCTCTATTCTCTTTAGGAATTTCGCCATGAAAAGTAGTTTTTTCAATAGTATTCACTCTCCTGCCTGTAACCACCAATGCAGTCAGAACAAAGGCTTGGCAAACCCTTTTTGAATTCTTCTTATGTTTTAGAAAATAGCTGCATGAGAAATTGTTTTTGCATTTTGGTTTAAACTTAAGGCGCTTGGGTACATATGGGACTATCAGTCGTATCAGATAATGATCTTGATGAATTTTTGATTTGTTCAATCAAGTGGGTGTTGAAGTTCTCACATTTGTAATCACTTTGTTCTTTGTGGCTGCACGGTTTGTGAAAGGACAGAGCCAAAGGATATCCTTATCAGCATATCTGCGATAAAAATATAAACTTTTAATATAAGATAAGAAAGCAAGCCACTAAAACAACTACTTTTTATGATGGTTTGCTCGTCTATTATACGTTCTCTGTATAGGATCACTTCTTCTTTTCCCAATATTCAAACTCCCTACTGATGCTTCTGCCATAGTTGATTTTGGTTGAATGAACTCGATTTTGTATTAAATTCACTTAATAATAAAACTAGTAGGTTTTAACAACAAATAAGAAAGTCACACCATCTTACAGTTATTGCAGAGTAACCATAACAATAAAATTAATGTTTTTTGTAGAGTTACCGTAGCAATAATATTTTTTTTTATTGTAGAGTTTCCATTATAATATAATTAATCATTAATCATTGACTTTTCATCAATATCTCGAAGTTGCTTATTGCATAAATGTGGATTTGTTGTATTTTGATCTGAACCATCATTTTTGGTATTGAAAAATGATAAAAATATTGACCCTTGGCACGTTTAATAACAATCGCTACATAGATTTTAATATGTTGAATTGGATTCATTAAAAAAATCTAAAAGCTTAAAAAGTGTAATTATTGCGTTTTGTCATGGAACTCCTCAATTAGACTTGTAACGAAATGGGGTTGTGATCAAATCATATGCATTTAAATTCCGATAAACTTTATATAAAAACTATAGTGCTTTCCAAAGTATCTTTTGCCCTTTCAGATTGGAGGTATGCATAAAAGAATGAAATGAAAACGAGATACTGTCGACATTACAAATGAAGAAGTAAAACATGAAAACACCAAGCAAAGAACTTATTAAAGACCGCAATATGCAGATCTAAGATAATCAGTAAAATTAGGCATAGTGCATAGTGCTTGTAATGAAAGCTTTGACGCCAAGTTATACCATTAGGTGGCGAACACGGCACCCACTTCCACGGCAGGACTTTGGCCGAGCTTCTTATGATGAATTGCGTTGTGTGTGTGATAAAATATATGTTCACAACTGGTCTACATATATTAGGCGGGCTTCAAACGTATAATGTTTGTGTGAGTTACAAATACTTGGCATATTTTCCTCTCTGAATTATGGCATTGTTTGCAGAGAAGTAACAGCCGATCAGAACAATAAATTTATATTAAAAAACAAATTCTAACGGATGTAAGAATGGAACTCCAGCCACAGTGGTTCTTTGGGTTAAACGCCATGTACTTATCACTCACTGCCTTGGCCACCAGCCATAATGTATATTGCGGTAATAAACACTGTACTATCGTTCTATTTTCGAACCGAAAAGTAATTAAGACTCATAACTTTTACGATCAGTAGGATCTGGAACTTTTTTAGAATTTTACTTGATTTTTATAATAATTTCAAAATTCATAAAAACATATTAAATTTCATCGCAAATACCTACAAGAATATCTGTATTATTTCCGATGAATTCTGAAAACTTTTCAATACAACATTTTTGTTTTGGAATAGATTTTATAGCTTTTGAGTTAGAAAATTCTGCTTTTTAAATTTTTCAAAAATTTCGGTAATTTGCTAAATAAATTGTAACATTTATTTTAGAAAAAAATTTTTATTTTTTTAAGATCGTTATTCGAAGCTTAATATGACAATCTTAATCTCCACTATTTTGATGTTTTATATGTTGGCTTTCGAAATTAAATGGGCATTTCCATCGTAATTCACGCAACATGCGTACGTCATTCAGCTTCGTTTTCTCGGAAGTTTATATTATTAACGAAAAAAAATTCGAATGTACATATGTATATCTTAGAAGAAATAGTAATGGTATGATTTGCCAAAATTGTCATTCCTGTAACTAGCTAAGATGTCGCGTGCCAAAATCTGCTGCAAAAATGTGTCTAGGTGTTCCTTAGAGACCCACGGCACTGATGAGTGTTGTTTTGGAGTGAAATCATTTCTCCCTAATATGTTAATATCAATATCGGATGACATTAAAATACCTTTATTGTCGGTATTCTGATAGCACTACGTGTGGGATGGCCCTGCTTAGCGAAATACTCCTTTTCAAGCCAGAGGCTTGCTGGTTATTTGTGTTGTTATTTTGCCAAACGTGGCAAATATTGGTTCCACTGTGTTTTCTGGGGCTGCTCTTGTTTTCTATGCAAGACAAACCGCGACAAAACCGCGACTTTCGAAACGCACTGAACGTGAACGAAACTTGCTATTCAAACGTCAAATCCTCAGGCTCATTTACGATAAGAGTCGGCCATTGTGGAATGTAAGTTTGGAGTGATGCCACACTCCATGTTGTCTTTGGTGGGTAGGGAGCTTTTTATTTAAATTTACTCAAATATACGCCTGGAAAATACTTTAAGGAATTTTAAAAATAGGTTTGAGTAAAGCCTTCCAAGTTGAATACCGGTTTCTGCAAAATTCGCATCTGCGTTGGCAAAAAGATGACTGAGTTTAGGTTTTCATTACTAGCTAGCGAGGTCAGCAATGGTTCTGGCGAGTTCAGTTCGATCTGAACAGTGATACTGAGTGGTTGCCAAAAAGTGATACGTGAATGAGTCGCGGGATTTAGACCCGACTCCGTGAAAACAAAAAAAAACTAGTAAGCTATATCTTCGACTTGGCCGAAGTTAAAATACCCCCAAGGCCGATTCTTAAAGGTAAAAGAAGGTAAAATTGGAGACCTTTTTTATGAGATTTTAAGAGATTTTATTATTTAAAAAAAAAAAAAAACAAATTGGCCATTTCAGCCCTAGAAAGGACTTTGACCGAGCTTCTAATGATCAATTGTGTTGTGTGTGTTATTAAATGTTTGCACACAATTGACCGAGAACTGGACCTACATGTTTTATGCCGACTCCGAACGGCTAAAGTTCATGTTCTCAAGAAGCTTTACATGGCATTATTTACTCTCTGAGGTTTGCCATTGTCTGCAGAGAGGTGGTGACCGATCAGAAAAATTTTTTATTGAAAAAAAAACTTTTCGCCGCGGCTGGGGATCGAACCCGGGCTCCGAACATGCTAAGCCACACACTTAACCTGCATGCCATGGTCACCACCGTGGCATGTTATTATTTTTATCTGTCTAAAATAAATACATTTCAAATTGTTTTCCTACAGCTTAAATATAAGTCATTTTATAACGTTTTCAATTTGTGGGTAGTAAGGGAGGTGGGCGTGTTAGTTTGTGTATGACGCCCATTTTTCTAACTCACCTCAGTTTTGTCATGGAATGCACGAATATCGATTTTCCGTTTTGTACCTGTAATATTAGTCTCTTTAAAGGGTTTTCAATTTTGGGGTTGTATGGGAGGGAGGCGTGTTAGTTGGTGGATGACGCCCATTTTTCTAACACACCTTAGTTTTGATATAGAATACTTAAATACCGAGTTTCCGTCTTGTAACTTTAATATTAGCCTCTTTATAAATTTTTCAATTTTGGGGTTGTATGGGAGGTGGGCGTGTTTGTTAATGGATGTTGCTCATTTTTCGGACACACCTTGTTTTTGACATAGAATATACAAATACCGAATTTCAGTATTGTAGCTGTAATATTAGCCTCTTAACAGAGTTTTCAATTTGGGGTTGTATGGGAGGTAGGCGTGGTTTTCATCCGATTTTACCCATTCTCGAACTTGATCTTAGTTTTTTTAAAAAAAGCTTAAATATCGAATTTCATTACGATAGCTTGAAAATTACGGCTGTAATCGTGTCGACAGACAGACGGACACACGGACAGGCAGACGGACATGGCTAAATCAACTCAGGTGGTGATGCTGATCAAGAATATATGCACTTTTCTATACTTACCACGTCTTCTTTTGGGTGTTACACACGTCGTGACAAAATTTATATACCCCTGACGCAGTCCGCGTGGGGGTATAAATATAATAAGTGTACGAAGTAGAGCGTGCGTGAACGACGGAGGTCGTGGGATTTTGACAAAGTGGTTACGGAGGATACAACCGGAGCAACGCAGGGATCTGGACCCCAGTGTTTTTCAAGCTTGATTCGTTGCAGGCGCGCACCCAGGAAAAAAGTGTTGGGGGAGGTTTTATGTTTTAATTTTTTGATTTATTTAAATTTGTTATTCATTAAATAATGTAAAGAGAACAATATTCATTTTCCTTTATTTTACGTTTGTTTGTTTTTTTTTCTTAATGAATTTCTTAATTAATTCATTTCTTACATTTTTTACATTTTATTGCTTTTAATTTAATTTGAATTTTAGATATTTGTTTTTTTTAATTGATTTTGGTTTTTCACTAGATTTTTAATATAACCCTTTTGAAATTTTGATCAAAAATTAAAATAAGATTAAATATTTCTTACATGAGGATATTTAGTGAAGACTTTTTTCCGAAAACCAGGAAAATTTTACCCAAATACATGTTTTTAGGATGTTTGATGAACTTGAAATGTTCTCAATAATATTTTCTAGATACACTGAGCTTGAAATTACAGTTTATTTATTTCAAAATTTAGTAATACAAATTACAAATCTACCTGGGACTTTTTAATTGTTCTGATACGCATTGATTTTTGTGTTTTAAATTAAATAATTCAATCTTAAGTCGTTAAGTAAGAAAATAAAAAATTCGTACCTTTTTGTTATTTAATACTCTACAGACACTATTTTCAGCGAATTATATATTCATATATTTATGGCTTCAATGCCGCAGTGTTTAAATATAGCAATGCTGTAAAATATCATAAATGTTGGCATTTTAACGATATCAAACTAAATATGTTTAATAAAAGATACACGAGCAAAGCAACAAACAAGGTTTTTGTGTGCCTGAGCACATAATTTATTTCAATTCAAAAATTATGGTTTCAAATAAATATTTTTGCATAAATCTACTAACACTCACACAAACACAAACACACAGACGCACACACGCATACTTAATCTATATCCTCGAGAGAGATCGCATAACCAAAACTAATAATATACCACAAACGATAATGAACTCGGTTTTCAAACAAAAATAACAAAATATTTCATGATAGTTGAAATAATTTGAATAATTTTAATAATTGTGCAACATTGAGTTTGCACAAACATACATAGAGTTAAGCAAACAAACACAAACACATATACACACAAATGCATATGCTTTTGTAGTGTAGAAAGCATGGAAGTTATGTTTTTGAAATAAAATTATTTCATTTGTTCTGCATGTGTTTTGGCTGCTTTACATTACATTTTAGCTCAGGGCAATAACAAATACAAGCATGGCCAATACCGTAATTGTAAAAGTAGTTACGCGCATGAAATAAAGCTTAAAATTAGTATAAATAGCAATAAATTTCAAATGAAACAGAGGAAGGAAGTTCAAGCACAGCCATTGATCTAAACAAATAGCTACGGTGTTAAGAAGTTATTTTTAGAGAGCTTTAAGTGTGGGGCAGTTTGTTATTGTTTTTTTTTTTTAAACTCCAAGTCTAAATAAAATTTCTTTGTTTAAAAATAAATTCAATTAAGACATTATAAAATTGTTATACAAAGCAAAACTTTAACATTAAATTCGTGATATTAATTGAGTGTTTTCATAATTATAAGCCTTTTAAACCACGAACAATAGTTTTATAAGGGTTTCTTTGTTGTAGAATGTTGTTGTCTTTTATTAATTACACAATAAATATTACTTACTATTTGTTTAAAATGCTTTATATATTTAAATAAAACAAACCTTCATAACAAACTAATAAAATTCATCTCTTGGGTGCGATAAAAACTAACATTAAACAAAATGTTATCAAATAATTACTACAACAACATTAAAAAAGTACAAAAGTCCATTTAACATTTTATAATTGAAAAGCCAAATAATCCAAAGATGAAGTGGATGAGGGAAAAATATACAGAAAATAATGAATTTAAAGACTTTACCAGAAATAACTGTCGTTTTTTTTATTGTAAAAAAATTAATGAATTTTTTTTTTATTCTTTCAGTTTATTATTAAGTGAACATTACGAAATAAATGGAAAATTTTATTTACACTGAAAAAAATACACTTAAAAAAATTATGCTTTTTTTGATTAAGGTTACCCATTAGGTTTTTTACCGACCTTTCGTTAACCTTAGTGTAGGGCCGAAGCCATTTACGTCGAAATATTACGATGTTTTTCACAGTTTGTTTGGTCTTCTTAAGATTTATTTTCATTAAAGCCCATATTTTTCGATTGGACGAAGTTCGGAGCAATTCTGAGGATTGGCTTCTCTTGGTACCACAGTGACATTATTGGCTTGGTACCAATCCATCGTTCTCTGGGCGTAGTGACATGTTGCTAGGTCAGGCCAAAAAAATACTGAACCTTGGTGCTGACGTATAAAAGGCAGTAAACACCGCTCCAGACACTCTCTGATCTAAATTTCGATGTTGATTGTGCGATCTGTCACAAATTCCTTACTTCGAATGCCACATTTGCAAATGGCCTGCCACACCATATATTTCTTTGGAAATTTGGTATGTTTTTCGATGGTAAATTTAGAGGATGCTCCACCCTTTCTAACCGCAGTATAATATCCGTGTCAAGGTCGTCCACGATCAAGTAAATACTTTCTATGATCACACAATCAAATTTGGGGAGGTAATCGCGATACAGTTTTCGAGCCCTCCTCTTAGCTTTGACGTCCTATCAGGCACTTTTTGTACTTTATAGCTCCTTAGATTATAAAATTTTTTAATCCGTTGAAAACTTGACTTCTATATTCCCGCTTTTGCTACCATATCACGAACCGAAGTGCCTGGATTCTGAGTAAACAGACGCTTAACTTTCTAGGCCACCGCTTGGTTCGCTGGACCACTTTTTCTCCCTGAGTCTGGCGTTTTTGATAAAGGGGTAAGCTGTGTGTATCGTTTTATGATCCTTCCGACAGTTTTTACGCACACGCCAACTTTCTTAGCGATCTTTTTGTACGTGGTGTTTTACTAATCAGAATTTTTTTTTAAATCTGCAATATTTATACTTTGTATTTGCAAATAATTGCTTTCCGCTTCTCTTCTTGTTGGGGCGACATCTTTTCAGTAGCTCTTTAATTTTACTAATCAGTATTTTTTTTTTAAATCTGCAATGTTAATACTTTATTTAGGTACCAAATATGTTGCTATAGAGGTAACACTTTTTTATAAATAACCCAAAACCAAAAAGACAGTTATTTCTGGGACAGTCTTTATTAAAATAACACAACAATTTAGAAAAAATTTCAAGGTTTCTTGTTTCTAGGCTAGGGTAAACTGTGCCACTCCACGGTGCATCCAAGGGAAATCACAGGCCCGGACACATCTAGCATTTTCGAACAAAAATAAATAAGTTTCAATAATTATAGAAATAAAGAGGTTTTTACAATGACTTGTCTTCTAAAGTACTCATTTTTGTATGAACTATAGGGTAGTTCGAAAAAATAATTTAAATGGTATTTAAAATTTTTTTCAGTGGCAGCGATATCACTAAAAAAAAACTTTTTTGAACCTCCAAAAAAAGCAAACACCCAAAATGTTGTTGTTTTCGTTGAAAAAGGCTTAGCTAGTATTACATTTTTTACTCAGAGTTTTTAGACTTCCTCGGTCATACTCTACTGATAAGCCCTCGTACCTCAATTAAGCAATACAAAAATTAACAAATTTATTAAAGAAATAATGATATAAACTGTCACTTTAAAGAAATTTTATATTATTTTATAAAGATAATATATATGTGCATAACTATCAGAGATCTGCAATGAGTACCAAAACAATTAGTATACTTAAGTCATGAGCCATAACAATTGGTGCAAATATGTACTTATTCCAACTCAAGAAAATACTTTGACTCATTCTCACTAAAACCAGAAAATACTCATAGTTCTCTAACATGTATGTGTGTCTACAAATTATGACTTTATTGGATGTTTGTCAATAATCTGATGTGACTCACTTATTCGTGAGAGAGGAATATAAAAACTATGAGTGAGTTGAGTATTATTTTGTGTTATGCTCTGCTGATGATTTTTGCTGTTTTGTTTACTTTTTGTGTGAAAGAATGTAAGAGCTGAGTATTATTTTTTGTTATGCTTCTTGTAAAACAGTTATTGTTTAGTTTGGAACGTGTTGCTGGACATTTGCAATTAAATTTGGATGAAATAACAAGAAAGCTGAACTTAAAATGACTCTAAGTACTTAAGTCATTCCACTGAACTCGTGGTGTTTATTGGTGTTGTGAGTCATTACGGTATAACACAATAAATCCATTCACTCAATGAGAGACCTGAGCACTGCATCGGTTTATAACAACACAAAAATTATCCTTGTTCATTCATTCGCTATGTGTACCGCACACGAACGAGTATGAATGGATATGAGTGGAATTTCTTCTTTGACTTTAATGGCTGAATCGCAAAGACGCGTTAGGTCGGTCGCGCGTTGATCGTACTTTGCACGTACTTTGCTCGACTTTACGGGAAAAACTGTCAAATCGCCCGACTTTATAATTTTGAAATCATAATGTTGCGTTGACAGGTCGGGCGTCTATCACTTAGATGATGCCACTGTACGCAATCAAACTAAAAAAAATCCCACAAAGTCTGAAATCCCCAAATCACAATATATATGGTGGAAGTACATGATGGTTGCATTTCTTTATTGATTTTAGCAATTCATATACGAATAGCCGTCGAATTAATGATTTAATTATATACTTCATTAAGTAACATTAATATTATTAATATTATATACTAAAAATATATATAAGGATATAAAAAGATTTTCCATTTTTGGTTTTTTTCTATTTTAGTGAACTTATCAGCTGATCAAAAACACATACAAGTGTGCTCTTTCTTGTGCAATGTTGTTTCTTATTTCGTTCTATTCTGAATAAAGAACAGATTTCAGAACTGGATTTCATTCGTTCTGTTCTTTATCCGGAAAACGTGTATATTTTTAGCTATAACTTTTTTGTTAGTAAACATTTTTGTATACGTATTTCTCACATATTAAAAATTATTATAACTTAAAAGAAAACTGTTCAATTTTTGTTTCTAAGGTTTGCTAGTATCTTAAGTGACAAAGAAGCTATTTTTGTAAACTGGATATTTTAATTTACTTATTACGTCACCTGTGAGTGCATTGCTATGCAGACAAATAATTTTTGGTCCAAAATAACAAACCATGAAATGATATTTTTGTACTCTCTTAAAATTATTATTAAAATACAACGCTTTTATTAGTTTATTAGCGGATGTAACCCGGTGTTTCTCGGGGTTGTGCCTCGAGCACAGAAAAAGGACGATTTTCAAAAAACTCTCATTTCAAAATTTTTTAAATTATCAATTAAATTTTAAAATTTAAAAAATTATTTTTTTTTCGACTCCCGTCGAAAGTGTTAAGTCAAATTTTCGTAAAACTGTACCTGCAAGACATGATTAAAAAAAATTACATCTTCAACGTCTCGATCTGACGTCTGGTTTCTGAGGAAAATGGTCACCCACACTCAGAAAAAACATATCTATCTCCGGTGAAAAATGTCTCTATTTTCGATTTTATTTCGATAATAGCAATATTCTCTTTTTCAAATAAAATTTTCTTCAATTAGAATAAATTTTCACATTTTCGAAGAAATATTTCTTCACTTCTAGGAAATGGAAATATTTCAATGTCTCTTATAATGATAAATATTTTTCTCGCAAAAAAAATTCTCATTTATAGAGAAAAATTTTTGAAAATGAAAAATTTTTCCTATATTTTGATTAAAAATTCACTATGAGAAGTATTTTCTGCAATTAAAACAAATGTTTTCTCAAAAATAAAAAGTCTTTTTCTCGAAAAATAAATATATTTCTCTTTTTCTCGGTATATTTTTATATATTTCTCTTTTTCATAGAAGCATTCTTTGGCGCAAAGTCTATAGACTTTTAGAATTTAGACCATTTTTCTCTAAATATGATGCTTTTTATATCATATTCCGATAAACTTTTTTCTGAGTGCAGTTTATAAAGTCATTTCGAGAACAATGTGTTTTAAGTTTTTCTTAGCATGCATGTAATATGCAATTTTATCTCAAAAAATTCCAATTTTTAAAAATCTTATAAGCATTATGGATAGTCTGCGTTCAACGTACGGAACAGGCAGACAGACAAACATTTGATGTTAAACGAAGTATATATAATTACAATTTATTATATTTAATAAATAAATTTTTCTGCATATGTAACCAGCGTAGTAGTTATAATATTATTTATATAAACTAATTTGTTGACAAAAATAAATCCCATGCAAACACGCAAGTTTGCATACAATAAACAACAACAGCATCAACAACAAAACAAACAGGTAAACTACTCGCTTCAAACAAAGTAGCAACCATAACATAAGCAGCTACTGATGTTATGAATGTTTAAAATAGTCAAAATTCAATTAAATTCAATATAAACTAATTTGTTGACAAAAATAAATCCCATGCAAACACGTCCTTACTACTGCATGAACAATGTTCATATATTAAGCTAACTCAATGAAAATACAACCCTGCGCTAGCGGCAAATGTCAAACGCACGACCGAGTTGAACATTTCTCAACTTTTTTCGGCAGGTCGCGCTTTGATCGTACTTTACCCCTTCCTACGAGATTCGACAATATTTACGATACAAAGTACGATCAAAGCTTGAGGTCGAATTATGAATTGCTACATAACAACTCGTTGTTTCTACTTTAGCTGTCAAAGCGCGACCGACCTAACGCGGCTTTGCGATTTGGGTATAATCCACTTATATTCTTTTTGGTGTTAGTCAACCTATGACTCAAAAACAAGAATAATTGCAGATCTCTGATAACTATTCATACTACAATTTGGAACTGCTTTAAATTTAACGTTTCAAGTCCAAAAAAAGCACGTTTTGAATAAGCACTGAATAAATTTTTAAAATGTTGTATTTTATTGAAAAATTAAGTTCAGGTTTAGGTTGATCGAGATATCAGAGCTAAAAAGTCGAATTTGACTTTGAAAGTCCAAAAGTTCTGGGAAGAAAATGTTATTTTAAAATTATGCATTTTTAACAGTACCTAAGTTTTCTATGATCGGACATACAATATCAAAGATAAGGGGGGACAAACTATTTTGACGGTTTTTCCGAAGTTCCAAAGAACTTGAAGAGGCCTTGCACTTGCAACCTCTTTTTTTTTGTATGCAGAGCGACCCACTGTATGAGCCAACTATATCCGAATTATACTAAACAATATTGTTTAGATATAATCGAAATTGTCTAGAGTCCGATATTAATATGAACTATGCCATAAGAAATGTAAAAACAAAATCAGATTTTATATCCAATATTTAAAACAAAATTTCAATAAATTGTCATTTCTTTGAACTCAAACTGCAGCGCATACATGTTATGTAGTTGTATGCTAAGGTAGTTTTTTTCATCGTTTCATTTTATAATATTGAATGACTTCGTTCTTTTTTGGTCTCTTAATATTACAAAATATTGAAAAATATGAAAATTTATTTCAATGTTGCTTTTTGATTTTAATTTATTTGGAAACTTTAAGAAAAAAATTTGTGTGTATTTTTGACATATCACAGTTGTCAGCAATCACTCAATAAAATTCTCACGAAACGTACATGTAAATCATGATAGAGAAGCATTTTGCAAAAAAAAATATGAAAATTTTGTTAACAGACTATGTGAATAATATTTTCGCAGCTCGCAGTGACGTTTGCACCCAGCACAAATACACTGAGCTCCTGACTGCCGGCCCAACGGTTATTGCGGTATTGCAACAGAAGCGAAACGTTACCCAGTAGGTAACGGATTGCATAGCATTTTTTTTTAATTTTGAGTATGCATGAGGGCGTAATGATAGAAACCGATTCTGTTTGATTGGCGAAAAAAACTAGAGAATGGATGAATGAATGATTTTAACTCATACCATGCCACCTCCGTGATCTTTTGTAAACGCAATCGATATTTTTGGCAATTTTGCGACATAGCATCAATACTATTGAAGTGACCAATAGTATCAACATTTTAGTAAATAACTTCACTATCTGAAGCATCTAGGTCTCAAAATATCTATTTTTATAAGAACTATCGGATAGTTATCAAAAATCCAAATTTTTTTTACTCTTTGTAATTTAATGAAAAACAAGCAGCAGGGCTATCAATCATCTCTCTCTCTCTCTCTCTCTGAGTCAGAATTGTCAAAATCTATACAACATATTTGATGTCTCGTTTTGTCGCTCAATTTTGTTCAATATTTTTTGACAATTTTTACTTTTGGCAGTCAGTCCTGCAGCTACCTTATTTGTTGTACTATGGTATAAAGCATCTTTTGATACTAAACACTCAACTCTTAGACTTTGTTTTGACCATTAGTGGCCCAACTTCTCCACTATTAAGAAATTCACACAACAACAAATGATGATTGTAAAAGTGCATCGGGTAAAATTATAAGATAACGGACTAAATAAACACAATGCAAAATACACAGACAAAATACTAAATAAAACACATTATTTGGCTTCCAAAAGGTGCACATCGAAGCTATTATAAGGCGTTTTCGTTTATTTGTTACGAGCAGAGCAGGAACTGTCAAATCACTTGTTGTATTCTTTATTTTGTTCAGAGCATTAAGAGTGGATTAATCGACTTTTTTATACACTCATAGCATAAACAGAGCGCTATCAACGTCACTCTACCTACTCCGTTTCAAAAGACCAAGCACGTAGAGTGAATATCAGAGAGCTTTGATCAGGAGAAATCTGAACGTGATCAGAGCGCACTTTTATCGAAACGTTCTCTTTGCGCTCTGGTTCTGAAGATAAGTCTGCTCTTAACACATAAACAAAAATGCCTATATATAGCACTGAATCAATAAATATTAACCTGGTCTTCAGGAACCCATACTATTGCAGTGTTTTCCAAGGAAGTAGCTTTGAACGTTCTGGAATCTGTTGAAATAACACCTTAAATCGTAAGTTTTTTTTTGCCACATATTTCTAAATGAGAAAGAAGAGTAGCTCCATGTCTTCATATGATCGATTTTCGGACAAAGAAACTTTCCTATAAAGCAGATGAACTTGCTTTAATTAATTCTAGCAAACAATTACTAGGTGGTCCACGGAAAGCACATACTATACGGCGCGTCATTTTTGGTCGCATATACAGCGATTTTACAGTGACCTAAACGTGCCTTTTGAAAGACAGCCACTTCAATTGCCCTACATCAAATGAAGTAAAGCTATTCCAAGCTTAAGTTATTGATGTTTTTCCATTTATTTTCAATACCAAATTTTTTAAAACCACGTATTTTGAAACTCATTTCACTTTAATTTTTTTTATTTAAATACAATAACGTGATTTTACATAACCTCCATGTCCGACCAGGATGACTGAAGTTCCTTTTAGTGAAATTTTAATTGTAATGTATCCAGTTGCTTATGAGTTTATCTTCTACATTCAACAAATGTTTACTCTTTATATTACAGTATAGATTAATTTCACTAAAATTCAAATAACTAAACTTCAAATAACTCAAATAACAAAATTTTAAAATGCCATTCTCGTTTTTAAGATACCATTTAAAAGGTGTTGGATGCTTTTATTGCAGAATTGCTTAAATTAATAATCATTAAAACTTATATATGTAAAAATTATGTATGACATCAAACAAGCAATACGAAAAAAAGTGCATTTTTGAATTTGAGTGAAAATAATATAAAAAAAAAGAAATTTAAAAAATTCACTTTTTTTAGACAGATTTTAATAAGTTATTTTATTTATTACTATTACTTCTGAACGCTTTTTTATTTTAAAAGATCATATCAGCCAATAATTTAAATAAAAACGCGATTTTTAGAGGTTATTTCAAACCATTGCTGCTCACGGTCAAAATATTTGGTGAATCATTATGTCATGAGCCCAGAATTATATTTCTTTTCGTGAGTCGTCTTAATATACAATAGACAAAGGAGGATGTTTAAATGCACTTTGATGCATATCTTAAAATTATTTTAACATAAAATGTAGTAAAAATACTTCCAATAACCTACGTGTTAGCTCATATAATCCTATACCATTCCACTAACCATACAGTTATCCACTTCTATACAAATGCTCCATGGAATCCATAAAAGTTCAAATGATGCACATGTGACCTCAGATAATCATATTGCATCAGATAGGCCATAAAATCGTCCACTTTTGTCCAAAGTATCCATCGAATCTAGACATGGGTAACGCAGTAAAAATTGCAGCGCTGATACATTAACTCAAGCGCAGTTAACTGTATCAGCGAATTGCGTTAACGCAATTGCGTCATGCTGCTGTTCAAAATGTTTTGGTATCTGTATCATCAAGGCGCGTATCAGCACAGAAAGTCTCATAATAGAACATTTCATAGTGCGTTGAGTCATGTGGTAAAGAGCTCATACAAAGAAAGTAAAAAACACATCAAAATTCTTTTATAATTTTTAATATTGTGGCTTTATTCATTAATAAGAATATAATAAATAGAAGCTAGTATAAAATTTAACTAAATAAAGGGCAGATTTCAGCATCCACCAAAAATTTAAAAACCTAAAATTCAAGCAAGTAAGCATTGGTTGTGTCTTATTATCATTAAATTGAGCTTTCAAAACAGATACACACACATTTCTGGTAAGCAAAACAAGTCTGAAGTTGGATTTAAGTTCAATTTGAACATGTTCAAATTGAAATAAACTCATACATGTGTGCTCAAGCATCATCCAATCACACATGCTCCAAGAATTCATGCTTAATAGAATCTTCCCCGCAACCTCTTTTCTATATAATTCAAGCATATTATATTTTATTTGATTCAACTTTCTGTCTTTTCCAACTGGGCTCGACAACTTGTACATTTGCTTTCAATGTTTTTCTTGGTGTTTGCTTTGCTTTAAGTGTTGCATTTGTATTAATGCGCTGTTGCGTTACTTTTTTAAAATAAGTATCAACGCAGTAACGCAACTGAGATCCGATCGTTTTAAAAATTTCTCCACATATTGTATATTCATAACTCTCAAATGACGTTTAAATTTTTCAATTAGTATCTACCCAATAAGCCCTTTAGAGATAGTGCTTGGATTAAGCTTACATGCAATACAAAAATCAAGCCTTATCCAAGCACGCTTGAAAAACACTTGCCCAGGTAATAAATTTCCAAGTTGCTTTGTATAACTATTACGTAAAACACAAAAAGCAAGTGATGTACAATAATACTTGGAAAGGCTTGCATCAAGTAAGTGTTTTGCAATCATACTTAGAAAACGCTGACAACGGTAATAGTTTTACAACTGTTCAAAGTTGTGATGCTCTCATTTCCGACTCATATGCGGTGGTTCGATCCCTGGTGTAGCAAACACAAAACTTTTTGAAGGCATGCAATTTTTCATATAATAAATATTAACAAACGAAAATAAAAAATAAATAAAAATAAAAATGTTCCGGTTGGAAATTGAACCTTGGATGTCCAAATCACAACAATTCAAATAAACAAGTGACTTACCAACTGAGCCACGGAAGAAAAATTTTTCGCGAGTGCTAATTGATTTGTTGAATGTAGCACACTTGGAAAAAGCGTATTAAAACACTTATATCCAATTGTAAAAACAACACTTGGATTAAGCTTGAAGTAAGGAATATTATTCCAAGGGTTCACTTTCGTTTATCCTACAATTACATGTAAGCGTTCTACAATAGTAAATGAAAGCGTTATCCAAGCTTGAGGCTTACGTTTGTAAGCTTGTTTAAAGCTTATTCCAAACTTGTTTGGCTGATTGGGTATCTTACAATAAAAAATAGGTTGATTTTATTGTAAAAAACATCAACATTTCATCGCGTTCTTTGCAAAAACCCAATTTTTTTGAGGCACCAGCGGAGAACTGCAATAAATCTGTTATTACTTTATATTTTTGTACCAAAATTTTTTAAATAATCTTCAAATATTGTATTATAATATACTAATTTTCACAATAAATCTGTAATAAATAACAATATGTCATAAAAAAATTCTTGAAAGTATGCTTTTTAATGGCGCTGCACAGTGTATTCATCCTATACAAAATTGGTACGAAAATAGAAGGAGGGCTCCGATGATAAGTAAATATTGTATGTTTGAATAATTTAAGCTTAATAAGCAAAATTGCAAAAATGGTTGAAATCGGTTAGTTCCTAGGGGTATCTTCCTTGGACCTATATTAATTTTTTACATTATTTTGTATGCGAGTGCTTACAAAAGTTGGCCGATCTTAACAAAATTTGGTCAGAAGGCTAGGCAATAAGAGAAATAGTTTTGCACTGAAAACAGTACAAATTGATGAGAACTTAGTGGTAGCTTCCTTGGACCTATATTAAATTTTAATACGATTTTGTATGGGAGGTACATACAAAAGTATCCCGATCCTATCAAAACTCAGTGAGAATACTAGACAAGATGAGTAATAGATGTGAACTGAAAATGTTAGAAATTGGTAAAACCTTAATGGTACCACTCTTGCACCTATATTGTTTGTTTTTTTAAAATCCAATTTAAGACACATTTTATTTTGTTTACAATAGAAAAATAAATATGGTAACTTTTTTTTATAACTTATATCACTACTGACTTTCATCACTATAACTTCTTATTTTTCTATGCAAAAATTATTAGTTTCCATAAAAAGTCACTTTATTAAACCTGGATAACTTTCATGTTTATAAAAAGGTGCAGATAATATTTTGGAAAATAAAAAATAAATACTTTAAGTTTTGCTAAAATTCAATAATCTTCTTTTTTTTCTTGTTATAGCTTAAAAACAAAACAACATCATTTTTTTTCTATTTTTGTAATATTTCGATGCATTGTGCGCTTAACAAATAAATAACTTTAGAAATAACCTCATCGAAATCAACATTACTTGAAAGCTCGTTTTAAATGGATAAAATAGCAAGAACGGAAACTCTTGGATGACCTTGAATAAGTTTTAATTACTTTTAGCTTTGAAAAGGTTTCCACAATGTTTTCTCCTCATTGTTTCGACTTGCAAGCAGACTTTTATATTCAAAAAATAAGACACACATTTTTTAACGTAAAGTATTTTTTTTTACTTTTTCTGATTGTTTGAGAAATAAAAAATATATCGAAATGGTGTCACCACTAAAATGGTGGTACCCGGGGCGGGCTGCCTCCTCCTCCCCCCTAGGAACGCCTCTGGCCAATATTTCGAATAATCAGAACCAATTAGAAAGCTTCTTAGTACACTTTATACTTAGCTATGTTATACCACGTCTACACAGTTAGTTTAGTTTTAGTTAATTCACACAGAGATGCGTTGGCAGAATGGAGTTCTTGTGAATTGAAGTGATCGTCAATTTTTGGAATTTTGCTCAAACCTTAGCGTTTCTCGGCCCATACTGACAAGAAGACCACATCTTCTCAAGTTCTTTTTTTTTGCTATTTGGCTAATTTTTGTAAATAATAAATTGCAAATAGTAACTTGCACAATTGAGGAGCAGTAGTTCAGTTTTGGTAAATGACACAGACGGGTGGACGAACGGACAAGGCTTACCCCTTCATTTTGTATCACGAAAAAGCACACTAACGATCAGCAAGACACGATAAGCAGTAGATTTTTGTATGGAATAAAGTCGTGCTTCTCGTGTCTTGCTGATCGTTGGTGTGCTTAATCGTGATACATAATGAAGAAGTTAATCGACTCACGAAGTGACTCTGACCACGAATATATATAATTTTCTATACCGGACTCGCTTATCTCTTGGTTTTAGAGACGTTTGCACAAAGTAAATCTGTGTCGACAAGGAATAACCGCTAAAGTCGAGTTAGGACAAAGTGAGGTTATGACTTTCATAGCGTTTTTTCGCAACGAAATACACTAGTACGCAAATTTTTATGGTTGTACCTTGAAAATTAAATGTTTGAGGCCATCAAATCTAAACGGCAAAAGTCAGGGTACCCTGATTTTCGGTAGCAATCTTAATCTTAAAAATGCTCTCCTGAAATTTGAAAATGAGTTTAGCTGTTATTCCTTGTCGACACAGAAATATAACCTGACGTTCAGGGTTGAGTGCATCACACTCAAAATTTTCATTGACTTTTATTGAATTGTGTTTCAATTTATTTTCCTTAACCTTAAAACTTTAAGACAGCTAATTTTCCGACTGGGTCTACACGCGTATCCAACATGCATAAATTGGTGTGTGTGTGTCTGTGCAACTGTACTCGCGCGTGTGTCTCTATGTGCGGATGTGTGTTGGTGTTAGTGCAGTTGGTTCTGTCAAAGCTACAAATATAAAATCGCTTTTAATAGCCTGAAGCTAAAATACTAATTAAAACGCACTGACCGTGATAATGTTTGCAGTCAAAGAGAACTTTTCTTGTTTTATTACTGCTAAATTTGTTTTTTTTTTATTTTGTTTTTTATTTTCATTATTTTTATTTTCTGTGTTGCTTATTTGTTGATCTCAATAGCGCGTTTCTCGTTTTTTTATTTTCTCAACGAATATTATACATGTAGGTATTCGTTAATATTAACACAGTTTAGTTTTGTTGTTGTTGTTGGGATTTTATGCGAACACTGGCTGTATTTGTGTCCTCGCATACGTCATGGCTTGAAGTGGGTACGTATATCGCTCTTTTGCTTGACATCATATAAAGTTTGGCCAGTGCGCTGTATGTGAGTGAGTGGTTATTTTTATAGGAGGTTGTTTGTTTTGTTTTTTTTTTTTCATTTTTATTTCTATCGTATGCATGGCAACACTACTTCTGGATTGGTGATTTTTGTAAGCGTTAGTTTAAGAGCTTTAGGATAAAATTTAGGTTGCCCTAGTTTTTTGAGTATTAGATTATATCAAGTTTGGTTTTTTTATACTTTTTGGTGCTGCTAGTTTTTGATTTAAATTTTCAAATTGTAACCAGTGACGAAGGTTTGAAAAGTAGTTTTGCAAAAATGTATGTAAAGTAGGAACAAAAAACATGTTCTTATATTTTCAAAGACTTGTGTACACTCAGGGAAATATTAAAAAATAATACAATAATAGAACCTGCACTTCCGTGGATATCGCATGAGAGTCCATGTTGTAATATGAGCAAAACGTAGCCAAAATCATGCATTATCTAACCAAAATCATATGTTTACCAGATCAGTCAAGTTAAAGTAGCGTGGATTATGTTAATAAGATGTGGTTGACTCTCTTAATTGGTCAGGGAAAAACAACGTTGATCAGGTTGTACAAAAACCTCGAAACTGAAGCTAAGCAAACAGTAAGTCATGGATGGAAAGATACGGCAACATGGATGTGGCTAACGGACTTCGTTAATGCTGACATTTATGGGTATCCTGGGGGTCCTGGGTCGAAAACCCTTAAAGAATACACCATGCAGGCATGACAGGCTGCTGTATGGCAGGCTGCATCAGGTCCACGCCAACAGCGGCTCTCAATGTCATCTTAGGGCTTACACCAATTCACATTCACATCCGGATGGAGGCGAGACTCAGCCTGCACAGACTTTTCCATCTGGGTAACATTGTCCAAAACCATTTCACAAAATTATACCTTTCCTCAATTATAACCCTAAAGCGAGAAGGCGAATTCTGCATGCCCCTAGATGAAATGCTTTCCAAAAGCTGCTTTAAAAGAAACTTCATCGTAGTTATCCCCCCAGATCTAACTGGAAACACGATAAATTAATCCCATCTGAAAACGACCTTGTGTTGTATACGGACAGTTCCAAAATGGACGAAGGCACGGGAGCTGCAATCTTTGGAGGACACTCCAATGAGAGCCAGTGCAGGTCAGTTTACCACAATTTTTAAAGCGGAACTCCTTGTTATTAATAGGATTTAATCCCTAAAAGCTCTGATATCATCCATTATTAAATCCAAGCTAGTGTAAGAGACTGTTAATGTCCTTAAAGACTCTGGCCGCACAAAAAAATAAAATGCCTTAATTGGAAACATGAAGCAGAATCACCACAATCAAGACTGTTACCGTTCTGTGGTGTTAGTAAGAATCTCTTCAAGCAAATGTTCCCTGCTTCTTTTGTTGGAATTTCCAAGTCGTGCATTGACAGCTTATTGTCCCTAGGATCAGGTCTTCGTTGGTACTGTGCTTCGTGCAGAGCCCTTTCCAAAGATGCAATTTTTTCAAAAATTAAAACCTTTGGGGAAAGTCTTAACTTGTGAAATAATAAATTTTGAGAAATTCTAAATTTTTTTAGCGAAGTTGGTGCCGCACATAGTGCGAATGTTACTAATGAAATATCGTTACCAGATAATATTTTGCCCCCTTTTATGAACGCTACTGCTTCTGGTACTTCGACAGTTTCATTAGAAAAAGACCCGTCATACTCAAAGACACAGAGAAACAACAAACACAAAAATAAAAACAAGTAAATAAAGTCTAAAGTCGGTCTAGGCCGACTATGAAATACCCTAAACCTACTTTTCAAAAACAAAAAACTTTTATTGTAAATGATCGTCTCAGTGGGCGGATGAAGCCTATACTTTATATGCATTTAAATGTTGATGAAAAATTTACACATACCAAGTTTTATTCCTGTAGCTCACAGTTAATGCCATTATTGTGCTTTCGCTATGGGAGGTGGTCGTGTTCATGGACGGATTACTCCCAATTTTGGAACACACCTTAATTTTGGTATAAAATACATACATACCAAATATCATTTCTCTATGACTAACATAACCTTATTTATTGAGTTTTAAGCTTTTTGGGTTTTATGGGAGGTAGGCGTGTTCGTGGGTGGATGACGTCCATTTGTCAAAACTATCTTTGTTTTGTCATAAAAAACATGCGTGCCAAATTTTATCTCTATAGGTTAAACAGAGGTTTACTTATTGCGTTTTCAATTTTTGGGTTGTATAAGAGGTGGGCGAGTCCGTGCGCGGATAATATCCATTTTTCGAAGACATCTTTATGTTTATATAAAACACATACACACTAAATTTTATTGTTGTAGGTTAATTATGAGCTTATTTATCAAGTTTTCAATTTTTTCTTTGTATGGGAGGTAGGCGTGTCCGTGGGCGGATGATGTCCATTTTTCAAAACTATTTTTTTTTTTATTATAAAAAACATATGTGTCAAATTATATCTCTGTAAGTTAAACAGAGGCTTATTTATTGTGTTTTCAATTTTTAGGTTGTATGGGAGGTGGGCGTGTCCATAAAAGGATGACACCCATTTTTCGAAAACATCTTTGTGTTGATACAAAACACATACGTACCAAATTTTATAGGTGTAGGTTTACTATGAGCTGAGTTATGCAGTTTTAAATTTTTGCGTTGTATGGAAGGTAGGCGTGTCCGTGGGCGGATTCCAAAAATATTCAATAGTACAAATCATTAGGCCTATGTGATCATGCGTACAAAGTTTCATTCAAAAATCTCAATTCCTTCTTCTTATCTTGTGTTTACGGACAACACACAGACGGACGGACGGACGGACGGACTGACGGACATGAATAGCTCGACTCACTAGGTGACGCTGATCAAGAATATATATACTTTTCTATACCAGACTCGCTTCGTTCTATGCGTTACAAACGTTTGCACAAAGTAAATATACCCTGACCTTTCAGGTTTAGGGTATAAAAATTGAAAAATGGTTCGAACTTAATTTGAAACTAAATCACTTTCATAACATTTTAGTATTTTTCAAAACAAAACTGAGTAGGTACTTATGTTAAGCAAAATTATAAAAATAATTCATTTCAAAAAGTGTATCGGTATTTTACATCCACTTAGCAGAGCTAGCATTTTCCTTGTCGACTTAAACCTCTGCATAACGTTTCCTAGAACAAACGACAAATAAGCATCCGTTAGTTTGACTTTAAAGTTTTAAGCCGAAAAAATATTTACAAAATTATTTCCATGATGATCACACAAAGGAAAGATTTCCAAATGTCCACTTCTAAAATAAAAAATCTCAACCCTTGACATCTTGTTACTCATAGATAATTTCATTACTCTTAAATTGCATCATATAGCTTCCACGCAATATGTACTTTAACATAGCCACCATTTTTCATTTTATTACATCTCGTTCGCTCGCTGAACTCTGCACTTTTTGTGCAAATAGCAGTTTTTTTTTTTCAAAAAGTCAAGCAATTAAATGCACTGAGCCTTAAGTAAATTAAATATATTTTTTTGTTGCTTTCTATTTAAAGCTTGTAAAAATAGCTGCAAAAGGTCAATCAACAGCACTCGAAGCTACTTTATTTATATTTTTACCTGTCAATATAAACACTCATGCACAAATATATGTATCTCTATGCAATTTACGCACTAGAACTGAGCATCAGCCAGTTGTTGAGGAAAAATAATTGTGAGTTGCTAAATCTAAATTATTCTCTTTATGAACTTTTGCAGTAACATGTTGAGCACTTTTGCCTGTGTTGTTTTCTTTTTTACTGTATCTTTTTTTCTAAAACATACTCACTCATACATAAGCTGAGGCTGAGGCTGTTAATATATTGCTGAACCGGAAATGCACACAAACTTGAGTGCGGCTCACTGATCAACGCCGATGCACGCTACACTGCACAAGTGAGTGTTTTTGGGCGCGAAATTTGCCTATTTGCGGCGAATTGGCCTACAAGCTCAGAAAATTGACTTCAATTCTTGACTAATGTAAAAGGGGTAATTGCACCTATGCCAACAAAGGGCAAAACTCAACATTTTTAACAAAATTATAGGAAAGAGTACAAAACACTTTTGTTTTTAAAAAGACTGATTGCATACAAACAAAAGGTTACAGAATTTGTGCAACAATAGATATGACATTAAAATGGAGTTTTGCATTAAAAAGTCTACATTTAAAACTTTTTATGTGGTTTTTTTGTAGATCGGGTGACACACGTACATCATTTTGCATACTTCAGTTTGTTAATACGTAAATATTTAATGCCGTAATTTCAGAAATGTATTTTTTTCCGTTTACGGCTTTTATTTTTATACCCTAAACCTGAAAGGTCAGGGTATATTTACTTTGTGCAAACGTTTGTAACGCATAGAACGAAGCGAGTCCGGTATAGAAAAGTATATATATTCTTGATCAGCGTCACCACGTGAGTCGAGCTATTCATGTCCATCCGTCCGTCCGTCCGTCCGTCTGTGTGTTGTCCGTATACACAGGATAAGAAGAATGAGTTGAGATAATTGGATGAAACTTGGTACACATGGTCACATGAACCCAAGGATCTGCACTATTGAATATTTTTGGAATCCGCCCACGGGCACGCCTACCTCCCATACAACGCAAAAATTTAAAACTGCAAAACGCAGCTCATAATAAGCCCACAACAATAAAATTTGGTACGTAAGTGTTTTATATCAACACAAAGTAGTCTTCGAAAAGTCTTCGAAACTCAACCCAAAAATTAAAAACGCAATAAATAAGCCTCTGTTTGACCTCAAGAGCTAAAACTTGGCACGTATGTTTTATATAACAAAAGAAACATGGTTTTGAAAAATGGACATCGTCCGCTCTCGGACACGCCTACCTCCCATACAACGCGAAAATTGAAAACTGCATAACTCAGCTCATAATTGGCCTACAACAATAAAATTTGATATGCATGTGTTTCATATCAACACAAATATGTCTTCGGACGTCATCTGCTTACGGACACGCCTACCTCCCATACAACCCAAAAATTGAAAACGCAATAAATAAGCCTCTGTTTAACCTAAAGAGCTAAAATTTGGCACGTATGTTTTCTATGACAAGGCAAAGATGGTTTTGAAAAATGGACTTCATCCGCCCACGAACACGCCTACCTCGCATACAACGCGAAAATTGAAAACTGCATAACTCAGCTCATAATTGGCCTACAACAATAAAATTTGATATGCATGTGTTTCATATCAACACAAATATGTCTTCGGAAAATGGACGTCATCTGCTTACGGACACGCCTACCTCCCATACAACCCAAAAATTGAAAACGCAATAAATAAGCCTCTGTTTAACCTAAAGAGCTAAAATTTGGCACGTATGTTTTCTATGACAAGGCAAAGATGGTTTTGAAAAATGGACTTCATCCGCCCACGAACACGCCTACCTCGCATACAACGCGAAAATTGAAAACTGCATAACTCAGCTCATAATTGGCCTACAACAATAAAATTTGATATGCATGTGTTTCATATCAACACAAATATGTCTTCGGAAAATGGACGTTATTTGCTTACGGACACGCCTACCTCCCATACAACCCAAAAATTGAAAACGCAATAAATAAGCCTCTGTTTAACCTAAAGAGCTAAAATTTGGCACGTATGTTTTCTATGACAAGGCAAAGATGGTTTTGAAAAATGGACGTCATCCGCCCGAGAACACGCCTACCTCCCATACAACCCAAAAAGTTTAAAACTCATTAAATAAGGTTATGTTTGTCATAGAGAAATTAATTTTGGTATGTATGTATTTTATACCAAAACTAAGGTGTGTTCAAAACTTGGAAGCAATCCGTCCATGAACACGCCCACCTTCCATAGCGAATGCACAATAAAGGCATTAACTGTGAGCTACAGGGTGGTGACCGTGGTGACCGTGGTATGCAGGTTAAGTGTGTGGCTTAGCATGCTCGGAGCCCGGGTTCAATACCCAGTCGCGGCGAAAAGTTTTTTTTTCAATAAAAAAATTTTTCTGATCGGTCACCACCTCTCTGCAGACAATGGCAAGCCTCCGAAAGTAAATAATGCCATGTGAAGCTTCTTGAGAACATGAACTTTAGCAGTTCGGAGTCGGCATAAAACATGTAGGTCCAGTTCTCGGTCAATTGTGCGCAAACATTTAATAACACACACAACACAATTGATCATAAGAAGCTCGGACAAAGTCCTTTCAAGGGCTGAAATGGCCAATTTGTTTTGTTTTTTTTTTTTGTGAGCTACAGGAATAAAACGTGGTAGCTATGTGTAAATTTTTCATCAACATTTAAATGCATATAAAATATAGGCTTCAAATTTGAAAAATTTTTTGTTTTTGAAAAGTAGGTTTAGAGTATTTCATAGTCGGCCTAGACCGGCTTTAGACTTTCTTAACTTGTTTTAATTTATTTTTCACAATTGTAAAAGTTAATACCGCTATGAAATTTTTTATCGGAACTTGGCCTTTTATTTTGGCGCTTGTAATTATTTTCCTCAGTATCGCGGCAAATAGACCAGCAGTATTTGCCAAGCATGTACGTAAAGTTTTGTCTTTTAAAGCGCTTTTCAAGCTGCTATGTCCTGATGGATCCTTAGTGACATTAAAACGTGCATTTCGCCTTTTGCTGAAATCATTTCTTTGTAAATATTTTTATAATTGGCAGCTCGTTTTTTACCAAAAAACTGCTCAATAATAAAATATTAACAAAAAGGAACGGTAAAACTTTTATTAATTTTTTAATTTAACTGATCAGCCTTAAATACAAAACAGAAATAAATAAAATCTATTAAAAAATAGCAGAGATATTTGCTTCCCAATTTAGAACATTCGTTTTGAGAGAGTTTTTTCTCTTTCTTAGCATTTTTTTTTAAATACACACTAAATAACTTACGACAATATGAAGAAAATTTATTGAAAATACTTTTGGTTAGAGTTTCACAGTGATTTTTATCACATTTGAAGGAAAATTCAACAAACTTTTAGAAATAATTATATCAAATTGACATGGAGAGTAGAATTTTTACAACTTTGACAATTGATGAATGCATATAACTAAATTTTTTTAAGAAAATTTTTACTATTGAAAAAAACTTACATTCAACCAACTTAAAAGCTCTATCCTAACCAAATTCCATTTTGATCAAAGAGTGAGTTTTTTCTTAAAAAGTTAATTTCTCTCTTAGAAGGTTGGGAGAAGGAGGTTGAGTTCTTATTAATACTAAAAAAGCATACGACAAAGTACAATGTTCACATATACAACATTATAAAATTGATCGAACAAATGAGTAATTTTAATTAATTTAACTATGTTGTATTAAAAAAGTCGGAACTTAAGGGTATTCAGTCGGCGAAATTACCATAATACCCCCCAACCAACATGGTCTCGGTACTCCCCTGAGTGCTCCGTATGTAGTAGCCAAACTGTCGGTACAGCGTACTTTATTGTTTACCTTCCATCAGTAAACTTGCATAAATTTCTATAGCAATAGTCGGACATGACTTCAGAAGTATACCACAAGTAAAGAACATAACCAGTCTTGAATATTTTCTGAAACGAATTAACTACCGTTTTCGTAATATTTCGCAAATTTTTTCAATTTTTACTAGGCACAAATAATACACAAACGTAACAAAATTTATTTCCAGTCGAACACTGCATTTTTTCTAAGATAAAATATATAAAAATACGTTTTCGCACAACGGAACTTTAAACAGTAACAAATAAAAATCTGACGTGTAAATGAAAAACTACGATATCCGTGTGTTTTTATTTTTTACCCTCTTTCAGAAAAGGTATATTTGGTTCATAGGAAAGAACAAAAGCTCATTTTTGTAACGCGGTGTTATAATCTAATATTATTGATTATTTAATTTTGAAAATTGCATTGTGCTATTTTTTAATTTCTTGCCACAACCAAGGATCAAACCGCTGACTACGATAATCACATTATCATCACAAGTTCTGACGACGGGTTAATCTGCTGCTTGCTAGAGCAGGAAGAAAATGTAAGCAAAACACAAAATTCAGAAATTTGTATTAAATTTTAAACCTTATTTAAGAAAATTGAAATTTCATTCCCAATTTATGACTACAGTTTTGACTAAAAAAAAAATATAGAATATTGAAAAGTATCAATTACCTATTATAAAAAAAAATGAAAGGCCTTAGATACTAAAATATAAATTATATTCCTCATTTATAAAATTTAAGAACAGTCTTGACTAAAAACATTTCAAGTATTTTGAAATGTATGAATTCTAATAAAAAAAGGAAAAAAAATGCATTAGCTTACAATTAGTTTAAAAATTGTTCCAAGATTTTTAAGCTTATAGCGTTCATAAGGGCGAAAGTCAGGTACAAATTTTAAAAATGATTAAAATGAAAATATTTTTAACTTAAGGAAATGGTGCATTCATACGTTATCATCACAAAATGTTTCTACTTTTTTTTTTTTAAATACCTAAAACGAGACCATGTCATATTATTCAGAATTGATTCTTTTAAGCAGCACGTTATTGGATCAATTTTAAACTCTGCAGCAAAATAATTAACATTTTAAGAAATTTCTAAAGCTATAAACATATCAATCGAAAATAATAAGATAAACAGCATTTTAGTTAAAACCAAATAAAGCATCTTAATAAGAAAGAATAAGAACAGACAGCAAAAGCAAAGAAATTGGAAAAGATATAAAATGCAAATGAATAAGATTTTAGAGGCGAGCTGAAGATAACTTTGTTAAATAAAAAAGCAATTTTTTAAAAATTTACCAAAGCCAAGTAGCAGACAAAACAGACAGACACAACAAACTATCAACATTTCAATTTAATTTAAAGAAATTAAATGGGTTCTTTAAACCAGCATCAATCGTTTGTTGTTAGCTGTGAAAATGAACCAGAATAGGTTGATGATTTACAGCTGGCCAACCAAAATAAAGCAAAGCAAAACAAAGTGTAGCAAGATAGGTGTGGTAGCATAGAACGTGCTTAAGAAATATATACAAAAAAAAAAAAAACAAAAACAAAGATTTGAGTTTTTAAATTGAAGTGACACAGAGTGAGCGCGCTAAAAGATGGCTAGCTGAGTGGGTGGGTGGGTGGTTGGTGAACTTAATTTTGCTGGAAGATGGCAAAGCGACGAAAACTGGATCACATGTTTGTGTGCTTGTTCACAAGCTGTCACAGTGATAATGAGCTGCTATACTAAGGGTTCGGCTTTGGGCGCGGATTTTTAACAGATTTACTTTTAAGCATTGGACAGATTTATCGAGCGAATTCATGTTGTAGCATTTGTGGATGCTTTGTTGTTGGTATTTTTTGTTTCCTTCTCCTTTTTTATTTTCTACTCTATTTTTTAATATAAATAAATTGAAGCAAAGCAAAAACAAAAATAAACTAAAATGTCCGCAAAGTGTTATTGTATGCAATTGAAAGCTCATCTGCTTGAACGATGAAAAAGGGAACTTATGCGGTTTTAAGTTTTCTCTGCAGTACTGTTGGCATTACGTTAGGGTTGCAAATTTTGATTTTTATATATTTTAGAGTTGATTTTAATAACGTTCCATTAAAGTTGATTTGATTTGCATTGCATGTCATAGTTAAAACAAAGTCGATTAGTTAAAGTTTCTTAAATGCAGAAGATTGAATTTAAAATGGAAACTGATATCGCATATTATTTTTTTTTTTTCAACAACAATGTTGTTTTAAATTGTTTCACATGCAACTTTATTAAATTTTCTTAAATTGATATTCAAAAGACATTGTTTTTGTTAGTAAGTAATTCAATTTTGAATGAACTGTATATCTTTGTGTGTATTCGGCCTAAAATTGAACTCTACGCCCGCAAGATTGGCTACAGCAAAAACAATTAAACAAACATTATTTACAACATCATCATAAACAGCGTTATGCTGGTCATTATCATAATTATTTTGTCATCATTGGTTGTGGTTTCAAGTCAAGTGTAAACTTTATTTACATGAGCTACACTCGACACAAATAGTTTGTTAGTTAGATATATTATATTACGAGATTTTTTTAAAAGGCAACTTCATTTAATGAGTTATAAAGCAGCTATTATATTCTCAACTGTCTCTACTACGACTAACGAAATTCAAGTTGGTTCAGTGAAATTAAAATAAAAGATATTTGACATTTGTAATGCAGTGTTATGTTATTTTTATTGAGACTTTACAAACGATTAAGCATTTAATTAACAAAACGGTATCTTAAAATTTAAAATTTTGTAGCTGTGGTCTTATGGCCAGCATAATCAGTTACAAAATTAACTAAATTAACCCTTTCAATGGATATGTCCATTATATTGGACACATCAGAAAATATTTTTTTTTTTATTTTACAACGTCTTTTTTAAAATTAAATAGGTTGGTACTATGTAATGAAGTTGTACCAACATGACAAAAATAAATTAAGAGAGATATATAATGTTTAACGTAATTGGAATTCGATTTTCTGCCCAACAGAAACCTTAAAGTTTTTTATTTCGCGTAAAAATTAAAAAAAGTGTTTATTGTGATTGGAGTGCAAAGTATAATTTTTTTTTCTTTTTGATAAAATCATTTTAAATAACGCATTTGCATTGATCTCTGGTTGTTTTAGTTGAACTTAAATATTATAATACAAAGTTTGAATGGATTTGTCCATTATATTAGACAGCCTGTCAAAAGCTAAGCAGAGCATGTAGAAATCAGAGGGATATTTTTTTAATCTTTTTATAGCCTAAATGATGAGAATAGTACCTCGAAAATATTTTTTCACGCATATTTATTCAAGCCAAGCCATTGAAAGTGTTAATAAATCAAACGCCAAACGTCTTACAGAGTTTATTAAAGACTATTTTACTCTTGCTCTACGAGTATAATATCATTTACATTTGACGTATGTCATGGTTACATAAATGTATGGATACATTTTTTTTTAAAAAAAAACTAGAAAAGGGTGGGACAACGACAAGCGTGAGAATATCGAAATATGGGCACGCTTAACTAAACTACTTTATATAACGTCGTTGTCACTGTGCAGTCCTGATTGCAATGTATTAAAAAGAGAAAATTATATATAATATATTTTATGACAAGCTTTAACATAAAACGAATTCACAAACAATAAATTTGTTGATATTTTTAAGAACAAACATACTTTAAATAACTTTCAGATACTCTAACTTTGTCATCAGTACTCTTTCCAGAACTTAACCCAAATTAGACAGTAAGGAAATTGGACAAAAATTATTCCAATTAAAATTCTTTCGCCCATTTTATATTTTTTTTTTTTTAGCTTTGAACCAAGGATTTCAGGTGTCACACCTATTCACTCAAGTCTGCCTTGGTTCGGAAATGGGGAGATAGTAAGTTGGAGAGAAAGGGAAACCAAGAGAAACAAGTGTAGAAAGTTCTAGTGTGGTGGAGTGCTATATCAACATTCGGATTTGAATCTGAGGCAAGTGTTATGCCTTAACCTCAGTCAATCCGAGTTATCAAGCAATCTCATTCCACAAACATCTCTACCACCAACTACAACTTCCAAAGTCGTATATATTGATGAAGTTTTAATTTCAGTTGATTAGAAATGAGGAAAGAATTAAAGAAAGGTAAAAGCGTAGGACCATGGCTAGACCGGGATTCGAACCCGGAACCTCTGGGTTGGTAGACAAGCGCGCTAACCACTCGACTACCGAGGCCCAAAGTGTAATATCAGTTGCACTTTCCATCTCCGATTTGGCTAAACATTTTTTCTTGGATTGGTTTAGAGATAAGCTAAATTAATATATTTGATCCAAACTTCAATATGAAATGGGCGCTTCGGTTTTTTTCAATATCATTAAAATTCTTGCTTTCTTTCACAGCTCCGGAAAGTATCCACTACTGATACTAGACATCCACTATTGATGCAGTTATTAAATATAATTGCAAAAAATCTGCTCGCCAAGAGTGATAACTTTTTCAAGTCAAAATTAGAAATATTATCGGGTCTACTGGACTTCTTTGTTTAAAGTTTAAATAAAATTTTAGCAATTTCACGCTGAGCAGTAAAATAGCCTGTTGAAGGCGGCAAAAGCGCCTAACGACTCGTTATTAAAGGCAATGAAATGTTGAAATTTAAGAATGCTAACGAAGTGAATCTTATTCTTAACCTCATTAACTAAATCAGAGCCGAATGTAGGCACCATTTCTTGGAAAACTACTTCAAAATACTTTTTAAATTCTTCAACAATTTCTGTCTGATCATTAATGGTGCTTTAATTTAATATAATTTTTCCAACAAGACTACCTATCAATTGTCTACCTATCTATCAAAAATTCACAAGACCACAATTAGTAGGGAAATAAATGGAACCAACCAGCAATTTGCTGAGATAATCCCCTTTATAGCCATAATTAAATAAAGATTCAAATAAGAAATACAAACCCACTGCATTTGCAAATTGATTATTTTTTTATAACTATTGCAACTCTTTTCCTGGAATATATATAATAATATCAAAAACAGTCCTCAGCTGTTGCAGATCTCTAAATGAGATGTCAGAGCAGCTAAAAATCTCCATATTTTGGATCCCATAGAGACTTTCCAGAACATAGAGACTTTCCAGAAAACTGCAAAGCAGATGAACTAGCTCGAACTGGAACTACCAATACCTTACCGGGAGAAAAGAAAATAATTGGTATACCTCTTACCACATGTAAATTACTCACAAATGAGCTATCCCTTAAAAGAACCAACATAAGATGGTCTAAGGGCAGCACATGCAACACGTCGCGTCAGGTTAAGCCAACTCTGAACTTGAAAGGCTTGAAAGAACTTATTTCCCTCAGAAGGGATCAAATTAATAATATTATCGATGTCCTAACAGGGCACTCTTTAATTGGTATCCACGTCCGAAGATTAAACTTCCTCCAAAACGATTTCTGCAGAAGCTGTAGAGATGAGGAGGAGGAAGAATCACACAACACATCTTCTCTGCACATGCCTAGCGATAGCAAAAAACCGCCGCACAGTGGAGTATCCAGAACAATTTAGTTGCACAAAATTATTTTATGATTTTAAGCTATAGGAAATGCAAAAACAAGCAAAAAAATGTAAGGCCAGTGAGGGTCTATATAGACCCCTGGGTTGCTATGGGTTAATTTGTAGCTTATAGGAGGTTGTTTCACTAAAAATGCTCTAGAAACGAAAGTTTTTGATGCAGAACATTCTTCAAAGACATTTTAGAAAGATATTTTCGTGGGCTTTTCCACGATAAATATTACTAGTAGAAATTTTAGTGAAATATATAATTTTTTTGTCGCTATATAGTCTCTCGTTATTTAACACTTTATTGACATAAAACAGACAATGATACTAAATATTTCAGGTGACTTTCCATGTACTTGTTGGACATGTTTCGGGTGTATTATATTCAAAAATTTTTCAGGGAATTTTGAGTAAACATATCGAGCAAATTTCAATTGAAAAATCAAGTACTTTTTTCAAACTAATCAGTAAAATAATTCTGTTCTGTGTGCTGGAGCTCATTTGCATTCGGCTTCATATTAATGTGCGAACACAGCAACGAACACAGCTTTGCAGTTGTTCGTTGCTAATCGTAAATTTAAGAAATAAAATTGTGTCTAATACTTCGGACTATTGTGCCTGAGCACTTTCGTACGGACAAAAATTGTTTTTCGGTATAATATATAGTATTTCACGTGTGATTTTTATTTCAAATTTCAAATAAGTCATTCGAAATTTACCAATTTGTACATTTGACATTTGAAATTTTAGACATTGCACATTTTAAAGTTTACATTTGACATTTAACATTCGACACATGATATTTTACATATAACATATGGAAATTATGACATTTTTTGTTTTTTAGATTTTTGACATTTGACATTTGTGATTCGATATGTGACCTATGACCGAAATATGAAACTCTTAGTGGCCGGCCACACAGGGTAACTAGATATCCCAGGCTCAGAAAAATTTAAATTGTGAGGTGGTAAAACCTTTGAAATTGACTTGAACTTTTAAGAACGCCATGCTCTTCCGACCGATAAAAATCACAAGGAATGTTGTCAATGTCAACAAAATTGAAACAATCAGTAAGAAGTATTAGAACACCCATATTGTTGCTGTACAACTTGGTTTTTCAGCGTGGGGTAATGAGTTACCCCGTTTGGCCGCTTTGTGGCCTGGCTGAGGTGTGGGTGCTAAGGGTTAAATATTTGACTGTGTCATTTTTGGCATTTTGAACAATTTGTCATGTAAAATTTGTATCATTTGGTACTTTATTTTATCGACCTTTGACTTTGTTTGTGGTTTTTTTTTTTGTACGTTGTTCAGGCTTTAGATACGTTTATTTTAATATAAAAATATCAGTTTTAATTATAAAATAATTTAATTTTACATTTTAACCTATAAAAATATCAGTTCAAACAATTAAATTAGTTTATAAAAAAACTGATATTTTTATATGAAATCAAACGAACCTAAAGCCTGAACAATGTACAAAAAAAAACACATTTTTATCATTTTATATTTCATATATCGTATTTTGCATTTGACATTTGTCATTTGACACATAATTTCGTTGGCTTATCAAATACCTGTTTCACTTATTCTGTATATTTTTGACGTAGAATTACGTCTTACAGCGCGGTTAGTATGGGGTCGTTTTAACAGATTTTTTTAAGGTCACGCAACTTTTTTGGCTTATACTTTAGGGTATACCTACAGCCTTTAAAACTTATCGTTCAAAGATATTATATATACCAAAATATCAGATATATCCTGCGCTGAATAAATATCTAATTTTGGATTTTGTTTTCTTTTATATTCAAGTCACAAAATAGTAAAATATAAGAAGAAAAATGCATGTTTTTATATAAGAAAATCAATCAACAGCTGCTTATTATTTTGTAAATTAATTTTTATCCCACATCCCACTAGCACAAGCGAGTGTTGTTCGCAAACTATACATCGAACAGAGACGAAAGTGTTGCTCGCAAACTAAATATCGGACAGAGACGAGAGTGGCACAAATGGAAAAGATATGTGCTCAGCGTGAAATATAGTCACCATAAGATTTTTTAAAAAATTGGGGTCTTAATTTTAATTTGAAATTAGTAGTTAAATTTACTGTAGCTCGCAGACTATATATCGGGTAGAGACGAAAGTGACACCAATGGAAAGTGCATTTACTTCGCCTTCTTTTCAACTGTCAAATTTAACGAAATGATTGAAAAAATTTAACATATTGCATGCCTCTTTTTGTTTGCTCATTTTTTCATGCTTACTTTGAACTTTTCTTTATTTTGGTCTCGATAAGAAGTCCATAATTGATTGTTATTAATTTATTTGTTAATTTTCGGAAGATCAATAAAAAATACGTGCAAAATGGACAAAACAATCGGACCAAATATACAAAGTAGAAGAGGTTACAACTTAAACGGAATTCTACGTCTACACTTATGATACTATTGAAACTGTTTCTTTGTTTTTTATTTGACAGCAAAAAAAATTTAAGTTAAAATTGCCATTGTAAAGCTAATGTTACAATACATCGCTCCATAAAATCCTCTCTGATAAAAATATTTCAGAAAAATTTATTCAGAAATCTCCTTTTCAATCAAAAGCAGACATGTCCACTGTTAGTTTTCAATCAAAAACATATAAATCCAAGCAAGTTTTCATCAAATTTTAAAAACTTTTTTGCGTCAAAACGTTGGTATTAGTAATAAATTTAAAAACTAAAAAGTTAAAAGCAAAAAACACTTTTTTTTTTTTTACTAAAAAGGACCTTCAGGACAATCGAAATTGCTTTGTCGTATTTCCTCCGAGTTGATATAAAAGTATGCAGAAATTATTTTAATGAGTTTTTGAGACCCTGAACGGCGGAATTTAAATTTTGATTTATTTCTAACTTTCAAAACCAGACAAGTCCAAATTTGAAATTGAAAATACGATTTTTTTTTTTGCACTATGAGGCTCTTTTTTTTGGCATAATATATCTATCCCTGTGCAGCATAGTTTTTCATAATTGGTTTGTTTCTGAAAAATGTCCCGTAAAATTAATACTTTTTTTCGATTTCCCAACAATTTGATCTGTGTGACTTATTTGGGTTTGAATGTAAACTTCTGAATTATATAAATTTTCCTTGCATTTATCACTTTAATACATGCATTTATAACTTTAATATCTTTTTTACCTTAACTTTGCTAATATTTTTTTGTTGTGTGTTAAACTTTGCTTGTTTATCTTGTCTCTTTGTCTTTGTGTCTGTCTCTTCATTTCTCTGTGATTTTATGCATATTCATTAAATTTGACATTTATTTGTTAATTTGATTTATTTTCCAGCCAACTGAAATATGCTTTGCTCCATTTCTACTGCTTGTATCTCTTCCTGGAATTGTGTCTTCCTTTCATCTACTATTATTTGACAGCTTGTTCAAAGTTTGACTCGAATTTAAGTTTTTGCATTTCAATTATATTACACTTTAATTAGTTGAGTTCTCTACAGTGTACATGCATATTTTGCTCATTATTTAAATATCACTTAATATTAATATTATATGGAAATATTTAGTTACAACGGCTAAAGGTTTTATGCACGTTTTTTGCCTATTCAATTAAATATGTTAGTAAATGTGCGACAGTTGATGTTAAAGAACACAATACTGTTGTTGGTAGTTTCATTAATTAATAACATTAAAGTTTTTATATTTCAATTGTTTTTCAGTACAATTAATTGTGTTCTTTACAGTGTACATGAATATTTTGCTCAATATTTAAATATTAATAATAATGTTATAGAGATATATTAAGTTACAAAGGCTAAAGTTTTTCTGTACGTTTCCGGCCTATTAAATTAAAACTGATAATAAATGTGCGAGAGTTTATGTTTAAGAACTCAATATTGTTGTTGGTAGTTTTATAAATGAATAACATTTAAGTTTTTATATTTCAATTATATTTCATTGCACTTAATTGAATTCTCATTTATGAACTTGAACATTTTACTTTTAATATAATTAAAGTTCTGGCATTTCAATTACATTTCATGCCAACGAGTTGAGTACTCTATTTTGTAAATAAATATTTTACTCATTATTTACAGTTTATTTATAAGAACTAAATACCATTTTACCATTTATAAGAACAAATACGTGGTGACCGTGGCATGCAGGTTAAGTGTGTGGCTTAGCATGCTCGGAGGCCGGGTTCGATCCCCAGCCGCGGCGAAAAGTTTTTTTCAATACAAAATTTTTCTGATCGGTCACCACCTCTCTGCAGACAATGGCAAACCTCAGAGAGTAAATAATGCCATGTAAAGCTTCTTGAGAACATGAACTTTAGCCGTTCGGAGTCGGCATAAAACATGTAGGTCCAGTTCTCGGTCAATTGTGTGCAAACATTTAATAACACACACAACACAATTGATCATAAGACGCTCGGTCAAAGTCCTTTCAAGGGCTGAAATGGCCAATTTGTTTTTTTTTTAAATACCATTTTTGGTAGTTTGAGAAGTAAATAGCTTTAAACAGATAATATTAAATTCCTTTCAAAAACTTTGATGACTTAGTTTTTGTAAAAACGTGTGTAACGGGCTTTCGATTTTGTTCAATTTCTTCTTCTTCGTGTAACATAATATTAAGCAAACATACTCAAGTGTCAGCTTACAATGTAATGTACATGTCATCAGTACTTCAGTAACCATGACTGAACAAATGTTGGAGATAAACGTATGAAGTTGGTATTGATTTAACTCGAATTTTAAATTTTGAATTCAGGCTTTGTTGTTTTAGAAAACAATCAAAACAAAATCAAACAGAATTCATATCAAAATCCGTTAGTTGATAATTCAATACAACAACTATAGCAGCAATATTTTTTTTTTTCCTTTTGCCCGCGGCTATATAAATGGAAAAACTCTATCGCACTTATTAATCATTCAAGTGTCAAAGTTTGACAAAACTGTAAAAAACTGAAATTTATTCAAAGATTTACCTGCAATACAATAATACGTACGCCGAAACTTTTATATTCACTATTGGCTGTTAGCTGTTTCTAATATATTTTTGTCCATGATTTTTTTTTTAAGTTTTATTTTAAGCTTAACAGTTTTTTGCTCAGTCAAAACCAAGAGTCACGTTATATGTTTTTCAGATTTTTATGTGCTCAGTTTTTTGCTGCAACCACAGTTGACATCACATCCCGGTTGCAACATGTTTCTAACAACTGCCAATAGCAAAAACAATGCTGTAATAAAGTATCTATGAAAATGAAAGAAAAAAAAACATTATCACAAGAACAAAAGATAAAAACTCAAAAACTCAGCTGTATAAAAAATGCAAAAATATTGTTTGCAGAAACATAAAATATAACGTGTTGTCAATAAAAAAAGCATGATTTGTTCTTAGTTTAATATTATCACGGTTTTGAATACCCGGCAGGAAGAGAATTTTTTCCAATTTTTCAACGGAGCTTAAATCGTGTTTAAACTATTTTTTTGGTAGTCATAAAAAAATGTTTTCCTGCAAGTTTTTCGAAAAAAAGCTATCAACAAGTTTTCCTTTTTGACTACATAAAAGCTTCAAAATTGTATTAGTTTTAAAATTGATTCAAAACTCTTTTGTAACCATTGGTTACTATAGCTTACAGTGTTTCTGAAGATTTTTTTATGTTCATCTCTGCTCTACTGGTTATTTTGTGTCTGCTTGGAAGCCTATTGTCTTTATTTATGTCACCGTAAATATACAAAATATAAGAAAAAAAAATATTATTTTAACACTACAACTTTTAAATTTTTTATAGTCTATGAATAATTCGCTATGTATGGAATTGATTTCGATGCAAATAAGTTGCTGGAGCGCTGGACGGAAACAAAATGGTGAGCCTATGTGTATAAAATTCTGGTGCAATACGTGCTCACAGAATTTTATACGCAGGAAATATAAAACAAAGAAATATTGTAAGTAAAAATCACAATGATATAATTGGTATTTTGTATTTTAGAGTTTATTCTTAATTGCTTACTTTTTACAGGATTTTAATATTCCGAAGGAACAATTTATATGTGCTGCCTGGATGATAAGTAAATCAGAAGCGATCTCTTCGTTCGGAAAAAAAACGAAGAAGCAGCGATTCGCTTGAAGTAAGCGATTTTACATCAAGAGGCTTACATCAGTCGATATGGCAGTGCACACAAAAAGGTAGTAGCACATTTGTTTAACTTAAGTACTTAATTAAGTAGTTAGAAATATTATTACTTAAGTAGTTAGTTAAGTAGTTAGAAATATTATTAATTAGGGTTTAGGCATAAACATACCGGCCCCCTTGCAGTATTACTGTAAAGTTCAAAAAAACAATATTATATATGATGTATTAATAAGTAAAATTTAAATCCATTAAATAAATCTTAAATATACAATAAAGATAAAAAAGTGTGTTGATTTTTTCTTCTTTCTTTGTCTCAGTGCAATTCAATTTGGTTTAAATTCATGTGTTTTATGTATTATGTATATAGTGTGCAAATTATCTGCTACAGGTGCCAGACAGAACCCATCCGAATATGGTGTTTTGCGTGACGATGCCTCCCAAAACGCTGGGTATAATACCCGGTTGTACCCAACCAGCAAAATGAGTAGAAATTTGCGTTTGAGTTCCCTTTAAAGCTGTTTTAAGCGTCAAAATAAGTTCCATGGTACTTCGAAGCTGCTCTATGGTCCGTTGTAGAACTCGAAACACCTAAAGCTGCTTAAAGGTACGTTGTGGAACTTGCCACACCTAAAGCTGCTTTATGGTGTCAATTTCAGGCAATAGATCTTGTAGTTCCAAAAGTTACAAGTTATACTTCTGTGCAGGTTTAAGATAATTAAGTTCGAAACAAGTTCTGAAGTGCCGCTTGTGCGTCTTCTTTACATTTATTTTGAACTTAAAGCTGCTTAATGATTCGATTGAACCTAATTGTGCACCTTAACGCTGCTTATGGGTACCTTCGACAGAATTAGCTGTATAAATGAAAAATCTTCGTTCCGATATAAAGCTACATGGCAGAATGGCTAAGGCGTCGGACTTCAAATCGGCGAGACACGGGATCGAACCCTGGCAAAGGCAACATTTTAATAAAAAAGTTTTTTCACTGCGAATCAGATGGTACAAGTTGAGAACAAAAGCGGTAATGGTATAAAAAGAAGAAAATAAAAAAATATAAAAAATAAAAAAATTAAAATCAGAAATAAAACAAGGAAAATATTTTTTTTTAAAAAAAGTTTTCGAAGTTCGATTAGAACGCTGCTTAGCAGTCTATGCAACGTTCTTGTTGATACCTCAAAGTACGAAAAATTACTTAAATTTTGGGCTGCTTACACTGCAAAGCAGCTAAGAGAATTCGCTGTATAAGCCAAATTTAGAGCGTTTCTTGCTGGTTGGGTATTATACGCGGGTACACGTCTACCCCTAATACTATGCTCACTGGGGCCGCTTTATAGAAATGAGGGTCAGCTAGCACCAAGTTAGAAAAATTGGCCCTGATAGACGCGTCCAGTGTTGAACTAGGAGTTGTCCGCGATAAGTTGCGTTTAACCCTAGCCTGTGTCGTAATCGACAAGGCGCTTTCGTGTAGGGTCCGCAGAGTTATGGAACACAACTCCGACGATCCACACCTTATCTTGGGCAACCCCAACTGGCGCACTAACTGGTCGGACACTTCAGACATGCCCGCACTCTGGTCTATCAGGGCCCTAACCGGGTTTAACCGCCCATTCGCCTGTACCTTTACGACCGCCGTAGGTAGAAGCGGTATAATCTGTTGGAAGCAGGGTATAGCGGGCGAGGACTGGCTTCTAAAACCACTATGTGAGCGATTCTGATGGGCGGGTTTTTTGGCTTGACGTCGGTGGTGCTGCTGCTTGGCTCGTCGTTGACGTTTGGAAGAGCGCCGGGTTGACGCTTGTGCTCCGAGAGGGGGGCGGAAAGAGCGTGAATTTTCCGCATGCTGAGCTGCTGAAGCCATAGTGGTATCAATATCCATCCTTTCTTCGCCATCAGGTGCCAATCTCCTCTCATCGCTTGCTGGTTGAGACAAACGAGGTCTAGCAGCGACCTCTCTTTCGGCGGTCGTAAAATCGCGACGGGGAGACCGAGGCAAACGAGGCCTGGCTACGTCACGAGAGGAGTTGCGTCTCGATACTTTAAATTTATCACGACGGGAAGACCGAGACAAACGAGGCCTGGCTACGTCGTGAGAGGAGGAGCGTCTCGAATTTTTGGCGGCGTCACGACAGGAAGTTCGAGACAAACTAGGTCTGACTGTGTCGGAGCTTTCTGTAAGCGATTCGGACAAACGAGGTCCTTCGCGTGATCGCGACCCCAGATGGAGCAAAGTATTGTGCGCTCCTTGGCAATAGCGGCAGGAGCCGTCACTAGCGCATTCGTTGGTCCGATGATTTGGGGAGAGGCACTTCGAGCAGTATCGGAAGAGCAACACCATTCGCAGGCGCCCAGCGATATTTTCGCGCAAAAATTCCGGGCAGGATCGAAGAGCATGCTGAGCTGTGCACACTAGGCATCTCGATGGTTTGGCCGACATAAGAGACATTTCTGAAAGATGTAAATTATTTAGTTCCCTAATTTCGGAAATGGACGTAAAGGACAACACACTTCTACTTTTCACGTTGTGGTAAGAGAATTAACTTAACCACCGGTCTACTAATGACCCCTCGTTCCGTTCGTAAATCGGCAACGCGTACGCGACCGTCGGTTCCTAAATAGGTTTTTATGACTCTTCCTAATCGCCATTCATTCGCCGCAAGATTGTCTGCTTTGATTACAACTAAGTCGTCAATTTGTAAATTCTCACTTGGATTTTTCCACTTATGTCTCTTTTGCAGTTCCTTTAGGTAATCTGATTTCCAGATTCGGCAGAACTTCTGGTTCAATGCCTTTAACTTTTGCCAACGATTGATAATTGACATAGGACTCTCAGATATGTTTGGTTCAATAGGTGAAAGCAAAGGTCCGCCAACCAAAAAATGCGCTGGAGTTAAGGGCGCAAGATCATGAGGATCAGTTGACATGGGGCTTATAGGGCGCGAATTTAAACATGCTTCAATACGCGAAAGCAATGTCGAAAGTTCTTCAAACGTATACTTCATGTCTGATGCGATTTTGCGAAAATGTAACTTGAAACTTTTTACACCCGCTTCCCACAGGCCTCCCATATGGGGAGCACCAGCTGGGATAAAATGCCAAGACAAGTTTTGGTGTGCAAACTTTGACACCACATTTTCCTTTGTTTCATTAAGAAAGGCTTTAAAATCTTCTTTGAAGGCTCGTGAGGCACCAACAAAGTTGGTTCCGTTATCAGAGTACATTTTCTCAGGACATCCTCTTCGCGAAACAAAGCGAGAAAATGCCGCTAAGAAAGTGACCGTACTCAAGTCACTGGTTGCCTCCAAGTGAATGGCCTTTGTCGAAAAACAGACAAAGACACAAATATAGCCTTTCGTGATGAGACACGCTCTGCCCGTATAATTTTTGATGTCGTATGGACCCGTAAAGTCCACACCAGTGCACGCAAAAGGTCGTGTAAGGGAAGTTCGCTCAGGTGGCAAGGATGCCATTAGCTGCGTTTGCAGACGCTTTCGGTCGATCACACATACTTTACAGTTGTGAATTATAGACTTAATCATGTTTTTTACCTTAGGAATCCAATATTGCATCCGAATAAGTCGTAATACAAGTTGGTTCCCTCCATGAATGGAAATTTCATGGGTAAACTGCACAAGCAGTTTTGAAAAGTGACAGTCATACGGTAAAATAATGGGATGCCGCTCGTTGTAGGTTATATGCTCAGACCCAGCCAACCTTCCACCTACTCTTAGGATGTCTTGGCTGTCTAAAAATGGGTTAAGCGTTAAAATTGAGCTTTTGGCATCAACTAAAGTCTTTTTTTGTAAATTTTGGTATTCTGAAGAATAACCCAATTTCTGGCACCATATAATGAGCCTTTTCGTCGTGTCTTTAATTTCTTGCGGAGTTATAGCAACCGACTGGAAAACGAAATTATTTCGCTGCGCCTTATGTGTCATTCGAAAGAATCGTAACACGTACGATATAACCCGCAAAGCACGAGGTAGTGAAGAGAAACGACTTAAAATTTCCGTATTCTCGGCACAAGCCATATGGGCTTGAACTGGTTTGCATTCCACCGTTGTATCGAACTGGTGTTCTTTGGTTGGCCATAAAGATGGATCCTGCTTCAACCACGCTGGTCCCTGCCACCACAAAGTGCTGTCTTTCAAACTTTGTGGGTCTGTTCCTCTGCTGGCAAGATCCGCTGGATTATCCTGGGAGTCCACATGGCTCCAGTTTCCAGTATTGATTTTTTCTTTGATTTTTGTGATACGGTTGGCCACGAACGTCGTCCAAGTGCAAGGTTGTTTACGCAGCCACGCCAACACTATCGTCGAATCAGTCCAAAGAAACAACTGGTGGTTGTACGCTTCCAACTTCGACAAAAAAGCATCCACCATTTCAGCTAAAATCACAGCTCCACACAACTCTAGCCTCGGTAGAGACACCGTTTTAACTGGCGCTACCTTAGTTTTGGCCACGAGCAGGTGGGTGTCGACCTGGTGGTTATGTCTGACTCTTACGTATAGCGCTGCACCATATGCCTTTTCAGACGCATCACAAAAACCGTGAAACTGGATATCGGCATCAGGAGAAAAATTAACCCAACGTGGAATCTGAATACTGCCGATGTGAGAATAAGTCTGCACAAAAGACTGCCACCGTTGGAGTGTTGAAGGCACTAATTGCTCATCCCAGTCAATCCCATCTAACCAAACTTGTTGCATCAAGATCTTTGCTACAACAACTACTGGGGCCAGCCATCCTGCAGGGTCAAAAAGTTTTGCTATCGTAGAGAGCACTTCCCTTTTAGAAAAGCTTCCCTCTTGGTCGAGTGGACGGACATCAAAATAAAAACTGTCTAAGCGTGCATTCCAGCGGATGCCCAACGTCTTCACTTGACTGCTGTCTTCGAATTGCAGGAAGTCTTCATTGAGCAAATGCCCCTTTGGAATCCCTCGAAGAACTTCTTCAGAATTCGCCGTCCACTAACGCAAGCAAAAACCGGCAGATTCTACAGCCTTTTCAAGCTCCTTCCGTGCTTGAATTGAGGACGCTAGGCTATGACCCCCAGCCAAAGCATCATCTACGTACATATGGTTACGCAGTATGCTTGACGCCAGCGGAAACGTAGTCTCCACATCATCTGCAAGCTGGAGAAGTGTCCGAATCGCTAAGAATGGAGCACAATTGACTCCAAAGGTCACAGTCTTTAACTGGAATTCTTGAAGCGGATTCTGTGACGACTCTCTGAAGATGATGCGCTGATAAGCCTGCTGGGTATCGTCCACGATAATTTGGCGATACATTTTTTCGATGTCTCCATTAAAAACAAACCTAAAAAAGCGCCACTTAAGAATGAGCACCGTTAAGTCGCTTTGAAGCACTGGTCCCGCGTAGAGAACATCGTTCAGGCTAACTCCATTTGATGACGGACACGATGCGTTGAATACCACTCGTACCTTCGTAGTGGTGCTATCGGGTTTCATCACGGCATGATGAGGTAGAAAATAAGATGACGCTTGTTCCTTTTCAAAATTGCCAGGAACCTTTTGCATATGGCCGAGGTCCAAGTATTCCCTAAGAACCTTGTCATATTCCATTTTTGCTGTAGGATTTTTCATAAGTCTGGCCTCATTTCGAAGAAATTGACGCACTGCGATATAGCGCGAGTCGCCCAAACAAATTTCTTCAGGATAACTTTGCTTAAATGGTAAAGTCACCATATATCGGCCATCTGAATTTCGTCGTGTGGTCTTGACGAAGTTTTCTTCGCAAAATCTTTCTGCGTCTGTTAAAAACATCTTTTGTGGCACCTCCTCGAGTTCCCAAAATGACGCTAACTGGCGATCAAGGGAAACTTCACTGAAGTAGGACACCATAGACGAGGACGCAGACTGACCATCACATGGAACAGATCCGGTTAAGATCCATCCAAAGATGGTCTCTTGGGCAATAAGTGAACCCAAAACATTACGGCGGATACCATCTAGTAAGACTTGCGAATACAAATCTCCACCTATTAGAACATCTACCTGTTCGCTGCAGAAAAATCTCTTATCCGCTAAAACAAGCTCCGGAAAAGATTGTTGAAGCAATGGATCCACGGAACAAGTAGGAAGATTTCCGGTAATCTTTGATAAGATAAGGGCATCTGCAGAGATTTGTATCGTTGGATCAATAGGTGATCCAAGAACAAACTTGCATGCTTTTTGCACCTTTGCAGAGACTACATTGTTGAGGCCAGAGACCTGGGCGCTCACGCGGCGAGTAGGTAACTGAATAAGTTTCTGCAACCTTTCAGATATAAAGGACCCTTCTGAGCCAGAGTCAATAAGTGCTCTGGCTGTGAAGTATGAATCCTTATGGCAGATGTTAACCATCGCTGTGCCCAGTAAAATACGTTTACTGCTGGAGGCAAAGCACGAATGGATATTCCCTTGAGCGCTTGCAGATGTTTGCGGTTGCTCTGGGCATTGGTGAGTGGACTGTACTGTTTTACTTGTACTTTGACCTCCCCCTCCAGGCTGAATATTTGAGCTTGACTGGGTCCTATGCAACAGCGTATGGTGTCGTTGCGAACATGTGGAACAGCTGTAAGTGCTCCTACAATCCTTAGAGACATGGCTACTTGAAAGGCAGTTAATGCAGTAGTGTAAGCGCCTCACTGTTGACGACCGTTCATTAACATTCATCGACAAGAATTTTTGACAAAGTCTTAATGAATGCTGCTGGCCTTTGCACAACTTGCATTTAGTATTTGTTACCTTTGCCTGATAGGTGCTGATCTTTTTTTGTTGTTGAGGTGGCGCACTTGCTTTAGAAGTTTTTGGTATAGCACCTCTGAAATCAGACACCGTCTCTAGCGTTTGAAAACGACTAGTGAGGAATTTGTCAAGGTCCGTCCACTTAGGAATTTCTGCCTTGTCCTCAATTGATTGCTCCCATAAGGAGAGCGTGTTCTCAGGCAATTTTGTGGAGCACAAATATGTGAATATTGCATCCCAGTTGCTTATATCAACTTTATGCATTGTAAGTGCCGAAATGCAATTATTAATGTCCCTCTGAAGCTGTTTTATATCGCTTCCGGACTCACTGACCACCGCTGGAAGATTGAATAAAACTTTCAATTGACTATTAACAAGAATACGTTTATTCTCGTAACGGTCTTTCAAATTCTCCCACGCTGTCGCAAAACCTTCATGAGTCAAGGGAGATTTCTGGACAATCTCCTTGGCTTCACCGCGAGTTTTCTGATTTAAATGGAACAGTTTCTCAACGGGCGTCAGACGATTATTAGAAATATAAATCGCTGAAAACATGTCACGAAAGGACGGCCACGTTAAATAATCTCCATAAAAGAGTTCAGTGTCGCAGGGTGGCAGGCTTATATTATGGCCAGACAAATGGGCCTCATTTGAAGAAGGAGTCGGAAACTCCTTCACCCTTCTGGCGGCGGACAACTGATCGGACATTTCGGTCATTTTTGATAGACAGCGGACAAAGGCTTGATAGCAGGTTCGATATCTAACTTTTACGACACTTACATTTTCGTCATCGTCATTGTTGGACGCTGTCAATTTGAGAATGCATGATTCATAAGAGGCTTTCACACTCGCCCAAATTGATTTTAATTCATCCTCTTGAATTTTGAGCGAAAAAACCGTGTGCTCATTTTGAGGAATTTCATTAAAATCTGCCTCCATGTCAAAAATTTGATCAGTTTGACGCATAAAAGAATTTAATTTTGCCATTATATAAAGCTTTATCTAGGCTGTTATAAAAATCGATGAAAAAGAAAAAAAACCACAAAAACTTTCCAAAAAAAAAGTTGAAAAAGTTTAAAAACCCACTTCTTGAGATAGACGACGGAGTCGAAAATACTATCTCAGAAATGTAGAACAAAAACTAAAGGAACGAGAGAGAAAGAAAAAACTTCAAAAGTTATAAACAATCAAAAATATTGCGTTATAACGATTAGAAATAAATCTGTTAAATATTGGTTAAATATGTTAACCACGAATGCGAAAAGAGATACACCAGTGGTAGATTCGATTCACACTGGTCGAGTTGACGTTTGTAAAAAAAAAATTTTTTTTTTTTTTTTTTTAATCCAAGCTTCAAAATTTCTAAAAAGTTTGTTTTTTTTTTTTTTTTTTTGTATGTACAAACAATTGACGACTTGGTTTTATTTTTATGTAACTTGACGTAAAATGTCAAAAAATTACACAAAACACCGCCAAAGTTTGAATTAAAAAGTCACTTTGACGTTTTTTAATAATAAAAATATTTATTTATTTTCCAAAATTTTAGTAATCAAAAGTTATTAAAAATTACTTTAACTGATTTAAAATTACTATGAATGGCGATTATTACGTAAAAACTACAAATTTACGCAAAATGTCAAGACATGTAAACTTATGTCAAGACAAAAAAAAATCGAACGTGTGAGAGTGCCCACTATTAACATATGTTGTATTCCGATAGTAAGGCAGCCCTGTTTGGAAGGCTGTTTCTGGCCAAAGTGTTAATAATAATAATGAAAAAAAAAAACAACCGTACGCGAATAATAAACAAGTTTAGTTCGTTAATAGATATAAAAATAATTAAAAATTAATAATGGTGAATAAATTCACGATGAATACAAAAATTGAAAAAAGTGTTTGTGCTTAATGTTGTTGTGTCGGTATGTGTTTTCTTAGTTTTTGTAGTGCGTATAGCAATATTTTTGCTTATTAAAACAGCTCGCGTAATAAAATTTGTCGACGGACGGACGGCAAAGTTTGTTTACTTTGCCTGTTGTGATTTGCACTAAAAAAAAACAATTGCCAACGTAGGTTAGGTGAAAATTGTAATTAAATTTAATAATATAAGACTACTTGTTTCTAATAAAAAAAGAATTGTAAAAATTGTACAACGCGAGTGGCAAAAATATAATAAAAAATCTCAGAAAAGAATGCGCGATGTGTTATTTATATTTTTTTTTTTTTTTTGTATCGGACGGACGGACCGCAAAATGCAAGCACTCGGAACTTGGGTTTTCGCAATTTTAGCTTCTTTGTGGAAAATTTAATAAATAACAAAATCGCTATAAGTAAAAGTCGCTCGAAAAAGTTAATTTTAATAATGTTTAACACTCCGAGCGCTATTAATAAAATTTGTAATGATTACAAAAAAAAACAAAACTCGCGAAGTTTTACGAATGCCTTGTATTATGGCCGCCGCGATTTTTATTTTATATATTATATATGTATATAAAATTTTTAATTTTCTTTAATTAATTTTGGCGTTTTTTGCTTTAAAATTTTTTGCGCAAAAATTACACAACACAAGCACTGAGACGTAAGTATTGAAGAAATTCAACGCACCTTTTTTTTTTTTCTTTCTCGCTGGAAGCAGGTAGGTTTTTGATGATATGTAGATTTAAATATTCTTCAATGTGGATCTTCTCGTTTTTAAATTTCCTTTCAGGCTATCCTTTCAGGCTCGATTGGACCATGAATAATTCGCTATGTATGGAATTGATTTCGATGCAAATAAGTTGCTGGAGCGCTGGACGGAAACAAAATGGTGAGCCTATGTGTATAAAATTCTGGTGCAATACGTGCTCACAGAATTTTATACGCAGGAAATATAAAACAAAGAAATATTGTAAGTAAAAATCACAATGATATAATTGGTATTTTGTATTTTAGAGTTTATTCTTAATTGCTTACTTTTTACAGGATTTTAATATTCCGAAGGAACAATTTATATGTGCTGCCTGGATGATAAGTAAATCAGAAGCGATCTCTTCGTTCGGAAAAAAAACGAAGAAGCAGCGATTCGCTTGAAGTAAGCGATTTTACATCAAGAGGCTTACATCAGTCGATATGGCAGTGCACACAAAAAGGTAGTAGCACATTTGTTTAACTTAAGTACTTAATTAAGTAGTTAGAAATATTATTACTTAAGTAGTTAGTTAAGTAGTTAGAAATATTATTAATTAGGGTTTAGGCATAAACAGTCTAACTTAAGTTTTCTTTGTGTTTTATTTCTTTACACACATATTTTTAGTCTTATTTGTTACATGACACATTTTCATGATTTGTATTTGCAATAGACTTTCTTAAACATTTATTAGCATTTTAGATATGTAATTTAAATATGTGTTTAACTAACTTGTTCAAGTGATTACTTTATAACTTTGTATACACTGAGAAAACAAAAAAAAAATAAAACGCATAATTTAAAAACGGTTAATAAAATGTATATTTTAAAAACATTCTACGCCATGCAAAAATGAAAACATAAACTTTAACATACAATAGCAGTGTCGTATCTAGGGTTGGTGCCCTAGCCCGGAGCGGAAACTAAATTGTGCACCCCTTTAGAAGGTTTTTTTAATAAAATAAGTCAATGAGTCCATGGATATTTGATTAAAGAAGTAAGAATCTAAAATTATAAGAAACTTAAAGAATTTTCTCTGAATTGTTCCCATATTTTTGTCTAACGGGCTTATAAATTGTGAAAGAACAATTTTCTATCAGTATCAGTTTCATACTCAATATCATTTTTAAATAATTGAAGAATTGATGTTATGAAGCAAAACCTAAAAGCAACACGTTGACAAATTTTTTCTCAGTGACCTTGAATAACTGTTGATATAAATATTTTTTTGAAATCAATCCCCGTATTCAACACAAAATTTAAATGAAATATTAAAATAATATATTAACTATATTAATATATTATATATTAACTATATATTAATAACTATTAATTATATAGTTTGCAAATAGAAGGCCATCAACAAATAGTAACTCGACTCTGAGTTTCAACATTCTGTGACTATTATTTCCAAAGCTATTAAATATAGCCCGTTTTCCACTTTTTCAGACCTGACCTATTAATTACTTCTTACTGAAATTTATTGTTATACGACATTTAGTTGATAACACAGTGCGACGCAAAAAAATTACTTTAAATATCTCAATGGTTTCTAGTAGTGCATGGTATAAATATTATGCCCTCATACTCAGTTTTATCAGATTAGGTCAAATAAGAGAGAAATTCAAGGTCAAATTTCACCTTTAAGTCTCAAATTTTTTCTAAGAACTCTAAAACTAAATTGAAATCCTGTGTAGAAACTGGATCTTTATATTTGCAATGGAGTCATGAATGACTCAAAAAGAGCTGGCAACTCCAAGAAATCTCCAAGTAAAAAAAGTCTAAAGTCGGTCTAGGCCGACTATGAAATACTCTTAACCTACTTTTCCAAAAAAAAAAAAAAATATTACTGAAAATGGGTGTGTCTATATTTTATATGCATTTAAATGTTGATGAAAAATTTACACATACCAAATTGTATCCTTGTAGCTCACAGTTAATGCTTTTATTGTGCTTTCGCTATGGGAGGTGGGCGTGTTCATGGACGGATAACTCCCAATTTTTTAACACACCTTAGTTTTGGAATAAAATACATACATACCAAATTTCATCTCTCTATGACAAACATAACCTTAATTATTGAGTTTTAAACTTTTTGGGTTGTATGGGAGGTAGGAGTGTTCGTGGGCGGATGATCTCCATTTTTCAAAACCATATTTGATTTGTCATAAAATACATACCTGCCAAATTTTAACTCTGAAGGTTGTTTTTTAAATGTTTGGGTTGTATGGGAGGAGGGCGTGTCCGTGAGCGGATGACACCCATTTTTCGAAGACATCTTTGTGTTGATATTATACACATACCCACCAAATTTTATTATTGTAGGTTACTTACTAGCTTATTTAAGCAGTTTTCAATTTTTGCGTTGTATGGGAGGTAGGCGTGTCGGACGGACGGACGGAGGGACATGGATAGCTCGACTCATGTGGTGACGCTGATCAAGAATATATATACTTTTCTATACCGGACTCCCTTTCAGGTTTAGGGTATAATTACATACGGAATTGATTTGGGCTTTAGTATGAGCGTTTATATTGCAAAAATTAAATATAAAGTTAAAGTTTGTTTCAATAAAAACGAAGTCCTGGTGATGGTAAAAAATGTTTGCAATCACTTTTGCACCCTCTTGATATGCAAAACATAAAACCGCAGTCATTGAGGTGTGTTCTTTTTATTAAAAAAAAACAAAAATTATGTGGTAAAAAGTTATTTTGCCAAATTTTTCACCCCATTTTAATTAATGCCCCTATCACCTTCAGCGAGTCGATTGTTACAGTCGCATCGACTCAGTCGTATCGGCGAACTATTATTCTTGCAGTATCATCGTTAGCGAATACACTTATTCGCCGTGAATTCAGTGCTGCCAAAGCAAAAACTGTTAAAATATATAAACAAACGTCAAAAATAATGTAGTCCAGTTCAAATTTTGTATTTTATTCTTTAAAATTAAAAAAAAAAAAAACAAGATATTAAGCAGCACGAGCTAATCTTTGGATAACTTGAGAAAACACAAACTTTGTGCAGATTACGGTAAAAGTTTTCTCACAGAAAGACAATATTCATCAACATCTACCTCATCCTCTTCTTCATCAGCCGCTTCTTCGTTGATTTCAAAGGAGTTTACATCTGTGGAAGCCGGAACTGCCGCAATTTGGTTCTTGCCAAATTATTGTCCGATGGGGACTGCAGCATGCCTCAAGTTTAGTAAAGCATCAACAGCCAGTTCCAAGAGTGAAAGGGCCCACCGCCCTTTGATATTCTTCTCCTTCACGTAGCAGCAGTACCAGTGATTGAACTCCAACGCAAAACTGTTCCGTGACGTCTTTGTGACTGACTTTTGTGGATCCAAATCATCTTAGTCCAGACACAATGTAAAAATATAGCTCCATAAGCTGCACAATTTTAGAGAACTGCTGACTGTTGGTTTTTTTCATGCTAAAATTAATTTAAAATTTGCTTAACACCAGAAAGAAACGGTAAATATATAAAAACATTGCACGTTACTTACCTTTTTCTTTAATTTGTAAGTTTTTTAAGCAAAAGTTTTATATTTTGTTATGATTCGCCAGCTGCTTACCATTCGTCTGTTTTTGACTTTTGTGTCGAATTTTTGAAATTCGGGTACAATGATACCCATTTGCCAAATTTTGTATGTTTTTTATTTGATTCGCGGACGGTGATAGGGGTTAAAAAAAAATTAATATTTTCAAAAACATTTTACACCATACAAAAATAAAAACGCATGTTTTAAAATACAAAAGAAAAATAAAACGTTCAAGAAACAGCAATGAACGTTTTAATATATTTTATTAACTGAAAACAAGAATTTTATAAAAAAAATCATGTTTTGTCAAGATTTTCTGACACTATTTAAGATGAGCAGTTTTCAATATGTTGTGCTATAGTCAACCTATCGTTATCAATAGCTCAGTGGAAGTGTGATAGACTGACATGCAGAGGACGGAGGTTCGCATTCTGAATGTGTGTATAAGAAGTATTAATTAAATAATTTAAATTCTAATTCGAATTATTTCGGTAACTCATAAGTCAGAAAAAACCTTCATAATAATTTCGCGCTTACATTCATAAAAACAATCTATCAAAATATATCAAAAATAAATTGGTTTTAAATAAAACAAATTCTTGCTGGTTTCGTCAGGGATTGAACCCTGGACGGTTGAGTATTAAACTCGACCGCTAGCAGTTATTAAGTTTCAGGCATCTTAAATTTATTTGTAAAATGTTCATTTCAAAATGGACATTTCCACTGATATGTCAACCGCAGTCAAAATATGCAATGCCTATAAGAGTATTTTGTTTTAAAATAGCTTTATATAGCATTTTCCGATTAAAGTTAACCTCTTTCTTATTAAATGAAACTTATTTAAAATTAAATGAAGCTTTTTCTAATGAATTGAAACCTTTTTCGAATTTAACGAAACATTTTTCAAATAAAATGAAACTATTTTCAGATAAAGCAAAACACTTTTCCAATTGAATGAAACAATTTGCAAAATAAATTAAACTTTTTTTAAACTAAATTCAACTTTTTTCAAATTGATTTAAACATTTAGAACCCTTATTATAAAAATACTTTTTTAAAATTAATTAATAAACTTGTAAACTAATATGTTTGTTATGTTACTCCACTGTGCAGTTTTATGTATACGCTTTTTTTCAGTCTAACTATAACAATAGAAACCGTTATTTTGTGGATAACATAATATCATAACATGTCAGTTATTAGATCGAGTCGAAGCTATTTTATTCGCGTAAAATTAAAATAATTATAATTTGTAAAAATAATTTAAAGATTTAATTAATATAAAAACAAGTAAAGAAAGTCTAAAGTCGGTCTAGGCCGACTATGTAATACCCTAAACCCACTTTTCAAAAATAAAAAATTTTTATTGTAAATGGGCGCCTCCGTGGGCGGATGAAGCCTATATTTTAATTGCATTTAAATGGTGATGAAAAATTTACACATACCAAGTTTTATTCCTGTAGCTCACAGTTAATGCCTTTATTGTGCTTTCGCTATGGGAGGTGGGCGTGTTCATGGACGGATTACTCCCAATTTTTGAACACACATTAGTTTTGGTATAAAATACTCACATACAGCCGCGTACCGTGGGGGGGGCGGGGGGGGCGGTCCGCCCCGGGCGGCAATAGTTTAGGGGCGGCACTGAAGCTAAATAAAGCCTTTTACAAAATAAATATGTGTACATTATCATTTTAAGGTGTACAAACAAAAGAAAGAACTAAACTTAATGAATAAATTTGGCCACCACAGTAAATGTAACTATATTTATGAGCTTCGTATTGAGCACAACCAAAATGTAAAATCGTTTTTCGAGTCTCAAAATCAGTTGCCAAAGAAATAAAAAAAGACATAATATTTAGGCATGTGCGAGTAGTTGAATTTTCGAATAACTCGGCTGCGACTTGAAACAAGCATTGAATAACTGGTGTTTTCGAGTAACTCAAAGTTTTTTGAGTTTTTAAGTGCTTTAACTTGTCAGTGGAAATGCCCAGTAGAAAAGTGGTTTAACAGAATAACGTTTTTCAACTTAGGTATATTTGGTAAAAAAAGCTGTTTTGTGCTTTGATGTGTTGAGTGTGGGAAAAAGGCGGAATTTTCGTTTGATTATGGCGAATTGTAAGTTCAGAGTGCATATTAAGAAATAAGACTAATGCGTATAATTTTAAGTCGTATCTTTTATAATGTTTTTTGATTTTTTAAGGGATTTCACTGTTCTAATAAAATCACTTTGGAGAGGAGTTAGGCGTGGTCTAAACTGATTTAGGTCATTTTCTAATTTAATAATTTAATTATTAGTTTTCAAGAACTGATTTTGAGAAATGACCACAAGGTTTCAGCAGCTTAATGCTCTTGCTGAAAAATTCGCAATTCTTACTCCTTTGATTCTCCTGAATGATAAGTTGGAATGTAAACTGAATGAATTCTGTCACGAAGAAATTGACAATGAAGAGTTTCTCGTTGAGAGAAAAATACTTCAGCATATTGTTTCTATAGCTCACAAAGAAACTGATTCTTGTATGAAAGGTCCACTTGAACTTTTAAAATTTATTTTTAAATTAAGTCTAGAAAACGCAGTTCCAAACATTGTTATACTTTTAAGCTTTATTCTAAGCTTTTATTCATAAAAACCTACATAAGAACTACAATGAGTACGTCTCGCCTACAAAATCTTGCCATATTATCTATAGAATATAAGTAAAGTAATGAAATAGACTTCGACAATTAGGGAATTCACAGTTTGCTTCTAAAGTTAACACCTGACAACTTTAGAAAGATATTTAGATCGAACTGTGAGCACCTCTTTTTTTGTTTTGGAGCTAAATTGCAAAAATAGTTTTCAAAAATTTGAAATTTGTTCATAAACATGCCTCGAATGAACGGAAAGGAAGAATTATGAGATAACTTTGAAACAAGTGGTATCTCAAGTTTGTACGTAAAACAAAAACAATCAAAGTTAACACTTGCTAAAATGTTCTAAAGTTAATAAACGGCAAAGTAAACAGAGCAGATAATACAGAACTGTGAGCACCCTAAATGAAATTACCGATTTTGCTAATAAAAAAACAAGAAAAATAATAATTTAATAAAATATTATATAAAAAAAATTGTATTTGTATAAATTTCCTTTTCGGTGTCATTAGGTAATAAACTTTTTTATCGTTGGCCTAATTCTAATATGGCGTAAGTCAACATTTGGAATAATAGCGATTATTAACGTTTAAGGGGACCTGACGCCTTCAAAATTTTGTTTATTTTAATGTTTAAAAATGTGTATAAGTTCAATAAAAATAGATATAATTTTGAAAAATTACAAATATATTTTTCGGAAAAATATTACGCAAAAAAATTTTTTATTGTTTTAATCACATATACTGCTGATGGAATTTTTTTTAAAAATTCATGGCGCTTTTAATTTTATATGTTCACCACTTTATATATCATAAATAAATTTTATTTTCAACTGTAGGGTATAAGTATAGTGTGTATGCAATGACAAAATTTTATTATGCCAGGTTACTCCTTAAAAAATACTTGTTCAGGTGTCAATATATCATATTTATATTTTAGTAAATATAGAAATCTCCCGTGATATAACAAAACCAAGTAACTTGTTTTTTGAAAATTGTGAGAAATTGGGGTATTGTGTTATAGGATATTATCTTTCCGTATATAAGATTTTTAAGTTTTTTCAAATTATTGAAGAGTTAAATTATTGAAGAGTTAAGAGTTAAGAGTTAAGTTTCGAAATTTTTGAAACTTGTGCTAGCCAAATTATTTTGCGTTGCAGTTTTTTAACAATTCAGTCGAACTTAAGATACTGAGAAAATTTTTGTCATATATTTTTTCATTTCATATAAACAAGATTTTTGTTTTTTCACAAAACCAGGCAACTATGAAGTTACTTGAAAGCCAATAAAACATTTATATGTTTCTTAGAACACTTTATTCTTTGCTGTTTTTTCAAAATCAAGTAACTTTAAAGTTGCTTGGTTTTGTTGTATAATATCAATTAAAACACAATTGTTTAGAAAATAAGTTGAACATTTGTTACAATTTTAATTAAGTATCTTATTTTTATAATTAAGTATCTACACAAGTATCTTATTAAGTAAATTATATATAAATCTATTCATTAAACTCAATAAAAAATCTTTTGATACTATTTTTAACAAAATTAATGGAACATATAAATAAATTCATGAATGTTGGTATTTACTCATGGCTTGTAAAACCAATAGAAAGATCCTTAGAATCTGCACATTCATTAAAATCTTCCCAAAAATTAATTTTTGTGTTATCATGTATTAAAGGAATTAATTTATCTATAATATCCTTCTTTTTAGATGGGTTTTTCACGATTTCCTTTAACTGTACATATTTGAAAATTTCAGAAGATCTTTTTGATGAACTAATGTGCATTCAAAAAATTTTGCATCGGTTTCGATGGAAGTTTTATAAAAAATTACAATAATCCTTTTCGAGTTTTTCTGAAAATTTTGCATTTAATTTTTTTCGGCAATTGCTGTATGCTGGATGCAATAATCTTTTCTTTGTAGCACGATTGAAAACGAATGTTTGAGAATCCTTTGTAGTACGATTGGAAAAGATTGTTTGAGAATCTTCAGATCGAGTATCCATGAAATGATTGTCCATGAGCTCTTCTTCGTCACCTTTTTCATTTGTGGATCAAAATCAGGGTCATAGTACGACGATGCAGGACTAAAATCAATTTTACTTTCTCCGTTATTATCGCAAAAATCACTGGAGAGTATACTTATATTTTTGTAATAATTTCCAAAAAAAAATTCAAGGAACTTATCATATAATTTTTGATAGATTATTACTTTCAAATTTTCAATTAAATCTAAATTTTTTTCAAGTGACGACATTGTACGCTGTTTTTAATTATATTCGATACGTTTGAAGAAGAAGATGTGACTAAGAAAAAATTTTCAATAAATTTTGGAAATAATTTTTTGATTGCGGTATTTTGAAGTGAATTTTTTCGCATAAAATTTAACTTCGTTTAAGTAAAGTGCTGAAAAGTACTGAAGTAACTTGGTTTTGTTGTAACCCATTTTAATCTAATCAAGGCATTTCAAGTTACTTGTTTTATTTTTTTTTAATATTAGTGTTTAGAAATGAGATAGGCAAAAATGGATTGAAGTTTCTCGTAGACTTTTTGCTCTAGATTTTTAAACATGATAGAACAACAAAACCACGGAAGAAATGAGAGCAAAAATAGACTCATGCGCGCGTTTTGCTCCATTTTTTCCAAACTTGCGTCGTATTAGAAATAGGTTGATGATATGTATATTAGAATTTTTTTATATAATTGAGAACAATGAAAGACCAAATTCTAAAGTGAAAACTATGCATACAAAACCCCATATTAATATCATAGATTTTTTTTTTATTGCATATGAGAGGGGCGGCAAATTTGGAATCCGCACCGGGCGGCTTAGCCTCTCGGTACGCCACTGCTCACATACCAAATTTAATTTCTCTATGACAAACATAACCTTATTTATTGAGTTTTAAACTTTTTGGGTTGTATGGGAGGTAGGCGTTTCCGTGGGCGGATGATGTCCATTTTTCAAAACCATCTTTGTTTCGTTAAAAAAAATATATGTGTCAAATTTTAGCTCTGTAGGTTAAACAGAGGCTTATTTATTGCGTTTTCAATTTTTGGGTTGCATGGGAGGTGGGCGTGTCCGTGAACGGATGACGTCCATTTTTCGAAGACATCTTTGTGTTTTTATAAAACACATACACATCAAATTTTATTGTTGTAGGCTAAATATGAGCTGAGTTATGCAGTTTTCAATTTTCACGTTGTATGGGAGGTAGGCGTGTCCGTGGGCGGACGATGTCCATTTTTCAAAACCGTCTTTGTTTTGTTAAAAAAAATATATGTGTCAAATTTTAGCTCTGTAGGTTAAACAGAGGCTTATTTATTGCGTTTTCAATTTTTGGGTTGTATGGGAGGTGGGCGTGTCCGTGAACGGATGACGTCCATTTTTCGAAGACATCTTTGTGTTTTTATAAAACACATACATATCAAATTTTATTGTTGTAGGCTTAATATGAGCTGAGTTATGCAGTGTTCAATTTTCGGGTTGTATGGGAGGTAGGCGTGTCCGTGGACGGATGATGTCCATTTTTCAAAAACATCTTTGTGTTGATACAAAACACATACATACCAAATTTTATTGTTGTAGGTTAATTATGAGCTGAGTTATGCAGTTTTCAATTTTTGCGTTGTATGGGAGGTAGGCGTGTCTGTGGGCGGATTCCAAAAATATTCAATAGTGCAGATCCTTGAGTCCATATGACTATGTGTACCAAGTTTCATTCAATTATCTCAACTCCTTCTTCTTATCCTGTGTATACGGACAACACACAGACGGACAGACGGACGGACGGACGGACGGACATGGATAGCTCGACTCACGTGGTGACGCTGATCAAGAATATATATACTTTTCTATACCGGACTCGCTTCGTTCTATGCGTTACAAACGTTTGCACAAAGTTAATATACCCTGACCTTTCAGGTTTAGGGTATAAAAATGATAAGGCAACATTTGTAAATTGTGATAACCACACATTAAATTTAGTAGGAGTTACTACAGCTAACCAAAATTCAATCATTGTAGCATGTTTTGGAATAATTGATAACATACGTCTCTTTTTCTCACGTTCAACATTACGATAGAAATTGTTAAGAAATGCTTTAAAAAATCTGTTAAAGAATCTGTAACACGATGGAGCGCCAGAGCGCAAGCAGTTAGCGTTCTTGTCGAGTGACTGGAAGAATACGTAGAACTATAAGAAAAATTAGCAGAAGAAAATACTGCCACAAGTGGTACACCAGAAATGCTGCAATCTTTATCTTAAACCGAATTTAAATATCATAACTTTAGTCCATTTCTGGCATGAACTCTAAGAGAATTGATCGTGTGCAGCTCAGATTAAAAAAATCTTTGTAAAAAATAGAGAATCGAAACAACAATCCGTATAAAATGTCGCCGACAAATGCGAGGAGAATTGACTGGAGATATGTCCTTTCCGCAGAAAGCGAAAAAACTGGCGTTATGAGAAGCGTTCTTGATCGTCTGCATCAGGAAATAAGTTCACAATTTACACGACTTAGGGACCTTTATTCCAAATTTTGGTATTTACTGGACGTTGAAAATTTATTAAGTAAGAATAATCCGTACAACTATCTTGAAAAGAATTGTAAAAATTTGGGTGAGTTTTATAATACAGATTTAAATGGAACAGAACTTCCATTTAAAGAAAAAGATGTTTTTCCAAACCTGAGAGTAGCACTTCAAATATTTATTTCTATTTCAGTATCAATCAGTGTAAAATTGAATAAAATATGTAAAATACAGTACAATGTCGAATTTTAGCGTCTTCACTCAAATGCATCTCCTGACCGTATTTTTGCACGCATTTCTTTCGGCGGTAGCTTATATTCTCCACTAAAAATGAAAATAGTTTTCGATTTTTTATGAATTATCATAGCGCAAAAACTACTCATCCAAATGTTAAAATTCGTTGAACAAACATGAAGAAAATTAGAAATTTTATTTGGCTTAGCGTGATTATTAATATTGAACAAGATATATTTCAACAAAAATCTTATAAATTATATAAAATCTGTAAAAATCACGTAAATTCTAGTACTCTGTCTGTTTGCGTGGAATTTCACTCGCAACATTCATTTTTTTGTTGCGTGAAAATTCTGACAAATATTTTGTTGTGAAGAAATTGAAAAATTGGAGAAAATCATACTTTACTTCTCAAAATAGACCAGCCTTATTATACAAAAATTCAATATTTCTTCAGTTCGTGTTTGTAAGAGTAGAATAGAGTTAAAATAACGAATTTTACATGATCAGTTCGATACAATTGATGTCAAAATTACAAATAGTAAAATTTACTTAATTGAAATAAAACAATATAAACTTTATTATTTCAGTTAGTGAGTAGTTAAGCAAGCAACAGTTATCTTTAACGAACTGTCAAAGTTAGTCAGGTTAGGTAGTCAGGTTAGGTAGTTAAGGGCCAGTTAACGATAACCACAAGTTTCTTTAATGCGTTTGTGAATTCTACTGATGTTGATGCTCCACAAAAAATTATTTAAAATTGAAGTGGCTGAATATTTGGAAAAAAATTAGACCAGCTTCACTGAACAATCCAAAGAATCAAAGCTGTAGTTGTTACCAGAATTGCTATTATCTTTAGACTTTCATTCTTCATTCGTTAACCAACGTTCTGTTTTCTTCATGTCCTTTTATTTCTTTGGCTAATGATAGTCCTATTTCTCATGTTTGAACCACTTCTTTTATATTAAAACCAATTAAATTAATTGGTAACATCTCGATGTTACTCGATCTTTGTACTCGTACAACTAACATTTGTCAAAATTACCCCAATCAAAAATGTCAAATGTACCCAAATGCTCTCGGCTTCTTTTTTTAAATTTTTTTAGTTTATATTTAGTTTTATTGAAATTCACTTATATTTTAAAAACATAAATAGTTTTTACCTTTTGTAAAAGGTACTTTGATTAACTTTTATAACTCGGTCAGGACGTCCTTACGAATCAGTGCCGGAAAATAACAGTTACCCGCCCAAAAACACAAAACCTATTCAATTACTTTTCTTCATGTAATGCAAGAATCGTCAAACTTCGTGACGATAACTTATGTATATACAAAATTTATAATACAAATTATTGAAAAATAACGGTTCGTTCATACCGAAAACGTCATAGTCGAATGTGGCCCAAAGTCAAGGCTATTTTCAGTTTACCCTACGAGGCTTAACTTTAAAATTTTTTTTTGCGATTTTCGTGTTAAGAGACCCTAAATCTATAACAAAATATAATGAACTGTCGTGTACACAACCTTTTTCTGATTTTGACGCATAGTGTTATTTGTATTAATGTAATTTAATAAGTGTATTATAATTATTTGTACAAAATATTAAAAAATAGTTATTTATATTTCATTGGGGGCGCCAAAAAATTGTTTTGCCCCGGGCGCCAGTTGTGCTCGCTACGCCACTGCTCTGCAGGAATTAAGTTTATAGTGAAGTCATGTGATTCAGTAAAAAACTAATTCCGATTGACTTCCGAACCTGAAGCAAAAAATTTACAATTCATACTTTTCCATCGTATTTTCCCAAAATCTGTTTCATAAAAATTTCTTGACGATATAAAAGTCAATTTTAGAGGAAATTTCATCGGGTTTTTTGGTGGCGAAAGACTCAAACAATTTTTTTCATAAATAGGCTCTTAGTTTTTCAGCCCAAGGTGTCTGAAATTGTGTGTTTTATACTTTCGGAAATGAGGTCCATTAGTGCTAACCAAAGGACAAATTTTAAGGCTTGCCCCAATTGGTTATTTTTACAACGATAGTTAATTATAAAACCATGGTGTGAGAAATTTTAACATAATTAAACGAGATTATTTAAGTCACACTTTTCAAGGAAGTAATTCATTATTCGTTAAGAAGAAAGTATTTCTTGGTGGCAGAAGTATTTTGTAAGCAAATAACGATTTGATAAGTAAAATCGGAGTTTTAAATAAATATTCAACTTTATTCAAATATATGTTTATTTTAGTTATGATTCTATAAAAAAATGGGGAAAAAGTAGGAATTAAGCGTTGAAATGAGATGTGAAATACTGGAGAAGCATAATTGTGGTATTTTAGTCAAAGAAATATGCTCCGAGTTACAGGTATCAAGGCAAACCGTTCACTATCAAATAACTAAGGACAAAAAAACAAATTCAGTAAAAAGTTTGCCACGTTCGGGCAGAAAAAAAAACGTAAAGAAGACCAGCTAATTATACGAGAGTTCTCAAAGAACCCTGGTTTAACACCGAAAAGCTAGAATTACAAATGAAAAATTTTTCTTAGAATCCAGTAAGCAAACGCACAATTCGCAGACGTTTAAAAGAATTCCAATTCAGTACATATTCCGTAAGAAAAATACCGCAAGTAAACGTAAATAAAAGTAAATAAAATCAAACGACTCCAATTTGCCGAATATTTTTTTTTTTTAAGACTATGAGATTTTGAAACCGAGTTTTGTGGACTGATGTAAGTACGCTTGAGTATCACGGATCACTTGAAAAAAAATTGTCCGAATTCCAAAGAAATTGCTCCAATCTTACAAGCAATTGACATGGTGGCGGATCAGTTATGTTCTGGGACTGCATTTCCTCTTGTGGTCATGAGGATATGGTTCCAATAGTTGGAAAGATGAACCAATACAAATATTTGGATGTCTTAAATGATCACGCATTTCCAACTGGTGACAAACTTATTGGTGAGTCATTTATTTTACAACAAGATAATGCAGCATGCCAAAAGAGTAAGCTTATAATGAACTTTTTGAATCGAACTGGTGCACCAGTGCCATAGTGTAGAAGTTTTAAACTGGCCGACCCAAAGTCCTGATTTAAACGATTTTGAACATTTGTGGGTCTATATTAAAGGAAAACGAAGCGTTTGCTTGACTCGGACCCAGGAAGAGACAATATCTGAAATAAAAAGTCTATGAGAGCAAATTCCGGTAGATATTTTGAATAATCTTGTGGAATCAGTCCCAAAAAGTAATACAAGCTAATGGTGGATATATTTTTTATTAAGTTGTTAAGTTTTTGTCATAAATTTTCTTATCTTTAAGCTGATTTTTGTATAAAACAGAACTTTCAAAATAGTTATGCCCTCTTTGAAATGAAGTTTTTTCTAATATATTTTCTTTATAAGTTATTTTTAAGAAAAATCACACATTTCTGGTAAGATTTTGACCAAATATAAAAATTTTGATTCGCGTTTTCTCAAACTATTTTAAAAACTAAAAATATTTGCCTTTTCTTTTCGTCAAAATAATTATGCCGACTACTGTACAACTGAAAACAATTTTTGAAGTATTTTGTTATACTAAAAAAATACTATTCATAAAAACTTAACTTAAATTTTAAATATGAATGTTTTTTTAATGGGTTGGGTTGGTTTGAAAATTAATTTTGTTTTTGCCTTATGACATTGTACAATATGTCTAAAATATTCTCTCTACAGCTTAAATCAACACGTATTTTTGCAAATTGGTTATCATGATTTCCCAAAAAGTTATAACCAATCTGGGTCAAATTTGGAAACCTTCTTCAAGATACATTATCTAGTGCTTGAAATATTTAGATTGTATATTAACAAAAAATAGTTATTATATGCTTTGTTTGAGCCTTCGAAACCCACCTAGCCCATTAACTAAACTAAACTTCTATTTGAAAATATTACTCACAAGAGTTGAAACTTATTGCTGTAAAGCCTTTGTAAAATTGATTTTATATATTAGTCCGAAATTTGATTAAAACCGCCCCCCAAAAATAAATCCTGGTTGCGCCCTTGAACCTAACCATAGATATACAAACTTTGAATGCGTATGAATGTCACGTGCGACATCATGGAAATGCCCAAATATCAAACGAATGTCTTAAAAGCTAATTTTAAAATGTTAATTTTAGAAAATCAAACGAACGGTTTAGCAGATCATTTTAAAATGTTTATTTTAGAAAATCAAACGAACGTTTTAGAAGCTTTCTTTAAAATGTGCGTTTTTAAAATAAAAATAAACGTTAGAGGCGCAAATACTGGGTTAAACATTTTCAAAAATAGCACGATGTGAATATCAATGTGAAATATCAATTATTATCCTTATAATATAATTGATAAAAATTATTTGCTTAATTGATTTCTAAGTAAATACTTAAGTTAATAATTAAATAAAATTATAATTTATCACAAACATAAAATATGTTCCATTAACCAATAAAATTTTGTTGGGTTACCCAAGAACTTAGCAGGCTCAAAACTGTCGAAGCACTTGTATGAAATAGCATCCGTTTTTTGTTAGTTTTACTTAAGTATTATTCTCACTGCAGCAAAGTTAAATTATTTACAGTGTATCGTATATATTATTGATAGCGTTAAGCAAAAATGCAATGTGTTGAGATTTTTTGCTTTATTTTATTTTTCTGTGTGTCATTTTTTTTCTTGTTGTTGTTTTTGGTCTTGCTGTCAGCTGCGGTGTTATTTGGTGTTATTTCTTGTTAACTTCTTGGAATCTGTTTTGACACCTCACTTGAAACATGTTGCTATAAATGTGACAATTTTTTACTTCCTTTTTTTTTCTCCACCATGAGTCAGTGTTGCATTGCAGCAGCAAGTGCATAAAGCTACAAATATATGTGAGCTCTTCGATTGCTTGATATCTTATTTTCCGCATTTTATCTGTTGACGACCAAAAGAGTTGGCAACGTCATGAGAGTCAGGCACAAACGACAAATCGTTAACAGGAGGACAACTCTTGGTCTAAAGGTGGCTTAAAGTTGTTATTGTGCGTGGTGTCTATGGATGTTTGTGTGTGTGAACATGTGTGTAAAGCAACATTGCTGCTCAGCACTTTTAAAAATTCAACTTCCGCTTCAAATTGAATCACAAAATTACAACAACAAAGTTTTAATTTCCTGTTTGATGTGAATTTCTTGTTGTTATTTTGTAGTTTATATATAATTTTTTTTTTTTTTATTTTATTCTCTCATTTTTATTACATTTTCTTTTGGCAGCATGTTAAGCGCTTTTTTGTGCTATGGCGTATGTGTGCGAGAATGTGTTGGTGGCTTTAGAACAGGTAAAAAATTGTTGCTGCCAAAATAAACGGCTGCACGTTGCTGATAGCTTGCAGTACTTTGTGTGTTTTTTTTTTTCAACTAAATGCTTTTACATCCATGCCACGTCAGGCCACGCCTCTTAAGCCCAACAGCATTGCGCATTTTTAGTTTTCATCGCACGTACTTTGCGCGCGCGTTTTGCATGTTTACTCAATTTATTTCCATGTATTTAACTTCATTTTATTTAATTTAAACACATATTTGTAATTTTTCACCTGTTTTTTCTGTCTGTTTTTTTTTTTTTACGTGCTCACATTTTTGCATTGCCTTTTAAAAGCTGTTTCTGTTTTTTTTTTTTTTTTATGATGCCCTTTCATCGAACGCTGCCTTTTCTATGTAGTTCACAAAATTGCCACCAGCAGCGCGCACATACGCATAATTTAATTTTAACTGGTAAAAAAAAACTACGCTTTGTATACAAAAGTTAAAAGTACTTGTTGTTGGTATATTTATTATTTTTATAATAATTTATTTTTGCTTTTTCATTGCACGCTACTTGTTAAAGAGTGTAATGCATGACTTTATAGGTAAGTTTGTTGCATACAAAATCAATCGTTAAAGGACTGTTGGCATTAATTCTAATAGTATTAATTTTTTTTTAACAATTTTTAGAGACAATCAATAAAATCAGCCATTGGTTAGTCTTTAATATTAAGAATTATTTGTAAATATTTCATAAATTACAGTTTCGGATATTTCGAAAATTAATAGAGAATCGTAGATCGTAGAGTTCGGAGAAAAGTTTTTGTAGTTTGACCCCAAACATATACTTTTAATTATTTTTTTTTTACAGCATTAATTTTTTTAGTTTTTACTTGGCACCAAGTCACATAGACCGACTGTAGTATTTTATATATTTCGAGGCTATGTTTTATTATTTAATATTCTTTTAGGCTGTTAAATTGTTGCTCCTTTTTTGCTCTCTTTACTATACACCGTTCAGCAGTTTTAATATCATTATTAATTGATTAAAAATATGAATTGTTTGCTCAAAAAATGAATTTTGTACAGCTTATTGCAATCAGTTGAACGGTATTCATAGTTGAATTAAAATCAAATTAAGGTAATTTTTAACTTTTTGCTTTAAGCATTTGATTTTTGGCAGTGCATTCACTGATAGCGGTATTTAAAAAAAAAACTACTTCATACTTTGTGGATGATTTAATTAACCGAATTAGTTTTGGACAGTGAAATCAATATATTTGATGTTTTATTATAAAAATATAACTTTTAGCTATATTTTTGATTAAAATATAACTTGCATAAAATATATCGAACTCTATTTAAAGCAAAAATCTAAAAATCTCAATCCTTTCACACTTCTTAGTTGCAAATGACACCAATTTAGTACTAAGAGTACTGTTATAAGATAAATTTAACATTGTTAATAATCAGAAATTTCCTTCAGAATTTTCATGAGCATTTTTTTCTCTTTTTTTAGTTATATACTAAACTGTAAACCAGTTTAGAGAATTCGCTGTATAATACCATGTCTACACAGAGAGTTTAGTTTGCGTTTCCAGTACAAAGTTACGTTTTACCCTTGAACTTAATATAACCGCTTGCATTTGGAGTACAATTAGGCAGGAGAAAACGCAACTAAACTCAGCTTGCTTTCTACGTTTACCAAAACTCAATTTGAGAAGTGCCTAAAGGTATGCTAATGTTTAGAAAAAAGATTCGTTCAGTTAGATTTTAGGTGCATTCGGGATATTGAACGATTATAAATGTCAACAACAGCTGTTTCTCAAGTTTGTGCAAGTTTCTATTTGTAATTTATTACTAACAAAAATAAGCCAAAAACAACTAAAGAATCTCTAAAGTCGCTCTAGCCCGACAATGGAATACCCTAAACCTCCTCTCATATTAAAATTTATATTGATATACTTAAACAAACATAAATAAATTCTTATTCTTTCAAAAAACGTGTATTCCTTTACAGTTTTTAACAGTTTTCACTAGTGTCTGTTGTATGGGAGTAGGGCGTGTTCGTAGGCGGGTGACGCCCGTATTGTGGGCACACCTTAGTTTTGAAATAAGATCCTCCAATACCAAATTTAATCTCTGTAAACCATGTATAAACCTTTTTATGGTATTTTCAATATTGAGGGTTGTATGGGAGGTTGCGTGTTTGTGAGCGGATCACGCCCATTTTTTGTGCATGTCTAAGATTTTGTACAAAATACATACATATCAAATTTGATTTCTGTAAGACAAACATAAACTTATTTATGCAGTTTTCAATTTTTTGGTTTGTATGGGAGGTAGGCGTGTCCGTGGGCGGATGACGTTTATTTTTCAAAACATCTTAGTTTTGTTAAAAAAAATATACGAACCAAATTTTATCTCTGTTGGTTGAGCAGAAGCTTATATACACTCAGAAAAAAAGCATATCTTTTTCCGTTAAAAAATTTCTCTATTTTCGATAATAGCAATTTTCTCTTTTTCAAATAAAATTTTCTTCAATTAAAATAAATTTTTACATATGCGATGAAATATTTCTTCACTTGTGGGAAATGGAAATATTTCTATATATATGTCTCTAATAATGATAAGAATTTTTCTTGCACAAAAAAATTCCCATTTACAGAGAAAAATTTATTGAAAATGAAAAAAATTTCTCATATTTTGATAAAAAATTCAATATGAGAAGCATAGCACAATAAACAAGGTGACTGCAGGGCTGTCAATCCTCTCTCTCTCTCAGAGTCAGAATTGTCAAAATCAATACAAATTATTTGATGTCTCGTTTTGTTGCTCTAATTTGTTCAGTACTTTTTGACAATTCTGACTTTCGGCTCTCAGCCCTGCAGCTACCTTATTTGTTGTACTATGATGAGAATTATTTTCTTCAATTAAAACAAATTTTTCTCAAAAATAAAAAGGTCTTTTCTATAAAAACGATATATTTTTCATGTATTTCTTTCTCTTTTTCATAAAACACATAAAAACGTACATATTGAAATTTGATCACTGTTTTGGAAGTTCATGTTTAGCCGAGTGTGCTGACGTGTGAGTCTAGTACTTGACTGTCCTAGGTTCAAATGCTGGCAAGACCGACAAAGATGTTTTGTTTTTGTTTTTTAAATTAAAAATATTATGTGTTCAATTTTTTTTCAGCGTCTTATGATTTTAAGAGAATTTTAGGATCACATTTAGAGAATAGCATTTTCTAGAGCAAAGTCTATACCATTTTTCTCTAAATATGATGCTTTTTTATCATGTTCTGAGAAACTTTTTTCTGAGTGTATTAAATTCTCAATTTTTGGGTAGAATGGTAGATGGGCATATCCGTGGGCGGATGACATCTGTGTTTTGATATAAAGTACATAAATACTTAATATTGTTGTTGTAAGTTAATTACGAGCTTCGTTATGCATTTTTCAATTTTTATTTAAAAATATTCAATAGTGCATATCCTTGGCCTCGTGTGACTATGTGTACCGAGTTTCATCCAATTATCTCAACTCCTTCTTCTTATCCTGTGTTAACAGGCAACACACAGACGGACGGACGGACATGGATAGCTCGACTCACGAGGTAATCCTCACCCAAGGCATATTTATAAGATAAGCTATGTATTTGACACTTCCCTTCAAATTGTATTTTTTGCATGCTTATTTGTGAAGGGATGATATTTTCAGCATTCAAAAAGTTTTTAGTATTGAAAAAGGGATGCTATTTTTAGTATTGAAAAAGTAGTAGATATCACCAAAACTTATTTTTAAAGTGAAACTTCTTTCGACACGCATGCAACATGCGGAGAAATAAACGCGGAGTAACATTGATGTAACATAAAGATCAATATAGCGTATAGATCAATACGTTGAAATGAAATCAATTTTACATCGTGTCATAACAAGAAAGTTAAACTTGTCGAACAGCTCTAAAACAGCAAGCTGCCATTTGCCTTTTCTTTACAAAAAATTGGCAGTAGCAAAATATGTGTGTCTTTCACACCTTTCAAATTGATTTTTTTTTTTATAAATAGTTAAGTTATAGGTCTGTTTTCCTATTCACTTCAATTAACTTGAAGTTACTCGAACGCGTTTCTTAACACATTTTTCCAGCACGATAGAGAAGAAGAACAAGCAAAATGTCACTGTTTGCTACTCTCTATTGCTCCAATTTTACTTGAAAATTTTCTCCGAGCACGAATCTTGAGCTTTAAACACCTGATTGTCAGAGTGATAAAATTAAATTTTTGTGTTGTATTGTGAAAAAAATTTAAGCAATTCTTTTGCAAATGAATACAATTAGGTAAAGTTGCCAAAATTAACGGAAACGCAAGTGTTTTAAGTAAAACACTCAAATTTTATTCTTTTCTAGAAATAACTGTTGTGCTGGAAACTCATTTAAAACCGTTTCTCTACTTTTTGACAAATTTGCTCATTTTGTCATAAAATCAAATTAATCTCTAATCCTCGATCCTTACCAGTGTGGCCACGACCTGAAAAAAAAGAAGCTAAATTGGCCATAAAAAGAAGTCAATAAAAGAAGCTAAAAAAAATCCAGATTTTTCATTTTAAGTTTTATTTTCGTTTTATTATAACATTAATTTTTAATATAGGTACATCAGTATCATAGGTACAAATTTGTAAAAAGCAAAAAATCATAAGGTATATATTTATGAAGCAAAATATTACCAGCCTTTTTAATTCAGAATGACTTAGTTTTCTTTAACTAAACTAACTTTTCATTGCATTAACTTTCATTTCATCATTTAAATATAAATGAAAATAATATGTATATTGAATTGATGTATATTGATGTATATGTATATGAGTCCTATTAAGAATAATTTGTTCATGGGAAATGTAAAAGGGAGTTCTCATTTTTAAGACAGCAGGATACAGACATCACATGTTATGTTAAAAGTTTTAACTTAAAAGACTCATGAATATTCACGGTTGATTAACAAATTTGTTAAAAAATTTTCCAAAATTTCTTGAGCCTTAAAAATGGGAATCTCCTTTTTCTAATTCTCGGAAGAAATTTTAAATGAAATTGTAGGTTTGAAAAATTGATCACTGTCGTGCTAGGAACTTAGTTAAATCAACATGATTTATATATCAGATATAATTATTCCCTCTTCATCAGATAAATCGGATGAACTGCAGCTTGCATAAGCACTACGTGAATCTAACAGACGTATGAGATCATCAGTTACCTCAAAGTCATGACAACATTTTTGTAATCTTTTCAGTGAACATCGAATATTAAGCAACGAGTTAGGCATTTTAATTTTAAATCTATTTCTTTGCTTAGTTTTTACAATTTTCATTGCACTAAAAATTCTTTCAACTTCAGCGTTACTAAGTGGGTAAACTAAGAAACTGAAAACCAAATTGACGAGCTCAGAAAAAGGACTTTCAGGTAACTAGTTTTTAAAGTGCTTTACTTCTAACCAAAACTCAATTGTAGAGGACAGACTTGACCATTTACGTGTCAATAGTTTTCGCCATTCATCGAGGTAACTTCGTATGCGGAATATTTGGACTTTTCATTTGCAAAATGAGATAATATATTTGGCTTAATAATGTTATGAGAATTTTCAATAGAAAAAAAATCGATCTAACATTTATCTACATGTGAAACGAGAGAGCTCTTAAGGGCCAGGCGTAGCTGCCAGATGCAAATTTTCATGACTACACACTAAAAAATTTGTATAAAATTTTTACACCGATCGGTGTTCCAGGGAGTCCTACACCGTTCGGTGTTAAAAAAAAACACCGTGTCAAAATGCTAGAATTTTATATCCGAAAGGGGACATTTTTTCACACCGATCGGTGTTAATATCTAAATATACGAAGGATGTTTGTGTCAAACCCTGTCAGGTGTTTATTTAGAATACGCAAAATTATGATTTTTTTCAACACCGAAAGGTGTAATTTTTTACTATTCGGAAATATGTGTTTTTAGAATTTTAATTTATTCATTCAAAATGCTAAAAATAATGTTATACCAAATATAATGGCATTCATGCTCAAAATTTGGATTAGATTTAATTCTTTTTAAACCGTTTTTTTTTTATTTTATAACTTTAATGTCAATTTTTGCCACAACTGTTTTCACGAACATGACTTATAATTCTCGACTTTTATTTTCAGTCTTGTGAAATTTCAATTCTCAATGCCTTTCTTATTTTACACCGATCGGATAAGTTTGTCATATCACACCGGATAAGCGGTGTAAATAAACACCGTTCGGTGTAAAAAATGTAAATATTCGCTCACCGGTGTAAATATATTTTGGAAATTTTTTAGTGTGTACTTATTTTTGCTTTACAGTGTTGCATTTAATCGGCAAATTTTTTAATTGTTAATAAATCTAAAAAAGGCTGTTTTCAAAGTAAAAAAAGGCTAAAAAATCACGAAGCTAAATCGTAAATTTCGAGGCTAAACCGCAAATAAAAAGGCTAAATCAAGCCTCGAAAAGGCTAAAATGGCCACACTGATCCTTACATGAAGCTAGTATGGATACAGACCAAGTATAAATCGAAAATATGCTCAATTCAGGTTTTGAAATATTATTATTTTATCTCCTCTCTGAAATTTTAATACCGTCTTATGAGAAGTATGTAAACGTACGCAATCATCCGCGTTTGTACCTTTTGCTTCAAAAACAAACTTTTTTTAAAAAAACAAAAAAATACTAAACTTGCAACCAAAATTTTTTCACATCAGCAAAACTCGCATGCTTATTTTTAGTTGTCATAATACGTAGCCTACCTTATAAATATACCTTGATCCTCACCAAGAATAAATATACTTTTCTATACCCGACTCGCTTGGTTCTATGCATTACAAACGTTCGCACAAATTTAATATACCCTGACCTTTCAGGTTTAGGATATAACCAATAAAAGAACTTGGGCAAGTTTAGAAGATGAGGTTTTCTCATCAGTCAGTCAGCAAATGCCAAAAAAAGCTGAGGTTTAAGCGAAATTCCAAAAATTGACGATCATTTTAATCCACTCTGTGTGAACAGTTTCGGTTAAACTCAAACAAAACGCAAACTAAACTTTCTGTGTAGACATGGCATAAGCCTAATGTTGAGTGTTTTTGGCTTATTGGGTAGTCTCATTAGAGGAATTTATTTTGTCAATTCTTTGAATTTAGGAAAGGTACGGCGTAAATTTCTTTCGAATAGGCAAACAGCAACTATCACATTTTCGCCTGTTGCTTTTTGAGAGACTGATAAGCTTAAGTAATTGCGATTGGTTCAAAAAAAATTATGGTTCAATTAAAAGAAAAAAAAAACGGTTTTAACATTTTTTCTTTGTGTCCAAAATTGGACCTGATATAAAAAACGGATTGTGGATTTGTTATAAGCGCACAAAAATACATATAGGACCACTTTCGTCTTATCTGGACCAAAACAGTGCACACCTATAATATTAATTATTGCATCTTTTTGAAATTTTGTTTTTTGTGTTGCACTTATAAAAGCTAACGAAATCGTTATTTTAGTATAATGTTTTTTAAAGTGACGGAAAATGTCTGAATTATATAGGTCATACAAAGTCATATATTGTAAAAGATGAAACTGGCTGTAGAGTTCTCTAAAGTTGTATTCAATTTTTGCACATTTTAAAATTTTGTTTTTGTTACTTTTTTATGCTCTTATGTGTCTTATCACAATAACATACTTGTACTTGTTGAATTTAACAAACTACATGTATGATTCTAATCGAATTGAATAGTTCTTTCAATCAGCTATGATTTAAAAAAATCTGAAATTTATTGAATCTGATTTAACTGCAAGCCAATAACAACGCTCATATTTAGTAATATGGTGCCCAAAACCAAAAGCATGCATTTGCCTTCCGGTTGTCTTTCAAACAGCTAAAAATTTCATCAATTATTAGCAATTTCATTCGCAATAAGTATATGTTAATGCAAAATAAATAAATAAATTTGGCTTATTTTAATTAACACAATTATATCAATTATTAACACTAAATAAAACACTAAATAAAAATAATGCTCACATCAATTATGCTGAAATTCGATGATTACAAATGAATTGCATTTAAATAATAAAGAGTTAATAATTTAATTATCATTCTTATAATAATAAATTTACAAGTAATCTAATGATAATAATGCACAATAAATGCAACACAAAAATGCGACAAATTACCTTAACATATACCGAATAAAACACACGCACACACTCACCCACAAATACTCTAACCAAACACTCACAGGCATCTATAGCAAATATGTAATTGAACAAAACAATAACAACTAGAACGGTACAAATTAAAATTAAGTCAATAAATCAACATATTTAAATATTGATATATTTAAAGCAATTAAAATGTAAAACAAATGCTTTCAGTTTACATGCACATATATAACATACATATCTATACGATTGTGTGTATTTTTGTTAATGCAAAGCTTTTTCAAATTCAATAATTATTTTTTTTTTTGCCAGTTCATATTTCGATTTAAATTTGGAATTTTAAATGCAATTTCAATCGATTGCATTTCATAACAATTCATATAAAATTTGCCAGAAGTCGGAAAAAAACATACAAAACAAGCAACAGCAACAACAACAGAGGATACTAAATAAACTCACACCAAAACAGTAGAGACTGTAGAAAAAAATAAAAAAAATTAAAATTTCCGCTTCTGTAACAATCACACATACTTTCTGGTCAAATTTGATAAACTATTTATTTACATTATAACATTGGAAATCTTATTATATTAATTATTCTTAATATGTTTTATTTTTATCATAAATATTTGAATTTTTTATGATAACAAAAGCTTTGTAGTCCTAGTGGTTTCACAGTGAAACCACACATTTAATAATTTTTCTTTATATTTCTAGTGGTTGCATAGAAAAATCAAACGTCTGACTTCCGGGAAGAATGGGTTAAAGTACCACACCCTATTTATAATCCCTCCCAGTTTTTTAATGATTCTACCTACTCACCTATCAAATATTAGTACTCTAGTTTCAATATTAACGGAGATGCAGTGTTTTTTAATAGTGACACGCCTCTTTGTGGAATTTCGTCCACTTTGTCATAGTGTTTTCAATAATTGTACCCATTCTTACAATGGATTTTATTATCCTTGTGTCAATATTATACTTTTTTTTCAAACACTGCCACACCCCTTAGTCGAATAACGCACAATTCCTCGGTAATAATTTGTAATAATTGTGCCTACCTCTGTACTTCATTTCAGTACTCTAGTGTCAATAGTATTCGATATAGTGTTTTCTAATATTGTCACACCTCTTTTTCGAATGACGCCCACTTTACTGATTAATTACTATTTTGTTGTAATTGTGCATACCCCTGTGCTACATTAGAGTATCATAGTTTCAATAGTATTCGAGATACAGTGTGTTTCTTATATTGCCACACCTCTTAGTCAAATAATGCCCACTTAATTGCCCGAAATTTGTAATAAGTGTCCCTACCTCTATAATAAATATCAGTACTCTAGTATCAATATTATTCGAGATACAGTGTGTTTGAAAGAATGCCACACCCCTTTATCAAACAACGCCGGCTTTATTGACATTAATTTTGTATAATTGTGCCTACCTCTGTACAAAATTTCAGTACTCTTGTGTCAATTTTATTCGAGAAACAGAGTTTTTCTAATATTGCCACACCCTTTTTTCGAATAACGCCCACTTAATTCATCGTAATTTTTAATATTTGTGCCTGCCCTTGTAATGTTACGGTGAATTTTATTACGATAGTGTCAATATTTACTGAAATATAGTGTTTTTCTTATAGTGACACGCCCCTTTGTCGATTACCGCCTACTTTCATAGAGGGGCACCTCCGCGTTTATGGTCTCTATATGGGCATTTCCGCAGAAAAGTCTGACGTGACCAAAAAATTAAAAGTTAACCAACACTTTTTTTTACTTGTATTATTAGAGATAAATATTCAAAATTAATTTAACTAAAGAGTTCAAATTTTTCCCATGTTTTGATATCAAGATATCGGGCTGCCAAGTTAAAGTTTAAGTTTTGGTTAGTTTTGTTTATTTCAATGAGCATTTTCTCTTTACAATTTCCATTTCTAAGAGTAATGGTGCAATTGAACTCTTATGCAAAACTTTTGCTACAACAACAACTAACCGCAAAATAAATGCAAAAGAGCAAACCATAGTAAAGGGTGATTTTTTAAGAGCTTGATAACTTTTTTTTTAAAAAAAACGCATAAAATTTGCAAAATCTCATCGGTTCTTTATTTGAAACGTTAGATTGGTCCATGACATTTACTTTTTGAAGATAATTTTATTTAAATGTTGACCGCGGCTGCGTCTTAGGTGGTCCATTCGGAAAGTCCAATTTTGGGCAACTTTTTCGAGCATTTCGGCCGGAATAGCCCGAATTTCTTCGGAAATGTTGTCTTCCAAAGCTGGAATAGTTGCTGGCTTATTTCTGTAGACTTTAGACTTGACGTAGCCCCATCTGACAACAACAACACGATTCACAACATTTGACAACATTTCCGAAGAAATTCGGGCTATTCCGGCCGAAATGCTCGAAAAAGTTGCCCAAAATTGGACTTTCCGAATGGACCACCTAAGACGCAGCCGCGGTCAACATTTAAATGAAATTATCTTCAAAAAAAAAAACGTCATGGACCAATCTAACGTTTCAAATAAAGAACCAATGAGATTTTGCAAATTTTATGCGTTTTTTTTAAAAAAAAAGTTATCAAGCTCTTAAAAAATCACCCTTTACAATAAACAAGGTAGCTGCAGGGCTGTCAATCCTCTCTTTCACTCAGAGTCAGAATTGTCAAATTCAATAAAAATTATTTGATGTCTTGTTTTGTAGCTCTATTTCGTTCAGTATTTTTTGACAGTTCTGACTTTCGGCTCTCAGCCCTGTAGCTACCTTATTTGTTGTACTATGGAGCACACAAATATCAATTAACGGTAAAATTTTGATTTGCTTTTAATGATATTCTGAGGTAACGTCACGCCAGACAATAAAGCATTTGTGCTTTTTTTTCTACACTGACGATCAAAAGTGCGTGAAGTTTTGCATTTTAATAAATTTTAATTAAGTTAAGTAAATTTTATAAAAAAAATCGTAAAGAAGAAAGTTTGCCTGATTTCGTTACTGAATTCGGTTGCAAATATTTTAGTGGAATTTTTTTAAACTTCTCATGGCCGATGGGGTAGGAGTATAATGTACATGAATATATAATATACTAGCGGATGTTACCCGGTGTTACTCCGGGTTGTGCCTTGAGCACAGAAAAAGTACGATTTTTAAAACTGCTCTCAATTTAACATTTTTTAAATTATCAATTAAATTTTTAAATTTTTTAAATTATCGTTTTATGATGTTTTTCGCCTTCCCTCCGTCAAAAGTGTGTAGTCTAATATCCGTAAAACAGTACCTGCCGGTCATATTTAAAAAGAAAATTTCATCTTCAACGTCTAGATCTGACATCTGTGTTCTGAGAACAATGGTCACGCAGTTTGAAAAAAATCATTTCGAGAACAATGCGTTTAAAGTTTTTCTTAGCAAGCATTTAATATGGATTTTTATTTCAAAAACAAAATTCTAATTTTAAAAAATCCTTTTGGGATCTATTCGATTTTTGAATTGCCTTTGTTCAACTTCGGTTTTGGTCGATACTGTTCGGTTGATTTTTGTTCATATATATATAGCTTCTGCTTGTATTCGTTAAACTTCTTTTTATTCATTAGTCTTTGGTTCTTGACTTCGTTTGCCTTGATTCCTTGATTTTTTTCAAAAGAACTTTTAAAATCATAGGATCTATTTCAGTAACAGATACAAATGTTTACCAAGTTTCATCAAAATCGGTTCATCCGTTTTGACGTGAATGAGCCAGGCATAAGTTGATAAGTTGACATTAGTTGATTGAATAAAGCCCTCTCCTACGGAATTTTTTGAAATTTAAGTAGCCTCAATTCCGTTGCAGGGTCAAGTTATTTCACGTACCAAATTTAAGTAAAATTTCTCTAGTCATTTGAGAGTTATTGAGTCTTAATAATGCACTCCTTAAATCGCCCTCTTGCGAACTCTTGGGAATTTTTATATATGTTATATCTTGGGCGCAGTTGAACCTTTATGTCAAATTTCATTGAAATAGGTCCAGGTATTTAGGAGTTATTATAGAGTGCCACGCCCACATATTTCCGCCCACTTTTTTACACCTCGTATGAGTTTCCTTTCTATAAAACATACGTGGTGTCCAAATTTCAGCACAATCGGATATATGGTGCGCGAGCCTATACAGAGCAGACAGACAGACAGTTAGTCAGACAGACAGACAAACAATTGATTTTTATACCCCCACGCGTACTGCGTAAGGGGTATATTAATTTTGTCACGACGTGTGTAACGCCCCTAAGGATGCGTGGTAGGTATAGAAAAGTATATATATTCTTGCTCAGCATCACCACCTGAGTTGATTTAGCCATGTCCGTCTGGCTGTGGACACGATTGCAGCCATAATTTTGAAGATATCGTGCTGAAATTCAATATTTAAGCTTTTTTCTAAAGCTAAGATCAAGTTTGATAATGGGCTAAATCGGATAAAAACCACGTCTACCTCCCATACAACCCCAATATTGAAAACTCCATAAAGAAGCAAATATTTAAGCTACAAAACTTAAATTCGATATTTGTGTAATCTATGTCAAAACTGAAGTATGTTAGAAAAATGGGCGTCATCCACCCACTAACACGCCCACCTGCCATACAACCCCAAAATTGAAAACTATATAAAAAGGCTTGTGTCAAAGCTATATAAATAAAATAAAATTTTGGTCATTTCATATTAAAACTAAAGCGTGTTCGAAAAATGGCTGTCATACACCAACGAACGCGCCCATCTCCCATACAACCCCAAAATTGAAAACTATATAAATAGGCTTCTGTCAAAGCAACAAAAGTAAAATTAGATATTTATTCATTTTATATCAAATTAAAGACGTGTTAGAAAAATGGGCGTCATCCACCCACGAACTAGCCTACCTCCCATATAACCCCACAATTTAAAATTCTATAAAAAGGCTTTTCTTTGAGCTACAGGAAAAAAATTTGATACGTTTTTGATTTTATATCAAAACTAGATTGTGGAAGAAAAGTGAGCGTCATCCGTCTAAGAACACACCCACCTCCCATACAACACCCATAAGAGTGAAACTTCTACTAATAGGCTAATATGTAAGATGCAGAACTGAAATGGGGTATTTGTGTATATTATATCAAAACTGAGGCGTATTAGAAAAATTGGCGTCAACAACTTAAGAACACGCCCACCTCCCATTCAACCCCAAATCGAAAACTTTATAAAGAGGCTTGTATTTACTTTGCAGGAAAAAAATTTGATATGAATATATTTTAGACGTCATCAAAATAGTAAAATTTTTTTAAATCTTATACAAATAGAGCTACAATTAGAGCTACAATAACTTTGTACCATAACGAATCGGCCGTGGGGGTATTTTAACTTCGGCCAAGTCGTTTATATTTTACTAGTTTATATTAATTAATAGCTCAACTTAATGTTTTATTTACATCAAATATTTTTTTAAACAAATTTTAACTTAAAATGTTTGGATGGAAATTTAAGTAACGTAACGCCAGTAACGTCACGCCAAATGACTTGGCCTAATAAAAAAAAAACCGAGAAAAGATTTTTTAATTTGATAACCAGTGAAATAAACTCATATTATTTTAAATTCTTCCAAATAAAGTTTTGTATAAAAAGTCATGCCCAATTCGCAGAGTTTTGCAAATTTTCTAATCTAAGTCGAAAACCACTTCTGTTTTTTGTAACGTCACGCCAGTGCATATTTTTGCTTATATCTTTTCATTCTTACAGTCAATTGTTATTATTTTTTTTACTTAATATACAGCAACTTACAGATTTCAAATGTGGCTTTAGTATATGAATTTATTATGAATATTTAAATTTGTAAGCAATATTTTATAACGTTTTTTTTTTATTGACTTGGTTTTGGCTGCTGCTGGGCATTCCTTAATGCTAACATCTCTTGTCCCAATTCCAATGACAAAGCGTGCACCACGGACTTATCGATCTCAGATTTTCTATGGGCTGTCCAATTCGTTTTGACAGTTTCGGCAGTCTTTCATGCTATCATATGTATTTGTTGAGCTTATGAGCCTATAATATTTTTTTTCAATTTAATTAACAACATATAATTCATACAAGTTTCTTTTGTTCACACATTCAGCTCACTTTTATCAGAAAACGATCACCAATAAAACAAAATGCAAAAAACTCTAAATATTTCATTTCTGTAATCAATTTTTGTTAATAAAATGCATCAAATTTAAATGTTTGTTTGCCTTGTTGGCCTTGTAAATTTAATGCTTTCAAAAAATTTATGGCATTTTTTTTTTCAGTTTGTTTTTTACTGTGTGTAAATTAAAATAAATACAACAAACTGCTGCACAACCTTTTATTGTTGCTACTGCAAAGAATCATTTGTTGTTAATGTTGTTGTTGCTGTTATTGTTATAGCTTGTTGTTGACATTTTGTAAACTCGTTAAATATTGAATAATCCTATTTAGACAGCAAAGCATTCGGATAACAAAATGGAGGATTAAAGCTATTTGTCCTAGAAGTTGTCGTTGTTGTTATTGCTACGTTGTTGCTATGATTTTTCTATTTATAGCTACAACAAATAGATTCTAATTTCAAACAATTGTTTGCTAAAAATTCAATTTATTACAACATTTCATTGACATATTTTATGAAACAGTATTATACGATTTTGTCAACTTGAAACAAAAGCACGTGAGTTTGTATGCAAGTCGATATTTGCATATTTACTAGATAAGATATAAAATTGTTGGGAGATTTAGTTATTTTGGTTTACTTGTTGCTTCCCAGTAAACGAAAAATATCAGTCTGCGAGCCCGTGATAACAAAACTCTGGTCGCACAGTGGTCCGAATACTCAATCTAGCTGGAATAAAGCCATAACTCCTGTTCGAGAGTAGCTACAAAAGCCAAGTTGAAATTTTCAGAAATGTAATACATTCTTTAAAGCCACCTTTTACAATTATTGAAAAATTGTTTGCGAAATTTTTATTTTTTGTTCATATGAACTAATATAGTACTAGTAACACACTGTTTGGGCCTCAGCTAACACTGGCAAAGCTGCGATATGGTCGTGCGGTAGAGATCCTCTCACCTTCGTACACGTACAAACGGCTTTGTTCCAGTCGAGGTAGAGGGTGTTCAGGTTGTGAGCTGCTATCTTATCCAATGTTTGTCCGTTGATGAGTTTTGCGAGACCATAGATGCCATAGTTGAGGACGTACAAGGGACTAAGCCAGTTCTAATAGCTGGCGACTTTAACGCTTGGACTGTAGAATGGAGCAGTCAACGTACAAACCAAAGATTCTTCATACTTCTCGAAGCGTTCGCATCACTTGACGTGGTGCTGCTCAATACCGGATTGCAGCACAAAATCAGCAGTGCAGTAGGTAGCTCCTTTATTGATCTGAACTTTGCTAGTAGTGAGCTTGGTATTCAGACTGGGTGGATGGTACAAGATATTTAAATGCACAGTGACCACCATGCCATTACATACACGCTAAATAAACAACATCGTAGCCGAAGGAATAGTAGCGAAAACAGATATGCTTGTTAAACAGATTCGCTAGACGAAGACATCTTCAGAGTTATGATGGCCGACATACACCTCGCCGGCACATCAACCGATATGGCAAAATAAGTTACTGACCAAGTCAGGAGAGCTTGCGACGCTTCCATGCTCCTTAGAAGACCAAGCAAACAACGGCGCAACCCAATTTACTGGTGGTCGCCAGAAATCGCAGAAGCACGCAAAGAATGCATTCAAGCTAGAAGAAGATACTACCGCTCAAGAGGTACCAGATTCCTACCGTGTATCCAAAAAATCTTATAAAAAAAGCTATTAATAGGAGCAAGCGCGAGTACTTTCTGCAGCTATGTGATGAGGCAGAAGCTAGCCCATGGGGAACCACCTTCAAGCTAGTAACAAAAAAGTTGAAAGGGTTTAGATAGCTCACTCCTACTGGTAACGTTGTAAGGACTCTCTTCCCGCCATAACCAGCGATTTTTCCCCAAGCGATGCGGCCAAGACGATCTGAATCAAATAATAATGGTAAGCACTGATGAGGTGGTGACAATTGCCAAATCCGTGAAGAACGAAAAGGCACCAGGGCCAGATGGTATTCCTAACCGTGCGTTAAAACTCGCCATCTTAGAGCAACCTCAAGCATTTGTCGAGCTCTTCAACGCCTGCCTAAGGGAGGGCATATTTCCAGCTCAGTGGAAGTCCCATAGACTAGTGCCCATACCAAAAGGCAGTGCCTCCACGAAAGATCCCTCAAGCTACAGACCAATTTGTCTGCTTGAAACATTAAGGAAAATCTTTAAGCAATCGAATTGAAGACGCGATTCAAATAGCGGGAGGGCTATCCAATCGTCATTTTGGATTTCGGAAACTGCACTCAACGACAGATGCCATAAACCTTGTCACCACAACTGCGCAGGAAGCTATCGCAAGCACTCGATGGAAGAATTGTACGCAATGCGTTCAACTCAGCTAACTGGAGCAATATTTTGAAAGCTCTTAGGGAGTTTAGAGTACCAAGCTACCTCACGAAAGTTATTGCGAATTATTTCCATGAGAGAGTGCTGCAATATTCAACTGATAGCGGCGCAATGACGTACAATGTCACTGGCGGCGTTCCACAGGAGTCAGTTCTATGGCCCCTTCTGTGGATCGTCATATCTGATGGTGTTCTAAGGCTCGAGGTACCTACAGATGTCAAGATCGTCAGATTCGCGGATGATTTAGCGATTGTTGTAACAGCTAAACATTAAGAAGAAGTAGAGGCCCTTAGTAGTGTTGCTATAAGCACTATCTACGACTGGCTAAAGTCAGCTGGGCTTAGTTTAACGGAACATAAGACGAATTCGTTGCTAATAAGTAGCCGTAAAAAGTCCGAAATAGCAGTTATAAACGTGCGCGGGATGGAGGCACACTCAAAACCATTTTTTAAGTAACTCGGAGTGCTGATAGACTCTCGACTCTGTTTCAAACAGCACCTAGAGTATGCCCATAGAAAAACAGCCACTTCATGCCTGGCACTAGCAAGAATGTTGCCAAACACACAAGAAACAAAGCAAGCGTTCAATTTTGATGTACGCATCAACGGTCTGGGCTGCAGCGATTAAGGTTAAGTCCTACCAACGAGGAGTAGAGTCGGTGCATTAGCGCAACCAAATGGGGGTTTCGTGCTTTTATCCCCCCCTCCCCCCCAAAAAATTATTGTAGTACCAAGCAAAATAGAATTAAATCAAAATGGTTCATATGAACAGCAAACACACATCTTATCAAATGAGTAAAAACCCCAAATGTATATTTCAAATCAATTCTGTTTTATGTACAATCTACTAAATTTTCATGTTGGTTCCTTCAGATAGATTCTGACTTCTTGACGTGTTCTTGACAATACTTAGATTTGCGTTCTCTTCAACTTCTAGATTGGAACCTATTAAAAGACTTGAAATATTTGGATGAAAATTAGTTTTAAAGTAATACGAAATAAGGAAGCCTGAATTTGAAGAAGAGCGATTGAGTCCCTCACCACTGATGTGAGCAAGGAAATTTCCTCTAAAATTGTTATTTTTCGTTCTTTTTTTATAATTATTGTTTAAACATAAACTTACCAAAACTCTGCAGGAATTAAGTTTATAGTTTATTCAGTTTTTATTGAAGTCGTGTGATTCAATAAAAAAATAATTCCGATTGATTTCTGCAACTGAGCAAAAATTTAAAATTTATAATTTTCCCACGCATTTTCCCGCATCTGTTTCATAATATTTCTCTAAATTGTCAAATATTATTCGATTTTAAGAAATATGGGCTTATTAGAAAAGAAGATGTTGGTTTGATTTTGCATATGTTCATCCGTTTATCAGAGATATAATAAAGTTATACCAATGAGCATGAATTAGTAAATGCTGACTTAAATCGACATAATATCTTTTTTTAACGAAAGTCTTTACGACAATCTGCCAAAAAAACATCATTCATTAAAATCGAATAATATTTGTGCAATTTTAAAGGATTTTCATGAAACTGATTTTGAAAATCCAATGAAAGATTATGATTAAAAAATATTTTTCACATATTACTAACAGAAAGTGTTAGTATGTTAGTGTTAAATATGACGATATCAAAAGTCGATATCAAAGTTGGCAAGAGACTAAAACGATTTTTTCATTATTCGACTCTTAGTTTTTCATCCCAAAGAGTTAGAAATTTTGTGTTTTATATTTTCGGAAATGAGCTCCATTAGTACTCATCAAAGGACGAATTTTTTAGGCTAACGCCATTTTTTTTTTTTAGAACGAATTGAAGTGTTCAGTCATTGTGGGGAGAAAAAATTAGATTTTCCCCGAGAAAAATTGAAAATATTGTAGCTCAAGCCTTAAAACCTACGTATAACTGCCTAAAACTTTCGTTTAACCTTCTTAGAACAAGAAAAAAAATCCGTAAACTGCTGTAAAACTGGTTGTTTCAAAACATTTTGGCCGATTCTAAAGACCCCAAACAACGCAGAAGCAAGTTTATTTTAAAATGACAGCTACCACTGCTGTACAGCTTCTTTACGACCAAAATGTCCTAACAGTGCCTGTTGTACATTCGTTATACAACTTGTTTCTTTTATTCGTTGTTCGGCCGTTGTACGGTTTAAACTATAAAATTTTAACTTTTACTCGGCGAGAGATCAAATTTTAATAAAGAAACTAGATTTTTATAGACATTTTTATATTTTATTGTCTTGCAAGGCTTTGGAAACAATTAAAAAGTGTTGTTTGTAACTATATTATTTGTTACGAATCGAAAACTTACCTTTATATTTGAGATACCTTTATATTGAGACGTGCGTTGTGTTTGATTTTGATTTCTTCACTGAAAAGTTTTTATTAATATTTTAAAAATGTTTTTGAATGAAATTTGAAAACATTGCTTTTTCAAAGATTTTTTATGATATTTTTTAACAAGTAGTAATAATTTAAGTAAGTAGTGAGGTTTGAACACATTCCCCCCCTTGAAGTAAAACTTCAATATCAACAGGTAGTCTGCACAATTTTTGAATTGGACGCTCTAATATTATATTTTTAGGTTTTCCTTTTCCAAATTCCCAGTCACCTTTTGCAACCTTTAAGCGTACATTTCGAACAAGTTTATCAGGTCTTGCAAAAACTTCAATTACCCGCGCTGTTTTCCAAAATGTTGGTGGTAAATTATCTTCGCGAATTAGTACGAGGTCACCAATTTTTAAATTTGGTTGTGCTTTATTCCATTTCGGTCGCTGTTGCAACTCATTTAAGTAGTCTTTCGTCCAAATCTTCCAAAGCACCTGCGTCATTTTCTGAATTCGTGCTGCAAGTTTTAGTTTGTTGTCTGGTATTTGCTGTACATTTGCACCAAAAGGTTGCACTATTGGTTCTCCAATTAAAAAATGGGCTGGTGTTAAAAATGATAAATCGTCAGGATCATCAGACTGAGCCGACAACGGTCGAGAATTCATCACCGCACTTGTTTGTGCTAAAATTAATCTGAAAGAGCTACTTGTTAATTTGTGCGAGCCAACGATTCTATGTAGATGAAACTTCATTGACTTAACCGCGGCTTCCCAAAGTCCTCCTTGATGTGGAGCTGATGGCGTGATGAATCGCCATTCTGTGCCAAATTTTTGTAAATCTTTTGACATATCCATGCTATTGCAAGTACGCAACATTCGCGCTAATTCTTTTTCTGCACCAGTGAAATTTCTTCCGTTATCACTCCATAAGCGAGAACATGCTCCGCGAATACTTGTAAAACACAAGAAGGCTTGAATGAAATCAGCCGTTGACAAACTTTCTACTAATTCTAAGTGAACCGCCTTTGTTACCATACAAACGAACACAGCAACATATTTCTTCTCGAATATCTGACACTTGCCTCATCGTGCTTTTATCAAAAAAGGCACAGCATAATCAACTCCAGAATGACGAAAAGGTCGACATGGCTTCACACGATCCAATGGCAATTCGCCCATCATTTGCTGAACACCTTTTTTTTGTTGACGAGTGCAAACGATGCACTGAGAATTGCTTGTGTGTATGGCTCGGCGCAGATTTGTGATTCAAAATTTTCGACGCAAAAATGCTATCATTTCACGTGGACCGCCATGCAAAGTGTTTGTTTGCGCTTCTTTAATTAAAAGTTTCGCTAAAGGGCTAACGTCTGGTAAAAGCACAGGATTCTTTTGTTGGGTAGGTATTAAGGCTTGATTTAATCTACCTTTCATGCGCAGTATACCGTGTTGATCAAGCTGGGGGTTGAATTTAAATATGGCACTTGATCTGTCAACGCTTTGATCTGGTGAATCATTCAAAGTTTGGATTTCTCTTGTGTAGTAAATTTTTTGTTCTTCGCGGATCCAATATTCAATTGCTTCTTCAACTTCAACATTTTCTAGTGGACCACTTCGACGACGATGGTGTTGCTGCACGTTATAGACAAAACGAAAAATCCAAGCTGTTAATCTGGCTAATGCGCTTACACTCGATGCTCTTGAAAGCAAATCTACCTCCCGGAGCGTAATGCTCATTGCCAATAGCATCTTATAGGATTTTCGAATCTTTGAATTATTCTCAAACGTTTTCTCTTCTTTGGCAATGTATTTTAGTGCATCACTTGACATAGGGCCGTGCGACTCTGGCCAGTAAATTTCAAATCTAGATAACCATTTGGGTCCATGCCACCATAAATCTACGCTCTGCAGTTCTGCCGCCGATATTCCACGGCTAAGTAGATCCGCTGGATTATCTTCTGATGGCACATATCGCCAATCTGCATCTGCTGTTAATCTATGAATCTTTTGAACCCGATTGTTAACAAAAATTTTTAATTTTGTTGGATCTTTAACTAGCCATGCGAGTACTATTTGTGAGTCAGACCATAGTGATGTTTTTATATTGGTTAGTCTTGATGCTAACTTGAATGAATTAACGAGTTCACTCAACAATTTTGCTGCACAAAGTTCCAGTCTTGGTATTGTTACTGAGTTTACAGGCACAACATGTGATTTTGATGCAATTAGAATGCATTTCGCAGAATCCTCTGATTCTATTCGAGCATATAAAACGGCACCATATGTTGTAAACGAGGCATCTGCAAACCCATGTAGCGATACGTTTTTATTGGTAGTGATTCCAATCCAACGCGGAAGTCTTATCTCTGTTATTAACTTTAACTCTTGTTGAAACTGCTGCCATTTTCGATATATTTCATGCGGCACTGGGGTATCCCAACTTATATTTAGACAGGTCCAACATAACCATTTGGATCAAAAATTTGAGCGATGTGACTAAGCACTCTTCGCTTTGTAGCTTCTTTTGAAGTTAACATTGGAGGAGATCGAAACTTGAACATTAGCTCATCCGAGTTGGGTAACCAGCGTAGTCCTAGCACAGTAGTCTCGCTTAATTCGTTAAAATCAAGTGCGTCACTAGTTTGGGAATTTTTATCATTTGGCACCACACCTGGTTTATTCGATCTCCATTTATCAAGCACAAAACCATAAGATCGAAGCAGTGCATCCATTTCATGGCAAAGTTGCTTTGCTTCAGTACTGTCTTTCGCACCCGAAAGACAGTCATCCATGTAAAAATCATGTTCAATAGCTATCGAACCCATAGGCCATTGCGCTCGCGATTCACGTGCTGCTTGTATCATAGCGCGAACTGCGCAATGTGGAGCTGATGCAAGCCCAAATGTTACGGTCGTCAACCAATATTCCTGAATATCGCATTTGGCAGTTGGACGCCAAAAAATGCGCTGTAAGTCCCATTGCGCAGGATTGATTCTTACTTGAAGATACATTTTCTTGATATCAGCAGTCACAGCCACCGGATGACATCTAAATCGCATAATCAATTGCGTTAAATCGTCCTGCAGTTTCTCTCCGACTAATTGCACATCATTCAACGATATTCCACAATCTGTTAAACATGAAGCGTCATTGACGATTTGAAATTTCTTCAAAACTGCATGGTGTGGTATATGATAACACCAAGGTCCTGGTGCTCGATCGGCTAAACGCATTTGATCTGAGTCCATTAAGTCTTGAATGGCTTTGAAATATTTTTCTTTTAAGACCGTATCGCGTTGGAAACGTTTCGCAGATTTCTAATTCAGCTTAAAGAAAATCAATATTTCCTGTTTTTTCTGTATTGAAACCGGGCCCGTCATTTTTGACGGGCAAAAATTAGTACTATTTATTAAAAACTTAACTTAAATTTTAAATATGACTGTTTTTTTATGCGTTGGGTCGGTTTGACAATTATTTTTGTTTTTTCCTTATGACATTGTATAATATGTCCAGAATATTCTCCCTAAACCTTGAGTCCAAGTTTATTTTTGCAAATTAGCTGTCATGATTTCCCAAAAAGTCTTGTTAAAATTTGAAACCCTTCTTCAAGATACATTATCTAGTGGTTCAAATATTTAGGTCTCATATTAACAAAAATTAGTTATCATATTCTTTGGTTGAGCCTTCGAAACCCACCTCGTCCATTAACTTAACATAGTAACACCCACGAGTTGAAACTTATTGCTTTGATTTGAAACCCTTTGTAAAATTTATTTTATATATAAAGGGTGATTTTTTAAGAGCTTGATAACTTTTTTTTAAAAAAAAACGCATAAAATTTGCAAAATCTCATCGGTTCTTTATTTGAAACGTTAGATTGGTCCATGACATTTACTTTTTGAAGATAATTTCATTTAAATGTTGACCGCGGCTGCGTCTTAGGTGGTCCATTCGGAAAGTCCAATTTTGGGCAACTTTTTCGAGCATTTCGGCCGGAATAGCCCGAATTTCTTCGGAAATGTTGTCTTCCAAAGCTGGAATAGTTGCTGGCTTATTTCTGTAGACTTTAGACTTGACGTAGCCTCACAAAAAATAGTCTAAAGGCGTCAAATCGCATGATCTTGGTGGCCAACTTACCGGTCCATTTCTTGAGATTAATTGTTCTCCGAAATTTTCCCTCAAAATGGCCATAGAATCGCGAGCTGTGTGGCATGTAGCGCCATCTTGTTGAAACCACATGTCAACCAAGTTCAGTTCTTCCATTTTTGGCAACAAAAAGTTTGTTAGCATCGAACGATAGCGATCGCCATTCACCGTAACGTTGCGTCCAACAGCATCTTTGAAAAAATACGGTCCAATGATTCCACCAGCGTACAAACCACACCAAACAGTGCATTTTTCGGGATGCATGGCCAGTTCTTGAACGGCTTCTGGTTGCTCTTCACTCCAAATGCGGCAATTTTGCTTATTTACGTAGCCATTCAACCAGAAATGAGCCTCATCGCTGAACAAAATTTGTCGATATTTAAAAAAGCGGATTTTCTGCCAACTTTTCTAGGGCCCATTCACTGAAAATTCGACGTTGTGGCAGATCGTTCGGCTTCAGTTCTTGCACGAGCTGTATTTTATACGGTTTTACACCAAGATCTTTGCGTAAAACCTTCCATGTGGTCGAATAACACAAACCCAATTGCTGCGAACGGCGACGAATCGACATTTCACGGTCTTCAGCAACACTCTCAGAAACAGACGCAATATTCTCTTCTGTACGCACTGTACGCATTCGTGTGGTTGGTTTAATGTCCAATAAAGTAAACTGAGTGCGAAACTTGGTCACAATCGCATTAATTGTTTGCTCACTTGGTCGATTATGTAGACCATAAATCGGACGTAAAGCGCGAAACACATTTCGAACCGAACACTGATTTTGGTAATAAAATTCAATGATTTGCAAGCGTTGCTCGTTAGTAAGTCTATTCATGATGAAATGTCAAAGCATACTGAGCATCTTTCTCTTTGACACCATGTCTGAAATCCCACGTGATCTGTCAAATACTAATGCATGAAAATCATAACCTCAAAAAAATCACCCTTTAAGTCCAAAATTTGATAAAACCTTCCTCCCCCCCCCCAAAAAAAATCCTGTTTGCGCCCCTGAGTCGGTGTATAGACTAGGCGCTCTTAGAGTGTGCTGCGCTTTCAGAACAGTGTCTGAGGATGCAGCTCTGGTGCTTGCTAGCTCGATCGCCATCGACCTCTTGGTGGAAGAGGCCCTACCAGGAGCTGATAGCGAGAGCGCATCCTCTCGTAAAAAACTGGCGTGAGAGAGAAGTATTTCCCAGTGGCAGGCACGTTGGGATAGGTCGGATAAGGGACGCTAGACTCATTACCTCATCTCTAACCTTTCCGTGTGGTGTGGTAGAAGTCATAGTTCAGTGAATTTCTATCTCATCCAAATTCAGAGCGGGCAAGGTAGCTTTTGAGCATACCTGTATAAATTCAAGCTTGCAAGTGACCCCTATTGCACTCATTGCCATGTTAACATAGTAGAAGACACTACACACGTCCTCTTTGAGTGCCCTTGGTTCAACGAAGCAAGAACTGATGCTTCGGTCTGTCTGGTCGAAGTGTTGACACCCCAAAGCTTGGTGAACCTCATGTTGAGAAGCGAAATCAACTGGTCAGTGGTAAGCTCTTTGTCCAAACGCATAATCGACGAACTTCGAAGAGTCGAGCGTTTGCACAATAGTTCAGCGTGAGATAGGAAACTATATTCGATGTTTAGGGTTCTCCCCCACCCAGAGTCGACATCAAGCTAAGGAGAAAATTTAGGCCCTTAACTTGACAGTCATTCGACAGACAAAATAAGTCCTTCAGTTTTCAGCTTAGTGCTGTTCCCCCCTCCCACGAAGTTATGCCTTACGGCAGTTCCACAGGATTCATACTGGTTCGAAGATTCAATGCGGAGGTTTAGGCTTAGTGCGTAGGAATCGCACACCCCCACCTGCACGGTTGGGCCTATAAAAGGTCTATTGAAGCTTCGCGAGTAAAATAAAAAAAAAAAAGTATTAGCAACATATTGTGACGATGCAATATGCACACACCATTACTTTAAATGAAATTATCTCGAAACCACTTTTTCTCGGTTGGTTTTAATAAGAAGTTATCGAAAAAATTGTCCGATTTGAATAATTTTTTGACTATTTTTATTCGAAACAGTTGTTAAAATTGGTACTGTAAAATTAGTCATTTGGATTTTGTCCAATAAAGAACACAAATTAAATGGACTGCTAAAAAAAACAAAAAAAAAAAAACAAATTGGCCATTTCAGCCCTTGAAAGGACTTTGACCGAGCTTCTTATGATCAATTGTGTTGTGTGTGTTATTAAATGTTTGCACACAATTGACCGAGAACTGGACCTACATGTTTTATGCCGACTCCGAACGGCTCATGTTCTCAAGATGCTTTACATGGCATTATTTACTCTCTGAGGTTTGCCATTGTCTGCAGAGAGGTGGTGACCGATCAGAAAAATTTTTTATTGAAAAAAACTTTTCGCCGCGGCTGGGGATCGAACCCGGGCTCCGAGCATGCTAAGCCACACACTTAACCTGCATGCCACGGTCACCACAACCTGGACTGCTACCCTTCGCAAAACAGCCCACTCCGACGCACTTTCTCGCATAGAAATTTCGTCTTGTAGCAACGATGCATCCATTTCCAAATACTCAAAGGCCATTTAAATAAATTTTTTTATTATTTTTCGCTTTAACAGATATAATTCAATAAAAATAAGCTAATTTGAAGCTAAACAAAGAAAAATTTCGCGCAAAAGTTGCTTAACGTTATTGTTGTTTCAGTTAGCGGCACCTTTTTAATAATGGTTACGCTTGCAACAAATAACGTTAACGAACTCTCAAAGTTAAGAACAAATATTGCTAGCTAAGATGTTAAGAATACCACTTGAAGACAAGTGTCGTTAAGGGCCAGTTAACGATAGCAAAAATATCTTTAACGCGTTTGAGAATTCCACTACAGGTGTTAGTTTTGCCCTTTACCGCTAAAAGTAATCGGTGCAGATATCAATTAGCAGTTTTATCTTTAACTACGCATTGTAATTATTTTAAAAAAATTCCGAGAAAAGCTAGCACGATGGGCTAATGAGTTGATAAATACCCCCATGAATATCTCAGAAACGCATTGAGGTATGGAGCTGAATGTTTGTTTTTGATCATTTTGAATTAATTTATCATATAATCGTGTATGAAATTTTATCAAAATCGTGTGAACGGATCTGGTTTGGCAGAAATGGGTTAATAAAACTGGACAGACTGGGTTAATAAATGGTCTACCTCTGTTTAGTATTCGTAAGGGTCTAGAAAATAATATTGAAAACATATCAAGTGTAATGGTCCAAAATAAAAGAAAAATAGACATTGTTCTCTTAACATTATTTAATGAATAAAAAATTTAAATAAGTTAGAAAATAAAACCCCCCCAAAATTTGTTCCTGAGTGCGCGCCTGCGCTTTAACAATGCAAAGCAATTCAACAACAATAAAAAACAAAGCCATAAATAACATCGATGTTCGAGTAGTCCAAAAATCCAACATCAAAAAACCAAAGAGCATAAAGAATATCGCATGCGATAAAAAAATCAAAAGCTGCAGCGTCGTTTTCTTTTAACTACGCTTCCGGTAAAGAAGATTCGTGCAACATGGCTAACGTGTGAAGCTTTACACTTCCAGCGAAGCTCAAAGCAATACTTGTTACAACTACGCAGCCATTCACCAGCATACCATATACACACATGAACACACCCACACTAAAACACACACACACTCCGACAGTTGCATTGCTGTGGCAAATATTTCGTTGGCGCCACGTCTAGCATTTCTCTTGGCAACGCAATATCGGATGAAATTCTTCATTAATACGTCGCACGTTGCCATTTTTATTGCCACAACGGAATGTTTTGCATGTTTTGGTTGTATGCACATCGCGCTGATGCTGCAACTCTTTTGTGGGCAACAGCCATATCAGCAACAGCGAAAGCAAACAAAACGGAGAAGGGAAAAAAAGAAAACCAAACATTGACATGATATGAAAAATTCTTGGGTTTTCAATATCAAGCAGTTACAGCTAAAACTAAAACTAAAGTGCGTGTATGCGTATGTGTGTGTATGTGTGTGCCTGCGAGTGTCAATTATTGCTTTATGCATTTTACTAAAATACCGCCAACAGAAAATGTTTTGATTGACAGCGATGTTCCATCGAGTCGTTGTTGTTTCATGCAGTTTTCACCAAAACTATTAATGAAAATATAAAAAAATGTTCATATTAACAGCTTTGCAATATAACTAACGTGAATTCCAAATAAAAATTAATTTCAAAATTTTTTCATTTAAAATTTGAATTCCGATTATTTGCTTTTCAATTCGATTTGTAAAAGGATTTTTTTTTTTTAAGTTTTAAAGAGAATTAATTTTAACATGTTTTTTATATGAAATACTCGAAATATTCGAATACTTCAACATGATACAATTTGTATTGAAAAATATCAGTTTAAATTAAATATCAGTTTATATTAGAGCACAATCTTTTTCACAATTTTCAATATTTGATAAAAACTGGTAGTTTTGGAAAAGTTCCAAATATTCTTTGAATGATTTATCAATATTTTTAAAACGTTTATTAAAAAACTTTAATCAAATTATTTATTTATTTATGATTGATACGTGTTGCCAGCAATTTCTTCTGCTAAGAAAAGCACAACGATTGATAAACTGTTTAATTGTTCAATTTCTGAGCTTAAAATGTAAACACATGACTGCAAATTGTTTATTTTTTACATCAATTCAACAATATTTTTTTTGCTAGCATGACAAAAAAAAAAACCTCTGGAACGAGAAGACATAAGCTTCACACATGAAGCCAAACTTCTTGCTGCCACCTGGAGAAAGTGTCTATGACAAAGTTCTAGTTTTTAAATAAAAACAAGTAACCAACTTGACTGAAAACTCTGCCATGCAATGCCTCTAAGCTGCCAACTCAAAGTTCTAGCTGAATTCTTGCCGTAGGTGTAGCTACGACCGATGCTGCTACGACAACGTCGACGATACACGATGAAAACTTTTTAATAAACATATTAATTAATTATAAAATTATGCTAAGATTTTGCTGGCAGTAACGTTGTTGCTAGTGTGACGTATGCATGTAAGCAGTGTGGGAGGCAGGCATGCTAAGGAATACAATAAAAACAGCAACTACAACGAAGCAACGTTATTTCTTGGTGCTTAATTAAAATGTGTTCGTATGTAAACGAGTGAATAAGTGTGTTTGTGTATTGGTAGCTATCTATACACGGAAGATATATGCATACATAAAGGAGGTCTATTAAAATATCCACTTGAGCACAGCGAGCCGGACCAGTTATCAGTGTGTGTGTTTGTCTGTGGATGTGTTTGTGTGTGTGTGTGTACTTTTAAAGTGTAAAGCATTTTTCACACTTTTTCACACAATTTAAAACATTTTATGCACAATTTTATAGACAATATGTGTGGATGTTGTATGTGTTTGTGTGCATTAATTTGCATTGTATTAGAATGATGCGAATAAAATTGTGGCACGTGGCTTTTTTATACAAGTTTTTAGTTAAAGGTCTTTGTGTTTGTGTATGATTGCGTGTGCGTAAGTTACATACAATTGTTAAAAGTTTTTAATTTATGAATGAATTTGTAATGTCGTCTGTCTGTCTGTTGGCACGATTACATCGTTATAAATGAGCTAAATCGGATAAAAATCAAGCCTACCTCCCATACAAATGACTTCATAAAAGCAGTGAAATCTCTAAAATTTTTCTAATAACTTGAAATTTCATACATAAGCTATCATCTCGCATTAACATTTGACAAAATCGAATAAAAACTTGTCCTACCTCTCACAAAATGGCATCATCAAAATATCAAAACCTTCACAAACTCCACGAAAAATTAATGTATTGCACAAATAAGCAATATGAAACATGCCTTTTCTTAACTTTTTTTTCTAATGACACTATTTTGGAAAAAAAAAATAAAAACGCCATCTTTAAATTAATAAAGTTTATTTAAAATAAGATAACCTGTGGAGACAAGAATTTGAACTTTTTAAAGTTGAACTTAATTAATGAAATATACACGACTAAAAATCTTAGTTAATCCTGTACTGTATACATGACAACAAATACAACTTGTTTTTAGTCCCGCATGGGCTTAAAATTTTAACCACGTCAGATACTGAAACTAAGTGTAAGTTAAAATTTAAAATTTAAAATCAACACGCACAAAAAATGATATTCCATGGCTTAGTTAGTTCAGCAGTTGTCAACTTTATTTGATGAATCGAGTGACCCTGGTTCGATCCTCAGCCAGACCGTTTTTATACCCTAAACCTGAAAGGTCAGGGTATATTAATTTTGTGCAAACGTTTGCGTCGCATAGAACTAAGCGAGTCCGGTATAGAAAAGTAAATATATTCTTGATCAGGGTCACCTCGTGAGTCGAGCTATCCATGTCAGTCCGTCCGTCCGTCCGTCCGTCCGTCCGTCCATCCGTCCATCCGTCTGTGTGTTGTCCGTAAATACAGACTAAGAAGAAGGAGTTGAGATAATTACATGAAACTCTTTACACATGGCCACATGAACCCAAAGATCTGCAATATTGAATATTTTTAGAATCTGCCCACGGACACGCCAATACAACGCAAAAATTGAAAACTGTATAACTGAACTTATATGTAATTAACGTACAAAAAAAAAAATTGGCACGCGTGTGTTTTATATAAACACAAAAATATCTTTGAAAAATGTGTGTCATCCGCTCAAGGGCACACCCACCTCCCATACAGCCCAAAAATTGAAAACTCAATATAATATAATAAGCTTCTGTTTATCCTACAGAGATAAAATTAAGTACGTATGTTTTTAATAACAAACCAAAGATGTTTTTAAAAAGTGTCCAACAGCTCCACAACTCCAATATAACCCCATAATTGAAAAATGAATAATTAAGCTTCTGTTAAACCCGCGGAGATAATATTTGATACGTATGTTTCTTATAACAATCCAAAGATGTTTTTTAAAAATCGACGTCATCCGGGCACAGACACGCCTACCTCCGATACAAAGTAAAAATTGAAAACTGCATATACATATGTATAAGCTTTTGTTTGTCTTATATAGATACAATTTGGAACGTATGTATTCTGTAATACATACATACACGTGGTGACCGCGGCATGCAGGTTAAGTGTGTGGCTTAGCATGGTCGTGGAGAAAAGTTTTTTCAATAAAAAATGTTTCTGATCGGTCACCACCTCTCTGCAGACAATGGCAAACCTCAGAGAGTAAACAATGCCATGAAAAGCTTCATGAGAACATGAACTTTAGCCGTTCGGAGTCGGCATAAAAAGAGTAGGTCGAGTCCTCAGTCAATTGTGTGCAAACATTTAATTACACACACAACACAATTGATCATAACAAGGTCGGTCAAAGTTCATTCAAGGGCTGGAATGGCCAAGTTGTTTTGGTTTTTGTTTTTTTAACGAATTTTATAATAAAACGAAAATGTTTTTTGAATAATGGGCGCATAAAAAACTCCCTAAATAAGCTTATATATGTCCTACAGAAATAAAATTTGGTATGTTTGTATTTATATGTTGTTTGTATTTATATCAGAACACAGATGTGTTCAAAACTTGTGCGTAATACATCCACAAACACGGCCATCTCCCACACAACCCAAAATTCCGGAAACACTATTAAAGCATTAATATGTGAGTCACAGAAAAAAAACTTAGTATTAGTAAATTATTCATCAAAATTGCTATGTATATTACATATAGGCTGCATCCGCCAACGGACTCACCAATTTTTAATACTATTATTGTATTTGGAAAAAGTGGGCTTAGGGTATTTCATAGTTAGGCTAGACCGACATTAGACTTTCTTTATTTGTTTATTTATATATTTTTTTATATTGTTATTAGGAGGCCTCAATATTCGAGTGGTTACCGTGCTTGACTGCCAACCCAGAGGTTCCAGGTCCGAATGCCGGTCTAGCCATGGTTCTACGCTTTTACCTGTCCTTAATTCTTTTCTCAATTCTAATCAACTGAAATTAAAAATTCATTAACATATACGACTTTGGAAGTTGTAGTTGGTGGTAGAAATGTCTGTGGAATGAGAATGCTTAATAACTAAAATTGACTGAGGGAAAGGCATAACACTTGCCTCAGATTAAAATTCTCATGTTAAAAAGCGCTAAGCCACACATACAACATTCTACACTTGTTTCTCTTGATTTCACTTTCTCTTCTACTTATTATCTCCCCATTACCGAACCAAGGCAGACTTGACTGAATAGGCTTGACACCCGAAATCCTTGGTTCAAAGATAAAAAACAAAATACATATTTTTATATATATATTATATTTTATTTATAAAATATATTTTATATAACAAATACATATTTTTTTTTATATTAATATAACTAATAACTGATAATACCCGGCGCAGCTCGAGTATGGTGCTGCTTTTTGTGTTGGTTATGAGATATGATACGGTAAAATACCCAATTTTAGCCATATTTTTCTTCAAAAGTCTCTAGTAAAATTTCCTATTTTGATTAATAATTTTAGAACTTTAATTTTTTTAATTTAATTTAATTTAATTTTAATTTTTTTAAAACAAAACAAATTGGCCATTTCAGCCCTTGAAAGGACTTTGACCGAGCTTCTTATGATCAAATTGTGTTGTGTGTGTTATTAAATGTTTGCACACAATTAACCGAGAACTGGACCTACATGTTTTACGCCGACTCCGAACGGCTCATGTTCTCAAGAAGCTTTACATGGCATTATTTACACTTTGAGGTTTGCCATTGACTGCATAGAGATGGTGACTGATCAGAAAAATTTTTTATTGAAAAAACTTTTCGCCGCGACTAGTGATCGAACTCGGGCTCCGAGCGTGCTAAGCCACACACTTAACCTGCACGCTACGGTCACCACAACTTTAATGTTTACTCAGTTAAAATATTAACTTATACCCTATTTTCCTTGTGTTGGAAAAAAGGAAGTTCATATTTGTGATGAAATCTGATTAAAATTGAAAAAAAAAATGTGTAATTAAAAAATTTTGTAAAAATCGACAACAGCGTCACCAATCGGGTCGAAAACTATCTTTCAAGCTGGTTGTGTGGTTTCGGTGATTAGTGAAAACCAACATAGTGTTATGTTTTATAAAACCCTCTGAATCATAACCTAATGCTCCCAATTTATTACGCAATTATTCTCAAATTTTGTGCTTTTACAAAAATCCATTAACATAGCTTGTTATGAGCTATTCTACTATGACCAATTCACCGGACACTGACTCAAATTTTAAAAACTATTTACTCTTAAAAACTATTTCTGCATAATTTTTGTTGAATCGAAGAATTCCCCTTGAAGCGGTTTTGGTTCTCTTGAACCCCTTTTTTTGGCCATAAAATCAAGTTTTTGACTTATAAATTTTTTTTTTTCTTCCCAAGATAAGTAAAAAAATTAACAAACCTTAAATATTTAAGTAATATGCCTTGCAAGAATTTTAAAAATTATATTATTGCAATTTGGAAATTGGATACCCTTGTAGCAGAGCTGTAAATGAATCAATCATTTGAAGATTGAATCACGAATCAATCACATCCTGATTGAAAAAAACAAAGACTGAATTCATTTTAGCCTTAAATCACTATGATTTAATTCTGAATGCATTCATTGGTGATTGATTTAAGTTGAGATTGAATTCATTTCGGAGCAATCATATTGATTTAAATTTCGAGTGCATTCATTTGATTTAAATCAGATGAGATTTCAATCATTTTAATTAAATCCAAAATGATTGCAATTATTTGATTTAAATCAGAAAAGATTTCAATCATTTCAATTAAATCCAAAATGATTGCAATCATTTGATTTAAATCAGAAAATATTTCAATCAATTCAATAAAATCCAAAATGATTGTAAGTATTTGATTTAAATCAAAAATGATTTCAATCATTTCATGTAAATCACAAAAGAGATTAACTCTGTTATGAACTTAACAAAAATGTGATCTATTTTGTCTACATGCTATACGGAAGCCATAAAAGTCCCAATGACCCACCTGAAACCTGAGATAATCTCATTTCACTCGATTAGCCATAGAAGCATCCATTTTTGTCTAAATGCGCCATGAAATTCATAAGTCTCAATATTTTGATAGTGTTTTATTTTAATTTTTGTACTGCTAAAATATACCAACAAAAAATATCGTGTTGTTGTTGTTGTTAATTGGAAATACAGCAATTTCTGTGATTTTCCAAACACTTTTTCGAAAAGAAAAACTTGAACATTATGCCCACATTATGCCCCATATCATACCAGTTAATTCATTTTGGGATTTCATTAAAATGATTGAAATCATTTTTGATTGAAATCAAATAGTTGAAATTTTTTCTGATTTAAATCAAATAATTGCAATCATTTTGGATTTAATTGAAATGATTGAAATCTCATATGATTTAAATCAAATTAATGCACTCGAAATTTAAATCAATATGATTGCCCCGAAATGAATTCAATATCATATTGAAGCAATCACCAATGAATGAATTCAGAATAAAATTTTAATGATTTAAAGCTAAAATTAATTCAATCAAAAGGTTAATAAATCACAACGATTTAAAAACAAAATGATTGCAATCTTTTACAGCTCTGCCTTGTAGTAACAGTCCTTCCTGCAGTCCTAACAGAAAAATTTCCTTTTTCTATAGATCGCGCAAGTGGCTTAAACTTTCCAAGAAATTGAAATCACAAAAACTTTCGTACCTTCATGTACACACAAAATTAATTTATTAGTACCCTACTAATTTTATTTTTTGGTGAAATAGAAAAAAAAAAAATCAATCAAAAATTAAAGTTCTGACTTTGAAAGTGAATAAGTCGGTCATTTTACATATGATTCCCTTCATTTATTTTTTGTTACAAATTTTGACTAGTTCTTTATCCATTTTCGTTTCCCTTCTAATTTTTAAAATTTAAAAAAAAAAAAAACATTAACGAATTTCTTTATTTCGCAAAAACCTTTGATAAAAATAATCGTTGTAGAAAAAATATTCAAAACCAAAAATGGTATTTTTATTGTTCTTTTATATGGTATGCATAAATGTAGGGTTTGTTTTTCTACCATTAACATTTAAAAACGTTTTATACGATCGAAAAATCAAGCCTAACATCATAAAAATTTCAGATTTTTTTTTTGTTGATTTTTATTAATTTTGTATTTTTGTAATTTTGTTTGCATAAAAGGTAAGAGTGTGGTGAAAGAATCATACAAATTTCTGAGTTATAATCCCAAATACCCCTTTAAACACTACCACAGCAACAACAGCGCCACTTACTGGGTCAAACTTTTGATCTAAACCATCTACAGACCCAGCAGCGTACCAACCCAGCAAACATTATGACTCTTAAAAGTCTCTTTCAAGCCTTATATAAATGAGGTTTTTTCGTCAGAATGCACTCAAAAAAGACTCTTATATGAGTACATTTTCGTATGTTGTGGGCCCAAAAATATTATTCATAAAAATTATTGTTTTATCCCAGGAAACATTATGACTCTTAAAAGACTCTTTCAAGCCTCATATAAATGAGTTTTTTTCGTCGTAATACGCTCTTTTACGAGTACATTTTCGTATGTTGTGGGCCTCAAAATATGATTCATAAAAATTATTGTTTTATGAGTCTTTTTGGACTTATAGAAATGACGGTTTTAAGACTCATATTTGATACTCTTTTATGACTCATATTGCGTACTCTTTTAAGACTCATTTTTAGTACTCTTTTAAGACTCATAATTAATACTCTTTTAAGACTCATATAAGAAGTCTTTTTGCAATGAACATTTGCTTAAGTTAAATTTTAATGCATGAAATATATGATTACGTATATATCAATCAATATATGATCCTTTTATGAATTATTTTTATAAACAATCATATCACCGTCTTATTTAGGACTCTTTAATAAGTCTCTTTTATGAGTACTCATAAATCAGATACAATAATGACTCTTGTATGAGTCTTATTTCTGAGTATTCATTTAACAATCGTTTTAAAGACTCTTTCATGAGTCAATTTAATGAGTCATCATAAAACACGCATAGAAAACACTCTTTTTACAGTCATTTTCTGGAGAGCTTCATAAAATTTTTGTAGGGAATTTTCATCCAAATTGGTCCAGCCGTTTTATCCAACAGAAGATTTTTATCTATAAAGATACAAAGTATTAATTATTTAATCTAAAATTTGCACAGTGTAACATTTATTAACTTTATCTTTATTAGTACAATTTAATTTTTATTTTAAGTTGTTTTTTTTATGACACACTTCGATCAAGAGTAGAAGGAAAAGAGATCGAGGAAAAGCAAGCATCCGGAAAGGTAGTTAGCAGTGATGCTAAATTTTGCTTTTTCCTTGTTATACTAAATGTCAAAATGACTAAGTGATGCCCATTAAACATTAACCCCATTACACAATGCAATTAGATAAGGAATAAAACATTAAGAAGAGCTTGCTTATTAATATACAATAATACAAATTACTTAAGTTAACACATTTATAATTTTTTCTACATTCTCGGATCGAACCACGGAATGGAGCAACCATCGTATTAGAGTCGCGAGTTCTAACCTCGAGTTAATCTGTTGCTTGCCTCTGCATCCGCAGTAAATACACTCGTGATGACATCATCATTGCTTTTAACTGGAAAGGAACACACTGAGCAACACATTGATCAATAAAAAAACTTTCACATGTTCTAGTATTTTCTGTTCGTCGAAAATCATTTTCAATGGAGCACAATCATTCCAAAGGAACAGCCGACAGTAATACAGTAATAACAGTCCGCCGCTGTTATTTCAAAACACTGTTAGATTGAATGATCTGCGCTTAAGTTAACAGTTTTCTTTGCTGAATGAAAATTTTAAAGTATTTTTGTGCTGTTAATCTGTTGAAATATTTTTGTGTTTGTGCTGACATGTCTGTTCTTAGCAAAATTTTTTAAATGTGTTTTGCTATATTTGTCTTATCGTTGCCAATAGATCAGCGGAAGTGTGCTAGAATGACATGCGTAGGACGTGGGTTCGAACCCTAGCTGTGTACGTATCAAAAATTGTAATTTAATAATTGAAATAATAATTCTGTTTCATTAATTGTTTTTTTCAAAAATAACCTCCACAATAAGTTGCTTACAATCTTGAAAAAAATTTCCATTTTAATAAAACAAAATTATTAATTAAAAAATATCTTTGTTGCTCTTGCCGGTATATGAACCTAGAACAGTTGAATACTAGACGTGCACGTCAGCACACTCGACTAAACATGAACTTTTAAAACAGTAATTAAATTTCAATAAGTACGTTTTTATATAGGTTTCGTGTTCTATAGACCAACAGTCAACCGACTGTTGATTTGAAAGTTTCATTTGTTGGATGGTATTTAACAGTGACATTTGTTTTTCAACCCATGATTTGTTTGATACACGAGCAGTTTTTGCCTGAGTGTACAAAAGTAATTTGAAAGTAAAATTTATAAATTAAGCCGAGTTAAATCATGCATTTTAAAATACGTAAGTTGACTTTTAAGTCTTGAAATATGGCAAAACTAATGTGAATATGTAAAATTTGACGTTGTCATCGTCAAATTTTATGTATCTAATGGTGAATGTACTCAGAACTTTTTGTGATACGAGTGCTATTCGTGTTGTTTGCAGATACTTGGAACGTTCATCATGGTAACAATTGGAATTAAATTCTAAAATTTTTTTTCAAATTCAATCGTGGTCCCACTTCGCAACAGGAATATCCAAAATCGACTGTAGTGTCCCAAAACATCGATGCTATGGGTGAATGTGAGATAGAGGTATCTTTGGGAATTTGTTGAACCAGCATACATTCAAAACCAAAAAAAAAACAAATTGGCCATTTCAGCCCTTGAAAGGACTTTGACCGAGCTTCTTATGATAAATTTTGTTGTGTGTGTTATTAAATGTTTGTACACAATTGACCGAGAACTGGATGTTTTATGCCGACTCCGAACGTCTCATGTTCTCAAGAAGCTTTACATGGCATTATTTACTCTCTGAGCAGTGATGATATGAGATCATTTTCGTGACTACTTTTTTATAAAAGCAAATAGTACTTTTTTATTGTTTAGGGTACTTTTATTAAGTAATGATATGTGTATGTATAAATACTAGAGTGTATCGAAAATCTGACCCCCAATTCCGGTACCAAAATTAAAAAGTACATGAAAAATCCTGTTGATTGGTATACTTTGTTTTTATTTGAACTAATTTTGGCGTCCCCCGAAATGCATTTTTGTGCATTTTTTATCAACTTTTGTACTGGAGACCCATTAATGGTTTATTTAAAAATAAAATCAAGCTTATCAATCAATTCCTTTTATATAAAAACACAGAACTGCAAATTTTCATCCCTGTTGACAATTGCTCTGACGAGATAGAACAGTTTTTTTCAACGTGAATCTACTTGTTATTTAATATTTGATATGTTTTTATTTTTTGTATGATAGTATTTTTTTAACTTTAAGCAAGTTATAGCATATTAAGCTCGTCACAGAGACGTCAGTGGCTGCTGCTTCTGCAGAACGAAGAAAACGAATAATGTTTTCTATGTTGGAGTCAAAAAAAGCCGAAATTCGAAACAAAAAGGGATTTTTAGTCCTTTACAGGATCTAAAAAAAATTGTTATTATTTGGTTAACAGTAATAGTTTAAAAAAATACGTTACTTTTGCATTAAGCAATAAAAAAAAACAAAAGTTTAAAAATACTTGCATACAATAAATAAAAACATATAAAATATTAAATAACAAGTAGATTCACTTTGAAAAGAACTGTTATATCTCGTCAGAATATTTGTCAACAGGGATGAAAATATGCAGTTTTGTGTTTTTATATGAAAGGAATTAATTGATAAGCTTGATTTTCTTTTTAAATCAACCATTAATGGGTCTCCAGTACAAGAGTTGATTAAAAATGCATTTCGGGGGTCGCCAAAATTAATTTAAATAAAAACAAAGTATACCAATCGACAGGATTTTTCATGTACTTTTTAATTTTGGTACCGGAATTGGGGGTAAGATTTTTCCCATACAAGTCGATACACTCTAATAAATACATATATTAAAACCAATACTTTTTTTAATTTTCCCAACAAACATTGTGACGAGGTGTGATTCGTTGACGAATCGCTTGTAAATAGTTGTTTCGTATTATTTTCGAATTTTTTGGTTTGTCTGAATCAGAGGTTGGCTGAATGCTTAAAGAAAGCAGCGTAGCTCTTGCAGGAGCATCACAGACAAATTCTTCTATGGTGATGCTGAATATTTTGTTGCAATATTAAAATCATTCGTTCAACAAAGTGTTCAGTTCTTCAAAGAAAAGTGATTCGTTAAAGGATTGTTTTTTTTAATTTGACGATTCGTCAATGAATTGCTTCTTTTAAAATTTACGATTCGTTATGAATTGCTTCTTTTTATATGAAGCTTCGTTAACGAATTAAATTTCTAAGGTTTGGCGACTCGTTCACGAATTGTTTTTCATGATTTGAACGATTCGTTCACGATATTATAGGTATAGGTATATTTAAGATAATTTGGTATCTGATTAAAAATTATAAGTCAAATAATTTTTCTTCTAGAGGAAGCGTATTTAGTAACGTTTTCTTTTTAGTGGTTTTAGTGTCATAATTATGACAATTGCAATTATTGGATTCAATTAAATTCCTTGTTTGGATGAGTGCGGAACACGTAGATATTGCCTAACGATTACGACACTTCGTCTTAATTAAATTGTTAATCGAAAAAATTCACTCAACGTTGGCAGATGAGTGGGGAATTAATAAGATATCTGGGGCAATTCTGAAAATTTTTTAAAAAATTCTCATATTTTATTACCCCCACTTCAGCCAAAAATTCGGAAAAAGTCAAATCCTTACATTTTGTCTCATAATCTGTCATACTCATTCTCTGCATTTAAAGTTCTTGTTCTGGGAACATTTTTGAAATAAAATGCTGGTTGTTTCACCAGATAAAACGTGACCAGGTGAGAATTTTGGCAAGAAGTTTATGACTTAATTTTCAAAACTGATTTTTTTCAACTCTTGGCGAAATTTCAAGTAAAATTCTTTAATATTAGTTTTAACCTCAGTAACTTTATCAGCGGGTACCTTATCCGTTATATAGTACTCGTACTCGTATAACTCAGTTTTAGTTCCGCAAAAGATTTCATCAACGAGCATTTGATTCCCGATTTATATATATAATTAATAGGCTAAAGTTTTTTGGTGACTTCAACTCCTCCCAGACCAATGAACCGATTTTATTGATTCAGATGTCATTAAATCTGGTTAAGGCTGTAGACGTGCAAACTACTTTTCAAAAAAATGTGATTTCGCTTCAGGGGGTTCCCAACCTTTTTGTACAAAAAATTTTTGTACAAAAATCCGCTATAATCAATTTGAAATTTAGTTTGAGAAGAGCTTATGAGTTGGTCGAGTTTGAATTTTTTTCAAATCTAAAAATTTTTAACCAAAATTATCTTTTATGCGTTCCTCAAATGTCAATTGTCCGAAAAATGCAGTTCCAAAATCAAAAATTCCACATTCCGAGCAAACAACTCAGTCAAATTTTAACGGTTTTCAATTTTTTTTTTTGTTTTTCTAAATGTTTGTTTAATTTTCTTTGAAATGTGTTGGCAATTACGGTATTTCAAATATTCGTTATATCGTTTCAAATATTATTTTTAATGAATTTTCTTAATATTGTCTTTAGTTGCTTAACGTGCATTTTTATCAAACGCAGAGACAGAAAAAAAAAACTCTCTGAAATTTAAAGTTCTATATTTGGAAGCGAATATCTCTGACAATTTTTAAAGAATTTTATTTATTTCTTTTTTGTATTATATTGCAAAAAATTGACTTTTTTTGGGTTTTTGACGTTTTTTCATTGAAATGTAGTATAAATCGATGTCGTAAGTGTTCTGTGGATGTCTTTATTGTATTTCTTAATTTGATCTAATATTATTTGTTCTCTTGAATCTCTTTTTACTTCGTTTTTATTATTTTTATTTAGTTATGTCTTATGATTTGGAAATTTAAGATCCGATATTTTATAATAGTAATAATTTTTATCTCAGTATTAATATTAGTGTAAGTCCGTCTTCGTTATTTTACATTTATTAAGATTTGATATATCGTTATTGAGGAAAAACGCTTCTTTATGGAATAGCATGCATTAAACATTAATTTTTCTATTATTATACTTTGATTTAATTGCTTGAATTCGGGCAACAGGCTTACTAGTTCGTAATTAAAAGAATAAATTTATTTTATAATAGAATGCACCCACTTATAGAATGCACTTTTTTATAAAACTACGGGCAATTTGGTTGAACAGAAAAGTCATGCGTGGAATAAAAATATGCATCCTGGGTTCGTCGACTTACGTCGAACAACTTTCATCAACTCAACAGATGATTATATTTAAGCAAACTTCAGAAAACCAAAACAACAATTGTACTGAAATTTTTGTAAATTTCAGATTTCGGACATTTTAGCAGTACTGCATACCGTTAAAGTAAACAAATCAATTGTCATTGTCAAAATAAAATAAACTAATATCCCAGTTAAACATTTTTGGTATACTTAACACACTACGCAACACAAGACAATGTCATATCCAAGTAAAGATTTAAATGCTTATGCAATTAGTTTACTTCTTGTTTTGTGTGTGCTGTGCTTGCAGATCGTGAAAGATATACGTGATATAGGAGGTTTAATATATAATTAATTGAAAAAGTATAAATTATAAAAGTACCAGAGTACTTTTTTCGGCAAGAAGGTACTCGGGTACTTTCATAAAGTCAATAGTACTCAAAAAAGTACTATTCCACTCAAAATATCATCCCTGTCTCTGAGGTTTGCCATTGTCTGCAGAAAGGCGGTGACCGATCAGAAAAATTTTTTGTTGAAAAAAACTTTTTCGCCGCGGCTGGGGATCGAACCCGGGCTCCGAGCATGCTAAACTACACACTTAACCTGCATGCCACGGTCACCACAACAGCATACATTCAATGTTGCCTAAATATTTTTTAAATATTTGGCCGTCAAAAAAGATTTTATTCTCGTTGGATTTCGCATAATTTGACTATCGCTCAAAAAATGACTGGTGTCAATTGGTTGAAATAAATGATAATCAAGTAAGGAAAGTCTAAAGTTGGTCTGGGCCGACTATGAACTACCCTAAACCTACTTTTAAAAAAACAAATTAATATTATTGATAATGGACGTGTTCGTGGGCGGATGAAGCTTATAATTTACATGTATTTAAATGTTGAGGAAAAATTTACACATACCAAGTTTTATTATTGTAGCTCACAGTTAGTGCCTTTCGCTATGAGAGGTGGGCGTGTTCATGATCGGATTACTCCCAATTTATGGACACACCTTAGTTTTAGTATAAAATATATACATACCAAATTTGATCTCTCTATAACAAACATAATCTTATTTACTGAGTTTTACACTTTTTGGGTTGTATGGGAGGTAGGCGTGTCCGTGGGCAGATGACGTCCATTTTTCAAAACCATCTTTGTTTTGTCATAAGAAACATACGTGCCAAATTTTATCTCTGCAGGTTAAACAGGGGCTTATTCATTGTGTTTTCAATTTTTGGAATGTATCGGAGGTGGGCGTGTACGTGAGCGGATGATACCCATTTCTTGGAGACAACTTTGTGTTGATATAAAATATGTTGTAGGCTAGTTATGAGCTGAGTTATGCAGTTTTCATTTTTTGCGTTTTATGGGAGGTAGGCGTGTACTTGGGTCCAAATAACCATGTGTACTGAGTTTCATTCAATTATCTTAACTCTTTCTTCTTATCCTGTGTTTACGGACAACACACAGACGGACGGACGGACGGACGGACATGGATAGCTCGACTCACGAGGTGACCCCGATCAAGAATATATATTTTTTTCTATACCGGACTCGCTTCGTTCTATGCGTTACAAACGTTTGCACAAAATTAATATACCCTGACCTTTCAGGTTTAGGGTATAAAAATGCGATCTTTGTGTTTCAAAACATGTTTGTGACCGCCTTACAGGTCACGAATCATGGATTTATACATATGAAACCGAGACTAAGCAATAATCGACTGTATGAGTCTTTCAAGGCTAGCCAAATTCAACAAAAGTTGTTCGTGCGCGAAGCAAAAAGTCGCCAGTTTTTTTGGAATAACTTTGGAATAACTGGACATGGACACCCATCATGTCGGACTGATGGGTGTCATCTGCCATACAGACCTGACTTGAAAATCTAAAATAAACCGCACACTTTTGAACAATTGGTTCTCGCAGTGGTTTTATTTTGGCACAAATTAGGAGCTACCGTAAGATTTTCTTAACTATTAACTACACATGCAGGTTTAACTAAATGTTTTACTCAATAAGTAATGGTGATGCCACGAATTGAAAAAAAAGACGAACGCAAAAAAATTGTGCACAATTGGTGCACCGAACAAAGAGTTTCTTAAAGAAAGTTCTTATATAAATTCCGATTCGTACAAATAAAAAAATAAAATTTTTATACTTTTCATTTTTTATTTATAGGAATGGAAAATGGGCGTGTTAGTGTGTGGATGACGTCCAATTTGCTAAAAGTTTTGTTATAAAATACATACTTATCAAAGTATACTCGGTGTGGAACTGAGTTCAATTGTAATCATTAATAAATATATGTATTTTCAAATTCTGTTCAAATATTTCCATAAGCAGTATACTAGATATAGATTTGTATGATATTAATTATTTATATTAATTATCACAATAACACAAAGTAAGTATAATTAACTTCTACCACGAGTAACAGGAGTTCACATATCCATTTTAATTCAAGCATTAATATATTAATGCTCACATGAGTTAATTTAAAACTCATAAATATTAAATATTTAAAATCAAATTTATAGACATTTCCCTTGTTTTGTTCTACACATGTTTATTTTAGCTGGATTAGAGTCTTCCATCGAGACGCCGCTTTGCCATGCCATGCATTGCAACAATTTTAAAAAATTCCCTTTTAACAATTATTTCAAACCACCTTCAAGCTACAAAAAGCACTTAACAATTAGAGCCGAGCTCATCTCTTTTCATCTACTGCCTGCTGCTGCTTCTAGCAATTTTTTCATACATATGTTATTTGTTCTTCTATTATTTCATGGTTGTGTCAGCGCCTAATTTATGCTTCTTTTTTTTTATTCTTTCATTCTCTACTTACAACTGTATTGCCCTTTTCAAAATATCTAACTCACACACAGACATTTTTCTTCGTCTGCTTTTCTTGAAAACATTCCATTAAGAAGTATCATTCTTTTTTTAACTTCCGCCAAATGTTAAAAGGAGAGCAAGACAAAAAAATAACAAAAAACAAACAAGCAAATAAAATGCAAGCAATGAAATAATTTGTTCCATACCACATGATAGCACTCTTGAAGGCTTCTGCAAACACACACTCTCTCACACACTTACAAACTCATACATTTGCCATGTATTGCAATTGCTCTTAACTATTTTTAAAAGCGCAAATATTTTGCCATTTTTTGCAGTTCTATTTTTTATCAATATTTTTTTTTTGTTACTTTTTGACCTTCTCAATTGTGTGTCGAGAAAGTGTTTTGTGGCCTGAGAAGTAAAGAAATGAGAAGTGAAGAAAGAGCAGTAGAAATGGTGTTGAAATATGTATGTTGTTCCCACTTGGTCGGGTTGGTTGTGTGGTATTGGCAGCGTGTGTTAAGTGTTAAGCGTTAGCAACATTCAAAATCGTCCTCTTTTTAAGTGCTAAATGGATACAAGACAAGATTCATTGCGTTTTTAAGTTTTAACATTATTGCTTGCATTAATCACAGCCGGACATCTACAACCAGTAAAATACTCGGTTGGCGTGAAGGGATGGCGTAAGTTTCCAGTCAATATTAAAAGTTTTCGCGATATGTGAAGTTGAAATTAAGCGCAATAGCAAAGAATCGAATTGTTGCAAACAGTTTTTGTTTTTATTCAATTGATTTTTTCAACTCAAATTATAGTGAATGAATTATTCCAGATTACGCAAGGATTTACTGATTAAAGGCACGAATACATATGAAAGACGTTTATGTTCTTGAATACGCGCATAAAACAAATTACGCATAAGTTCATAAAAAAACCAACATGAATTTTACGATCACTGATCATGTGTACTTGTACATAAGCTCCAAGTAATTATACATGGCTTTTATGTGTATGAAGAGTGCTGCAACAATTGCGAAAAATTTCATATCATGTTTATGGCATACCAACAAAAGAGCAAAAACAGCCCAACAACACGAGAGCGACGTCTTTATGTAACTGTACATGATCCCAGTAAGGTCATGAATGAACACACAATTTAATGTTATTTTAATTCACAAATAATAGAATCGTCAGTTTTTAAAGCATCTCGTTGCTAATGACTAGATCTCGGATTTTGCATATTTGCATATTTTTGAAGAATTAAGATAGACAAATTCTGATGACACCAAAGTTCGTTTCATTGAAAATAGAGTGGAAAACGAAATGCATATTTTAAATTTTTTTGCATATTTGCATAAAATGCATATGCATAATATATGCCAAAAATATGCAAACTATGCAAAATATATGCAACATATGCAAAACATATGCAAAATATGCAAAAACTTCCTATGTTAAACAAATCGAAAATAATATAAAAGCTACTCAGAGGATAGTAAACATATTGATATTTTATTAATTGTCATATTTTAAAGCAGAGCAAATGAAACGTAATACATACGATATTGTATAGGTTTACAAATTATTTAATCTCTGCAAACATTTGGAAGACGATCAGAAGATACGATCATTTGGCCACGTGCTAGCGATTCGCCTAAGGGATCTTTGGAAGATGTATCGCTTTTCGATCGCCGAAGCGATGAATGCGCAATTCTCGAAGAATTTAAAATCTCTCTTCGCTCTTTCCGGCAATCGTTGGAAGATGCATCGCTTTTCGATCGTCTAAACGATGAATGCGCGATTGACAAAAAGTATTCAAAACCTTCCTGACGTTAATTCCGGCTATCGTTGGAAAATGGATCGCTCTTCGATCGCCCAAGGGATGAATGCGCGATTCAAAAAATCTTCAAAATCTTCCTTCGCTCATTCCGGCGATCGTTCGTAGATGGCTATTTAAAAAGCTTTCAAAATCTATCATTGAAATATGAAGCAGGCTCTGAAAAATCATTTAAATTATTCAGAAATTTTAACTTCTAAGCAACTTCATGGAACTGCTAGTTCAAACTTACAACAAATTGAAACGTTCAACAACTTTGCAACAAATCGCTGATGACCTCTAAAAGCGATGTCTTCGGTGAATCGCTTAAGACTCCTCTCGGCGAATCGTTCACGACTCTTCCTAGTGAATCGCCTAAGCCTCATCTCGGCGATTCGTCGGCGAATCTTCCCGGCGAATCGCTTTTATGGCCTCAGCTGCTTACATTCGGCGATACCCGGCAGACTCTCAGAAGAGCTCCCCGGCGATTGTTTCATCTTCCAAGCGATTCGCTGGAGATTCTCAGGCGATTGAACATGTTTTCAGGGATATAATTGGTATTACAAAACATAACCATAATTTTCTCTAAATTATTAATTATGAGGTTTTGGCGTTTCCTTCCAAAAACCATTTTGTAAGCGTAAAAGCTTCTCTCAACGTCACAGGAAATAATTGGAGCAAATTTTTATTTAATGATTTTTACATTTGTGACGGTTTCAAGTCCAGAACACATCTTCATCTTTGAGATTTAAAATATTATTTATTTTTGAAATGATATTAAAATGTGGATTTATTTTCAAAATGGCTTAAAATATCTTTTTTAAAACCAGTCTAAAATCCCCAGTTATGTTGTGAACTATATTTTTAGCTAGTGGTAGACCCTTCGCTTCCAAGGAAGTTCATTTTTCGGCAACTCTCTCAAAATTTGATTTTATATATAAAAAATCCTGATATAGGTGGGAAATTTTTATCAGCTTTATTGCTTGCTTTATAGATTCAGTATCTTCTGGGTTCAGTGTTTCAAGAACCTAAAATGCAAATTTTTTTCTTTACCAAACTGAAGTAAATGCATATCGTCATTGTGGGCCCATTTTAGTTGTTTTGTCGACCAAAAATAAATTTCTTTTTTTTTCTTCATTTACCAAAGCGATGATAAAGCGTTGGAAAGGGAAAGCAATGTAAAGTGGTACATATATTCTTCTGCATTGCTCGCAGTTTAATATTAAACGATTGGAATTCAATATTTTGATGAAATTCGTTTGCATATATTTTGCATATTTTTTGCATATGTTGCATATATTTTGCATATTTTCGATATGCTTTACAATTTGTTCTATTTTAACGATAAAACGTCTAGATCAAAAGTTTGGTATTAATCTGATTAAAAATATGAAAGTATGCAAAATCCGAGGTCTACTAATGACAGCCATGAAACTAAGTTTTTTTTCGAATTAAACCTAAGGGTTATGCATTATGGATTTTTGTCGTGGAGGTAACTTAAATGAGCAAAGGAGTATTATGACCCAGTTCATAAGTTGTTTTATTTTTGTGTTAATACCAACCTATCCTAAAGTTCATAGAATGTATGAACTTTGGTCGCTAAATACATAAAGTAGTTCACGCTTTCAGTACATGATTTTCTTGAATTTTTTACTCTTATTTTATGAACTATTCTTGATGTCTTGAATTTGTGCATAGATTATATGAATTTCAGTCACTAAACTCATAATGTTGTCATGTCTCATGTCCTGTATTTTTTCATGACGCTTTCGACATTTTTTAATAAGTCATATATCTTGAACACTCACTTTATGAACTTTTAACACTAGACTTATGAAATATTCATATTCTCGTCTTTTTTCTTTTGTATATTTTGTATCAATGTATATCATAAATATTTAATGTGACTCATGTAATTGGTTACTGAACCAAAATTCATTAGCGTGATTCAAGAAGACCATGTAAAAATACATAATTATTGTGCAAAAGCGTTTATAACAAAAGAAAAGCGTTTTGCTCACAATTTCAAGTCCCTTATTTAATAGGCAAGCAAGTTCTTCTTTTCGTTTCTAGCATCGTTCTGAACGATTAAACTTTAACTTATCTTGATTGTTTAAATTAAAAAAAAAATAATTTCAAAATACTTTTTTTACTGTATATACTTTTTTTTGTGAGAATTGCTCGAATGAGCCAATTTTCGAAATTTACTTTTTGATGCAAATTGGTTCTGCACACCACAACGCCTCACGTGGTAAAGTATTGTGTCTGAACATCCGTATAGGTCATATCGTTATCGTATGATGCAATGTAAATTTCAAGCAAAAGCACAGAAAATCATTAAAAAGCACTTCCTGTTAATTTTTTTTTTTTTTTTTTTTAAATTTTAATTTCGCCCAAAGTCAATACCCTTCTATTACGGCCGTATGTAATTTTATTATTTGTTTAAACTTGGTCTACATCATCTTTCAAGATTTAAAGACTAAAAATGCTATCATGCAAGCTCTTGACTCAAACACCTTTTTCTCTGGAGCTTCTTCATCCATAAAATTGACATGACACAGTTAGAGCTGTCGCAGGATATCTAAAAGTAAAACTAGATCAATGTTGCAGTAGAACTTATACATCTCGTAGTTCATTCGAATGCGATAGTCGGCACCAACTTAAACAGGTCTAAGCATTTTGCGTAGAACTTTACACTCGACACCCCATGAGCGGCTGCATTGTACGCAATGCCACCTATGTATGCCTCAGCGCCACAGAGTAGCACAGGTATGATGAGCGTCTTGTAGAGTGTTATTTTGGTCGATCGAGAAAGGGCTCTGGAACCTAATTACTTACTTAGCTCGTAGTAGCACTTATTAGCAATTGTTATTCTTCGCTTTATCTGCAGGCTGACATTGTTATTGCTGCTTACGGCGGTACCAAGGTATGTAAACTCCTTGCAACTTCAAAGTTATATTTGCCTGCTGTAACATGGGAGCCTTGACGCCGCACTTCCCTATTTGCAGACAGCATATACTTTGTTTTGCCCACTTTGGCTGATTCCTTTTCGATAGCGGTGAAAGCAGCAGTTATATCTCTCTTGGTTCGGCCGATATTATCGACCTTGCATACGCAAGGAGCTAAACATCTTTGTAGAAAATGGTACCATTTCGATGCACACCTGCCTTTCTTAGGATTCCCTCAATAATGAAATTGAAGAGATCGCATGATAGCGTGTCGTCTTGTCTAAAAACTCGTACGGTATTAAAAATTTCGAAGAGGTAATTTCGTGCATTTATGGACCTGAGCCTGTATTGCTCAAAGTCATTCTGCAGAATCTTATCAACTTTGCAGGTATACCGAACTCAGACATTGTTGCGTACAGATAATCCCGAATCGGGCTTTCGAACGCAGCTTTATAAACGACAAAGAGATGGTGGGTGTTGATTTGATTTTTGTGGGTTTTTTCCAGGATTCGACGTAGTTCAAAAATCTGGTGTATGGTGGATTTGCCAGGACGAAAGCCACACTGATAAGGTCCAATCAGTGTTTTGGTATGCGGCTTCAATCTTTCACACAATACGCTTGAAAGAACCTTGTAATGCGATGGAAATAAGACTGATACTTTGGTAGTTGGCGCAGATAATCGGGTCGCCTTTCTTAAGTATAGGACAAAGCACACTGAGATTCCAATCGTCGGGCATGCTTTCCGCTAGCCATATTTTGCTGATGAGTTGATTCATGCACCTTATCAATTCACCACCACCGGTTTTAAACAATTCAGCAGCCAGGCCGTCAGCTCTTGCGGCCTTGTTATTTTTGAGTTGCTGGATAGCAAACTTTAACCTCGTCATGGCCAAGTGGTAGAATTTCCACTCCATCATCATCAATTGGTGGTGTTGGCATTCTCCGAGGGCGGAATTGTTGGTATCGTCACCTGCAAGCAGATTGGAAAAATGCTGTCTCCATAATCGCAATGCGCACTGCGTAACTGTAACCAGATTATCATTTTCATCTCTACAAGTGGATGCTCCGGGCTGGAAACCTTGAATTTGTCACTTAACCTGTTGGTAGAATTTTCGAGCTTCATTCTTGCCCTGGCAAACCTCGATATTTTTTACGCTCACGCCTTTCCTGCTCTTTTTTTTTGCGACTGAAAAGTTGTCTCTCTACCTTCCACTTTTCGCAATAGTTTTTGCGCATGGCTTGCGTTGCAGCTGACTGCAGCGTCTTTTTATATGCGGCGTATTTTGCTGCAGTCGCGTCGCGACACTTCTGGTCATACCATTGGTAACGAAGTTGTTGGCGCTGAAAACCAATAACTTCCTCAGTAGCAGTGCACAGGGAGTGGGATATATACGCCCAAAGTCCGCCAGTGTCATCGAGGCAAGAGTTAGGTTGGTTGAAATTAATCGAGAGTCGAAGGGAGTAGACCTCGGCGGTTCGTTGTGACACCAGCTTATCAACATCTTACTTTCGTTGCACACCACCTGTGCGTACATTCTTCGCATTGCACAATCGCATGCGGATCTTGGCTGCAACAAGATAATAGTCGGAGTTAATATTGACTCCGCGAAATGTGCGCACATCCAGTACACTTGAAGCGTGCCTGCCGTCGATCACAACATGATCAATTTGGTTTCACGTTTTTTGATCTGGGGAAAGCCAGGTTGCCTTTTGTATATCGAGGTGTTGCAATCTGTTGCTACTAACTACCATGTTTCGCGCCACGACGAGACTGAACTGACCGACAGTGGAGCCAAAGATGCCTTCTTATCCGACCTTCGCGTTCAAATAGACGAGGGCTATTTTCACGTCATCACCCGGGCAGTAATTAATCACGTCCTCTAGGCTTGCGTAGAAGGTGTCCTTGGCAATTTAGTTGGACAAAATTATTTTATGATTTTAAACTATAAGGAATGCAAAAACAAGCAAAAAATGTATGGCAAGTGGAGGTCAATATTAACCCCCTGGGCAGCTGTGGGTTAATTTGTAGGTTATAGGAGGTTGTTTCACTAAAAATGTTCTAGTAACGAAAGTTGTTGATACAAAACATTCTTCAAAAAAATTTTAGAAAGATATTTTCATGGACTTTCCAACGATATACATTACTTGTAGAAATTTTAGTGAAAAATATAATTTTTTTTGTGGTCAAATCGGGAAATTTTGGAAAAAATTCACAATTTTTAAGTTTCAAGTCATTTTTGTCAAAAAATACTGTGTGAGCCTATATTTTTTTATTAAAAATTATAATTCCTGTGAAAATTACCTTAACGCTAGACACCTAAACTTTGCCAATGCGACGAGTACGTGACAGAATATTCGTTGAATCTCTTGCAAGATGTACAATTAAAGATGTGTACAACAAATTCAATTTGAAATATAATATAAACTGATTGTTTTATTTTGTACAATAAATCCTGAAACACATATATTTGCAATTAAAATAATTAAATATTGTTTAAATGCATGAAATTAAGACACCCTAACAATGCTCGTCGAACCGACGTATGGTTAGGATTTATAGGGGGCGACTGAAGGTTAGGTGTCTAGGGTTAAATAAAGTATCATTACAACAATTATTATTATTGAAAAAAGTGTTTAGAAAGAATTAAAAAACAATCGAGATTTAATGAATTTAGCCAAAAAAAAGGTCATCGGAAAATGATCGGAAATGTTTATATCCTTCTAGCTGCTTCATCTGAAAGCTTTTGAAAAGTATTCAATAGTAACAATTGCACTATGCATTAATATTTTATGCATTATTGGTCTCATCGGATACCATGGATTTAAGTCTACGTATAATTTAACTGTGTCCACAACGTTTGGTCAGATTTTGATAGTTTTGAACATTGACTGTAAAGAAAAAATATATGCGTCAAGTTTCAAGTCGATATCTTAAAAACTATGGGATTTATAAATGTTTCACAATGTTGATGACGTCACATTATATGGGAGGTAGGTGCAGTTCTTAATCGATCTTTTTCATTTTAAAACCTGACATTAAAATATCCTGGTAAACGATAAACTTATTTACCAAGTTTCATGGCGATATCATGAAAACTTTAAGATTTGTGAAGGTTTTACCAGTTTTTTTGGGTTTAAACGGTTTTTAAAAAACTCAGCACTTTTCGGAACGAAACGGACAAAGAGTTTATATTTTTTAAGATGTAAACACCTGTAGTTTTAGGTTTATGAAGAAAAATGTACAGCCATGTACAGCCGCATATAACAAAACCTTTCGAATATAAAAAAAATTTTTCAAAAAATCCTCAAAAAACACCCATTTTTAAAATACAATTACTATATTTAAATAAATACAATACGATCCAAACTACTTAAAGTTTATTTTAATATACCTGCTACAGTACAATCTATTTATATTATTTTCTTAGAAAAATTAGGAAAAAAAATATAAATTTTTAAGTATGCACTCCTCTCAACAGCTCAACTTAAAAGTGGCAATGTTTAGAGAGCTAAAAAAATTTTGAGCAAGGCAAGGTAAAAAATACTCATTGTCCATTATTCTTACACTATTCAACAAACTTAAAATATATACTTGTTTTTTTAAATCGGTGTTTGACAAAATTGAATATTGTCCAGCTAAATCGAAGAAATACTCCATAGTGCTTCGGGGAGTGCGCGAAATTTGGCATATATGTAGAATTCAAAAGAAAGTTGGTTCCATTCAAATTTGCTTTATTGAGTTTTTTACTTTTCACAAATTTCCAGTTATTTAGATTTGTTCTTTTCTTTTCGACAATATTTTCAAAACTAAACTTATTTTACATATTTTTTTATTTTCACATTTTGTATTTTTCAATAATGTCTCAGTTTTCTAGTTTTTAGTTGAGTAGTTTTTTTATTGAGTAGTATGTTAATAGCGACATCCACTTCTTGTAATCCGTCCATGTCCGTCCGACTCCCTTCCCACATATATAGAAGAATTTTGTCTTGATGCGGATTGTGGTCAGCCTTTCGTTATCAGATGTGAATCGGAACACAAGATGGCGTAGTTCCCGGCTTACGTCGAATCCGCATCCAAATTTGGGCTTCTCCGCATGGCAGCTGTTGCAGATATCGCAGTTCGCTCTCTTAAAGCATCCTTGTTCAGGTAATGTCGTTTCTTTTTACTAGGTCTTCCGTCAATTGGACAGAAGCACCTACCCTATAAAGGGTCCGAACATTCCAGGTGCATATCCGCTTATCATTGTCCGTTTTTCGTTTGCAATGGTCGTCAACGCAGTAGAGGTTCACATCCAAGGCTGTTTTGGTTTTCATTGGGCAGTTATAATGTGGTGGGGAGGGGGTTCCAAACCTTTAAATGGAATAAGAGTAGTACCCAAACCCCACTCTAATTCTATTTAAAGGTCTAAAAACCTCCCAAGTTTAGAGTCTAGAAGAAACAGGGAGTTTTGATCATGGAACTTTCGAGGCGGCTCCGACTCGCCTTGTCAGTGCCAGTTGTGGTCTACGTGGTTTTTTCTATCAAGACGCAGTGCCTGTACAACAGTACAGATTTCCTACAAAATTCACGGTCCTTGTCGACACGGATTTGTTAATAATTACTTTTCGTTTTTCGTTTTTTATTTGTGTTCTTAAAGAGTTAAACATATATAATATGCAGACTTCCATTTTAAAAAAAAAAAAAAAAACTAAATTGAAATATTTTCAAAATTTTTCTATTCAAAAAACATTTCAATGTTTGACTTGTCTTCATTAAAATTTGAGGTATTCTTTTTGATTAAAGTTATGCTCTTATTTGGAAATCTCTTTTTTGTGTTAATTAACCGAACGGGAGTCTTTTTTTTCTTAAATTTTTTTGTGACATTCTGAAACTTAGACAAAAATTCTTATGTATTTTTTGATCATTAAAAACTTCAACAGTGCAACAAACTAACTGCTAAAAGTATAAATGAAATGCATAAATTAGAACATGCCGTTGATAAGCTCAGAATAAATCATCCTAAGAGTGTGCTAAAAAGTTTTGAAGTCGCCAAAATGAATACAAATTTCAATAAAGCTCAAATTCGAAATTGAAATCTCGCATTTTGCACTTAACACGATCCTGTTAATATCCTGTCGACAGTATAAAGCTTTAAAGTACAATTATTTGAATTTCCGGTCACGTTCAGCTGCGCGATGAAGTTGGTTTGACTTCCGCGAGAGACCCAGCGATGCTAAGATGTGGCTGTGGTGATGGCAACGCTACACAATCAAACTGTTAAATGTTGCTAAGTATAATAAAAGCATAAGAAGTAGTTGTAGTAGTTTGCAGATACAACCACAAAAGACAATACAAACAGCAAAAAGAGTAGTCAAAGTCATGCAACTGTTTAAAGAACTCGCCATGACAAAACAGCTTTAAAACAGCAAACATGAAAAACACATAAAAACCATAAAGAAAGTAAAGAAAACAAAAAAGACAGCTATAAAGAGCGTTGCTGCAATATTTGTATCCTGCGGATATTTTCAAGTATATTATGTGTGCAGTGTTGCCACATGCGCTGCTATAAAAATCCAAAAACTGTCGCGTACAAGCAATAAGCAGCAACGACAACAACAACTACAACAAATTGCAACCAACAACATGCAAAGTATCTGTATCTGTAGCCAAATCTGTAAATGTATCTGCAGCTGTAATCGAAGTGCAATCTTTGCGCACATCTTGTTATGTAGTATCTGTCGAATACGCCTGCGGTTAACTTTACAACGAGTACAAATAGCCAGCGAAAAAGAAAGACACATGGACGGACGGAATAAAAAAATGCTGCACAAAATGAAGCTGAAATCGAAATTGAAGCGGTTTGCCGTTGGAAAATTTATAACGGTACAAGTGAACGAGCGGCGAGTGTCCTTGATTGTTATGCTTGCGCGCAAAATATGCTCGTTTATGCTCGGAAGCACAAGCGCGGCACAGAAGTAACACAAATAAAAAATAAAATAAATGAGAGAAAAAAAAAAATTGAAGAAAATCTGATATTTTTCCGCTACTCCATTGCTAGCATTTTGCCGGTCTTGTGTTTTTTTTTTTTGTTGTTTTTTTTTTTTGTTGGTATTGCAAGCTCATAGCTTGCATTTTTTTATGCAAAACGAATAAGCACGAAATGAAGCGCAAAGAAAATGCTCGCTTAAAATAAAAATAAAAAACAAAAAAAAAATATGTGGCAAGGAAAACGAGCTCTACGAATGACCCTCGAGCAGCATTTAATGCTGTAGTTTATGCTGTGCTTCCTGCGCTGACAGCATCAATGAATGTGTGACAAGTTTTTAATGAATTTAAATGTCCTTAAAGTGACAGCCAGCAAGTGCTGCAAAATATATGGTCCTTGTTCGGTGCCCCCGCTCACCCGCTATCTATCTGCCTGCCTGCCTGCCTGCCTGTTTGAAACTGGCTATCTGTGTGTTTGTCTGTCTGTTGCTCTGTCTTTCCCGGTCTCTGGCACGCAATTTGTAGATGTTGTTGATCTTAAATATTTAATAAAAATCGCAATAAAATGAAATTAAAATTGATTGGCGCAAAGAACTGGCTGGCAACTCTCTGATGCTGCTCTGTTGTAAAAAGTCATAAATTCCATTTTGAATGGCGCTCGAACTCTGGCACTCGCTCAAACGACGATTTCATTTATTAATTTACTTTGCGCGCATAAAATCAGAGCATTTTATCTCCATCATCATCATCAACATCATCATCATCATCATCATCATCATCCAACTACATTTTCATTCATTATAAGAATTTGCTAGATCCTTTTTATCGTCGCTTTTAATTTGTGCTTGTTTTCATACTTTGTCCTTTATTTGCATTAAAATACTTTTTTAAATGAAAAAGAGTTGTTTTTGTTTTTTTTTAATTTTAAATCAGCTGAAATTGCTTTCATTTGCATTATTTATGTCCTTTACTTTTATTGCCTGTTATTTTTATGTATTTTCGGTTTGTGCATGAGTGTGTGTTTGTATGTATTGTGTGTGAGCTTGAAGCTGTGTAAAGCTCGTTCATAAGTGTTGGTTTAACTGCATTTGCAAAAAGCAATCTCACCAATAAATGTTCACTTTTTTCGTAACAATTTCGCTTATTTTTTGCTACTTTTGTTGTTGTTGTTTTTTGATGTTTAACAATATTTTTATGCGATTGTTTTATTGTTAAAAAATTGCATCTTATTGGCTGACACATATTAATGACAGCTTATTTGGTTTATTTTCAATAATTTAAAAGAACAGTACATAAGTTGAAAAGCTGCAAATTTAGTTTCTTTTGCGGTTTTGTCACTTCTTTAAGCCCTCCGCCATCTTCGGTTGACGATATCGTCCAACATTTGACATTTGAGAAACGCTGTCTCTCGAAAAGGGAACATGGCAGCAAATAGGTTCCCCTACAAAAACTTTATCTTTTATAAGAAAGTTACCCCAAAGGCCGTTAGAAGACGTCGCGTTGTCTGTCAGTTAGCCTGCGGACGAAATCGTTTAACCATGACGTCGGAGTATTTTTTTTCATTTGTTAAAAAATATGTATTTTAATACATTTTTTTGTTAAAAATCCAATTTTATTGATGAATGCAATGTTTTTTTTTTCGATAGATTAAATTTTATCGACGATATTTTATTTTTTTTAACAGTTAAAAGAAGTCATGTGTTTCCTTTTTTGTTTCTTGTTGCTTGCAATTTTACCAAATTTTCAGATTACAAAATAATTACATGTTTTGGAACGCAGCTAAATCTGCGTAAGCTTTTCGAAATTCATGTAAATGAAGACTACATTCCTAAAATAGTTCTTCTTAATATCTGTTTGGGTCCAACATATTAATTTTTGAAGTTTTTGTCCCAAAATGCACGTTTTTCGGTGTTCTAATGTTGGTAGCGAGTAGCTTTTTAAATATTTATGAACAAAACCTTGAGGATTTTGTTGAAGAGTTTCACTAAATCCCCAAAAAATTTTTATAGCGGTCACATGCTTTTAAAAGCGTAAAAAATTGCCAAAGACGTTTTCCTCCAACGAAGACGAGGATGATGAAAATCATCTTGAGTGATGAGGGCCACATTTTCAGCTCAATGGATTCTTCAATAAGCGGAATTGCCGCATTTGAGCGAATGATAATCCATGAGTGATTGTCGAAAAACCAATGCACCCACAAAGAGTGACTGTTTGGAGCGGTTTATGGGCTGGCGACATCATCGTACCGTATTTTTTCCAAAATCAGGCTGGTCAGGCAGTTACTTTGAATGATGTAAAAAGATCGAAGACGGCGCAGTGCATTAGTTAAAATCTTATAAGTTTTCGAAGAATTAATTTATTTAATTTCATCTACCTGGTTTCCTTCTTACGTATTAAAAAATTTTAATACTAAATTAATAATAATTGAAAAGAGATAAAACTAAACAATATTTGATCTAAATGAGGGATAACTTTCTATCCCACATTAGACAGTTATTTCATATTCCAACAGATTCCATAAAAATTATTAATATGTTTGTAGCTATCAGTTACTAGAATACGTTTCAGATTCAGAGTACTTGGTAATAGTTATAACACTGTATTGAGAATCTTTCCAGCTGTTTCTGGATCATCTTATATCTATTTATAATAAAGTCTAACATATAAAAGGCAACTCGTCAATGATTCATTAAGGCCATAGACATTCCTACGGGGTGAGGAGGAGGCGTTCCGCCATGGGTACCACCATTTTAGGTGTGACACCATTTCGATATTATTTTTTATTTCTCAGAGTCAAAAAAGTGAAAAAATACTTCACGTTAAAATAAGTGTATCTCATGAGGTCCAAACAATGAGGAGAAAACATTGCGGAAACGTTTTCAAAGTTTTTCAAAGCAAAAATTAATTAAGACTTATTAAAGGTCTTCCATGGGACAGGCAAGAGTTTCCGATCTATTTTAACCATTGAAAACGAGCTTGAAATCAATATTACTGATTCAGATGAGGTTATTTAAAATATTGCAACTCTTAAAGTAAGAATTTTCAGTATTTAACCCATTTGACTTTGAATTGTTGTCAAATTTTTTTCTTGTTTATGTTTATCTGTTTATGTATGAAGGTGGTAAGTGCACCTGCTAGGCCTAACGAGGCCCATCCGTTAAACGTATGGAAATGTATGGAACCTATTAAACAAAACATGTTGAAACACGATTGGTCACGTTCGGTAATATTATTACTCTGTATGTGTATGTGTGTGGTGGCATTTAGTATTCACGAATCATTCCAACCATCACACAGGAGTATTTCATCGATTTAAGCGGTCCCAATTTTTTTTTCACATGTTTGTGGGCGGATGACGCCCATTTTACACACATCATAGTGTTGATATAACATACTCACATACCAAGTTTTATCTTTGTAGCTCATATATTAACGTCTTTATAGCGTTTTCACTATAGTGAGTTGTATGGGAGGTGGGCGTGTTCGTTTGCAGATGACGCTTATTTCTTATGCACACCTTAGATTAGATATAGAATGCTCCCATACCAAGTTTTATTCCTGAAGCTCAAATGAAAGCCTCTTTCTTTAAAGAGTTTTCAATATTTGGGTTGCATAGAAGATGTACGAATTCATGGGCGGATTACGTCCATTTTTTGTGGTAATCTACAATTTTATATAAATTACATAGATATCAAATTTTATTTCTGTAGCTTAAATACAACTCTCTATGTAGTGATTTTTATTTTGTTGTGGTATGGGAGGAAGGCGTGTCCGAGAGCGGATTCCAAAAATATTCAAAAGTATACAGATCCTTGGGTCCATGTGAATATCTGTACCAAGCTTAAATTATTTAAAAAAAGTTTTACTTTTCAAGGCCTACCGACCCCATATCCCCGTTAAGAACCCCTAATTATGACATCACTTCTCAGCTGCTGCATCATACAATACTCTTTATTTATTTATTAATTTATTTATTTATTATAAGCTAAGCCTTTGAGGCTTTATAGCTTTTAAAATTTAGCCATATACAAACAATTAATTCATCACCAAAAACGAACGTCGATTTTGTTTTTCAATTTCAATATATCTCAATACAAAACACTAATTTTAACTGTATACTGACACGCATTCACTGACTATGTATTTTCAATAAATTTACACAAGGTAGATATTATATTGATGGATTGAAAAATGCAGTAAACCTATTTTCGTCAAAAGGTCACTTATCACTTTAGTGCGCTTAACCATCGAAATATTCTTCATATTGTTTTTATTTGATGTATATTTGTCGATATTAAGGTTATTCTATCAATTTATATCGATTTAATTTTAATAAATTGTAAAATATAAAAAAAAAATTGTTTCCGTTTTATCCTTAATAGTGATATATTGTTTTTCGAATAACTCGAAAACTAGAGCTAACTTAAAAAAAACGCATAGCACCATTAGAGTCAGCGCACTCGAATTATGTTATCCCCCTGGGTCCCTCATTTGATGGATTTTGCAACAAGCACAGTGTAATATTTTAAAATTGACAATGATTTAGCCAAGCCAAACATGGTTGTGTATGTAAAGCATCATGATGTTGGCCTAGAAGGGTGGGTGGTATCAAGCCAAACAAAGTCTGTACGTCACACTGATAAGTGAGTGGATAAGAATCAAAACTCACAAGCTCCACTTTTTAAATTTTGAGTTGACGTTGGTTTGAAACCTATTAGTTTATCCACCTTTGAAAGTTTTAAGACCAAACTTAAAAAAGTCGTGGTTGTGAACGATGGAGATTCAAAGCCTTGCAATAATATTTTTTTGTTAGCCATCAATCAAGAAAAAATAACGAAACTGCATCATTAACTAAATTTTTTGTAAAGTGGAGGTGGTGAGTTTTGATTCTAAGTCACTCAAGTATAACCATATACATAATACATATCGTTCACAGCAAGGTGTTATTTCGACAAACAAGGTCATATTTACCACTCCAATTTTCTTAGAAACAAAGAAATGGTTGCGAACGCTGGCACTGAGACAACGAGGTCTCTTTGGCCTGTCGTATAATTATTTGTCATACAAATCGTTCTCACTGATTGTTGGACAAAGTCCAAAAGATACAACCAGCACAGCACAACCAAAAAAAATGCGTTTACATTCACCAAGCATGATCGATTATATTAATTTAGGAGGTCCAAAACAGGTTCAGGTCAGGTCCATTCAGATGTATGTGTTGTATTATGTATATCCATAACCAGGTGAGATTTATGTATTGGAAGATCATGATCAGAATCACTGTCGGTACTGCAGATAATCTATAATTTTAAGTTAAATTGAGTACATGGATTCATTTAAAGATATAACATCTGAAACAGAATTAAAGTCTCCGCATGCGCTCTTAATGGTTCATTTTGCAAGTAATTTGTTCTACAAAAGTTCATAAAAAGTAGCTCAAAAGATCTTCTAGGACGAAGTGGAATATTAAAGTAAATTTTACTCAATAAATATGGACTGTCTACATATCCATGTATAAGTTTAACAATCCAACTAACATTAAGCACAACTTTCCTATTTTTTATATTCATAAGGTGGTAGATTAAAGTTAATATTGCAATAAAGATAGTTCAGGCAGAATAACAGAAATTTTTTCTGAACAGATTCAATGTCATCGATGTAACAACCGTATCGTGGGCACCATACAATTGAAGTATATTCTAAGATAGGCCAAACAAGAGAAGTGAATAAAGTTTTTGTAATAAAAGGATCATTAAACTCTTTTGCCCAACGTTTAATAAATCCTAGGGTACTATTTGCTCTATTTATTATTTTATTTATATGAATATGAAATCGGTGTTTAGGATCCATGGTAACTCCAAGATCAAGGAAACTATCTAAGGATTCTAATGTGTAGTCACAAATTTTGAAATTACACTTTAAGAATGGTTTTCGTGAGAAGCTCATGTGCTTAAATTTTTTGATATTAAGATTCATTAGATTTATTCTGCACCAGCTATGAAGATTGTTGATGTCAATTTGCAAGAATAAACTATCATATTCATTCTTAAAAGAAAGGAATAGTTTAACATCGTCAGCATACATCAAGATGTTAGAATGCTTTATGACCGATGCAAATCATTTATATAAAGTAGAAAGAAAAGTGGCCCAAGATGACTTCCTTGGGGTACTCCAGAGATAACAGGAAACTCGTATGATTTCACGAGTTTAAATAGAACAGATTGTGTTCTATTGCTTAGATACGATTCGATCCATCTCACCATTTTTGTGGGAAATCCATCAAGATGTTAGAATGCTTTATGACCGATGCAAATCATTTATATAAAGTAGAAAGAAAAGTGGCCCAAGATGACTTCCTTGGGGTACTCCAGAGATAACAGGAAACTCGTATGATTTCACGAGTTTAAATAGAACAGATTGTGTTCTATTGCTTAGATACGATTCGATCCATCTCACCATTTTTGTGGGAAATCCAATCAAAGATAATTTTAGAATTTAGAATTAGTCACTACCGGACAGTCTTATTGAGTACATATTTGTTGTGGTAAGCAATGGTGATGAAAACTTGCTTGTTGGGTGCGTCTACCGCCCAAATCGGAACGTAAATTATTTACCTTTTTTAAGCGTATTGGAGAATATTGCACTTCCTTTTTCTCAAATTATCATAGGCGGTGATTTTAACAGTAATCTGCTATCTGAAAACAATTTGATGCTCGATATGCAAAGCCTAGGTCTTCTCCCTGTAAATAAAACTATGCCTTCTCATTTCATTAAAACTAATAACTCTTTGTTGGACTTATTCTTTGTGAGTAGTGAAACAAAAATACTTTTATATGATCAAATCTCTGTTCCTAACTTTTCAAAGCATGATCTGATTTTCCTTTCTTACGATTTTCAATTCAATAATGTGGACCATTGCTTCAGCTACCGCGACTTTAAAAAAATAGATTATGCTCGCCTTGAAAATGTTGTACACAATGTGAACTGGGAACTGATTTATGATATGGACTCAGTCCATGACCAAGTAGAATTTTTTGAAAGTAATATTAACAAGCTCTTAAGTGAATTTGTGCCTCTTAAGTACAAAAAAACTAAACAAAACCAACGGCCTTGGTTCTGCAAGACAATTGAGAATCTAATATTGCAGCGCAATAGTGCATACAATCGGTGGAAACGGTTCAAAACCTCAGCCTTATATAATGAATTCAAAATCCTGCGATCGAAAGTTACAAAAGAGGTAAAAGCTGCAAAAATCAATCACTACAGTCGTAAATTTGAATCTGCCGTGGGTAGTAAGCAGAAGTGGCGAGAGGTACGCAATATCGGTCTTTGTAAAAAAAACATTAATTCTTGTGATATTGTTGATGTAGAGGAAGTTAATAAAAAATTTGTCAATATTCCTATGGCTGTAGTTAATCACAATGTTTATCAAAGCATCATTAGTATATTTGACCAAAGTCATAGTTTCAGTTTTTCTTGTGTCAGTCAAGATGATGTATTAAAAAGTATACTATCAATAAGATCAAATGCAGTGGGATATGATGAAATAAATCCAGTTTTCTTAAAATTATTGCTTCCGAAAATACTCCCTTTTCTAACTTATATTTTTAATACTGTGCTCACCAAATCAATCTACCCGGAGGAATGGAAGAAAGCAAAAATTATCCCCGTGCTAAAATCACAGAATGAGTACCGTCCAATCGCAATCCTTTCGTTCATATCCAAAGCATTGGAGTCGTTATTAAGTCAGCAAATTAACAGGCACCTTCTCAAATATGATCTCTTAACAGACAGACAATCCTGATTGTATAGGGCTAAACATAGCTGTATAACTGCTCTCCTGGATGTGACTGAAGACCTACGTGTGGGTTTGGATGATAATGAGGTGGGTTTCTTAGTTCTACTAGATCATTCAAAGGCCTTTGACACTGTCGACCATGACATTCTACTGACAAAGCTCTCTAAATTCTTCATGTTTTCATCAACTGCTGTAAACCTCATGGCTTCATATCTCACGAATAGGTCGCAAGCTGTCTCTGTTAACAATGTTTCGTCAGCTTTTCTCCCTACCAAAAGGGGTGTTCCTCAAGGGTCTGTATTGGGACCTCTTTTTTTCTCAATGTACATTAATGACCTTCCTAGTGTTCTTAAAGATTGTAAGGTTCATATGTACGCGGATGATGTTCAAGTATATGTGAGTTGTAAACGTGAAAATTTGCTAGACTGCATCGCTTACCTAAATACTGTTCTTGGAAATATTTTTGCCTGGGCGCAAAAAAACGGTTTAAGCCTTAACCCTCAAAAGTCCAAATGTCTAGTAATCTCAAAAAAAGTCATTGACATCTCAAATGTTCCTCGCCTTGTGTTAAACAGCTGCAGCATTGATTTCGTCGACACTGCAAAAAACCTAGGAGTAACCTTTAATAGAACGCTGACCTGGCACAACCATGTCAATATAACTGTCGGGAAAGTTTACAGCATGCTACGTGTATTATGGACAACTCAGTATTTTACACCTCTTCATATCAGATTGCTGCTTGCCAAAACCTATATTATGCCAACTATGTTTTATGGGTGCGAAGTGTTTGCAAACTGTGATAGCTCAAGTAAACGTAAATTAAACGTCCTTTTCAATAATATTGCTCGGTACGTATATGGGTTAGCGAGAAGAGACCATGTCTCTCAATATGCTAAAAAAATCTATGGTATGACCTGCGACAAATTGCTTGATTTCCGTACGCTCTTGTTGTTATATAAGATAATCAACACTACAGAACCGAAATACTTGTTCACCAGATTAAACTTTTCTCGGTCTAGTCGCACAAATAAAATTAACTCTTCACGTCATTCTTGTTTAACTTCTGAAAGGCAATTCTTTGTTTATTCTGTTCGTCTTTGGAACGCTCTTCCTAATTATATAAGATTTAACAATAACGCTGTGCAATTTAAAAATAAATTAGCTTTACATTTATCTTCGTTGTAATAAGAGTAGTGATAATTAGCTAAGGGGTTTAATATTGTTTTTATGTTATATTGAAAGTAAATCTTGTTCAAACTATTATTCTCTAAGATTTTAAAATTCACCTGATGTATAAAAGCCTCGTTTTTGTTTATTATGTAATTTTAATGTTTTATTGTGTAATTTTAAGCTATAAATGTTATAAATACTTTGTACTTCTATGCTGCCAGTACTGTCATAAAAGGTTATCTAACTTTGTTGTACTGGTTATTCGAAAGAATTAAATAAATACAAATAAAATAAATACAAAATACAAGAGCTTGTGATTTACAACATCAAAAGCTTTGCTAAAGTCCGTGTAGATAACATCAGTCTGTAAACCTTTTCCGAAATTTTCTATTGTGTTAGATGTAAATTCAAGGAGGTTAGTGACCGTAGATTTTCCCAAGAGGAATCCATGTTGACATGGGGACATCAAAGACTTAACACTATGTGATAATTGTGAAGAAATAATTGCCTCAAAACGTTTGGGCAAAGCACTTAATTTCGCAATTCCACGATAGTTATCAATTAATGATCTATTACCAGATTTATAAATTGGGATAATGAATGAGGACTTCCAGACAGTTGGAAAATAGGAAGCCTTTAGAGAATAGTTAAAAGGCAAAGTGATTGGAGTTACTAATTCTTCACAGCAATATTTCAGAATGCAAGATTGAATGTTGTCGGGACCACTTTTATACGAAGTTTTAAGATCTTTTAGATAAGATAAAACTGTATTGTTGTCAACTATTGGGAGGTAAATATCCATTACAGCTGCCTTTTTAACAGAAGACGCATCGGTACCAGAAGAACACATTCGAAAGGCAATGCAAAATATTAAAAGACAACACTTCCATTTAGAATGCTTAAAAAAAAAAAGCAACTTCAACAATCAATATAAACTTATCGCTTAATATTATCGCTATACAGTTTTTGTAAAGGAGAGTGGGGTGTTGTGAGACAGGTTTAGTTTTTGGACGATAACTTCTTTAAAAGTTAATATTTTTTTTTCTGGAAACATTTTTTTGACAGCTTATTCAATTACCTAACAACCTGCGATGACATTTTTTTGAAATTCAAAACATTTAAAAATTTTCTTGAAGCCTGAAAAAAGATTGGAATTTTCGATTTTAAAAAATTATGGGGTGTTGTGAGACACTACTATAAATATAACAAAATGGAATTTTTTGCTTAAAGTCCTTATTGAAATAGGAAAAAAAATTAGGAAAAAATTAAAATACAGATAGAAAAATTGTTCGCGTTAATCTGATTCGGCTAACAGTTAAAATATCCGGTTTTCATTTTGGCACACTGCAGATGAACAATTCGATCACAGTTATTGCAACTAATGAAATTGTTTTCGGACTGATTTTAGAATGTAAGTCGTGCATGCATATAGTACGGGCTATACGTATTCATGAGATTTCACATTCCCTTGGCGAATCCAAAAAAAAAAAAAGACACTTTGGCACGTTTGCCCTACAAAAGATGCAAAAGTATATAAATCTTCATCATCTAATGAAATTTTTTCGTTTAAGTTGTTTTTCAATGTTTTGGTCGGATTTGTTCCTCAATAATGCCACATTCTTGGAAGTTGTAAATACGGTTGCAAAAATAGGCTTCTGGCCGCGTTTTGATTTTTGGAATAGGGGATCAAACTTCAGAGGACTAACCTTCTCTAGTGCACTGCTGAGGTCAGACGCCTTGAAAAACCAATTTTATTTGTAAAATATTGGAAAAACTGGTTTTTTGCCAGTTTTGACACTTTGATATGCAACAAAATTGACTAATTTATCATTTGAAGCCGATGCGGAAAAAATTGTGGCTTCAACTTTTCCATATAACGGGTTCCATACATTCTAGATTTATCAAAATTATATGATTTGCAGACAACTCGAAAACAATTATCTTTTATGGCAATTTCTTTGATGGCTGCCACTAGGTGGATGGATGCGACATTTCCTTTTGGCTTTGGCGATACTTTATATGCATTTGGTTGCATGATGGCTATAAAAATAATGAAATAAAAACAAAAATGAACTGTCTCACAACACCCCATATTTACTGTCTCACGAGACCCCATATTCGACATTTTCAAATGGCCACTGCGCCATCATCACCCGCAATTTTTTTTGCAAAATCACTTCGGTGGGCTTAAAGGCAATGGAAGAGATATCATTTTAATAAATATTTACGTTCACGTTTAATTGGCAATGTTTCTGGAAATTCCACAAGGCAAACTGTACAAAAAACTTTTAAGAGCGCGATCAAAACTCATAATTGTTACAGACACTAGGAACACGTGTCAATGCGATGAGTGCACATAATAAGTGAGATCCCATTGAGAAAATATCTTACAGTTGTTGTGAGCATTCATAACATTACCACTATGTCAGATATTGACGTGTCTCACAACACCCCATGTTTCACAACACCCCACTCTCCCCTACTATATTTTCTTAACTTAAAAAAAAATTGAAATAATTTATAATAAAAGCAAGTAATAAATTATTTCTTGTTTATATCAATTGCAAAAACAACTCATTTAAAAATTAGTTTATCTTAATATAGTTCATAGACTAATTTTAGCTCAATTCCTTTTTAAGTTATTTAATAAAATTAATTTAAAAGTAGTTGAAAAGATATGCAGAGAAGCACAATTGACTGCCTGCAATGACATCGCTGGTTAAAAAAATTAGTTCGTTGCAAGGGAAAAAATGAGAATTTTAAGTAGTTGTAACTTAATTAAAATTACATTTTACATTACTTTTAAAGTAGTTCATTTTCCTGAAGGGATTTTAATAATAATCAATATTAATCAGTTACATTTACTATTTTTCATAAATATTTCATAGTTTTGCATATTTTTCTTTGGTATATTTAAACAAACCAATAGCAAAAATTTTAAACGAAATCTTTCAAAGTATGTATCTAATAAGCCTGACTTTGATTGCTGGTAAAGGTTAAACGGCGGAAAGTTTTGTATTTCACCTTGAATTTCGGGCCCTTTTTCACTTCTTCATAAAATGTTCTTCCGATTTTTCTCCCTTTTTTGTAGATAGCTGGTCTATATCGATATCGTCTGAGGAGGAGTGCAATTGTGAAGAGGTTATAATCAATGGAACATGAAATAATTATATTCGAATTCATTAAAACTGAGAAATTTATTTCAGACTGATTTAAATACTTTTAAAATTTATTTAAAGAGTGGCGGTCGTGGTCGTATGTGCTAAATTTATGACATGCGAGCAACAAATCTCGACAGACCCAGGTTCGACATAGGCATAGAAAATCGTAATCTGAATGAAAGTTGAACTTAAAATTTAGCTGTTCGGAGTTTTAGCTGTAAAACATTAAAGTTAAGTTCTCGATCAATTCTGTATAAACATTTTATATCAGACACAACACGAAGAAGATCAAAAGAAGTTCGACCAAAACAGTGGCGTAACTAGATGATGAAAGGCCCGTGTGCAAAATTGAAAAAAGGCCCCTACCAGCAAAATTAAAAAAAAAAAAACATGTTCAAACAAAAGAAGTACACAACCATTATTGTTTTTATTTTATTTTACCATATTTTGTGTCTTGCTTTATCATAAGCAAAAGTTTCTATTAATTTACTTAAATCTTATCAGACACCAGTTTGTTCTCAATTGCAATCAATGCTTACTTCGACAACCTAGATTGGCTTGTCTTAATTCTTCAATAATTTTTAATAATTTGCAATTCCTACCGGTCAAACTAAATGACCGGTCTGCACTTGCGGAGATCACTGGGATTGTGAAGAACAACAGCATAGCTGTGTAAACTTTTGTAATGTCACATTCAATTGCTTCAAAATTTGTAATGATTTTTTGACACAATTGATTAACGGTGTCCAATTCATCAGCTTGTAAATACTGATGAATTGTTGAGTTAGATTTTGGGCTACTATTTTACAGAACTTTGTTTGAAAATAATCGCATTTTTTATTATATCAGATTCGTTTCCAATTTGCTATTTGTAAGTGTCAACGAAGGGCCCTTATCGCTCTGCACCGTCTTGCACCTATGGAGTTACGCCACTGGATCAAAGTCCTTTCAAATGCTTCATTGGCCAATTTGTTTTGGTTTTCTGTAAAATTAGTAAATATGAAAAAATTATTCATAACATGTTTGGCTGATTTTTTAAAAAATTAGATTTTTTCACAAAAAATGCATCTTACCTCATTTTGCCCGTTTTCAAGACTGTTTTTCACGTTTCACGTTTTAAGATCGCAGATTCCCGTAAAACGGGGAAAAATCTGGCAACACTGAATATGGCACCAAAATATACTCTATTTTTTCAATTTACCTCTTGCGTTGCGCTCTATTTTGATCGAAAGAGCTAATGGTGAAATCTTTATATAAATAGGAGTAGATGAAAAAGTTAAAAACCATTTTCTACAGTGTTTCTCAATCTTTTATGATCTTTTTTTTTATAAAAACGGAGTTCTTAAAAGCGGTTTGCGGGTGATTTGGTAGAAATTGTCAGGTAAAATAGTGAAAAATGCTGTGTGTGTGTGTATTAGTGCGAGTATCATAATTCGAAAACGATTCGATTCATTGGGATTATCTTAGGCCATAAGTGGGCCATTTAGAGTTTTATGAATTCAATGAAGCACTCTGACAAAAATGAATAATTCCATGGCCAATTGGATGCAATAAGATTAAGATTCTTTAGATTGAGGAATAAGATAGCTTGGATGAAAATGACATATTCTTTGAACATTCATTCCCACGAACACGCCCACCTCCCATACAACCCAAAAATTGAAAACTCCATAAATAAGCTTATATTTGTCATACAGAGATACTATTTGGTATGTATGTATTTGATACCAAAATTACGATGTGCCATAAAATGGATCCATTTGGATACTCTCTTTTCTACAAAAATTGATGAATACTTATTTTTTAGCCTTAGTGTAAATTTGGATACTTTTATTGAAAAATCTTTTTAATATGGAAATATCGTCATATGAAATCAAATAGTTACCAAGTTCCCAAAAATTCAAAATCGAATTTTTGATTGATTATGATGTACCGTATCCCAATACATGTTTGCGCAAAATGTTTCACTCCTACTACTAGAAACAACCATTTTATTAACAAAATTAGTCTCAAAAAATGTTGAAAAATTATGTTTGTTTTTTTTTCAAATTTTTAAGGTTTTTGCTTCTCTTGCAAAATTTTTTAAATGAAGCTTAGGGCTTTTTTGATTTCATATGGCAATATGCTGTTGTTTGCCAGCATTGCCATTATTGTGTGTTTTTGGAATTTTGTAGCAATGCGTACAATTGAACTGTCACTTTTTGCTCCAACTAACGCACATTAAACACGAGTATATGACGCTTCTAAATAAAAAAAAAAAAAACAAATTGGCCATTTCAGCCATTGAAAGGACTTGGACCGAGCTTCTTATGATCAATTGTGCTGTGTATGTTATTAAATGTTTGTACACAATTGACTGAGAACTGGACCTACATGTTTTATGCCGACTCCGAACGGCTCATGTTCTCAAGAAGCTTTACATGTCATTATTTACTCTCTGAGGTTTGCCATTGTCTGCAGAGAGGTGATGACCAAGCAGAAAAATTTTTTATTGAAAAAAACTTTTCGCCGCGGCTGGGGATCAAACCCGGGCTCCGCAACATGCTAAGCCACACAATTTACCTGCATGCCACGGTCACCACATAAAAGTGTATACAATATCGTTTTTTGCAATTTGATACCTGGATACTTGTTTTTTTTTAAGTGGATACATTTGGATACATTTCTGACCTTTTAATGGATACTTTTTTTAGAACCGTCGCGGCAAGACTGGTCGTGAAAGAATTTGTAATATTTTTGAAACTCATTCTGAGTGGATACAAGCGAAGATTGTTTCTCATTTTGTTGGAGAAAGAATCAATCACTGAACCATCTACAACATCTTGGCTACGTTTGCTTGCAGAAAAGCTGGCTCTTGTGAAAGATGCACATTAAATGATTTTTCGACAAGGTCTTTAAGGCGAATAACTGATGGAAGAGTGGCAAAATCGTACAGAGAGTTAGGGAAAAAATTTCAATATAATAACAAAGACAAATTTAACAAATTTAAAAATATTTTTTCCACACAAAATGATTTGATGGGCATAATGGATAACGAATCATATTTTATATAAAATGGTAATGAGTGCCAAGGACAGCACTTTTTAGACAGCAACAAGCAAGTAGAAGACATTGTGAAATCTGTATTTGCTTTAGAAAGATTTATTGTGGCTCGCAATCGGAACTAATCAAAACAACCGGAAACAAGCTGATATATAATTCGATCAAACGGAATTTAGTTTTAATCCGATCAGTTGATTTAGTTTTTAATTTCGCACTTTTATTGGGTGCAGTTAGCTTTTTTGTAGTTTTTCATTTATTTATTTACAATTCAAAATATAATATTTCTTTTTCTCTTTTTATTAATAAGAGCACACCATTCTTCAATATTAATATCACATATTTTTTTACGCACATTCATCAGACGCATTGGAGTTTTTTTCTGTACATGACTCTTACATAAAGCAATTAACGCATCCTGTACGCTCATCTGTAACCCTCATATCATGCCTCTTCTCTCAGGGTATTCAATAAATTTGCTTATAATGAGGATTGATTGAATTGATTCTGATTGCATTGAAATGTTGTCAGTGTTATTGTTGTTGCTATTATTGTTGTCTATGGTTAGAGGTTAGAGTAGTTAGAAATAAGGTACAACGCAGACGTTGTGCCTAATTTCATTTCCATTAAAGTCAAATCATATTTATTCAAACCAAATTGATGGTGAATTTCGTTTTTTTTAATTTCAATTTTAGTAATGCTGCGAGTTTCAATATAAATTTTTATTAAATTTAGTTTATTATCACAACTGCACAATTGATCATACTTTTAAATTAACTAGTAAACCTGTTGTCCGAATTCAAGCAATTTAATCAAAATATAATAATAGAAAAATTAATGTTTAATGCATGCTTTTCCATTATAGAAGCATTTTTCTCAATAACGATTTATCAAGACTCAATAAATGTATAAGAACGAAGACAGACTTACACTAATATTAATACTGAGATAAAAATTATTACTATTATAAAATATCGGATCTTAAATTTCCAAATAATAAAAGATTCAAGAGAACAAATAATATAAGATCAAATTAAGAAATACAATAAAACTCACAGAACACTTACGACATCGATTTATAGCACATTTCAATTAAAAAATGGCAAAAAACCCAAAAACAATTTTTTTAAAAACCGTTAAAATTTGACTCAGTTATAGTATTTATTAATTTCTCTGTCAAACAAAAACAAATTCGTCTTAAATAAACTATATGCAATGTAAGAAAATCAAAAATGCAAATTTTGAATTTTTTTATTTTTACAACAAAAACAATTTTTAATACAGTTTTTGAGAAAACATTCATTTTATTGGACTCTTTTTAAAGGCAATGATTACAGTAAAAATAATAAAGTAACGGTAAAAAATTTTTCATTTTTTTAAAGTCAATTAATTGCAATTAAATACAAAAAAGAAATAAATGAAAGTTTTTAAAAAGTGTCAGAGATATTCGCTTCCAAATATAGAACTTTAAATTTCAGAGAGTTTTTTCTCTGTCTTGGCGTTTGGTAAAAAAAAAAAAAATTAAACAACTACAGACAATATTTAGAAAATTCATTTAAAATACATTTGGAAAGATAATTAGAATATTTGCCAACACATTTAAAAAAAAAATTAAACAAATATTCAGAAAAACAAAAAAAATTTGAAAACCGTTAAAATTTGACTGAGTTGTTTACGCGGAAAGTGGAATTTTTTATTTTGGAACTGCATTTTTCGGACAATTCACATTTGAGGAACGCATAAAAGATAATTTTGGTTAAAAATTTTAAGTTTTGAAAAAAATTCAAATTCTATCAATTCATAAGCTATTCTCAAACTAAATTTCATATCGATTTAATAGCGGATTTTTATACAAAAATTGTATTTCTTTTTTAAAAGGTTGGAAACCCCCTGAAGCGAAATCAAAATTTTTAAAACATCGTGGTTTGCACATCTACAGCTTAAACTTCATTTAATGACATCTGAATCGATAAAATCGGTGCATTGGTCTGGGAGGAGTTGAAGTTACAAAAAAACCTTAGCCTATTAATTATCTATATAATTATCTATATAAATTATCAAATTATCTATATAATTAATAGGATAAGGTTTTTTTTGACTTCAACTCCTCCCAGACCAATGAACCGATTTTATCGATTCAGATGTCATTAAATCAGGTTTAAGCTGTAAATGTGCAAACTACTTTTAAAAATTGTGATTTCACTTCAAGGGGTTCCCAACCTTTTAAAACAGAAATAAAATTTTTGTACAAAAATCCGCTATTTAATCAATTTGAAATTTAGTTTGAGAAAAGCTTATAAATTGGTCGAATTTGAATTTTTTTCGAAACTAAAATTTTTTAACCAAAATTATCTTTTATGCATTCCTCAAATGTCAATTGTCCGAAAAATGCAGTTCCAAAATCAAAAGTTCCACTTTCCGAGCAAACAACTCAGTCAAATTTTAACGGTTTTCGTTAAATTTTTTTTTGGGTTTTTTTGGCGTTTTTTCATTGAAATATGCTATAAATTGGTGTTGTTGGTGTTCTGTAAGTATTTTTTATTAATTTTTAATTATATCTTAGCATTAATTTTTTTTTTGAATTGAATAATATTTTGAATATTGAATGAATAATATTTATCTCGGTAGATATATAAGTGTAAGGCCGTCTTCGTATTTTGACAGTTACATTTAAAATTTTAGTGTCAGATCATAAGTTTTAAGCATTCAGATGATGATCTTTTATATCATTATTGAACATTTAATTTTTATTGAATTGCTCGAATTCGGGCAACAGGTTTACTAGTATTTATTAAAAGATTCATCAAGAAACTCAAACTTTAAGGCGGTCTTCTCATTCAAAACCCGTTTTTTGGACCTTTTTAAAAAAATTCTTATTTGAAAACGCAAAGAATAATTGAAAATTTTTTTATTTATTGTATTACAAAAGTTTCAAAGTAAATAAAAAAATTTTTTTGCCTCGATACGTGGGCTGTTCAAAAAGTAATGAGACTTCAAAGTTGGTGATGAAAAAAAAGGTGTCGTTACGGCGGCCACGATTCCGGGTCTCCGGAGCGTCTGAAATGAAAAAAAACGGGGTTATGATCAGTATAGATGTAATTCTCGGGTGAACTTCAAACTTAATTTTGTGATTTTTTTTGACAAAATGGCGGCCATTCAAAAAAAAAATTCAATTTCGGGCTTTTTTTTGTAGTTTAGTGTAAAAAAAAATAGTAAAAAATTTTTTAAAATTATGGTCGAGGTTCACCCGAGAATGGTGACAATTCTCCGTCGATTCCACTTCGTTTCATGAAAATCGGTTCAGTTGAACTGGAGATATCATGGCCGCCAGTTCGAAAAACGTGGTTTCGGGCGTTTAAAGTTTGAAGTAATTAAAAATAGCTCATTTTGACGAAGACCTTGCTTCACAAAAAAGGCTGTATCTTCTAAAGTATTTCGAATTTCTAAAAATCCTTTTAGGGGCATATTCACAACTACCCAAGCTATAAATAAATGCAAAAAAAAAAGTCGAAAAAAAAGTTGCTCAATGAGAAGACCCCCTTAATGGCAATCTTCAATATTCAATCAATGACAATCTTTAATATTTTCTTAACATGTCACTTTTTTGTTCAAAAAAATTTTTTGCAAAAATTCTGCATTTTTTTGTGATTTTGATGTTAAAATCTTTGAAAATTTATCGAGTTTTTGTGTTAGAGGTCAGAATATTTTTGATAAAAGAACACAAAAGAAAAGGAAGAGGGAAAAAAATTCAGCAAGAAAACGCCATTAATTTTCTTGGCTTTTTACAAAAACTTTTATTCTTAAGTTGTAGGTTCTTTAAAACAATGAGTTATCTACAAAAAGTATAAATTTCTTTAAGTTTTTATCGCAGATATCAAATACAATTCCATTGACTCTCTTTAACTTAGCTTATTATTGGCATTGAGAGGAATATTGTTTGTTTTAAGTGCATTACTTTGACTGAAGCCTCTAAATTTTTTTTTTATTCCAACCGAAAACTAACATTGGTATTTTAATAAAAATAAATGAACCGAATTAAGCTTTTTTTTATTTAACTCAACATGTTTTTTGCTCATAAATCATATAAAATTTATACAAAATTATATCAAAATTTTTCTAACGCTTAGCTGCTAACCTATACAGCTCAACAGCTCAACATTTGCTTAGAAATATATTATGCTAAAAAAACCAACTCACACACACACATATTCACAGCTATTTTAACATTAATTTGTCTTGGTGCTTTCCGTGTGTCAACAACAAGCAAGAACGTTGGCGACGAGAGCAGCTCCAACACCTTAACAAAAGGTGTCAGAGTAGCGCATAGAATGACGTTGAAGTGCTGCTGTATTCATGTTTGTATAAGTGTTGGTAGCAATGCTTTATATACATACAAAAATATATTTCCATGTTAGAGTGTGTGTGTGTGTGTGCTTGTGCGAGTGTTAAATAATACTTGACGCAACATTGGCATTTAATGATTTATTGAGTGCTTGCAATTGTTGTGGTTGTTGTTGTTGTTGTTGTTGTTGCTGGAGCTGCCGTTCCCCATGGCGCTGGTTCAATATACATTTTTCACACACACACAGACATATTATTTACTTTTCTGTTTTTATTTTTTTTTTTTAATTTTGTCCCATTGTGCGCTACACTTTATTTTACTCCTGGGCACACAATCGACACCAGCAACGTCAGAGCTGCTAAAACCACCATGCCGCGTATTGTTCCTTAAATGCCCTTTGTTGTTGTTGTTGTTATTGTTTTGTCGTTTTTATTGTGTTTTTCCTTCTTTTTTTTAGCAAAGCTGCTGAATTGCGCTGAAGTGCACGTGATGCGGTTAACGAAGGAGATGCTAGAAGCGTAGACGTTGAATTTAAAACCTTGTCAACATGGGCGTCGTTTGTGGGGGTGTGTTGTGGCAATGTTGGGGATGGGTTGCGAAAACAAAAATAAATATTAAATCGTTTAATTTTTGAGCTCATGAAACAGCTTTATTTGACGTCAAAATTCGATACTTAATCATTTTGCCAAGTTAGCTAAGTGAAGGTTTTATTTTGTAAAGCCGTTAAAAAGTGATTCCTAGCCTTGTATGTTGTGGAGTGGAGCTACGGAGGCACGCAGGCTTCATGGCTGTCGTTGTAGCAGTTGTTCAAGCAACTAGCAAGGTAATCTTTATGTTCCGTTATTTTTTTTTTATTATTATTTATTTGTTGTTTTTTTTTTGCTTTTGTTTTTGTTTGTGTTGGTTGTTTGTTTTTTGTTGTACGTAATGATTTATGTAATTTCTGGCAAAATTAACGCCTTTTAACGTGGTTGTTTTCCTCTTATTTTTCATCTTTATTATATCGACATGTTCTTCGCCAGTGTTTCAGCTAACATGAATCATGTACAAATTTTATACATAGTATATTTTTCACTTAAATATCTATTAATACAAGTTGTTGTAATTAATCTTAAGGGATTTATGTATTTTTCTTATTAATGATCATGACATTGATTTTTGTTTGTTTTTTTTTTTTTTTTTTTGTTTTGTCTATCAACTTTGTTTTTACTTTGTGGCACAGAGTAAATTGTTAAGCTGTGATTTAAGTGGAAGTTACAGTTAGATAGAGCATAAATATTTGCTCTATCAAATACAATAATGAAGACAACAACATCATCATGAACTGATAACAAAGAAAAAAAAATGATAATCCTGGAAGATGGTGGAAAATGTCAGAGTGGAACTTATTGGGAAAAATCTGTAGTAAATTGTTCGTTAACATAAACGGTTTTCTCATCTTTATTTATTTATTTAAGATAAAATAAGTACTTTAAGATACACAACAAGATACAATATATATCAGAAAACACTTAACAGCTTCAGAGTTACAAGTGCACAGATTTTTACAAAAAGAAAATTAGGACAACAATTTAACAATAAACAATCTTACATTAAAAATTTTGGTTTGTTTAAGGTATAGAAAAATTAAAAAAATAATTTCAAAAAATTTGGACAAGTGAACGTGGCAGCTCAAACACAATTTGCGCTATATCTTAGAAATAAAAAAAAAATAAAATAATAATGAAATAAAAGGTAGACGTCAAATATGTAATTATTTATTATTAATTAATTAAACAATGTTCCAAATCAAGGCATCATCGGACTTGTGGACGTAGCAGCTCCAATATATGTAGCTTAAACACATTTTGAGCTTCATCTTAGAAATAAAGTCAGCTACGAACTGAAAAATAGACATTAAATACAGTGCTAATCCGAACGGTGTGTCATCCGAATTATCCAGTTATCCAAATTGAATATTGTGTAACGCGATGCATACTCTATAGTCCGTAATGAATAAAGCTCGCTTTCTTTTCTTTGCTCCATAGATTGGGCTATAAACGATCATATATTGCTAGGGCGTTCAAGATAATGTCGTTTTTGCCAAAACTAATGTTTATTTTTCCACATCGTTATCTTCTTCCTTTTGAATAGTAAGATATCACAAGATCTCGGAAATATGCATCAGTTTCCAATTAAAAATCTGTTCATTCGTCTCAAATCTCCTTCCCTGAAGACACCTTTTTAAAATTGGACACAGATAATTGTCGCTGGGGGTAATTTCTCAGTTTGAGATTTTTGAGTCAATTTTTGAGTCGTTAATTTTCACAAATAGTCGCTATTGATTGTTTAAACTTTTTTTTAAATATTTTAAAAATGCCATTTGAATCCCAAAATACAGACTCTAACAATTTTCCGGCTGTTTGTTGAGTGTTTTGTTGCTTCGATGCACTTGCACTGTGACCTACCCACCCTTTTGCTGTGGGGGATTAATAGTTTCAGTCGTGGTTACAATTATAAGCAAACATTCAGCCGGAATTTGCTTTAAAATGTCCAAACATTGTTGGGAAGTGCGAACACGTTCATATATTTAATTGATAGTTTACGAACACGGAGCCCATCTTGCAGTCATCTTTCTCATACCCAAATGTTCATGTAAAATTGAAACCACTGACCAACTTGATATGACTACGTCTGTAACTAAATCGTGGATTTTTCCAAAATTTTCCAGGCTGGTAAAGAGTTCAAATTAAGACTGCGTTCTTCTTGATATGATTCCAAACCTTCCAGTGATCTGAAAAAATTAACAAAAAAGACTCTTAAGAAGTAAGAACGTCGCTTTGGTCTGAACAACGGAAATTAAAAAACAAACAAGTAAAAAAGTCTAAAGTCAGTCTAGCACAACTATGAAATACCCTAAACCAACGACTATAAAATACTCTAAAATACAATATCGGTATTGAAAATGGGTGTGTCCGCGGGCAAATGAAGCCCATATTTTTATGCCTTTAAATTTTGATGAAAATTTACACATACCAAGTTTTATTCCTGTAGCTCACATGTTAATGCCCTTATAGAGTTTTCACTATTGTGGGTTGTATGGGAGGTGGGCGTGTTCGTGTATGGAGTACGCTTAATTTTCAAAAACATATTCGTCTTGTTAAAAAAAAACAAACGTACCAAATTTTATCTCTGTAGGTTGAACAGAAGCTTATATATTGAGTTCTCAATTTTTGGGTTGTGAGGGAGATGGGTGTGTCCGTGAGCGGATGACACCCATTTTTCTAAGATATCTTTGTTTTATATGAAGTACATACATACCTAATTTTATTGTTGTAGGTTAATTATGAGCTTGGTTATACAGTTTTCAATTTTTGCGTTGTCTGGGAGGTAGGTGTGTCCGTGGGCGGATTCCAAAAATATTCAATTGTGCAGATCCTTTGGCCCATATAACTATGTGTACCGAGTTTTATCAAATTATCTCAACGCCTTGTTCTTATACGATGTTTACGGACAATACTTACTATATATACTTTTCTATACCGCACTCGCTTCGTTCTATGCGTTACAACCGTTTGCACAAAGTAAATGTACTCTCACCTTTCAGGTTTAGGGTATACAAATTTGATTTGATGATTTTGACAATATCGGCAGTAATGGAAAGAGAGCGCAGTCAGCGCTGAATCTACCTTATTATTACATCATGGATCTTATTTTATCATGTCCACAAATGTATCCTTAAAATATAAAACATTCCAATGCAATAGTTTCCTTCAAAAAATTCTTTAAAATCACCTTTTTAATCGGTCATACTAAGGGTAAGTTGAAGTAACTGCAGAAATCGATCTGATCGTTATATAAATAAGCTTATTTGTATATTATATTATCTCATCATATCATATTTTATCTTCTCTTCTCTTCTCTTCTCTTCTCTTCTCTTCTCTTCTCTTCTCTTCTCTTCTCTTCTCTTCTCTTCTCTTCTCTTCTCTTCTCTTCTCTTCTCTTCTCTTCTCTTCTCTTCTCTTCTCTTCTCTTCTCTTCTCTTCTCTTCTCTTCTCTTCTCTTCTCTTCTCTTCTCTTATCTTCTCTTCTCTTCTCTTCTCTTCTCTTCTCTTCTCTTCTCTTCTCTTCTCTTCTCTTCTCTTCTCTTCTCTTCTCTTCTCTTCTCTTCTCTTCTCTTCTCTTCTCTTCTCTTCTCTTCTCTTCTCTTCTCTTCTCTTCTCTTCTCTTCTCTTCTCTTCTCTTCTCTTCTCTTCTCTTCTCTTCTCTTCTCTTCTTCTTCTTCTATCTTATCTTATCTTATCTTATCTTATCTTATCTTATCTTATCTTATCTTATCTTATCTTATCTTATCTTATCTTATCTTATCTTATCTTATCTTATCTTATCTTATCTTATCTTATCTTATCTTATCTTATCTTATCTTATCTTATCTTATCTTATCTTATCTTATCTTATCTTATCTTATCTTATCTTATCTTATCTTATCTTATCTTATCTTATCTTATCTTATCTTATCTTATCTTATCTTATCTTATCTTATCTTATCTTATCTTATCTTATCTTATCTTATCTTATCTTATCTTATCTTATCTTATCTTATCTTATCTTATCTTATCTTATCTTATCTTATCTTATCTTATCTTATCTTATCTTATCTTATCTTATCTTATCTTATCTTATCTTATCTTATCTTATCTTATCTTATCTTATCTTATCTTATCTTATCTTATCTTATCTTATCTTATCTTATCTTATCTTATCTTATCTTATCTTATCTTATCTTATCTTATCTTATCTTATCTTATCTTATCTTATCTTATCTTATCTTATCTTATCTTATCTTATCTTATCTTATCTTATCTTATCTTATCTTATCTTATCTTATCTTATCTTATCTTATCTTATCTTATCTTATCTTATCTTATCTTATCTTATCTTATCTTATATTATATAATCTTATCTTACTAAAGGCAAGAACTTAACTGAATGTTTTAAATCAAAATTGTTGTTTTTTTAAGATTAAAAACACATTCCCTACGACCCATAGTATTAAATATGACGTTGAAAAAATCAGTAATTTGATAAGCCAGATAAATCCTTTGGACAATATGTTGTATGAGTCAATGGCTTTATGAAAAATGCTTGAACTTTTTTTTAGTGATATTTTTAAACCACTCAAGAATGTGTACAAAAATTTCAGAATAAAATTCAAAACCGTTTAAAAGGTATTTAAGTATTTTTGAGAAGTAAACGCTCTGTGAACGGGAATGATTTATTTTGAATGTCATTTTTGAAACGGCTTAAGGAGGTCTTCTCATTGGGCAACTTTTTTTCGACTTTTTTGCATTTATTTATAGCTTGGGTAGTTGTGAATATGCCCCTAAAAGGATTTTTAGAAATTCGAAATACTTTAGAAGATACAGCCTTTTTTGTGAAGCAAGGTCTTCGTCAAAATGAGCTATTTTTTTTTCGCCTCATTTTCAAACGCGTTTATCTCGAAACCACGTTTTTCGAACTGGCGGCCATGATATCTCCAGTTCAACTGAACCGATTTTCATGAAACAAAGTGGAATCGACGCAAAATTGTCACCATTCTCGGGTTAACCTCGACCATAATTTTAAAAAAATTTTTACTATTTTTTTTACACTAAACTACAAAAACAAAGCCCGAAATTTGTCAAAAAAAATCACAAAATTAAGCTTGAGGTTGACCCGAGAATTACATCTATACTGATTATAACCCCGTTTTTTTTTCACTTCAGACGCTCCGGAGACCCGGAATCGTGGCCGCCGTAACGACACCTTTTTTTCATCACCAACTTTGAAGTCTCATTACTTTTTGAACAGCCCACGTATCGAGGCAAAAAAATTTTTTTTATTTACTTTGAAACTTTTGTAATACAATAAATAAAAAAGTTTTCAATTATTCTTTGCGTTTTCAAATAAGAATTTTTTTAAAAAGGGTCCAAAAAACGGGTTTTGAATGAGAAGACCGCCTTAGGCTCTTATTTGAAAAGTATTCGTCCGATTTATTTAAATCTTTGACTAAAAAAAATATAAATCATGTTTAATTTTTTTTCATTATTTAATACGCTAATTTTAAAATTTTACATAATTTACAAATAAACAATTTTTTTTTATTAGTAATTTATAAGGTCCAATTTTATGCACAAAAAAAATCCGTTTTTTCCATTTATGCTGCATTTTTTTATTTCTCTTAATTTTAAACCTTTTGTTGGTTCCCGTGAAGACAAACTTGAGCTTTTTTTTCTATTTTGTTGTTTTAAGCTACTTGGAGAGGAGATATCGTTCAAGACGCAAGAGACCTTTCGTTCGCGATATCAAATTTCACACGTTGTATAACCATAACTATTAATGAAATAAAACAAAAACAATTTTAGTTACGACTTAACCAAAATTGTACAAAACAATTATTTTGATATTCAATAAAAAAAAAAAACAATTAATTGAACAAAAAACACAGTCAGTCATTTTGATAAGGTTACTTTCTTTGGCAGTTAGGCTTAACTTTAATTTATTCTTTCCAAATTCCTAACTCAGTTTTCATTCCGAACACGTTTTATATATCAGAGCTATTATTAAAAATCATCAAATCCATTTTATATATTTTTGTAAAATTTAAAAAGATTTTGGTATTTTTGAATGACGTCACTTTGTATGAGAGGTAGGAGAAGTCAGGATTCAATTATTTACAAGGTTAGCCCGATATTTGATGACTTTGCACGAAAATGGAGCTTTGGAGAATGAAGAGTGAATTTTTAGTGACATAAAAGTCCCTCAGCTGCTGGAATATTTAACTATTTTTTAATACATCTCACCAATCACCAGATGATTTTAATAAGTTCAGTGACTTCACAGCGTCCAAGCTTGAAATATTTTCACGAATTTATTGCCTTAAAAATTAACGGAAAGCAATGCATGCTTATTTCTTTAGTTTTTCTAAACAATAAAATATTGAAAACACATACTTTTTTTATAATAAGAACAAAACGCTGAAACACACATTTTATTGAAAAGACCACAAAACCCTGGTTGTCATTCATTTTCGAGAAAGAACATTTTTTTTTTTCCAAAAAATAAGGATATGTCAAGTATCGGGATAAATTTATAAAATATGGAATCATGGGAGAAGTTTTCATTTGATTTTGCCGTATTTTAAACTCAGCATACAAATAAAAGCTTGTATGAAATAAATTAAGTCATTTTAATGGATTTTTATAGAATTTTAAAAAATTTTCGTATCTATGACGTCACGTTTTGATGACGAAGGTGTGTTTTTCATTTGATTTTTCCAAACTCTGAGTTCGTATTTGAGATGAAAGCATATAAAATTACTTAAACCTTTAAGTTTCATATTAAATATTTTAACCAATTTTCAGATTGAACAAAATTCCAATGTCTTAAAAAAATTTTATTTTCAACAAAAGCTAATTTCTACATCACAGGAAAAGCCTTTAAGCAAAATGCTCATAAATATAATGGCAAAAAATAGAAGACGAAGAGAAACAAAAAGAGAAAGTAGGCAAGAACATTGAGAAAAAATGAATTACTTCCCGCGCTTACTTAACACTCACCTAAGGTTCAAATGGTTCATGCCAACGAGCCACTTTTAGACAAACAAACACACACAAATACACAGGGACCTACAATCACACCAAAATTCATAGCTTTAAACAAACAAAACCAGTTCGTCACCCACAGTGCGTCACCCTGTTAATCATCAGCACCAAACTCAAACTCATAGCTTAAGCTCTGTAGTGAAGAACGCAAAAATAGAAGAAAAGAACCCAACCAAAAAAGAAAGCAAAAGCAAAAGCATTGAGGAAGCACTGCTTTAACTCTATAATACAGGGATCAGCATTTATACCTCAATAAGCTGATGATTAATAGCTTCTCAACATGTACGCCGTCGACTCGCAACTCAGTGGAAAATTTCCAAACTTAGGTTGAAGTAAAATAAAACAACAAAAAAAAAAAAGCATAAAAAATCTCTGTAAAAACTTAAATACTAAATGAATGAAGCTGTTTAAGAAAGAATAAAACAAACGAAAAATAAAAATGCTCAGCCGCCTTCGTTGGACTTGAGCCTCAACCACTTTTCAAAAAACCACAAAAATTGGCAACAAACAAAAAAGATTTAGACCTAAAAAAAAATAAGTAAACACCCAATTTTTTTTAAACGTAAACCACTTCATTATGACGCCACACATAGGCGAGGTATTTGTTAGTGTGCGTGAAGTTGTGTGGGGTGTGTGTGTGTGTGTGTGTAAGTTTGTGCGCCTTAAGCGTGTATGCGTGGCTATGTGCTTGACTAAGTCAATCGCAGCGAGCATAAAAAATTCGACGTTCTATGAATGCTGCAGAAGCAACAGCAGCAGCCAACAGCGAAAGAAAGCAGGCAGCAAAAGCGACAAAGCCGACAAAGCAAGCCAAGCAACTTAAAAAAGCTAAGCCAGCCAAATCTGCGCGCAGCACCTTAAGTGTTGAAGTTATTTAAATATTTACGCTTACTTTATGTTGGTGGCGCTTGTGTGCTGCAGAAGGTGCCTGAGTCTAAGTTTTGATTCAAGCATCGCTGTTGCTCTTTTCTTCTTATGCTTTGCTTCGGAATATGAATGATTCCATGTTATATTTAACGTAACGTCACGGAAGGTTATTTCCTGCCCGTTTCCTGCAAACGACTCTTGCCAGCCTGCTTGTTTCGTTCTATCGATGTGTTTATAAGTATGACGCCTTATTTGTCATGGAATTTTTTACAGGATAACGTTTAGTAATTGTTGTCGTGATTGAACATTTATTTATAATTTTTTTTTTCTTTCTTTTTTTTAATATATTTAAAATAATTGATGGGATACTTTTTGGCAAAGCACGTAGCTGGTGAACATATCTCTGCTCTTTGTCACGCCTGTCTTAGGTAATGAGAGAGGTTAGGTTTTTTGAGCTTTCTATGAAGTAAGTTTAGTATTTCTTTTTTTTCAAGATCAAGAAAATAATAAAGACTTTTTCAAATATACTGTAAAGAATTTATTAACAATTTCAGTCAAAACAAAATGTTGCTTCACAAATTTATTAACTTGGATCAGTAAAATCATTACATATGTTGATAGTTGCAAATAAAATTGTGCGCACGTTTGTCATATCTTAAAAGTAGTAATTTAGGGAGAACTAATTAAAACAAAACTTAATGACGTCATCATGACATGAAGACATGTCATCGCTTAAGCAACGAAATTGCAAAAGTGTTGAAGTGTCGAAGCTACAGTTAAAGTAATGAAAACTAAGTAAAGACCTGTGCCTAGAACACAAAATTAAAGAAAAATCAAGGTACGTTATGGTCATACTTTAACATCAAAAGTGCAACGTCGTTGCATGGATAATTAGCTTGTGAGCTACAATTAAGGTAATCTTTACTTTCTAAATCGTAAAAAATTAAGTTTTTTAAATTTAATATTGTGAAAAAAGTATTGCATTTGTATAAAAAAGGTTTAATGTACATTTCCGACAGAAATGTGAATGCCGCGGCTTTAATGGTACAAGAGATTATCTTATTAAGTATGCGGTCTTTCATACCCAATAAGATTAGAAGCATTAAGCTAAAAGACCACTACTGGTTTAATGAGACTTGCAGGATTGCAGTCAGGTCCAAAGAGGAAGCCTTTCAGAATTGGTGTTCTAACAAAAATTCTGATTCTAAAAGGCTTCGCATTGAGGCTAGGAATCGCTGTAATGCAGTTTTAGAACGGGAAAAGTTTCTTCACGAAACCCGCATAAGAGAACAGGTTCTTCTCTGCCCAAAAGGTAGTAAAAACTTTTGGTCTTTTGTTAAAAGGGTAAAGAATCAGACATCTTCGTTGATTCCAACTCTTTTAAAAGATGACCAAATCTTCACTGACTCGGCTGATACGAGGCGAACCTGTTGGCTGGTTTGTTTGCACATAACTCCACTGTCCCGGCTAGCAGTCAGCCACTGCCCTTTATTGAAAGAAAATCTTCTACAAAGCTCTGTGTTTTTATGTGAAAGGAATTGATTGATAAGCTTAATTTTCATTAAAAATCAACCATTAATGGGTCTGTAGTACAAAAGTTGATAAAAAATGCACAAAAATGCAATTCGGGGGACGCCAAAATTAGTTCAAATAAAACAAAAGTAAAAAAAAAAGAAAGGATTTTTCATGTACTATTTAATTTTTGTACCAGAATTACGGGTCAGATTTTCGATACACTCTAATATATATACATAATTAATCATAGAGACTATTCAATAAAACTGATTGTACTTGAAATATTAAAACGAAGAATTCTTTTATTTAACGGAGGTTCGAGGGTCCTTCGTTTAATCCTGGAGTGGCTGATTCTCGACACTATGCTGTTATTTTTTTCCAAAAATTTTAAAAATTATGTTTGTTGTATCAGCAGCAAACCCAATTATAAATTCCATCCGTTGATTGTGTTCACGCAGCTTTTCTGATATAGCATTAAAAATACATTCAGAAGATTTACCTGAATATCGAAAGAACATTTAAAAAACAATATAAATCGGGATATAAAAAAATCACCTTCCAGATGAACAGAAAACAAAAATTTTGTGTGCACATTCTTCTGGTTACTGGAAAAAAACATAAATGTAGCAGCCAGACCTTTTACATACCATACATTAGTAGTCTCGTCAATAATCAACGAAAACTTTGGCTGTCCAGCCGATGATTTCTGGGATTTGATATTCAATTCAGCAACATTTTTTTCAAACTCCGAGGCGATGGCATCGTACACCAGATTCATCGATTTTGTGCGCTTGCAAAAAATTTTTTTGCGATTTCTGAGTCATGGAATGCAAATTTAAATACATCACTTAAATGGTCCATAACTCGAAAGGAAACTTTATGCTCCGCCAAAACTGCGCAAATTTTAAGTTCTGCCTGCTTTGTTTCATCCGAAACAGAGTTACTATGGAAGTATGCATCAATCTGCAAATAAAGAAAAACATTACTTGTTGAATGTTTTAATTTATTTTTTCAATATCTACTAAAAATCTACAAGATTTGAAAATCTACTAAAACACTACTAGCGACTTTCAATATTCTACTCAATCTACCGTTCTAGTAGTAAATCTACTGAAAACGGAGGTGGTGACCGATCAGAAAAATTTTTTTATTGAAAAACTTTTGCCGCGACTGGGAATCAATCTGGGGCTCCGAGCATGCTTAACCACACAATTAACCTGCATACCACGGTCACCACTTCGCAGCGTACTCTGGCCACAATTATGGACTCAACGTTAGCATACTTAATTTTTTCTTGCATTTTGTATTTAAAATCACTATTACCTCGAAATGATAGACAAAAATAGCAAGCATCAGGATAATTTTCTGTACGTGATAACCAAATAAGTGGTTTTACATACTATAGAAGATTTCGAGTAGATCCACTGGTCCATTCTGTCAAACCACAATTTTAATAATTGAAAACAACGTCAGGAACATACCACAAGTTTGGTAAAAATGCAATTCGGGGGACGCTAAAATTGGTTCAAATAAAAAAGAAGTACACCACTGGAAAGGATTTTTCATGTACTATTTAATATTGGTACCTGAATTGAGTGTCAGATTTTCGATACACTCAATGTACACTGCATTTTTATTACTTAATTTGAAAGTATGTTGTAATTTTTGAAAAAAGAAATCATGTCACGTCGAGAGGAGAAAATTGATATTTTTTAATTTTATAATAACGGCCACCTAAGGAAATAAAGTGTTGCACATATTTTAAAAAATGTGTGGGGATTTTTAACTTGTGGCCTTACTTTATTATTTAAAAGCTGTGATTATAAAAAACAAACTAGAATCATAAAAAACTAGTGCTGGAGGAAAACGACGAGACACGTTAAGGTCTTTAAAGTATTTTTGACGTAGAATTACGTATTACAGCGCGGTTTGTATGGGGTCATTTTAACACATTTTTTGAAGGTCATGCAACTTTTTTGGCTAATACTTTAGGGTATACCGATAGCCTTTAATACTTATCGTTCAAAGACAATATATATACTAAAATATCAGATATATCCTGCACTGAATGAATAATGAAAAATTGACATTTCATAAGGCTTCCATACAAAATGTGTGCTTTTTTTCTTATAAGTCTTCTTTTCTAAAATTTTTTTTTTTGAAAGAAATATGAGAAAATGCATTCCATTTCTTTTGCATATCGTAAAAATGTCCATATTTGGTACATTGGATGATTAAAACTATTGTTTACTGGTGCGATGAGACTTACAAGAAAAAAGCACACATTTTGTATGGAAGCCCTATGAAATATCAACTTTTCCGATAAAATATTTAAACATGATAATAGGCCATAAAAAAATAAAATTTTTGCTACCCATTTTGGGTACTATTTATGTTATGAAATGTTTTCTTTAAGGAAAATAAATGCATTTCAATAAAAAGAAATTTTATTATACACAGTAACAAATTTAAAAAAACAAAAAAAAAGGTAAGTTTGCAAATTACCTTAACTCCAACATAAATTAATATGAAATAATTGTGTCAACATACTTCTTTGATATAAACTAATCATTACTAAAAATTACAACAACAAAATTACAACAAAATTTTATTATGAAAAATTGATGCCATCGTGTATGGTTTTGTAAGAGCTTTCGTTTGGTACCAAATTTGTAAATATCTCCATAGAAAATAGCGAAATTATAGCAAAAAAACGAAATTTTCGCTGATTTTTGAGCGCGAGTTTGAAACCCTAAAGCAGGGATGCCCAGCGCCTAACTCTTTCCACTCTTTGCACTCTTTACAACAACTTCGATGTTTTAATGATTGTTGTAATTCGACGAATTCAGTTTGAAGTAAAATCATTGCTTCTTATTGCTTTGTTGTTATTTTAAAGAGCCATCAAATGACGATATCTAGCATTTACATGTTGTTGTTTTTGTGTGTTCAACAATTTAACTTGTGCGCTTGGGCTCGGTCAGCATTCGTGTTGTTGTTTGTATGTCCTTTTGTTATTATGCTTGGGCACTGTCAGCATTCGTGTTGTTGTTTTTAACATGCTCCACTCTTTACAACAACTTCAATATTGCAATGATTGTTGTAATTCGCCGAATTAAGTTTTCAGCTTCTTATTACTTTATTGTTGTATTTGTGCACATTGGAATCGTGTTGTTGTTTTGTGTGTTCAATATTTATTAACTTTTGCGCTGGCGCAGATGTAGGTTTTATGCGCGTTGTTGTTATACCCTAAACCTGAAAGGTCAGGGTATATTAACTTTGTGCAAACGTTTGTAACGCATAGAACGAAGCGAGTCCGGTATAGAAAAGTATATATATTCTTGATCAGCGTCACCACGTGAGTCGAGCTATCCATGTCCGTCCGTCCGTCCGTCCGTCCGTTCGTCCGTCTGTCCGTCTGTGTGTTGTCCGTATACACAGGATAAGAAGAAGGAGTCGAGATAATTGGATGAAACTTGGTACACATGATCACAAGCACCCAAGGATCTGCACTATTGAATATTTTTGGAATCCGCCCACGGACACGCCTACCTCCCATACAACGCAAAAATTGAAAACTGCATAACTCAGCTCATAATTAACCTACAACAATAAAATTTGATATATATGTGTTTTGTACCAACACAAAGATGTCATCGAAAAATGGGTGTTGTCCGCCTACGGACACGCCTACCTCCCATATAACCGAAAAAGTTTAAAACTCAATAAATAAGGTTATGTTTGTCATAGAGAAATTAAATTTGGTATGTATGTATTTTATACCAAAACTAAGGTGTGTTCAAAAATTGGGAGTAATCCGTCCATTAACACGCCCACCTCCCATAGCGAAAGCACAATAAAGGCATTAACTGTGAGCTACAGGAATAAAACTTGGTATGTGTAAATTTGTCTTCAACATTTAAATGCATATAAAATATAGGCTTCATGCGCCCACGGACACGCCCATTTATAATACAAATTTTTTTGTTTTTGAAAAGTGGGTTTAGGGTATTTCATAGTCGGCCTAGGCCGACTTTAGACTTTCTTTACTTGTTTTTATTTGTTTTTTTAGTTAGAAAAATTATTGTGCCACGAATCCAAAGATTTGTTGTTGCTGTTGTCTTTTTTTGTAATTTTTGTAGCACTCTTCAAATAATTTTTCTGGGCATCACTGCCCTAAAGCATCGATTGAGCACGTTTTAAAAAAATACGTCGACCTTAGATTTTTGTCTTCAATCACATATCCGAAAATCATTCAAATCAGAGACTGTCACCATCGGACCTTTTCTTGTAAGTCAATGAACTCAACCTATCAAACTTAACGAAATTATCGAAAAAATTTAAAATTTGGCTTGTTTCTTTTTTTTTCTTTTTGCGTGCTCATTTAATCATGCTTACTTTTAACTTTTTCTTTGTTTTGGCCTCGATAAGTAGTCCATAATTGAGTGTTATTAATTTTTTTTTTTTTTGAAGTGAAACTTCTTTAGCCTCGTATACAACATACGGCAAACGAAACTGGTAGTAAAACCGACGAAAGGAATGAAACTGCGGCGAATTGAGGTGAATTTAGGCCAATTAGGTGAATTTAGTTGAAAATAGGTGTTCGCAAAACCTTATAAATTAGAATTCATAAAGTGTTCGGAAGGAAAAAAATTATCAAGCAATGGTTTGAGTCCGAACTAATAGATGAATTAATCAGCATAGTTTTAGACCGTACTTTTTGAAGGTGGAATTTTCAACTAGATACGTTATGCTTAAATTTCCAACCTTGACACGTTACGCTGGAATTATCAACCTGTATGATTCAATGGCCAATCGGATGCAATAAAATTATCTGAGGTCACAAAAGGATCAGTTGCACTTTTATGGATTCCATAGAGCAGTTGGATATATGTATATGGATGATTCTATGGCCAATCGGACGCAATTATATTATCTGAGGTCACAGACAGATTCATGGAGCAATTTCATGGATTCCACGGATCATTTGGACAAAAATGGACAAAAATGGATGCAATGGGATTATCTGAGGTCACACTTCTATGGATTCCATGGATGATATTGACCATTTTTGGGATAAAGTTTCACTTAAACCGTGCGTGGCGGCCACACACATATTTTTATACCCCCACGCGTACTGCGTAAGGGGTATATTAATTTTGTCACGATGTGTGTAACACCCAAAAGGAGGCGTGGTAGGTATGGAAAAGTATATTTATTCTTGCTCAGCATCACCACCTGAGTTGATTTAGCCATGTCCGTCTGTCTGTCCGTCTATCCGTCTGTCCGTCTGTCTGTCTGTCGACACGATTACAGCCATAATTTTGAAGCTATCGTAATGAAATTCGATATTTAAGCTTTTTTTAAAAAAACTAAAGTAAAGTTTGAGAATGGCCTAAATCGGATGAAAACTACGCCTACCTCCCATACAACCCCAAAATTGAAAACTCTACAAAGAAGCTAATATAAAAGCTACAATACTTAAATTTGGTATATATGTATTCTATGTCAAAACTGAGAAGTCTTAGAAAAATGGGCGTCATCCACACATTAACACGCCCACCTCCCATACAACCCCAAAATTGAAAAATCTATAAAGAGGCTAATATTAAAGTTACAAAACTGAAACTCGGTATTTGTGTATTCTATGTCGAAACTGAGGTATGTTAGAAAAATGGGCGTCATACACAATCTACCACGCCCACCTCCCATACAACCCCAACAGTTAAAACTTTATAAAAAGGCTTATATTTAAGCTGCAGGAAAACAATTTGACAGGTATGTATTTTAGACACATAAAAATAATAAAATCTCTTAGAATCTCATACAAAAAGCTCTCCAATTTAAGATTCTTCCACCTTTAAGAATCGGCCGTGGTGGTATTTTAACATCGGCCAAGTCGAAGATATACCTTACTAGTTTTAATTTTCGAAAGATCAATTAAAAACAAGTAAAGAAAGTCTAAAGTCGGTCTAGGCCGACTATGAAATACCCTAAACCCACTTTTCAAAAAAAAAAAAAAAAATTATTGTAAATGGGCGTGTCCGTGGGCGGATGAAGTCCATTTTTCCAAACCATCTTTGTCTTATCATAAAAAACATACGTCCCAAATTTTAGCTCTGTAGGTTAAACAGAGACTTATTTATTGCATTTTCAATTTTTGGGTTGTATGGGAGGTGGGCGTGTCCGTGAGCGGATGACGTCCATTTTTCAAAGACATCTTTGTGTTGGTATAAAACACACACATACCAAATTTTGTTGTTGTAGACTTATTATGAGCTGAGTTATGCAGTTTTAAATTTTTGCGTTGTATGGGAGGTAGGCGTGTCCGTGGGCGGATTCCAAAAATATTCAATAGTGCAGATCCTTGGGTACATGTGACCATGTGTACCAAGTTACATCCAATTATCTCAACTCCTTCTTCTTATCCTGTGTATACGGACAACACACAGACGGACGGACGGACGGACGGACGGACGGACGGACGGATGGACGGACATAGATAGCTCGACTCACGTGGTGACGCTGATCAAGAATATATATACTTTTCTATACCGGACTCGCTTCGTTCTATGCGTTACAAACGTTTGCACAAAGTTAATATACCCTGACCTTTCAGGTTTAGGGTATAAATATGTGCAAAATGGACAAAACAATCGGACGAAAGAGACAAAGTAGAAGAGGTTACAGAAGAGGCAACTAAAATTTTGATTTTTAGGAACCGTGTTATAGCTTATATGAAGAATTTTAAATTGATTTCTTACGGATTTTGAAGATTTTTTGTTTTAAGCCAGGAAGGTGTTGTTGTTATTCGATTGGACTCTTCTCGAGCTTAATCTTTATTTTTACGATTACTTTAACTTTGAGGCTACCAGGTGTTTATGTACCAAAGCTCCAATATTCATATTGAATAGATTTTGTTACGTTTACGCTTTGGTAACCTGTGGTTTTTAAATATAAAATATTTGTCTTTCGCAACTTTTTCGTCTTCAGCTATGAAAAAATATTAAAACTGTTGTTAGGGCTTTTTGGATTTTAGGTGACGATATACTTATATATAACTGAAACGCCTCCTTATGAACGTTACACACACGGTGGTATAAAATTAAATGACATCTAAGTCACCCGGAGTTGTACCAGAAATTAATGTAACTGCAACATTGTTGCATGTTACAAGGTAAGCATAAATGCGCTTGAGGAAATATCGATGCTCCAGAACAAGCTTAAAAATAACAACAAAATGAACAACTGGATGAAATATTCATGACAATAACGATAGTGTTTTGGATAAAGACTAGAACAAGAATTTGGAAAACGACAAGAAGAAATATAGACAAGGATAAAGATTAGAACAAAAATAAGCAAACGGACTTGAGCAAAGATTAGAACAATAAAAGTAAAGATTAAGACGAATATTGCAAAATAATATGTAAACAAGAATTGCGCAAGGATCAAGACACTAAATAAGGCAAAGCAATATGTTACGGCGTAAATAATAATGCATTGTTATTTTGATAATATGAAAACTTTAATACTATTTTTCATACTTAAATTCTTGTTTATATTTGCTACTTTTAATTGCCTTTTAAAAGATCGTTTCTGAACAATGTATTAAAATTAGAGAACATTGAATTTGCTTAGTTTTTACCATAAGAAAAGAGTTTGAACTTAATTTCGTCGACGTAGCAAGACAGATCGCCATAATTGTGCTTAAAATTAAAATAAATAAACTGAATTGTAAAACTTAAATTGTGGCGTTCTAATGCTAAACGGAAAATTAAAAAGATTCGTAAAAACTATTACAATTTATCATAATAAATAAATTTTATTGATAAGACAAAAATTATAAGAAAAATGTTTAATTGTAAAGAAAAATTGCAAAAGTAATTGTTAAACCTATCTCAGAACTACTTGCAGAAAGAGACTTACTTTCAGAATTATTTGTGCAGCACGTGTCGACAGCAACAAATGCAATAACTACCATTTTATTTTGAAAAAATATGCTATTTGCTTGAGAATAAACCTAAAACTATGCAGCAAAATATAAGCACTCTTATATATGCTGCACTCATTCATTGTTAAGCTTTTAAAGCGCTGCAATTTTATACGAGCTACAACTTCATAAATTACATTGAGAATACATTTTACGATCTATAAAAGACTAGAAGGATTAAGACTATAACAAGTAGAACAACAAAAACAATAACAAAAAAATAATGAAAATCCTATGACTGCTAGTGCTAAAATCAATCAAAGCTACGTAGCAAAAGTAACAATAATAACAGTTACAACAACAACAACAGTGACAACAACATCAAGCTCATCGACAAAATCCAATTCAATTCAAAACACTTCAGCGAAAATCCGACAGCAACAAATAAAACGACAACAACAACAACAACAGCAGAACGCTCAACGTGTGTTAATGCCAACTTATTGATCATCATGATGACGTTTTACCCGAGCACTGGCATGGACTGACATAGCAACAAGCAGCAGCAACGATAAAAAAAAAATAAGGAAAATATCCGACAGCAACAGCAGTTCAAGTGGAATCCTTTTCGCAGTATAACGTATTTCAACAACGAGTTGCAAGTTTATGCAAAACAAAAATGAAAAACAAAAAATCAAAAATGTTTGCATAACGTTGCGTTTGTAAAACGTTTTTGATCCATTTGGTTTTTATTTTCTGTTAGGTTTTTTTTTATTTTTCTATTTCGTTTTACTTGATGCTCTTCACTGTGTTTTTTTTTTTATTTTATTGTAATTATTTAACTTTACTCTCTTTTGTAGAGTGTTGAAAGTGTTGCCACTTCTATGCAAATAGATTCCACAGTGTTGCCAATGAAATTGTACAATTTTAAGCAATGCAAATAAAACATGCTTGAGAATGAATGGAATTTATTTTAGTTTTACTTTTGATTTTGTTTTTTTTTTTTTTTATTTTTTTTACAGTAACTTGGATGGTTTACAGGCAGGTAACTGGATGAATGCATTTAGAATGCAGACATGTATCTAATTTTTTGCTAACATATAGGTCAGCGTTTTGTTGTTTACTTTATGTTGCTGTTGCTAACTGAGAATGTTGTTGTTTTTGATGTTTTTTTTTTTTTATTGTGTCTTTAGGCAAACAAAAAATATATGCATGCATCACATACAAAACTTTTAATTAGGTTCATCAAAGTTCATAGCCACTAAATGAATCAATTACAAGTTAGTTGTAGCTCAGCTGTTCTAACGTCACCCTGCTCCACCCTCTTTCTTTTTTACTCTTTCCATTTTTCCCTGCACTGACCTCTTATGTCAATGAATAGATTATTTTATCGAAACATGCCGCAAAAGTTTTCAACTTTCAATTTCACTCAGTTTTATTTGATCTGCGAGGTTTTTGTGGTCTATTTTGTTTTGGTTTTGTGAATGCGTGTTTGTGTGGCAGTTTGTATGTGTGTGAGTTTGCGTGTTGTGTGCGTGTGTTTTGTATGCACACACGTTTTGTGTTTTAAAGCCAATTGATTGATTTTGGCTAAAGTTGTACGTGTTTATGGACAAGGCTATTCCATCAAACGCCTGCAGTGGTTTCGGTTTTGTTGTTGTTATTCTAACATTTTCCATTTGCTTTTTGTTTTTCCAAAGGCTTTCACATAGCCATGAGATATAATATAATTTAATTTCAATTCAGTATAAATTAGCCAATTAAAGTTACTCATACGTCATGGAGTTCAGTTCAGTTTTTAACTATAAGATCATAATTAGCATGATCAACCAACGTCAATTTAAAGATCATAAATCATAAGTCTAAAGTCATAAATCATAGATCACAGTCATAATCGAGTATAACATAATTGTATTCGCCTCCTTTTTACAGATTGGTCGTGTCGGATTCTTATTTTTATAACAATCTTAAAATTTTAACTTATTTTTCAGCTAAAAGAACTACGAATAAAATCAAACTGAATTCCTCAAAACTGTTGGGACACCTTTTACACAATTTCTTAATGAATATTCAAAAACATTCATCCTATTCGCAGCTGGCTGTGATTCTTTAAATTCTCGAACCAATGTCTGTTACTTTCAATTGAAAAATGAAATCATTTCATTGTTCTACGCACTTAGTTCATGATTTTATTTTATTCTACGAAATACAAATTTCCATGCTCACCATTCATTTATTTGTCTTGATTGTAATGATGATGTTGGTGATGGCAGCAACGGCAGCTTCGGTACTACCGCAATCTAAGCCATGGGTAGATATACTCTCTTTGCCTGGGGAAGCAGCTTAGTTTCTGTAAACCGCAAAAGTTTTCGTTCGTCTTCACTTTTTGCTCACGCACATCACAACAGCAGAGCACAGAATTTTGCCTCATTTGTTGCGCAGCGTAGTGCGGCGATCCTTCGCGATGAAGTTATGCATCTTGGGAGTGACACGCTTCCTGCCTTATCCTGAATACCAAAGTTTTTATTTTTTATATGGTTTCTTTCTAACTGCTTCACAGTTGGAAAAAATTTGAGGCAAAAGTAAAACTCTCTTGAAAAAGTTTTTAGAAATTCTACGTGGACCTTTTTCGTGTTGGTGGATGAGCAGCAACGTATTAATTGAAACGTGCCTGGATAACGGGTAGCACTAGATTTTGTTGTTATTGCAATGTGCTTCTCTATTGACTGAGTTTAATGTAACACTTTTGCAGTTGCTTAAGTTAATTCTCATAACTGATAATTTAAACACAATTTTATAAACATATTTAAGTCCTTAATATATATTGTTTATTAGGACATAAATAAAACTTTTATTTGGTCAAATTCTAATTTGAAACTTTCAGGTAATTCTTTCCAAAAGATTTATTCAAGAGAAGATGTTTTTTCAAAACCATACGTTATAACATTGACACATTCAGAATGCTAGAAAAGACTTTTCAATAAAATGTTCAAGTTAACATAAAAACAGGATAAGAGTGCATTTTCAAAATTTATTTTTCCAATGTTGATTGTACTCCTGTTGATTTATTTATACCGACGACATCTGTAGCATCAGTTGGTTATAGCAGTTGGGTTGCCTCTTGATCTCTTCATGAAAAGCAAAGCATTTATAGTATAGTCGGTCACCACCTCTCTGCAGACAATGCCAAACCTCAGAGAGTAACTAATGCCATGTAAAACTTCTTGAGAACATGAATTTTAGCCGTTCGGAGTCGGCATAAAACATGTAGGTCCAGTTCTCGGTCAGTTGTGTGCAAACATTTAATAACACACACAACACAATTGATCATAAGAAGCTCGGTCAAAGTCCTTTCAAGGGCTGAAATGGCCAATTTGTTTGTTTTTTTTTTTTACAAATCAAAATCAATGTTGCTTGCTCAATGATTTCATATAAAGGGCATTTTTAAACTAATCGTTAATATTTTGCAAAAATATAATTATTATAAAGCAAACACTTACGCTGAGGTTAGTGACTTTAAGTTTTTTTATTAATTTTTATTTGTAAGAAAATAACGCGTATTAAAAGTTGATTGTTTAAAAAATGGCTGTAAATATGAGAACATAACGAGCTGTAACTTTATTTTCAGGCTCATTTAAAAAAAAAAAATCGAAGTTACACTACCTCGACTTAAGTGTTTGCTTTACACTTGATCGTGTTATTCTACCAGCAAAATGGTGCTACTTCTCTCGCATCGCTACATAAAAATGTCACCTACACGCAAATTACGTCACAAAACAAAAAAAAAGAAGAAAATTTATTTTTATATACTTTAATAATTGTTGAAATTAATAAAAAAACTAGAGTTTAACAATGTCTCTGACCATTTTTTTGTAGTATTCTTTCAAAGCGCCTTCAGAATCGCTTATGTATACATAAAAGTACCCTTAAGCAGTGGGTACAATTATTTTTTCCACATAAAGTATTTAAAAGTTCTTTGGGAGGAAAATACATCCTTTACCCCCCTTGTATCTGCGACTGATGCTGGCATGGCATTAAACTTTTAAATTAAAAATTAAAAATAATTAAAAAATAAAATTTACAAAAATCGAATTTAAATTGTCAGAGCTATGTTGTCTCAAAATATACCCTTTTTAGGCAAACGCATGGCTGTGGGTCCGCAAAAAAACTCATTAAATCTAAAACTCCGAATTTTCTTTTAAAACAATAAAACAATCCAAGACAAAAATTTGAGCCGAATCGGAAATGGTGAGTGCAACTTATACATATTTTTATGAAATTATTTGAAGGCTTGTGGTTGAGTTGCATTAACTTTTTACATTTTAAATAAGACCGTCCTTTATTTGTATAGGAGATTTTCAAGTACACTAAATTTTCGCTCTAAAAACGAAATTACATTCGGTAAGGTCTGAGAAGTCTAAATAAAGAGCTTTTAACCTTTTTTTCAGCTCAGGACATTTTAATTTTTTAACACGAACTAAAACTTAATGAAGATCTGTAACTTTTAACATCTTGTTTTAAAGTAAGCAGCATCGGGATGAAAATTGTTCCATTTAAATTAATTTAATTAATTTTAGGATTTTGTAAATGAATCTTACAACACCTTTAAATATCTCGCTCTTTTCAAGTCTATCTTGGATATTACTTATCCGATTTTTTTACTCAAGGCTATAATTAAAATATAATTTTATAATCAAAAATAACGTCAGGAAACGCATATGAATGAAGGAACTAAAATTGGACATTGTACTGGTTTTAAAATTTTTGATTCAAATTTTGGATCTACCTTTTTCAGTATTATTGACCAAAACATTAACATTTACATATTTAGCATAATTATAGCATAGCTAAAAATTAAGCATCAAAGACTTAATTGCTTGAAGTCTCAGCCAGCGTTGCCAGATGGATGATGGTATCGTCATTTTGACGATTCAAGACCAAAATGACGATTGGACGATTTGAGATCACAAATGACGATTTAAGAGCTCAAGAGTTTATTAACATATGAATATTTTTTTTTTGTATTAACAACACTTTTAATTGAAAACTAAAAATATTTCCCTACTTACAATGTACAATGTTCAACATTTTTTTTGTCTAACAACACAGTAGATAATTTTTTAAAACCATTGTATATACATTTTTACGAAATGGAAATTATCATTAGCAAACACAATGATCATTTTTCAAAAAATGATGATATTTTTTTAGGTATTTATGCTATATCAAAAGTTAAGAAATGTGATATACCTACTGATAAATTAAATGAGTTGATAAAGCATTATATTTTCTCTTACATTGACTTGGGTGATCAAAAAACAATTTTCTATTTCAAGAATATAGTTTCTCAAAAGAATTTTTTTTTTTTAAATTAATTTTTTATAAAAAAAAATTAAGAAATCGTTTAGAAAGCAATACTCTTAAAGGTATTTTGTTTGCACAAGATCATCTGAAACTTAATAATTTTCCTTGTTTTAAAATTAAGCCACAATCTTAATTAAGGGGGTCTTCTCATTGAGCAACTTTTTTTTCGACTTTTTTTTGCATTTATTTATAGCTTGGGTAGTTGTGAATATGCCCCTAAAAGGATTTTTAGAAATTCGAAATACTTTAGAAGATACAGCCTTTTTTGTGAAGCAAGGTCTTCGTCAAAATGAGCTATTTTTTTTCGCCTCATTTTCGAACGAAGCGGCATAAAGTAACCACCGAATTCTGTTGAAAATGTTTATTGTTAGGTAAAAACGTGTTTGCACACATATTCATACAAACATACGAATACACATTTCTGCTTATTTTAGGGGTTGAAGCATTTTTTGAGTCCAGGTGTTCAACTGAAAGCATCATTTAGTTCAGTTTGTATCGAGTTGAGCAACAGACGCGTGCGCTTCAGTGAACGGAAAAGTCAATTTTTCATAAATTTATTGTGATTTTTGTAAAATGGATCGGAAAAGTAATAAAGAAAAAAAAAACGCCAATCCTTAGACCAGAGGATTCTGAATATACCAGTACATCGGCCAAGAAATTCAAGAATAACGAAGACGACGAAGTATCAATCAAAAACAATTTGAAGTATTGCATTCTTGAGTTCTGTTCTGTGTTTACCTCGTTGTCAGCGTTGGTAATTTGTGCCTCATGCAAGCAAAAAATTGAGTTCTCAGAAGCCTCACCAAATGGAGTTGGATTTAAAATCTCTTTGAACTGCGCCTGCCCACGCACAACATATATTCCTTCGTCACCTATGATCGGAATATCATATGAAATTAATCGACGCTTGGTTGTTGTCATGCGGCTTTTAGGGATTGGGCCAAAAGGTATAACCATGTTTTGTGGCCTCATGGACCTCGCACAAAGTTTCTAAAACAATCTGTACTATACTTCCCTAGAAAATTTGTACGTTGCTGGAAAAGCCATGTACGAACATGTCATTTCAAAAGCTATTGGAGAAGAAAAAGAGGCTATGATCGAAGCGAGTTTCTACGAAAAAGAGGAAGGTGGCCTGTATGGAGCTGGCATCGCCGACTTATAAATATTAGTATTAAGTAAAAAATATCCGAAATATTTAGATTTTCTTTCAAAGGCCCTTTTTTGACTACCTGGCCAGTTTTCTTCACATCTACTGAACCAATTTTGATGAAATAAAGCTTTAATGACGCAGAATTACCTCCTTTTGTTAATTGCGTACTTTAATTTGTCACTTTTTTTCTTTTTTTGCCAAAAAAATAACTTTGATACCAGCAGAACTGCTTTTCTTGAAAAAAAAATTTTTTGGTTTTTTTGAAACCCTCGTATTTTGACCTATGAATTAAGTTTTCTCCGGACCGATTTTGATGAATCGAAGTGAATTTGACGGATAATTGTCAGCTCTTTGCAACTGCATTTAAACATTTTTGATTTTCATGAAACAAAGTGGAATCGACGCAGAATTGTCACCATTCTCGGGTGAACCTCGACCATAATTTTAAAAAATTTTTTACTATTTTTTTTTTACACTAAACTACAAAAAAAAAAGCCCGAAATTGAATTTTTTTTTTTGAATGGCCGCCATTTTGTCAAAAAAAATCACAAAATTAAGCTTGAGGTTCACCCGAGATTTACATCTATACTGATTATAACCCCGTGTTTTTTTTCATTTCAGACGCTCCGGAGACCCGGAATCGTGGCCGCCGTGACGACACCTTTTTTTTCACCACCAACTTTGAAGTCTCATTACTTTTTGAACAGCCCACGTATCGAGGCAAAAAAAATTTTTTTATTTACTTTGAAACTTTTGTAATACAATAAATAAAAAAAATTTTTAATTATTCTTTGCGTTTTCAAATAAGAATTTTTTTAAAAAGGGTCCAAAAAACGGGTTTTTAATGAGAAGACCGCCTTAATACAAGGAGAGAAAATTGAGCTGAAAACAATCCCTTAGCTTAGCCATAATATTCTTGATATCAAGCCATAGTTCGAGAATTTATCAAAAAAATGAACACGTTCATGTGACACAATGTATGTGGTTTTAGGATTGTTCGTTAAAAACCTACTGTGCTCACTTCAATGAGCAATTTATGAGATTTTGGTATTGGGTATAAAAAACATGCACATTTGTGTCCAATACATGTCATTTATGGATTGCGAATAAAATAAGTTGGCATGCTCTCATATGTTTAATCTAAGGAATTTCGGAATGTGTAATTTTATGAATTTTAATAATACTATGCAAAAGATGACAAAATGTAAGTGGCTCAGGCATCAAAAGAACCAAAAAAATATTGATCAGACGCAAATTCAAAATTATATTTTTATTGCCCTAAAATAGTTGATTCCATTCGGACAGGAATTTTGTTCTGTACTTTTATATAAACAGCAAAAAAAACCAACTGAGAATTATGTCGTTCGTTTGTAATTTTTTTCATGAGCAAAAACAACAACAAAAAATTTATTTTTATGATCAAGCCCAAGATGACATTTATTAAGCAAAAATTTACGTTTCTAAAAAAAAAAATTTCAAGGCCTATTTGTTATGTTTTAAAATGGTTTTGAGCTCTATTGAGCTAATTTCATTTACAAACGCTTTGCACTTAATTTCAACTCATTTTTTCTATCCGTGAACGGTACGAAACTTCAACTTAACAATGTATCAGATAGAAGTTTTAATCAATATCTCTGTACAAAAAAATTTATATAAATATATCTTATATAAGCCATATGTAAATATTAAGTCGTAGTGAAATGTATGGGATGAGATTTTTGCTACTAAGCGCAATGGAAAAACTGAAAATGTACAGCATTTTAAGCAACTTGGCCGAAGGATTCCGCTCTCTAGATTCTGCCAACTTTTTAAAAAAAGCTTTTGATACGAATTCGTTTAAGAAATATTGGTTCAAGAGGGTTTTTTGCTCATAAAAGGTGAACTTTTGTTCTAGATCAATTGATAGTGATAAGAAGTTAACATTAGCAGATGACAACAAATTCTGTATCCCGGGAACCAATCTTCAGTCCAACATGTGCTGCATTATATAACTTAATTTATACTCATGTTCCAAAGCAATAAGCCTAAAAATCAGTATTTTGCTTTCAGAAATCGTAGGGGCCATAGTGATTGAAAAAAAAAATGTAGGACAAACTTTTTTTCTAGCAAAAAATCCTCTTCAACCAATACATCTGAAACGCATTCATATCAAAAGCTATTTTTTAAAAGTTGGCGGTTTGAATTTCGTCGGAGCTGAATCCTTCGGCCATGTTGCTGAAAATGGTGTAAGTTTTCAGTTTCACAATCCCGCAATGAATTTTATTTCATAATTTTAATATTTTTTTATTAATAAAAGTATTTAATTTTCATTTTGCTTTAAGTAAAAATTTAAATATTCTGTACTGTGTGACGATTTTAGGACATAAATTACGATTTTTGGGATGGCAAAATGACGATTTTAAGACCTAAATGACGACTTTTTAAAAGCTTTTTGACGTTTTTAAGCGAAAAGTCTCTGGCAACCCTGGTCTCAGCGCCAACTGAATGGGACAACTTCTTGCAGTTATTTAAAGCAGTTTAAAGCAATCAGAGAGGAAAAGAGCGAGAAAGCTTTATGCTGCAGCGCGCTGGTTGTGTAGCTAACAATTCAATGCAGCAATGTCTTTTGGATTTGATTTTTTTGGCTACTTTTAAAACTCAAGTTTTAATAACTTTTAAGAGCAGTTTTAAAGAAAAAAATTATGCCACGGACTAAGTTTAACATGTTGCTTTATGTTAGTGAAAGAATTACAAAAATCGGTTGAGTAGTTCTTGAGTTATACGGCTATGTAGATACGTGAGAAACCTTTTATATAATAGTATAGATATAGATATAGATTATAGTGAGTAGAAAAAATAGGCGCGATCCGCCCAAAAGTGGCTTGCATATCTTTCTTTTACATCTGGATCACTTTTTTTATCATATTTTTTTGTTTATTAAGAAAGTTCACGATCACTCGTTGGCTGCGTTAAAGTTTTCTTGTAATTTCGCTCACTGAGATGTTTCCAGAGGTTCAAGCCAAAAGTATGCCTTTTTCTACTTCTGACAAAGTCTTACCACGCGGCATACCAAAGTCAGATATAACGCTTTTCTTAATTAGTTGCTATTAAAATGGCAAATCATACATTTTATTTAAATACAACGTGATTTTGAAGAGCATGACGAAACAAGGCTGCCATTGTAAACTACTAGCCTTACAGTCCTTACTATTATGTTCCTTATTAATCAGAAACTGGGTTCATAATTTTTATAAAAGAAATTACAGAAGTGTATTAGCTGGGTTATAAATATGAAACGCACTTTTTGTAACAACAATTTTTCTTTGGACTAAACGACTATTTCTTGTGTTCCAAATTTTATTGATATAAATCGAAATATGACGGTATCATTAAACATGTAGCTATTTCTTTCTCAATTTTTCAACAAATGAAATTTAAATAAACCAACTGTATTCTTTGGTAAAAAGTAATACTGAAATACAAATAAAAATAAAGATGCGGTTTAATTGGTAAATTTTGTTTTTTATATATATGTTCTGTTTACAAAACCATTTTATACTCAGAATTTTTATTAAATTTGACGATTAAAATCATAAAATCATGAATTTAGATATGAATTCTTAATTAAGTTGCTAAAATATCATTAAAACTTTAGAAATATGTTAATAAAGTACAGATGTTTGTTTGTACAAAATTTTAACACAACTATAGCATTTAAAATAAAATACATTCCAACCATATGCATAGAAAAAAAACTAGTAAAAGCAACAAACCACTGCAAAGTTCATCAACACAAAAAAAAAGCAATAATAAAAAGTAACAAAAACACAAAAGCAAGTGCTTTATTATTATTTTCTTTTTTTCTTTTTTTTTTTAAAGGACTGGTTGCCATAGTTCTTATTATTGCCATCGAAGCTGTTTAATAATTTAATTTATATGGTAATATCGAGTAGTTGCTGTAGGAGGATTGTGAATAGTTGAAAAAGAAAAAAAAAACTAAACCACAACAAAGTAATTTTACATAAAAGTTTATTACACAAAAGAAAAAAAAAATGCATTATGTATGGGGCAAAGTTCTTCAGATGTAAGTCTGTGCAGCGGTAAGCGTGAGTGTATGGCACACATACACACACACACATGCACTTGAAAATAATTAAGTTTTGCAATTTAATCACTTCACTCGATGCGATGAGCTGTGAAAAGTATGTGTTGAGATACGTTGTGGCTTACATACATGTACATACATATATTAAAATTGCAGTCACCCAGGCGTATGAGTGATGCGAATTATTTATTATTTACTTTGTATGTGTAGAAGAAGATATATTATTTATTCATTTGCCAGTAAGTTTCAATGAAACGCTTTAAACGATTAAGATGAGCTACTTTAATAGTGATATTACAGTTATTTATGCCTTGGTTAAGTTGCAATATTTTGATAAATTTCATTTAGACCATTTATTGGATTGGCTAACAACAACGCAGCAAAATATTTACACACACACACACATGTAGCACACAGAATTGCAAAAGCCGCAATTTATTATGGCACTGATTAGAGTTTGCATAGAAGGTCAATTGATGTTAATTTACACCTGTCATTCGAAGCATGCAAATCAAATCTCAGTTCATATAAAATATGGAAAATTCATATTTATATTGAAATTGCTATTTAATAAACATAAATATGTGCAAGTGTGTGCAAGTGTGTGTGTGTGTGTGTGTAGACAAACACACAAAGCACATTTGGTTATGAATAAATAATAAACTTGTGCTTATGCAGGATTTTGCACACACACATGCACACAAACTGCTCGTCTATTTGCGGTCACTTGCATATGTTTGCTGCGTTACGTTTGCTTGAACGCATACAAATGACATGCTTACAGACCAAAATGCAAATAATTTGTTGCAACAATTACTGTGGCATGAGTGTTATTTAATATTTGGTGTTTTTAGCATAAAGTTTTTTACAAATTTTTAGGGGTATTTTAGATCAGAAAATTGAAATATTTATAATTGTTTTAAGCATTTTTTGTTAGAAAAGATATAACTTTGTATGATATTCTTATAACAATTTTTAACTAAAAGTTAATTCAAAGACGGCAACTCAACTTTTGTAGTGTTGTTCATAGCTTAACTTTATCACCTTTTATCTGCACATATTATGCCTGCAGTACATAAAAATATTTTGTATTTAAATTTTTTTGGCATGAGTGTGGCTCAAATGACCACAAATGTTAATTAAATTGAGTGTGGTCTTGCATGCTTGCGCTTAATTCAACAGTGCAGAATAATGTTCACCTTAATTATCTGTGGTTGGCAATTAAAGCTACTCGTAGCCTCGTTATTCAACATCAAGAACCGAGATGGATAGTATTTTGAAAATTTACTGCTGATTATATGTGCATAATAATTAATTTAAGGTTAACTTCAAAATTATTATAAAATATAAGCGAATGTCTCACACTAAGCTACATCTTAAGCCTTCATATAGTTGGTGCTGTTCAAATAAAAAATTGAAAAATACTTATTTTTTTGTACTTAAATATTTATTTGCTGTAATTTTTATAATTTTCAAAATTATTTTATAACTATCTAATATTTGGTAAATTTTACAAAACCTTTGATTTACTCAAAGCTGGTTGAGTTGCTTTTATGTATCCCAGTTAGAGACGCCACTGCCATCCTACATACACACATCAATTATCACAAAAGCCAACGTACGTACGCACGCACGCATTTCTGCATTAATGTTAAGTAAATAGAAACGCCCATTTTGAATAGCAAAAAATTTAAACATAACAAAGTGCTAAATTATTTTGAAATTTTATCTAAAAATCCAAATCGTATTAAATAAATTGACCAAAAATGCAAATATGCAAAAATACTTTACATAAGTAACTGTAATAAAATTAAATTGATAGCAGCAAATTTGTTGGCAAATTTCAATAATAAATTACACATATTATGTACAAATATTCTAAATGTATGCTTATGAGCTAGTAATAGTAAAAGACCAAAAACCAAATAAAATAAATTTCATTACAACAATTTTTTGCAATTAAGCTGCACAAAAAACATAAAACTTTTGTTAATAACATTTCAAATAGAACAACTCTGCAGTAAAATGAACTAAATTTTCACTAGTTCTAAACTAGTTTCAAAAATATTTGATCAGGTCTCTCTTAAACACTCTTTTTTTATTTGTTTGCTTATTTATTATGATTGCTAACCATAGTAACACATAATATCTTATAGTTTATGAAAACTTTTATATAAAATAATAACTAGCGTATGTAACCCGGTGTTACACGGGGTTGTGCCTCGAAAACAGAAAAAGGACTATTTTCAAAACTGCTCTCATTTAAACAGTTTTTAAATTATCAATTAAATTTTTAAAATTATCGTTTTTAGCAGTTTTGCCCCGTTTTTTCCATCGCAAGTGTTTAGTTTAATATCCGTAAAACTGTACCTGCCGAACATGAATACAAAAATAATGTCGTCTTCAACGACTCGATATGACGGTCTGGTTTCTGAGGAAAATGCGTTAAAAGTTTTTCTTAGCATGCATTTAATATGCAATTTAAGCTCTAAAAATTCCAATTTTAAAAAATCCTATGAGCATCGCTTCGATTTTTGGATTGTCTTCGTTCGACTTCGGTTTTGGTCCAAACTGTTCGCTTAATTTTTTTCTTCATCTTTATATAGCTTCTCCTCGTATTCGTTAAAATTCTTTGTTTTCGTTAGTCTTTGGTTCTTGACTTCGTTTGTCTTTGGCTCATTCCTTGATTTTTGTCGAAAGGATCTATTTCAGTAACAGATTCAAAGGCGTTTAGGAATTATTGAGTTTTAAAAAGGCACTACTTAAAGCGCCCTCTTGCGGAAGTCTTTGAATTTTTTTTATATTTTATGTTTTATCTTGGTTGGAGTTGAACGTTCATACAAAAATTCATTAAAATCGGTACAGGGTACAGGTACAGGTGAACGTTTTAAAAGCTCAAATTAAAATGTTTATTATAGAAAATCAAACGAACGTTTCAGAAGCTCATTTTAAAATGTCCGTTTTGTAAATGAAAATAAATGGTAGAAGGCCAAATTTTCTCTGTGTAGAATTCGGGTTTTATGTCTGTTCGATGAAACTTTAAAGAGCTACAAAGAAGTCAAACGTTCATAATTTTGTAAATTTTGATAAATTTAAGAAATGTTAAAATGTTACACGCAGAGAAAAAAATGTTTATCGCCAGTTTGCTGCAACCAAACTTAGTTTGTCGTGCTTCAAATCATTTTTTGTAAACGTTTGAACAGTTGGCATAATAATGGTTAGTTGCGGGAAACACGTTATTTAGTTCTAAGAAATTAATTTTGTTTGCCATAAACGGCAGTGATTTTTAAATTGCAGTAACAGAAAAAATTTTTTTTTCCAACTAAAAACTACGTTTGCAGGAAAAAAAATTAATTTGTTTTAAGCGACTTCTTTTTTTTTTTTAAGCTGACAAAAAAAGTTGCTTGATTTCGTTGATGAAAAGTGTTTAATATTTGCCATCAACGAAAAGGAAGTATTTTAAGAGTGTGAACAAACAGACACACAACTGTGAATCACATGCGCAGTCACACAACTGCGCACGAGCTGCTACACAGCTCGCTTGTAATAAATGTTAAATATTTTCCATAAACGAAAAAAATACACATTTGTAATCTACAAAAATTCATTCTACACAATATCTCACAATAGCTCAATGAAAGCATGCTAGACTATCACGCGGAAGACGTGGGTTTGAATCTTGGCTGTGTAAGTATTAAAAATTTTAATTTAATTATTGAAATTCTAATTCTGTTTCAATACCTGCTTTGTCAAAAATAGCCCTTAAAATAAGTTTTACTTAAAAAACATAAATTAAAAAAAAAAAATATTTGGTGTTCCTGTTTGGAATTGAACCCACGTCATTCGAGTTCCTGGACTCGAACGCCAGCACGCTCGGGTAAACTTGAACTTACAAAACGATGATAAAATTTCATTAAGATCGATGTTTTTTCGTTTCAAGCAAAAATATTTTTAAGTTGATGACAACTGAATATTCGTTTGCGGCTAATACAGTTCGCAAACGAAGTATAGTTGGTGAGTTTTTCAGTTGCGGTAAACGAAAAATTTCTTTGCGTGCATATGATGTTGAAATGGATACAGTCGAGTGATGCCCAGGAAAATTATTTGAAGAGTGCTAAAACAACTACAACAAAAAGCCAACAACAACAACAAATCCTTGGATTCGTGGCACAATAATTTTTCTAACAACAAAAATACATAAAACAACAACACGCATAAAACCTACATCTGCGCCAGCGCAAAAGTTCATAAATATTGAACACACAAAGCAACAACACGAATCCTTTAATGTGCGCAAATACAACAATAAAGTAATAAGAAGTAAGGGTGAAGCTGAAAACATAATTCGGCGAATTACAACAATCATTTCAATATTGAAGAAAAGAGTGCAAAGAGTGGAGCATGTTAAAAACAACAACACGAATTCTGGCAGCGCCCAAGCAAAAAAAAAAGACATACAAACAACAACACGAATGCTGACCGTGCCCAAGCGCACAAGTTAAATTGTTGAACATACAAAAACAACAACATGCAAATGCAAGAAGCGTCATTTGATGACTCTTAAAAAACAACAAAGGAATAAGAAGCAATGATTTTTCTTCAAACTGAATTTGTCGAATTACATCAATCATGAAAACATCGAAGTTGTTGTAAAGAGTGCAAAGAGTGGAAAGAGTTAGGCGCTGGGCATCCCTGGTCGAGATGGTTGAGAGAGCACTTTCACATTGGTGAACGTATCGTGTCTGAGCAATGAATAACTAACCATAAAAAGCCCCGATTTAAATAAAAAAAAAAATATAAAAAGTTAAGTTAAAAAGAGTTTCCTCATTAAGCTCAAAAAAAAAATTGTTTAATTTTTCATAACAGATGCAGTGAGTGAAGTTGTTAGAGAATCAAACTGGAAAATATCGTTAAAAAATATATCTTAAGGCATCGGAGTACCGCATAAACCGAGATTTTATACAACAAAATTTTGAAAAAAGCAACACAAAAAACTTGAATTTTTTAAAATAAATAAAGAAAAAAAAAATAAAATAAAAAAAAATTTATAAAAAAAAACGTATTCATAAAAAAAAATTTTGTTATTTTCGTGTTAAGAGAGCCCAAATTTATAAGGGATATATAGTGGAATGCCGTGTACAAAAGCAGTGACGCAAGTGTAATCATTTGCAAATAGAGTTCTCCGCACCCTTTATCTACAACACTTTTTTTACATGTTTGCTTACCTTGTAAGAGTGAAGCCTTTAATATTTATAGACTAAACATTTAAACTTGGCACATCAAGAAATCATTAAATCAAAAAAATCTGTATATTATATAATATAACTATAACATAATTCCGTAAAATGTGAGTTTGGAACGCTTGATGTTTTGAAAAATTTTATAGCACATTTTTAGGCATTGTTTGTTTTTTGATTTATTAAAACTTCACAAACTTTAATTTTTTTTTTTCATTTTGAAATTTTCAGTTTTACAAAAAAATTTTAAACTTATTTCGTCGTACCTACTATAGTTTTAGTTTTTACTGTCAGGTTTTTAATAAATATTTGCTTAAAATTGTTATTTGCACAATTTAAAATCGAATATGTGACCATCGCTGATTTCTAATTCAGCTTAAAGACAATTAGTATTTTATGTTTTTTCTTTATTAAAACCGAGCCCGTCATTTTTGACGGGAAAGAACTAGTATTTAAATAATAGCACTTAATATACCAAGAAAAAAAAACACCCATGGCCAATTGGAGTAATTTAGGTTTAAAAGCGAATACAACACTAGATTTTTTTACCTGTTTATAAGTTTGTTATACCCTAAACCTGAAAGGTCAGGGTATATTAACTTTTTGCAAACGTTTGTAACGCATAGAACGAAACGAGTACGGTATAGAAAATAATATATATTCTTGATCAGGATCACCACGTGAGTCGAGCTATTCATGTACGTCCGTCCAACCGTCCGTCTGTGTGTTGTTCGTAAACACAGGATTAGAAAAAGGAGTTGAGATAATTAAATGAAACTTGGTACACATGGTCACATGGACCCAATAATCTGCACTATTGAATATTTTTGGAATCCGCTCAAGGACACGCCTACCTCCCATACAACGCAAAAATTTAAAACTGCATAACGCAGCTCATAATAAGCCTATGTTTTATATCATGTGTTTTATATCAACAGAAAGTAGTTTTCGAAAAATAAACGTCATCCGCTCACGGACACGCCCACCTCCCATACAACTCAAAAATTGAAAACGCAATAAATAAGCCTCTGTTTGACTTAAAGAGCTAAAATTTGGCACGTATGTTTTGTATATCAAAAGAAATATGGTTTTGTAAAATGGACATCATCCGCCTTCGGACACGCCTACCTCCCATACAACGCGAAAATTGAAAACTGCATAACTCAGCTCATTATTGGCCTACAACAATAAAATTTGATATGTATGTGTTTTATACCAACACAAAGATGTCTTCGAAAAATGGACGTCATCCGCCCACGGACACGCGGGTTCAATTTTTGGGTTGCATGAGAGGTGGATGCGACCCAAAAATTGGAAACGCAATAAATAAGCCTGTGTTTAACCTAAAGAGCTAAAATTTGGCACATATGTTTTCTATGGTTTTCACAAGGCAAAGATGGTTTTGAAAAATGGACGTCATCCACCCATGAACATGCCTACCACCCATACAACCAAAAAAGTGTAAAACTCAATAAATAAGTCATAGAGAAATTAGTTTTGGTATGTATGTATTTTATACCAAAACTAAGGTGTGTTCAAAACTTGGAAGTAATTCGTCCATGAACACGCCCACCTTCCATAGCGAAAGCAGAATAAAGGCATTAACTGTGAGCTACAGGAATAAAACTTGGTATGTGTAAATTTTTCATCAACATTTAAATGCATATAAAATATAGGCTTCATCCGCCTATGCACACTCCTATTTTCAATAAAATTATTTTTTTTAGAAAAGTATGTTTAGGGTATTTTATAGTCGGCCTACACCGACTTTAGACTTTATTTTTATATGTTCTCAATAATCTATATAATTAATAGGCTAAGGTTTTTTTTGTGACTTCAACTCCTCGCAGACCAATGGATCGATTCTATCGATTTAGATGTCATTAAATCAGGTTTAGGCTGTATATGTGCAAACCACTTTTAAAAATTGTGATTTCACTTCAGGGGGTTCCCAACCTTTTAAAACAGAAATAAAATTTTTGTACAAAAATCCGTTATTTTATCGATTTGAAATTTAGTTTGAGAAGAGCTTATGAATTGATCGAATTTGAATTTTTTTCAAAACTAAAAATTTTTAACCAAAATTATCTTTTATGCATTCCTCAAATGTCAATTGTCCGAAAAATGCAGTTCCAAAATCAAAAAATTCCACTTTCCGAGCAAACAACTCAGTCAAATTTCAACGGTTTTCAAAAAAAAATTTTTTTTTGGTTTTTTTGGCGTTTTTTCATCTAAAGGTGTTATAAATCGATGTTGTAAGTGTTCTGTAAGTACCTTTTATTAATTTCTGAAATATCTCTTAGGATTATGTCTTAAATTTTTTTTTCACTGCGGTTTTTTTTTAAATTAGTTATGTTTTATAGCTGGAAGAGTTAAGCTGTGATGTTTTCGAATAGTAATAATGTTTGTCTCATTAGTAATATAAGTGTAAGCCCGTCTTCGTATTTTGACAGTTACATTAAAAATTTAGTGTCAGATCGTGCGTTTCAAGTCAAACCATTCAGATAATGATCTTTTATATCATTATTGAGACTGAATATATCGTTATTGAGTATAATAACTTCTTGAATAGAATATCATATATTAAACATCTATAATGTTTCTAACACTAAATTTTTATTGAATTGCTCGAATTCGGGCAACAGGTTTACTAGTATAGATTATATCGCCCATTTCATATTGAAGGTTAACAAAAGTTGTACACCATCTCTGAATTGTCTCCAAATAGACTCTTTTTTGGTCGCGAAAAGTTATTGCAAAAATTTATAACTTCAAATTTTGTTTTCTAATCACTTAAGGGGACGTCTCAACTAGCACAAAGACTTCTATAAAGATTGAAACAAAATTTATTGCAACTCATTATGAAAACTACGTAGTTTCTGAAATCATGTTTATAGACTTCTATAACGGCAAAAAGGCGAACTTTTTATTATTTTATAGAATCGTCTTGGACTTCTATTAAACTTCGCAAACAATTTTCGTAGGATAAGTGCGTGCTTGCTTATAACAGCTTTTGACAGCTTATATGTATTTCCAATAAACTTCGAACAGTAACCTGCGTAAAACTGTTCCAAATAGAATGGTGTAAGCTTTAACGAAGCTTCAAAATTAACAAAAAAAAAATAGCAAGAAATATCAGGCATGCACGTTAACGTTAATTTTAACGGTAACCGAAATATTTTTTTTGTTTCGTTGAAACGAAATAAAACAAGTAAAGAAAGTCTAAAGTCGGTCTAGGCCGACTATGAAATACCCTAAACCCACTTTTCAAAAAAATAAAAAAAATAATTGTGAATGGGCGTGTCCGTGGGCGGATGAAGTCCATTTTTCCAAACCATCTTTGTCTTGTCATAAAAAACATACGTGCCAAATTTAAGCTCTGTAGGTTAAACTCATGCTTATTTATTGCGTTTTCAATTTTTGGGTTGTATGGGAGGTAGGCGTGTCCGTGATCAGATGACGTCCATTTTCCGAAGACATATTTGTGTTGGTATGAAACACATACATATCAAATTTTATTGTTGTAGGCTAATTATGAGCTGAGCTATGCAGTTTTCAATTTTCGCGTTGTATGGGAAGTAGGCGTGTCCGTGGGCGGACGATGTCCATTTTTCAAAACCATCTTTTTTTTGTTATAAAAAACATACATGCCAAATTTTAGCTCTGTAGATTAAACAGAGGCTTATTTATTGCGTTTTCAATTTTTGGGTTGTATGGGAGGTGGGTGTGTCCGTGAGCAGATGACGTCCATTTTTCGAAAACATCTTTGTGTTGGTATAAAACACACTCATACCAAATTTTATTGTTGTAGGCTTATTATGAGCTGAGTTATGCAGTTTTAAATTTTTGCGTTGTATGGGAGGTAGGCGTGTCCGTGGGCGGATTCCAAAACTATTGAATAGTGCAGATCCTTGGGTGCATGTGATCATGTGTACCAAGTTTCATCCAATTATCTCAACTCCTTCTTCTTATCCTGTGTATACGGACAACACACAGACGGACGGACGGACGGACATAGATAGCTCGACTCATGTGGTGACGCTGATCAAGAATATATATACTTTTCTATACCGGACTCGCTTCGTTCTATGCGTTACAAACGTTTGCACAAAGTTAATATACCCTGACCTTTCAGGTTTAGGGTATAATAAAAAAATAACGTTAATTCAAACAAGTAAGGAAAGTCTAAAGTCGGTCTAGGCCGACTATGAAATACCCTAAACCCACTTTTCAAAAAAAAAAAAAAATTTATTGTAAATGGGTGTGTCCGTGGGCGGATGAAGTCCATTTTTCCAAACCATCTTTGTCTTGTCATAAAAAACATACGTGCCAAATTTTAGCTCTTTAGGTTAAACAGAGGCTTATTTATTGCGTTTTCAATTTTTGGGTTGTATGGGAGGTAGGCGTGTCCGTGATCGGATGACGTCCATTTTCCGAAGACATATTTGTGTTGGTATGAAACACATACATATCAAATTTTATTGTTGTAGGCTAATTATGAGCTGAGCTATGCAGTTTTCAATTTTCGCGTTGTATGGGAAGTAGGCGTGTCCGAGGGCGTATGATGTCCATTTTTCAAAACCATCTTGTTTTTGTTATAAAAAATATACGTGTCAAATTTTAGCTCTTTAGGTTAAACACAGGCTTATTTATTGCAATTTCAATTTTTGTGTTGTATGGGAGGTGGGCGTGTCCGTGATCGGATGACGTCCATTTTTCGAAGACATCTTTGTGTTGATATAAAACATACACATACCAAATTTTGTTTTTGTAGACTTATTATGAGCTGAGTTATGCAGTTTTAAATTTTTGCGTTGTATGGGAGGTAGGCGTGTCCGTATGCGGATTCCAAAAATATTCAATAGTGCAGATCCTTGGGTACATGTGACCATGTGTACCAAGTTTCATCCAATTATCTCAACTCCTTCTTCTTATCCTGTGTATACGGACAACACACAGACGGACGGACGGACGGACGGACGGACGGACGGACATAGATAGCTCGACTCACGTGGTGACGCTGATCAAGAATATATATACTTTTCTATACCGGACTCGCTTCGTTCTATGCGTTACAAACGTTTGCACAAAGTTAATATACCCTGACCTTTCAGGTTTAGGGTATAAAAACGAAAAATATTTATTTCGTTTCGGAGAAAACGTTGAAAATAACGTTAATTTCAACAGAAAAATTTCGTTTTTTTTTTGTATCAGAAGAAATTTTTTTTATCATAGGAGAAAATTACAGAAAATTTTTCGTTTTTCAACGAAACGAAATTTGATTTGATAAATTTTTAACGTTATTTAAAAAACGAAATAATTTTGATAATTTATTTTTCGGCCTCAACGAAACGAAAAAATTTTGTTGATTTCGTTGTGCATGTCTGAGAAATATTGTAAAAGGTTATTCTGATTTTATAATATATATCAATTTTTTTATAAATTTTTACATTACTTAATTTTAATTTTAAGGCTAAATGTTTTAATTTAATTATATTTTATTAATTAGAAATTTCACAAAATTGTTCTCGTGCACTCATGGGCCTCGAACTCGTAACCTACCGCATGCTAGGTTGCAGCTTTATCCATCGACCTATTTCTATTTTATATGCGAAGAGTTGAAACTTGACTTCATGCTTATGGAAACTGAGAGTTTTTTCTGTGCTTACGAAAGGCTTCAGTTTCCACTACAAACCTTATAAAAACTTATCGGAAATATAAGCTTCGAAATGCAACTGTCAAATTTTCAAATATATAAATTATTTGCTTTTACTGAAATAAGAGCTTCTATATCATACATACGAAAGGCTTTAGTTTCAATAACATACCTTATCGAAACTTATCGGAAATAGTAGTAGCTTCAGTTTCAGTACAAACAAAATAAGTGCAGCTTGGCACCACAGACTTAATTGAAGTTATAACCTTTCATTCAAGCTCTAACTAAAATATAAGCCTCTTATAAGTTTCTATTCAGTATAAACGAGGCTGCCGCCTCACGTACAAAATCAATTTCTGATAGGTTTTACGATTATCAAAACAACCCTTACGTTTTCGCTCTTTTTAACGTTGCCAATCAACACCTTAATAAATAATTTGATATTTTTCAATAAGAATATTTTACGTTTTTTAGTAGTTTCGAAGTTGGTATTTCATTACTGTCAGTTTCAGAAATAGTTAAATTCAATTTAAGAAAGTAATTTTATTATAATTCTGTCAAGAATTTTGTAACGGTTGCCTAACATTGAATTGATTGCACAGTCCAAAAGTTAGTTTGTTGTAGTCCTGATGCAATAATAAATAGATTGGTCGTTTACATTTTTATTTTCCCAACCGCATTACGCTTTTGGTCTAATCCAAACATTGTGCATTTTTCCAAAAATTTTTTTTCTTTTATTTTTTTTAATTTATTTGAAGTTTTGTTTTCTCAGGCTGAGAGATTACAACTTCGATTCACATAATTTCGAAAGCTTTAAAGAGCTACTCAAACAAAACCGACGGTAATTTTGATAAAGGTTCTTGTTAAGATTTATAGAAATCTTTTGCAGACTAAGAGACAGTAATTTCGGTTGTTCTATTAACCGAAGCTCTTTCGAAATTAAAACTTCCTTAGCTTCTGTAAGCAAACATTTTTAAGCTTATTGGAAACTCTGAAATAAGCCTTTATAAAACTGCTGATATTAACTTCTGAAAAACTTTATAACAGCTATTATATCAGCTTTATCTTCGTTAACAAATAAACTTCTAGTTGCAAGCTTTATAGAAGCGCAAACCAAGCTGCAGCTGTCGAATACTCAACTTTCCTAGGCTTATCGAAGTTCATATGTTAGTTGAGGTGACACCTTCAAAATTTTTAATGTTTTAAAATGCTTATAAGTTGAATAAAAAATAAGATATTATTTTCAAAAATTTTTAGTAAAAAAATTAAACAAAATAAATTTGTGTTAATTTTTTTTATTTACATACACATTTACTTTATCTGTGACTTTAAAACCTATTCAATCACAAAATGTAGCTTTTATGAGGAGGCACACCCACTTTTCCAAAGCTCTGACCAGTTTTTTTGTAGAAGAACATTCCCAAATGGTAACTCCATTCTGAATTTTAATACCCAGGTACTTTTACTTCGAAGGCTATTTGATATCAAAAATTTGGCTTGTATGGGTGGAGCCACACCCCGTTTTCCAATGCCCGTGCTATTTTTCTGATCGAAAGACATGGCCAAAAATAAACTTTATACTGTGCTTAAATGATATGAGACATTTAGTACTAAAGCTAATCGATATTAAACAATTGAACTGTATAGTTGGTGTCACGCCCCATTCTCTCACACTTGCTGAATTTCCAGTCAAAAGATACGACTAAATGTTATATTTGTTCCGAGTTTCACAAATCTGTGAATTATATTTCGTAAGTTATACTGAAAAGTATCACGCCCCTTTTGCAACGGCTTTAAAATGTTACCAGTAAAACAGCACGTAGAAATTGAGCTGGAATACCGAATTTTGGAGCTGTGCAACATGTAATTCTAAAGCTATTCGATATCGAAAATTATGGTTGTATGGGAGTTGCCACGCCCCCATGATCGATCAGTACCAAACTTTTTGGCACCAAAAATCTCAGATTCTCGTCCAGCCTTTAAGATTTGTTGTCATAAATTTGTTAAGATTGTTGTCAAAAATACCAATTTCTATTTTCAATTTTCGCAGCTCCTTCGAGTTTTTTGTCATTTTCTTTTTTCCTAAACCACCAAAAAAAATTATTAAAATCCGTCGTGCCGTTACTGAGCCTTAGCAAGACCCAAACGAGTCTAAAGCACACACAATTGATTTTTATATATATAGGTTATATATATATATAATATATATATTATTATTATATATTATTATTTTTTTTAGTAAATTTCTAAATTTAATATTCACTTAAAATTGATATGAAATATTAATAAGTTACATCAAGTTATTTAACTAAAATATATCTGAAATCACAAATATTCCTGCTTTTTACCAAAAACGGCTGGACGTACGGAGTTATTTTTAACTTTTAATTTTTATTAGTTTATCCAACAGCTGGTTGTAGCTGTAGCGCATCTGAACAACAATAGCTAAGTTAAATTTTTTTCTATTTATAATTTTGCAGTTTTTTTTTGTTATATCTGCGGCATGTTCTTCGTCTTAATTTGGTTTTATATTTTACTTTGTTCAATCAATGGCAAAAAACTTTTCAGACAGCTTTTGCAAAGAGAAAAAATTTGGTCGCCTGGAAAAATGCTTCAATCACGGGTTTTGAAGACAACAAAAACTGCGTGAGTGTAACAACGTTGATGGTTGGAGTGGAGCAGCTGTAAATATAAGATGATGATATATTAAGATTTTAACAAAATTCATTTTAAAACGTTATTATTTTGCATTTACCAAAAATAGTTTGAGCAAAATATGAATTTTGGCGAATAATTTTTATTACAAATTTAAAACTTTTAAACCATTCGGCGCATTTATTTTGGAAAAAAAATCAAAATTCCATGCGTGCGAAATACTTAAGCATACAAACACACACACACACACACACAGTGTGCACACAAACACGCATTAACAACAACGGAAATCAAACAATAATAATTTGACAATTGCAAGCCAAATTAACATAGCACACAAGCACCTAAGCAGCATATTTCATTAACATATACAGTCACATATTAATAAATGTGTTCATGTGTGTGTGTGTGTGTGTGTGCGTTTGTAATGCACCGCATATGATTATTGAAATATTTGCGTATAAGCCAAAGTTAAGGTGCGCTGAGCAAATAATATGATTACAACAATGGTAAGCAGCCAACACCAACAACAATGTCATGTTGTCGCATTTATTGATGTGGTATTAGAGAATGTGTAAAAGCATATTGTTGTTGTTGTTGTTCACACACAAACGCTGTGAAACACGTTGAATAACACACAGTTGCAAATTACGTTGAAACGCATGAAAACAATACAACAGCGGCAGCTGGAGCAACGATAAGAACAACACCAACAACAACAACAACAATAAGAACAGCAACAGCAATAGGCACAACCAACGTTAACCATCACCGCAATAACTGCAATAATAATAGTTTGATAACTTTCCGTTTTAGATATGCATAATTATGCAACTGCACTTGTACATAGGATGTATTTGAATGTATGTGTGTATGTAACAAAAACATACAATAAATTGGCGTACCATTTGCATATTTACACACAAATACACACAATAGAGAATGGCACAAAAAGTTCGCTAATGTCGCATTTAGGAACATATTCAGGTAATGTTCGGGTCAAAACTAATTTGCTTATTAAATAACAAATTCATTTGAATTGAAAAAAAAAAATTAAATTCATTAAAAAAACATTAACAATAACTGCGAAATAGCCAAAATAAAGAGAGGCCAGCATAGAAAAAAAATGCGTTTAAAATGAATACTTCTTAAAAAACTTACAAAGATTTTTAATGCTGTCTGTTATGCACAAAAATAACATTTGCTGACAAAAAATTGCCTCACAAATTTGTGGTCTCTAGGTTGGTCCAAAAGATAGGGCACACTTATAGACAGCAACTTTTACTGGCAATTCCAATAAAGCAATATATTTTACGTATTTAGCATTTAACAGATCGCGACTTGTTTTTTGAAGCACTGTTTCGTATATGTTAATATTTCCTGCTATAAAACGAAAAAAAAACATGGCAAAACCAATATATTTTTCCAAAATAGACATGCTCTTATCTTTGCAACATTTCAGCACCTTGCTTGGCTAGAAGCCGCAACATTTTGCAAAATATTAACATTTGATAATAATTAATGATAAATTGTAATTTTTTTTTTTCTTTTTATTGTTTTAAGCAAAAATTGCACTAAAGTAGCCGAGAAAAAACTGCAAGAATACCATTTGACATTTATGAGAATTTTTAATTAGTTGGCATGTGAGGGTGTAGAACTTTGCGAAAGCTGCGTAGAAACTTTTGCAATTAATTCTATGAAATTGACACAAAGCTGCAGCAAACTCAGTCTCGCAACCGACAGACAGCTAAAGCCAACATTATTCATGGTGTGCACTAATGTATGCAAAAGAATAGCAAAAAAAAAAAAAAACAAAAATACGCATACTTAAAATATAGCAACACACAGCAAAAGAAAAAACGCACACAAAAAACAAGTTTATTTAGCATTTTGAAATTAATTATATGTTGCGCATACGTCATGGTGTACGGCTTAGCCGACTAGGCTGGTTAGTTAAAAAATGCGTGCGAAACTATTAATAAATGTCAAAGTTTTCAATAAAAGAACTCATCATTTATCATTATTTATGGTGAAAAAGCAATAGTTATGGTTTTATTGAGTATCATGCAGCTTTCTAACACTTGAACACGTGCAAAAACAACGTGCAAGAATTTAAAGTTGAACGTGAGTTAAACGTTTGTTAGTTTAATATAATGCAGTAGCTTTGTAAGTATATATATATGTGTGTGCTGCTGTTCCCAATAAACTTACACACATTCTTATATGAATATGTATGTGTGTGAATTTGTGCTTTACTTACTTTATATGCTCAACACGTAACTGACGACTTTTTCTTAAGACTGAAGACTTAAGACACGAAGTTTGCTAAGTAAAGTGAATGCTGTTGTTGTTGTTGTTGTTGTTGCTTGCTCCGTCATTGTTACTAATAAAGACTCCCACACACATACACACACATTCTGATGCATTTTCATTTACTCATTTTGTGGCTGTTTTGTTTTATTTTAAATTCTACTTTTTGGAAAACAAAACTCTCTCTTCCCACATTACGGTACGTTTCTGCGTTTTTCATTTAACTTTATTGTCTACCTTAACGCCTCACATCTGCTGTCACACTTATGTCATTGTAAAACAAATGCCACACAACTCAATATGAACACACACGCACACACGTTTTGCTACAAAAACGTTTCGACACTTGTACATATTTGAAAATTTTAATCATTTACTTTTTATGCTTGTGTTGTTTCGCTGACACATACACTGTTATAGCGGCTGTGTTAGTGCGCATGCTCTTGTGCTTTTATGTTAAAGTTGATTTTTGCTTTTCTTTCAAATGTTTGAGAGTGTGTGGACTTAAAACGAAAATTATAATTTCCATTTCATTTCTATTAATTTCTAATCCAAGTGATTATTTAACAAAATTTTTGTTAATTGTTATCAGAAAGACATACATACATTTTACTCACAACATTTAACGTATGTCAGAAAATTTGGTTTTTTAAGCAAACAAAAATAAAAATTAATAAGCACCAAAACTATATCAATTTTTTTATATTATAATTTTTGTAGCATCACTTTTTTTTCTTAAACAATTCTTTATAAACACGTCATATATTGTTTTTAACTTATATGACATCCTTTCTTTTATTTCAAAGCAGATTTAACATTGGAGACGTTTTTCCCAGCCGCGGCGAAAAGTTTTTTTCAATAAAAAATTTTTCTGATCGGCCACCACCTCTCTGCAGACAATGGCAAACCTCAGAGAGTAAACAATGACATGTAAAGCTTCTTGAGAATATGAACTTTAGTCGTTCGGAGTCGGCATAAAACATGTAGGTCCAGTTCTTGGTCAATTGTGTGCAAACATTTAATAACACATACAACACAATTGATCATAAGAAGCTCGGTCAAAGTCCTTTCAAGGGCTGAAATGGCCAATTTGTTTTTTTTTTTGTTACCTTTTCGAAAAAACGATATTTTCAGTGAACACACTTCTCCATAACAGGTTTATCTGAAAAACAAGTAAAGAAAGTCTAAAGTCGGTCTATGCCGACTATGAAATACCCTAAACCCACTTTTCAAAAACAAAAAATTTTTATTGTAAATGGGCGTTTCCAAGGGCAGATGAAGCCTATATTTTATATGCATTTAAATGTTGATGAAAAATTTACACATACCAAGTTTTATTCCTGAAGCTCACAGTTAATGCCTTTATTGTGCTTTCGCTATGGAAGGTGGGCGTGTTCATCGACGGATTACTTAGTTTTGGTATAAAATACATTCATACCAAATTTAATTTCTCTATGACAAACATAACCTTATTTATTGAGTTTAAAACTTTTTGGGTTGTATGGGAAATAGGCGTGTCCGTAGGCGGATGACGTCCGTTTTTCAAAACCATCTTTGTCTTGTCATAAAAAAACATTCGTGTCAAATTTTAGCTCTGTAGGTTAAACAGAGGCTTATTTATTGCGTTTTCAATTTTTGCGTTGTATGGGAGGTGGGCGTGTCCTTAAGCGGATGACGGCCATTTTTCAAAGACATCTTTGTGTTTGTGTAAAACACATGCATATCAAATTTTATTGTTGTAGGCTAATTATGAGCTGAGTTATACAGTTTTCAATTTTCGCGTTGTATGGGAGGTAGGCGTGTCCGTGGGCGGATGTTGTCCACTTTTCATAACCATCTTTTTTTTGTTACAAAAAACATATGTGTCAAATTTTAGCTCTGTAGGTTAAACAGAGGCTTATTTATTGCGTTTTCAATTTTTGGGTTGTATGGGAGGTGGGCGTGTCCTTAAGCGGATGACGTCCATTTTTCAAGGACATCTTTGTGTTTGTATAAAACACATACATATCAAATTTTATTGTTGAAGGCTAATTATGAGCTGAGTTATGCAGTTTTCAATTTTCGCGTTGTATAGGAGGAAGGCGTGGCCGTAAGCGGATGATGTCCATATTTTAAAACCATTTTTGGCTTGTCATAAAAAACATACGTGTCAAATTTTAGCTCTGTAAATTAAACAGAGGCTTATTTATTGCATTTTCAATTTTTGGGTTGTATAGGATGAAGGCGTGTCCGTTAGCGGATGTTGTTCATTTTTCAAAACCATCTTTGTTTTGTCATAAAAAACATTCGTGTCAAATTTTAGCTCTGTAGGTTAAACAGAGGCTTATTTATTGCGTTGTATGGGAGGTGGGCGTGTCCTTAAGCGGATGACGTCCATTTTTCAAAGACATCTTTGTGTTTGTATAAAACACATACATATCAAATTTTATTGTTGTAGGCTAATTATGAGCTGAGTTATGCAGTTTTCAATTTTCGCGTTGTATGGGAGGTAGGCGTGTCCGTGGGCGGATGATGTCCACTTTTCAGAACCATCTTTTTTTTGTTACAAAAAACATATGTGTCAAATTTTAGCTCTGTAGGTTAAACAGAGGCTTATTTATTGCGTTTCCAATTTTTGAGTTGTATGGGAGGTGGAAAACATTTCGAATCTATACCTATTAAAAAAATTTGAGATCGAATCTATACCTATTAAAAAAAAAATTTGAGATCGAATCTATACTTAATTAAAAGAAATTTAAACGCGAAAAAAAAAATTCCTTGAATTTATACTTATTTTAAAAGTTAATACGCGAAAAATTTCTCGAATCTACACTTAATTTATTTATTAATTTATTTATTAAATTAATACTCGGAAAAACTCATCGAAATTAAACGCGAGAAACTCATCGAATTTAAAACACGAAAAACTTCTTGAAAAACTTCTTGAATTTATACTTAATTCTAACTTGGGGCTATTTAAGTTAAAAGTTTTATAACCTACACACACACACAAATATACACTTAACCCCTCCCTTTGCGGCACACACACGATACACGATATGGGTATTTAATCTGTCAAATTCTAGTGAACTATTTTTAGCCAGTTAACCATTTTTAGCACACACACGATACACGATATGGGTATTTAACCTGGTGACCATCACTGAATTCCCATTTGAGGCTTCACTTCAATGGGTCAGTGAGCACCGACATGGCAAGCCAAAGACAATCCTTAGGATATAGGCTTCACCTAGTAGTTTTGGTCTTATTCACATTACCAGATTGTTAACTAAAAACTTATAACTGTCTGATTTTGCTGAGTATTATTGGTGGACCCCTACATAGGCTGGGCTTCCTGTCCTATCTATTGCCAAGTAGCTGCCCCCTTGCTCCAAATAAATGTAGTCCAAAATAGTACTATAAGTACTAGTGACACCAACATATGTTGCCAAATGTAACCAACCACCTATTTGGTTGCAACTGACAGTCAGCATCTATGTTGTAAATCTGATGTTGTAAATCTGATGCTGACACCTTTATGCTGCAAATCTGATGCTGACACCTTTATGCTGTAAATCTGATGCTGACACCTTTATGCTGTAAATCTGATGCCGACACTTCCATCCTACCTTGAACATACACCACCCCCAACCCGTTAACAATAGCTGCCTGTTAACACCCTAGAAAAAGTTTTTTGAGAGATATGGATTATGGTTCTATCCAAAACCTTTTCCTGTTTGTATACTTATCACATCTCAGGTAACAAGAAGCCACAGTTGCTCCTTCAATCCTCAGATGATGAGTAAGGCTAATATACAAATGACTCACAATTCAACACTTAATCACAATGTAACACTTAATCCCAACTTTGTCTAGAAATACAGAAAGACTGGAGTTGTATACAAAAATATTGGAAACACTGGAGTTGTACACAAAAATATTGGAAAAACACTGGAGTCTTATACAAAAATATTGGAAAAACACTGGAGTCTTATACAAAAAAGCTGATACTTGTAACTCTTAAACATCGACAAGATTAATATTTGTAACTTTTAAACATCGACAAAATTGATACTTGTAACTTTTAAACATCGACAGAATTGTTAGTTGGCTTTGCGTTTTTGTGTTTTTTTTCAGCTCATACAGAATTGTATGTTGCGAACCTTAGTTTTTGTTTATTAGAGCTAAGTGTGTTCAAGTTAACTTATTTGGTTTATTGTTGTTGTTTTTTGTTTAGTTAAAAAGTACCAAAGTGCTATATCTATCTATATACATCTATATATATAAATAAAAACATCCAGTCATAATAACAGCACATATACAGGTTAGTAAAAAAGTTGTAACACTCTTGATTGAAAAAAGTTGACACTCTTGAATGAAAAAAGTCTTAACACTCTAAAAGGAGTGTTAACACTCTTGAACAAAAAATTTTTCTGCTAACAAAAAATTTTTCTGCTAAAAAAATTTTTTCTACTAAAAAAATTTTTTTCTGCTAAATTTTCAATTCAAGCTATCAGATAGCTAAAAAAATCCACTGATGAGTCCGTATAGGCAATGGACGAAAAACGTTTCTGGATGACGCCTATAATCCACACCTATAGAGGTGATTTTTGTTTTCTTTTAATACAAATAGGTTTTTGAACGTTTAATGTATACCTTAGTAGTAATAGGATGTTTTTCCTACTTGGATTAAGACATTTTCTGTCTATCAAGTTGTGGTAGAAATGTTTTTCCAACGTAGCTTAAACATTTTTCTAAGTCATTAATCCCGCGCCAACAACCTATAATTTTATTTTGTTTTTGTTTTTAGGATCTTATCTGTGTTTCTCTCGATATTGTTTTTGTTTTTTCTCGATCGAATCTATACCTATTAAAAAAATTTGAGATCGAATCTATACCTATTAAAAAAAAAATTTGAGATCGAATCTATACTTAATTAAAAGAAATTTAAACGCGAAAAAAAAAATTCCTTGAATTTATACTTATTTTAAAAGTTAATACGCGAAAAATTTCTCGAATCTACACTTAATTTATTTATTAATTTATTTATTAAATTAATACTCGGAAAAACTCATCGAAATTAAACGCGAGAAACTCATCGAATTTAAAACACGAAAAACTTCTTGAAAAACTTCTTGAATTTATACTTAATTCTAACTTGGGGCTATTTAAGTTAAAAGTTTTATAACCTACACACACACACAAATATACACTTAACCCCTCCCTTTGCGGCACACACACGATACACGATATGGGTATTTAATCTGTCAAATTCTAGTGAACTATTTTTAGCCAGTTAACCATTTTTAGCACACACACGATACACGATATGGGTATTTAACCTGGTGACCATCACTGAATTCCCATTTGAGGCTTCACTTCAATGGGTCAGTGAGCACCGACATGGCAAGCCAAAGACAATCCTTAGGATATAGGCTTCACCTAGTAGTTTTGGTCTTATTCACATTACCAGATTGTTAACTAAAAACTTATAACTGTCTGATTTTGCTGAGTATTATTGGTGGACCCCTACATAGGCTGGGCTTCCTGTCCTATCTATTGCCAAGTAGCTGCCCCCTTGCTCCAAATAAATGTAGTCCAAAATAGTACTATAAGTACTAGTGACACCAACATATGTTGCCAAATGTAACCAACCACCTATTTGGTTGCAACTGACAGTCAGCATCTATGTTGTAAATCTGATGTTGTAAATCTGATGCTGACACCTTTATGCTGCAAATCTGATGCTGACACCTTTATGCTGTAAATCTGATGCTGACACCTTTATGCTGTAAATCTGATGCCGACACTTCCATCCTACCTTGAACATACACCACCCCCAACCCGTTAACAATAGCTGCCTGTTAACACCCTAGAAAAAGTTTTTTGAGAGATATGGATTATGGTTCTATCCAAAACCTTTTCCTGTTTGTATACTTATCACATCTCAGGTAACAAGAAGCCACAGTTGCTCCTTCAATCCTCAGATGATGAGTAAGGCTAATATACAAATGACTCACAATTCAACACTTAATCACAATGTAACACTTAATCCCAACTTTGTCTAGAAATACAGAAAGACTGGAGTTGTATACAAAAATATTGGAAACACTGGAGTTGTACACAAAAATATTGGAAAAACACTGGAGTCTTATACAAAAATATTGGAAAAACACTGGAGTCTTATACAAAAAAGCTGATACTTGTAACTCTTAAACATCGACAAGATTAATATTTGTAACTTTTAAACATCGACAAAATTGATACTTGTAACTTTTAAACATCGACAGAATTGTTAGTTGGCTTTGCGTTTTTGTGTTTTTTTTCAGCTCATACAGAATTGTATGTTGCGAACCTTAGTTTTTGTTTATTAGAGCTAAGTGTGTTCAAGTTAACTTATTTGGTTTATTTGGTTTATTGTTGTTGTTTTTTGTTTAGTTAAAAAGTACCAAAGTGCTATATCTATCTATATACATCTATATATATAAATAAAAACATCCAGTCATAATAACAGCACATATACAGGTTAGTAAAAAAGTTGTAACACTCTTGATTGAAAAAAGTTGACACTCTTGAATGAAAAAAGTCTTAACACTCTAAAAGGAGTGTTAACACTCTTGAACAAAAAATTTTTCTGCTAACAAAAAATTTTTCTGCTAAAAAAATTTTTTCTACTAAAAAAATTTTTTTCTGCTAAATTTTCAATTCAAGCTATCAGATAGCTAAAAAAATCCACTGATGAGTCCGTATAGGCAATGGACGAAAAACGTTTCTGGATGACGCCTATAATCCACACCTATAGAGGTGATTTTTGTTTTCTTTTAATACAAATAGGTTTTTGAACGTTTAATGTATACCTTAGTAGTAATAGGATGTTTTTCCTACTTGGATTAAGACATTTTCTGTCTATCAAGTTGTGGTAGAAATGTTTTTCCAACGTAGCTTAAACATTTTTCTAAGTCATTAATCCCGCGCCAACAACCTATAATTTTATTTTGTTTTTGTTTTTAGGATCTTATCTGTGTTTCTCTCGATATTGTTTTTGTTTTTTCTCGATCGAATATATACTTAATCTAGAAATTTAAACTCGGAAAAACACCTCGAATCTATAATTAAAAGATTTTAAACTCAAAAATTTTACCTCGGGAAAACATTTCGAATCTATACCTATTAAAAAAATTTGAGATCGAATCTATACCTATTAAAAAAAATTTGAGATCGAATCTATACTTAATTAAAAGAAATTTAAACGCGAAAAAAAAAAAAAATTCCTTGAATTTATACTTATTTTAAAAGTTAATACGCGAAAAATTTCTCGAATCTACACTTAATTTATTTATTAATTTATTTATTAAATTAATACTCGGAAAAACTCATCGAAATTAAACGCGAGAAACTCATCGAATTTAAAACACGAAAAACTTCTTGAAAAACTTCTTGAATTTATACTTAATTCTAACTTGGGGCTATTTAAGTTAAAAGTTTTATAACCTACACACACACACAAATATACACTTAACCCCTCCCTTTGCGGCACACACACGATACACGATATGGGTATTTAATCTGTCAAATTCAAGTTAACTTATTTGGTTTATTGTTGTTGTTTTTTGTTTAGTTAAAAAGTACCAAAGTGCTATATCTATCTATATACATCTATATATATAAATAAAAACATCCAGTCATAATAACAGCACATATACAGGTTAGTAAAAAAGTTGTAACACTCTTGATTGAAAAAAGTTGACACTCTTGAATGAAAAAAGTCTTAACACTCTAAAAGGAGTGTTAACACTCTTGAACAAAAAATTTTTCTGCTAACAAAAAATTTTTCTGCTAAAAAAATTTTTTCTACTAAAAAAATTTTTTTCTGCTAAATTTTCAATTCAAGCTATCAGATAGCTAAAAAAATCCACTGATGAGTCCGTATAGGCAATGGACGAAAAACGTTTCTGGATGACGCCTATAATCCACACCTATAGAGGTGATTTTTGTTTTCTTTTAATACAAATAGGTTTTTGAACGTTTAATGTATACCTTAGTAGTAATAGGATGTTTTTCCTACTTGGATTAAGACATTTTCTGTCTATCAAGTTGTGGTAGAAATGTTTTTCCAACGTAGCTTAAACATTTTTCTAAGTCATTAATCCCGCGCCAACAACCTATAATTTTATTTTGTTTTTGTTTTTAGGATCTTATCTGTGTTTCTCTCGATATTGTTTTTGTTTTTTCTCGATCGAATATATACTTAATCTAGAAATTTAAACTCGGAAAAACACCTCGAATCTATAATTAAAAGATTTTAAACTCAAAAATTTTACCTCGGGAAAACATTTCGAATCTATACCTATTAAAAAAATTTGAGATCGAATCTATACCTATTAAAAAAAAAAAATTTGAGATCGAATCTATACTTAATTAAAAGAAATTTAAACGCGAAAAAAAAAAAATTCCTTGAATTTATACTTATTTTAAAAGTTAATACGCGAAAAATTTCTCGAATCTACACTTAATTTATTTATTAATTTATTTATTAAATTAATACTCGGAAAAACTCATCGAAATTAAACGCGAGAAACTCATCGAATTTAAAACACGAAAAACTTCTTGAAAAACTTCTTGAATTTATACTTAATTCTAACTTGGGGCTATTTAAGTTAAAAGTTTTATAACCTACACACACACACAAATATACACTTAACCCCTCCCTTTGCGGCACACACACGATACACGATATGGGTATTTAATCTGTCAAATTCTAGTGAACTATTTTTAGCCAGTTAACCATTTTTACTACACTCTTGTTTTCATTAGATATCCAGTTTTACTATGCTCTTGTTTTCATTAGATATCCAGTTTTACTATGCTCTTGTTTTATTTACATAATCATTTTCTTCACATTTTTACCTCGTACCTACATCGTACATCAAATCATAAATCATTTGTAAGTCATAAAGATCTATATGTATACTGTCTTTAGGTAGTGGACTGGGATGCCATTGTTGAGTGGGAATAATTTAACGAACTGGGATGCCATTGTTGTGTGAGAATAAATTTTGTACTGGTCATCTGTTCAAAATTGTTCCATTCAACAGTATGCATTTTGGTACACTAAATATATATACATCGAATTGTATATTACTTAAAAACCTGGTGACCATCACTGAATTCCCATTTGAGGCTTCACTTCAATGGGTCAGTGAGCACCGACATGGCAAGCCAAAGACAATCCTTAGGATATAGGCTTCACCTAGTAGTTTTGGTCTTATTCACATTACCAGATTGTTAACTAAAAACTTATAACTGTCTGATTTTGCTGAGTATTATTGGTGGACCCCTACATAGGCTGGGCTTCCTGTCCTATCTATTGCCAAGTAGCTGCCCCCTTGCTCCAAATAAATGTAGTCCAAAATAGTACTATAAGTACTAGTGACACCAACATATGTTGCCAAATGTAACCAACCACCTATTTGGTTGCAACTGACAGTCAGCATCTATGTTGTAAATCTGATGTTGTAAATCTGATGCTGACACCTTTATGCTGCAAATCTGATGCTGACACCTTTATGCTGTAAATCTGATGCTGACACCTTTATGCTGTAAATCTGATGCCGACACTTCCATCCTACCTTGAACATACACCACCCCCAACCCGTTAACAATAGCTGCCTGTTAACACCCTAGAAAAAGTTTTTTGAGAGATATGGATTATGGTTCTATCCAAAACCTTTTCCTGTTTGTATACTTATCACATCTCAGGTAACAAGAAGCCACAGTTGCTCCTTCAATCCTCAGATGATGAGTAAGGCTAATATACAAATGACTCACAATTCAACACTTAATCACAATGTAACACTTAATCCCAACTTTGTCTAGAAATACAGAAAGACTGGAGTTGTATACAAAAATATTGGAAACACTGGAGTTGTACACAAAAATATTGGAAAAACACTGGAGTCTTATACAAAAATATTGGAAAAACACTGGAGTCTTATACAAAAAAGCTGATACTTGTAACTCTTAAACATCGACAAGATTAATATTTGTAACTTTTAAACATCGACAAAATTGATACTTGTAACTTTTAAACATCGACAGAATTGTTAGTTGGCTTTGCGTTTTTGTGTTTTTTTTCAGCTCATACAGAATTGTATGTTGCGAACCTTAGTTTTTGTTTATTAGAGCTAAGTGTGTTCAAGTTAACTTATTTGGTTTATTGTTGTTGTTTTTTGTTTAGTTAAAAAGTACCAAAGTGCTATATCTATCTATATACATCTATATATATAAATAAAAACATCCAGTCATAATAACAGCACATATACAGGTTAGTAAAAAAGTTGTAACACTCTTGATTGAAAAAAGTTGACACTCTTGAATGAAAAAAGTCTTAACACTCTAAAAGGAGTGTTAACACTCTTGAACAAAAAATTTTTCTGCTAACAAAAAATTTTTCTGCTAAAAAAATTTTTTCTACTAAAAAAATTTTTTTCTGCTAAATTTTCAATTCAAGCTATCAGATAGCTAAAAAAATCCACTGATGAGTCCGTATAGGCAATGGACGAAAAACGTTTCTGGATGACGCCTATAATCCACACCTATAGAGGTGATTTTTGTTTTCTTTTAATACAAATAGGTTTTTGAACGTTTAATGTATACCTTAGTAGTAATAGGATGTTTTTCCTACTTGGATTAAGACATTTTCTGTCTATCAAGTTGTGGTAGAAATGTTTTTCCAACGTAGCTTAAACATTTTTCTAAGTCATTAATCCCGCGCCAACAACCTATAATTTTATTTTGTTTTTGTTTTTAGGATCTTATCTGTGTTTCTCTCGATATTGTTTTTGTTTTTTCTCGATCGAATATATACTTAATCTAGAAATTTAAACTCGGAAAAACACCTCGAATCTATAATTAAAAGATTTTAAACTCAAAAATTTTACCTCGGGAAAACATTTCGAATCTATACCTATTAAAAAAATTTGAGATCGAATCTATACCTATTAAAAAAAAAAAATTTGAGATCGAATCTATACTTAATTAAAAGAAATTTAAACGCGAAAAAAAAAAAAAAAATTCCTTGAATTTATACTTATTTTAAAAGTTAATACGCGAAAAATTTCTCGAATCTACACTTAATTTATTTATTAATTTATTTATTAAATTAATACTCGGAAAAACTCATCGAAATTAAACGCGAGAAACTCATCGAATTTAAAACACGAAAAACTTCTTGAAAAACTTCTTGAATTTATACTTAATTCTAACTTGGGGCTATTTAAGTTAAAAGTTTTATAACCTACACACACACACAAATATACACTTAACCCCTCCCTTTGCGGCACACACACGATACACGATATGGGTATTTAATCTGTCAAATTCTAGTGAACTATTTTTAGCCAGTTAACCATTTTTACTACACTCTTGTTTTCATTAGATATCCAGTTTTACTATGCTCTTGTTTTCATTAGATATCCAGTTTTACTATGCTCTTGTTTTATTTACATAATCATTTTCTTCACATTTTTACCTCGTACCTACATCGTACATCAAATCATAAATCATTTGTAAGTCATAAAGATCTATATGTATACTGTCTTTAGGTAGTGGACTGGGATGCCATTGTTGAGTGGGAATAATTTAACGAACTGGGATGCCATTGTTGTGTGAGAATAAATTTTGTACTGGTCATCTGTTCAAAATTGTTCCATTCAACAGTATGCATTTTGGTACACTAAATATATATACATCGAATTGTATATTACTTAAAAACCTGGTGACCATCACTGAATTCCCATTTGAGGCTTCACTTCAATGGGTCAGTGAGCACCGACATGGCAAGCCAAAGACAATCCTTAGGATATAGGCTTCACCTAGTAGTTTTGGTCTTATTCACATTACCAGATTGTTAACTAAAAACTTATAACTGTCTGATTTTGCTGAGTATTATTGGTGGACCCCTACATAGGCTGGGCTTCCTGTCCTATCTATTGCCAAGTAGCTGCCCCCTTGCTCCAAATAAATGTAGTCCAAAATAGTACTATAAGTACTAGTGACACCAACATATGTTGCCAAATGTAACCAACCACCTATTTGGTTGCAACTGACAGTCAGCATCTATGTTGTAAATCTGATGTTGTAAATCTGATGCTGACACCTTTATGCTGCAAATCTGATGCTGACACCTTTATGCTGTAAATCTGATGCTGACACCTTTATGCTGTAAATCTGATGCCGACACTTCCATCCTACCTTGAACATACACCACCCCCAACCCGTTAACAATAGCTGCCTGTTAACACCCTAGAAAAAGTTTTTTGAGAGATATGGATTATGGTTCTATCCAAAACCTTTTCCTGTTTGTATACTTATCACATCTCAGGTAACAAGAAGCCACAGTTGCTCCTTCAATCCTCAGATGATGAGTAAGGCTAATATACAAATGACTCACAATTCAACACTTAATCACAATGTAACACTTAATCACAATGTAACACTTAATCCCAACTTTGTCTAGAAATACAGAAAGACTGGAGTTGTATACAAAAATATTGGAAACACTGGAGTTGTACACAAAAATATTGGAAAAACACTGGAGTCTTATACAAAAATATTGGAAAAACACTGGAGTCTTATACAAAAAAGCTGATACTTGTAACTCTTAAACATCGACAAGATTAATATTTGTAACTTTTAAACATCGACAAAATTGATACTTGTAACTTTTAAACATCGACAGAATTGTTAGTTGGCTTTGCGTTTTTGTGTTTTTTTTCAGCTCATACAGAATTGTATGTTGCGAACCTTAGTTTTTGTTTATTAGAGCTAAGTGTGTTCAAGTTAACTTATTTGGTTTATTGTTGTTGTTTTTTGTTTAGTTACAAAGTGCTATATCTATCTATATACATCTATATATATAAATAAAAACATCCAGTCATAATAACAGCACATATACAGGTTAGTAAAAAAGTTGTAACACTCTTGATTGAAAAAAGTTGACACTCTTGAATGAAAAAAGTCTTAACACTCTAAAAGGAGTGTTAACACTCTTGAACAAAAAATTTTTCTGCTAACAAAAAATTTTTCTGCTAAAAAAATTTTTTCTACTAAAAAAATTTTTTTCTGCTAAATTTTCAATTCAAGCTATCAGATAGCTAAAAAAATCCACTGATGAGTCCGTATAGGCAATGGACGAAAAACGTTTCTGGATGACGCCTATAATCCACACCTATAGAGGTGATTTTTGTTTTCTTTTAATACAAATAGATTTTTGTTTTCTTTTAATACAAATAGGTTTTTGAACGTTTAATGTATACCTTAGTAGTAATAGGATGTTTTTCCTACTTGGATTAAGACATTTTCTGTCTATCAAGTTGTGGTAGAAATGTTTTTCCAACGTAGCTTAAACATTTTTCTAAGTCATTAATCCCGCGCCAACAACCTATAATTTTATTTTGTTTTTGTTTTTAGGATCTTATCTGTGTTTCTCTCGATATTGTTTTTGTTTTTTCTCGATCGAATATATACTTAATCTAGAAATTTAAACTCGGAAAAACACCTCGAATCTATAATTAAAAGATTTTAAACTCAAAAATTTTACCTCGGGAAAACATTTCGAATCTATACCTATTAAAAAAATTTGAGATCGAATCTATACCTATTAAAAAAAAAATTTGAGATCGAATCTATACTTAATTAAAAGAAATTTAAACGCGAAAAAAAATTCCTTGAATTTATACTTATTTTAAAAGTTAATACGCGAAAAATTTCTCGAATCTACACTTAATTTATTTATTAATTTATTTATTAAATTAATACTCGGAAAAACTCATCGAAATTAAACGCGAGAAACTCATCGAATTTAAAACACGAAAAACTTCTTGAAAAACTTCTTGAATTTATACTTAATTCTAACTTGGGGCTATTTACGAAAAACTTCTTGAAAAACTTCTTGAATTTATACTTAATTCTAACTTGGGGCTATTTAAGTTAAAAGTTTTATAACCTACACACACACACAAATATACACTTAACCCCTCCCTTTGCGGCACACACACGATACACGATATGGGTATTTAATCTGTCAAATTCTAGTGAACTATTTTTAGCCAGTTAACCATTTTTAGTACATCAAATCATAAATCAATTGTAAGTCATAAAGATCTATATGTATACTGTCTTTAGGTAGTGGACTGGGATGCCATTGTTGAGTGGGAATAATTTGACGAACTGGGATGCCATTGTTGTGTGAGAATAAATTTTGTACTGGTCATCTGTTCAAAATTGTTCCATTCAACAGTATGCATTTTGGTACACTAAATATATATACATCGAATTGTATATTACTTAAAAACCTGGTGACCATCACTGAATTCCCATTTGAGGCTTCACTTCAATGGGTCAGTGAGCACCGACATGGCAAGCCAAAGACAATCCTTAGGATATAGGCTTCACCTAGTAGTTTTGGTCTTATTCACATTACCAGATTGTTAACTAAAAACTTATAACTGTCTGATTTTGCTGAGTATTATTGGTGGACCCCTACATAGGCTGGGCTTCCTGTCCTAACTATTGCCAAGTAGCTGCCCCCTTGCTCCAAATAAATGTAGTCCAAAATAGTACTATAAGTACTAGTGACACCAACATATGTTGCCAAATGTAACCAACCACCTATTTGGTTGCAACTGACAGTCAGCATCTATGTTGTAAATCTGATGTTGTAAATCTGATGCTGACACCTTTATGCTGTAAATCTGATGCTGACACCTTTATGCTGTAAATCTGATGCTGACACCTTTATGCGGTAAATCTGATGCTGACACCTTTGTGCTGTAAATCTGATGCCGACACTTCCATCCTACCTTGAACATACACCACCCCCAACCCGTTAACAATAGCTGCCTGTTAACACCCTAGAAAAAGTTTTTTGAGAGATATGGATTATGGTTCTATCCAAAACCTTTCCTGTTTGTATACTTATCACATCTCAGGTAACAAGAAGCCACAGTTGCTCCTTCAATCCTCAGATGATGAGTAAGGCTAATATACAAATGACTCACAATTCAACACTTAATCCCAACTTTGTCTAGAAATACAGAAAGACTGGAGTTGTATACAAAAATATTGGAAACATTGGAGTTGTATACAAAAATATTGGAAAAACACTGGAGTCTTATACAAAAATATTGGAAAAACACTGGAGTCTTATACAAAAAAGCTGATACTTGTAACTCTTAAACATCGATAAGATTAATATTTGTAACTTTTAAACATCGACAAAATTGATACTTGTGTCTTTTAAACATCGACAGAATTGTTAGTTGGCTTTGCGTTTTTGTGTTTTTTTCAGCTCATACAGAATTGTATGTTGCGAACCTTATTTTTGTTTATTAGAGCTAAGTGTGTTCAAGTTAACTTATTTTTGTTTATTAGAGCTAAATGTGTTCAAGTTAATCTATTTATTGTCTTATTGTCTTATAGTTGGTTTATTGTTGTTGTTGTTTTGTTTAGTTAAAAAGTTCCAAAGTGCTACATCTATATACATCTATATATATAAATAAAAACATCTATATATATAAATAAAAACATCCAGTCATAATAAATAAAAACATCTATATATATAAATAAAAACATCCAGTCATAATAACAGCACATATACAGGTTAGTAAAAAAGTTGTAACACTCTTGATTGAAAAAAGTTGACACTCTTGAATGAAAAAAGTCTTAACACTCTAAAAGGAGTGTTAACACTCTTGAACAAACATTTTTCTGCTAAAAAATTTTTTCTACTAAAAAAATTTTTTCTGCTAAATTTCAATTAAAGTTATCAATTCAAGCTATCAGATAGCTAAAAAAATCCACTGATGAGTCCGTATAGGCAATGGACGAAAAACGTTTCTGGATGACGCCTATAATCCACACCTATAGAGGTGATTTTTGTTTTCTTTTGCACCAATAGGTTTTTGAACGTTTAATGTATACCTTAGTGGTAATAGGATGTTTTTCCTACTTGGATTAAAGCATTTTCTGTCTATCAAGTTGTGGTAGAAATGTTTTTCCAACGTAGCTTAAACATTTTTCTAAGTCATTAATCCCGCGCCAACAACCTATAATTTTATTTTGTTTTTGTTTTTAGGATCTTATCTGTTTCTCTCGAATCTATAATTAAAAGAATCTATAATTAAAACATTTCGAATCTATACCTATTAAAAAATTTAAGATCGAATCTATACTTAATTTAAAGAAATTTAAACGCGAAAAAATTCCTCGAAACTATACTTATTTAAAAAATTAATACGCGAAAAATTTCTCGAATCTACACTTAATTTATTTATTAAATTAACACTCGGAAAAACTCATCGAATTTAAACGCGAGAAACTCATCGAATTTAAAACGCGAAAAACTTCTTGAATTTATACTTAAAACGCGAAAAACTTCTTGAATTTATACTTGATTCTAACTTGGGGCTCTTTAAGTTAAAAGTTTTATAACCTACACACACACACAAATATACACTTAACCCCTCCCTTTGCGGCACACACATGATACACGATATGGGTATTTAATCTGTCAAATTCTAGTGAACTATTTTTAGCCAGTTAACCATTTTTTTTTGGTTTTTTTGGCGTTTTTTCATCTAAAGGTGTTATAAATCGATGTTGTAAGTGTTCTGTAAGTACCTTTTATTAATTTCTGAAATATCTCTTAGGATTATGTCTTAAATTTTTTTTTCACTGCGGTTTTTTTTTAAATTAGTTATGTTTTATAGCTGGAAGAGTTAAGCTGTGATGTTTTCGAATAGTAATAATGTTTGTCTCATTAGTAATATAAGTGTAAGCCCGTCTTCGTATTTTGACAGTTACATTAAAAATTTAGTGTCAGATCGTGCGTTTCAAGTCAAACCATTCAGATAATGATCTTTTATATCATTATTGAGACTGAATATATCGTTATTGAGTATAATAACTTCTTGAATAGAATATCATATATTAAACATCTATAATGTTTCTAACACTAAATTTTTATTGAATTGCTCGAATTCGGGCAACAGGTTTACTAGTATAGATTATATCGCCCATTTCATATTGAAGGTTAACAAAAGTTGTACACCATCTCTGAATTGTCTCCAAATAGACTCTTTTTTGGTCGCGAAAAGTTATTGCAAAAATTTATAACTTCAAATTTTGTTTTCTAATCACTTAAGGGGACGTCTCAACTAGCACAAAGACTTCTATAAAGATTGAAACAAAATTTATTGCAACTCATTATGAAAACTACGTAGTTTCTGAAATCATGTTTATAGACTTCTATAACGGCAAAAAGGCGAACTTTTTATTATTTTATAGAATCGTCTTGGACTTCTATTAAACTTCGCAAACAATTTTCGTAGGATAAGTGCGTGCTTGCTTATAACAGCTTTTGACAGCTTATATGTATTTCCAATAAACTTCGAACAGTAACCTGCGTAAAACTGTTCCAAATAGAATGGTGTAAGCTTTAACGAAGCTTCAAAATTAACAAAAAAAAAATAGCAAGAAATATCAGGCATGCACGTTAACGTTAATTTTAACGGTAACCGAAATATTTTTTTTGTTTCGTTGAAACGAAATAAAACAAGTAAAGAAAGTCTAAAGTCGGTCTAGGCCGACTATGAAATACCCTAAACCCACTTTTCAAAAAAATAAAAAAAATAATTGTGAATGGGCGTGTCCGTGGGCGGATGAAGTCCATTTTTCCAAACCATCTTTGTCTTGTCATAAAAAACATACGTGCCAAATTTAAGCTCTGTAGGTTAAACTCATGCTTATTTATTGCGTTTTCAATTTTTGGGTTGTATGGGAGGTAGGCGTGTCCGTGATCAGATGACGTCCATTTTCCGAAGACATATTTGTGTTGGTATGAAACACATACATATCAAATTTTATTGTTGTAGGCTAATTATGAGCTGAGCTATGCAGTTTTCAATTTTCGCGTTGTATGGGAAGTAGGCGTGTCCGTGGGCGGACGATGTCCATTTTTCAAAACCATCTTTTTTTTGTTATAAAAAACATACATGCCAAATTTTAGCTCTGTAGATTAAACAGAGGCTTATTTATTGCGTTTTCAATTTTTGGGTTGTATGGGAGGTGGGTGTGTCCGTGAGCAGATGACGTCCATTTTTCGAAAACATCTTTGTGTTGGTATAAAACACACTCATACCAAATTTTATTGTTGTAGGCTTATTATGAGCTGAGTTATGCAGTTTTAAATTTTTGCGTTGTATGGGAGGTAGGCGTGTCCGTGGGCGGATTCCAAAACTATTGAATAGTGCAGATCCTTGGGTGCATGTGATCATGTGTACCAAGTTTCATCCAATTATCTCAACTCCTTCTTCTTATCCTGTGTATACGGACAACACACAGACGGACGGACGGACGGACATAGATAGCTCGACTCATGTGGTGACGCTGATCAAGAATATATATACTTTTCTATACCGGACTCGCTTCGTTCTATGCGTTACAAACGTTTGCACAAAGTTAATATACCCTGACCTTTCAGGTTTAGGGTATAATAAAAAAATAACGTTAATTCAAACAAGTAAGGAAAGTCTAAAGTCGGTCTAGGCCGACTATGAAATACCCTAAACCCACTTTTCAAAAAAAAAAAAAAATTTATTGTAAATGGGTGTGTCCGTGGGCGGATGAAGTCCATTTTTCCAAACCATCTTTGTCTTGTCATAAAAAACATACGTGCCAAATTTTAGCTCTTTAGGTTAAACAGAGGCTTATTTATTGCGTTTTCAATTTTTGGGTTGTATGGGAGGTAGGCGTGTCCGTGATCGGATGACGTCCATTTTCCGAAGACATATTTGTGTTGGTATGAAACACATACATATCAAATTTTATTGTTGTAGGCTAATTATGAGCTGAGCTATGCAGTTTTCAATTTTCGCGTTGTATGGGAAGTAGGCGTGTCCGAGGGCGTATGATGTCCATTTTTCAAAACCATCTTGTTTTTGTTATAAAAAATATACGTGTCAAATTTTAGCTCTTTAGGTTAAACACAGGCTTATTTATTGCAATTTCAATTTTTGTGTTGTATGGGAGGTGGGCGTGTCCGTGATCGGATGACGTCCATTTTTCGAAGACATCTTTGTGTTGATATAAAACATACACATACCAAATTTTGTTTTTGTAGACTTATTATGAGCTGAGTTATGCAGTTTTAAATTTTTGCGTTGTATGGGAGGTAGGCGTGTCCGTATGCGGATTCCAAAAATATTCAATAGTGCAGATCCTTGGGTACATGTGACCATGTGTACCAAGTTTCATCCAATTATCTCAACTCCTTCTTCTTATCCTGTGTATACGGACAACACACAGACGGACGGACGGACGGACGGACGGACGGACGGACATAGATAGCTCGACTCACGTGGTGACGCTGATCAAGAATATATATACTTTTCTATACCGGACTCGCTTCGTTCTATGCGTTACAAACGTTTGCACAAAGTTAATATACCCTGACCTTTCAGGTTTAGGGTATAAAAACGAAAAATATTTATTTCGTTTCGGAGAAAACGTTGAAAATAACGTTAATTTCAACAGAAAAATTTCGTTTTTTTTTTGTATCAGAAGAAATTTTTTTTATCATAGGAGAAAATTACAGAAAATTTTTCGTTTTTCAACGAAACGAAATTTGATTTGATAAATTTTTAACGTTATTTAAAAAACGAAATAATTTTGATAATTTATTTTTCGGCCTCAACGAAACGAAAAAATTTTGTTGATTTCGTTGTGCATGTCTGAGAAATATTGTAAAAGGTTATTCTGATTTTATAATATATATCAATTTTTTTATAAATTTTTACATTACTTAATTTTAATTTTAAGGCTAAATGTTTTAATTTAATTATATTTTATTAATTAGAAATTTCACAAAATTGTTCTCGTGCACTCATGGGCCTCGAACTCGTAACCTACCGCATGCTAGGTTGCAGCTTTATCCATCGACCTATTTCTATTTTATATGCGAAGAGTTGAAACTTGACTTCATGCTTATGGAAACTGAGAGTTTTTTCTGTGCTTACGAAAGGCTTCAGTTTCCACTACAAACCTTATAAAAACTTATCGGAAATATAAGCTTCGAAATGCAACTGTCAAATTTTCAAATATATAAATTATTTGCTTTTACTGAAATAAGAGCTTCTATATCATACATACGAAAGGCTTTAGTTTCAATAACATACCTTATCGAAACTTATCGGAAATAGTAGTAGCTTCAGTTTCAGTACAAACAAAATAAGTGCAGCTTGGCACCACAGACTTAATTGAAGTTATAACCTTTCATTCAAGCTCTAACTAAAATATAAGCCTCTTATAAGTTTCTATTCAGTATAAACGAGGCTGCCGCCTCACGTACAAAATCAATTTCTGATAGGTTTTACGATTATCAAAACAACCCTTACGTTTTCGCTCTTTTTAACGTTGCCAATCAACACCTTAATAAATAATTTGATATTTTTCAATAAGAATATTTTACGTTTTTTAGTAGTTTCGAAGTTGGTATTTCATTACTGTCAGTTTCAGAAATAGTTAAATTCAATTTAAGAAAGTAATTTTATTATAATTCTGTCAAGAATTTTGTAACGGTTGCCTAACATTGAATTGATTGCACAGTCCAAAAGTTAGTTTGTTGTAGTCCTGATGCAATAATAAATAGATTGGTCGTTTACATTTTTATTTTCCCAACCGCATTACGCTTTTGGTCTAATCCAAACATTGTGCATTTTTCCAAAAATTTTTTTTCTTTTATTTTTTTTAATTTATTTGAAGTTTTGTTTTCTCAGGCTGAGAGATTACAACTTCGATTCACATAATTTCGAAAGCTTTAAAGAGCTACTCAAACAAAACCGACGGTAATTTTGATAAAGGTTCTTGTTAAGATTTATAGAAATCTTTTGCAGACTAAGAGACAGTAATTTCGGTTGTTCTATTAACCGAAGCTCTTTCGAAATTAAAACTTCCTTAGCTTCTGTAAGCAAACATTTTTAAGCTTATTGGAAACTCTGAAATAAGCCTTTATAAAACTGCTGATATTAACTTCTGAAAAACTTTATAACAGCTATTATATCAGCTTTATCTTCGTTAACAAATAAACTTCTAGTTGCAAGCTTTATAGAAGCGCAAACCAAGCTGCAGCTGTCGAATACTCAACTTTCCTAGGCTTATCGAAGTTCATATGTTAGTTGAGGTGACACCTTCAAAATTTTTAATGTTTTAAAATGCTTATAAGTTGAATAAAAAATAAGATATTATTTTCAAAAATTTTTAGTAAAAAAATTAAACAAAATAAATTTGTGTTAATTTTTTTTATTTACATACACATTTACTTTATCTGTGACTTTAAAACCTATTCAATCACAAAATGTAGCTTTTATGAGGAGGCACACCCACTTTTCCAAAGCTCTGACCAGTTTTTTTGTAGAAGAACATTCCCAAATGGTAACTCCATTCTGAATTTTAATACCCAGGTACTTTTACTTCGAAGGCTATTTGATATCAAAAATTTGGCTTGTATGGGTGGAGCCACACCCCGTTTTCCAATGCCCGTGCTATTTTTCTGATCGAAAGACATGGCCAAAAATAAACTTTATACTGTGCTTAAATGATATGAGACATTTAGTACTAAAGCTAATCGATATTAAACAATTGAACTGTATAGTTGGTGTCACGCCCCATTCTCTCACACTTGCTGAATTTCCAGTCAAAAGATACGACTAAATGTTATATTTGTTCCGAGTTTCACAAATCTGTGAATTATATTTCGTAAGTTATACTGAAAAGTATCACGCCCCTTTTGCAACGGCTTTAAAATGTTACCAGTAAAACAGCACGTAGAAATTGAGCTGGAATACCGAATTTTGGAGCTGTGCAACATGTAATTCTAAAGCTATTCGATATCGAAAATTATGGTTGTATGGGAGTTGCCACGCCCCCATGATCGATCAGTACCAAACTTTTTGGCACCAAAAATCTCAGATTCTCGTCCAGCCTTTAAGATTTGTTGTCATAAATTTGTTAAGATTGTTGTCAAAAATACCAATTTCTATTTTCAATTTTCGCAGCTCCTTCGAGTTTTTTGTCATTTTCTTTTTTCCTAAACCACCAAAAAAAATTATTAAAATCCGTCGTGCCGTTACTGAGCCTTAGCAAGACCCAAACGAGTCTAAAGCACACACAATTGATTTTTATATATATAGGTTATATATATATATAATATATATATTATTATTATATATTATTATTTTTTTTAGTAAATTTCTAAATTTAATATTCACTTAAAATTGATATGAAATATTAATAAGTTACATCAAGTTATTTAACTAAAATATATCTGAAATCACAAATATTCCTGCTTTTTACCAAAAACGGCTGGACGTACGGAGTTATTTTTAACTTTTAATTTTTATTAGTTTATCCAACAGCTGGTTGTAGCTGTAGCGCATCTGAACAACAATAGCTAAGTTAAATTTTTTTCTATTTATAATTTTGCAGTTTTTTTTTGTTATATCTGCGGCATGTTCTTCGTCTTAATTTGGTTTTATATTTTACTTTGTTCAATCAATGGCAAAAAACTTTTCAGACAGCTTTTGCAAAGAGAAAAAATTTGGTCGCCTGGAAAAATGCTTCAATCACGGGTTTTGAAGACAACAAAAACTGCGTGAGTGTAACAACGTTGATGGTTGGAGTGGAGCAGCTGTAAATATAAGATGATGATATATTAAGATTTTAACAAAATTCATTTTAAAACGTTATTATTTTGCATTTACCAAAAATAGTTTGAGCAAAATATGAATTTTGGCGAATAATTTTTATTACAAATTTAAAACTTTTAAACCATTCGGCGCATTTATTTTGGAAAAAAAATCAAAATTCCATGCGTGCGAAATACTTAAGCATACAAACACACACACACACACACACAGTGTGCACACAAACACGCATTAACAACAACGGAAATCAAACAATAATAATTTGACAATTGCAAGCCAAATTAACATAGCACACAAGCACCTAAGCAGCATATTTCATTAACATATACAGTCACATATTAATAAATGTGTTCATGTGTGTGTGTGTGTGTGTGTGCGTTTGTAATGCACCGCATATGATTATTGAAATATTTGCGTATAAGCCAAAGTTAAGGTGCGCTGAGCAAATAATATGATTACAACAATGGTAAGCAGCCAACACCAACAACAATGTCATGTTGTCGCATTTATTGATGTGGTATTAGAGAATGTGTAAAAGCATATTGTTGTTGTTGTTGTTCACACACAAACGCTGTGAAACACGTTGAATAACACACAGTTGCAAATTACGTTGAAACGCATGAAAACAATACAACAGCGGCAGCTGGAGCAACGATAAGAACAACACCAACAACAACAACAACAATAAGAACAGCAACAGCAATAGGCACAACCAACGTTAACCATCACCGCAATAACTGCAATAATAATAGTTTGATAACTTTCCGTTTTAGATATGCATAATTATGCAACTGCACTTGTACATAGGATGTATTTGAATGTATGTGTGTATGTAACAAAAACATACAATAAATTGGCGTACCATTTGCATATTTACACACAAATACACACAATAGAGAATGGCACAAAAAGTTCGCTAATGTCGCATTTAGGAACATATTCAGGTAATGTTCGGGTCAAAACTAATTTGCTTATTAAATAACAAATTCATTTGAATTGAAAAAAAAAAATTAAATTCATTAAAAAAACATTAACAATAACTGCGAAATAGCCAAAATAAAGAGAGGCCAGCATAGAAAAAAAATGCGTTTAAAATGAATACTTCTTAAAAAACTTACAAAGATTTTTAATGCTGTCTGTTATGCACAAAAATAACATTTGCTGACAAAAAATTGCCTCACAAATTTGTGGTCTCTAGGTTGGTCCAAAAGATAGGGCACACTTATAGACAGCAACTTTTACTGGCAATTCCAATAAAGCAATATATTTTACGTATTTAGCATTTAACAGATCGCGACTTGTTTTTTGAAGCACTGTTTCGTATATGTTAATATTTCCTGCTATAAAACGAAAAAAAAACATGGCAAAACCAATATATTTTTCCAAAATAGACATGCTCTTATCTTTGCAACATTTCAGCACCTTGCTTGGCTAGAAGCCGCAACATTTTGCAAAATATTAACATTTGATAATAATTAATGATAAATTGTAATTTTTTTTTTTCTTTTTATTGTTTTAAGCAAAAATTGCACTAAAGTAGCCGAGAAAAAACTGCAAGAATACCATTTGACATTTATGAGAATTTTTAATTAGTTGGCATGTGAGGGTGTAGAACTTTGCGAAAGCTGCGTAGAAACTTTTGCAATTAATTCTATGAAATTGACACAAAGCTGCAGCAAACTCAGTCTCGCAACCGACAGACAGCTAAAGCCAACATTATTCATGGTGTGCACTAATGTATGCAAAAGAATAGCAAAAAAAAAAAAAAACAAAAATACGCATACTTAAAATATAGCAACACACAGCAAAAGAAAAAACGCACACAAAAAACAAGTTTATTTAGCATTTTGAAATTAATTATATGTTGCGCATACGTCATGGTGTACGGCTTAGCCGACTAGGCTGGTTAGTTAAAAAATGCGTGCGAAACTATTAATAAATGTCAAAGTTTTCAATAAAAGAACTCATCATTTATCATTATTTATGGTGAAAAAGCAATAGTTATGGTTTTATTGAGTATCATGCAGCTTTCTAACACTTGAACACGTGCAAAAACAACGTGCAAGAATTTAAAGTTGAACGTGAGTTAAACGTTTGTTAGTTTAATATAATGCAGTAGCTTTGTAAGTATATATATATGTGTGTGCTGCTGTTCCCAATAAACTTACACACATTCTTATATGAATATGTATGTGTGTGAATTTGTGCTTTACTTACTTTATATGCTCAACACGTAACTGACGACTTTTTCTTAAGACTGAAGACTTAAGACACGAAGTTTGCTAAGTAAAGTGAATGCTGTTGTTGTTGTTGTTGTTGTTGCTTGCTCCGTCATTGTTACTAATAAAGACTCCCACACACATACACACACATTCTGATGCATTTTCATTTACTCATTTTGTGGCTGTTTTGTTTTATTTTAAATTCTACTTTTTGGAAAACAAAACTCTCTCTTCCCACATTACGGTACGTTTCTGCGTTTTTCATTTAACTTTATTGTCTACCTTAACGCCTCACATCTGCTGTCACACTTATGTCATTGTAAAACAAATGCCACACAACTCAATATGAACACACACGCACACACGTTTTGCTACAAAAACGTTTCGACACTTGTACATATTTGAAAATTTTAATCATTTACTTTTTATGCTTGTGTTGTTTCGCTGACACATACACTGTTATAGCGGCTGTGTTAGTGCGCATGCTCTTGTGCTTTTATGTTAAAGTTGATTTTTGCTTTTCTTTCAAATGTTTGAGAGTGTGTGGACTTAAAACGAAAATTATAATTTCCATTTCATTTCTATTAATTTCTAATCCAAGTGATTATTTAACAAAATTTTTGTTAATTGTTATCAGAAAGACATACATACATTTTACTCACAACATTTAACGTATGTCAGAAAATTTGGTTTTTTAAGCAAACAAAAATAAAAATTAATAAGCACCAAAACTATATCAATTTTTTTATATTATAATTTTTGTAGCATCACTTTTTTTTCTTAAACAATTCTTTATAAACACGTCATATATTGTTTTTAACTTATATGACATCCTTTCTTTTATTTCAAAGCAGATTTAACATTGGAGACGTTTTTCCCAGCCGCGGCGAAAAGTTTTTTTCAATAAAAAATTTTTCTGATCGGCCACCACCTCTCTGCAGACAATGGCAAACCTCAGAGAGTAAACAATGACATGTAAAGCTTCTTGAGAATATGAACTTTAGTCGTTCGGAGTCGGCATAAAACATGTAGGTCCAGTTCTTGGTCAATTGTGTGCAAACATTTAATAACACATACAACACAATTGATCATAAGAAGCTCGGTCAAAGTCCTTTCAAGGGCTGAAATGGCCAATTTGTTTTTTTTTTTGTTACCTTTTCGAAAAAACGATATTTTCAGTGAACACACTTCTCCATAACAGGTTTATCTGAAAAACAAGTAAAGAAAGTCTAAAGTCGGTCTATGCCGACTATGAAATACCCTAAACCCACTTTTCAAAAACAAAAAATTTTTATTGTAAATGGGCGTTTCCAAGGGCAGATGAAGCCTATATTTTATATGCATTTAAATGTTGATGAAAAATTTACACATACCAAGTTTTATTCCTGAAGCTCACAGTTAATGCCTTTATTGTGCTTTCGCTATGGAAGGTGGGCGTGTTCATCGACGGATTACTTAGTTTTGGTATAAAATACATTCATACCAAATTTAATTTCTCTATGACAAACATAACCTTATTTATTGAGTTTAAAACTTTTTGGGTTGTATGGGAAATAGGCGTGTCCGTAGGCGGATGACGTCCGTTTTTCAAAACCATCTTTGTCTTGTCATAAAAAAACATTCGTGTCAAATTTTAGCTCTGTAGGTTAAACAGAGGCTTATTTATTGCGTTTTCAATTTTTGCGTTGTATGGGAGGTGGGCGTGTCCTTAAGCGGATGACGGCCATTTTTCAAAGACATCTTTGTGTTTGTGTAAAACACATGCATATCAAATTTTATTGTTGTAGGCTAATTATGAGCTGAGTTATACAGTTTTCAATTTTCGCGTTGTATGGGAGGTAGGCGTGTCCGTGGGCGGATGTTGTCCACTTTTCATAACCATCTTTTTTTTGTTACAAAAAACATATGTGTCAAATTTTAGCTCTGTAGGTTAAACAGAGGCTTATTTATTGCGTTTTCAATTTTTGGGTTGTATGGGAGGTGGGCGTGTCCTTAAGCGGATGACGTCCATTTTTCAAGGACATCTTTGTGTTTGTATAAAACACATACATATCAAATTTTATTGTTGAAGGCTAATTATGAGCTGAGTTATGCAGTTTTCAATTTTCGCGTTGTATAGGAGGAAGGCGTGGCCGTAAGCGGATGATGTCCATATTTTAAAACCATTTTTGGCTTGTCATAAAAAACATACGTGTCAAATTTTAGCTCTGTAAATTAAACAGAGGCTTATTTATTGCATTTTCAATTTTTGGGTTGTATAGGATGAAGGCGTGTCCGTTAGCGGATGTTGTTCATTTTTCAAAACCATCTTTGTTTTGTCATAAAAAACATTCGTGTCAAATTTTAGCTCTGTAGGTTAAACAGAGGCTTATTTATTGCGTTGTATGGGAGGTGGGCGTGTCCTTAAGCGGATGACGTCCATTTTTCAAAGACATCTTTGTGTTTGTATAAAACACATACATATCAAATTTTATTGTTGTAGGCTAATTATGAGCTGAGTTATGCAGTTTTCAATTTTCGCGTTGTATGGGAGGTAGGCGTGTCCGTGGGCGGATGATGTCCACTTTTCAGAACCATCTTTTTTTTGTTACAAAAAACATATGTGTCAAATTTTAGCTCTGTAGGTTAAACAGAGGCTTATTTATTGCGTTTTCAATTTTTGGGTTGTATGGGAGGTGGGCGTGTCCGTAAGCGGATGACGTCCATTTTTCAAAGACATCTTTGTGTTTGAATAAAACACATACATATCAAATTTTATTGTTGTAGGCTAATTATGAGCTGAGTTATGCAGTTTTCAATTTTCACGTTGTATAGGAGGAAGGCGTGGCCGTAAGCGGATGATGTCCATTTTTCAAAACCATCTTTGTCTTGTCATAAAAAACATACGTGTCAAATTTTAGCTCTGTAGGTTAAACAGAGGCTTTTTTGTTGCGTTTTACATTTTTGCGTTGTATGGGAGATAGGCGTGTCCGTGTGCGGATTCCAAAAATATTCAATAGTGCAAATCTTTGGATGCATGTGACGATGTGTACCAAGTTTCATCCAATTATCTCAACTCCTTCTTCTTATCCTGTGTATACGGACAACACACAGACGGACAGACGGACAGACGGACGGACGGACGGACATGGATAGCTCGACTCACGTGGTGACGCTGATCAAGAATATATATACTTTTTTATACCGGACTCGCTTCATTCTATGCGTTACAAACGTTTGCACAAAGTTAATATACCCTCACCTTTCAGGTTTAGGGTATAAAAAGAGAGTACTTCGACCAGTTTTTTGAATTTTCAGTTTGATAATATATGAGAGTATGAGGACAACAGCAATAAAAGTAACATAAATTTAATTTTTCAATATAAGGCATTAAAGATAAACGGTTCTAGAAAAATTTGCATGTTAAAATATTATCGAAAAAAGGTACAATTCTACTAAAAAAAATTTAAAAATCATTAGCAAACATAATTTTTCGCAAAGTGGCCATATTTTCTTACCTGTGGCAGTTCTTTGCGCTTAAGTCATATCTCTTTGAGCGATACTTTTATTAAAACGCCAACGAGATTTTTCATAATTTGTTTGACATAAAGGCCAGGATCTCTCAAGGAAGTGTTTAATGACCTTTCATGCCGATATTTGAAGGAGTTGTAGTTGCAAGTTACGATACTGCAATTGTCATTGCAAACGAGTCTGCACAAGTGGCTTTCGAAAGTTTTCAAACACACCTCAATCGAATTCAACAGTGGTTAAACAGATGGAAAATAAAGGGTAACGCACAAAAGTCAAACACGTTACATTTGGATTGAGAAACGAATATTGTACAGATGTGAAACTTCATGGGACAGCAAAATACCTTGGCTTACATATAGATCGCAGAGCGAATTGAAGAACACACATTATGCCAAAAAAAAGAGCAGCTTGAATTGAAATCCAGGAAATTTAACTCATTACTAGAGCTATGAGTAACAGCCAGTGACAGTAATATTGACATTTTGCACAAATACCAATCCAAAACACTAACACTAACATCGCTTTACACGAAGACCTAAATATGCCGAAAGTTATAGACGAACTAAGCAGACGTAACGAACCATGTTTATGGAGTTGAAGGCATTATACTCACCTTTTATCAAATTGCTTCCTAAACAGTACTTTTGAAATAACCAGACTAAAACGTATTCATATATTAGACATGCATTCAGAAAATAATTGAAAACAAATTTATTTATATAGCCTTTGCAATAATTATATACGGCAAATCCAGTGTCACTCATGTTTCAGTCGAAAAAACAATCATTAAATAGTATGTCACTCACGTTTCCGGACGATTTGAATTTTTCGACTTTTTCTTACAAATTCCTTTAAATCTGCGAATTGTAAAAAAAATAATTTTCCGTAACGAAATTGAGTAGAAATTTTAGCTACAGAAACAAATTTAGTTCTTTCTCAGAATTTAAAGATTTTTTCATAAACTGATTTTGTCACTCACGCTTTAAGACAATTTTAATTGTGTTTTTTTTTTGCATCCTGGCTAATCTGGTGAACTTTATAAAGCATATTTTGAAAAAAAAAATTTTCTTAACATTAAGTACATTTTTAGACAAAAACGAAAACATTTTTATTGAAAGAGGAATATGTATGAAGCATAATAAAGTTAAAAATGAATTCATAATATAAAAACAACACAAAAACTATTTCTGAACTATAACATTTTAACTAAATTTTATCTGGTTCTACATTCGTATAGCCTGTTTCAAAAGAGAAGAACATTTTTGCACATGTTTGAGAATACGAAAATAATTTTGAGAGCGTTCTTCATTCTGATTGGTTGACATTAAAATAAAAAACTGAATATTCTCTGAGCAGAAAAATATATGAAAAAAAACTCGCGTGTAGTAACGTACACGTGGCAGAAGTGAACAGTCTTTAACAGTAAGAAATAAGAGAGATTTTTGTGTGAAATAGAGAGAGAAAGTATCTGAAAAGAAAATCAATCAATACAAAATGGAATAATAATTTGTTGATTCAATATTTGCATCCAGGGACCGTACCGGCTATGGTTTTTGTCGAAAGTGTCACATATTAACTTTTATCTCTTAATTTTTATTTTTTCCGACAAAAATAACAGTTTTTTGTGCCTTATAGCTTTTTTGGGCAAAAATAAAAGTTATTTTCTGCCGTTTATTTTTCTGTCAAAAATATCAGGTAATTTATTTTAGTTCATTTTACCGATAAAAAAATTTTGATATTATTATTTTCATCTCACCGGTGAGACATTTTACACATGGTGTCATAAGTTCAATATGTCAAGTGGCCTTTAAGAAAACACAAATTGCTTGATATTTTTGGCCGAAAAAATTCAAGTCACAAAATAACTGCTATTTTTGACCGATAAAATAAAAGTCAAAAGTAACGTTTATTTTTTCTCGAAATATACTAGGCAAGAAATTAACTTAAAGAATCAGTTTCAAATTTAAAAGCGACTTAATATTCGTGAGGCTGAGGACATTTGTAACATAATGGTATATTTGAAAAAGTCTTTCGACAATTTTTTTCACTTGAAAATTGTAAAATAACAGTTATTTTCGGTACTTGTTTTAGTTCAGTTGGTGTTTTAGTTGCTTTCTAATGTCTTCTCAACATTGTTACTTTTTGAATGCTGGACTGCATTTGCATAGTACTCTTTGAAGAGCTTCCGAAAGCAGAGGCAAATCTTGTTCATTATTACCTCCTGCTTCCTGATCATAATAATTGCTATGTTGATAGAGGGCCTCATAAAGCAGCGAACGTTGATTGTTGGGTGTATCAACTTGGTTGACTTTAAAATTTTGTTGAGATGATGGCTGATATCCAAAATACATTTTTACAAAGCATCAGTGTGTTTTTTGGGGATTGGTTCTTTGTAGATTCACCAAAATACACTGATGTTTCGTAAAAATGCATTTTGAAACTCAGCCGTTCTTGCAATCAGCTAACCTTCATCATTAGTTGCAGACCCAGCTGCGGCTGTATTCTTAAGAGCTCTAATTCCCTCTCTATATTCACGAACGCGTTCTGCTCCTGTTTTAACTTTTTATACCCTAAACCTGAAAGGTCAGGGTATATTAACTTTGTGCAAACGTTTGTAACGCATAGAACGAAGCGAGTCCGGTATAGAAAAGTATATATATTATTGATCAGCGTCACCACGTGAGTCGAGCTATCTATGTCCGTCCGTCCGTCTGTCCGTCTGTGTGTTGTCCGTATACACAGGATAAGAAGAAGGAGTTGAGATAATTGGATGAAACTTGGTACAAATGGTCACATGCTCCCAAGAATCTGCACTATTGAATATTTTTGGAATCCGCCCACGGACACGCCTACCTCCCGTACAACGCGAAAATTCAAAACTGCATAACTCAGCTCATAATAATCCTATAACAATAAAATTTGGTATGTATGTGTTTTATATCAACACAAAGATGTCTTTGAAAAATGTACGTCATCCGCTTACGGACACGCCCACCTCCCATACAACCCAAAAATTGAAAACGCAATAAATAAGCCTCTGTTAAACCTACAGAACTAAAATTTGGCACATATGTTTTTTGTAACAAAAAAAAGATGGTTTTGAAAAATTGACATCATCCGCCCACGGACACGCCTACCTCCCATACAACGCAAAAATTGAAAACTGCATAATTCAGTTCATAATTAGGCAACTACAATAAAATTTGATATGTATGTGTTTTATACAAACACAAAGATGTCTTCGAAAAATGGACGTCATCTGCTCACGGACACGCCCACCTCCCATACAACCCAAAAATTGAAAACGCAATAAATAAGCCTCTGTTCAACCTACAGAGCTAAAATTTGGCACGTATGTTTTTTATAACAAGACAAAGAAGGTTTTGAAAAATGAACGTCATCCGCCCACAGACACGCCTTTTTTCCATACAACCCAAAAAGTTTTAAAATCAATAAATAAGGTTATGTTTGTCATAAAAAAATTGAATTTGGTTTGCATGTATTTTATACCAAAACTAAGGTGTGTTCAAAAATTGGAAGTAATTCGTCCATGAACACGCCCACCTCCCATAGCGAAAGCACAATAAAGGCATTAACTGTGAGCTACAGGAATAAAACTTGGTATGTGTAAATTTTTCATCAACATTTAAATGCATATAAAATATAGGTTTCATCCTCCCACGGACACGCCCATTTACGAAAAAAATTTTTTTGTTTTTGAAAAGTTGGTTTAGGGTATTTCATAGTCGGCCCAGACCGACTTTAGACTTTCTTTACTTGTTTTCTATTTTTTTTCCGTGCATACTTGTAGGATGAAAATTAATGTTACGGTTATGTTAATACTGTAATGTTAATGTTAATGTAATGTTAATGTTAATTATGTTATTTTCAGTATGTTACGCGTTCAGTTTTAATTACATTTTGTTTGGCTTTGTATCATGTGCCTACTTGGCGTAAAGGTATAGATTCCGGCTCATAAGTAACGATGTTCTGGGTTCAATTCTCGGCAGCGGCAATAATTTTTTTTAAATTTTCATATGAATTTAAAACGTTAGCCTAGCGTCACAAATAAGAGACCTTGAAATTTCAGACCTTGAAATTCAATTTTGTTGTTCATCGCAACTGCGCTGCGGCAGTACTGAATTTTATTTTTCAAAATCAACACATCAAAATTGCAAAAAAAGGGGGCGTCAAAAAATAATTTGTTAGCCAAAATTTCACTTCACAATTTTTCTTCAGAAAATAATTTATTTTTTGTGTAATTTTTGTTTGATTTCTCTCTTAAAGCCTAGATACATTGACAACAGCTGCAACATAACAACACGAGGTGAAAACGAAAATGTTGGCATGTTCTCTACGACCTGATTAATTTGGATGCAGCTCGATAAGCCGTATTTTCATATATTTTTATTATTAAACATTGAATTATCATTAAAAAACAAACATTTAACACAAAAACAATGAAAACGAAAAATAATAAAAAACACAAAAGAAGCACGAAATTAAACGAAAACATTAACAAATGCCGATGTTGTTACTCTTGTAGCACGTCAAAATAGAAAAAGTTCTAAATCGACGACAGTAACATTGCTGCAATGACGCATTGTCGTTGCAACATTTTCACCAAATTCACCTCCATAAGAAAAGCATGTTAAAAAAAATTTGACGTTTACGCAATGCTGCAGCTGCAGTCAATGTGTCTAGGCTATAATTCCCACATCATTCGCACTCGTCACACCCGGGGCAATCTTATGTCACATCCGTCCCATTTAAAAGTTTAAAAAAGAATGGTTATCGCCATTTTTTCAAAATATTTTTCGCTGGTATTCAACAGAAAATATATTAAATTTGAATATATGCAAGTCAAAAATGGTCGTCTCATTGTGGCAGATGGACTGCATTTCAATGTTAAACTCAGAATTTTTAGTTTTTAAACTTGTGCTCGTCACACCCGTCCCAGGCGAATGAAACTATTAAACTAGTATAAATAATTGCATAATGTTTTAGCGTTTTAAAACCTTGGATCATCTTCAAAAATACCCTATAGTAATTTGCTAAAATTTAAACCGGTTAATACCATTTTCAGCACGATAAAGTAGTAGAGGTTTTAAAAAGCTTTTAAAAAAATTTTATTTAATAATAAAATTTAACTTATATGTCATAAGTTTTGACTTTAGCCAAGTTGAAAAAATGCTCGTTTTAACAGTTCAATATTATTGCTTAACTCTCTTTAATTTACAACATGCAAAAAAGTAAAATTTTGAAACAAAACAAATACAATTTAAGCTTTGCAAGAATATGCTTTGTTTTTTCAAGTGAACAATAAAAAAACCACCTGATATCAGTAACAGAACACAATGCAAGGGAATCAATTACAATAAGTACAATACAAGCAATAAAACAACAGCACCAACAACAACAATAACAACAACAAATGTAGCAATTTTCTGCTATTCAATCAGAACAAATCCATCAGATATTTTTCAGAATTCACAGCCGCTGCTGTCAAGCACCAGACAGCTAGTTGTGAGTGGCTTGTTTGAAAAGCTCACACACACACACACACACACACTCACAATCACATAAACAAGTTCAGAGCTTGTGACAAAAAGAAAAATATACTGGCACAACACAAACAGGGAAATATGCAAAACAATTCGCACACTTGATAGCGTTTCATAACGACGTCTACACATACACTAACACACTCACACAGCCACACACAAACAAGCATATGTTTGCATAAGTGAGCAAATCGAAAAAATAAGCCATCTAGTTTGCTTTTCAAAAAAATCAAACAACATATATGTATGCGCTAAAATTCTAAAAAAAGTCAAAAATATCCCAAAAATAAATATGCACAAAAATATACGTAGCTCACACAGCATTTGAATATTTGACTAAAATAACACTCAACAATGTGTTGTAATCTCAACGCTGTGATTTAGCAGCGTTAAGGTCAGAAAACAACAATAAGAAAAGCAAATAACAAATAAAGGGTAAAAAAGAATAACACCATTACAAAAAAAAAGAAAAAAAACTGCGTCAAACACAAACGGCAAACGTTGCTAAGGCAGCCAGCAATAACATTAAAAAAAAAATAAAAGCTCAGAGATTTGCTAATAAATAAATGCTTCTAGCAACGGCACCACCAACACTAACGCAAACAACAACACCAACACCAACACTAACGCTAACAACGCCAACCAACAAACAGATCAGCACCTACGCCAGCAACGCAGCCAAGTGTTACAAATAACAGGCAAAAGTTACACAAATACATAGACAAATATTAGCCCTGCTAGTCGACATACAAAAAAAATAGATAAAAAGAAAGCAGGGAAAATAATAATAATACAACAACACAAATTTGGTCAGAGTAATAAAAATAAACGCAAAGAACCAGCTTGTCTGCGCTGACAGTTATTTACAAGCGGATTTTGGCTTTATGCTAAATTATTGCTATTTAGCGCGTTAAAAAGACGCTTTCACTTACAACAACAACAACAACAACAACAACAACAACAACAACAACTTACACACATACACACAAATGTGCCCACTCTTTTACTAGCGTACATTGTAAGCACATGTAAGTGTACTGTTGCTCGTTAAAATATGTTGGCGGCTGAGCTTTTCTAAGTGTTGCGCAGATTTTTCTCATATTTTTTTTTTTTTTTTTTGTTGTTCGTCTTGAAAGCAACAATAATTGAAATTATTACTAAAGTTTTGTAAAACCGTAAACAGTAAAAGCTTTCTTGTGCGCACTTTGTTTAAAAGAAAGCGTAAAAAAACTTTAAGCTCATAAACAGCATTAGGATTTGAAAAATTTACAACCGGAAGTAATGTGTGAGAGAAATAATATAAAACCTAGTTGTTGAGTTTTAACAATAATTAAGGCGTGCTATTAATACGAATATCTTTAAGTTTTAGTTGCTGCTATGGACTGCAATTTGTGCACTCAAGACTCTATAGTTTAACTGTGAACTTTAAATTACGAAAAAATATGTGTGTGCTGCCACGCATGGTATAAGTGACACTTTAACCCAAAAAGTAGAAAGTTTTAAGTGGTTAATTGATTTACTTTTTAATATTTTCGTACTAAAAAGATTCATTTCATAATACTGTGAGAGTAAATTTAATCTGTTTCAATACAAATTCGAAAAGTTTGAAGGTTTTCTACTATCAACTAATCACACTTTAAACATCATACCATACCATTTACTTTTATTTCTTGTAACAACCTTTATCCAAAAATGTTAGACAACTGGATGTAAAATTAATTAAATTTAGACGAGACAATTTTGGGCATGATTAAAAGTAGATTCAATGCATTTAACTGTAATGCAATGTAATATCCATCCATTTTAAAAAACTTTATACGTGGCAATAGAAGATAAAGAAATCCGAGGTTTAAACCTTTTAGTTCGGTTCTACTCCCTGTTTGAATTCGCCATTTGCTCTATACGCTGCGCTGCTAAAGTAGCTTTACTTAAAAAAATTACGGGCTCAAACTTTGTTGATTAGTTCGTTAGGTCTGTTAGTTGAACTCAAACAATTGCTTATGGTAAGCTGTTTATTAACTTATGAATTCGATTTGTTTTATTTAAGTGTTACATCGAATTTACTCCCCGTTTATTTCGACGTATGTTTTATACCCGGCTAAAAAAGTTACACTAGAAAAAACTTGAGCCCTCGTTAGTTGAGTGGTTAGCTTGATTGACTGCCAACTCAGAGGTTCCTGTTTCAAATCACGGTCTAGCCATGGTTCTACGCTTTTACCTTTCTTTAATTTTTTCCTCATTTCTAATCAACTGAAATTAAAAAATCATCAATATATACGTCTTTGAAAGTTGTAGTTGGTGGTAGATATGTCTGTGGAATGAGATTACTTAATAGCTTGAATTTACTGAGGTAAAGGCATAACACTTGTCTCAAATTAAAATTCGCATGTTGATATAGCTCCTCGCCACACATACAACATTCTGAACTTGTTTCTCTTGATTTCCCTTTCTCTCCTACTTATCTAGCTCCCCATTTCCGAACCAAGGCAGACTTGACTGAATATGTTTGGCGCCTGAAACTCTTGGTTCAAAGCTAAAAATAAATCTTGCTTGGAAATAATCAACTTTTACGGAAGTTATCCTTTGAACGTTAACACTATAAAATATTACCCCTTTTCAAAGAAAAAACAAATAAGTGAGTGATAGTCTCATGAAAAATTCACGTATGAAAAATTACATATATTTTAAGAATTGTATTTTGAGCTTTATGCCAATTCATGAAGCAACAGCTACAACAACAAAAATATTTTACAAAACAAACCGAGCAAGCAGACCATGGTTTCATCAGACCATGCTTTCATCAGACGCTACTCCGACTCATGCGTAGTCTCTATGGTTTTAGCAATAAACTAACTTTCAAAAGCTAATAAGTTCAACAGCAGCAAAACCAAAACGGAATTAACTGCTGCACTTGTTAGCTTTTCAAATTTAATGGATTGCTAAAACCACAGATACTACTGATGAGTCGGAGTAGCGTCCGAAGAAAGCATGGTCTAGACCACTGAGGCCTATTAAAATTATTTGTAGAGTGCTACAACAATTACAACAAAAACCCAACGATAACAAGAAATCATTGGATTCGTGGTACACTTATTTTTTTTCAACAACAAAAACACATAAAAACTATAACCAGCGCAAAACTTCATGTATTTTGAACACACAAAACAACAACACGAATTCTTCAATGTGCGCAAATACAACAATTTAGTAATAAGAAGTAAGGGTGAAGCTGAGAACTTAATTCGGCGAATTACAACAATTATTGCAATATTAAAGTTTTTGTAAAGAGTGGAAAGAGTGGAACACGTTAAAAACAATAACACGAATGCTGGCAGCACCCAAGCAAAACAACAAAAAGACATACAAACAACAACACGCATGCTGACTGTGCCCAAGCGCACAAGCTAAATTGTTGAATACAAAAAAACAACAACATGTAAATGCTAGATAGCGTCATTTGATGGCGCTTAAAAAAAAACAACAAAGCAATAAGAAGCAAAGACTTCAAACTGAATTCTTCGAATTACAACAATCATGAAAATATCGAAGTTGTTGTAAAGAGTGGAAAGAGTGGAAAGAGTAAGGCGCTGGGCATCCCTGGTCTAGACTGCTCGGTTTGTTTTTTAAAAGATATGGCATAAAGCTCAAAATATAATTCTTAAAAAACATGTTTTTAAGAATTTTTAACTAAAATTAACAAATTTTAATTGCCACAATTTTTGAATATTTTTAAAATTATAATTACAATGACACATTTTATATTTTCAGATATATTATATTCTAGTGATAAGTTAAATTTTAAAAATTTATATTTTTAAAAATATAAACTAAAAAATTAATGAGAAGACATGAAGTTTCTCATGTTTATTCTTCTGGAATAGTTATCGTTTTTGAGCGACGTCCTGAAGTTGAATTGTCTTGAAGAATTATATTGCGTATGCGTTCAGATAAATTATCCATGGAGGCTAATAAGAATCTATTAATTATGTCTATTTAAGCTTAAGAGTTCACAAGTCTTCCTACAAGAGGAATTTGCTCAATACTGCAACTTGTGATTTCTCCACAGACTCTTAAATAAGGCATGTTGTGCAGCATTTTTAACATTATGTATACATTTTTCTTAATTTTGTTAAGATTTTTGGTAAAGTTTTTTACCGATTCCTTTGACTAATAGAGACTACATTTGTGGCCTGAAGCTCATTTGGCTTTCGAGGACGACCACTGCCCGATAGGCGTGTCAGACTTTCATTTTCCAAATAATTCTTGCATAATCGTTTAGCTGAAAACTCGTTACGGCTCTCTTTTAAATAATTTAGATGTGGGCAAAAAAATTTGCTATCTCTTCTATCGATTCAAAATAGTGTCTACGGAGAGGTCTCTTGAGTAAAGCGAATAGCCAGAAGTCACATGGTGCTAAATCAGACGAATACGAAGGTTGCGGAACGATTTGAGTCGAGTTTTTGGCGAAACCAATCGATATTTCACTTTTCTGAGGCCCAAATGGTTACTGAAAATGGTTTTCACTGTTCTTTTCGATATACAAACAAGGTCTGTTAGGTCTCGGACTGTTAGTCGATGATTTTGGAGTACCAATTCTTTGATCTTGTTGACGTGCGCTCATCAGTTGATGGTGATGGTCGTTCTGGCCGTGCCTCGTCTTCAAAGCTTTCTCGATTCTCTTTGAAAATTTCGTGTCACTCATGAACTCGAAGCTTACGCACCGACGCTGCAACATTTTCAACGTTTTTTTAGCAGATGCCATACACAAAATTTAATGGAACTGCGTAGTTCAATAGTTTGAGACATTTTAAAAAACGAATAATTCACTTTTAGCTAATTTTTATACGAGTTTTGACTGGGTTATGGTAAAGACTCAGACTTTTAATTGTAGCCCAGGCAAAAAATAACTATAAGTTACATTTTTTGATAAAAATATTAGTTCATTTAAGGTTTTATTAAATTTTTCAAATAAAAATGCAACATTAAACCACTTTATATTAATAAAATCGTTAAAATGTAAAAGGCGTCAGTTTAGTAGGTTTGTAAGTAGGTGCTATCTATGGGTTCTATGGTGAATCGGCACCAAAAAACTATAATCGTTTTTTACATTGAATCTGCCTGCTAGACATCTGCAGGAGTATATCCGACTACCTCAGTGAGTAAATAATGCAATTGATCATAAAGTCAAACCCTTCCAAAGGCTGAAATGGCAAATTTGATTGATTGCTGAAAATAAGATATCAATTTTATTTTTTGAAGTGAATCTACTTTGGCGACGAGTGAAATTTCAAGGACTCTTATTCGTGACGCTAGGCTAACGTTTTGAATTCATATGAAAATTTTTCAAAAATTTTCGTCGCCAACGGAGAAAACTATATTTTCAAAACTCGTAGAAACGTGTTACTTTTGAAAATGTTTAACCCAGTTTTTGCGCCTCTAACGTATATTTTTATTTTAAAAAGTAACATTTTAAAAAAAGCTTCTAAAACGTTCGTTTGATTTTCTAAAATAAATATTTTAAAATGAGCTGCTTAAACGTTCGTTTGATTTTCTAAAATTAACATTATAAAAAAAGCTTTTAAGAATTTCGTTTGATATTTTGAAATAAAGATATAAGTTGCCTGAAACTTTCCCGAAGTACCAGCTTAGCCGAGCTTGCTAGCGGTCGCGTTTAATACTCAACCGTCCAGGGTTCAATCCTTGACGAAACCAACAAGAATTTTTTTATTTAAATCACATTTATTCTTGATATATTTTGATATAATGTTTTTATGACTGTACAATTAATGAACTTCTTGCGAGAGTTTTTTTTTTTTTTTGACTAATGAGTTAATGAAATAATTCGAATTAAAATTTAAATTATTTGATTAATACTTTTGATACATACAGAGTCAGGATGCAAACTTACGTCCTCTGCATGCCAGTCTATCACACTTCCACTGAGCTATTGATAACGATATGTTGACTGTAGCACAACAATTTGAAAACTGCTCATCTTAAAAAAAAAAAAAAAAACAAAACAAATTGGCCATTTCAGCCCTTGAAAGGACTTTAGCCGAGCTTCTTATGATCAATTGTGTTGTGTGTGTTATTAAATGTTTGCACACAATTGACCGAGAACTGGACCTTCATGTTTTATGCCGACTCCGAACGGCTAAAGTTCATGTTCTCATGAAACTTTACATGGCATTATTTACTCTCTGAGGTTTGCCATTGTCTGCAGAGAGGTGGTGACCGATCCGAAAAATTTTTTATTGAAAAAAACTTTTCGCCGCTGCTGGGGATCGAATCCGGGCTATGAGCATGCTAAGCCACACACTTAATCTGCATGGCACGGTCACCACACCACACCACACAATCTTAAATAGTGTCAGAAAATCTTGACAAAGCATGATTTTTTTATAAAATTCCTGTTTTCAGTTAATTAAATATGTTAAAACGTTCATTGCTGTTTCTAAAACGTTTCATTTTAATTTTGTATTTTAAAACGTGCGTGTTTTTTTTATATGGTGTAGAATATTTTTAAAATGTACATTTTACTAACCGTTTTTGAAATGTGGGTTTTACTTTTTTTTATTTTCTCAGTGAAAGCAACTCATACGAGTCAGAAGCTCTACCACTATACTATAGGGACCGAAAATAACTGTTATTTTAAAATTTTCGAATGAAAAAGAAATAATGAATAAAATTTCGAAGAATTCTTTCAAATATACCATTTTGTTACAAATGTCCTCAGCCTCACGAATATTAAGTGCCTTTCAAATTTTCGACTGATTATTTAAAAATTAAAAGTGAACTGTTATTTTTTCGGGGAAAAATAAAGGTTATTTTTGACATTTATTTTATCGGTCAAAAGTAACAATTATTTTGTACTTTTTTTTTCGGTCAAAAATATCAGGCAATTTGTGTAATTTTGAAGGATGCTTGACAGATTGAACTGTAGACACCATGTGTAAAATGTTTCACAGATGAGATGAAAATAATGGTATCAATAGTTTTTTAGTCGGTAAAGTGACCTTTGAAAAAATTATATTTTTAACCGAAAAAATAAACGGCAGGAAAAACTGTTATTTTTGACCGATAAAATAAAAGTCAAAAGTAACTGTTATTTTTGAACGAAAAAATATAAGGCACAAAATAACTTTTATTTTTGACGGCAAAAAATAACAGTTATTATGTGACTTTTTCGATAAAAACCATAACCGGCACGGTTCCTGGATGTGAATATTAAATAAACAAATATTATTCCATTTTGTATTGATTGAATTTCTTTTCAGATTCTTTCTCTCTCTATTTCACACTAAAATCTATCTTATTTTTTAATGTTTAAGAAGTTTTACTTCTGCCACATGTACGTTGCTACACGTGAATTTTTTTTTATCTAATTGAACTGTTTTTTTCTACATTTTTTTTCGTTATAAAAATTTTTTCAATTTCTTTAAAATAAGAATTCCTTTATGATATAAAAAATATTTGTTGACGCTTGTTTACGTCTAACTTCTTTAAAAAATTTTGCAATTTTTTTAATAATCTCAGAATTATGAGTGCACAAAACTAGTACAATTTTTCTGAAACTATTTTACCATTCCTATATATGTGTGTACCTACATTTCCTACATTTCGTTCAATCCGCTGCTGTTTGAATAGTACTCTAGTCTTTATTAAACAATCCTTGTTTAGCACAAAAATCTGGGAATATCATAATTATGCAAAACCACAGATATTTAGACACAAATATACATATAAAAAACTAAGTCAACATACATATTTCTACGCATTACATGCATTACTTGCTTCAATGCTTCTTTGTATTCCTATAACGCGCCATCGTTGTTGTATTCAGCTAATTCCTGTTTCTAATCCGCACATCATCGTTTATTGCCCAAAAAGAAAGGCACATGAAAATAGCTTAAAAAGTAGCTAAAAATAAAAATACTAAACAAATACGTTAATAAAAAACAAAAATATCAAATATACCAAAAATTCCAAAGTGGCAACAAGCAGCAGCTTAGCATATAAAACCAAAAATAAAAGAAAATAAAAACAAGACGCATATTTTAGAGATTTCCCTGATGCACACTATATTTGTATTCATAACTTTTTTTTTATCTTATATTTTTCTTCTTTTATTATTATTTTTTTTTTTTTTCTTCTTATTTTTGTGTTTTTTGCTATTGTCTGTCAGCTCAGTGGGTGGTTGTGTTTTAGACGAACACTTGGTCTTTTGGTCGTTTAGCCAGGCGTTTAATGCTCTTATGTTATTGCAACTCTGACAGCTAAAAGCAGTTCGGTAGCAGATCCTTAACATATTGCAAAACAGATTATGTTGAGATGACAACTTGATCCGGCTACTTCGTTTTTTTTTTTTCTTAAGCTGGCTTGCCCTATGTTTCTTTAACCCGATGCTGCTTGTTAGTCGCATGTTTAATACAAAATAAAAAAACGCTATTTTGCGTAGATGTCTTTATTCACTATTTATTTGTTCATGTGAGTACAAACAGGATAGAATTTGTATTTGCTCAGAGCATTATTTTTTGTTTAACCCCATCTCCGACTCAGCTTACCAAGAGTTCGTAGCAACTCATAAACCGGCTACTCTACTCCTATTCTGCCTTCTATTTTGTATTGCTCTTAATAATGGCATCATATTGCGTGTCGCTTCGAACATTGTTTACAACACGTTAATAACTTGAAAACAATGCAGTTGCGCTTTTAATAATATTTAGCAGCCTTAAAGTACGCTACATTTAATTCGATGTAGTTGAAAAGCAAACCGCATAAAAATTGCTTGCTTTGCCAACTTATGACAGCAATTTAAACGCTCCAACACTAACGTCAACATTGTGCAAGTCAACAATTTTGTTGTATTTGTTTTTTTCTCTGTCTGCTTGTTGTAGAAAAATCAACACACTGACAGGTTTAACATTCAAACAAAACGCGTAAGCAAACTCGCACTCAGAGTCGAACAAAGTGGAAAACATGAAAATTAAACATAATAAAGTTAAAAACAACATAAAAAAAATCATAAAAAACATTTTAAAAAACCATTAAAAAGAACAACAAATAACGACAGCTGATAGTTGGCAACAAGCAAAACAACAACAACAACGACAACGACAAACAACAAATTATAATACAATGAAGCTCGGCATACTTGACCAAGAATGCTGCGGTGTCATAATAACGTCATCAGTGAGCTCAACTGAACATTTAAAAGTGGGTGAAAACAAAAAAAAAAAAACACAACAACAAGAACAAACATGAGTTTGCTGCTGCATCAACAACGTTATAAAATACACAGTTGTTTGCCTGCAGCTCATCAGCCATTCATGTCCAGCACTACCACCACCCACAAAAATACTTCACTTAATTCAGGTTCGCCCTCATTATAACCAACTCTTGATGATCAAACCTTTGTAGTATCATGCGCACAGTCATCGTCATCGTCATCGTCATCGTCACACTCACCGCTATTATCTTCAATCCTGAACGTTTTCATCATGCTCATCATCAACAACAACACATACAACATTATAAAGTTGATGCAAAAGAAATGAAATTTTAAGCTGCTACGTTATGACTGTAATCAGTGCCGTCAAAAGTTTGAGCTGCAGGACAATGAGTTGGCATATTTATGGAACTATTTTATGAAACAGGCAGCAAAGGTGGAAAAACCGAATATGTAATTCAGTTTTTGTTGAGAAGAAATAAATGTTTTTATAATTTTAAAATTTTTGCTTAACTTATCGATTAATGTCAAATTAATTGCTTGGCTTTGTTCTGATTGGTTTCAATACCATCGATTTATTATTGATATTAAAAATACATGCGGTATTAAAAATACATTAATTTAAAAACGTTAAAATTTGACTGAGTTGCTTGCTCGGAAAGCATTTTTCGGACAATTATCATTTTAGGAATGCATTAAAGATAATTGTGGTAAAAAATTTTTAGTTTTGAAAAAATTCTAAATTGATCAATTCATAAGCTCTTCTGAAACTAAATTTCAAATCGATTAAATAGCGGATTCTTGTACAAAAATTGTATTTCTGTTTTAAAAGGTAAGGAACCCTCTGAAGCGAAATCACAATTCTTAAAAGTGGTTTGCACATCTACAATCTAAACCTAATTTAATGGAAGGAGTTTCTTGTGAAGTCACAAGAAAACCTTAGCCTATCTTTATATACTAGTATGGGCTGGGGTCGAAATTCGACCAATTTATTGATAATTATATGCGAGATGATAAAGATAAGTTCGAGGCTATAACTCTTAATTGATTAGAGATAATAAGCTATTTTCTTCAAAAAAATTATTTTTTGTTATAATTATTTTGTTCAAAAACAGAAAAACAACATTTTAAAAAAATTTAATTTTGTCAAAGAAATCATAGGGGGTAGCTTTGATTTTTTGATGGCACGGACAGTTTATTAATTTAGTGTCACGACAAAATAAATTCACCTAAAATCAAATATAGACTTTGAAAGAAAATCAAAATTGCAATTTTGAGTTTTTGTTTTTTTACAACAAAAATCATTTTTACCCCATATTTTAAGAATAAATCAAATTTTATGGTTTTTTTTTTAAAGGAATAATTTAAATATAAACAAACCAAAAACGGCATTACTTTTAAAAGTTTTTTTAAGTTAACTGGTAAGACTTAAATACAAAAAAAAATAAATAAAATTTATTCACAGATGGCTGAGTTATTGGCTTCAGAATTTAGAACATTCAATTTGAGACAGTTTTTTTCTCTCTCTTGGCATTTGGTTGAAACACACGCTAAATAACTAACGACAATATTAAGAAAATTCATTGAAAATATTTTTGGTTAGAACTTTGCTATAACTTTTATCAGATTTGAAAGGAAATTTAACAAAATTTTAGAAAAAATTAGAAAAATTGAAAAACCGTTAAAATCCGACCAAGATATTCACATGGAAAGTCAAATTTTTTAATTCAAAACACATTTTTTTACAAATTTTACAATTGACGAATGGATAAAACTATATTTTTTTTAAGAAATTGTTACTTTTAAAAAAATTCAAATTCGACCATATTAAAAACTCTGCCCCAACCAAATTTCATATTAAAAAGCGGGTTTTTTCTCAAAAATTTAATTTCTCTCTTAGAAGGTTGGGAACCCCCTCTATCATATATATCATTTATATATACATTCTGCACATCTGGGCAACATAGCCGTTCGAATGATATAAGTATCATTTATTTTGAGTTTTGATTAATACCAAAAAAACGTACGACAAACTTTAATGTTCACGTATTAATATCTTTATCTTTATATATAAAAATCTTCTGTACATGGCTTTGTCACTGAACTCCTCCTAAACGGCTTAACCGATTTGAATGAAATTTGGTGAGCACATGCGGCTGGGTCTGTAGATGGTTTGTATCTAAAGTTTGACCCATTAGGTGGCGCTGTTATTGCTGTTGTAGTGTTTAAAAGGGTATTTTGGATTATAACTCAGAAAAGAATTGAGAAATTGTCATGATTCTTTCACTACACCGTTAATTTTTATGCATACAAAATTACAAAAATACAAAAATAAGAAAAATAAACAAACAAAAAACCTTAAATTTTTATGATAGTTAGGCTTGATTTTTCGATCGTATAAACCGTATTTAAATTTTTTTGATAGAAACTTTAAAGAAACCCTATATTTATGCATACTTTATAAAAGAACATTAAAAATGCCATTTTTGGTTTTAAATATTTTTTGAATAACAATTATTTTTATCAAAGTTCTTTGCGAAATAAAGAAATTCGTTAAGGTTTTTTTTTGAAAAATTATAAAAATTAGATGGAGAACGAAAACGAAAAAAATAGAAAATTGCTTGAACGGACAATTAGTCAAAATTTTAAACAATAAAGAAATGAATGGAATCCTTTGTAAAATGACCGAGTTATTCACTTTCAAAGTCAGCACTTTCATTTTTGATTGATTTTTTTTCTATTAAAACAGAACATAAATAAGTACTAAAAATTTTTTGTGTATTTTAGGTACGAAAGTTTTTTTGGAGTCAATGTTTTGGAAATTTAACAAACTTGCATGTTCTTATAGAAAACGAAATTTGTCTAATAAAATATTTCTAAACCAAGAATGTTGCTTACCACAAAGGTATGCAACTACCAAATTGCAAGAACATATCTTTGAAAATTCTTGCAAGGCAAATTATTTTCCTTACATATTTAAGGTGTTGGAACGAATCTGAATTGGATGAGGACCTTAGTATGTTTGGCGATGTCAAAAAATGTAAAAAAATTGGGAATAAATGGTTAAATATAAAAACGTGGCTGTTGAGGCACAAACTGTGTGTGGCTTTGGCGTCGAAATGCCTTGATTCCCCCTCTGCAGATAATGACATACCCAGAGAATTATAAATTCCATGAAAAGCTTCTTGAAAACATGCTGTTTAGCCGTTCGCAGTCAGTATAAAACAACTAGATACAGTTTTTGATCCATTGTGTACAAAATTTAATAAAACGCACAGCAGAATAGCTCATAAGAAGCTTTAATAATGTCCTTTCAAGGGCTGAAATGGCCAAATTGTTTTGGATTTTTGAACATAGAAAAGCACAACGATTTAGAATAATTGCGTGAAAAATTGGGAGCATTTTGTTATGATTCAGAGGGTTTTTTTATACACTTAACCTGTAAGGGTATATTATCTATGTGCAATCGTTGGTTACACCTAGAACGAAGCGTATTCGGTATAAAAAGTACAAAATGGGCGTGATCCGCCCATGAACATGCCAACATCCCATACCACCCACAATATTAAAAGGTTCATATTTGACTTTGAGAGTTGAATCTTCGCATAGAAACATTTTATATCAAAACTAAGGTGTGCACAAAAAATGGGCGTCTTTGCCCACCAACACACCCACCTCCCATATAACCTACTATGGTAAAAACTCTCTAAAGAGTTTTATACATGAGCTACAAAGATAAAACTTGGTATGTGAGATTATTGTATCAAAAGTAAGATGTGTTCACAAAATGAGCTTCATCCGCTCATGAACAGGTCCACCACCCATACAACCCACAATATTAAAAACACTATTAAATGTTCATATTAGATCGATTAAACTTCGTGTGGGAACATTTTATATCAAAACTGCGGTGTGCACAAAAAATTGACGTCATTTGCGCACCAACACGCCCACCTACCACATAAGTTAAACCTGTATTGCTTCTATAGGTACAAAAAATGCATGGATTTTTAAAGAAAGTAACGTCTATTTGTTTAAGTATTTTAATATTTATTTAAATGTTAGGGTAATTCATAGTCGGGCTAGACCGACTTTAGACTTTCTTTGCATATTTTATGATTGTCACTCGGATATGTGGTTTGCTAATATCCGAAACCACACATCCGACTTAAAAGAAACTTTGTAAATGTATGAGGTCGGTTTGAGCTTGAACGATAATTTTCGAACCGATAGGTGGCGCAGTTGTCGATTTTTACAAAAAGTTTAATTATGTCCCCAGCCGCGGTGAAAAGTTCTTTCAATAAAAAATTTTTCTGATCGGTCACCACCTCTCTGCAGACAATGGCAAACCTCAGAGAGTAAATAATGCCATGTAAAGCTTCTTGAGAACATGAACTTTAGCCGTTCGGAGTCGGCATAAAACATGTAGGTCCAGTTCTCGGTCAATTGTGTGCAAACCTTTAATAACACACACAACACAATTGATCATAAGAAGCTCGGTCAAAGTCCTTTCAAGGGCTGAAATGGCCAATTTGTTTTTGTTTTTTGTTTTAATTATGTCAATGAATTTTTTTTTTAATTTTAATCAGACTTCACCACAAATATGAATTTTCATCTAACGCTTCAATGTTTTTTAATGCGATTTCAAGTATTTGTATAAGAAAATAGGGTAAAAGTTAATATTTGAACAGAGTAAACATTACTGAAAATCAAAGTTTTAAAATTAATAACCAAAAAAGTAAATTTTTCCAGAAACTTAAAAAAAAATATGCTAAAAATTTCAACTATTTTCGTATAATATCTCATAAGCAACAATAAGCAACACATAAAAAGCACCACAAGAATCGAGCTGCGTCGGGTATTATAAGCTAGTTAATTATATAGATTACAATCAACTCATGAACTTATCAATGAAATATTGCATATAAAACTTACACACTAAACGCCTAAAATTCTTGGAGATAGAAATAGATATAGACTTGGTTAAGTTAACTATAAGAATTTAAAAGTTATCGATAAAAAAAATCAAAGGATTACACTGGTCAACAAGGTTTTTTTCCAGAGACCTGAAATACTTTTCTAGAAGCGCTTTTCACGCTGATTCTACGCCTATACTCAGTTTTTTCCTAACAGATAAAGGATTCATTTTTGAGATTAAGGATACAGATTTGCATTTTTGAGACTAAATTTGTTCATGTAAAGCAATCATTTGTGTGTCATCTGACAGATATTCAAATAAGCTATACAATTCCGTACAAACTATTCCGTACTATTTGTATTTCATGTTTTGTCTCTGAGATATTTAAGTCTAAATCAGGGATTGAATCCAAAAAAGAACAAAATAAAAAGTTCAAAATTTTACCAAAAATATATGAACAAAAAAATTCTGTTCTCATAATAAAAATTGTTCAATGAACAAAAACAAATATTGTTCAAAAATAAAAATCAGTTTAAGAACAAAAAAATTTTTGAACAAAACATATTGCTCACACGCTAAAAAAAATCAAAATTTTTGTATGACTTAAAATCAGAGTTCAAGCTCAAGTTTGCAAATTGGAAACGCAATAAACTTGGTTCTCGTTCGTGCCAGAATATATAAAATACATATTGGTAGAAAAGGTTGTGGTATAAAAGTATGAAGAAGTAACTTTTTTACATAAAAAAAATCCTAAAATAGTATTACAGTTAAATCAGACCTTTTTCTTGCATATTTGATTTTATAGAATGTATTTAAGATTTTTAGTGTTAATCCTTACTAATAATATATTTTCGAGATTTTTCTACGATAATTTTGACCGATGTTATTTCAAATATATTTGAACGCTGAAAAGTTTTTTTCAACACTCATTTTCGTAGCAGGAATTGATAAAATGATTGCTGCAAATTTAGAAATATGTGTGAGTTTTAAGCTTGGTGCACATGTTAAAGTAGACCCAAGGTCTGCACTATTGCAGATTTTTTGGAACCCGCCCACTGACACATCTACCTGCATACCATTTATAACCATTATATTTAAATCACTAAAAAGTACACAAAAACTGGGCATTCATGAGGATATGAAAATCTCTATATTTTTTTGCCTATTTTGTGCCAAATAGGGGCATTTAATAAAAATAAAATATTTCGGAGCACCACACAAACACATGGTGTGAATATAAGACGGATAGGTTCAGTCGTAATGGTCAAAAATATATACGCACTTACTATAAGATTGTACATTGAATGTTGTGAATTTTTTGCATAGGAATTTGTTATGTTAAATTTTTTTTATGAAAAAGTATACATGTAAGACCGTTTTTAGGTTGAATCGGGTTCAAGGATATCATTTAAGGCATATTTTGTTTGCTGTTGAACATTATTTGAACAAAATTACTTAATAAAATATTCACGAAATTGATGGTGTGATAGGATAAACTGCACCCTTTGCCCCCTTTTTTTTTTCTTTAATAACTATTGATACCGAACCGAAATTTGACCAAGCAACATCGGTTTACCAATCAACCCAGCCTATAGTATATCCAATATACAAAAAATAATATCGACTGAATTTCTTTGAAACCTAATAAAATTAACATCAAAATTTTTCAAATGAACAAAAAAAACTGAACAAAATTTATATTGTTCAAAAAATAAATATTGTTCAAAGAGCAAAAAAATTGTAAACCAAAATTTTTTGTTCATTATCAGAGCAAAATTTTTGTATAATAATTTTTTTGTTCTGTTCAAAAACAAAATATTTATGAAGAAAAAATTACAATTCAAATAACTGTTATTTCAACCCCTGGTCTAAATTTCAAATGTTGAGTTTTTGGTTAAAAATTTTGAACTTTGACAGTCTTTTCCATAATTTTTGAAGCTATTTTTCAGATAAGTCACAGGAAAAAAATTTTAGTTAGAAACGCCATTGTAAAGCTAATGTTACAATATATCGATCCATTAAATCCTCTTTGAAAAAAAATTTTAAAAAACCTAGAGAAAAATGCATTAAAAAATCTCATTTTCAACCAAAAGCAGACATGTCCACTGTAAATTTTCAATCAAAACCAGATAAGTCCAAGCAAGTTTCCATTTGTGTAGTTTTCATTCAAATTTAAAAAATTTTTTTGTGTCAAATCGTTGGTATACATAATAAATTTAACATTTTAATGGATTTGGGTGTGCGTTCTGTAAAAAATAAAAAATTAACAGCAAAAAACATTTTTTTTTACTAAAAAGGACCTTCAGGAGAATCAAAATTTCTTCGGCGGTTTTCCTCCGATTTGAAAAAAAAAGTATGCAAAAATCATTTTAATGAGTTCCTCTAACTTTTGAGACCCCGATCGGCGGAATCTAAATTTTGAACTTTCAAAACCAGACACGTCCAAATTTGAAATTGAAGACACGACTTTTTTTTCATTATTTTAATGAGACTATTTTAATTTTTAACATAATATATCCTTATCGTGTGGAGCATTAGTTTGCATAATTGGTTTGTTTATAAAAAATGTCTGAGAAAATTAAGACTTTTTTTCGATTTCCCAACAATTCGATCTGTGTGACTTATCTGGTTTTGAATGTAAACTCCTCAAATATCTTTTAATTTAATGTTTTTTATATTAAATTCCCTTCATTTATATGCCAATAACAATATGATAGAGTTAGGAACGAATTAAAAAAAAAATTAAAACAATTTTTACAGCCGTTTTGTTCAATCAATATATATCTAACCCCAAAGAACGTATCGGTTCTCTCCAAACAACTGAAACTTTATATGGTAAATATATATATATGGCAAAACTTCTGCAATTATGACAAAACTTTTTTGGTACCCAGTCTTTGTCTTGGTTCTTGATAGGATACTCACCATAATTTAGTACGCCAATTTGAGCCAATTTATTTTATAGATTTGATTTCAATTGATATAAAATTGTGTTTTCTAAGACTATCTTGAATGAGCAGTCTGCTTTAGATACCGACAAAGATTTCAGCAGTAATCTGGCATCATATGGGTGTCCCATCTACCTTGATATCTTTTTTCCATAACTCGAATATCTTGGTGACATCTTTCACCCTGCTCCTCACTTAAATCTCCAAGATTTTCAGAAAATTTATCTAAATGGGTATGTAAGTAATGAACTTTAATGCTCATATTACACCCAAGATCTCTTACATTTACTAACATATCCTGAACTAATTTTGAAAAATTTTTTGATTTATGATTGCCGAAAAAATTTTTGATTACCAAACCGAATGATTTCCACGTTCTGTTTTCTTGCTCATTCATAGATTCGACAAAATTTGCATCTTTTTGAAATTCACCATTTTCAATTCCATGCATATAACCCAATTATGAGATCCGTACTTCAATTTTTCAAGCACTAGAGAAATACTAGTATATTGTTCTTTTATAACAGTCGAATGTCCAATAGGTATGGATCCATATTTGTTCCCGTTATGTAACGGTACACACTTCAAACTTCTCTTACTGCTATCTATAAAAAGTCGCCAATCACTTGATCTATATTTTTTTAAATCCATTTTTTGCATTAGACCTCTAACGTCATTACAGTAAACTAAATTCTCTTCAATGATAAAATATGGCAGCAAATCTTTTTCACGAGTACGATAAAATGTAATTTTTGTATCTGAAGTAAGTAAATTTTTCTCTTTCAAGCGGAATGCCAAAATTTCAGAAGACTGTTTTGATAAATTTAAATCTCTTGCTAAGTTGTTTAACTCGTTTTGATTGAGAGGTCGAGGATCTGATCCTTGACTAAGTGCAAAGTCCGAGTAAGTATCTTCGTTTTCTTCTTTAATTTCCAGCTGATTATCTGAATCAAAATGAGTCGAGGATGTCGATGGTAATGGAAAAAGTGAATCATCAGAGTACGCAAGAGGTCGTTGGGCAGAAATCAATGTCGGATATGACCATGTTTTCCCGGTTTGAGGAATTAATATCGGTAATGTTTACAGCGCAAAAATAAAAATCGTCATTATACGTGGTTCCCACCAGATCATTGGTGTCCTGAATTTGAGGGTTGATCTTATCCCACCTGTCCATTGTCGTAAAGATACAACACAAGTTTGGCACCCACGGTTTGTCTTGATTGGACATATTAATTCCAAAGCAGGTAAAATATGCCTTTCTAACGAAGTCCGTGATAGATTTACGCTACTGTTTGAAAATATATTCGCCATAAATAACACAAAAACTGTCAGGATCGTCAGTGCAACATCTTCTCTTTGTAGCCATGATATGAATTTGAATTCTTAACGTTAAAGTAGACAGGAAAGTACTTACTATTTATACATTTTTTTTTTAAATAAAAAGTAGTTATTCAAATATACTTATCAACTAATAACAACAGACACAGAAAATTAAGGATTTAAAAATGCATTTTTTCTAATACTGAAAACACGTGAACACACAGAAACTAGTACCGAAAGAAACTAGAAAAACGAATTTCAATATTAAATCTTTGACACTCGATGCCAATAATGCTTGTATTAAACAATAGTTTGGTTATAATCTCAGGTTGAAAATCGCTGATAAATTGTTCTTATACTGAGTTCACATATGCATGAAAATTCTCTTTATCATAATATAATATGAATTTTTAAAATAGTGCGTTCATCACATGCAAAAGCTTTTATAACGAAAGTGAAGAGAATGAACTCGGAAACCAAACAAATTATTTAGAATATGCATGTGCTGAAAAAACATCCGAAGAAAATTGGATGCAAAGTGAAACTTTAAAAAACAAAAAAATATTTTCTCATTCTTGTTGTCATTATCTCAAAAACTATAAGAGAAAGAAAAACAAGTTAAATATCATTATAATGTGATGAATGGTTATGATTTTGTAGGTAAAAATATCAACAAAAACATAAAAATTTAGAAACACCCTGTATCTACAAAATTAGAGCTGTTAAGAAAAATTGGAATGATGTTTGGAATTACCAAATCTAAGTAGATTAAAAATTGACACCAATATTTCAGGAAAATTTAAAAAAGGTTTCAGTTGTTGACCAGTGTTATCGGTGTAATAATTCCTATAGTATAGATCCTATACCTACCATTATAATACTTATGAAGTAATTTTTCTAGTCTAGGAGTACAAATTTTATGGGGATTTTTTTTTAAAAATGGCTGACGCTATTTCTCAATTTCTTATGAACCGTTTAAGTTGAAATTTTGCGTGGACCTTCTTTATTTATCCCTCTTTTGTTGGAACTATAGTTGTGTAAAATATTGTGTTTTTACTCTTTCAGAAAAATTTAAAACTTTGAAAAAAAGTGCGAAAAATCAATTCAAACAGCCGACATTTCGTATAAAGAAAATTTTTTATTTCTGAAGTTCCAACAATAGCAACATTCTTAAGGGTCGTTCATAAATAACGTTACCAATTTAAGGGGGAATTAGTTTTAAAATGTACTACAATAAGTAACAATGGCAGAGGAGGGAGTTTTAGATGCTGTTACAATCCATCATTATAAAATACTAGCTGGTACCCGGCGCGTTGCTGCCGTCCTTGTCCAATGCCTGTTCCAGATTGTCAATAGACAAACTCCACTCTAAGTTTCAATATTCTTTGACCATTATTTCCAAAGCTATTAAATAAAAAAATTTTCTTTTATGGGTGGAGCCACCCGTTTTAGTTTGCGAGTATATTCGAGTAGTAGGATATCACCAAATGGTTACTCCAAACCGAGTTTATTTGATCTGTGACTGTTATTTCCAAAGCGATATAATTTAAAAAATGTGTTTTATATCGGTGGAGCCACACCCCCTGTACAATGCCCATTCTAGTCTTCCAGTAGCAGGACACCACCAAATAGTAACTTCATTCTAAGCTAAAATGTTATGTGAATTTTACTTCCATAGCTATTCTGTATCGAAAATTCGAGTTGTATGAGCGTAGCCACGCCCCGTTTTCCAATGCCCGTGTCTGTTTTATAATTGAAAGACCTGACCAATCAGTTATTTCAAACTGTGCTTTACTGTTATACGACAGCAAGTTCCAAATCTATTCGATATCAAAAAGTTTAATTGTGTAGGCGGTGCCATGCCCCCCTTTTCAAAGATCGCTCAAATTTGACAGTCGAAGGGCGCGTGTCAACAGTAAGTTCGTACCGATTTTCATTTATGTGCGATTTTTGAACGAAAGTAAAACCGAAAATTTGTTTTCTTCAAAAACTGCCACGCCCCTCGTGGGTAGAAAGATAAAAAAATACTTTATAACCTATTCTCATACCTACATAATATACAAAAAAAATTTCATTAAAATAGGTTCAGCCGTTGCGGAGGAGTTCATACACTAACACCGTGACACGAGATTTTTATATATTAGATTTTCATTCCTACAACTTCATGTTTGACCGTCTTAATTAAATTAAGCAGTTGGTTTCTTCTATTTTGCTCGTTCATATTATTTTCGGTGATTTATTTCTGATTTGATTATTTTGTTTCAGTATCCTGCACTTGTGTTTTCGATTTCGCTTGTTTACATAGTTTTCATTATTGCTGTTAGCTATTTTTTTTTCGATTGATCATAAGAAGCTCGGTCAAAGTCCTTTCAAGGGATGAAATGGCCAATTTGTTTTTTTTTTTTGTTATTATTTTTTTTTTTTTGCTGAACGTTCAACCGTTGCTTGGTGTTTGCAAATTATTTTTATCTATTAATTTTCAATCATCCCTTTCATATATTAACATATAGGTTTTAACGTTAAATCGAGGCCTAAATATTCTCGATCAAAGAAGAGCGATAACGACTTCTACTGTCCTTCGCAGAAAGAGGAAATCAATTCAAGATCGTGTCCCAGCGTCTTGTTTTTAGCTTCAAAAACTTTCATGCATTCTCATCTGTGAGTTTTATTTAATTGAAAATAGATCAGAATAAAAAGTCGGTGCTATTTAAATTAATTTTAAGGAAGTTTTAAAAATACTGATTTTTGTGCTGCAGTCATTACTACTGGTACTCTCTCTCTCTCTCCAGGCGCATTTCCTTGTAAAAGAAATGAGAATACACCTGAATGGGTCAACATGAAATCCGTTGAAGAATTCTTTTACGAAGAATCCCCAAAGTTTCCAGTTTCTTCAATTCCAGTGTAAGAGAGCATCGCCTCTTGGATTGAAGACGGAAGAGTTTTTTTTATGGAAATAATTGATTTTTAAAATTGTTTTTGAAATTTATCTACACTGAGAAAAAAAACACATACCTTGCTCCGGTAAAAAATTTCTCTATTTTCGATATAGAAATTTTCTCTTTTTCAAATAAAATTTTCTTAAATTAGAATAAATTTTCACATTTTCGAAGAAATATTTCTTTACTTCTAGGAAATGAAAATATTTCAATGTCTCTAATAATGATAAGTATTTTTCTCGCACAAAAATTTCTCATTTATAGAGAAAAATTTATTGAAAATGAAAAACTTTTCTTATATTTTGATAAAAAATTCACTAAGAGAAGCATTTTCTTCAATAAAAACAAATCTTTTCTCAAAAATAAAAAGCTTTTTCTCAAAAAACGATATATTTTTCTTTTTCATGGAAGCTTTTTACCATTTTTAGAGAATTTTTAGTATCGAAATTAGAGAATAGCATTCTCTGGAGCAAGGTCTATGCCATTTTTCTCTAAATATGATGCCTTTTTTATCATATTCCGATAAGCTTTTTTCTGAGTGTAGACTAACTTTATTTATCTACACACTAAGAGCTAGTCAAAACAATATTTTTTTAAACATATTCATTAATCAACTAATTTTTTTATTTTATATTTATAGAATTTTTAGTTCTGAAATTCACTACGAAGAGTAATGGAGGGGTAGGAGGGTGTATAAGAATATTTTTTTTCTTTTTTTTAAAACCACTAAAACGTTTGGAATGATGTCTAGAAGGACGCACCCTTAAACTTTAACCCCCTCTCTTTTAAACCTTTTATCACCAAAAAAACGTTTTAAATATGCAAACTTTCCAATACATTTAATAAATATTCGATTAATAATTAATAAGTTAGTTAATAATTTATTATTTTAGTTATTTTATTTATTGAAATTTTATATTTCAGATGAATTTTGTCCTATTCAGCAAATAATCTGATCGATTGAAAAAATGATCTTACTTAAAAAGTCTTCGAATGAAAATTAATCATTATATATAAAGTCGTAATGCATGACCATAAAAATATTAATGAATAAAAAGTTTCCGTGAAGCAATTTGAATGAAGAATCAATAAAAATAGTTTTCAAAAATAATTTATCAAAATTTATCAATAGTCGTATGTTGGTTGGTTTAAAAATAATAGTATCACATGGGGTCGAAATTCGACAAATTTTTTGTTTAATAAATAAATATTTATAATAAAATAGTTTCGACCAATTTTTTGTTTGCTTATTTATTTAATATGCAGAATAAGCGAGATGGTGAAAATAATATCGTGGCTACAACTTAAAATTGATTGGAGATGTACAACTATTTCCTTCAAAGAAATGGATTTTTTAAGTTTATCAATTTGAAAAAGCACCTTTAAAAAAATTTGATTTTGTCAAAAAATGCTTGATTTTTTTGGAGTGCAAAAAAAAAAAAAAAAAAAATTGGCCATTTCAGCCCTTGAAAGGACTTTGACCGAGCTTCTTATGATCAATTGTGTTGTGTGTGTTATTAAATGTTTACACACAATGACCAAGAACTGGACCTACCTGTTTTATGCCGACTCCGAACTGCTAAAGTTCATGTTCTCAAGAAGCTTTACATGGCATTATTTACTCTCTGAGGTTTGCCATTGTCTGCAGAGAGGTGGTGACCGATCAGAAAAATTTTTTATTGAAAAAAACTTTTCGCCGCGGCTGGGGATCGAACCCAGGCTCCGAGCATGCTAAGCCACACACTTAACCTGCATGCTACGGTCACCACAGTGACCACAGTTTTTTGGAGTGAACAGTTTATTAATTTAGTGCTGAGACAAAAAAATGCACCTGAAATGCAATTTAGGCTTTGAAAGAAAATCAAAAATGCAAATTTGATTTTTTTCTGTTTTTAGACCAGAAATCATTTTTACCACATATTTTGAGAAAATATCAAATTTTGTGGTCTTTTTTTAAAAGAAATAATTTAATTATTTTTATAAAAAAGGTAAAGGTAACATTTTGATGAATTTTTTTCAAATTAACTGATTAAACTTAAATACAAAAAAGAAACAAATAAAATCTATTCAAAGATGGCGGACATATTGGCTTCCCAATTTAAAACATTCAATTTGAGACATTTTTTTTTTCTCTTTTTTGGCATTTGGCTGAAACACACGCTAAATAACTAACAACACTATTAAGTAAATTCATTAAACTTACTTTTGGTTAAAACTTCTCACAGCGATTATTATCACATTTGAAAAAAAGTTTAACAAACTTTCAGAAACAATTAGAAACATTTAAAAACCTAACGGTTCTATCAAAATATTGCAGTTTTTAATTCAAAACACCTTTTTTCACAAATTTCACAATTGATGAATGCATGAAACTACATTTTTTTAAGAAATTTGTACTTTTGAAAAAACTCCAATTCGACCAACTCAAAAGCTTCCACTCAACCAACCATTTGGTTGAACTCAAAAATTTATTATAAAATATTAAATTTATTATTTAAACATTGACGAAAATTTGTTCTTTCACCAAGAAAATACCAATAAATCGATTAAAATCTTTATCTTAAAAATCTATTTATTTATTTAAATAATGTTATTGTTATCGAAAAAGCCCTAGTTAAATTTAAAATTATCAATGGGAAGATTCTTTCCATGGAAATTAATAACAATTCAAAATGGTTCAATAAAAAAACTGTTCTTTAAGCAAAAATTCCAATTACTTTAAAATGGTTATCGCTTAATTGCTAAATATGTGGACTGATTGAAAATAAACTAGAATTAATTAACATAAATATCGATTAAACATTTTTTTCAAAATTTGGATTGCATTAATTTTTATCAATAAGTTATTTTCATTATAAATCTATTTTAATAGATATATGTTAGTTTAGTTTATATCAAAAAATTATTTTTAATATTTATCAATATAATTGAGTTAAATTAATTTAATATATAATAAACAGTTGTATTCTAATTTTTGATGTAATATAAATCTATGTATCAGCATTTATAGGAATATGTCATACATTTTATATAAATCAATATCTTTATAGAAATATTTTCATATCGGCATCAATACATATGCCGATAAATTAATAGTTCAAAATAAAATTTTAAACAAAATCAAATTTCAAAATTAAAAAAAAAAACTAAATTTATTTTTATAAAAAATCTATTCGTCACAGAAATTAAATGCATAGAAATTAAAGAAAATTAAATAAATCATCTAAAAAAATATATATCTTAAAAAAAATCGATATATTCACGCAATTTGAGAAACAACTAGTCTTAAAGTTCCAACTCAATTATGTGTTATCGAAAAATAATGTCTTAACAAAATATTTTAGAATTCATTGGAAGCAATCTTGTGTTCCGAATGTTATCGATATATTTTATCAATGTTGATCTCAACAAGCAGTTAATGATTATATCGTTATTAATCTTAATTTTTCGATACATTTTCTTTAATTTTATAATGGAACCAAATTTCGATAACTTTAATAATAGTTAATCCATTTCCATGGCGTTTAAATTTTGAGTTTTTAAAATTATCGATAAACTCTCAACGAAAGTTTCGAAATAGCAATTCGAGCAAAAGTTGAAGAAAATGCATAAAATAGTGCCACAGCTATTTGTTTTTCTGTTGTTTTTGTTGTTGTTGTTATGGTGCGCTTCAACACTTTGTGGTCATAATCACTTGAGCCGGTCGGCCTAGCATTGCTGGCAAGTGCTGTTAAGAGCAGGAACAACAACTAAAACAACAGAAGTGGTCGCGGATAATGATAATCAAAATGATGATGATGACTGATGTGGTGGCTGTTATTGTTATTGTTGCGCTTGTTCTCGTTGTTGTTGTTGTTATTGTTGATGGAATGCAGCAGCCTGTTCATGCAGAAAATTATATACATAAAACGCGTGATTATCCTGTCGAGGCTTCTTTTATTATCATTATTAAACTTCAGTGCTTGCAGTTTAATGTGTGACGATGACGACGATGAAGACCAACGCTTGCTGTCACTCTCACAAAGTCTTGCACACATTCTGGCACACACAACTAACTCTCTCACTCACTTACCCGCTGGTAAAAATTTGTCGGTGATCAAATTATTTAAGACAGTTTAGATTTCAGTGAAAGTCGAAAGTCATCATGATTTAAATACCAAATTGATTAAAATCTTCAATTTAAAAAATATTAATTTCTTAAATATATGATTTGATGAAGTTCATTTAGAGTCATCGTTGTCGATTAATTTGAAAAATAAGTCAAATTAGTATAATTCCGCGGAAAAATGTTCAGTAAAATTGTGTTACGAACGTTATTATTATTAAGAAATTTTTTTCTATTTTCAAGTATTTTTGAATGAAAAAAGATGTCAGAGTAAAAGCGATTCTTAAGGCTACATGAAGATAATGTGAAAGCTTTCAGCGTTTAATTGATGTTTTAAAAGATTTGTATGAAATTTTAAGTATGAAACTAAATGATTCAGCATTTCTAGTAATAAAAAGATTGCGTTGCCTTTGTCATAGAACAGCATTGCATATAGCATCTACTTACACTGAGAAAAAACACATACCTTGCTCCGGTAAAAAATTTCTCTATTTTTGATAATAGCAATTTTCTCTTTTTCAAATAAAATTTTCTTCAATTAGAATAAATTTTCACATTTTCGTAGAAATATTTCTTTACTTTTAGAAAATGGAAAATTTCAATGTCTCTAATAATGATAAGTATTTTTCTCGCACAAAAAATTTCTCATTTATAGAGAAATTTTATTGAAAATGAAAAACTTTTCTTATATTTTGATAAAAAATTCACTATGAGAAGTAGACATGGGTAACGCAGTAAAAATTTCAGCGCTGATACACTAACTCAAGCGCAGTTTACTGTATCAGCGAAATGCGTTAACGCAATTGCGCCATTACGCTGTTTGAAATGTTAAGGTTTCTGTATCAACAAGACCAGTATAAGCACAGAAAGTCTTACAGTATAACATTGAATTGTGCGTTGAGTCATGTGCTAAAGGGCTAATACATAGAAAGTCTCAAAATTAATATACTTTCACAATGTTTAATGTTATCATTTAACTGAATAAAGTACAGATATCATCATCCATCAAAAATTAAAAAACCAAACTTCAGGGAAGCAAGCCGATGTCCGTGTTTTTTTCTCAATATTTAATCGAGCTCTGATACAGAAATATACACATTTTTCGATGGCAAAACAAGTTTGAAGTTGGATTTAAGTTTGCTTATACTTTTTAAATCAAACATGTTCAATTTTGAAATAAACTCAAACTGTGGCAAAGTATCATCAATCAGACATGCTCCAAGGATGCATGCTTAACAGCATCTTCCCCGCAACCTCTTTTTCTATTTAATACAAGCATATTTTGTTTGATTCAACTTTCTGCCGTGTCCAACTGTGCTCGATTAACCGTACAACTTATCCATTTGCTTTACATTTATTTCTCGCTGTTTGCTTTGCTGTAGGTGTTGCATTTGTATTAATGCGCTATTGCGTTACTTTTTTTAAAAGAAGTGTATCAACGCAGTAACGCATTTAAGAGCTTCAACTCAAAAACGCAACGCAACGCTGCGTTACCCATGTCTAATGAGAAGTATTTTCTTCAATAAAAACAAATATTTTCTCAAAAAAAAAAGTATTTTTCTCTAAAAATGATATATTTTTCTATATCATGGTAGCTTTTTATCATTTTTAGAGAATTATTAGTATCGCAATTAGAGAATAGCATTCTCTGGAGCAAAGTCTATACCATTTTTCTCTAAATATGATGCCTTTTTCATCATATTCCGAGACACTTTTTTCTGAGTGTACAAAGCTTCAAATATTGCTTCTCTTGTTGAGCTCATTTTGACATCAGCCTTAGTTTTAAATACGTTTATCAAAGAAAAACTAGTAATTTTCATAATTTTAAAAACCATAACTAATTAGGAAAAAATTAAATATTTCATACTTTTCTTATTGATGGTTAAGCGCACAAAAGTGATAATTGACCTTTTAATGTATTTTAAAATAAATTAGAGAATTTGCAAGAAAAAAAATTCAAAACAATATATTTTTCACTCCAACATGGTTTTATAGAGCTCCAAACTGGCGACAGAGAAAAAAACCGGGCCTCGTGGTTGCAGCGCTGGGAGTCGCAAAAATTGTCCGATTTGAAAAAAATGATTTTTTTTTAATCTAATCAAATTTGTAGGACAGCAGCTTTTTTTTAATTTTTCTAAAATTTTTTTAAATTTTTGTTGATGTTCCAAATTTTAAAGTGTGTTTTTTCGAAAAAAATATTGACTTTAAAAATTCATAAAAAATCGAAAAACAAAATTCAAAAGAAAAAGCTCGTGTCATACGATAGCAAATCAAGTTTAAACACATACAATAAAAAATTCATCAAACAATGAACACGCTTGTGGCGCAACTAGTACGAAAAACATGATTTCGAGATAAACGCATTCAAAGTTTGTGAACAAAGAAAAATAAAAATGTGATCTCACTAATCCGGCTGTTACTTTTGAACCCGTAGGAATTTTTCCATGAAATTAAGAAATAGAATCTTAAGAGTATTTACTAAAATACAAAATTATAAAAAAAAAATCGATTTACAAAAACGTCCAATGTCATGTCCCCCCTTAAACATACATTGCTCACCAGTGTATATATTGACCTAAGCAAAAATTGAACAAGATTAATAAAGTTTTAAATCAAAAACTCAAACAAATCAAAAACTTCAATTGACTATAAGTCGTTTTACAAGTTCAGTTCAGTGATGTCTCGAAAAAGCATGAGTGTAAGTAATCAAAGTTAATACATCAAAAGACTTCAGAATTAAATTTAATTTATTGATATCACAGTAATGACTTCAAAAAGTCGATGAATCAGACGATTTTAAATGTTGAAATCAGAAATTTATTGTAAGACAGAAAATTTTTTTCATGTGTGCAGTCAGTGCGAATTTTTGATGCCTTCTCTGATTTTGGCTTACTATGTAAGCTACACATCATCAGGGTTTGAGCGATAATGTCATAACAAACCCTGTCGGAAATTGTTTAAAGGTGTCGGAAGCCTCGCATCCATATTGCATTTATTTAATGCGTATTTATTTAACGCTTTCAATGGCTTGGCTAGAATGATCGCCAGGCTGTTCAATATAATGAAAAAAATTATTCAAAGATTGTATTATAATATTCAGGTGTTCTTATCTTTAACTAAAACAACCGGAGGCCAATGCTAATGCGTTTCTATCAAAAATATGAAAAAAAAAATATGCTTTGCACACCAATCCCAATACCACTTTTTTTCAACATTTATTAACAGCCGAAATTAAAAAATTGTAGGCTGCACAAAATCGAAAATTCAACAAAGTTAAACGTTATATATTTCTCTAAATTTATGCTGTCATGTTGGAACAACTTCATTTCAAAGTGCCAAGATATTTGATTTTAAAAAAGACGTTGGAAAATAAAAACAAAAATTATTTTCTGATGCGTCCACTATAATGGACGCATTGAAAGTGTTAAGCATATTTATTTAATAACCAGTTTAGTCATGCATACATTTACCACTGGGTTACTTGCACTCACTAGCAGGCTAGCAGTAGTCCAGTGTTGGTAAACGCAAGCAAAAGAATTAAAAAAATTAATGCTTGGTGTTTATTATTTGTGTTTTGTTTTTGATGATTTTTTTTTGTTTTTTTTTTTTCATTCATTTTAAGTAATTTTCCACAGCAACACTTTCTTTAAGTCGGAAACGGAAATGCTTAAAAGGGTGTGGCTACAGCTACATCCGCTTGGCACGTAAACTTATTTTCATATATTGCAGTTAATGTTGTTGTTGTTGTTACAACTGCTGCTGCTCCTTCTGCTTTATTAATGCCCAAATGTGGGTCATCAACATTTCCTTCATTTCCATTTTACTGAAGAGGAAATTTTTGTGCCCTCTTTTTTTTCATTGTCGTCATTGTTGTTATTGTTACTGTCGTTGTTGCTGTTGTGTGTAATGTTATTGCTGATGCATAGTCTTCTGCTGCTGTTATTGCTAAAATTGCCGGCTTTAACCGGTTAAAGCCCCAAAGTGTATTTTCCGACACATGGCTTAAACAGGGTGCACTAATAAAATACACGAAAAGAACAATATCCTTTATGTAAAAATCTTTATTATTTTCAAAAATGCTATTCATTCCAACAAGAATTGCAAACAGACTGCAATCATTCAATAAAAAAATTTGCACTGATTTTTATAAAAAGTGACTTAGGACTTTTTGTCATTTTTTATACCCTAAACCTGAAAGGTCAGGGTATATTAACTTTGTGCAAACGTTTGTAACGCATAGAACGAAGCGAGTCCGGTATAGAAAAGTATATATATTTTTGATCAGCGTCACCACGTGAGTCGAGCTATCCATGTCCGTCCGTCCGTCCGTCCGTCCGTCCGTCCGTCCGTCTGTGTGTTGTCCGTATACACAGGATAAGAAGAAGGAGTTGAGATAATTGAATGAAACTTAGTACACATAGTCACATGAACCCAAGGATCTGCACTATTGAATATTTTTGGAATCCGCCCACGGACACGCCTACCTCCAATACAACGCAAAAATTGAAAACTGCATAACTCAGCTCATATTAAGCCTACAACAATAAAATTTGGTATGTATATGTTTTGTATCAACACAAAAATATTTTTGAAAAATGGGTGTCATCCACTCACGGACACGCCCACCTCCCATACAACCCAAAAATTGAACACGCAATAAATAAGCATCTGTTTAACCTACAGAGCTAAAATTTGGCACATATGTTTTTTGTAACAAAACAAAGATGATTTTGAAAAATGAACATTATCCGCCCACGGACACGCCTACCTCCCATACAACGCAAAAATTGAAAACTGCATAACTCAGCTCATATTTAGCCTACAACAATAAAATTTGATATGTATGTGTTTTATACAAACACAAAGATGTCTTCGAAAAATGGACGTCATCCGTTTACGGACACGCCCACCTCCCATACAACCCAAAAATTGAAAGCGCAAAAAATAAGCCTCTGTTTAACCTACAGAGCTAAAATTTGGCACGAATATTTTTTATGACAAGACAAAGATGGTTTTGAAAAATGGACGTCATCCGCATTCGGACACGCCTACCTCCCATACAACCCAAAAAGTTTAAAACTCAGTAAATAAGGTTATTTTTGTCATAGAGAAATTAAATTTGGTATGTATGTATTTTATACCAAAACTAAGGTGTGTTCAAAAATTGGGAGTAATCCGTCGATGAACACGCCCACCTCCCATAGCGAAAGCACAATAAAGGCATTAGCTGTGAGCTACAGGAATAAAACTTGGTATGTGTAAATTTTTCATCACCATTTAAATGCAATTAAAATATAGGCTTCATCCGCCCACTGAAACGCCCATTTACAATAAAATTTTTTTTTTTTTTTGAAAAGTGGGTTTAGGGTATTTCATAGTCGGTCTAGACCGACTTTAGACTTTCTTAACTTGTTGTTATTATAATTTCTGTTTTTTAAACAACACTGATAAATAAATTTTATTTGGGAAAATATCGCAAAAAAAGTTTTTAAAATTGGTGTTCGAAAAATCAATAACACTTCTTCAAGACGCTTTTTTGAAAATAATTATTGAGAGAACGCTATATTCGCTAACTTCCATAAAATTCATGAGTTTTTTATTTTTTTTTCTTGTTTTTTAACCAAGAAGTGTTTGTGGAGTGTTTGTGTGAGCACTCACACCACACAAAAATGCAGAACGTTATCAAAAAGGAATCGTGTAGCTAATAATAATAATGTTCTCACTTGATTTGCTGTTATTAAAAATGTTTCCTATCCTTGATTTAATACTGATGTCAAAAATACTTCAAAAAAGCACAACAAAATGCATAGTCATTGGAAAGAATTCCATTGCCGGAAAATTGTGAAAATTACGGAATTGCCAGATATGCCTATGTTTCAACTTTCACGCAATCGAAATGATATCAACAGGTCTGCTGAGCTAAAAACCTTACTTTCATCCAAAATACTGTGGAGGAATCCAAAAAACTAAGCAGTTGGATGAAATCTGGTTCTGAACCAGATAATCTAAACCATTTTTTTCTGTAGCAATTTTTCTCTTGAAATCATAAATATAGTTGATGTCTGAAATTTCTGCGGTAAGTTAGAATGCAACGCTTGCAAATATATTATCAAATAAATACCTTACTTAGCATATTAAAAAAATCAGAATTTTCTCTTGCCGATAAAATAGTTTAATTTTTCTTGTTTTCCGCTAGAGAACAAAACAAAAAAAAAACAAATTGACGATTTCAGCCCTTGAAAGGACTTTGACCGAGCTTCTTATGATGAATTATGTTGTGTGTGCTATAAAATGTTTGCACACAATTAACCGAGATCTGGACCTACACGTTTTATGCCGACTCATGTTCTCAAGAAGCTTTACATGGCATTATTTACTCTCTGAGGTTTGCTATTGTCTGCAGAGAGGTGGTGACCGATCAGAAAAATTTTTGTATTGAAAAAACTTTTCGCCGCGACTGGGGATCGAACTCGGGCTCCGAGCGTGCTAAGCCACACACTTAACCTGCACGCCACGGTCACCACCGCTAGAGAACCCTGTTTTATTTGCGTGCCTATAAAAACAGTCGATTGAGCTCTAATCGGTTAAAAGCGACGTTAGCGGCAGGCAACGTAATTTTGAGGTAAGCATTTGTCGAGTCTGCAACTGCATAAATATGTTTTTTTTCTTGCGCTGCTCTTTAGGTACGTTCGTACTTCATGTCTTACTTCAACTATCATAGCCAAGCTTGATTTGGGCCTCCCCTTCTGCCATACCTTCTGTTACACTTAAGCAATTTCTTGCATTTCACTTCAGTTTGTTTGCTGGTGTAATAGTAAAAGAAAACAAAAACAAAAGCAAAAGTAAAACAAAAACAACAGCAAGAAAAAGAAAAAAAACATTTAATGTTGCACTTAAATTTATATCACAGCCGCACTTGAATTGTTGCTTTTGTTATTCATGTTGTTATTATTGTTATTATTATCTCTGTAGTTAAAGTTGTGGATGTTGTTGTTGTTATTGTTGTTGTTGTTATTGTTCTTGTTGTTGCTGCCAGCAGTTTAAGTATATTTAATGTGCTGGCAGACACCTTTAAATGCATTGCTCTGCATGTATGTGTGTGTGTGTGTGTGAATGTGTTTGAATTATTAAAATACTTGTGAGTGCAATGAAATGTTTTTTAATGTGATGGAATGCATTGTTGTTGCTTCGAATGTTGTTACTTTTGATGTTGTTGTTGTTGTTGCTGCAACTGTCGTTCTTTACCGTTGTTGATAACTGTTGGCAGCTTCTTTAGTGTTGGGGTTAAGAGTGCGCTTAATTGCACCTTCAACATTGCAGCTCAAAGGCTTCACTGTAATTGCAACGCTCCAGCAGTAAATGTGTAAATGTAGTTATTGTTGTAGTTGTGTATGTTTCATTTTCTTTTCTCTTATTCTCACTCTCTCTCTCGCTCTCTCTCTGTCTCTATCTTTGGCTATGTGTATGGAATAAATTTTAGTTGTTACCAGTTTAAGTTCTAAAAATAATGCAATAAAGCATAAAGATTATGATGTTTGAGTCGTTTGAGTGAATTTTAAGCCATACACAGTGCAAAGTGTTGCTTTAAGCACTTCAGGTCAACGTGACGTATGAGTGATGATAAATTATTCCAGAAATCTAAGAATTTCTAGCATCATCCACTTAGAGTGTGCAATTGTGCGGAAAGTATTAATATTGTGGCTTTGATGTAGAAGCAAGACCAGAATTGTGTCATAATGTTTCTAGAGCGATGTTAATGGAACACTTTATATCAGTGGTTAAGGATTGTAACGATTGAGAGTTTAATTTACACCTGTAGCTCTAGTAAATTGTTAAAAAAAAATTCTTTCAGAGCTATTATGATTATTAAACTATTGATAAAATTACAACATCGTACTAACTAGGATTCCAGTTCAGGCACTTGTTTCAAATTTCGGGATTTCAGGATTGTTAGTTAAGATTCCTAGGATTTTGAAAACAGAGAAAAAAAAAACAATTTTTGTAATAAATAAATAAATTCATATGTTTAGTTGGAAAGTTAAGATATTATTTTCAAAAAACACATTGGCAAAACAAGTAAAAAATAGCAAACAGGTGTTACTCGAATGTCAAACTAAGTGTTGTATTTTTCTACTACTATTTTTAATTGCCTTTAGTCGAAAAAGAGTTGCAAGCAATATTTATACATTTTTTTGATTATTTGTAACGAACATTTTTATAAATTCTTTTATTTTATCTAAATTTATGGAAAAATTTGGAAAAATCAATCAAATCCAGAAATCTCAAGGCAATTTCAGAATCCCGAAAATCCCTGAATTTCAGAACATATAATCCCGGGACTTTTGGAATTGGAAAAAGTCCGGGATCCCGGGAGGTATGGAAGCAGTATACTTCGCAGAGACCGATATATAGCAGGCATTCAAATTACCCGACAACTGCAGTGTCTTGCAGGCGGAGATTTTTACCATCAGGTAGGCCCCAGAGATAGCTCTTAGTACAAGTACTTATCACTCTTTAACTAACATCTTAGTTTATAGCCAAGCGGCAATGGTGCCAGGCTAGGATCAGAGCTCACAGAACACGTACCTACTCCATTTCAGCAATTGTACAAAATCCTCGAAACTAAAGCCAAACAAGCAGTGTGTCGAAGATGGAAAGATACGGCAACATACAAGATCTCGAAAATCATGTACAATGAAGCATGTGGAAAACGAATTTCGATTTTAAATAATCCAAATACCAATTTTTAGTTCTAAATATTTATAAAATACCTTAAAGTAAAAACGGAAACCATAGTTGGTGCGACGAAATATGTTTAAAAAATTTTTATAAAACTGAAAATTTCAAAATGAAAAATATACAAAAAGTTTTTGAAGTTTGTAACGAACCTCTGGACGCTACTGTTATTTTGTTTTCCAGCCGGGGTATGCTCAGCGGCTGTCCAGGGTTTTGTACAAGAATTTATTTTCAGAGGTTTAAAAATACGGAGTCCCTTGATGTGGGTGTCCGTTAGTGTGGGTGTCTCGTTAGCTAGAGTGTCCCTTGACGTTGGTGTCTCGTTAGCGTGAGTGTCCCTTAAGTGTGGATGTCCCTGAAGAGGGTGTTCCTTGGTAGACGTAGGCTGGTGTGAGGGTGTCTCTTTGACGTGAGTGTCCCTTTAGTATGGATGTCCCTGAAGAGGGTGTTCCTTCCTGTTGATGGTGCCGTGTCTTGTTGCAGCTGCTAGTAACCCTTTGACGTGGGTTTACTTTTCGTCATCGCCCTTCTTCTTGAAAGCGCACGATTTTGCCGTTGATCGTGCGGTATATTTTATATACAATCGCGTGACTTTTTACCGGTCGTGCCGCTAAATTCGTCGCGAGTCTTTCTTGCCAGTAGGGTCTCGTAGAGAGCGAGAGTGAGTGTAACACAGAGCAGAAGTAAAACTCGCTGCACCTCTGTGTTGACTCAAAGAAGGAGAGGGATCGGAGTAGAGAGCAGTCGTGAGAGTGATTTTCACTCAAGTCGTAGTAGGACTGGTTGGAGGTGAGTATCACTTTATGAGAGTAGGCAGAGAGTAGAAACACCAAGCAGAAGTAAAACTCGCTGCGCCTCAGTGTTTGACTCAAAATTTTCTGGGGAAAATGCAGAAGTATATTCTGTTGAGTGGCTTTGGGGTATAACGCTAAGCAGAAGTAAAACTCGCTGCGCTTTAACGTTAAACCCAAAGACTACTCAGAAAATATGAGAACTGCGTTTCGCGTATGGAGCGAATGCTAAAAGTATAACACTAGGCAGAAGTAAAACTCGCTGCCGCTCAGTGTTGTCCTCAAATCAATAGGATTGTAGAGGAATAAGGATTCCGCCAGCAAAAGGATAAGGAATGTCGAGGTGATGTTCGTTCTGTCCGATGTTCACGGCACGACTTACCTTATATTTCGATGTGATGATCGTACTGCCCGGTATAAAAATTAGACACGTCTGCTTGCTTGCGTGGTCTCTACTCGACTCATTTATTTTATCATATTCAACTTTGTCTTAGCCTACGTTGCTGTACAGATTGCTTTAACGGCACTTAACTACTTCGTTTTAGTACTAATACAAACTACTTAATTTAATGTGTGTTACATTAGTATTGGTATATGTACTACGATAACTTAGTGTATATAAGTGTCGTTCGATGATCAAAATAAATAATATAATATATTTTAAATATTCTTACATGAAATATAAATATATTATAAAGATTATTATACATATTAAATGCGTAATATGTAACTAATAATCGTTGTTAGTATGTTGTCTAGCTGGGTTCTTGATGTTATAGCTGGTGTGTTGTTGTCTGGCTGGTTTTAATGTTCTGGCTGGTATGTTAAGGCGGTTGGCCCCTCATAAGACTATATTTTGTCCAAAATATGTCGTATGATGTGCCAAGTTGGTGGTAACACCAGTGATGTGTATGAAGAGAGTGGCTTATTGTGAGGTCATATTTACTGGTCCAAAATATGTTCCTCACAAGTTTCAATTATTCACAAAACAAAAATGCCTAAAAATATGCTATGAAATTTAAAAAAAAAATCAAGCGTTCCGCACTCACATTTTACGGAATTATATTATAGTAACTACCCTACAAGAAGACTATCGGTTATTTAACTAAAAACAAACGGTTTCTCTTAACGAAAATTCCGGTTACCTCTTCATACAAAGTTTCGGTTATGCTAGGAAGACCCTTTCTCACAGGGATTGTTTTTTAAATCAATTTCCAATACCATCTAAATGTAGCCTTCTCGCTCTCTCTAGATAAGGATAACCTAAATACAGATTATAGGTAACCAACTCTCATCAGAAAGATCTAACCGAAAACTAAGTTATAGTTAACCGTTAGATAAAACGTAAATATCGGTTTTATCTAAAGTACTTCTTTTAAAATAAGCATGCATACAATTTGAAATGAAAACAATTGTTTTAAATTTATTATTTAAATTTTTTAACAGTACACTGGTGCTAGTGTTAGAACTAGTACCGATACTAATGCTGGTGTAAGTGCTAGTGCTGGTGTTAGCGCTGATGCTGTTGCAGCTGAGAGCTGGTGCTAGAGGCAGTGCTGGTGTTGGTACTAGCGCTGATGCTGTTACATCTGAGTGCTGGTGCTAGAGCTAGAGCTTGTGCTAGTGCTAGTGCAGGTGCTTGTATATTTTTATTGTTTATATTTTATAAGTATTTTATGTTTATTTTAATATTAACTGTTTTCATATTATGTTTATTATTATTTATTTATTTACTTATTTATTTTTAATTTAAAAATTGCCAAACATGGGCTGCACAATGAAAATAACTAATTAAATACAATTTGAATGTGAAAATTTGACATTCATTAAAATTATAATACCTTCTCTTTTTTTCATATGTATTTGCAACAATGTTAAATTTTTTCCCTTGTTTCACAAATTTTGACATTGAAATTAATATGAGAATGTGTTCGTAAACAAAAAAAATGTATGTGAATGTATTGGAGTTTCGGTTATCCATTTCTTGTACGGTAGTTCTTTCCCGTCAAAAATGACGAGATCGGTTAAAATAAAGGAAAAAAAATGAAATATTGAAATAAGCAATTTTTAGTTCCAAATATTTATAAAATACTTTAAAATAAAAACGGAATTCATAGTAGGTACGACGAAATAAGTTTAAAAAAACTTTTATAAAACTGAAAATTTCAAAATGAAAATATATAAAAATTTTTTGAAGTTTCAATAAATTACAAAACCAAAATGCTTAAAAATATGCTATGAAATTTTTCAAAAAAAATCAAGCGTACCCCACTCACATTTTATGGAATTATGTTATAGTAATAATAATAATAATACTAATAATAATAATTAGAAAGTTTTAAAATTGATAGATGAACAGGTACTACAAAAGACTTTATTTTATAGATATATGATTTTTATAGATATATGGATATGCCTATGGCACTGTGTTTTATGTACATTAGGACAGAATTTCCAAACTTAAACTTGCTTTCGAAGTTGTTAGGTTCAAAAACAAACTTTAAAGAAAGTAAACCATCAATGTTATAAGGACATATAAAGAAGTTCACAATTTCAAAAATTTGTAATAATGTTTCGTAAACATTTTGAGAGTATTCAGGAAAAAATGTCTTGGTCAGCTTATGTTTGCACGTTAGAAAGGACAGTTAATATTATGGCATTTATTTGTGGCAATGAAATATTTGTTAAGAAATTCATAAGCAGAGTATTTTAATGCTGAATAGAAAGAATAACGCTCAAATCCTTAAAGCCAGTCAACGACGATAAAGAACTATTCCGGATTGCCAGCAGGTTGGATGCAGCTGTTCAGTGAAATGTAAAGCATTTCTGCCACAGATGACAGGCAGAATATTTAACTGCGCTGCAAGTGAGAAAAGAATAGTGCAGATATAACGAAAGTTTGAAAGTTGTACAGTTGGTATTACTTACGAGAGAACATTTTCTACCTGAACACTGGGCAAACGGAAAAATTAACAATTAATCGAACGTGGTGATGAAAAGACATCCACTTCTAGAGATATAAATTGATATCTGGTTACGCAGTGCGCACTGATATTACGCAGGCAGTATTTTTCCAATCGGCTTGCAGATGACAATGACAACCGTTCAGCCCTTGAAGAATACAGTCCGACACCACCAATTGACGATAATGGAGTGAAACTTCTACCATCTACACTCAGAAAAATATCAACTGTAATATTAACAGTCGGCCGCTGTTATTTCAAAACACTGTAAGATTGAATGATTTGCGTTTAAGTAAACAATTTTCTTTGTTGAATGAACGTTTCAAAGTATTTTTGTGCTGTTAAAATCATCTGTTGAAATATTTTTATGCTTATATTGAATTCTCAATTTTTTCTAAGCAATAGTTTTTATATGTGTTTTGCTATATTTATATTATCGTTGCCAGTAGCTCAGTGGATGTGCACTAGACTGTCATGCGGGAGACGTGGGTTCGAACCCTATCTGTGTAAGTATCAAAAATTGTAATTTAATAATTGAAATAATAATTCTGTTTCATTAATTCTTTAGTCAAAAATAACCTTCAAAATAATATGCTTATAATCTTGCAAAAAAAAAAAAAAAATTGCAAATTTAATTTTTTATTTAAAAAAATATTTTAAATAAAAATAAAAAAAACATTTTTATTGGCCTTGCCGGATTTGAACCGTGGACACTCGAGTACTTGACGCACACGTTAGCACACTCGGCCATACATGAACTTTCAAACTAGTGATCAAAATTCAATAAATAAGTTTTTATACCGGTTTCGTGTTCCATAGACCAACAGTCAACCGACTGTTGATTTTAAAGTTTCATTTGTTGGATAGTATTTAACAGTGAAATCTGTTATTTCATCCCATGATTTGTTTGATAAAACAGCATTTTTTCCTTGAGTGTAGCCATGAAAGGTTAAAGTTGCTATCAAGCGACTCAAAACCAACAAAGCAGCAGGTGCTGACGGCCTGGCTGCTGAAGTGTTTAAAAGTAGTGGCGATGAATTTATAAGGTGCAAGCATCAACTCTAACTCAAACTCTCAAACTCTAACTCAAACTATAGCTAGCGGAAAGTATTCCCAACAATTGGAATCTCAGCATGCTTTGTCCTATATTAAATAAAGAAAAATAAAGTGATAATCTGCCCCACACTAAGGGAAAAAGTTATGTAGTCAGTACAGAGACAGCTATGTAAAATCTATGCACTTCAACTTGTATGAGAACGCAACAAGAGCAGTATTTACTGAGTAAAGGGAGCGTGTACTGACTACATATCAATTTATTCACTTTTTAAAATGAATAAAAAATGTATTCAATACATCATGTTATGTGTTGAATACATAGCAGACTTCAATAGATACAAGCAATGTGTACTCAATCAACGTGTTATGCAATTTTTTACAAAAACTTTACTCAATACATAAAATATAGACTCAGTACACGTTCCCCTTATACGATTGAAGTGACACATTTATTCAGTACATAACATATGGACTCAGTACATGTATCTGTTGCACATCAGCACACGATTTTGTTGTTTTATGTCATTCGTTTCTTGATTTTCAAATAAGCAACACCTCTAAAGTATGTAGAAAATCAGAGCGGGAGTGATTTTATCCACTGTACTCTAGAACAAAAGCGATGATTGGATAAGAAATAAATGGCTGGGTTTCTATAAGTAATTGCCAATTATTTTGTGAAATCTAGTCATTTTTCTTTATAAAATTATTTATTGCATTTGTTGAGAGGGTGCTTTAGGCACAGGCATGAATTGTGTATATATTCAATACATGGAATTATGAACAAAAAATATATAATGAATACATTATGCATGTACTCATTGCATAAAATTATGTTTTTAACATATGTAATGAGTAAATGATGTATGTACTCATTATATAAATGTATGCACTAAAAATATGTAATGAGTAAATTATGTATGTACTCATTACATAAAATTATGCATTTAAAATATGTAATGAGTAAATAATGTATGTACTCATTGCATAAAATTATGTACTCCAAATATGTAATGAGTAAATTATGTATGTACTGAGTCAATAGTCAATAATTTATGTAATACGTACATAAGATCTTTACTCATTACATAAAATTATTTGTAACAGTTTGCGTTGAGTACATAAAATTCTTTATTGACTACATAACCGCTTGAAAGCATTATGTAGTCAATAAAGATTTCAACATGTACTCAATACATGAAAAATGTAAAATTATTGTGTGCAGAAAACTATGCGAAGAGTACATAAATTTATGTATTGAGTCCATAGGTTTTTCCCTCTGTGCAACTACTGAGATATCAGTCTTATTTCCATCGCATGCAAGGTTCTTTCGAGCGTATTGCGTGAAAGATTGAAGCCGCATACAAAAACACTGATTGGATCTTATCACACAAGTCCACCATAGACCAGATTTTTACACTACGCCAAATCCTGGAGAGAACCCACGAAAACCAAATCGACACCCATCATCTCTTTGTTGATTACAAAGCTGCGTTCGATAGCCCGATTCGACATTGCTTGAACGCAACAATGTCTTAGTTCGGTATACCTGCAAAGTTGGTAAGGCTCTGCAGGATGACGTTGAGCAATACATGCAGCTCCGTCAAGGTAGGAATAACATCTCCGAAACTTTTAATACCGAACGAGGTTTCAGACCAGGTGACCCGCTATCATGCGATCTATTCAATTTCATCATGGAGGGGATCCTACGAAAGGCAGGTGTACATCGAAATGGTACCATTTTCGACAAAGGTGTACAGCTCCTTGCGTATGCTGATGGTATCGATATTATCGGCAGAACCAAGAAAGATGTAACCGCTGCTTTCGCCGCTATCGAAAAGTAATCAGCCAAAGTGGGTTTGACGGTGAACGAGGGCAAAACAAAGTATATGCTGTCTGCAAATAGGAAAGCGTGGCGTCTAAGCTTCCATGTAACAGCAAGCAAATATAACTTTGAAGTTATCAAGAAGTTTACATACCTTGGCACCGTCGTAAACAGCAATAACATGTCAGCCTGGAGATAAAGCGAGGAATAACAATTGCTAATAGGTGCTATTACGGTGCTACTATAAAAAATAATATTTAAAGCTAGTAAGCAGGTATGCCAACTGGTAGGGAATTCGCCAATTTACGAGGAATTTCAAGTTGATTGGGGAATCGGGGAATGAGCATTAGCTTCAGTTTCGGGGAATTTCATACTTTATCTAATATCAAGTGATTTGAGGGGAATTTAATATTTTATCTGATATTTGTGGGGAATTTGATTTTCATTGAAATGAAAACATGAAATTTTCTGATACAATCAAAATAAAAACAAACTTTATTACGAAATTTCAATCAGCTAATCTATAAACATAAACGTTCAAATTATATTGATTTATATAAACTGACTAGCGGATCTAACCCAGTGTTACTCGGGGTTGTGCCTCAAGCACAGAAAGAGAACGATTTTCAAAACTGTTCTCATTTTTACGTTTTTAAAATAATCAATTCAATTTTAAAATTTTTTAAATTATCGTTTTTTAAGTGTCGTTTTCAAAAGTGTTTAGTCAAATTTCCGTAAAACTGTACCTGGCAGACATAATTAAAACAAAAAATGACATCTTCAACGTCTCGATCTGACGTCTGGTTTCTGAGGAAAATGGACAACCGCACTCAGAAAAAGAACACATATCTTCCTCCGGTGAAAAATTTCTCTATTTTCGATAAAAGCAATTTTCTCTTTTCAAATAAAATTTTCTTCAATTAGAATAAATTTTCACATTTTCGAAGAAATATTTCTTGACTTCTAGGAAATGGAAATATTTCAATGTCTCTTATAATTACAAATATTTATCTCGCACAAAAAAATTCTCATTTATACAGAAAAATTTTTTGAAAATGAAAATTTTTTCATATATTTTGATAAAAAATTCACTATGAGAAGTGTTTTCTTCAATAAAAACAAATGTTGTCACAAAACTAAAGAGTCTTTTCCTCTAAAATCGATTTATTTTTTTATATTTCTTTTTTTTCATTGAAGGTTTTTATCATTTTTAGAGAATTTTAGGATCGCATTTAGAGAAAAGCATTCTATGGAGCAAGGTCAATACCAATTTTCTCTAAATATGATGCCTTTTTTATCATATTCCGAGAAACTATTTTCTGAGTGCAGTTTGAAAAGTCATTTCGAGAAAAATGCGTTTAAAGTTTTTCTAAGCATGCATATAATATGCAATTTTATCTCAAATAAATTCCATTCGATTTTTGGATTGTTTTCGTTCAACTTCTGTTTTGGTCGATACTCTTCGGTTAATTTTTTTTCATCTTTATATAGCTTCTGCTGGTATTCGTTAAACATCTTTTTTTTTGTTCGTCTTTGGTTCATGACTTCGTTTGCCTTCGGCTCATTCCTTGTTTTTTGTCGAAAGAACTTTTAAAAGCATAGGATCTATTTCAGTAACAGATACAAATGCTTGCCAAGTTCCATCAAAATCGGTTCATTCGTTTTGACGTGAATGAGCCGAACATATTTGATTGAATAAAGCGCCCTTTCACGGAAGTTTTCTGAAATTTAAATAGCCTCAATTCTGTTTCAGAGCCAAGTTATTTCATGTACCAAATTTTAGTAAAATCAATCAAGTCATTTAAGAGTTATTGAGTCTTAACAATGCACTACTTAAAGCGCCCTCTTTCGGAAGTCTTTGGACTTTTTTATATTTTATGTTTTATCTTGGGTGCAGTTGAACGTTCATACCAAATTTCATTGAAATCGGTCCAGGGGCTTAGAAGTTATTATCGAGTGCCACGCCCACATACTTTCGCCCACTTTTTTACACCCCCTATGTTCTTTCTCACTATAAAAGGTACTCGGTGTCCAAATTTCAGCGTAATCGGATAAACGGTGCGTGAGCCTATACGGAACAGATAGACAGACAGACAGACAGACATACAGACAGACAAACATTTGATTTTATATAATAGATATGCTTTTCAAATTAAAAAGAAAACCTTTTTTTAATCATTTGAGCTAGTTTATTAATACTTTACAAATTTTTTCGTCGCTTTAGCAAAAACAAACAAAATTAAATTTCAATGAACTTTTCATTTAATTTTAATGAATTTTTCTTAATTAATATGAAATTCTTCATGTATTATTTACGAAATTTTTCTTAAAATTTAATAACATTCTTCATTAATTTTATGAAGCTATTCTTTCAATTTTAACTAAATTACTTATTAAATTTAATGAATTTTTTCATTAATTTGAATGAAAGTTTTCATTAATTTTAATGAAAGTTTTCATTAGTTTAAATGAACGTTTTCATTAATTTAAATGAAAGTTTTCTTTAATTTTAATGAATTTTTTCATTAATTTGAATGAAAGTTTTCATTAATTTTAATGAAAGTTTTCTTTAATTTTAATGAACGTTTTCATTAATTTTAATGAAAGTTTTAATTAATTTGAATGAAAGTTTTCATTAATTTTAATGAAAGTTTTCATTAATTTTAATGAAAGTTTTCTTTACTTTTAATGAACGTTTTCATTAATTTTAATGAAAGTTTTCTTTAATTTTAATGAACGTTTTCATTAATTTTAATGAAAGTTTTCATTAATTTGAATGAAAGTTTTCATTAATTTTAATGAAAGTTTTCATTAATTTTAATGAAAGTTATCATTAATTTTAATGAAAGTTTTCATTAATTTTAATGAAAGTTTTCTTTAATTTTAATGAAAGTTTTCATTAATTTGAATGAAAGTTTTCATTAATTTTAATGAAAGTTTTCTTTAATTTTAATGAACGTTTTCATTAATTTTAATGAAAGTTTTAATTAATTTGAATGAAAGTTTTCATTAATTTTAATGAAAGTTTTCATTTATTTTAATGAAAGTTTTCATTAATTTTAATGAACGTTTTCATTATTTTTAATGAAAGTTTTAATTAATTTGAATGAAAGTTTTCATTAATTTTAATGAAAGTTTTCATTAATTTTAATGAAAGTTTTCTTTAATTTTAATGAACGTTTTCATTAATTTTAATGAAAGTTTTTATTAGTTTTAATGAAAGTTTTCATTAATTTGAATGAAAGTTTTCATTAATTTTAATGAACGTTTTCATTATTTTTAATGAAAGTTTTAATTAATTTGAATGAAAGTTTTCATTAATTTTAATGAAAGTTTTCATTAATTTTAAAGAAAAATTTTGTTAACTTTTATGAATTGTTTTCATTAAATTTTAATGATTTTTTCGTTAAACTATGCGTAATCATTAATTCTCTTCATTAAATTTCAAGTTTATGAATGTCATTTATTACTTTTTAATGAACGAGTGTGTGGTTCAAAACGAACGAATATTTTCGTTAAATCAATGCTCAAAATCATTAATTTTATGTAAGTTTTCCCTTCCGTGTACCACGTTTTAACTCTCTAGGCCAAATATGAACTTTTAAATAGTGTTTTTAATATTATGGGTTGTATGGTAGGTGGGCGTGTTAATGAGCATACCACGCTCATTTTTTGTGTACATCTGCGTTTTGATAGATTAGATAATATACATGTGTCAAATTTTATTTGTGTAGTTTATACACAACCCTCTATACAGCGATTTTTATTTTATGATCGTATTGGAGGTGGGCGTGCTCGTGGATGGGTGACGCCCATTTTATGAGCACACCTTAGTATTGAAATAAGATTCTCCCATAACAAGTTTAATCCCTGTAGGCCATGTATAAACCTCTTTATGGTATTTTCAATATTGTGGGTTGCATGGGAGGTGGGCGTGTTAGTGAGTGGATCACGCCCATTTTTTGTATATGTCTTAGATTTTGTACAAAACACATACACATTGAATTTAACTTCTGTAGCTTTAACAAAAGCTACTATACAGTGATTTCAATATTTGGGTTGTATGGTAGGTAGGCGTGTCCGTAGGCGGATTCCAAAAATATTCGAAACTGCAAGACCTTGGGTTCATGTGCACATGTGTACCAAGTTTCATGCAATTATCTCAACTCCTTCTTCTTATCCTATGTTTACGGACAACACACAGGCGGACGGACGGACAGACGGACGCGAGGTGACTCTGATCAAGAATATATATACTTTTCAATATCGGAATCGCTTATCTCTATGCGTTACAAACGTTTGTACATAGTTAATATACCCTGACCTTTCAGGTTTAGGGTATAAAAAGAATATAAATAAATTATTTAATTTCTTTTTGGTGCGTAATTTGATGGAAAATTGGGGAAGTTTGAGAACTACTTCGGGGAAAATCAAAAACTGAGCTTGCAACGCGCCTGCTAGTAATTAAAAATATGTTAACAACACTGCTAACACCGCCAACAAAGCTAATGCAGCTGAAGCTTCTGATAAAAAATAGCCTAGAAAGGAAATAGTAAAGATTATTAATCAGCCCAATCATGAAACATTTTCTCCCGGGAGTTGTAAATGGGAGTTTCCGTTTTTAATATGAAGTTTAAATACTTTTTGGAAATTTGTAATACAATTTTGTTCATTAACCGTCAGTAGTCATGAATGTGAAATAAAAAAATGAGATATCTTTATCTGTTATCTTAAAAGCGGAAACTTCCATTTACAACTCCCGGTAGAAGATGTCTCATGATTGGCCTGAATACTTGCTATGGTACCATGATTTCTTTCATTATTCCCAGGGTATATCGCAATACCATTTTACCATTTTTATCATTTGCAGCAACTCAAGTATACGCGCTATGGAATACATAACCAGAAATATTAAATTTATGGATGTATTTGTTGTAGCAAAAGAACTATACAACCAAACTTGGTCATTGCAAATAAATGCTATCAATAGTCTTTGTTTATTAACGGGCTTGTTTGATTTATAATTCAGATTTATTTTTTTTTTTTACTATTTAATAGTAATAAAATATATTAAATTTTGCTTTGTTTTAGCAACGAGTTATTATTTATATGAACTGAAGTCTTTGTGATACTAAAAACAAGGATGCAAATAAGTGATTAATGGCTGCAAGTAAAGAACAAGCAGAAGGCAAAGAAAGGAAAAGCAATGCTACAGCATGTTGGACAAAGAGAAGCGATGGCTTTGAACAAATGGCATGAATAACAAAATAATTGTCTGTACAGAGCAAAACAACAACTAAATAAAACACAAACAAGATACACAACAACAACAACAACAACAATAGCAATAACGTTAGCAAAAACAAGATCAAAATAAACTTCATTAAAATATGGCAAATTTTCACAAATTTAGGGTTCTTGCAAATTAAATGCACAACATATGAAATGAATTAGTTAAATACAAACGAGTTCGTTCTAATTGGTAATGTAAGCCTTTTGTTAAGATACTACACACACGCATACACACACACACACACACACACACACACACACACACACACACACACACACACATGTGCTCATTCACATACTATAGCCCAAGCACGTAGATAAAAGACGTTGTCGAAAGCTCACACACACACACACACTCACACTTCTACTTTAGTTTCAAGAGCCTGCAATAAAAGACTGCATTAAGCTTGCTTGGCATTGCAATTTATTAAACAAATATTTACGAAATAAATTACAATGGCAACCCAAACTGCTAAATTTTCAATTGAACACAGAAAGTCAGACGGACAGACAAATAGACAAACAGTTATACAGGAGACACACACAACAAACACTCACTTGAGTGGACAAACAAACAAGCAAACAATTGCAAAAGAAACAAAGGGTTGCCATATTCCTTTATTCTACTCAATAAGAAAAGCAAAAACTTTAAGATTAAATTGAAAGAGTGTTAAATTATGTACCTAGTTTAATATTCTTTATATATATTTTACAAAATTTTAAATCTAAGCAAAATATTTCAATATTTTTATATGAAACGGCTATTATGAAAACTGCAGATTATGAAAAAGTTCATGGCACGTAAGTTAGCCCCGTTCGTTCCAAATTAGTCCAAGGAATGTTTGGGCTCTATTCTATCGGTTAGACAAGTAAAAAATTCCTTTAACGAAATATTGGAAAAAACCGACTAACTGTAAAAGGTCAGTCTTACACGAAGCAATTTTGTAACCGATAACCGATACTCGAAACAACGATTTAACGATGCAACCAATGCACAGTGTCAGATTTCGCAGACGTAGCTGCACTTAACTTTATATCTGCCAAATCACTGAAGATAAATCAATAAAATTTGGCACTTACTTATTATTAAGCACTTACTTATTATTACTTATTTTTAAATTGCATAGCATATTTTTAGGCATTTTCTGTTTTGTGATTTACTACATATACATTTTTTTCATTTTGAAATTTTCAGTTTTACAAAAAATTTGTAAACATATTTTGTATAGCAGGGTACTATGGTTTCCGTTTTTACTGTAAGGTATTTTCTATATATTTGAAACTTACAAATTTTTATTCAAATAATTTAAATAATAATTTTCTGATTTCATTTCATCATCTTGAGTGGTCGCCTTAACTGATGAGTGATATTTTTGTTCAAGTTTATTCAGTTGTAAATTTTAGGGTTGTATGGGAGGTGGACCAGTTTTTGAGTGGATTCCATCCATTTTTTTAACACGCCATAGCTTTGATATGAAATTAATAAATATCTAATTTTATTTTTGTAGCTTCTACAGAAGCCTCTTCGTATAGTTTTAAATTTTGGGGTAGTATGAGAGATGGGCGCGTCAGTGGGTGAATGATGCTCATTTTTCTAACACACTTCAGCTTTGATATGAAATAAACAAATACCGAAATTCAGTTATGTAGCTTAAATAATTGCCTCTATAGAATTTTCATTATTGTGGTTGCATGAGATGTAGGCGTGATTTTTATTCGATTTAGCCCATTTTCAAACCTGATCTTTTTGTTTTAGAAAGAAGAAAGAACATAATTTTTGCGTTATGATAGCATGAAAATTACGGCTGAACTCGTGGCGACAAACAGATAGACAGACAAACAGACATAAGCACATGGCTAAATCAACTCAGGTGGTGATGCTGGTCAAGAATATATTTACTTTTCTATAACTACTATTTTCTATAACTATGGGCGTTACACACGTCGTGACAAAATTAATATACTCCTTACGCAGAACGCGTGGGGGTATAAAAATTATTTTCCTTCAAGTGTCCCCACACTATATGTTCAACACAAATGACATGTCAAAAAAAATTCAATTCGTATTTCATCTGTGTATCAATATTAAATTTTTGTCAAACAGATTTTTTTTTCTTTTTATTATTATTACTAGTTCTTTCCCGTCAAAAATGACGGGCCCGGTTTTAATAAAAATAAAACATGAAATATTGATTTTCTTTAAGCTGAATTAGAAATCATCGATGGTCACATATTCGTTTTTATGTTGTGCAAATAACAATTTTTAGTTCTTAAAATTTTTATAAAATAACTTGAAGTAAAAACGGAAACTTTAGTAGGTACGACAAAATAAGTTTATAAATTTTTTGTAAAACTGAAAATATCAAAATGAAAAAAAAAATATAATAAGTTTTTGAAGTTTGAATAAATCTCAAAATAAAAAATGCCTAAAAATACGCTATGAAATTTTTCAAAAATATCAAGCGTTCCGCACTCACATTTTACGGAATTATGTTATAGTAATATTAATTTATTGAGGCTTAAAAATTTGAAAGTTACAGTGCATCTTGTTTTACATGTTTAATTATAGACTATAATGTATTATCTATATCGAGATGACAATATTGTACAATGCTACGAGCTTAGAATGAATGTTAAAATTAACAGGAATGTTATAAATTATAATATTTATTAGAGTGACCAAGTTTTGCTCATGACTTAAATGTTGATGTTGAGGAAAAGTTCTCATATTCAACTATATATAACTTAAAAACTAATACAAAACAAATTTTAAATACTATACATTTATAATATGTTTGTATTTAATAATGAAAGAGTGAAATATAAAGACACAGTGGTAGTTAAAGAATAATATTAATTTAAAAAGTAATTAGTTGTTATAAAAATTAGCCCCTGTGTACATTTGTCAGTTTAATTCTATAAAACGCGGGTATAGCGGTGGGAAAATCAGAATTATATAATGTTTCATTAATGATACCAATTGGGGAGAGGTACCCTGAATTGGACCAATTTATTTCTTTTTCACGAGTATAAATATCATTTATAAGATAATTTTCATGAAATTCTAGTCTATCAACAAATCTTTTTTGAAGATCAAACGCATAATGACATAAAGGTATTATTGCAGCTCTATTATAAATATAGTTATTTGAAAATCTTTTATTATTTGATTCAAAATTTCTACCTACACAAGATCTAAGAATCTTTCTCTCAATTAATTCTAATTCTTTGGCAACTGACGGTGAGATTGAAAACCATATAGGGAATGCATATAAAATTGTAGACCGAATACTTACTTTATATATGAGTAATTTTGTTTTTTGACTTAATGATTTGCTGTAGAAAAGTCTGGAAAGAATATCTGTTATTTTTTTTATTTTCTCAATAATTAATCTGGCATGGTCATTAAATTTAAACAGTTTATTAAATGTTATTCCAAGATATTTAATTTTGTCTTGAAAAGGGATATCAGCATTATTTAAGCTAAATTTAAGATGTTTACTTTCTGGAACTACTTTTCTATTACATTTTCCTGAAGCATTTCTCATGCAAATAGCTTGAGATTTGGAAGCGTTAATAGCGATGCCCCAAGATTAGTAATAATCATTTATAACTCTAAGATGGATTTTAACTAAACGCAGAGCTTCAAGAGGGGACTTATTATGAGCATATATAAGGGAATTTTCAGCATAAAGTATACTTTTTGATCCGTTTATTTCATGAGGGAAATCATAAATAAGAATATTATAAAAATGAGGAGCCAAAAAAGCACCTTGCGGTATTCCACTTTTGATAGAACCATAGTTGGAATTTAGGTTATTAATTTGAATAAAAAAAACTTTGATCTAGAAGAAAACTCGAAAAAAGTTTTATAATAAGAGGGGCAAATCCAATACATATTAATTTATATATAAGTCCTTTATGAAAAGCTCTGTCGAAAGCTTTTTCTATATCAAGAGAAACTGCTACTGTACATGATTTTTCCCTCAAATTAGTTATTACATCTTCATGTAATTTAAGTAATGCATGAACAGTTGAAGGACCAGGTTTAAAGCCTAATTGATGCTCAGGAATAAAACTGAAATCTAAGTTTAAATCCATTTTAGATTTAATGACTCTTTCGAATATATTGCCCAGATTGGACAGTAGTGAAATTGGCCTGAAATTGTTCAAGGTAAAACAATTTGGTTTTTTTTTAATTGGAATAATTTTGGCAACTTTCCATTTTATAGGAAAAAAACCATTATTAATACAATTATTAAAGATAATTGAAAGAAATATAAAAGCAATTCTTGACAATTTTTTAATAATGAAATTCGAAATCAAATCAGGACCTGCTGATTTTTTTGCATTTAAATTTTTTGCCAAATCTTGTAGATTATCAGGATTAGTAAAGTGAGCATCAGAATTATTATAAATACAGTTAAAGTTATTATCAAAAATATAAGTCGGATTTGAACATACTGATAAAATGTCATTAATTTTCGTGTCAATCAAATTAAGATTATTTAGCTGCAGTCGGAATGTTTTCTTTATAAATTTCTTTAAAATGATTTTTGAAAGATTCTCCAATTTCAAAACTTTCGTAAGTAAAATTACCATTATTTTCAATTTTATTACAAAATTTGGAATTTTGCCTTCCGATAACGTTATATAAGTTTTTATATGCGAACGGCCCAGGTTTGATATTTGATAATTTTTCACTAAATATAGTGGCTTGATGAGTTTTAATTTGTTTTTTTATCATTATATGCAATAATTTTATTTGTGCTGAAAGCAATTGGTACTCAGAATTTTTTTCTATTATAATTTTTATGATAAACAATTTTTAAATGTTTTTGCCATTGATATTTAAGTTTATATAGAATTTTGATATTTTCTGGGACTATAAATTTTTTATTTTTGAGCTCAATTGTTTCTGAATGAGAGTTAATCGTAGAATGAACCGTAGTTGTAAATAATTCAATAGAGTGATCTATTTCTTTATTTGAAAGATTTGTATTTGAATTTGGAATGATCTCTTCAAGAGCAGTATCTAAATCTGAATGAAAATCAGTCCATGAAGTATTTTTAAAAGAAGTGAAAATTCGAGGAGAATTAACAATAAATTCAAATTCCGGCAGTCTAATCTTAATTTTCAAAGGAAAGTGATCAGAAAAGGAGGAAGGCAGACTTGAAATTGAAAAATTAATGTTTAAAATATCAATAATACCCAGCAAAATTTTTCGTATTGCCTTGATTTGCATTCGATTATAAAACGCATTACATAAATGTTGGTGACCAATAATGCATTATATTGTGTATTACTCGCAATGTAGTTAGTAATGTCAGCCCTTTTTGCTTTTGAAATGAGTGTTCTGTTTTTTAGATAATTTAAATGTTTTGTTTGGCTTTTATTTTTGCTTCAAGTGTCAATTTTTTATAATTTTTAATATGAAAAAAATGCCTGATTTATGAATGAAATACAGAAAAATGTGTTAAAGGTAAATATATTACATTAATAAATTAACTAATACATATATCTATTAAATAAAAGCATTTTTCTCATTTTATAGAAGAAATTCTCTAACTCTTCATTGGTGTTGTTGATCTGATAAGCAAAAGATGTACGAAAAAAAATTTATATTTTCAATATTTGAATCTCTTTTCTTATTTGTGCAGAGAAGCATCTTATTCAATAACTTCTAAGTTGTTAATAAATAAGTGATTATTGAGATGAAGTAATCCATCATTTTTTATTAGTGCTTACATAAGTACTCCCATGTCAAGCGAAAGCTTCATCTATTACCTCCAATGACATGCCTGTATTAAAATAATGGGTTCCGTAAGCGAGAGGGTAAGCGATCAATGAAATTTTCTGGATTACTTTTTCGATTATATGTAAGCGAAGATTTTGCTGGGTATTTGTGCTTATTAAAAAATGGTCCAGAAAAGAAGAACCATTTGGAAACGATGGATTTATATCACATAATCTATGAAAGTCAAGAGAGTAGGATTGAAGCCAATTATTTAATGTTCTACCATTTAAATTTTCCAAAGAGTCACCCCAGTCTGGACTCTTTGCATTTAAATCTCCTCCTAGAATAGTACTGTCAAAGTTTTGAGAAAAATTTTGAATTTTGGATAATGAATCTGCCATTTGAGAGGGTGAAGCGTTACTAGGAAAATATAAGCTTCCTAACAAAAATTTTTTGGTAACTGAATTCATATTAATATTAATTATAATAAAACAATTAGGAAATATAAGATCAGGTATTGACGTCATTATATATTTAAGATTTTTTTAATGACTATACTGACACCAAGTGATGAATTGTCACGAATAAAATTGTAATTGTCCAAATAAATTTTTGTTTTAAGAAGAGATATGGGTTTCCTGTAAAAATGCAATATCAATATTATTTCGATTCAGAGTATTTGACAAATCAACGCTTCTACTTTTATCAATTAGTGATCTAACATTAAATGTAAGTAAAGTCAATAAATTATGGTCCATAATTAATGAAAACTTCTTTAAGTAATAGCATATACTCATTCTTATCTTGCTCTTTAGGAAGTAATTTATAATTTAACATAAAATTTTGGATTTTATCTTCAAGAGATAGAGTGGAAGAATTTTTAAAGAAACTTGATAAATTTAGAAAATCGTCTATAAGTGAAGATTTTTTATTTTTTAATTGAACTGACTCTGAACAAAAGTGGCTGGCATATGATTTCCCCGGAACTAAAGAGCTAGCTTCATGGACGGCTGACAAAACGTTTCTTTGAACAATTGACTTCCTTTCTTTAGCTTCTCTCAGCAATGATTTTTTCCTTTGAACATAATTTTGAAATGCTGGTCAACCACGGTAACTGGCTGAATGGCCCTCTTCATTACAGTTAATACAAAAGGGTTTCGATGAGTCATCGGCCTTACGTGCACAATTTCCTGGAATATGATTTTGATTACATTTAACGCAGGCAAATTTTTTATTACAATTTTTTGCAATGTGGCCCCAATATTGGCACCGTTTGCACTGAATTTCTTTTGAATTGGATTTGGGTGTTTCCCACGATATAATTTGATTCAGAATAAATTTAATTTTCCCCAGATTTCCAATCTCACCACCAGGAACCAAAGTAATTAAGAATAGACCAGAATCTATGTTATGTTGTTTAGAGCAGGGATGCCTAGCGCCTAACTCTTTCCACTCTTTGCACTCTTTACAACAACTTCGATGTTTTCATGATTGATGTAATTCGACAAATTCAGTTTGAAGAAAAATCATTGCTTCTTATTGCTTTGTTGCTTTTTAAGAGCCATCAAATAACGCTTCTTGCATTTGCATGTTGTTGTTTTTGTGTGCAACAATTTAACTTGTGCGCTTGGGGCCCGGTCAGCATTCGTGTTGTTGTTTGTGTGTCTTTTTTTTTGCTTGAGCGCTGCCAGAATTCGTGTTGTTTTTTTTAACATGCTCCACTCTTTGCACTCTTTACAACAACTTCAATATTGCAATGATTGTTGTTATTCGCCGAATTAAGTTTTCAGCTTCACCCTTACTTCTTATTACTTTATTGTTGTATTTGCCCACATTGAAGGATTCGTGTTGTTGTTTTGTGTGTTCAATATTTATGAACTTTTGCGCTGGCGCAGATGTAGGTTTTATGCGTGTTGTTGTTTTATGTGTTTTTGTTATAAGAAAAATTATTGTGCCACGAATCCAAAGATTTGTTGTTGTTGTTGGCATTTTGTTGTAATTGTTGTAGCACTCTTCAAATAATTTTTCTGGGCATCACTGGTTTAGAGTTTCGAGTTTGGAGCTTAGAGAACTTTTCTACCACACCAGGAGCCAGTAAATCGATTTCAGATTTAATATCATCTGTGTTTGTACCATAAAAGAGACCTCTCAGAATAACTGTTGGCTGTCTAAGCTCATGCGGTGTGAAAGAATAGGACTGAACTCCTCTTTTTCGAAGTAAGCTCATCATTTCATTATGTATATTTAGATCTTCAAAAAAAATCTTACTCTTAAATTTACTCTTTTTAATTATTAAATAATTATTTTAGGAGTCTTAGCATTTAATTAATCAACTAATTTTTTAATATCTACATTGAAAAGAAAAATAGGAGGGCAATATTTTTTCCCTTTTCTGGACAAAGTTGGTAACCCCCCACCGCTAACCGAATTTTTAACATTTGTATTATTTTTATTAAATGCATTAATGTTTAAATTATTATCAATAGATAAATCGAGGAGAGCAAATTTATTTGAATTGTTTGGGTCGAAACCTTTCATTAAATTATAATTTGGAATATTACCATCAGTTTCAGCATTCTTTGTCAAACCGCTATTTGATCTTTTTGAAGACGTTTTTGTTTTTCGAGCCGAAAACCATCATCATTATGTTGAAGTAAGCTTGCGTCCTGCAAATGTTTAGAGTTTGAATCCAGGAGATGTTCCGTAGTATGAAGCGCAGATGGAGAATGAGCTGGAGTTGTATCCATATCTTCTTGCTCGGAAAGTTGTTGTGGATCAACAGAACTGGAACCAGGCTTTGCGAAAAAATCCTCGACGACGGAAACGCCACTTTGAGCTTATATTAATTTATCAGGCGGTTTTTTTGATTTTTGTGTGCGTTCGTGTAATGGAATGCCACTGGATGCACCGATAGTGGGAATGCCACTATGAACCGGTTTTTTTGATTTTTAAGGGAGCTCACGGAATGGAGCGCCACTGGACAATCTGTCTGTGGGAATTCCGCTATGAATCGACTTAATTTTGTCAGGTGGCTTTTTTGACCTCTGAGTGCACGGAGCATCTAACTTTTGCTCCATATCTTAGTCCTGGTGCTGAATCGGTGGAACGAAAAGTACGATCACCTTTTGGCTGCTAACAAGTCCAAAATTTGCGCCGCTTAAATCGCCGCCAAATTGTTTGAAAGTTTTCGCTTGATGTTTTAGCAATGTAGAAATGGTTAAAAGTTATTTATATAGTTCAAAAACGCAACTTAAAAAAATCCGAAAAGAAATTTTTTTCACAAAAAATCAAATGATTGTTTGAAGAAAAAATTTAACGTCCGTATCGTACGGCTGCTCAGATCGATCTTTCAGATTTTTTCTTTTGACTCCAGACTATCTGACAAGATATTTGGAAAAAAAAGTAAAATTTTGAAATTTTGAAAAATTAAATAAAAATTAAAACAAAAACTGCAATCAAACCGATTTACGCTATTGTCTAGCTGATAAGTGCGTTAAAAAAAAAGCAAGAACGACTAGAAAAAGGAAACAAAGGGAATGATCCTTATGGTCAAGAAACTGGCTTCTAAGTCGATATTCCGATCTCCGGCCACGACTTGACATCCTTTGTCCTCAACGAATTGGGGATGAAAAAGATTTTAAAAATTTTACTAGAATATCCGCTGCAACATTTCTGAAGTTGCTTAACAAAGTTACTACATATATTAAACTATTTTATATTTATATAAATTATATTTACAGTGGCTCACAGCTTATGTCAACCAGCACCTAACATAAACTTTAAGAAGCTTTGACAATGAAACTAAAAAGGATATCTAAATTATATAAATGACAGTTGTTAGTTTGATGTTTTAACTCATCAAATAAGATTTAATATACTTTTTATACATGTTTTAAATTTTATAACAATTAAAAAATAAAAAAAGCAATCAAAAACAGTGTCACAGCTTATTTCAACCATGCAACAAATTCAATTTCAAAATTGAACTTAGTCAAAAAAATAAATTTTATTACTTAGTGTGACCACCCTTCTGATGTATAACCAATTTGAGCCTCTTTGGCATGGATTCGACCAGTTTATGAGTCACTTCCGGCGTAATTTTTGCCCATTCCTCAACCAATGCTGTTTTGAGATGGAATTTGTTGGATATTTTACGTTTTCGGATGTTTGTATCCAAAATGGAACAGACATTTTCATTCAAGTTCATGTACGGTGACTGTGCTGGTGGTTCCAAATCAGCCATGTCTTATGTTATGTTTCGGGTCATTGTCTTGATAATATTTTAAAACTTCCTGAATGCCCAGATTCTCTACACTTTCAATCAAGTTTACCTACAAAATTTCAAGATAATGAAATTTGTCCATCGTCGTCTTAACCTGCATGTTTCCAAAACCGGACGCCAACATACAGGCCCAAACCATAACGCTTCCACCGCTGTGCTTGACTATAGGTATAAAATTGTTTGCTTTCAGCTCTCTATTTGACTTACGCCACACATATGAGGCTCGATCTGAGCCAAAAATATTAAATTTAGACTCATCAGCAAATAATATCATACACCAAAAAGCTTGAATCCTTATCCAAGTGCTCTTTAGCAAATTTTAAACGGCGCTTTAAATTTATTGTGCTTATAAAAGGCTTCTTGCACGCTATTCTGCCATTAAAATCATGCTCCGTAGAACACCCAACTCTGCCTTCACTTCAATGCCAACTTTTGGAGCTGATAGTTTTGAATTGTCCCGGATTTTTTGGACAATACAGCGCTCGTCCGTTGAATTGCAAAATTTTTTTGGAATCATTTCTGACCTTATGATGCTTTATATTTCCCCGGAAAAACCGATACATGATAGTCTAGACTGTGGAGTCACTCAATCCAACCATCTCATTTTTTAAATGACTGAGAACAAGTTCTCGCTGCTCAATTGTCGTACGTGGCCGCATTTTGAAAAACTAACTGTCGTGCAAGATCTACACCTAAAACTCACACAAAAAAGATTTTGAGAGTGTTGTGGGTAAATGAGTAAAATATATAAAAAGAAACAACTCTTACATTACAAGATAACGGATCATTGCCTAGCTGCAAAGTTTTTGTATATTATTTGATTTATAAAGGTCACTTTTCACTTATGTTATGAAAATTTTTTTATTATAAAAGGCTAATATCTAGCGACCGAGATTTTTATAAAAAAAGAAATTTACATTAAAAACTCTATATATAAAAATCTTTTATTTATTTTTCGCCGACATTTCGGAGTTTTTTTGACTCCTTCTTCAGGGCATGTTACTCTACTAACAAACAGTTTTTGGTTGAAATAAGCTGTGACATTGTTTTTGATTAGATTTTTCGTTTTTAATTATTATAAAATATAAAAAAATTAAAAAAATAATTTAAGCCATATTTGATAAGTTAAACAATTGCACTTACATCCTGCATTTACATAATTTTAAAATCCTTTTTAGTTTAGTTGTTATAGCTGCTTTAAGTTTTTGTTAGGTGCTGTTTGAAAAAAGCTGTGATCCACTGTATCAAATAAAAGCTAATAAAATTTCCTGCAAACAATGACGATAACATTTTTTGGTCGAGCTGTTAGTTTTGACGGAATAAATTCAGTTTTCGGGGATTTTTCTTGTTTTTCAGAGAAATTTAAAAAAAAAAAAAATTGCAAATTTTGTTAATAAATCAAAATATTTAGTTACTTGTGATATTTTTTACTAAAAGCCTGTATTTTTTCGAAAAAAATAAGCTATTGTTGAAGAAAATCTATTGAGAAATGAAAACATTTATATCATTTGTTTGATTACTGTTATTGGTTTTACAGATATACGGAATTAAGTGGAACCAACTTGTTTTCGTTGAAAACCCTAGAGTGAGCAAAATCTCGAAAACGGACTGACAGAAAAAAAAAAGAAAATTTTTTCGTAATTAGCAACCAATTTTACATGAGAAAAGGATAGTGTCAATTATTGTAAATATTGGCTGTAAACCAGTGTTATTTAAGGCTGCATGTTAACGTGAATTATCCATGTTGATAATAACAGCCAATGTTGACACCTTAGGGGGCCTTTTTCGCAACTCAACTCTGGGTCCCTTTCGCAGTAGTTACGCCTTGATAAGGATATCTAATGATATCTATGTTTTACTTTATACAAAAGAATTACACCGAATTATACGCAGAATCTAACCTAACCTAAGACCTGTCTTGATTGCTGCTTATTGGGGCTGTTAATGGTAGTACTGCTTAATTTCTGCAGAACTTTAAGCTAATTGGTTGCAGCAAATACAATGCGTGGAACAATGAGATAGCAATTAAAACAACAGCAACAAAATGTCGATAACTAACGAGAACATTATAAACTAGGCTAAATTTTACTAAAACTTTGTATTGTGCAAAGTTCTGGTTATAGTGCACTTTGACCAGTTATGTACAAAGTACATATTCAATTGGCTCGTAAGTCTATATTGCTTGGCAACACACACACAAACACAACAGTTTTAGTATGTGTGTATTTAAGTATTTATTGGTTTTAAATTAATGGCAACTTGATGCAGTTCAATAAATTTGGATTCTCTCTCTGTTTCATGATGAGTTCGGAAGCTAGAGAACTACTGGTTTATTGATGACACAAAACTAAGTAGAAAACATTTATTTGACAGTTCTTGAGTTAAATATATAAATATGTAAAAGTTGGCTAGTTGCAGTTTGGTTTTTAGTTCGAACTTAAAGTATTTCTGGTTGTTTTGAGTACCGCAACAAATTGACAGCACTTAAAATAAAATAAAAAATAAATAAATAGTTGACTTCGAAATTTTTAAACTGTCAATTTACTAAAAAAAAAAAAAAAACAAAAAAAATACATGTTCCAACTTTGACACATGAATGTGCGAAAAACGAACTAGTTAGCGAAACTTTTAATAACGAACATTTAACTAACTACTAGTTTTTGTCATCAACTGAATGGGTAACCATGACATGACATAAGTTGGCGCTCTTGAAAGTGGTGTCAGTAACTAGCAAGGGTCAGAAAGTTTAGTTAGCAACCAACAAAAAAAAAAAAAAAAAAAAAAAACAAAAACCAACAAAAATCTTCATGCAACAAAACTCAGAGATCTGAAAAAAAACTAACACACAAGCACATAGTTACATATAAAATAACCAAAAAAAAAAAAAAACAAACACAAAAATAAATAGACACACACTAACGAGCAGACAGTAGTAGTAGTTTTCAGCCAAAGTGGCTGAATTCAAACAACTAAAAGCAGAACACACAGAAGTGGGTCGAGTTAGGACAATAATCAAATAAAAAAAGAACAAAAAAAAACTCTAAAAAATATAACAACAAAATTTAAAACTTTAAATATAACCTTAAAAAAAAGGTAGGGTAATGCTTATAAAAACTCTTACAAGCTACTTACCCTGCTTAAAAATATTGCTGGAAATTTATTGAGCCAATTAAGCTATGTTGTGCTTCACTCAAAATTTGCTTAAAATAAAAATTCTTTAGTAAAAAAAAAAAAACTCAAGCAGCATGCATGCAAAATATCTAAGACCCAAGAGTGGCAAAAAAATGCCATGCAAGCAGCTTTGTTGACTTTCATGTCAATGCTTGTAATACTTGTAATGAAGCTTTCAAATCAACTGTCACATCAACTGTCAAATCAGCTGTCAGCCAATGTGCTACTTTACATTATCTCCCGGGGTTTCAACTCGCCCAACCGTTTTTTTTTTTTGTTTATTTTTTTTTTGCCCCTTATTTTAACATATCAACTTAAAGCTTTGTGTGGGCAAAATATTGCAAATAATGTCTTCACTTGACTCGATATTTTAAATAACTGCCAGCATAAATAAATGTAGGCCTATGCTTTCGGTTTGTGTTTTTCGTTTTGGGTTTTTTGTTTCTTTTGTTTGCTTTTTCGTTTCTGCTCGTCATTTTGTTTTTAGCCATCTTTATTGCAACAAAACAACGAATTTCGACAGTTATTAGGGTCATTGACAGCCAAGAGTAGCCCCATAAGAGTAGGCTCAGTATTTTTTTTTTTTTTTTTTTGTGGGGCGGCAAGCTTTTACAAAACAGCAAAACCAACAACAACATAACAAAACAACAGCAAACAAGCTAAACGCCATGCCATTAGAGCTGATTTTATGCCATGATGCCGGCTAGTGTTTTTTTTTTTTTGTTGTTGCTTATAACAATTCATGCGTGATTTTTAAGTGTTTGTTTATGTGTGTGTGTGTGTGTTTTCTAGCGTGTGTGTATTTTACTGCTCTGTTGTCAAAGGTCACTTCAAACATGTGGCCCGAAATCAAGTGTCATCCTTTAATGAGCAACCTTCCGTTGTCTTCAAGTTGAATTTTTGTCATATTGGATTGCCTTTTTTTTTTAGTGTTTCTTCAAAAGGTTTTTTCCAATTTAACTGAAACTGATAAATCCTATCGTTTATATAATCCTATTAGCAAAGAGAAATTTAAAAAAGTTGGAATTTTGAACAGTTCTTAATTATTTTAAAGTTTTAAAATATCCTTGTTTAAACGGCATGTTCAAAATGCTGATGAAATAATATTTGTAAGCATTGGTTCGATCAGCAGTTCAGCATTTTCTACATTTTATGTTTTATTATTAGAAATTTGAACTAAAGCCTTTTTGTTCCAAATAACACGACAAATCTAAGATTGGAATATTCCTTGTGGATCTCAATGGATCAAATGGATCTCAATACCACTTTCCTCAAAGAGACTTTTCATTATTCGGGCTCAGGCCCTGGATTTAAAATTCTATCAAAACTTTTCAGTTGCAATTTCATTTGTGTCGAATCCAAAACATGTTTTTTGTGGGTTTAATATAAGTCACTCTCATTGATTCATTCCAATATATGTACACGGTTTAAATCTTGGACTAAATTTAAGTCAATCCTGTACTATTTTTATGACGACATCGATATAAAACTAAGTTTAAGTTCAGTTATTTTGTATTAAATTTAAAACCTGGTAATTCAAATTTTATTCCCAATTTCTTAGATTTAAGTACAGCCTTAACTAAAAAAGTTTCTAGTATTTTGAAAAGTGTCAATTGTAATAAAAAAAAGGATTTAAAAATGCATTAGTCCAACAATGGATTTAAGAATTATTCCAAGATTTTTAGCCGTGTATGTAACCCACTGTTTCCAGTCCCAAGCCGGGATGTGAAAGTGTAAAAGGTTGCGTGAGGTTGGTAGTCTCATCATAAAATAACTATCTTACTAAACCTTTTGCTCTATATCGTAAAACCTGTTCAGCCTGTACCAGAACCTGTTGTAAAATTATCCACATGAAATGTTTGTACTTACTAAACCTTTTGCTCTATATCGTAAAACCTGTTCAGCCTGGACCAGAATCTGTTGTAAAATTATCTATTTGAAATCTTTGTACGTACTATACTTTTTAGAACCTGTTCAGCCTGGACCAGAACCTGTTGTAAAATTATCCATTTGAAATGTTTGTACTTACTAAACCTTTTAAAACCTGTTCATCCTGGACCAGAACCTGTTATTAAATTATGTATTGGAAATCTTTGTACTTGAAGACTTTCGTCATTTTCCTCAACTCTACTATACATCAAACATCATGTCTTGCTTTTACAGTGCTTCTTAATTACCAGAACCAGAACATATTCGGTCTGTATAAACTTAACAGCAATTATTACTTTCAGTGACGTTGGTGTCAATTGAAATTGCTAGAATTAAATCACAATGTTCGGTCTTCTGATCCAAGTTTTAGCGATTGGCTACTCAAGTTAGGAAATGGAGATGAAGATATCATAGAAATTCCAGATTATTTTGTTTGTAAAGGTTCGCTTATTAACCGTTTCAATGGCTTGCCAAGAATAATCGTGGAGAATTTTTTTGAGATTATATTCCCATCATTTAAGCAATAAAAAGATTAAAAAAAATCCCTCTGATTTTTACATTAATGGCTCTCTCTGCACAGGCATTAACGATTAAAATTAACGATTAACGCTTTCTTTGGCTTCCAAAAATTGTTCGCTATAGATCCAGAGACTAGGTAGGTCCCTAAACAATATCCCTTCACAAGACTACTTTAACACAGTAAATCCTTGTGCCATAAATTGCGTTCATAATACAGCATGCCGTTCTTTGATTTTTCGCATCTTACCTTTCGAGTTGAGTTATTTCTCTCTAAGAATCAGTTATGAAACGTGATCAAGATCTGCGTAATCGGCACGAAGATTATGTATCTCGCGAATCGAACATTTTCATCGCAATCATTTAGAGGAAAATATTTTTGAATACGACTGTTATAATTGGCATTTTTTGCTCGAATTTTCTTGTATTTGATATCGAGGTACAACCCTATTTTTTTTTATTATTGGTATTGGTACACACAGTGAGTTAAGAATTGTGAACGGATCCTTTTTTGCATGCGTTAGAATCAATTTTCGAAGCACTTTTTACACTCCGATTAAGGTAGATCCAAAACATTTGGAGATTTTAACGTTACGAAGCACTTTGACCTCACAATTAATTTTACAATTAAGGTATAAGGTATAAGAAGAAATTGAGTGTTATCCAGGTCACCCGCCATCAAGGAATTACTCATCAGTTCGGTATTTTGAATGCTCAAAAAAGTTTGATTTTACCGATTTTTCTTCTGGTTAACAAAAAGTGGTGCATAACTCAAAATAGCTCGTTCTTCAATGCTCTTATGAAACGGTGGCAACATGTCCAATTATTCCGAAAAAAGTGTTTCGTGCACGAACAACTTTTGTTGGATTTGGTTCGTCTTGAAAGACTCATACAGTCGATTAATGTTTAGTTTCGGTTTTATATGTATAAATCCATGGTTCGTAACCTGTTACAATGTCATATACATACATGTTTTGAAATACCAAAACTGTATTTTTTTATCCTTTCTTTTGATTAATCGACACGAGCCTTTTGTAAGTAATTTTCAAATTATGCCGAATTCAACGCAAACAAATCTTTGACAAATCCTTTTGATGAATCAACCGTTCAAGTTGAGTTATGGGCTTTGGTGTATTCAGAGACTTATAGTAGAATTTTGTGACAAATATTTTTGTGGGACATTTTAACCCTCTAAAACCCTGTTTAATGGGCCTTTTTTTTGCCTTTTTTACAATGTGACAAAAAAGACCCATACACTGAAGAGTTGGTTAAAGAGTGGGTTAAAGCTGTGGACTCAGTGTAAACCCAGACACAACTGAGTTATTGATCTTCACAAGACAACACAACTTACCCACAATCAGTCCTTCAAAACTGGAATATACAAGACTTAATTTCTCGGATCAAGCAAAATACCTGGGTCTCATATTTTTTAGGAAACTAAATTGGAGACCCAGCGCCTGCTCGAGAGAGCTAAAAAAGTCAATATAGCCCTATATTCATGCAAAAAGGCAGTGGGTAACTAATGGGGACTTTGACCTAGCGTTACAAACTGGCTCTATACAGCTGTTATAAGACCAATATTGTTAAATGGTGCTTTAGTCTGCTGGCCTGCACTGAACAAACAAACACACCTCAACATACTTCGCAAAGTTCAAAGATCAGTCAAGCTGTGCATTAGCGGAGCATTGAGAACCACTCCTCCAGACACACTCGACACAATCCTCCACTTTATACCACTTGATATCCTAACAAAACAGATGTCTGGTAACACAGCAATATGTCTGGAAACCACCTCTCAATAAATGGGAGGCACAATAGGATACTCTAGCACTAGGCAACTCTATCCTCAAATACCCAAAACCGTAGACTACAACTACTCACCCAAAAACTTTTCTTTCACAAAAAGTTTGATGCATCCATTCCCTCCAAAAATGAATGGTATACTGGAAGCCCTCCAAATAGCAATGCAATTGAAATCTACACCGACGGATCAAAATTGGATGGCAAAGTGGTAAGAGGAGTCTACTCCAAAACACTAAACATCAATATCGCCTTTAGGCTCCCTGACCACTACAGTGTCTTCCAAGCGGAAGTCACTGATATACATGAAGTTGCTACTTGGCTTCAGATGTATGAAATATCAGCTAAGGATATTTTATTTTTTTTTTTTTGTATTCTATCTGATAGTTAGACGCTTTAAAAGCTCTGGAATCTGTTCAAATAACATCAAAAACAGTCCTAAGCTGCCGCAGATCTCTAATTAAGATGGCAGAGCAGCTAAAAATCTTCCTATGGTAGATCCGCGGGCATAGAGACTTTCCAAGAAACTGCAAAGCAGATGAACAAGCTCGAAATGATGCATACCTTAATGAGAGAAAAGGAAAGAATTGGTATACCTTTTATAACATGTAAACTACACTGAGAAAAAAACACATACCTTGCTCCGGTAAAAAATTTCTCTATTTTTGATAATAGCAATTTTCTCTTTTTCAAAAAAAAAATTCTCTTCAATTAGAATAAATTTTCACATTTTCGAAGAAATATTTCTTTTCTTCAAGGAAATGGAAATATTTCAATGTCTCTAATAATGATAAGTATTTTTCTCGCACAAAAAATTTCTCATTTATAGAGAAATTTTATTGAAAATGAAAAACTTTTCTTATATTTTGATAAAAAATTCACTATGAGCAGTATTTTCTTCAATAAAAACAAATATTTTCTCTCAAAAAAAAAAGTATTTTTCTCTAAAAACGATATATTTTTCTATTTCATGGAACCTTTTTATCATTTTTAGAGAATTTTAAGTATCGCAATTAGAGAATAGCACTCTCTGGAGCAAAGTCTATACCATTTTTCTCTAAATATGATGCCTTTTTTATCATATTCCGAGACACTTTTTTTTCTGAGTGTACTCACAAATGAGCTATACCTTAAAAGAATCAACATAAGGTGGTCTACGGGAAACAAATGCAACACGGCGCGTCATATTTGGCCAACTCTGAACTTGAAACGCTTGAAAGAACTAATTTCCCTCAGAAGAGATCAAATAAATACTGTTATCGGCGTCGTAACAGGGTACTGCTTAATTGGCAACCGAAGATTAAACATCCTCCATAACGATTTCTGCAGAAGCTGTAGAGATGAGGAGGAAGAAGAATCCACAACACACTATTTCTGGGGAACTGGTTTAATAGTGACCTAGACAGTCCCTCAAAATCTTTGGTCTACAGACTACTAAGCTTTATTAATAGCTCCAACTGGTTCAAATAGAGTAGGCAAATAATTAACCCCCTGGTATTAAAATGGGCCTAATTGGCCTATGTGTGTCTCATATTAGACAGCCGTGTCAACCTACCTAGAGGGTAAAAATGTTCTATAAAAATGGTCTGACAGTTGGTTTTTGTGTTTATAATGATGGCCTCAATAACATATATAATATTAGCTTTGATGCTATGACGTAAGAAGGACCCTTTTTTGGAACTTTTCCAAGCTTTTAGCTTCTAAAGTTCACTCGACCTTGGAACTTTTCCAAGCTTTTAGCTTCTAAAGTTCACTCGACCTTAGATTCATAATATCCAAACGTTGTTACCCACTGTTGTATGCAACCAAGCACAAAATCTTACCTTTGATAAAATGACGTAAATCTGGCGGTCACTGGCTCTTACCCTAAAGGCCTAACGAAAAATTTTGCTGGGACAGTACAATCTTATAAAACAATTGGTTTTTATCATTTTATTGGTTTTAACAACAAGTACGTGAAGATAAGTGGTGACCGTGGCATACAGGTTAAGTGTGTAGCTTAGCATGCTTGGAGCCCGGGTTCGATCCCCAGCCGCGGCGAAAAGTTTTTTTTAATAAAAAATTTTTCTTATCGGTCACCACCTCTCTGCAGACAATGGCAAACCTCAGAGAGTAAATAATGCCATGTAAAGCTTCTTGAGAACATGAACTTTGGGCGTTTGGAGTCGGCATAAAACATATAGGTCCAGTTCTCGGTCAATTGTGTGCAAACATTTAATAACACATCCAACACAATTGATCATAAAAAGCTCGGTCAAAGTCCTTTCAAGGGCTGAAATGGCCAATTTGTTTTTTTTTTTTTTTACATGAAGATAAGTATGACAGCCTGCGTTCTTCCTCCACTTCCTTGCTACATTTGTTGTGGATATTGTATTTGTGTAATGAGTTGTTGTATTGGCTCTGACTATTGCAAAGGTACCATCGACGTATTTAGTTACCAATCTTGGTTTATGTTCGCAATGTCTGCTATAATTGGTGAAAGAGACGATACCATCGGCATTTATTTTAAGTGATTATAATTGATTTGCAAAAGGGATGCACCCTTAAACTGTGGAAAAACTGAAATATTGCAATAAAAGAGAAACTACAATATAAATCATTTACTTAAAATGATACACGTTATTAACTCAACAGAGAGATTAAAGCTTATAAAATGAAAAGTACAAAACAGTTGACAAAAAAAAACCTTTTTTCTTAACCCTAGAAAATGGCCAGCGAAGTGGGCTGCTATAAAATATCGAAAAATAAAATTAAGAACTTTCATAATACAACTAAGTAGTCTCTCTTATTCTAGTGTCTAAATTGTTTCTAAAACTCATTTCATACAAATTCATTAAAGGTATGTATGTATTATAATATATTGCTAAATAAGACAACAATTCTAATTTATGTAGGTTAGATATAGATATAGATATATATGAAAAAACATTTACTTTAAAAACAATTCACGTTATCATCTTGCTATGCAGCAGTTTTCTTATAACACAGACACTTATATATTTTAACAAATTTTAAGTGACTACAAAGGACCACGTACCGCATTAGATGTTGTTAACAAGTCAGAAAATTCAATTACGTATCCGCCATGTGGCACACACGCAGAAACCAAATTAAAAACGAGCTACAAATGTACCAAAATACCATCAAGGCACCATTTCTACGAAATTCTTCTTGTTGTAACTGAACAAAACGTTTCAAGATGTGCAACTTAATTTATCATAAAGTCACCGAACTGGTTGTCAAAATAAAATAAAAAAAGAATAAAATATACCACCCATAGCAGCCAAGACAAGCCAAGCACGTTCGTTCATTCTAAGAAGAAGTAGCAGACAACGTCGTCCACAATGGGACATGTTGAAAAAGTTATATAAAAGTGAACACTTGTACTTGAACATATTTATATGCTTAGCTATAAATTTATACATATATACACTAATATATTTATATAAGGTTTATATGTTTGTTTGTTTGTGAACTTAGCACAGCAGAACAACAAATACATAGCATTAAATTGCTAAATAGCTAAATATAACGAAATGAAATGATATTAAAACTTAAAACTTGAATTTATTTCTGCTCAATTTCAATCATTGCCTGGCAACGAAAGTGAGCAGCAGCAGCAGCTGCCCCATAGCAAAAAAAAAAAAAACAAAAACAAAAGAAAATCAGCCAAACCCAGCCACTTTCAAATACTTCGAACTGCCTGTGTTAGAAATGAAAACGCAATACATAAATTAGCTTATTTCACAAATTTAACTCAACATGCGTTCAACAAGCAAATCCAAATCAAAACTAATCGAGTGTTAAAGCTGAGACGGACCAACGATGGAGTGAGTGCACGTTGGTGGGTGGTTGGTTGGTGCACGCTACTGCTTGCTGGAAGTTCTTAAGGGAAATGGCACGAATATGTCAAGAGGTCGGGTCGAGTAGACAGGCTCTGCAAAGACAAAAGTTCTGTTATAAGTAAAACATATTTTTAGTAGCTAATATTGTGTGAAGCCAATGATTTTTGGGAAGACAATCACAGTGACGGAAATATTTATAGTGTCAGTGAAGTTGTATTTTTAAACCACTACTTAATGTTACAGTTCATTTTTTTAATGCATTTTCTGATATGTTTTAAAAACATATAAAATATTGAGTTACTTAAATACATGTATGTTTTTTTTTTTTTGCTTTGAACCAAGGATTTGAGGTATCAAAGCTATGCAGTCAAGTCTGCCTTGGTTCGAAAATGAGGAAATGATAGATAAGTAAGAAAGAAAGTAAATCAAGTGAAAAACGTGTAGAATGTTGTTTGTGTGACAAAAAGCTAAAGAAAAAAGCGAATTAAAATCTGGAACAAACAATCCAATTCACAAAATTGTCTACCATAAACTACAACTTACAAACTTGTATATTAGGCTGGATCTTTCTTGTATGGATAAAAAAAAGTCAGTGGGTCGGGGTCTCAAAAGTTAGAGGAACTCATTAAAATGATTTCTGCTACATGGATAAGTTACATTTGTTTTAAATAGATTATATTATAATTGTGGTGACCGTGGCGTGCAGGTTAAGTGTGTAGCTAAGCACGCTTGGAGCCCGAGTTCGAACCCCAGCCGCGGCGAAAAGTTTTTTCAATAAAAAATGTTTTCTGATCGGTCACCACCTCTCTGCAGACAATGGCAAACCTCAGAGAGTAAATAATGCCATGTAAAGCTTCTTGAGAACATGAGCCGTTCGGAGTCGGCATAAAACATGTAGGTCCAGTTCTCGGTTAATTGTGTGCAAACATTTAATAACACACACAACACAATTGATCATAAGAAGCTCGGTCAAAGTCCTTTTAAGGGCTGAAATGGCCAATTTGTTTTTGTTATATTATAATTGGCGAATTGATGTCGTGTACGTCACGCTTCATAGTAATATAGGTACTGTCATCACTATAGTAAGAGTGAAGGTGGAAATTTTTTACATCACTACTAAACAGACAAAGTGTCAACAATTGTAAAACTACTGAATCAATACTAACTGGTAGTATAGCCCGTTTCAAAAGAAAATAAAATTTTTTTAGTTTCATTTTTCGATGCGCAGTGAGAAATTTTTTCTAAAGCTACAATTTTTTTGTGAGCGTAATTTATTGCTCTTTTTGTACTGTTTGCTGATCTTTATGGTTTTTTGTGTGTATTTTTTACTGTTTTTTGACACAATACTTTAAAAACCACCGATAAATTTTATTGTGTTATTACGATATCTGTTTTGGATCGCAAGATATCACACCCGAAGCCTTTAATCCCTTTTCGAACTATATTTTTAAAAATAAATTATTTTCTTAAGAAAAAAATTGTGAAGTGAAAATCCGGCTGAAAAATTTTTTTCTGACACAAATTTTGTTTTCAATTTGATTGGTTGATTTTGAAAAATAATATTCAGTACTTCCGCAGCGCAGTTCCGATGAACAACAAAATCCAAGAATATACAATCATTTTTTCATATATTTTGCTGCTCAGAGAATATTAAATTTTATTTTGAATGTCGACCAATCAGAATGAAGAACACTCTCAAAATTATTTTCTTATTCTCAAACATGCGCGAAAATGTTCTTCTCTTTTGAAACAGACTATAATGATTTAATAAATAACATCGTATAGTTAACATCTAGTTACAAAAATTGTGTCTAATAATTTCATGACCGATATCTGGTTTGCTGGGAATACTTTTTTCCTTCTATAAAAAACAAAATTAAAAAATATGAATACTAATACTAATACTAATACTAATACTAATACTAATACTAATACTAATACTAATACTAATACTAATACTAATACTAATACTAATACTAATACTAATACTAATACTAATACTAATACTAATACTAATACTAATACTAATACTAATACTAATACTAATTCTAATTCTAATACTAATACTAATACTAATACCAATACTAATACTAATACTAATACTAATACTAATACTAATACTAATACTAATACTAATACTAATACTAATACTAATACTAATACTAATACTAATACTAATTCTAATACTAATACTAATACTAATACCAATACTAATACTAATACTAATAGTAATACTTATACTAATACTTATACTAATACTTATACTAATACTTATACTAATACTAATACTAATAGTTATAGTTTTACGTTATCTTTGCCAACTTTTCGTCACTGTATCGTGCTGTTTACACCCCAGTCTCGACGTCCTCAGTTAAGTTCCTAAGTTTTGCCGCTTGTTGGTCACGGTTTTGAAAATTTAATCAAGCATGCAATGTGATGCGAAAACTATTTGGCTCATTTTTTATTTTATTTCTCTTCTACATGCTTCCTGCCAACGGAAGCCAACGGTTGCCTTCTAGTTTTGTAGTTGTACCAGCAGAAAATTTTGTAATATAGGCAAATCTGTCCAATTCTTTTCTTGCTGCAGCGTCATATGGACAACAGCTGGGACTGTACACACTATATTACATACATACATATATCCAATTATGTGTTTGAAAGCACATTTATAAGTTGTCAAATGTTACATAATAATTTTCGATAGTCTCAATAGTTTCGCTTCATTCTTTCGTTTGGAAAATTATTAATGGTTTGATGATTCCAGGCAAATACTTACGCATATTAAGCTTTTATTTATTCTTTCTTCTATTTGTATGTTTGTTTTCATGAAAACTATTCAAATTTTATTTTACGGAATTCTCAATTTTCGTAAACAAGTGTCGAAAAGTCAGAAAACACTAATCTTCAAAATATTTGTATGAAAAAAAACATAAAACCGAAAATATAAGACAAAAATTGAAGACATTTATCGGACAATAATTCAAATAACAAAAATAATCTTTGAAAAAAAACAATCAAGTAATCAAATTCATGTTGAAATGAAAAAGGTAGCTGCATAGCTTTCAATCCTCTCTCTATCAGAGTCATAATTGTCAAAATTTTCATTCTGTCATTTTGTCACTCTTTTTCCTTCGGTGTTTTTTTTTTGCATTTTCTACTGATATACCTTTTAAACAAGACATACCTATGTATGTCTCTTACCCAACTCTTGCTTTATTTAACATATAAGTTAAAGATAAAAAAATTATTTTCATTTGCACTGTTGTTTTAAAAAATAAATTTTTATTTTCTGTTGAATCTGTCGATTCTGTTGATGTTCATTTATTTTTAATTTCATTTAATTTAATCTGTGTTAAATAAGTTCATTATTTTTTTTCCATTGTACTATAAAAGATCATTTTGTATCTTACTCTACTCATATATGTTCAAATAAATGAAATAAATTAAATGTATTTCTGTATTGAAACTATCGATCATTTCGCATTACACTCGAATTTGTTTAATGAAGCCCTAGAATTCCAAAAACCACAGTTTGAAAACCATGATTATAGACCATTGTTGTCCAACCCTACAGAGTCGTTTGCAGCTAGTGAATGTCAACTTGTCGAGCTGAACTGAATCGTAACTCGTGGCTTGGGTTTTTGTGTACATGCTCAATGTACAATATTTTGTATACAGTATGTGGGTGGCCACATGGATAACAATGTTCTAGACTGTAGAATATTAATTCATATGAAACAAAGTGAAAAAACCACAAAAGCCGCAATAATTTCTGCAACGAAACGTTTAACTTACAAAGTGGTGAAATACAAGAGCATGCAAAGTTTAAAAACCGCCACTTCAACGGACTGCACTTCACTTCAGCTTACTTCACTTGACTTCACTTCAACTTGCCAGCTCCGCCACCACCACCAGCACTCCATTCATGCTTTCGACAATTTCCGCGATACTCATTTATTTAAACATGTGCTCAGGCGTTAAAAAGCTCAAGAAACGTTTAGCTTCCGCTAAAGGAAACGTTTAACATTTAATTTCTACACATACACACATTAATGCAAACACACACACACACACTCATTTCATCTTTTTTAAGACTGTATGTAGACTCTTATTATGTTTTTGTTATGTTTTTACTACGCTACTTAAAACAAAAAAAATAAGCAACCAAAAACACAAAATAAAACCTATAAACAAAAAATAAAAATAAAGGGTCGAAACAAGTAGAAAATAAAACATAATAATTTATTGTCGTCAAACAGGTAAAGAAAGCGACACCTACAAAAACAACAACGTGCTGGTTAGAAAAACAATTAGAGCTGACTTGGCTTCCGTCTCCGGTCAGCGGTACAAAAAACGCACTTCCGGTTTGTTCTATGTGTGATTGAAATTTACCACCTAAAACTTGGCATGTTCTCAACACTCCAATACATACATGTTGTGGGTGTTAAATTAGTGAGAGTGTGTGTGTGAAGAAAGTTGTTCATATGTGTTTTCACTTAACATTCACACGTGTTTCGTTTTAATTTGTTTGAATGAACTTTTTGCACCTTGGTGAACTGTGCATAACGACATTATTTTATGTTTTTATTCCTCTTTGGTTAAAAATTCGAAAAATGAACTGTTCTTTAATTGCGAAAGATATCACGATTAGTATTTTGCTTTAAATATTAAAATTTACTTATTTCTAGAAATGGAGTCTGGCAGAACTATTTTAAAAAGAGGCAAACTGTAGCTCGTTCTTGTAAATAAATCGACAAGTTACCGATTTTTGTGACGTTACGCCAGTGGCGTGCCGAGAGGCTAAGCCGCCCGGTGCGGATTTCAAATTTGCCGCCCCTCTCATATGCAATACAAAAAAAACATCTTTGATATTAATATAGGGTTTTGTATGCATAGTTTTCACTTTAGAATGTGGTCTTTCATTGTTCTCAATTATATAAAAAAAAATTCTAATATACATATCATCAACCTATTTCTAATAAGACGCAAGTTTGGAAAAAAAATGGAGCAAAACGCGCGCATGAGTCTATTTTTGCTCTCATTTCTCCCATGGTATAACCCGTGGTTTTGTTGTTCTATCATGTTTTAAAATCTAGAGCAAAAAGTCTATAAGAAACTTCAATCCATTTTTGCCTATCTCATTTCTAAACACTAATATTAAAAAAAATAAAACAAGTTACTTGAAATGCTTTGATTAGATTAAAATGGGTTACAACAAAACCAAGTAACTTCAGCATTTTACTTAAGCGAAGCAAAATTTTATGCAAAAAAATTCACTTCAAAATACCGCAATCGAAAAATTATTTCGAAAATTTATTGAAAATTTTTTCTTAGTCACATCTTCTTCTTCAAACGTATCGAATATAATTAAAAACAGCGTACAATGTCGTCACTTGAAAAAAATTTCGATTTAATTGAAAATTTGTTAGTAATTATCTATCAAAACCATGTATCTTGATAAGTTCCTTGAATTTTTTTTTTCGAAATTATTATAAAAATATTTGTATACTCTCCAGTGATTTTTGTGATAATAACGGAGAAAGTAAAATTGATTTTAGTCCTGCATCGTCGTACTATGATCCTGATTTTGATCCACAAAATGAAAAAAAGTGACGAAGAGGAGCTCATGGACAATCATTTCATGGATACAATCGCCGAAAAATTTTCAGAAGAACTCGAAAAGGATTATTGTAATTTTTTATAAAACTTCCATCGAAACCAATGCAAAACTTTTTAAATGCACGTCATCAAAAAAATCTTCTGAGGTTTTCAAATACAATGAAAGAAAATCGTGAAAAACCCATCTAAAAAGAAGGATATTATAGATAAATTAATTCCTTTAATACATGATAACACAAAAATTAATTTTTGGGAAGATTTTAAGGAATGTGCAGATTCTAAGGATCTTTCTATTGGTTTTACAAGCCATGAATAAATACTAACATTCATGAATTTATTTATATGTTCTATTTATTTTGTTAAAAATAGTAACAAAAGATTTTTTATTGAGTTTAATGAATAGATTTATATATAATTTACTTAATAAGATACTTGTGAATTTTTTTTTCAATTTTCCCTAAATAACTTGCAAATTAAAATTGTAACAAATGTTCAACTTATTTTCTAAACAATTGTGTTTTTATTGATATTATATAACAAAGCCAAGCAACTTTAAAGTTACTAGTTAAAGTTAAATTTATTTATGATATATAAAGTGGTAAACAAAATATATCAAATTAAAAGCGCCATGAATTTTTTAAAAAAATTCCATTAGCAGCATATGTGATTAAAACAATAAAAAAAATTTTTTTCCGTAATATTTTTCCGAAAAATATATTTGTAATTTTTCATAATTATATCTTATTTTAATTGAACTTATACACATTTTAAAACATTACCATAAACAAAATTTTGAAGACGTCAGGTTCTCTTAAACGTTAATAATCGCTATTATTCCAAATGTTGACTTACGTCATATTAGAATTAGGCCAACTATAAACAAGTAAAGAAAGTCTAAAGTCGGTCTAGGCCGACTATGAAATACCCTAAACCTACTTTTCAAAAACAAAAAATTTTTATTGTAAATGATCGTCTCCGTGGGCGGATGAAGCCTATACTTTATATGCATTTAAATGTTAATGAAAAATTTACACATACCAAGTTTTATTCCTGTACCTGTATGCCTTTATTGTGCTTTCGCTTTGGGAGGTGGGCGTGTTCATGGACGGATTACTCCCAATTTTAGAACACACCTTAGTTTTGGTATAAAATACATACATACCAAATTTAATTTCTCTATGACAAACATAACCTTATTTATTGAGTTTAAAACTTTTTGGGTTGTATGGGAGGTAGGCGTGTTCGTTGGCGGATGACGTCCATTTTTTAAAGACATATTTGTGTTTGTATAAAACACATACATATCAAATTTTATTGTTGTAGGCTTATTATAAGCTGAGTTATGCAATTTTCAATTTTTGCGTTGTATGGGAGGTAGGCGTGTTCGTAGACGGATGATGTCTTTTTTTTCAAAACCATCTTTGCTTTGTTATAAAAAATTATATGTGCCAAATTTTAGCTCTGTAGGTTAAACAGAGGCTTATTTATTGCGTTTTCAATTTTTGGGTTGTATTAGAGGTGGGCGTGTCCTTGAGCGGATGACGTCCATTTTTCAAAGGCATCTTTGTGTTAATATAAAACACATACATGCCAAATTTTATTGTTGTAGGCTAATTATAAGCTGAGTTATGCAGTTTTAAATTTTTGCGTTGTATGGGAGGTAGGCGTGTCCGTGGGCGGATTCCAAAAATATTCAATAGTGCAGATCCTTGGGTGCATGTGACCATGTGTACCAAGTTTCATCCCATTATCTCGACTCCTTCTTCTTATCCTGTGTTTACGGACAACACACAGACGGACGGACGGACGGACGGACATAGATAGCTCGACTCGCGTGGTGACGCTGATCAAGAATATATATACTTTTCTATACCGGACTCGCTTCGTTCTATGCGTTACAAACGTTTGCACAAAGTTAATATACCCTCACCTTTCAAGTTTAGGGTTTAAAAAGTTTATTCCTTAACCCTCGAGCACTATCGTCTATTTCACTAACGTCAGTACTATCGTTGGGTATAATCCACCCATACTCAGTTAGTATCTGCGTTTCTCATCTGTCAAATGAAACTATGAAAATAATCAATTTAGTTTTAAGAATGAATACCCAACTACTGAAAAACAAGAAAATTTTATATGTAATTCATTTTGTTTTTTTATGTAATCGTTTACTTAGGAACATAGCAATTAGAAAAAAAATAAAAAAATAAAAAATGCATTCTGGAAAATCAGTTGTAACTTTTTAAGTTTTCACGCCATGGGCCTTTGGTTAACTGATTTGGAAAGCTAAAAATGTATATAAGAAAAAGTTATTTAATATTTTTTTTCGGCAAAAAGTAAAATTTTTTTCAAAAGTAAACTAAATACTTACAAATTTTAGTTACTCATTACATCTACTAAACATATCATAATAGATTAGTTCGTATTTGGCAAAGTTGATTCATAGCAGTACCTACAGAGAGGGTAGGTAAAACTTTTGCAAATATTAGTGATTTCTTTTGATTTTATATAAGCAATCACATACAATATTTCATTACTGATTACTATCGTGGGTGAAAAACACCCACAATTTTGAAACGCCATTACTATCGTGGGTGTAAACCACCCAAGCCTCTTAATAAACTGGCTTTATGTAAATATCACCTTAGTTTAAACGAGTAAATAATGCTTCTTAACATCAATAAACATTCTAATGAGGATTACTTTATAATTTAGTGATGATTTTCATGAAAAATTATATACTTCTCTAAGAAATTCAGCCTTATGGGTGGATTCCACCCAGACGATAGTCCTCGAGGGTTAATGACACCGAAAAAGAAATTTATACATATACAATTTATTTTTTATTTAATATTTTATTAAATTATTATTATTTTTCTTGTTTTTTTATTAGCAAATTCGTTAATTACATTTAGGGTGCTCACAGTTCTGTATTATCTGCTCTGTTAACTTTGCCGTCTATTAACTTTAGAACATTTTAGCACGTGTTAACTTTGATTGTTTTTGTTTTACGTACAAACTTGAGATACCACTTGTTGCTAAAGTTATCTCACTGCTACTAATGTCTTTCTTGTGTATTAATGTGGTATCACTAATCAGCTGATTTAATTTTGTTGTAAAGAATGGAAGAAGAATGGATCGTCGAAGAAGTAAGTACATTTTTCCATAATTCTTCGTTTCCGTTCATTCAAGGCACGTTCGATTGAAATATCTTTCTAAAGTTGCCAGGTGTTAACTTTAGAAGCAAACTATGAATTCCCAAATTGTCAAAGTCTATTTCATTACTTAACTTATATTCTATAGATAATATGGCAAGATTTTGTAGGCGAGACGTACTCATTGTAGTTATAATGTAGGTTTTTATGAATAAAAGCTTTGAATAAAGCTAAAAAAAGCTCCTCTCAAAAGTGGCAATACTAACAGCAATGGTTAGTATGGTTAGTACGCATCTTTCTTAACAGTATAACAATGTTTGGAACTGCGTTTTCTAGACTTAATTTAAAAATAAATTTTAAAAGTTCAAGTGAACCTTTCATACAAGAATCAGTTCCTATGTGAGCAATATAAACAATATTCTGAAATATTTTTCTCTCAACGAGAAACTCCTTGTCAATTTCTTCGTGACAGAATTCATTCAGTTTACATTCCAACTAATCATTCAGGAGAATCAAAGGAGTAAGACTTGCGTATTTTTCAGCAAGAGCATGAAGCTGCTGAAACCTTGTGGTCATTTCTCAAAATCAGTTCTTTTAAATTAATAATTAAATTATTAAATTAGAAAATGACCTAAATCAGTTTAGACCACGCCTAACTCCTCTCCAAAGTGATTTTAATTAAACAGTGAAATCTCTTCAAAAATCACAAAAAATTATAAAAGATACGACTTAAAATTATACGCATAAGTCTTATTTCTTAATATGCACTCTGAACTTACAATTCGCTATAATCAAACGAAAATTCCGCCTTTCTCCCACACTCAACACATCAAAGCACAAAACAGCTATTTTACCAAATATACCTCAGTTGAAAAACGTTATTCTGTTAAACCACTTTTCTACTGGGCATTTCCACTGATAAGTTAAAGCACTTAAAAACTCAAAAAACTTTGAGTTACTCGAAAACACCAGTTATTCAATGCGAGTTTCAAGTCGCAGCCGAGTTACTCGAAAACTCAACTACTCGCACATGTCTAAATATTATTTTTTTTTTCTTATTTCTTTGAGCAACTAATTTCGAGACTCGAAAAACGATTTTATATTTTGGTTGTGCTCAATACGAAGCTTATAAATATAGTTACATTTACAGTGGTGGCCAAATTTATTCATTAAGTTTAGTTCTTTCTTTTGTTTGTACACCTTACAATGATATTGTACACATGTTTATTTTGTAAAAGGCTTTATTTAGCTTCAGTGCCGCCCCTTAACTATTGCCGCCCGGGGCGGACCGCCCCCCCTCCCCCACACAAGAACACAAATCGAGAAGAAATGTTGCGAAACTGAATCAAATGACAAGCAGCTGTTCGTTTGCGTTTATTTTCTTTTTCGGACTGTAAAATTTTATAATATTACTGTTATTATTATTAGTCTTGTTATAAAAAAGTGAATATTTGAAATAAAAATGAGTTATACTTTTTTTGTTATGTATGCCATAAGGCACGACCGCAGGAATATGTTGCGTATTCAGAGACGCCACTTGAGAGACACCTCGGATCCTTTTCACATTCCTGAAGCCCGGTTAGTGGAACTATTTAGGTTCTCAAAAGATGCAGCCATTGACTTACTGAGTGAAATGCGTCTTTATATGGAAACGGGTCAGAGAAGCACGTTTATTCCAAACTCCCTTTGGCTCTGTGCAGCCTTGCATTTCTACGCCACCGGATCCTTCTTGCGTGATAAAGGGCAAGAATTTGTGCGCCCAATTAGCAAGACAATGATCAGCGGCATTATTCATCAAATAACAAAAACAACTGAAAATTATTTAATGAAAAATACATTGTTTTCTCAACCACTTCCGAAGATCAACGTTTGGTGAAAGAAAGGTAATTTATTAATAAAGAATTAACATGTGTTAGTGTTTTATTTCTTTACATGTTTTAGATTTTTAGAAGCTACTAGATTTCTCGGTGTCTAGGTGCTATTGATTACACGCACGTCGAAATAAAAAAACCTCCAACTGACGTCGAATATTGCTACATAAATCGCAAAGGGTATTTTTCGAAGAATGTTCAATTAGTTTGCGACTTGGATTTAAGAATTTTAGGATACTGCGCAAGGTTTGGAGGAAGTACTCACAACGCCTATTTATGGGAAAATAGCATACTAAAAGGTTTTCTACACAGCAAGTACACGGAGAATGGAACATCTGACTGTTGGCTGATTGGTGACACGTGATATCCTCTACAAACATGGCTGATGACACCATACAGAATGTTGAAAGTGCAAGTCAGGAACAGTTCAACAAGACACATATTCAAACCAGAAACTGTGTTGAAAGACTGAATGGCGTTTTGAAAAAGTTTTTGTATGTTTGTTAGGAGATCGTGGTCTTATGGTTTCAACAGTTTTCTCTGGTTCCATCATTAATGCATGCTGCACTCTGCATAATATTCGAAGAAAATACAACTTACCACTTCCGGTAATAGAACATAATGTTACTTCTGAAAATGTTGACGACGCAATGAACTCAAACTCGGTTTTGAGTGAGGGCAGAGCTACTCGAGAAAATATTCCCAGTAATCATTTTCAAATTCCAACCACATAAACTAACCATAAAAAACCTTTTTATTACCGTACACAACGCAACTTCAAAGAAGTCAAATCATAAAATCAGAAATGTTTTAAATCATGCATTTTGTTTTTATTAAATTCATTAATTCGCACTTTTACGCAAATATTTTTTTATTTTATAGGACAAAATAAGACTAGTAACTAACCATAATTCTAATGTGACTAGGTTGAGGAACTTTAAGGCTCTGTGGCAATAGCTTTTGTGTCAACAGCAGAAACAATGTTGTAAAATCTAAAAATAAAGCGGGAAAAACAATAAAATTCAAGTTCTAAACTTCAAATTAAGCATTAATTTATCTTCATTTGTTCATAATTAAAATATAAAAAATATTTCACTACATACATTTCAAAATAAACATTTTTCGGTTTAACACTTCATTGCAAGTAAAAAATGTTATTTTAAATAAAAGAGTTTAAAAACATAATCCAAACATAAACAACAAAAAATTCTAAATATTCTGTATAAATTGAAAAAAGCATTTATTTGAGAAATTCTTAAAGAAAAACTTTAGTTTCGTCAATAAATTTTATGAGCTGCATTATTTAAGGGTTAAAAGATCTTTGGATCCAATTAAACTTTTAATAAATCAAATTCAACTTTGTTAACTTCAATTCAAGCTGAGGCAAGACACTGTTTAATTTTAGTTATTAAGTAAACTTAAGTAAAAAGAATTTATAATAAGTCTTGAAACAAGTAGAAGTTTGATTCACATTTACCTTTAATTTTTGTTTTGCATGCAAATCAGCACCTGAGCAAGGGTTTCATTTTGAATTTCGATCAATCGTACTATATTGTTGACCCATGATTTGTGCTTGGTTTTCTCCACAAACTTTTTTTTCCTTCCTCCAAATAACTTTAGGAGGAAGGATCTCGAACTCTTGCTTTTCTTTGTAGTGTTGGTTCGTTGGTTTGTGGCTGTGGTAGCCTTGGCAGTAAGCAAAAGTTTTCTAGAACGCACTCAACATCCAGCACTTCCACTTGGCTATCATCTTAGTATACGATGTCTTCATAAATCGTAGACGCAGTTTCAGTCTAATGTTTGTTTATATAAAATTATGATGATATAGCAAGCAAAACTTTAAACTAAGCTAAGTAAAATATTACCTCGAATCCAGCTGCGACCGTGTGTCCACCTCCATCAACTGCGTCCTTCGAGAAAAAGTCGATAACTTTTTTATAAAGTTCTTGTATAAAGTGTATTAAGTTGATAGCTACGTACCTTCTTCCATTGGTCAGCTCTTTTTAAGAATCCACCCATAGCGTTAAGTTCCTGCGCCACAGCTTCCCATGTAGCGGAGTGCTCCTTCTTGGCGTCCTGTGTCACAAACTGGCCCTTTCCAACATGCCGACGTCGCTGCGACTTGTAATTTCGCCCGGACTTAAATTGCTGTTAAAAAAAATATGCTTAACTCTAAATTATATATATTTATACATTACTTTAGCTTACCTTCTCATTATTTGTATTCATTTTATTTAAAGCGTTTGTTTATTTGCACAAAAAAACTAACTTTCGGCAGTGTTCATTTCCCTCAGAGTCAGAGATAAAAACATGAATTTCTTAAACTTTTCTCACTTTTCTTAAACGAACACTTTTTTGAGGGATTCTATTGAAGTGAAATCGGAACATCTGACAGCTTGTCGATTTGGAACAAATGAATTTAACAGAAATCGATTCAGATGTTTGATCGGTGCGAGTTACAAGAACGAGCTACTGACTCCAAAGTGAAAACTTTAAGTAATAAAATACACTCAACTCTATTTTTAACACGGTCTTTTTTTGCACAATTTTGAAATGGCACGGTACATCAAAAAAATTTTTAAACGATTTTTCGATTTTGCGCGAAATCGAATCGAAGATATATTTTACAAAATATATTTACCTTTCATTGCATTGTGTTGGAAGTTTTCTTCAAAGCATCACACAGACAAAAATAAACACAAAACCAGGTGGCATGATGATTTTCTGCGTATGGGAACTTCTGATTTTTTTATAAAAAAAAAATTCATGCAAGTAAGGGTTAATGCCGTGTTCAAATATAATAGGTTTATGACCACACTTCACAAATTCCGAAAATTGTGCCGGCTACTGGTTAACAAGTTTCCGAGAACACCCGATTTCGATTGTATATTTCTCCCGTTATATTTTCTGCTTGAACCTGGATTTAGTACAATATTTTTACATTACAATAACATTGAATTAGTTATTTTTACACGATTACACGATGGAACATATCTACCGTGTAAAAAAAGAGTTGAGTGCAACAGTGTTTTTTTTATTAATTTATCAATTATTTGCAGTATTAAATATAAAGTATTGATTATTAATTGAACTGTCACACCTATAGGCATCAGTAATATACCTTTTTATGATTTATTTATTATTCAAAACATATGACACCCAGACTATAATATAGTAAAGTCGACATATAGTGGTATTCATGCAATGCCGAATATTTTCCGATGCCGTATATTGGAAAATATACCCTGTTTTTGTATGAACCTAACCTTACCCTTTTTTGGTAAGTGTCGTGTATCAATCAGCAGTTCTCATAGATGCCAGATTCGTGTGATGAATCACTTTTCGTAATTGTTTAATTGCCGTGTGATCACATGAGATTTTTTAAGTAAGTAAGAAAGGTAATGAATTATTCCATAGACCACGATCATGCCAACAATTTCACGTAAAGTACAACTTATCATTGTCTTATATCGATTAGGTTCAAGTGGAAAGGAAGCAACGGTTTCAAAAATTGCAAGCTTGTTCGGAATTGGTGATGGTGGAACAATTGATGTACGATTTTATTAGTGATATCTTTTTTTAAGGTTACGTTTTTTATTTTTTTCAGATAATCGCAAGCAGGATGTTCAAAGAAATCTTAAGCTTAAAAAATTAATATCTATTTTGGCCGAACGATTTAGAACGAAAAAGATTGGCGTCTAAATCATACAAGTACCACATTGCGTTGGATTGGTCGATTGAACAGAAGTGAAATTAACAGAAAAGCCAACGGAAGGTCCCGGAGCATACTTTTCGAGGAAGCATAATAATATTATGTATTCAATAAAACTTCAAGCTGTTTACGACAACAAACAAAAAATTCGTCTTATTGTGATAGGATATCCTGGAAGTATTCACAATGCAAGAATATACAATAACTGTGATTTGTCTACGAAGTCATTAGAGTATTTTAAGAGCCTAGAATGGATAGCAGGGCAAAGCGCTTATAAGGTAACATCCGCTATCATATCTCCTTTTAGATCAAACTCAAATGAGTTAACGATTTTGATTTTAACAGAATTTTTTGTAGAAATCGAATAAAAATTTAACATTGTTTCGGGCAGCTTAAAGAGAGATTCAACAGTATGAAAGAACTCAAAATTCAAATAAGAAACGATGAAACCATCAGTAAAATTTGCCTGTCGTTGGATAACTGTTTGCGCTATATTGCATAGAAGAGACAATAGAAAAGATATTTTCTAAATGCAATACTTATCTGAAGATGATGAATATGAGCGAGGGTTTCTGGAATTAATTCAAGAGTTAAATCCCTAAATAATTAAATGACTGCATTCCAAAACGAATATGCAAAGCTTCAGTTTTTAATTTTAGTAGTATTATGCCATTGAAAAAAAAAAAAAAACAAATTGGCCATTTCAGCCATTGAAAGGACTTTGACCGAGCTTCTTATGATCAATTGTGTTGTGTGTGTTATTAAATGTTTGCACACAATTGACCGAGAACTGGACCTACATGTTTTATGCCGACTCCGAACGGCTAAAGTTAATGTTCTCAAGAAGCTTTACATGGCATTATTTACTCTCTGAGGTTTGCCATTGTCTGCAGAGAGGTGGTGACCGATCAGAAAAATTTTTTATTGAAAAAAACTTTTCGCCGCGGCTGGGGATCGAACCCGGGCTCCGAGCATGCTAAGCCACACACTTAACCTGCATGCCAGGGTCGCCACCATTGACCATTCTGAAATTTTGTCTTGAGTAATAAAAAATAATATAATTTTTTTAAAACAAAATATTTTATTTGAACTTTAATTTATTTCTTTAAAAACTTATTTCTTAAAAACAAAATTATTTTATTTGTACTTTAATTCAGTCTTGATTAAATCAATTAAAAACTTAAAGGAACATGAATTCAAAAAAATTAAAAGAACATACATAAAACTACTCATAAGAGAGGAACGAATTTTCAAGCTCAAGGACTTTATGCACTTTTGAAAAGCCCTGACTAAAAGAATATTTTCTGCATCTTTAGTTTTTTTCTGCAACATACCTTTTGACTATGGCTTTTGACTATTTGACCTTCTGCCCGAGGATTTGTGTTGCATTGACTGGATGTTTTTTTTTGATATATCAAGATATTCAAGTTTTGTTGCCAGCTTATTTTCTGTCCGAAAAAGAGGGGAGGAGACATTGGCGAATGACTAGTTTTTTAAGAATTCTGGTTTAAAGAAGTTACAGCAGAAATAATTTTGACATAGTATAAAAATCATCCTGGCAGTGCAACACAATACATCGAGCATAGCCAAAAGTTATGTTACAGAAAAAACTAAAGATGCAGGAGCTATTATTTTAATAATTTTAGTTTATTATTAAGCTTTTCAAAAAATTCATGAAGCCGGTGAAAATCTTTTTGCTCCATACATTTCGTTCTAATCTACTTTTCAAAGTTGGTTATTTTTAAATTTCAACTCTAGTTCATATTTTTTTATTCTATTTTTTTTTCTAATTTAAGTGCAGCGATGCGCTCTTCTTTTTCGATTTCCAGTTTTTTAAAAAGCAATTTCTGCTGTAAATTAATTTTAGTTCCTTCTGCTTCCATTTCTATTTTTTTAGTTTCGAAATCCATCTTTCTTTCCTGCATTTTAACCAGCAAGTCGAATGGACTCGAACTTTTTCTTTGCAATTTTTTCTTTAAATCAACGCAACTCTTGCGTCTCTGCTGTGAAGAGCTAGCCTCATCAGTCAGCTCAATCTCACCTGCAGACTTACTTTCAATGAAAGGCACTTCTGGGGTACTAGTGATAATTTCACTTTCATCATCCTCATCAGATACATGATAGAATAATAAGGTAGGCTCATATTAATATGGCTGCTCCAATGTCCAGTTTTACACAAACATTGCGGTGAGTGCTACACAAGTCAAACGAAAAAGCAACTACAACAATTAGAACAACTCAAATTCGAATAGTTGATTTTGACCTCTGGCTCACTTCCTCTCCAATATGCGCCTACCTTGTTATTCTATCATGATCAGAAACAACTTCAATACAGTCAGAACATTGAATATCTGCAAGGCTTTCATCGGCACCAACACTAGTCGATTCATATACAAATGAAGGCGCCACGCTTTTGTGTTGACCAAAAATGTCACTTCCCTGCAAACATTTTTAATCGTCTGAGAATCTCCAGCGAATCGCTTGGAAGATGAAACGATCGCCGGCGAGCTCTTCTGAGAGTCTTCCGGGAATCGCCGAATGTAAGCAGCTGAGGCCATAAAAGCGATTCGCCTGGAAGATTCGCAGGCGAATCGCCAAGAGAAGTCTTAAGCGATTCGCCTGGAAGATTCGCCAACGAATCGCCGAGAAGAGTCTTAGGCGATTCGCCAGGAAGAGCCGCGAACGATTCGCTGAGAGGAGTCTTAAGCGATTCGCCGGGAAGATTCGTCAACGAATCGCCGACAAGAGTCTTAGGCGATTCGCCAAGAAGAGACGCGAATGATTTGTCAAGAGGGGGAAACCCCAAAGAAGAGGGGTTTTTGTTTGTCGCAGAGCATCGTTGTTGAATGTTACAAGTTGTTGCATGTTTGAACTAGCGGGCTCTTCAGACGTTGTTTTATCCCAGTGTCATGAAATTTTTTAAAAGTTAAACTTTTTGATTAATTTAAACGATTTTTCAGAGCCTGCTTCATACAACAATGATAGATTTTGAAAAGCTTTTTAAAAAGCAATCTTCCAACGATCGCCGGAATGAGCGAAGGAAGATTTTAATATTTTTTTGAATCGCGCATTCATCCCTTGGGCGATCAAAAAGCGATCAATATTCCAACGATCGCCGGAATGAGCGAAGGAAGATTTTGAACATTTTTTGTCAATCGCGCGTTCATCGCTTGGGCGATCGAAAAGCGATCCATCTTCCAACGATCGCCGGAATGAGCGAAGGAAGATTTTTAAATTTTTTGAGAATCGCGTATTCATCGCTTCGGCGATCGAAAAGCGATCAATCTTCCAAAGAACCCTTAGGCGAATCGCTAGCGCGTCGCCAAATGATCTAATCTTCCAATCGTCTTCCAAATGTTTGCAGGGTTAGTACATTCCAGTACGGACACATTTTCCGTATACATATACTCCAAAAAAGTTTTTTCTTCGCCATTGGCAAGAAGGCCAGCGCTGGTTTTACTTTTCCAGGTCACAGCATTAATGTAAGATGCTTTTAGGTGGCGCATCTTACCCTTCATTACTTGCCAGTTTGAATGCTGCAACTGCAATGGAGACGGAGCACAAAGCTTGCTATAAAAGGATTGCACTGTTGACTTCTGTAAAGCGAAAGTAAATAATTAGTGCAAATTCATGTAATTTATACTTTAACATCCACCTCAAATGATTCCACATTCTCCTTTATTTGTTCAGCTATAATATGAAGCATCTCCGCCACTTGTGTGTCTGTCCAGCGATGCGTAGGGTTAAGTCGACGGCGCTTCTGTTTTTGGTGCTCGTCTATTTGTGAATTTCGTTTTTCTAAATTTATAAGTTATAAAATATTAAATCTATCATACATAATGCAGTTTTAAATTACTTTTAATTACCTCATCCATTTGAATTACCTCATCCAAGAACAATTAAATATAAATTCCAAAAATCTGCAATGAATTCTTTTATTATTCGACAATTGACAACATCACAGCGTTGCCACTCAATATTTTGAGTTAACGTTGAAAAGTATTCTCAATTAAAATGTTTGATCGTTTGTAATAAAAATTGCACAATATTGCATAAAGGTGGCAACAACTTTTTGCCGAAAGTTTACGGCGCTATTTTCGCATCAAAATGAGGAAAACTGGGAACTTTGCCGTATATCAGAGTCCATATATAAATTCTGACAATTAATGTACGCTTTTTCTGATTTTCAGCATTATCGGCACTTTTGGGCATTGCATGAATACCAATATTAAAATAGACATACATATATCTGTAATGGGTTGCCACTTCCCATCAGCTGTCCCCTTGTCTGTGAACTTCTTGCCTTTAGCGAGCGATGGGTTTTTGGTCATAAAACAATTGCATGCGTCACTTCACAAGACAAATGTGACAACAAGAATAAAGGCATATACCTATCTAATACATGTTATACAATTTTTAATCTATTCCATTTTTCCACACTAAGTGTCATCCATTGAATGGAAGATTTTGGTATATTTTCAAGATGATGGACACAACATCATGGACTACTATAGCAAATTATACACCATTTTTAAGGTATTTATCAAAACATCATTATTGCATTGAATGCAATGATATAACTTATTACTATCCCTAGAAATCTATGTAATCCTTGCTGCTATAAAGTGGCCAAATTCGCTCTTGGAATTGTTGGATCTTTGTTGGCGCAGATGCAATTAAGTCGATGGCAGAATGATTCTGGTAAGTATACATCTTTTTCGCTACATTTACTTCAATTTTTAACATTGTTTACTTTTTCAGGCTAGGTTTCATCTTATTGATGTGAAGATTGAGGTCTGTTTGAAGATGATGAATCCAAAATCATTACTAACTATAGCAAATCATATACCATTATACAGAAATTCCTTTATGCTTCAACTAGGCATTAAATTAAATAACATGACTGAATTACTTTTCCAAATGTAATCCTAGCTGGACAAAAATTTTCCATTACCTTTTAGGAGTTTTTGGCAATTTTTTAATTAATAAAGTTAATTTTCATATTCTGTAATAGACTACGTATTCTATCCTATTGAAGGGACAATTGTAGATAGTTTAATGAATGGTGAATGATATAAATTATATATTTTCGAGGTATTTCAACAGCTTTTATTTGATATCAAATTTAATAATTACTTTTCTTGGAACTCTAGACAATCCTCAGTGGTCTAAAATAAGAAAAAAGGAATTCCCAATTATGCGGAAATATTTTCAAAGGTAATTGTCAGTAATGGAAGAATACGAGAGTTTTCAAGCGTGGAACGAGAAATATTCCAATCAACTACGAGTCGACGAAAACATACAAGTTCCTTAAGGGTCAACTGCTCTTTCATTTTCCAAACAAAACCACGCTTTGGAGTTGGCAGCTCATAGTTTATTTTACCAGGCATCAGCAAAGATGTGGAGAGAAACTTTTCAAGCTTAGTTTCGAAAATGATCCAGCAGTCCAAACACTGCGTGCTCGTGTTCGATGAAATTATCATACGTAAAGAGCTGGAATACAATGTAACGGCAGACCACATCGACGGCTTCCTTTATTTGAGTAATGGCAAGAGGAGCAAAGTACTAGTGTTAATAGTGAAGGCCTTGATGAATAATTGGAAGTTCGTCCATAGCTTCTATTGTACAGCAGACCGAATTCATGGCAGGTTCTTAATAAGCAGTTATTATTTTGTATCTCATTTCAGTGAACGTTTTGCATGCAACACTTTTGAGGGTTATTCTGTCTATATTTTACTGCGGATTTAATTTGAGGACCATTGTAGTAGATCAAGGTGCCGCAAACTTGAGTTGCTTCCATCATCATGGTCATGAATTAGCATTAGCACAATTCGATAAACTTTTGCGATCATAAGTTTATGTGCTTAAGGATCATAACCAATTATTCAAGAGCATGAGGAATGCATTGCTTCTTAAAAACATAAGTACTGTAAAAGGGGTGGCAAGTTAGGATATTCTTAAAGAGCTTAGCGAAATCGACAAGAGAAACACCCTCAGAATGTTACCGAAGATTTCGGATACACATATTTATTTTCGAAATGATTGGATAAAATGAGGGTTGGACTTGCAATTCAAGCACTAAGCTATGCAGTTACTTCAGGTATATGTCAGTGCATAGACAGAAACCTTTTTCAATATCAAGAAACAAAGTGAACGTTGAAGCAGCTTTTGATTACGTTCTGAACTGCAATAATGGGTTCGATTACTGCAATAGCATTAATTAAAGGAACAAAAATTACAATAAGCGTCCTGATACAAGGATGTGGCAATATGCTCGACAAAATCAAGGAGTTTCTGTTATTTCTGCAAAGCCTTCAACATCCCAATGGTAGCAAAAATTATTGCATAAGTGGCTTAATTGTTTCTTTTAAAATCAATGGCAGCCTTGAATCAAGATTCAATGGAAAATTTTTTTACCGTCCTTAGGTCACAATTAGGCAGCAACACCGAATGGATGAGAGATGATCAGTACCTTTCAGCATGAATGCTGTCAATGAAATTCTTGACACACAATTTCCATTGTCGACACAAAAATTGGGAAGACAAAAATGATATCTTTTGGGAATGGAACCTAAAGCCAGAAGTTTTACTTTCTATTCTCCCAAATTGTCCGTCTGCTGAATACGTGGAAACCGAAGAAGAATAAGAGGAATTTTTTTTAAATATAACGCCCTTTAGCCCATTAGAAACGACAATGGGTCGTTATTCCATTGGGTACGCTCTCTTGAGTAAAGCTTTCCATAACTCGTTAAAATTGTTCAACTCCAAAATGGTTTGATGAAATAAATAGAACCTGTTTTCAGCACTAGAGTTACATCCTTGACCATCTAATCATGTTTTGATTAGAAACAACTAGAGTTGATTAAAGATACAACTTGTTCAATCTCTTTCCATAGTAGCCTTCAGAGCGCAGCTCACAAATACATTTACGTTTGTGGAAAGCAATTCGAAACTGAAGTTGTGTAACCTTTAGCCTTGTCTCCAGCATATCAAATTTAGAAAGCAATGGAGATGAAAGAAAATTCGTCAATTTTAAGAATGTACAACAAGCAAAATATTTTTAAGGGTTGGCACAAGTTCTGCACTTTTGCAGACTATCATCGAAAAAATGAGATGGCACTCAAACCAGAACTTATTGAAAAATACCTTTTTTATGATCTTGAAGATGATCTTTTAGAAAATAGAATTTAACTGAAAATTGGTTCGAGTCCAAGAGTTGATCGAATTATGTGGCAATATCTTCAAGTGTGATGCTCATTGATGAAAAAATAAAGGAATGTTCGAGAGTGGAAAGTGAAATCTTCCAGTCAATTAATTTTAACTCCAATAAAACCTATAAGTTTATAAAGGATCCACTTATTTTTCATTTGGCATATATAATTATCCTTTGAAAATTGCGGCCAATAAAACTAATTCTACCAAGCCTCAGAAAAGAAATGAAGAGCAATTTCTCAAATTTAGCTTGTAGCTTTTCCAAAATCAACTAGTAGCTTAAAAACTGCGTGCGAATATTTGATGAAATAATTTTGGATGAAAAGAGAAGCTATCCTTGCCACAGAAGTTCTGTAGCAAAAAAAGATATATCGTCTTGAAGAGGCATAAGCGGATCAAAATTACAAATGTTGGCTGGGCACAATAAAATATCATAAATTGATTATTATTGATACTTATTAATGAAATTAAATAATAAACAGTTAAATTTGAAATTCTGCCGATATAGTTTTATTTGCATGTATTTGTTTGTATTTCATATATACAAAACTTTTTAATGCTTTTTTAAGAAAAAAGTTTTAACTTTTTTAAATTTTATTCCATGACAAAATAATTGATTATGTAAAATTTTCAATAAAATATATGAAAATTTGAAAATAGTTAACACTTCCTCACATTTATTTATTATGAATACATGCATTCATATGCAAAAATTAAATATTCTAGTATATAAATTCATTGATTTTTTGTTTAAAATTAATTTCGTTTGAAACTTATCATAAAAATCAAAAACTTTGTGTTACCTTTAAAAAGGTTGCTACCTAAAAAAACAAATATAAGGACATCAACAATTTAATCGCTAATATTCGATAACTTAAATAAGTTTTAGTAAAAAATCTGTTTGATTTCAAATTTGTTTAAATTAAACTTTTAAAGTTCCTTAAATATATAGTGTTTAAAAAAATACAAATGTTAAGCACTAAACTATAAAATCAATTTAATTCGAAGCATTAGAGGTTAAATATAAAATGAGGTGAAAATATAAATACTTCAATGTGCAAATAAATAGCGTAAGTTATTAATGTAACATTAGATGTAACAACAAATGAAAACTGGCTCGAATTCAAGAAAATAAAAGTTCTCCTAAAATGATTAATAAATAAGGTACGTAAAACTAAATTGGAAAATAAATCGCAAGAGAGTTTTGCTAATAGGTTTTCAATAAAGGTTAAAATGTGTTGTTAAATAAAGATTTCAAAATATCATTCAAAACTTAATAAGTTGCTATGTACATAATTATTCTGACTCGAATTAAATTAAAGACTTATTCTGGTGATTGGCAACTGTAAATTAATTTTCAAACGTTAAAATTTGTGATTTGAAATAAAAATATTACTTTTAACACCAGAAAAGGTATTGATAACACAAAAATGTATAGAAAAATTTATTCACTTTTTAAATCCATGTAAAAACAAGCACATCAATATTAACTTGTCAACATATTTACTATTGTCAATCACCAGAATACGGCTGTTCATCTTAAATATAAACACAAGAAAGCGTTATATTATTTAAATGAAGAAATTAACTATAGCTTAATAAAAGTAATAAAATTGTTCGTAGCTTAAAAATTATACAAAAACAAGGAACACGTCTTACATACAGGCGTGAACACAGTTTTGGTTAGTATTGTATAGGTGTCGTTATATATTTAGGCAATATTATAAACTTTCAAAAATTGTTAGGCTTAATATTATAATTTATATGTTAGTTAAAAAAAAACAATAAAGAAATACTTTCCACTTAAGCTAAAAGTTAAGCCATTAATTCTAATATTTAGCTATAAAAAAAAAAAATTGTATTTTTCGTCAGCATAGACACTTCAGTTAAAAAACTACTTTATGCTATAATTTTTAGTCGAAAATCCTTTTGTGATATTTAATTTTATAAACAAATAATAAATTAAGTTTTAAATAAATCAAAAAAGTGTCAGAAAAATTAGGCTTTTAACTTTTTTCTTAACTGGCAATGCATTTTTTTTTTCTGTAGCTTATATATTGACAGTATTTTAACACGTACTTTGAAAAATTGTTTATTTTATTGTAATAACTATCAAAAATTTTAATTAACTGTAAATTCTGATGATTGCTTTGCTTATACATACATATATAATATTTTATAAGAAAAAAAACGTTACTATTAACTATAGCAAAGGTACATAATTCGAGTTAAGTTTTAGTTGTTGCTGCTAGTTTGTGCTAAGCATGTGCAGCTGAGTTGCAAGCAGTTTGAGATGTAAACAAGGCTTAGCTCCGCTATTTTTGTGCTATTATTTAAAAATATATATGTGCTGCAATGTGCCCCACCTGCGCTATCATGTGCCGTATTGTAAAAAAGTTATTCCAATATATCATTTTTATGAGTTGTTTTTTTAATATAAATTAATTTTATTCGAAAATTTTTTGAAGGATTCAATGGTTTGGACATTATAAGAGCGAATACAATTTCAAAATTTTCGTTGTTATCTTATAGTACAAAAGTGCGAAGTTTGTAAGTTTTGTACAGCACATTTTTCGAATATTGATGTCGGACATACTTAAAGACTTTGTAAGGCTGCGTTTATAGTGAACGCGATTCAGGCAGGCAGGCAGACAGGCAGGCTGAAATATGTGTGAAAAAACGAGATGCAGATAGCAATCTATCTCGCTTGTTCACATTGCCTGTCTGCCTGCCTGTCTGACTCGGCGTTCACTATAACCGCAACCTTATACATTTTTTTCTAATGTATCACATATTAGCGCACAAGGAGCATATTGCAGCACATAAATTATTTCTGCAGATGCAAGCTTAATTCGTATGGTTTTTATCGTTTCTGCCAAATTTATTTTGATTATAAACGATGGAAGCGCAAAGTGCGTATGTAACACAATTTACATTACATTGTGCTTAAATATAGTGCATTTAACATAATTTTAATTTTATTGTTTTTCAATTTTTAAGATTGCTTATGTTGATGTTTATCATTTACTTTGCATGTATGTGTGTGTGCGCGTGTGTTTGAGTTAAGCGTTTGTGTTTACAACTAAGCAGTAAATTTTTGTATACATTTTTATATTTTTTAATAACTAACTTTTATAAAAACTATAAATAAAAATAGTGCCGCAATTGAAGATCCTGCAATTTTCTTTTAAAGTAATTTTGGGTGGGTTGTTGGTTAGTTAAATTGGTCGGAAACATTGGTGTTCCAGTTAGGCAGCTTTTGTGGCTGGGTTTCATTAGCTTTATTTTGGTGTTTCCGTTGGCGCCGTGGGATGACCAAATAACTCCTCATAAGATGGAGCTGTTGAAAAATAAATTTTTATCAAGCATTCAAATTGAAGAAAACTTTTACAATAAAACACGTGAAACAACTTACGCAAATCATTTGCATCTGGTGGCTGTGGCTGCAAACGACTTAGGAACGACGCTGACGTGGAAGGCAAGCAGCTCAAAGCCATTGACGGCGGTGTTTCGCGTACACTATTCAATATCGTATAGTGCGGAGAGTCCAAACTTGAATAGGGCGAACTATCTGGTGGCGGATATGAGTTCACCATCAGCGGACTGCTCGAATATGGCATGTAAGGCACACCGCCCGAACTGCGTAGACTGCTGCGCGCCGATGGACTGTTGAATTGCGATGACGAACCCGATGGCGTGGCATAAGACAGTCCGGTACCCACAGCTGGACTCAGCGTTGCCGCTGAAGAGTCCGAATTAGTTGAATGTATGGAACTTGATTCGCTGTATTGCGATGAATGCGATGGTGAACCAATCGATGAGCTCAAAGATGTGTCCAACTGCGGATATGTTGTAATAGACGTTGTAGTTGTTTCAAAAGGATTTCCTCCTAACACTCCACCACCATCAGCCGTATAACTGGGTGGTGGTGGTAGTGTTTCATTGAGCTCAACATCGCTAGAGTAAACCTTAAAGGGCAGCGTCATGACCAGATTCTTGAAAAAGCCTCTCAGCACTGCCTCCACACGCATTTCATAACTAATGTTAATAACTCCACTCAACACATCATCTGATGGCTGGCACGGCGGCACCGGCAGTTCGTGTGCAAACGTACGCTCGCTCTTCTTAAGCACATTTCCGGTCTCCTTCTGGAATATAACGACACACTCTTGCTTTTGTATGCGTAGCGGCACATGACTGTAATAGGTAATCTTCTGAAGTATGCTAAACTTAAGCTTCTCCACATTTGTGTTGCTCATATTGGCAATGGTCACAAATAACTTCATGTTCTCGTTACGTATCGCAAAATCCTCTGGCAACACCGAGATCAGTGTTATAGGTCGATTGCCAAATAGGCTGATTGTTTTGGTTATCTGCTTGGTAAGCGGCGAGGGATTAAGGCGGTAGGCAGGTGGCACTATCATATGCTTAACTACGTTAAGCTGTATTTCGTGCTTTTCATCAAAGCTCCATGGCTTTTGGATAATGATGCGCAGCTTATATTTAATGGAACCATAGCTGCCCTTAAAACTAGATGGAAGATTTGTTTCGAGCAGCACCGAAAATTCAAAATTGTGTTCGCCCACACTCAGTTCAACACCTCGTGGCTCGAAGAAACTAAGTGCATGATCGTCGTGTACGTATATCTCTTTGCTGGAGTAAAATAGACTGCGTGCCGACTCATTCATTGACTCCTTGCGCATAATCTCTATCCACTTGCATTTTCCTTTGCCAGTCAACTGCACCTTGATTGCTGCAATGAAATACAAAATATAAAGCAAATTAATTTCCATTTAAGTTTCCGATTCAGACAGGCACGCAGACAGGCAGTGTAAACAAACGAAATAGATAGCTATTTGTTTCTCGTTTGTTCACACAGATTTCATCATGTCTTTCTGCCTGCCTGTCTGAATCGGTGTTCACTATGAACGCGGCCCTAGGTGGCAGCCGGAACAAATCCAGATGTAGACAGGCAGGCTGAAATCTGTTCGAACAAATGAGATAGAAAAAGCTATCCATCTCGCTTGTTCACACAGATTTCAGCCTGCCTGTCTGGATTTGGATTCACTCTTGTCTCAACCATATTCTAGGTATCAATAAAAAAAAAACAAGTGTATGCATAGATTCCTTGAACTGTTTGTATTTGAGTTTATTGATGAATTTGAAATAAAACCAGTAGGTATATCTTTGATTTCGTAAAAAAAATAAAAATTTTATACTTTTTATTATTTATTTAAAGGAAAGGAAAGCGTATTAGTGGGTGGATGAGGCCCCTTTCCTTAATCTATTTAATTGTGATTTAAAATACATGCGCGCTTAATTTTATTTTTTAGGTAGGCGTGTTCGTGGATGGATAACGCTCATTTTCCTTAAACGCCTTAGTTTTGATATAAACTTCAAACATACTGAATATTATTTTTATAGCTTGAATATAAGCCTCTTTAAAGAGTTTCCACTATTATAGGTTGTATGGGAGATATGCGTGGTTTTCATCCCATTTTCGAACTTGATCTTCGTTTTTAAAACAAGCGCTCAAAAATAAAATTTCATTACGATAGATTGTCCAGTAATCTTGTCCACAGACGGACAGATAGACAGACGGACATGGACTAAATCAACTCAGGTGGTTTTTCTGATCAAGAATATATATACTATTCTTTACCTACTACACCTTCTTATGGGCGTTACACATGTTGTGCTAAAATTATTAAACACCTTACGCAGTACACATGTGAGGTTGAAAATAATCCACGTGGAAGCATTTGTCAAAAACACATAACTATATTTCAAAGGAATCAAAAAAATCCAAAAAAGTTTCAATAACTCATCAAGTTCTATAATTCCAGTGTAAGCCTCCATAAAACCCAAAAAAGTTTATTTATTATACAAGCTCGTATCGTACAAGTGGGGTATATTGCAAAGATAACATATTGCTCTACTCTTCTAGCCGGAGAGCTCTACTAGCCGGAAAGTTATATTTTACCTCTACATTGCAGTTTTAATTCTAACATAGCATTGCCGAATACAGCTCATGAGTTGACTCTTGAGCATTATAAGCTCCATTTGCGTACTCGTCCATGAACGCATACTCGTCCACGAGCGCATACTCTTTAATAGGTACCAGAGATGGAACCTATTAATCACAGCTACTAGTGATTATTTAATCACCGTGACTTAATCACCGGTATTAAAATATCGCTCATCTCTATTCATAATGTGATATTGTTGAGTTCAAGAATGTTGCACTAAAATTTTACATTACTTTTTGTACAGACTTCAGAAAAAGAATTCATTTCAATAAGAAGTATTAAACATGATTTCACATTTTTCTCCATAACATGTAGTCTCTGGTGAAACGAATAGCATTTTGACATTACTTTAACAATTATTTCCAAAAAAAAAATTTCTGAAGCTGAAATAATAAATAATGAACTTAGAGCGTTATCTCAATATCCTACAATATCTAATATGGAAAATGTCTTAATTTCACAATTGTGGTATAAAGTAAGTAAGATTAAAAATGAACTTGATGTTTTTTTATTTCAAAATATATACAGAATTATATAAGGTGTACTGTCCTCGCCACACTCATCCGCTTGCGTAGAGCGAACATTTTCTATTCAAAATCTCATATAGACAAAGTTTCGCAATAAAATTTATTTGGATACATGCTCTGCTCTTGTTCAAACTAAAAGTTTGTTGAAATCAAACGCGTGTAGTTGTTTTAATTTTAATATTCTTCATTTAGTAAAAAATTTGGCCAATAGAGGATCCGATAGATGATGAATTACTTTAATTACTAAGCTGAGCTCCGAAATGCATTTTTACAAAGCATCAGTGTGGTTTTCTTTTAGTTGGTACTTAGAGTCACCAAAACTGCCCTATTGAATTGTTATTATTTAGCCTGATCAGAGAAATTTTTCTCTCGGAATTGGAAAATGGAGTTTTCATTTTTGTGATAAGACAATGACATAAAGCATTTCGGAACACAGCCATACTATGAATCACTAACAGAGCTGTAAAATTTGCATTCATATTCAGAATTCTAAGTACAAGTGAATAAGGACAAAAGAATGATATTCAATGAAAACAAAATTGATCCATGAATAAAATTTTCAATTCACATTCAATTTCAGAAAATTGATTTATTAATCATTTCGATTATTCATTTTTCTTTATTCAGAATAATGCATTAATTTTTTATTCAAATGAATGCTATTCATAAATAATGCAATTCACAAAGAATCATTATTAATTTTGCATTCAATGCATTCATTTTTTATTCATTATTAATTTTTTATTCATTATTCATTTTTTATTCATTATTCATTTTTATATATTTAGGAACTCCGTATTTTTATATTATCGATTTAAAAGTAACTTCCTTAAAGAAAAAACGCCTTATTTATTTTGAATTTTAATTTTAAATTACATTTTATTTTGCATCTGCTGGTCGTATTCATGTCGGTAGATGTGGAAACGCCCAATAAGTGTTACATATTGATTTATATTGTTCACCCTGTTCGTGTTGCGTATAACACTTGTAACCTATTCACAATAACAAAGTAGCCATTTATATTTTCGCTTATGTCAATCATTTGCAGTGTGTGGAGAAAATTTTCACGAGTTTTATATATATACAAATTTAACGACAAAAAAACAAAAAATTATTAAATCTGGTAAGTAAAAGATTTTCTTTTTATTTTGCCCCATAAATTTTATGAAAACTTCCAAAGAAAAGCGTATTTCATAAGCTATGGTTTCCAGCAGACTGGTAAGATTTTTTTACTATAAGGATTTGATGAATTGACTATTTTATCTTTTTTTTTCTTACAGAGCCTCGCTGCATATAGTATAAAAAAAAATTATACAAAGTGTTTCAAAGTTATAAAAAAAATAGTAAAAAAGTGCATATTAAATGAACATTTAAACTGTATTTATTAAAGTTTTAAAGCGAAACAATGAATGCCGATTATATATCGCGTGCTCTTTGTTTTCACGGTCAGCCATTGCAGAAGATTTGGGAGGATGAGCGTGGTGCAGGAGATTTGCAGCTATGGGGTGTGGCACCCCACAATAACTACACCGTGTACACGGAAAGGCAAAAATATTTTACCTTTCAGGATCGGGCAAAACGCTTGAAAATGCATCAGTTCTTTTCACGTAAAGCCATTGATTTGTATTGTAAAAACTTAAAAGTGGATGCCAGCTATTTGACCAACGATTCTGAACGGCTCTCAAAATTGGAATATGGTAAGCAGCCGCACAGAAAAACAAAGAATTACAGATTTTTTCGTAACAAATATTTTGGATACTATGTATTGTTTGCAAATTTGTAAATTTTTTATTAGCGAAAACGGTAACGATTTAAAGAAATTTAAACTCGGTTCGAGTTGAAAAATCTCTGAGTTAAATAAGTTAAACAAAAAAATCGTCAAACTTCATGCATCTTAAAAAAGTGGAAAACTTAAAATTTTCGACTATTTTAACCAGACATGCACAACGAAATCAACAAAATTTTTTCGTTTCGTTGAGACCGAAAAATAAATTATCAAAATTATTTCGTTTTTTAAATAACGTTAAAAATTTATCAAATCAAATTTGGTTTCGTTGAAAAACGAAAAATTTTCTATAATTTTCTCCTATGCTAAACAAAATTTCTTCTGATATAAAAAAAACGAAATTTTTTTGTTGAAATTAACGTTACTTTCAACGGTTGACTGGAAAAAAAACGAAAAAATTTTATATCGTTTTCTCCGAAACGAAATAAATATTTTTCGTTTTTTGAATTAACGTTATTTTTTTTATTTCGTTTCAACGAAACAAAAAAAATATTTCGGTTACCGTTAAAATTAACGTTAACGTGCATGCCTGATTTTAACACGTTTATGACGAAAGTCTCTCCAATTAGAAAAAAAAAATGATTTGAGTAGATAAACATTTTTTTTTCAGCCTATATATAACAAATTAAAGCATTCTGAAAAAATGTCGGCACTTTGAGAGACATAACTTGTTCACAATTTACGTACCAATAAACAAAAATCAAAATTTTAACTAATGTATTATTTAATGCGTTAAATATACTTTTTGTCGGAAGTAACCGTGAGTGCTAGGTGTGTGGCATGTGAACCAACGAATTTTTAAGAGTATTAGAAGTTCGAAATAGGTATAAAACGTATTGTAGATATATACTGTATAAAATTTATCTGTAACGAAAATTATATTTTCTATTTTGAGTTGTAACAGTAAATGAAGTGGATTTTATTAATTTGAAAACTTATCGTTTGGTATCAATTTATGAGGAAGTTCTTTTTTGGTAATAGTCGATGTGTGTCTACAAGTCAGGCTAAAAACAATAAAATTTGCAGAGTATTTTCTTTATGACTGTTCAAGTTTAAAATTGGTATCACATCCTTTTCAGTCAAACCTTATATTGCTGCTATGCCGCCTTTTGAGATTTTTGTCAATAAAAATCAAGACAAATTTAAACGTTTACGCTGCCTGCTCGAAGGACTCAAAGCAGGTGACGTCATCTATGGTGTTGTTACCAAAAACTTCCAGACGCAACTGATGGTTAAACCATTGTGCACGGCTGAGCCACTGGTGCGTTATCTGGGAGATATAACAACTAAGGTGAGTGCAATATACAGGCAATACTAATGCTCGGAGAATTTTATGAAAATTTCTTTGTGCCGCAACATAAAGGCTAGCGTACAAAAGCAACTAATAAAGGCGCCACTGGACAAAAAAGGAAATCCCCGTTTATATTTAACAAACGATTTTGTTTGTTGTGAGGTAGTCGATGTCTCTGTCTATGCGGATCGTTTAAATTTGACCATGGAAAGCACGTTTAGCAAAAATAAAAATGTTAAATTCGGACTGGTAACTGCAGAAGAGCTGCCCGAGTATTATAGGCAAGAAAGTGGTTTTAATTTATTGACAATTTCATTATATTTAATTTTTAGATCTGCTAATAATAATGCATTGACCAAGTATAACGACTGTCTACTCAAAACCAAGGAGTTTCTTAATCCTAACTATGACGTTCTCTATGAGCTAGTTGGAATTAATGTCAAAGATACGTTTACGCTAATGCATAAATTGAAACATCCATTCCCTCAACAGGATTATGCCACAGAGTTGAGACATACACAAGCCAGCAAATGGGCTTTTCGGTAAGCAGCTTTTAGAATAAAAACAATTTACAAAAAATTAATGTTAAATTTGTGTTAATAACAGTTCTGTTGCGGAGGGTATAGAGCACTTTAAAATTGGACGCCATGTGGAGGCTTTTCAGTGTCTGAACAAGGCTTTAAACATTGATCCGCGAAATGTGGAAGGCTTAGTAGCGCGTGGTGCACTCTATGCCAACAAAGGCTCCTTTCTTAAGGCTGTGGATGACTTTGAAAAAGCACTGAAACTCAACTCATTCCATGTGAATGCACGCAAATACATGGGCGAGACTTTGGTGGCTCTAGGACGCAGCTATGAAGATGATAATCGCATTGAGGATGCTGTTAAGGCCTACCGAGACTGTTTGAATATTATACCCAATCATGAGCAGGCGCGTCTCAGTTTGGAAATTCTGCAGCAACGTCCAGGCAGTCAATTGTTTGATAATCTATTAAATATTCCAGGTAGTAAAATGTTACTAAATTTGTAAATTATATCTCATCTTTACGTCTGATGCTGCTGCAAGGTACAACCGATATAGATTTGAATATAATACATAAGAAGAGCAGAGCTAGCCATTGCAGTATATCGTCCAGCGGTGAGAGTGGCACTTCCGGAAGTGATACAGACTCTGACAGCTCGGGTAAGTCAAGCTATTTTATGCGCTAGAAGAGTTAGATTCTAAGTACAGCTGTGTGTTAAAATAGCAGTGCTGAATGGGAAAAAATCATGTATTAAAAGCTTAGTCAAAAATATACAATTTTCTCATCTAATCACATCACAAAACAATAATAATTTTTTTTCTCACGCACTCATTTAATAGTGTGCAAACTAATTGTACTATAGACGATTGATAGCAAAATTTTTAAATGAACTCAATTAATTGAAACGAGTTTAAATTAAAAAAAAATGTCACACACTTGAATTCCACAAAAAAAAAAAATTAAAAGGTTTTAAGAATTATTTTGGTCTGGAATAATAAGAACTACAATTATATCATGAATTTATATACACTGCTATTATTACGAACACAGCTGTATTGCGTTAGGTTTGAAATTGAGAAAATTTTGTGTGTTCATCCCGAGCCTTTTCCTTTCTATTCTTTGAATTCGGTTGTCATAACTTGATTTTGTAAATTCGTTTTACATTAAAGTCGCGCGCCATCCGGGTTTTCTATTTTGTTTATTTTTGTTACTGAACTCTTTTCAAAACTTGACAACGGTCTTGAAACACTAATTTTAGGTGGTACCCATACAAAAAAAGATCTATCCCTCTCACCGCTAAGTAAACGTATGGCAGCACAGACATCAAGCGGTACATCAAACTTGCCTACAACAAAAGCTATCTACAGTCAACCCTTCTTCATGGCCAATCAAAATAGCGTGGACCCCAACAACTTAAAAATAGCCTCTAATGAATTTCGCGTAAGTTTCAATAATTTTAAAAAAAAAACTATTTATGCTATGCTATTTCATTTTCTTAAGCTTGATGATGATGATGAGACGGAATCACGTGTACGCAAATTATTGCAAGATGCTTCCAAGTATAAGAAGCAAAAGTCAAAGAAGTCCAAAAAGAAAAAATCAAAAAAATCCAAGAAGGAAAGCCGTAAAAATAAAACTGCTTCGAGCGGAAATCTTTTTGATAACTTGGATAAATTAAATTTTCAGGATGCTTTGAAGTAAGTGCAAATTAATTTATTCTCACCACCATGATTTAAACGTTTGTTCCCCTCTTTCTCACACAATTGACACACAAAGCTCTAAAAAGTACCTTGCATTTATTTATTTAATGACCACTTAGTATTAACATGTTTATCATTTTAGAGCTATAACCGGCCTCAATGTGGAATCTAAGCTTAACAAAAATCTGCAAATGTATGAACAGACCATTGCTCAGATTAAAAAACGTAAAGACATATTGGAATTATCGTCTAACGGCAATCAAAGTATCAGCCGCAGCGATACTCCCCCACCAAAGGCGCCGTCTATGACTTTCACTGATGAACAACCTCCACCACCACCTAAGATGAGTAAAAAATCAGCTGCTGGTAATACAGCAACTTCATCTAGATTTTCAGCTGCATCATCTTCATTAGCTGCAAGCACAGCTTCCAAAGATGAAGCGCCGCGTTTTTCGTTTACAATCAAGCGACCAGTCAAGGTCGATAAGTTCGGTCTAGTGCGTATTGCCACGCCTTTAGCCTCGAATAATAGCCCAGTTAAGTCGCGTTCACGTTCACGTTCGCACTCACGACGTCGGCATAGTGGTAATTCTCGTTCACGTGGTCGTCACTCTCGCTCTTCCTCGCCAGATGAGCATCGCGAAAGAAAAAGAAGAATCTCGCGCTCAAGACGTTCAGGTTCAAGAAGTAATCGTCGTCGACGTTCACGCTCTCGTTCTCGCAATGTGTATGGTCGTCGCCGTACGCCATCACCATTTGTACCACGCGGTTCACCACCACGACGTCGCATTTCACATGGTCGTGCTCGTCCAAGTCCTCCACGTAAAAATAAAAATTTTGGGAATCTTGTTTGGCAACGTCCCGGCTACGTACCCCCTAAAAGTGTTGAGGGTTCTATAAATTCAGATCGTTGGGAACACGACAAATACTCTAGCATTAATGAAAAAGCCGACGAAGGACCAACAATCGAGGAAATCGATGAAATAATAAATAAAGCACAAAAGGAACGAAAAGAAGAGATTATCAAACGCGATAAAAATATACTAAAAAAGAAAGTGTAGTCTGTGTAATAAGGAAAAGTTATGTAACTTTGAGAAAATATCGTATTATTGTATTGTATGAAGTTATACGCAAGGAACTTTGATGTCAAAATAGAAAATGCATTGCATGTGTTTTTATTTTTCTCGGATTAAAGAACAATAAAATAATCTATTAAATAAGAATTCATTAAAAGAACATTGTTTTTTTATTATGCGATTAAGCTGAAAGCAATAAAATGAATTAATAATTATCTTTAAAAATTAAAAAGTTTAAAGAATGTATAAATTTTATTGTGTTTTATTTATCTTTTAGAAGATTATCTAGATTAAAGGACACGATCATGACAACTTAACAAATTGCAAAAACTTTTTTGGTTTTGATTTGTAGTTTGTAAATCGTCTTCCTCGTAAACTACTACTGTGTTACATCTGATACCAAGGAAGGAATTCAAATGATTGATGACCTTGCGGGGATTATAGACACGGCCTGAACCATATTATTTTCCTCACAAAAACACACTCATACGGTATTTGGTATGTTAAATCCATTTCTATAAGGATACAGTGCCCACCAATAGTGAATAACTGATGAGGTTTGGGTTTTGTTTTTAAAAACAAAATTTGCTCTCAACACTTGACATATTTCTGTTAAAATGTTAGTAGAGTCTATTTCTACTTCTAATGTTGAACTTGGAGTTGCTCTGCAAAGAGAAATCCTCAGAAACACAAACTTTTTCTGAAAAAAAAAATTAACAGCCAACCTTAACTATTCTACTTTTATTGGAGGGGGTGTAAATGTGGTGTGTAGATTCTTTCACAAATAATATTCAGGACACCTCCGACAAACAAAATTAGCTGACGTATTCTCACGAATAACTGAAAACTATGCATCGCAAGAACAAAATTCTGCGGAAACACTTTCAGAACTTAAGACAACTACAGGATTAAAATTTATTCACTAATACTGATTGATGAACGCAGTTTAAAAAAAACAAAATATTATGTGATATATCTTAAAAATTACGCATCCTATATCCTAAAGTATAAGGTCAACATACATACAGTCTTCAGTAACTTCAAAAGAAATTTACAACGAATACGATCATCTTTCATATCGGGTGCGCTCTAGTCCATAACACAATGAACACATAAGTGAATTGAAAAATTTGTTCACTACTGAGAATGAAAAAAATCATTACAAAAACTTGTTCAATACCTTCTTTTACCAATTGTTTGCATCAATTGTTTTACAATTTCGATAGGTAATATCTTATAACTTGATTTAACCCTTTATTTTCTTCTTAAGGGAACTTAGACTTGAACGAAGATCAAATACCCAACAGCCGCACAATGCAGTGATTCTTACAAGACGTATAAATTATTTTATGATATTAAACGAGAGAGGATCCAAAACAAACAAAAATTGTACGGGAAATGGGGGGTCCATTTTGATGCCCTGGGGAGCTATGGGTTAATTTGTATTTTAATGAGGTAGTTTCACTAAAAATGCTCTTGCAAGAAAAACTTTTTGGCGTAGAAATTTTTGCAAAGCCGGTTTAAAAAGACCTTTCCAATGATAAGCAGCACTAGCAAAGGTTTGTGTAAAGATATTTTTTTTTGTTCAAACCAGAAAATGTTTAAAAATATACACAAGTTTTAAGTTAAAAGTGAATTTTTGAGGTAAATGTAGTCCTATGAAAAAAGTGTTTAATTCTTTCAATCACATAGTTTAATATATGGGCATCTCCCAGTGGCACGGACGCTACATTCGCACGGTTTTAGTTACTCGAAAAACAAGAAAGAAACAAAAAGAGCCGATATGTATTTTAAGTGTTCTAACGAGATGAAATAGTGCTACATTTTAAAAAAATATTGGCAAGATTTAGTACAAAGTAATAAGCAATCATACAATGGAACGGACGCGACAAAAAATATAAGCTTTTTAAGCTCGTATAGAAATATGCAAAATTTACCTAATTCATGGTAGATCGTAGACTGATGAATATGAGAATTATTTCTTGCCTTTTTTTAAATAGATATAGCACGAATACGGACGCGACATCATAGACGCGACAAATTTTTCCACCATAGCAAAATACAGTAAAGATGTTCATTATAAATTTTAATAAAAACAAATCATAATAAGTTAAATTCAAGTTACATAGCAGTTATACTAATCAAAATAAAAAAAAAATAAAGTTAAAAACTGTTAGAGTGCTTTATTTTAATGGTTTTCTTCACTTTTGGTGGACCTTTTTTGGGAGATGCCCATATGTGATATATATATAGAAGCCAAAAAACTTTTATATTTAAACTTGTTTATAAAATATATTTAAATTCGATCTCCTTTTGTCTGGCCCCCTTGCGTTATATGCAAACTAGTATATATATTGAAGAGAAGAGTATATATATTGAAATATATATAGGTATATTCAGGCCTGTCCTAGAATCCGATTCGGATCGGAAATGGATTTGATTCCGACTGTTGGTATTCTGCATTCTTATCTTCGGAATTATTTCCGATGCAACGCTGTTCTGAAATCCGAACGAGTTCGAACGGATTTTATTCGGAAATTTGGTCTTCTGCACTTCAGTTTTCGGATTTATTCCATTTAGCTGAACTTCAGTGGAATTAGAGGTATCGCACACTACAGACTTTTAATCGGCCGATGTCTTATGTAAGTGCGCACACCTACCGATTGAACAAAACCCAACTAAAATCAAATGGGAGGTCAGATTTCCAGGTTTCGTTTAACCGGTAGACATCGGCCGATTAAAAGTCTGTAGTGTGCGGTAACTCTTAAGTGAATTGTTTAATCGTTCGCATCCGAAAGTTCAAATCAAGAAAAAATTTAAGTACGTATATTTTTGGCGATTATTTTCGAACGTATTCAGTTGAGTTGAATTAAAGTGAAAATAACAGAATTGCTTGAGGAAATGAACTTAAGTTAAAAAAAAATGTATTTTTTCGGGAATTTTTTAAACAAGAAGTACTGAACCACTTGTTTTCAAAATGTACAAGAATATTTTAAAAAATGAGAATTCAAAATGATTATTCAAATGTAAAACATTTCTTATTACATCCATCACGGTTGTTGGAAATATATTGAAAGCCCTTAAACGTTTGCATTTCAATTGAATAAAATATGAAAACGAGTAACATAAATGTAATGATGTTGGAGTCCACTCCCAGTGATCTTTGAAAGCCACCCTGTGCAAAAAATCGCAAAGTAGCAGCCAACTGCAGTACTGACTGAATTGAACATAGTCGGACAAAAGGCCCAACTTCGGCTAAAATCATGTCGAATCTGCAAGTTCAAAATTTTCAATTGGTAAACAAAACTTATTGGCACTACTCACACAGAATCCGGCAATTTTAAAGGATTGCTCAGTTGCCCGGTGTTCCCTTTCCACCAATTAATGCTAACAAAACAACAGGACTCATTTCCGTTTCGTTTTTGTTTATTTATTAATTATTTTATTCACAAAATCTAAATATTTCACGTTTTTGTGCAAAAAATTACAGTTCTTACATAAAACAGCTGTTTCGAAGTTAGGTTGCAATCGGTTTCAAGCAAGTTCCAAGCCAAACAGCTGTTTTTTTAAAACAAAAAATTTCAATTGTTTTCTTTTTATATTTAAAACACTTTCGTTAGCGTTCATTTTGGTTGTTTAAATTTTTTTTATTAATTTTCTAGCTAATTCTATTTTTTTCACAACACAATTGAAAAATTCAATTTTATCACTTAGCTCGAGTGTTAAACTGTGTTTAGTTTTGTTGCTCCTTTCGCAAAGCGTTAGACCCGGATTTATTTTATTATTTTTTCTTTAATAGTATCAAATTTAACCCCAATAGAGAACTAGGGACTCATTTGAAACAGGGAGATATGATTAAAGATGTGTACATTATGTTTTTGATGTCATTAGAGAGGTAATTAAATAAAATACTAGGTTGATGTTAAAAAATTTTGTGTTTATTACGCAAAGTTTTTAGAAAATTGAGCTCGATATGGAGTGTTTAATAGAATAATTTCTCACGATCACAGCACGAGAACGAAAATTTTAAAGGGTTTGCTGATACGCTGGCCCGTGTCAATAAAAGTAGCAGAATCAACTTTACTACAATTCAAAATAAAAAAAAAACTCGCAAAAATAGCTAGTTGATATGAATAAAGCAACTGTTTCGAACATGATACATTTTAGACGAACTGGTATGAATAAAAGTAGTATTTGCTACTAATTTTGAATAGTAAGGAAAAGGTTAAGTGTGTGGCTTAGCATGCTCGGTGAAAAGTTTTTTCAATAAAAAATTTTTCTGATCGGTCACCACCGCTCTGCAGACAATGGAAAACCTCAGAGAGTAAATAATGCCATGTAAAGCTTCTTGAGAACATGAACTTTAGCCGTTCAAAGTTCAAAATTTGTTTGCCAAAAAAGAGTCATTTTCGTTTTTGATGACATATGACATTCTTAAACCTCATTTACAAAAATTCTTCCTCCATCTGAAAAATAATTGCAGGCACTATCAAAATTAATCAGCTGCTACAATTCAGCTGAACAATTGTCAAATTTTTATAATAGATGCTACTTTCGAAATTAGATGGGTGCTAAAATTTTGTATTCATACCGAATCAAAGCTTTTTTGTAGCACTATACTTCTTGGTTCTTACTACAAATAACTGAAAATACTACTTTTTATGCAAATTGTTAGATTATTATCTTTCCAATAAGCTCTTCAAATAAATTCTGTATCAGTTCATTTTTCTGCTAGAAACAATAATATGATTCGAAGTCATGAACCGTTTTACTCTTTATAATGTGACAACAGACTCCCTCTCCCATATGGATTTTTTTTCTCAAGTCGAACACCACTTTCCAGTGCGAATACCCTGTGTACACTTAAAGAAGTAACATGAATTAAAATCTACAAAGTTGATATCGAATTGCTACTGAAAATTATATCGAAGATATATTTTCGATAGACATTATGCAAGGAATGATATCAGGGTGATGTACTTAAAATAAATAAATCAAATATTGAAAAAATCTCACCTTGACTAAATTCCGAAATATTAGAACATAAAATGAATTGACCATCTCAATTTGAAGAAAAACAACACGTCTTTTGAAGATTACGAATCGCAATCGCACCGAAACACAATTGGTCTGTTCGAGTACTGATAATTTGTGATAATTTTTACAAATTATCAGCTTTTGGCGTTCGCGTACGCAAAAAACTTGCAAAATGAGAGACATTGAGAGCGCAAAATGACAGTTGACTTGGAGGGGAAGTTGCAAATTCCTGCTGGATAAATTTTTACTGTCGAGAATTTGCAAGCTAGAAAACAGCTGATTTAAGACATTTACAATTTGAACTTTCAAACAAGTCAAACAAATTTAGTTAAAATTTTGTAAAATTTAGTAAAAGTCACCATCATTATATGGTGCACTTGTTAAACCTTACCACTTTCAACCTTGCGAAATGTTCCAGGAGAACACTTCACGTCCAATTTCCGCTTGCTTTCCATTCCACTTGAAATGTAAGCAAGACGTAAATCAGCTGTTATCGTGGCTTGCAAGTTTTTGCAAATTTTGCGTTCGCTTACTTTTCATCATGATAGAATAACAAGGTAGGCGCATATTGGAGAGAAAGTGAGCTAGATGTCAAAACTCAGCTGTTCGAATTTAAGTTTTCTAATTGTTGTTGTTGCCTTTTCGCTTGACGTTTATAGCACCTCACAGCTTTGTTAGTGTAAAATTAGACATTTGAGCAGCCGTAAAAATATGAGCCTACCTTATTATTCTGTCATGCTTTTCATGATATTTTTCTATTTGAGAGAGAATTGTGCTTTATTCTCTTGCGAGTTGCTGCTGGATATTTTTCACTGGATAAGTACTCGAACAGACCAATTGTAACCAACCTTAAAATATAACATTTGCAAACTCATCTGAGTCACCCTGTTCAAAGAAACTAAACTATTCACAATAGTATTTGTTGTTTGTTTCTTGACAGATCCGACTGCGAGTTTTATCAACCACTTTTTAGATAAGTGCATCAGTTTCTTATCATCGACACTGCATTTCAAGGAAGGAAACAAGACTACTCTCATCTTTAAACAGCTAACAGCGTCGCATAGAAAAGTAAGCACAAGCAAATGTTGATACAAAAAGTTAATTATTTTATAAATAATCTGCCACATATCAACACAAGACACGCATTCACTGATTAAAAGTGCTTGAGAATCATATAATACGGACTTTGAAACGCGAATTTCTTCGACTACTACGATTGGGAAGAGCTTGTATTCTTCAATTTTATTGTGAAGAAGTGTTTTCAGTTAAAAGTTGCCGCGTATAGCTTTTGCCTTGGCTTTAGAACTTGAATAAACAGAAAGAAATAAAATTAATTAAAATCAATTTGCTATACATGAAAGTGAAGCTTTGTTGATTATTTGTTAACTTGAGGGGAGTCTGTAACTGCACCCTACATCCGGTTGAAGTAATATTGAAAGTAGTTGGAGTTATTGGTCGAAGCAAAAATTACAAAATTATAAAATTACAAAAAATAACAAAGCTCATCACTCTGTGAACAAAAGTAAAAAAAACGTTTAATTAAGTTTCATGTATATACAATTTTGTTTAGTTTGTGTAATAAGCATATGTTATGTAAATACATGAAAATTACCAAAACAAATCATTAATAAATCAGCGCTCTTACGGCCTCTCAAGTTATCTTGTAGGCATTATCAGAACATGTCGTACGCTACACTTCGTATATTTTTTACATTTTTACATCAACTTGTAACTTTCTCCATTAACTTATATGATTAAAATATTTCTTAAATACTTCTTTCAGTTTCGCTCGAAGGGCTTGGTACGCTTAAAAAATGTTCAAGAAAATATATCGCGCTATTATTTTGGGCGCCCCCGCGTCAGGCAAAGGTACAATATCTAAACGAATAGTTGACAAATTTGGATTCGTACACATTTCAGCGGGAGATTTGCTGCGCTTAAATATAATGAATGGTACCGAATTAGGAAAGAAAGCCAAAAGTTACATAGATAAGGGACAGCTTGTGCCTGATGAATTGGTCACAAAAGCTGTGCTGAGTCGCATCACTGAGGCGGGTAACAAATCATGGATGTTAGATGGTTTTCCACGCACAGTACCGCAAGCCGAACATTTAAATGAATGTGAACAAATTGATGCTGTCATAAATTTACAAGTTCCACATGATGTCATTATTGAACGAGTGAAAGGTCGTTGGATACATTTACCATCGGGACGTGTCTACAATAAGGGTTTTAATGATCCAAAAGTTCCTGGTAAAGACGATGTCACTGGTGAAGATTTAGTGCAACGTCCTGATGATCAGCCAGAAATTGTTCAAAAGCGTCTGGAAATTTATGATAGTTTAATGCAGCCAGTGTTGGATTTCTACGAGAAATTGAATCTAGTACACAGTTTCTGTGGCAGAACAACAGCTGAGATATGGCCAAATGTAGAGAAGTTTTTACAAGAAAAAGCCAAACAAAGCTGATTGGTTTCACTTATTCTTTGTTTTTTTTTATCCTTTTTATCCCTTTTAATCTTTTTATAAATTTCTTAAAATTGTTTAAAATGTTGTATATTATCAAACATACATAACAAACTGGTATTGGATTTCATGATTAACTCTTATTGAAAAAGACATCTAATAAAACATTGTTAATTTTTTTATATCTAACCAGTTATTAGTTTTATTATATCAAAGACAGCTAAGACAAAGTTGATATATATCACATAATCTTTGTGTAGAGAGCACTTTTAATGCTTCCCCAAATTATTGTGAATTTAGCGTTGTAAAGCTGTACTTATCTTACTTATCATATGTATATGTTTATTTACATTACGCATGTCCTTTGAAAAGCGAGCTCTATTAGTATATTGATGCGACATTAGTCGTTAATGTCCATTTATAACTTTAAGAGTGCAGACGTTTAGAAATGTCAATATTAACCGATCGGGTTGAGGTACAATGTAATAATCTGTTAAAAAAGATTTGATTTTAAAAATGTTAAACTTTATTTTGTTAGGCAAGTAAAACGATATAAAAAATATTTAATTTAAAAACAAAAGCTTCACGAAATTTCTAAAAATATAATCTTGTTTCATAATTAATTTGAATATGTTCTATAAAAAATTTTGGGACGGCAATTTGGCAGTTTAACTACAAAAAATATTCTATTGAATCCAAATAAATTCTGTATCAGTTTATTATTCTGCTAGAAATGAATTGAAATCATGAACCGTTTTACTCTTTAGAATGCGAAAACATTTTTGTAGTTAAATAATAATTAATAAATTATAATCCATTCCAGGGGATGTAAATGTTGTCTTTTTATAAAAATTGACTCAAAACTAATAGCTCTATTCTAACAAAGTCGCAAAAGCCACATCAGTATCTATTTTGTTCATCAGTTACAATCGATACAAATTTCTATGCTGAGCAATCTAAAAAAACTCTTTGAATTAATTGAGATATTGGCAGGTCACAAGCGAATTATAATAAAAAAATCGTACAAAATAAATACAAAAACTAATGAATTTTTATTGAATTGGAAGAGGAATATGTTCTCATGTATACAGCATAATTATTAAAAAAAAAGAACGTCTTGAGAGCAGACAACTCTTTAGTGTATCTGCGAGACAGTAACGATACATCCAACCAGGCAGAAAGCAGCTTTTTACTGTGTCAAAAACTAACGTCAGAATGAAAAAAATTTTCAACATGAAGAGGTGAATTTTTAAAGCTTTTTCCTTGTGACAGTAGACATGGAATACGATTCAATAGAAACGGATGAAAATTATCACAATGCTTCAGTATCAACTGATTGTGACGATGATGCCAGCACAGGACTGTAAAACTTTCAAGACAAAAAAAATTTTTAAAGGATACAAATTTACATACAATAGACAATAACCTAATTATTTAGAATTAAAAAAATGAATTAATTTTTTAATTGCAGATTCGAAAGGTTAAAAGATATAAAGCCTGGTGGTACTAAACAAAAAACTGGAATTTCTTTAAATTTGATTGTATAAATAATATTATTTTTTATATTTTTTGTTCGATATTATATGAAAATTTTCATAATTGAGAAATACAAGTGTGTTTAGAGACTTTATTGGTCTTAGTGAATTTGAGCTAAAGCATTTAAATATGTGTGAAAGCTTTTAAATATGCGAGAAGTTTATCACAGTTGATATTTAAAAATTTTTAAAAAGTTTGCAACTTTTTCTTTATTGATGATTCTTTTCCAAAAATTTTTATTACAGTATTTTCAAATTTTTAATTTCAAATACGGTTGCGCCTGACTTTTTTTCCTTCATCGGAAAATAATGCAAAACTCTTATTTAAAAAGTCGTCTATACGTTATTTACCAATAAAAAGTTGAAAATGCTTGCAATTCTTAAACGTAAGACATTTCAAATAGTAACTATTGAAAACTAGGAATTATCATTATTAAAATAAATATTTGGCACAACAAATCTCGATTAATACATTTCGACATTAACAATTTCTTTTTGATAAAATTTTTCTCAATTCACGCCAGTCACGTATTTAAGCACTGCATTTTTTATCACTTATTTTAATCTTAATTAAGGATATTCTGTGTATTTATAGTTTTTGTTAATCAAAATATGTAAAAGAAAAAAAGAAACAATGATTATTTAAAGTTCCTCAGACTCTACGAACACATCAAGTCTTATGACCACAAATGACCGCACGTAGTGATCCAATATATAAACAAAAAACCAAATTATAACACCATGTATTATTGTGAATAAGCGAGCCGCTCCTACAAGGCAAATTCACAACAAAACCAAAACAAAAAAGGTTTTCGACATTTGAGCTCTGCGAATATTCAAGAAACAGTAGAAATGGCAGAATATTAAAAAAAAATATAAAAGAAAAATAAAACAACCCACTATAACAACAAACACTATGAAAGGAATGCAATAAAATAGAGTAAATAAAATCATTGAAAACGAAGTAATGAATGCATCTGTTGCAACAGCGGAAGCTGACAGCTCCGAGACTTCTTTGTTTGCGAAATATCAGAATCCAGCATATAAAAAAAACTGTCCAAGTGAAAAAAAAAATATCGAATATGCTGGCTTTTGATGATGAATCAAGCTTAGTAATAATTTCTTGATAACAAATAAGCCTTTGTTTTATTTTTTGTTAGCACTTACCACGTATTCTAACGCGTTTCGTTACATTCATCCAAATCTCGCCTTTTATCGTTTGCCCGGCAAAATAAGTCTTCTCTGGATTGTCCAATGTAATGCGTAATCTTTCGTTTTCCATTGCAATTAAATTCAAGAAATCAACTCTTAATTTAAATAAATTGTTTAAAGAAACGTTAAACTCGTTATGAATTCGTTTACTTTTTGTTTTTGTAGCCTTCGCACTGCCACTACGAACTGCTGCTGCCACTACCGCCGTCACAACACCGTACGCAAAGCTTAAGTAGAAACGCACGAGAACTCTCAGCAACTTGTCCAAAAATAAAACTTTTTCTATTTCCAAGTCATTTAGGACAGCGCACAAAAAGCGATGCACAACATTTCCGTCACTTCTAATTTTGCTTGAAATTTCAATTTTTTTATTTTGAATTAAAAACTACTTGAGTTTGAGTAGTTGGGAAAGTTATTCAATTTTTAAGCTGCCTTGCACAGAATTATAAGGTAGAAATTCACAATTTATAAAATTATTTTCCGCACTCTGAACTTTTCTTGCGTATTTTTGTCTGCTTTCGTTCTATTTATTTTCCTTCGATTTTTCTCTACTTTGTGTGAGCGATATGGGCGAGGGTCGTCGCAGTCGTTGACGGTGAAATAAGCAGCGACAGCGTTTTGCTGTCATTAGGCATTCACAATTCCGCTTGTCCGTCGCGGCAGTAGGAACATTTAAAGAAGATGCAAACAAATTTCTTGGGGGAAATTCTGTGCGTTGGAGTGAGATAAAGTAAAAAGCTTGCTAAACTTGTCGGTCTCAGCTGTTTTGTGAATGAGCTTCATGTGAATAAATTGAAAAATGTTTATTTGTTGGACTGTTATACATTCACAATAGTCGTTTGAAGTATACAAGCATGGATGCCAGATTCCTGTGATAAATCACTTATCGTCATTGATGCCAGATTCGTCTTATAAATCACTTTTCGTTATTTTTTAATAGCTGTGTGATCTGAAATGATTGTTTTAATGTAGAGTGTGATTTTTCACATTTTTACACTCAAGAAGATAAAGAAGAAGATTTTCTTACTTTACATTTTAAATTTGGTTTTTTTCATTTTTTATAATTATGCTGAATTATTATTATTATAATTATTATTATTATTATTATTACTATATCATAATTTCGTAAAATGTGAGTGCGGAACGCTTGATTTTTTGGAAAAATTTCAGGGCATATTTTTAGCCATTTTATGTTTTGTGATTTATTGAAATTTAAAAACTTTTATTTTGAAAGTTTCAGTTTTACAAAAAATGTTTAAACATATTTCGTCGTACCTACTATGGTTTCTGTTTTAACTTTGAGGTATTTTATAAGTATTTGGAACTAAAAATTATTATTTGAATAATTAAAATCAAATAAGTGGAAACCGTCATTTTTGACGGGAAAGAACTAGTTATATAAATAGTTATGATGAACTTATTTACTGTATAATTTTTAATATAAAAATTATAAGCGATTTTCAAGAATTTTTTATAGGTATGTGATTTTTAGTAGCTGTGTGATATTTTGCTTGATTATTTATTCTCTGTGTTCTTTCTCACTTAGGTGATTTTTTGTGTGAATATAGGTTGGCATCTGTGCTTTTCGTGATTTTTTAATTGCCGATGTATACAAGAAAGTTAAAAGCTTTGCTAAATCTCGAGAACATTACAAAAATCTTCAGTTATCTTATGTGGAGCCTAACAAAAGGGATTTAAGATTTTATAAAAATTATGAACTGTGTTAACAAATAGTCCTATATATCGGATTTGTTACGATTTTGAGACAGACTCTTAAGTAAGTAAGTACATTTATTGAGTGTTTAACGGGGGACATGACATTAGCCGTTTTTTGAAATCGAATAATTTTTTATAATTTTGTATTTAAGTAAATATTCTTAAGACTCTAATTTCATGGAAAAAATCCTATGGGTTCAAAAGTTACAGCCGGATTAGTGAGAGCGTATTTTTCTTTTTCAACCTTTTTTCTTTGTTCACAAACTTTGAACGCGTTATCTCGAAACCATGTTTTTCGTACTGGTTGCGGCACTAGCGGGCTCATTTTTTGACAATTTTTTCTTTTTTATTTTATTAAACTTGATTCACTATCGAGCTTTTTTTATTTTTTTAAAATTTTGTATGAATTTTTAAAGTCAATATTTTTTTTCGAAAAAACACTTTCAAATTTGGAACATCACCAAAAATTGAAAAGAACTGTTAAAAAGCTCCTGTAATACGATAACCAATTTTGTTAATATTTAAAAAAGTCATTTTTTCCAGATCGGACAATTTTTGCGACTCCCAGTGATGCAACCATGAGGTCCCTTTTTTTCTCTGCCGCCAGTGTGGAGCTCTATAAAACCATGTTAGAGTGAAAAATATGTTTTTTTGAATATTTTTCTTGTTACTTGTGCAATTCTCTACAATAATAAACAAAAATTTTGGAAAAATGTTTGTTTTTGACTGAGTTATGAATTTTTAAAAAAAGGTCTGTTTTCTCTGCCGCGAATGTCATGTTCCTCCTTAACAATGAATTCTAAAAAATTAACAAAAGATAGAGCATAGAACTGAAGAACATAATTCTATTCAAATTAAAGTGATTACTGCTTTTCGCAATACATTTTGGTGATTTATACGTGTTTTCCCATGGGAAGTCCATGCGTGTACTTGAACAAAAATAAAAAAAAAAAAAACAAAAACAAATTGGCCATTTCAGCCCTTGAAAGGACTTTGACCGAGCTTCTTATGATCAATTGTGTTGTGTGTGTTATTAAATGTTTGCACACAATTGACCGAGAACTGGACCTACATGTTTTATGCCGACTCCGAACGGCTAAAGTTCATGTTCTCAAGAAGCTTTACATGGCATTATTTACTCTCTGAGGTTTGCCATTGTCTGCAGAGAGGTGGTGACCGATCAGAAAAATTTTTTACTGAAAAAAACTTTTCGCCGCGGCTGGGGATCGAACCCGGGCTCCGAGCATGCTAAGCCACACACTTAACCTGCATGCCACGGTCACCACACTTGAACAAAAATAAAGTGGTGATAAAAATCACACATTAGTGAAAAATCACACGCTTTATTAAAGAAATCACATATTGTCACACGGCACTTAAAAAATCACCGAAAGTGACTTATCACACGAATCTGTCATCTATCTGACGTATTACCATAGACAGAATCCGGACACCCGATACAATGCCTACATTTTTTAAAAACACTTAAATTTCAAATTTGCTTGCGGATTCATCTTGATGTGAACTTAAATTAGCATAATTGTGTTTGAATCTACACTTTTTCTGACTATTGGTTAAAAATCCAATATTTTAATGGCACTAAGGGCCAGTTTTTCAGTGCGGATATAAACTCAAGTCAAATTAAACCGAGACTAACTCACCAAAATTGAACGTTTAAGCTCGGCATTTACTTCTTTACAGCGTTGCAGTTTTTTGAGGAGATTGCCAAGTAAATTCATTTTTATTCTCGTTCTGTGGGAGTTAACTTTTGTATGCCTAATCTCGTAAAATTCAACAAAATTAGTTTAGATTAATATAGCACATAAGGTCCTGTCGAGCGTTTTATGTGAAATACTGATGCCAATCGTTTACTTACTGATTGGACCTTATTAGAGCGGCTTCAGGTCTGGAAAATCTAAGAAATTACCTATATGTGATGTTAGTGCAGCATTCTCCAGGCTAGAAAAAAGTCGAGACAACTGGATCTTGCAGTGAACACAGATAGAAGTAAGTATCTTCAATAAATAAACTGTCCCAGTGTCTTGGAAACTACGTCACTGTTGATAATTCCTCCTTTGAGGTTTTAAACGATTTCTTTTATCTGTGATCCATTATAAACTTCTCCCATGATATCAGTATTACGATTAATCTAAAGATAACTCTTGCCAATAGCTGTTACTTTGGGCTCAGTAGGCAATTGAGATGCAGAGCTCTCTCTCGACCTACAAAACTCAGGCTCTATAAGTCAATAATCATGACCGTCCTATTATACTAGGGCGTTTAAGATGATTCCGGCCACAAAGTGACTGCACCACCATTCTACATATACATGACATTTTTGACGGATGGCAACCTTAACATAAGCATACCATAAATGTCAGATCAAGTTTCGTGCCTTGATTAATTATTAATTTTGGGTAACCAAAGTGCGAGAAAAACAAAAAAAAAGCTCGATAAATATTATTGTGAATACTGTGCCGCCATATTCAAATATAAAATATTGGATTGCAGAGTTCAAAAGAGGTAGAATCAGTACAGGGAACACCAAAAAGAATGAGCACCGTATTGGAAAAGTCATCTATTTCGTATTGAACAATCCGAAAGTGAAAGTGCGTTAGATAGCTACAGCCGTAGATATATCAAGTGGATTAGTGGTTTCAATTTTACATGAACCATGGGAATAAGAAAGCTGACTGGAAGATGGGAGCCGCGTTTGTTTACAATCATTCAAAAACATGAACATGCTCGAACTTTCTAACAATATAACAACAATTAAAAAAAACTCACGTCTAGCAACGTACATGTGTGCAGAAGTGAAACTTCTTAAATAGTAAAAAATAAGATAGATTTTAGCAAGCTCGGCTAAGCTGGTATTTCGGGCAAGTTTCAGGCAACTTAAATCTCTTTTTAAAATGTTAATTTTAAAATATCAAACGAATGTCTTAAAAGCTAATTTTATAATGTTAATTTTAGAAAATCAAACGAACGTTTTAGCAGCTCATTTTAAAATATTTATTTTAGAAAATCAAACGAACGTTTTAGAAACTTTTTTTAAAATGTTGGTTTTAAAAATAAAAATAAACGTTAGAGGCGCAAAAACTGAGTAAACATTTTCAAAAGTAACACGTTTCTACTAGTTTTGAAATTGTAGTTTTCTCAGTGTAGTAAAGGTGTTTTTTATGAGGTTTTTTTCAATATGGATTACTCTATTGTCTGACAATTGTTTTGACAGTTTAAAGTGACGTCTCTACTCAGTATTGTTTGGCAAATCATCATGAATAGGTTAACTCCAGAACAACGCTTCCAAATCGTGGAAATTTATTTTCAAAAACAGTGTTCAATTAAAAATGTTTATAGATGATTATGGTGCACATACTGATTTTGGTCCGACTGAGATCACCATAAAGAACGTAATTACCAAATTTCGGTCTACATTCACACTTTTGGATGCCAAGCCACCGAGAAGAATGAGAAGAGAGTGTACAGAAGAAAATATTGCTGTCGTTGAGGCCAGTGTCGAAGAAAACGACAATTTATCGATTCGTCGTGTGCAAGATGGACTTCGTCCATCGACTTTATGGAAAATTGTTCGTAAAGATTTGGGTTTGGTTCCATACAAAATTCAATTGGTGCAACAATTAAAGCTTCACGATCATCAAATGCGCCGTTAATTCAGCGAAACAATCGACTTATTGAAAGAACATTTCAACGACATTATTTCGAGAAATGGACCGGTGAATTGGCCTCCGCGTTCTTGTGATTTGACGCCACTTGATTATTTTTTGTGGGGATACGTGAAGTCATTGGTTTATGTGGATAAACCAGCAACGATTGACGCCTTGGAAAACAATATTCAACGTGTCATTGCTGAAATACGCCTTCAATTGCTTGAAAAGTTGGTCGAAAATTGGACCTCCAGAATGACCTTTGTGCAAAATAGTCGTGGTGACCGTATGCCCGAAATTATATTTAAATGTTAAATGCCAAGAAATTATCTACCAAATAAAAAATTTTGTTTGGCCATTTCATAATATGGCAAGTGTTTTATTTAAATTTTAAATCAGCAAGCTCTTAAAAAAACACCCTTTAGAAAGTCCGGATTCTATTCCCGTTGGCGACAAAAATTTTTTGAAAATTTTCATATGAATTCAAAACGCCTAGCCTAGCGTTACGAATAAGAGACCTTGAAATTTCACTCGCCGCCAAAGAAGTTTCACTTCAAAAAGTTGTCGCCAGGGAAGGAAATTTGCGATGAAAAATATTTCGAAAAGAAAATCTTTAGAATAAATTTGTAGATCTGAAAGGGGACTATGTGAAAAAAAAACAATAATTTAGGCAAAAATCGTGTATATATTTTGTAAAGTCAGCAGTATTTTTAACGCCCTAACACACATAACAAACCTGGACGTTGAGCAGCACCGAGGAAAGGGTTTCGCGAATGTTCGAGAGGAAAAACCTTCGAAAGATACATGTTCTAATCTGCGTCAATAGCGAGTACCGAACACGATTGAATCACTGGCTGTACGAGATATATGACAACATTGATATAGTCAAAAAATTATGCGATTCTATACATACTTACTTAGCTGGCGCTTGCAACCGTTAGACGATTTTGGCCTCGTCTCAAAATTTTCACTAGCCTCTTTTGTCATGCGCTTGCTGGCACCAATTAAAAGCTCTAAGCAACGTGAGGTTATCCAACGCCTGGTCTTTCCAACGGAGATGAGGTCTTCTTCGCATACGTTGACCGCTGCTGGGTACTTAATCAAATAATTTTTTCGCTGAAGCATCGTCGTTCATTCGCTCGACATGACCTTGCCAGGGAAGTCGCTCTATTTTAATACGCTTGACTATATCGATGGCGGTATATAGCTCATACAGCTCGTGGTTCCACCGTATTCGGTAATCACCATTGACGCAGATGGAACCAGTGTTCGGACTTTACTGCAACTGCAGTAGATCTACTGCGCTTTTCAGCAAAATTGAATGTTTTACTGCGTCACTGCGGTTTTTTAAATGTACTGCGAATTATTCGTTAAAAAAAGTTAAAATTACTCTTCAAATGCATGACATTTTTGACGGGTGGAAATCTTAACATGAACACACCATAAATGTCAGATCGATCTGACAATCAATAATGACGTTACAGTGTTCTAAATTAAATAACTTTTGGTATTATTATAAAAAAAGGATTAAGAAGAATTTCGTGCCTGGATTAAGCATTAATTTTTGCTTGAATGCAAAAAGAGCATCAGCGAAACAAGAGCATGAAAGAAACAAAAGAAAAGCTCAATACAAATTATGATAAATCTGCTTCGTATTCAACCGTAAAATATTGGTTTAGATTTCAAAGGAGGTCGAACCAGAACAAGACATGAACACGCCGGAGGAGCACCAAACACAGTGACCACTCCAGAGTGTTTTGAAAAATCCACGATTACGTATTAGACAATCATATCAAGTGGATCGGTGGTTTCAATTTTACATGAAAATTTGGGTATGAGAAAGCTGACTGCAAGGTGGTTGCCACGTATATTAACAATCAATAGAAAACATGAAAGTGTTCGCACTTCCCAACAATGTTTGGACATGTTTAAGCAAAATTCAACTGATTTTTTGCGAAAATAGTGATCATGGATGGAACACGGATCCACCGCTATAAACCTGAATAGTAGAAATCAGCATAAGAGTGGGTAGGTCCCAATAGAAGTGCACCAAAGTGACCGAAGACTCAACAAACAACCGGAAAGGTGTTGGCGTCTGTTTTTTTGGAATTCAGTGGCATTTTGTTAATTTTCATCAGTGCTGCCCAACGTCCAGGTTTGCAATGCGTATAGTAGAACGGGCATGATTATTGACTTATAGAGCGTAAGTTTTTTGCTTCTCAATTGCCTACTGAGACCAAAGTAACACTTGTTGGCAAGAGTTATTCTTCGTTTAATCTCAATACTGATATCGTTGGAGGAGTTAGTGCTGGATCCCAGGTAAATAAAGTCCTTCACTACCTCATAGAAGGTGTTGTTAACAGTGACGTGGTTTCCAAGACGCTGGGACTGTTTGTTGACACAAGCGACTTCGTTTTATCTGCGTTCACTGCAAGACCCATTCGAGTCGACTCTTTTTCTTGCCTGGAGAATGCTGCACTGACTTCATGCGTATTATGGCTAATGCTGTTTAATTGTGCTGTTTAATTACCAACATCCACCAGCATCATAACACTCTTATAGAATATAGTGCCACTGCGCCTCAGATCAGCAGCTGGATGATCTTCTTCATTACTTAATAAAAAAAGTCGCACGATAAAGGGAAACCTCTGAAACCACGCTTGGTATCGAAAGGAGGGGAGAGGTTCTTCGCGATTTTCACTGCACTGCTGGTGGTGCTCAGTATCGTTCTGTATAGACGCAATAACTTTGCAGGAAAACCAAATTCAGACATAGTGGAATATAGGTGACTCCTTATTGGACTGTCGAAGGCGGCTTTGTTAGCGACAAAATGATGGTGAGTGTCAATTTGTTTATCTAGGGTCTTCTCCAGGATTTGTCGGAGCGTAAATATCTGGTCGATGGTGGACCTTCCAGATCTGAAGCCATACTGATAAGGTCCAATCAGTTGGATGACGATGGGCTTCAGTCTGTCACACAATGCGCTCGACAGGATCTGTATGCGATATTATGAAGGCTTATTCTACAGTAGTTTTCGCAAACGGTGGAGTCGCCCTTCTTGTGGATTGAACAGAGCACACTGAGATTCCAATCATCTGGAATGCATTCTTTCGACCATATTCTGCATAGAAGTCTGTGAATGCATTTAAACAAAGCTTCTTCGCCTCCGCTGTTAAACAGCTGAGCTGTTAGGCCATCGGCTCCTGCGACTTTATTGTTCTTAAGCCGAGCTGGAGCTGTTAAGACCTCGTTATAGTCGGACAGCGGAACTTCATCGCTGTCTTCCAAAATTGGGGTTTCCGGAATATCATCTCTATTAGCGGAATTGTTGTCAGCGTCGTCAATTAGAAGACTAGAGAAGTGTTTCCATAACATCAGTGTACTCTGAATATCTGTCACTAGATTCCTATTTTCATCCTTGGAGGAAGAGGTAATTTGATTCTATACAATATCTGAAAAGAAGCCAAAACCGATATACGATTGTAATCGCCAAATAAGTAAGTAAAGTAATAATTTCAAGTTTAAAAAAAAATTCCATATTAATTTTTTCATATTTTCATTTTAAGAAAATGTACAAGTTATTAAAATAATTTTATAGAATTCCCTTTTTTATATAAAATATATATAATGTGATGGTTCTCATTCAGTTCAAAAATTTTATTTCAAAATTAAAATTTACGATTGAAGCAGACCTATAAAATTAATATTACAAATTATCAAAAAGTTCTTGAGCTTTGATTTAAAACTAAAAAGTACCTTTTCCTATTCCGAAAAAAAAAAATTATTCATGATTGGGCTGAATAAGAATTTTTCAAACAAATAAAAATAAAATTTTTTTAAATTCAATTTTATTGACTTTTTTAAATGCTCAAACTTGTTGATGAGTTAACTTCATGGCGTTTAACTACACCGTACTGTGGTGTTGTTTAAAAAGTAATTGCTGAACAAAAACCAATTATTTTTTTTAAAAAACACTTGTATATACTTAACGCAAATACATAGATACTCATATACAAATTATGCTTTAATTGTTTATGCTTCATTGTACATGCAACAATATAATCGGAGCTTACGCATCTTACCAATTTTAGTGGCTATTTGAGCTGTCTTCTACACACTTTCGGCTAGCCTCAAACAAACCGACGAAAAGAACAATGTAGTAAAAATACATATTTTATATATAAATATATCAGCATATATATTAAGAATGAAAGATTTCTATCATTCTTGTATATATATATATATATATCATAAATTAATGAATCCAGTTTGCCGGCCTATGCTTTGCTCTAAGCTGTCAGTACTACATACATAAACAAATCCAGACAAAGCCAGAGTAAATTGTACAAAGGAATTTTAGTCTTATTTCGTTGTCGCTACTATACGGACGCCTTGCGTCAAATAGTTTTTCGAGTGACTGTCGCGTGCGTGTGAATACGTTGTCGCAAATGGGTGTAGCTAAAAATAACCATATAGTATAGATGAGAAAATAAAAGATATACAGAAAACACCCTTTTCTGACATCCTCAGGCAAAACTGTAACGAAAAGAAGTTGAAAATAACTACAAACCAGCCTTGAAAATCAACAAATCAAGTTTTTGTTAATTGGTCTAAATGAAGTAACAAGCGAGTTTGCAAAAGTTAAAAGAGTTTTACTATTATTAAGCGTGCGTTAAAAATTGCGTTAAAGCATCTACATAAAAATGTCCAAGTGTACTATAACGTTCGACAACAATCCATTTGGAGTTTATTATGCCGGGCAGATGGTTTCCGGCACAGCTGAGCTCATCACTACAAGACCAAAAACCATACGTTGTGCGTATTTTTTGTAAGCTTATTTAATTAAGTGTGTATTAATGGTGACGAAAAACATTTTATGACAAATTTTAGAAAATAATCAATAGTCTGGGATAATCTATCAATCAATCCATCGATAGTATAGGAATAATAAAAGCTGGATGGATTGAGTTTGATTTAGATTTAACTAAACTAAGCTAAGAAACTAAAAGAGCAAATGCGCTTTGGTTTGATTTATGATTTTGCAACGAAAACATGATTTTCAGAAATGCAGCATTAAATTTCAAATATTGTACTCTGCATTCAAAATACTTTCATAGTCATCTTTAACGTTAAAAAATGGAGTAGAGAGAATGCAATACTTGTCAACAGGGCTGCCAACTTGGCCCAAAACGTGAGAGATTTGTCTCTATTTTTCTTCAAATGGCATTTTATTTATTAATCTCCCTCATTCAAACGCTGATGTTGAAAAAGGTTTCAGTCATATAAATTGCATTAAAACAAGTTGCGAAATTCTTTAAGTTTTGATCTTCTTAATGCTATTCTTTGTATAAAGTTAACATTAAATACTTAGGGTGCTCACAGTTTTGTATTATCTGCTCTGTTAACTTTGCCGTCTATTAACTTTAGAACATTTTAGCACGTGTAAACTTTGATTGTTTTTGTTTAACGTACAAACTTGAGATACCACTTGTTGCTAAAGTTATCTCACTTCTGCTCATGTCTTTCTTTTGTGTTAATGTGGTATCACTGGTCAGCTGATTTAATTTTGTTGCAAAAAATGGAAGAAGAATGTATCGTCGAAGAAATAAGTACATTTTTCCATAATTCTTCGTTTCCGTTCATTCGAGGCATGTTTTTAAACAAATTTCAAATTTTTTAAAGCTATTTTTGCAATTTAGCTCCAAAACACAAAAAGGGGTGCTCAAAGTTCGATTGAAATATCTTTCTAAAGTTGCCAGGTGTTAACTTTAGAAGCAAACTGTGAATTCCCTAACTGTCAATAAAGGATGTTCAAATTATAGACTATCTAAAGATTTGCTACAAAAAGTACAATCTGTACAAATGTATTCTTTCAAAAACAAATGTTTTCCTTTAATTCGTCCTATGAATATATTTTTATATGTTCATTCGTGTGATAGTTTTTAGTTTTGAAGAAGGATTTATTATTGACTATTTATTTCATTACTTACATACTTTTCTTCATATTTTTGTTATGTTTATTTTATATTTTGTTTTTTTTATAAAAGAAATGAAATAAATGATATCACCTCAATTTTTTAAAAAATGCACCTTTTTTTTTGCACTCTTATTTTTTTATTTGGCACTTTTTTATCCCCAAATATGGCATTGCATAGCTAAGAAAAGTCGGCAGCCCTGCTTCTCACAGTTTAGCTCCTCTCTTTATATTATAAATGTTGTTTTGCAACCTGTTTCTAGTCATTTCTTTGTAATTTCTGCAAATTTTTGTATTTTCATGTTCTTCAATGCAGTTAAATTGATTACAATCAGTGTTGCCGTTTTGGTTATTTATAGCCAAAAGTGGCTATTTTTGTTGCTCGTGATCAGTTTTGGCTATTTGGCGATTTTATTTTTCATTTGGCTATTTTTTTTACATGGCTATGGTTTTGCATTCCGGCGAAAATTAATTTTTTATTTTACGTTTAACATTTTCACTTGCCTGAGAATCGCCAGCGAATCGCTTGGAAGATCAAGAAATTGCCTTTGAGCTCATCTGAGAATCATCCGGGTATCACTGTAAGCTGCTTAGGCTAATTCGCCGGGAATTCGACAATTAACCGCCAAGAGGTGTTATAAGAAATTCGTCGAAAAGGGTGGCAAACGAAGTCCTTTTAAGAGTCCTCAGCAATTTGTTCCAAAACATCGTTGTTCTGTCCGAATTCAATGAATTTTTTGTGAATTTGTTTTTATTTCACTTCGATATAATGCGACGTTGCTTCGAAACTATACTAGATTAACTTTTTGATTAATTTTAACGATTTTTCAGAGCCTGCTTCATATTCCCATGATAGATTTTGAACATTTTTCAAAAATCCATCTTCCAATAATCGCCGAAATAAGCGAAGGAAGATTTTGAAAATTTTCGTGACTCGCGCATTCATTGCTTAAGCATTTGAAAAGCGATGCATTTTCCCAAAAACACACGTGGGCGAATCACTGGTGCATCGCAAAATCCACTTCTCTGCCTATCGTCTTCCAAATGTTTGCAGGGAAATGATTTAAAATTTGTAGGTGAGGGTGAATTCTCTCTTCATTTGAACACGACCTGCCAGTGATGCTAATCACGCAGCCGAGCGCAAGAATATCCAATAATTTGTCATGTGACATCTCGAATCATGTGCCACATTAGAGTATGCAACAATGTATATAACTTTGTTGATCATTGAAAATATTTAAGGTTTGTTTTTAAAAGTAAAATTAAGCAAGTCAGCATGGAAAAGTAAGTTGATATAGCACTCCGCTACACATAAAACATTCTTCACTTGTTTCACTTAATTTCACTTTCTCACCTACTTAGCTATCTATCGCCCATTTCTGAACCAAGGCCGACTTAACTGAAAAGGTTTGACTCCAGCAGGCTTGGTTAGAAGCTAAAAAAAAAATGTAATACTTTTTTTACTTCCGAAAATGCAAACATTATTTTTATGAAGTTTTTCTACTCTTATCAAGTAAAAAATAGTAGCTAAGATCCTTCTATATTAAAGGTTCGTCTATTTAAAGGATTTATGCCTTTAATATGTTTAAAATATGCTCTTATATTTTAATATATATTTTTTATAACATATTTAAAAATAAACATGTTTGTAAATCTATTTACAGTAAAAAACGGTACTGTGTTGTAAAAAACTAGTTAGTTAAAAAAGGTATGAATGTGAGTATTGTTTCTTTTTTCTAATAAAATTAAATAAACTTTTGGCTATTTTTTTTACATTTTGGCTATTTTTATTTTGTGTTTTGGATATAAAAATAAATTTATTCCGGCAACACTGATGACAATATAATCTTTGAGAGCAAATCTGCTTTTTACTCTCTGATGAGACAAATTTTTTATTAAGGGGTCTTGCTCGTAAATCACTTAAAAAAATTACTTTTTTAATATATTGTTAAGCATTCGTTGAATAATTATAAAAAAAATGATAACGTGGTTTTTTTTACGTGGAAAAAATTTTTTTGTATATCTGGTAGGTATGAGAATAGGTCGTAAAGTATTTTTCATCCTGCCCGCGAGGGGCGTGGCTCTTTTTCAAGAACACAAATTTTTGGTTTTAGTTTTGATCTATAAATCGCACAACAATGAAACTCGGTACGCACTTACTATTGAGCCGTGCCCTTCGATGGTAAAATTTAAGTGATCTTTGATCTTAATGCTCTTTCAAAACAATTAAATTTCTTGATAAAGTAACTAATTGGCCAGGCCTTTCAATAAAAAAAACAGACATGGGAATTGGGAAAAGTGGCTCCATCCATACAATTCTAATGTTCGATACAGAACAGCCATGGAAGTGAGTTACTATTTGGTGGTATGCTGCTGTTGGAAAACTAGAACGGGAATTGTACAAAAGGTTTGGCTCCGCCCATATAAGACACATTTTTAGTAAATAACAGTCGCAGAACAAAGAAACAATTTTGGGGTAACCACTACTCGGAAATACTCGCATACTTAAACGGGTATTGAACAAGGGGTGTGGCTCTGCCCATAAAATACAATTTTTAATATTTATTCGCTGTTTGTTCTTGTTATAGGGACAAAATCCAGAGTTGACCAAACCATTCCATTCTTGATGCCGACAAGCAGGACAAAAGTCGCGAAAAAATTTAGCTTTATTTCTACAAAAATTAATTATAAAAATTTTTAAAATCAAAAGATATTAAAATTACATTTTTAAAAGACGACAGATATTTCAACACAAAACTCAAAACTGAATTTGCAGCAAAAGTCAACTTTAACACAACAAAGTAACACAACCCGATGGTGTTAAAGCAGTGCCAATATAACAAAAAAAAGAATATGCTTCAAATGAGAATACAATTTTTTAGAGTTTCAGAAAATTTTAACTTAACCCTGAACTTTTATTATCTGGTAATACGGTTTTTGACAAGTACTCACAGTGAGAGTATTTAAATAACGTAAGCAAATTAATTAGTCCCATTTTAGACACGGCGATATTGCAACAATTTTACTTAGCGATTTTCTTAGTTTTTCTTTTGTAGTGCTGTTTCATCGTCCATACTTTTAAAACATGATGATTTCGGCCGAGCGATTTGGTTTTTAACGATTTTTTTGACATTAGCAACATTAGTTAAATCATCCTTATTGGTTGCATTTAACTTATAAATGTATGCCAAGTAATTGCAATAATAGCTAAACGTTTGTTGTTGATGAAGATGGAAGAAACAATTAAATCAAACGGTAAATTGAAAATGAATTCAAAGCAAACATGAACAAATCTTCGACTTATGGACGACGATGTAAGGATAAAAAACATCAGCCAATTTTGTCCGATATCGTCAAAAAACTTTCTACGCTTAAAGGTTGATGCTCACTTACGGAAGTAACGAAACAACTATAAAGCGGCAATGTATATTCAATGTTCACTAAACGGTACGACAAGGCATCAAAGGATAATTAAAAATGCTTTGATTTCACACCACAATTATTTTTTAAATAATTTGTTGCTATAATTTTTGTGACTTTTGTCTTATAAATCCTTCAATATCCTTTACTCCCTAGTTTTCTGACTTCATTTTTTCCTCTTATTTAAAAACAAATCAAACGGAAAAGTCGGTACGGTTTCTTTGAAATTATAGCCACCGACTTTTTCGTTAGTATTAACAGTCGTAACAGTTTTGTTACTTTGTAATGAGCATGAATACTTGAAAACTAGTGTTATTTTATTTTTCCGTTTCATTCCGTTTTATTTTTTTTTTTGTCGTAAGTGAGCATTATAATTAATACGAAGGCCTGGTTTTACTTATATTACTTTTTTATAATGACAGGTTTTTTTTTTAAAACTTGAAATAAGGTTTTGAAACTCCTTTCAGAATACAATTTTTAAAATTTAAGTTAAATTGTAGTTAAGTCTATTGTGAATTGCTGTACGAATAAAATGATGAATAACTTAGACTGATCGAAGGTATAGATTTTTCTCAGTGATGACAGCAAATTAGGAAAACGCAAAAGAGCAAAGCACATTTTGGGTATTATTATTTGCTATACAAAATGCTCTATATCTTGAGTTGTATTATTGATACCGAACTTAATTTAAACTTCATATATTTAAAAAAAAAAAAACAAAAAAAAACACATTTATGTAAAAAAAATTGATTTTTTGCAAATGTTCATAAGGAACTCACTCCCCTTAAAACAGCGTGATTTTTTATGTAAAATATTTTTTGTAAAAATAACTCGCATCAGCATTTCTTCACTGACTTCGTTTTTTTGTCTTTTACATCTTTGAGAAAAAATGTATTGTTTTGTATATAGCAGACAATGAAATAAAGATCAAACAACATCTTGAAGATACTGGTGTGGGTAGATATGTTTTCAAGGGTTTTTCAAACCATTGTTTGCCGGTCTCTTTTTATAAATTCTTACGATACAATACAGCAATGCGGGGTTCAGTGTTCAAAGTAAAGCAAAGCATTTTTGATAATTTCTGATGTAAGCAAGTACAGAAACTTGCCACTTATTAGTGGTATTCATGCAATGCCTTTTTTTGTATTTTTTGGTTAGTGCCGTATATCAATCAGCTGTTCTTTAAGTCATATTCCAAAAGTGGCCACTTTGGTTTAATAAATGAGCTGAAAACTAAAACATTAAACAAATAAATAAATATTTTCATAATTAAGGTGAAGACTAAGAAATTCCAGATAAATTCTTTTAGTATTTGACAACTGACAACATGCAATTTGTTGTTTTAAAGGATTCTCAATTTGCAAGTTGAACAAGAATTTTTTAGTTTATAATAAATGATGTAAAATATTTGAAAGGTGGTAACATCTCTTTCCCGAAAGTTTTCGGCGCTGTTTTCGCATCAAAATCGTGTGGAAAAGTAGGAACTTTGCCGTGTATCAAATTCCATACAAATTTTGACAGTTGATATACGGCGTTTACGCTGTTTCCGATTTTCGACATATTCGACACGTTTTCGGCATTGCATGAATACCACTATTATGTCTAATTGAGGGATAAACTTGCACATTTAATAATGTCTTTCGACGTACATTTTCCGTTGAACTTTTCATTTTCGGCATACCTTGAAATGTCTTATTAGCACAAAATGATTAAAACAACTTATAAGTGGTCCTCATGAAAGCTCCCAAATGCCTAGTATACCACGCAAACCTCTCAAGTTTTCACTGCGTATATCAGCTGTTCTCTTTTTCCCATACAAAAAAGTTAACGAGGTGCTGGCAAGATTCAAATGCGTTTTCAGTTCGTAAACTTCGTATGTAAACCTCGTATTGGCATTTGTACTGAAACAGCTGATTTACATACTCGCAACTTGTAGGGTATGTTCATTAAATAGCTTATTCAAATTTGCGAAAATACGAATATGCGAGATTAAGAGCTTGCATGAGCACCGCTACTATTCACTTGGAAAATAGTTATATTTGTTATTAGCTGCGGTTTTTTCGTTTTTTTTTTTTTTGTTCATTAAAAACAAAAACAATAAATGATCCAGAACGAGATCTGAATCATCCCTTATATCCAAAATATCCACATATTTAGTTCTTCTACTTTCTTACTAGACGGCATGTCAATATAGTAGACAGCAGAATAGAATAGTAGAAATATGACCTTAGTCGTTTTTTTCATAAAAGTTAAATCTAATCGGATCACAGACCGAAAAAACGCAGCTATTTGGTCTGTTCGAGTGCTGATAATTTGTGAAAAAAAATTTCACAAATTATCAGCTTTAGGCGCTCTCGTGCGCAAAAAACTTGCAAAATGAGAGAAATTGAGAGCGCAAAGTGACAGTTGACTTAGAGGGGAAGTTGCAAATTCCTGCTGGTGTTCGGTAGGTTAATCATTCTTGTTATGAAAGGAGTCAAATGTCCATTCTAAAGTGCTTTATACATGGCAATAGCACGTGGAACAAGCCGAGGTTTTACACCTCGTTTACTGCCCGTTTCAATTCGCCGTATTGCTATATACGCTTCTAAAGCAGTTGTACATCAAAAATTGCAGACTCAAACATTGTGGATAAGTTCGTTAGTTCTTTTACTTCGTTTAGTCTGTTAGTTTGGACTCAAACCATTGTTTGATAAGTTTTTATTCTTTCGTTCTTTTGATCTGACTCTACTTTTGCAATTGAACTAAAAGAACGAAAATCAATAAACAAAAGTATCCAAAGAACTAAACCTTCCGAAAACCTCCTTATCACTTATGAATTCACTTTGTTTCATTAAAATGCTACATCGGTTTAACTACCCGTTTAATTCGTCGCATGTTGTATACGCGGCTATAGAAGTTTTGCTTTAAAAAAAAATTGGAAATTTGAAGACATTATTTAGATATATTTCCTTGAATCTAAAAAATAAATCCTAGGGGAAAATAATTAAGATTTTTTCAAAAATATTTATCGTGTCAAAACTTTAAATTATGTCATGATTTATGATATCAAGATTTTTTATTGGGTCTGTTTCCGTACTCACACTGTGTAACTTGTGTTTTACTATTTTCTGTTTCCGTACTTTCCGTGCTTAAAATGTGAGAAGGAGAAGAAGCATAAATCCTTCTCTCGATCACAAAAGCTTACCAGAGTGTGCTTGAACTCAAGACCAGAGATAATGAGATGGGAAACTTCTTTTTAATGATGTTTTTTTTCATGTTTCCCTCCAAATTCATGCTTCTTCTTCAATTTTTTGGGTACTTTTGTGAGTCTCATGTATTGTATACATGATTCACCTCATAGTTGTCAAGTATTATTGTCAGATTCTATTAATAGGGTTGCATTGCAAAAAAAATAAAAATGTACTATTATATCAAAGTTGCTTCGACCTTAAATGCTGTTTGCGGTAGAACAATGGTATTTTCTTTTCCCGATAAAAGAAATCAAGAATATATTCCATTTTTCTGCACCCTCTATGCAAAGAGTGCAGAATATATTACAATTTTTATTTAATCCAAAAACTTTGCCCTGTTCTAAGTAGATAAAACACAAAAAAACAAATTTCGTCATAATTCTACTATAGGGCCCACGTCTTTTTATTTTTTTTTTTGAGTTGGAATAGTTAGATTATATGTATTTGGACTCGCTAAGCCCAATGGTGGCAAATTAAAGGATTTTTTTTTTTGGTTTAGGAGATAAAGTTCATAAAAGTTCGAAAAAAGCTTATACAAATCTGTGATTTTTTATAATTTTTTAACGAATATTCAATATTAAACAACAAGTTTATTTATAATTAACAACAAATTATTATTTATTAACAAATTATTTACCGTTTTAACCAGAGTGGCACCAAAATGCATAGCCTCATACTTTTGCTTTAAGTTAATCGTGCCCTTCTAGTTTGAATATTTGGAATATTTTTCTCTTTTTAGTAGAAACAGCTTTGAGAGAAGAAAGATAAATGAAGGAAGTAAATATATTTACCAACAAAACAATATGAAAATAGCTGTGTTTTTTATCAAGCGAGTAGTTAAAAAACGACCGCTTATCATATATATACTCGCTTAAATAACACAGGAAACTGTTACTCGCTTAAAAGTTTGTCGACCAAACGAAAAAAAATGCTTCCAAGTTATGTTTCAATAATTGTATAAATTTCCTACAAAGGTTTATCAATAACTTTACAATTTTTATATGAAAAACTTGAGAGTTATTCAAAACTTTCGAGTTATAAAAGTGAATAAAAGGGTCCTTAAAAGGTCAGAACTTGTTTGAGAAGAGAACCAAAAACTGCAAAATTCTTAAAGAGGGCCAAAATAATAAAAAGTTATTCTGTACCTTGATTCTATTCCTAGTGGAGACGTTCTGTAACAAAAACCGGCCTGTATAAAATTAATTCCGAATAAAATAGTACTAGTACAATTCTACTATAATTTCGTACTTATTAATTCGTAGTGAATATTACCTACTCTAAATAGTACAAAACTACGTTTTTATGCAACTCTGCTGTTGGCTTTCATGCCAAGGTGGGTTTCAGATTAAATCAGTGAGCGCTTTCAAGCGATACAACTGTTCCAGTAGAAAACCTAATTAGCGCTTTTTTTCTATGACTGAGTTGATAAGTCAAACATCAAAAATATTGGCAATTTGTTAAAATGCAATGCCGTGCAACATAAATTTTGACAAATAACAATGAATGCGCATGTTCTTGTAGTTTTGAGAGCATATTTTTAATATTAATACTGAATAAATAAACTTAAAAGAGACAAAAATTACAATTTCCTGGTACCAATTTATTCAATAAACTGTTTGCATTTCGTTAATTTGACAACTATTTTGACGTTTCAAATAGCAAACTATTCAGAAAATATAACTTATTGAGAGCGCTGGATGTGGCCACTGAGTTTTCACCAGACTGCTTAAATTTAAGGAAACTGTTGAATTATGTATTTAATTAAGGTAACTGGGGAGTATGTCAAAAATTGCACTAACACATTTGTAGAGTTTATGTTGGTATTGTTGCCATTTTGACAGAAGGCTATCTCTTTCTTGCCGAAATTTGTCGAAGTTTCCCATCTCATTATCTCTGCTCAAGACTACGAGTAAATTAAGGAGAACAATCATATGTCAAATTGATGTTTATTTATGTTTTGGGATCATTAAATTTAAAAATTTTGGGACGATACGTTGATTTTCAATTCAAAATTGTCAAAATTTACATTTACGATTAAAAGTCTGCAATTCCATTAATTTACTTCACAAAAAAATTTAAGATAATAGGTCTGTTTCCGTACTCACACTGTGTAATTTGTGTCATTTTTATAATTGTAATTATTCAATGTTTGTGTGTTACTATTTTCTGTTTCCGTACTTTCTGTGCTTAAAATGTGAGAAGTAGAAGAAGCATAAATCGCTCTCTCGATCACAAAAGTTTACCAGAGTGTGCTTGAACTCAAGACTACAAGTAAATTAAGAAGAAGCATCAAGAAAAACAAACATATGTCAAATTGACGTTTGTTTATGTTTTGCGATCATTAAATTCAAAAATTGTGCAACGATAAGTAGATTTTCGTTATTAAAAGAAATATTTGTGCTTTAAACAATTTTATTCATTTACTTTACAAACAAATTGACGATAATTTCAATTGGAGCTATTTACGTTTGACACGTCAGCTGTCAGAATCAGCTGTTTTGTGCTCGAAACTTGCTAGAAGCTGTTTCCGTACTTTTGCTACTATTCTCATATTTAATTTTACTCTCGCAGTGCGAACTTTACACAGAACTTACACAGTGTAGAGTACGGAAACATACCTATTATTAAAAAATTAAAGAAATTTGACATTTAAGATGAGAAATTTTTGTTTTTACTTTCAAATATAATTCTTTTTAAATATGATGTTAAGACTATATCATCTCGAAGGTATAACTTATGTTATAAAATATGGCGCTTTACTTGATGTCTAGACTATCTATTTTCCCCCATTCAAAGTCTTACAATGTTCCCTTTTTTTGAATTTTTAAAAGCTTTAGTCGATTACATCGATTTTTATTCCATCTTCTTTTCTTTTTACTTTTCTATATAAATACTGAATAACGCACTTTCATAAATCACTTTTGAGGCATTACAGCTCATTTCCTTTCTTTTATGACTCGACGTACTATATACAATTTCACCCTCATAAAAGTTAGTTAAAACTTTCACAGTATATAATCAAATTTTAAGCATCCCCTATGAAAGCTCTCATGACTATGCTCTCATTTTCATAAGTATTTATTAATGTTTATAATATACTTTGTTTGTCTCTTTATTTTTTTTTTTATTTTTATGAAATAAATTGCTTAGAACTTGATTTTAATACAATTCCTTAATGCATTTCAAGTGATTCTGAGGCAAATAAGTAATAGACGTAAAAGAAATTCAAATAATGCCTTTGTAGCATTTAACGAACGCAATGTTCAATTGAAAGCGGGATTAAAAAAAATTAATATCTTTAAGTTATAGTGACTAATTTTTTTCTGCTACTATAACTCACGAACACATTATAAAAATGTACATAATGAACCCGCAGTAGATTTCAATTATTGAAAAAAATAAACTTGCATTTATGAAAACACCTTTTATCCCATTTACAATAGAATTATTTTTAGCTTGCAATGATTGCGTCACCGGAAATTCGAAGTATCATCTGATTAATATATACATGTATATAGAACAAAGTATTGACCGACCATTATATAATGATTGCACGTTGAAGGCACCGATGAAACAAAATCAGACGAAGCGTGTCTTTAGAAACCGGTTTTATTTGTTGATAATAGAAATTTTTTAATTGTACCTGTGAGCGAAAGTTGAGGCAACTGATCTGATTATCCGGCCATGAATAAATTATAATAATTTATGAAAAAAGTTGAATTTATATATCTAGACAACTGTTTTAACTTTAAATAAAGTAAAACAGTTTAAAATATTCATATCAAATAGGTCAGATGACGTATTTGACCTAAAACTATTAATCGATATAACAGTTTTTGGAGAGAGGTATTTGAAGGGTGGTAGCTCTCAATTAAGCATAGCGTGCTATTTTCTAACATTCGACTGTGACGGCATTAAACCGCAAAAACGATTACACAGAAAGCCGCATATGTTAATATGATTTGACTCAATATGAGACTGATATTAAAATTGTTCTACTCCTCAAATGGTTTTACAAAGTTATTAAGACTTCTTTGCTAGTTACTATGAGAAATACTTTAGTGGTGAGTTTTTGTAACAATTAAAATGTTACCATCTCGTAGTTAATACGTATTAGAAATGTTAAAACACTTTCTTGGAGTATTTTTTAAAGCTGAAAAGTTCTTTTCTAATGTCATTAAGTAAAGCTTAAATTTAATGATAATGCTTAAAGATAATGCATGAATTTCTGTTCTAAAAATAATTTTTTTTGCGATAAGAAAAGCTTAGTAAGGATGTGAATGAACCTTTGCATGACGCTCTGTTGTAAACCTTTACCGATTCCTACGCCAAGTGAGCCATTTCAATCGTCATCGATGTTAATAAATTTAAAGATTCGCTGCGCTCATATTTATTGTTTAGTCCCATTAAAGACTCATAAATTTATGTAAAGTAGTTTTTATAATAGCTAAACGTTTGTTGGTGATGAAGTTGAAAGAAAAAATTAAACCGAACGGTAAATTGAAAATTTATTCAAAGCAAACATAAAAACTGTCGCAAAATCGCTGGTACGGCCCATGTGTTCCTTACCGTTTTCTTCTCACCTCCCGATCGAACGAAAAAAAATCGGTGAGTAAAATCGTCGCAATATCGCCGTGTCTAAAATGGAAATTATACATGGTATATTTCTGTACTCGCTTCAAGTTAAGTTCAAATAATAGACAGTAATTTGATTTTCTGTCAAAATGAGAACATATAAGATCTGTTCCCGTACTCTAAAGTTTTAGTCCAATTTACCAGTTTTTACCATTTTTAGTCCGAGAAGCGTTCCCGTACTCGAAAAAATGGTAAAAGAGAGTGCAATGGAGAGAGTAAAACATTTCCCCTCATTGTCAAAAGTTGCAAGTTTTAGTCCGAGAAATTTCTTCGGGTAAAAATGGTAAAAGTGTCAAACAGCTTAAAATCAGCTGTTTACAAGTTAGCAAAGAAATTACGATACTTAAAAACTTCTTTGAAACTATTAAAATGGAAACCAGAAACATTGGAAAATGTGCAAAAACTAATAGAAATGCTAAACATCAGAATTACTTTCAATATTATTAAAAATCTCAAGCATTTCGCTTGCACTGCCGATGTTCCATATCAAGCCAAAGCTGGACAAACATTCTTATTTGACAGTTTTTACAATTTTAGTCCAAAAAGCGTTCCCGTACTTTTTTGTGTTTTTCTCTACTTTCGAGAGATTTTTTCTTACTCTCGGACTTTTGACAGTTTTACCATTTTTAGTCCAAAAAGTACGGGAACAGACCTATAATCGACGTTTTTAAATATCATTTTTTATAATGGTTATATATATGGTTTTGTTCAGGCGGGAGAAATTTTTTTTCGAGACGATATTAAATATAAAAGAATTTTAAAATTAGTTTGAAGTCTGCCAGTGGTTTTGATTTGAAAAAATACGTTTTTTCGTCAGAAATCGTCGTTTTTTTCGCCGTAAATTCTTATCAAGGCGAAATTACTATAACATAATTCCGTAAAATGTAAGTGTGGAACGCTTGATTTTTTGAAAAATTTCATAGGATATTTTCCGGCATTTTTTGTTTTGTGATTTATTGAAACTTTAAAAACTTTTTATATTTTCATTTTAAAATTTTCAGTTTTACAAAAAATGTTAAGACTTATTTCGTCGAACCTACTATAGTTTCCGTTTTTACTTTAAAGTATTTTATAAATATTTGGAACTAAAAATTGTTTCTTGCATAATTTAAAATCAGCTTAAATAAAATCAATATTTCATGTTTTTTTTTTTCTTTATTAAAACCGGACCCGTCATTTTTGACGTGAAAGAACTAGTATCTCCGGTCTAGTTCTCCGCAGCCCCAAACTTAAAATTTCCACCTTCGGGGTTTTGGAGACCTTTAATTTGCAACCTAGTTTTGGGTAGGTATTTCCCAAGGTTCATTTAGAAAAGGTTGCATAAATTTTTTACGTTTTCTCTTTTTGGATCAAAAGAGAGCAGTCATTTGAGAAAAGAACTCACTCGGTTGCCTAAATATATCTTTTTTTTTTACTAATTTCATTACTCCTATATTTGTGATTCTGTTCTTATTCTTTTATGCTGTGGCAGTCACGAGCTTACTGCAAAAAATTAATGATGTCAGATAAATAACACAAATTTTCAGAAAACTACGCGTACTGCGTAAGGGATATATTACTTTTATGACGACTTTCGTAACGCCCATAAACATGGTATGGAAAAGTATATATATTCTTGATCAGCATAACCACCTGAGTTGATTAAGCCATGTCCGCCTATCTGTCTGTCTGTTTGTTTGTATCGTAATGAAATTCTATATTTGAGCTTCTTTATAAAAAGCAAAGACCAAGTTCGAAAATGGGCTAAATCGTATGAAATCCACGCCCCCATACATCGCACAATAGTGAAAACGGTATTTTAGCCCCCCCAGCAGTTATTTTGGAGACAATTGGAAAAATCAATTAGTTCATTTCTAGTGCAATTTAAGTTACTTTGGATGTAGTACAAAAGACGTTCAGAATAGAATAGTTTGACTTTATTTTTATTTTTTTGTTATTTTTTTCTCTTAACTTTGACTGACACAAACAAAAAAATAAAAACGAAAAGGCTCTAAACGTGTTGTTGCTCGTTTTTAATAATTTATTTTCTGCACATGTTGTCGCAATTGTGAAAATTTTCTATGAGTGGTGTATCTGTGTTGTATTATGATATAATAAATGCAGTAATTTACCTTTATTTCCGGTACAATCCGTTCATAAAAATGGGATAAAATTTAAGTTCAAAACAAACTAAATTTAATCTGTAGTAAAAGGCGCTAGTTTAGAACTATTCACTTTGGAACTAGGGGAACAATTGTCTTTTCCTATGACATCAACCCGTAATAAGCGTCAGTTCGTTCAATGTAAAAGGGTATTGTAGTGAGACCAGTACTGGCCCTTTTTGGAACTAGTTCAGAACTATTCTAAATCTGGTCCATTTTTCTATAGGGCCGTTTCAAAAGAGAAGAACATTTTTTAGTTTCATTTTTCGATGCGCAGTGAGAAATTATTATTAAAGCTAGATATTTATTTTGTGCGTAATTTATTGCTCTTTTTGTACTGTTTGCTGAACTTTATGTTTTTTGTGTGTGTTTTTTACTGTTTTTTGAAACATTACTTTAAAAACCACCCATCAATTTTATTGTATTATTACAAATCTGCTTTGGGTCGCAGGACATCACAGCCGAAGCCTTAAATCCTAAAATTAAATTAAATTGACTAAATTTAGGTTTCCTTACACGCTGTGGAGACCAGGTCTATATTGTTGGGTTCGTGATCGTGGGCCAGGTACGCTGATGTGACCTATCTCGATACTTACCGCCACAGTGTCCTTGCTACTAAAATAATTTTCATTTACCTTGCGAACTGGTGTATAAAACGAATATATGTGGAGTTCTGAGTCCGGATTCCAGGACGCAGAAATACCACGGCTCCTGGATGAGGACAATGCCTTCTGCGTCTTTGATGAGGCGGAGAATAAGACTGACGAACACAGCTTTTGAGTGGTGGAGGTTAATCTGTGTTACTCTCAGCATCAAAGCTGGTAGTAATTATACTGACCTCCACGACAGTGATGTCGTCCTATTTGAGGAGGCCATCTTTCAGTTCCGTATCGGAGTTAGCATCGTCTGGTACATAGGTGCACGGTTGAGGAAATGGGTCTTCATTATTTGTTTGGGAAGGCTGTTCTTCCTCCAATAACGCCTCCTCTTAACATCTATGACAAAAGTTGCTGATTTTAAGTCTCCCTTTGGCTCTGCAACCCTTGTCACCTTACAATTACATGTTGGTAGATCATGGTTTCCCAATGGAATCAACTCCAGGATTGTCTGAGTGTTAGAAGGTGGAGGAACCTTGATTTTTGTGCCTGGCCATACCTTCCCTATCTTGGAGATCTCGATCTTATACCTCCCCTATCTCGGCAAAATGGATTGCTTTTCTCGTTCACAGCGATGGTGATATGCCAAGCTTAATCTTCGCTAAAAGCTTAGAAGTAGCTGTGCTACCACAAGGAGGTCCCTTTTAGCCACCGCCTGAGGGACCTCCTCTAGAGATATCTGTCGCTTTGTGAGCATCGGTTTTGTGGGAGCTGGAGCTTGTGGAAATTGTAGACGAATTCTGTTCCACGGTACGCAGGTTTTCAGGTACGCGTAAAATACTGTCTCCTACTTGCAGCATGTCTGATGAGAGCTGAGAGCTGCATATCGGTGGCATTTTGAGACTACCCGTCTAGTGTTTTGTTTTTATTTTTTATTTGTAAACTCCTACTGGTTCGTGCTGTCACCCCTTCCTCGTGGGGCGAAGAAATTTAAACTGACAGGTTCTGAGACCTATCCTCAAAAGGGCTCGGGAAAGCATTCGAATACTTTGTTGCAACTTTGCATTGTGCCCCGATCCAGCCTGAGACTTGGTTCAGTGTCTTCCAATATAGTGACCAAATTCCTATATAGGAAAAGATGTCAACATCGCACTAACCTCAATGCTGCGGTAAAGTCACAGTAACACTCAGAGGCGGCCAGGTATTAGAGATGCTCCATAGTAGTACAGGTGGATTTTATATTCTCTGCCTGCAAACCATGGAAACGCACAACACCTTGAAGTAAACAGTTGGATAGCCCTTACACCACGTTAAGATGATTATCCACGTGGAGGTATTTTTCAGCTAGCGTAAAAATTAATAATGGGCATCCGATTCTCTTATTTTCTCTCTTTATTACTGAAATTTCACAACTTTAACGACGGTTTGAGTTTGAGCATGAATTATAATTGGGTCACTAGGAACTATCACTCAGAAGTGTTTTTGAGTGTATCCCACTTATCATGTCGTCCAACAATGATAGATGGGAAAGAAACGGAACCATTTTTTGGTCATGCAAATACTCCAAAATGTTGGACGAGCGTAAAAATTAAGCAACTGGGGGAAGTTGTAAAGAAAAGCGTTTAAAAAAAACGCGTTAAAACAGGATCAAGTGTACTTTTGTAACAATGGCGTATGTTTTTATTTGTTGAGTGCGACTGCTTCGTATACGATGTATGTAACCACACAATCTTACATATTTGCCACTTTTCGGAAAACATACTTGCAGAGTTTATTTCTCTTACTTTTATTATTGTTTTTTTTTCTAAGGCACAACATTAAATATTTAAGAAATTGTAAGAAATAAGATTTGTATATTCATGTATTCACTATTTGAAATATTCCTTTGAATAGAATTAGAAAATTTGAATAGATTCTACGAACTGAAATTTAGCCGACGAATCGTCGAGATGAGGCTTATGCGATTTACTAGAATGAGTCGCGAACGATTCGCCGGGAAGAGTATTAAGCGATTAGCCAGGAATTCGCTCAGGAATCGGCTGGAGTCTAAAGTGATTTGCTGACAAGACATGTCAAGTGGCCAAGACATTGCTTTTAGAGGTCGTCAGCGATTTGTTGCAAAGTTGCTCAAACGTTTCAAAGTTTGAATTAGCAGTTTCATGAAATTGCTTACAAGTTAAATTTTTTGATTTATTTAAACGATTTTTCAGAGCCTGCTTTATATTCCAATGATAAATTGGATAGATTCCAATGACGATCGCCAGAATTAGCGAAGGAAGATTTTGAAAACTTTATGAATCGCATATTCATCCCTTAGGCGATCGAAAAGCAATCCATCCTCCAACGATCGCCGGAATGAGCGAAGGAAGATTTTGAACATGTTTTGTCAATCGCGCATTCATCGTTTAGGTGATCGAAATGCGATCCATCTTCCAAAGATCCCTTAGGCGAATCGATAGCGCGTCGCTAAATGATCTAATCTTCTAATTGTCTTCCAAATGTTTGCAGGGAAAATGCTGCTTGCGCGACGTTGACAGACCTTTACAATAAGCTTCGTGTGGCTTTCGATCGTGTGCATTCGGCTATTGCTATTTTGACAGCAAATCAAGTCAGTTACTGTTCAGCATTCGTTGAAATAACATATCTTTGCGCAATTATTTAAAATATATCGAGAAAATACGTAAAGTTGGTCTTCGTTTTTATCTATTTTACACACAAGTAAAGAATGTGATGGTATGTGTGTGCCCATCACTGCCCTAAAGCAGTGGTCGGCAAAATTAAAAACGAGACTGTAAGTGAAGGTGAGACAAAAAATTGCATATCATTCAAAACAATGCTACTTTGCCAATAGTTGTTTGTCGAGTATGAAAAGAGCATGAAAATACGTGTGAGTCTCGGTGAAGCATATGCTTCATGTGTGCCGACCACTGCCCTAAAGTGACCTTAAAAGTAAGGTGTTGTATAGTAAATTAATCTAGAGCTGAAAACACTCAATTCTTTCATTAAGATCTTAAAATAAAAATAATGAAAGAAACTGGGTTATTTATCAATTAAATATTGTTCTTTTTATTCCACCGCCAACTAGATTAAGCTTAATTGGTTAGATTCAATTAGTGTAGCATTTTTTTAATTTTAATTAAGAACAACTTTATCATTGTCAATATTTCGAAACCTTTCACAGCAATTTTCATCAATGTCAGTGGCTACGCCGAAGTGAGATGGACAGAGACTATAACGAAACAAAATGCCGAGGGAAAACCAGAGAATGCCATTGAAACCTTTTCTGCCTCGGAGGTGTACTACAATTCGGAAAACTATGTGTACGGCCAAAGTGGTGGATCACAGATAGAACTTCCTCCAGGCAAATATGTGTTTCCATTTCAGGCTACAATACCACCAAATGCGCCAACCTCATTTAATGGTGCCTGGGGTCAAATACAACATGAGGTCACATTGGTCATCGATCGCGTGATGCGCTACAATAATACATTTAAGCAGCCATATTCAGTTATATCACCATTTGATTTGAATCTAAATCCTGATCATGGGGTAAATTTACTGCTGTCTCTTTAAATTTGAGTAAAAGTTTTTAATTTAATTTTTTTTTTTTTCAGCGTCCACTTCATCAAATTGAAGAGAAAACCATTTGTTGGGGATTATGTTGCGGTGGTAAGGGTCCTTTGGTAATGAAAGTCAACGTTCCTTTTTCCGCGTATGCATCGGGACAAAAAGTACGTTTTGGCATTGTTATCGACAACCAATCCGATCTTGGCATCTCGGATGTTAAAGTGAGACTTATGAAAAAAGTCACATATACAAGTCGTTCGCCAGATACCAAAACACAGGTGACTGAAATGAAGGTAGCCGATAATCACTGTGGCGGAGTGGATAAGCTTAACAAAGCAGAATTTAATGAGTTTCTACAATTACCATCGACAACGCCAACATCACTGGCAAGCTGTAGCATTATTAAAGTTGAATATACACTGAAGTTTATTGCCAAAGTTTCACGTATATTTGGGGATTTAGTTATCGAATTTCCATTTACAATCGGTACAGTACCGCTTTATGCAAGTGCTAATGATCAGGGACCCATAACAGCACAGCCCGGATCTGGTCCTACATATAGACCACTACGTAAGTTTACCTTTCTAACATTTTAATGAATTGAGTATGTTCTTGAGATTAACATTCATAACGAGTAATTTCATAGTTAATAATGTGTTATGTATGTACTATTTAAAATATCAAATTTTATTTTATTGAATTGATCAGGAACATAAATATCAGAATGCCAAAAATGCAGACCATAGTTTTAGTTTTAATATACTAATTCGACATTTAAAGAGTTTAGCGTTTAGTTTTTGAAAATTGAAAAAAAAACAGAAAATTTGTCAAAAGTGAAGGAAATATTTATTTGGAGTTATACGTCAAATTCTGCCATTTACTTTTTAAAAATTATTTCATGTAAATCTTAGCAGCGGGCACCTCAGGTGGTCTATCCGTTAGTTCCAATTTTGACATAGTTTTCCCAGCATTTCGTAGCTATAATGTTCATAATGAAATGGCAAACCTTTTTCCATCGACACATTGAGGATGACAACGACATTACGCCATCCGTCAAAGTTTTTAACATATATTTCTTATGGAGGTGAATTTTTTGAATATGACATAAACTATGTTCACACTGAGATCAAATTAGGTAATTTCGTGAGATAATTTCGAAATTGTACAAAAGTGTTCACACTGGGGTTAGATAATTTCGTTTGACGTTTGATTTATTTTTTTGTCAATTCATTATTGGCCACATTCAACGTACTCAACAGTTGCCAACTTAAATGTTCAATTAAAAATAGAAAATTCATACTCAAAATAAGTTTGCAAAACTATTTCGTACATCTTATCAATTTTACAACTTTAATTCATTGAAAACATTGCTCACCCAAGTTTCACTTAATAGGTTGCTACCCGTAGGGTCAAAAAGTAAAGTATCTGAATGTGGTCATTATCATGTGTCATGTATAATTTTGACGGCTCAGTTGAGAGGATAGCAAGATTGTTAATACGTCAAAAAAAAGGTGTGTTTATTTCACAATATATACAGATTTCAGGGTTGCAGTGCATTTTTGCCTAATTTGGTGAGTAATTTAAACGAAATTACCTTGTTTAAGGTAATTTCCAAATCAACGAATTGTATGGGAAATTACCATAGTTCTAAGATCATTTCAGTCGAAATTACCTAATTACCTAATTTGATCTCTGTGTGAACAGTATTTACAATATTGCTACTCATGTTGTCGATATAGGCTTATTTCTATTTTGACAGGCGACAATTACTACTCTTTTCATTGCTTAGAGAGCATGTCAAACGCATTGTTTAGTTCTTAATTTCCTTTGCTTGTGGGACGTGTTGCATTATTTTTCTGTGTGTTTTCTTTTATAAAAAGGTATTAAAAGCTATTTCTTGTGTCTCTTTAAAAATAATCAAGTAGCCGTCACATGGACACATTTGACTCTTTTGTCGTGTCGTAAATTCGTTGTCGTCTTCAATGTGTTCCATTCATAACTGAGCATTTTTGGTCTTACCACATGTTACGAATCACGTGTGAGGTATTAAAAAATGTACACTGAAAAAACATATAGCAAAAAATCACTTATAAAAAAATTATATTATTTTTTTTTTAGATGTTTTATCACAATGTCGTTTTTATATTTCAGCTCCACCTATGTTTGAAGAGGATATTCATAGCGAACAATTCGAAAGTAATACATTTAAGCCACGTTATCCTGTATTTTTGGCCGATTTCAATCCATCCAATGGCGTCGCTCCAAATAATATTCCAGCTGCTAATAATGTGTATCCATCACCAATGCCACCACCAGCTTCCCATAACATTTATCCATCACCGATGCCTGCTGATGTTCCTACATCGTTTGTGCCAACACCAGTTAAGCCAGCACCAACACCAGCACCAGCACCAATTCATGAACCAGCTCCAATGCCATCAGCCCCCATACATGCACCTCCAAATAGTAATAATCAAAATACTCAACAGATTGCTCAAGCACCAAGCGATCCAATCGAAGTGCTTGGTTTTAGCATTCCACCAGATTACCAGCCAACACAGGGCTGGAAATAAAAATACAAAATAATTTTGCACTTTTGACACTTTATGGGATCTGCAATTGCTATATACGATTTATTATGCTATTTTTCTATTTTTATTATTAAAAAATATATATGTATTGCTACCGCTTCAGATATCAACGGTGTTTTCTTTTTCTGACTAAGGATTACTTAAAAAATTAATGTTTAAGCTGAAGCTCGTAAGTGAAACTTGTCGAAGAAACTTTTCCACATAAATATCAAGAACCTTTTCTGCTTTTGTATCAATGGAATATCAACAAAAAATGTACCGTATGCACGATACGTTCACATCGGAGTACAAGAAAAGAATGCAATTTTGTGAATAATTTGATAATGTGAAAAAAACTTGAAAATTGAAAACTTCTGACATCAAACAGGTTGACTTTTTCCAATTTTATTTCTTCAATTCGGCACTGTCGAGACAATAGTTTGTACAATTCAAACAAAACGTTCCACGCTTGGCTCGTTTTGCACTTATTTTTAAGAATTAAGATCTTTAAAAAAACTTCTCACATTTCCATGTTTTTATATATGTAGTACGTAGTACGTTGGATAGTTTTCAGTTCGTTCAAAACAAGTTTGAATATACCCAGCAAACACAGGACAAAATATTATCCAACACTTGAGAAATTTATAATTCCCAAGTTGAGTTTCAACGTTCGTTATCATCTAAGATAAAGCATTTTCTCAAAAGCTTTCCTTTAACTTAAACTGGAGTTGAGGAAGATTTGAGAAAATTTTTGTTACCTACTTTGTGTGGGGATTTACAAATTTTTCAACTTGATAATTAAAAAAATCATCATTTAAAAAAGCGCCTTTTATGTTGAGAACACTTTAATCCGCTTGTTGTTATATTGTTGAGAAAACGTGGAGATTTGAGAAAGCTAGTCGATACCATGATAATAACAAGGTAGGCGCATATTGGAGAGGAAGTGAGCTAGATGTCAAAACCAGCTGTTCGAATTTGAATTGCTCTAATTGTTATAGTTGCCTTTTCGCTTGATGTTTATAACACTCACAGCATTGTTTCTGTAAAACTAGACATTTGAGCAGCCATATCATAGTATAATTACTCAAGTACTGTTAAGGCTGAACGTACTCTCTTTGTAAAGACCCTCAATCAGTGTTGCCGTTCGAGAATTTTAAAACGAAGTAAAATAGTCTACAAGATGGAAGTATTTTCAGATATTTCGAAGTGTTAAAATAAATTAATTTTGTTTTTAACATGAATGTTTATTAAGCATATTCAGGTACATTTCAAAATTAATAACGAAAAAATCAACAAAAATATTTTCATAAAAATCAATCAATAAAGTTTAATAAGAAAATACTGAAATACATTTCAATCACTTATATGTATAAATTAACAATGTTAAAAAAATTATCTATTTCTAATTTCTATTTTCTATGCAGCTATTTCTTCGGTTCTGAAGTAAATATCACTGTTATAACAAACATTCGATAAAGTATTCGTTTAGGGATTCCAATTTCAAAAATTACCATTTAGAAAGTGGTCCTTTATTAGCATTATCGAATTTACGGTGCTAAATTTTAACTTATTTGTAGTTGTATTTTTAATTAGTTTTAATTGTGAAAATACCCTTTCTGTTGTTGCACCACCGTGCGGTAAGCTTAGCAACGCTCTTACGAAAGTTTTTATTTTTTGGTACATCAGGTCTTCTAAGGCACTTTTTAATTTAAAAACGCAGAACTAAAGCTCTTCAAATCCTTTTTCAGATAAAAAATCATTTAATATTAAAAGACGCCATTCCTTTTCTAGACAGTCGATATCTTTTTCTTCGATGAGATTAGGAAAAAGTTTTATGAGGGGAACCAAACTATAAGCTAAAGATCTTGTATCCAAAATTTGTAATGTTCTCAAAACTGGATATTTGAAATTGATTCTTTACATAATTAGTGTACGAATGTAATAGAAATGTACACAACTTTTTAAAATTTCATTCTTATCTGTTACAGATACATCATAGGAATTAAATTTTATCTGGGCTCTAGGCACTATTTATATATCAGACAAAAGCTTAATTCTAAAATTATTGAGATCATTTTCAAAAATTATATCAAATTCTACGGCAGAGATGTCGATAAAATTAATAACAATACTTCTGAAATACAATTTTAATGATTTTAACAACTCATGAAAACTAAGCGATTCTATTTGAAATTCTACATTAAGTGAATTAACAGCACTCAGTGCATAAGACAAGAATTGTAAATATATCACATTTGAATCAGTCATTCGTGATTCTGATATTGCAATACGACTTGCAATATCAGAGTCTTCCTCGAAGTAATTTATTCTTACAAACTTACATTTCAACAACCTTCACAACGCGCGCTTTTGCAAGAAGTATTTAATCGAACATAGTGTTGCCACTATCATAAAAATTCTCTCATCCAATACAAAACTCTGTGAGAGAAGGTACAAGTTATGAATTCCTTTACACCAACAGTTATGCCATGTTATTGATTTTTTTAATGTTAAATGAAGTGAAAAAATCAAAAACTAAAAAAAGTTTTAATCACTCAAAATCGAAGTGTTTCCACAAAAGAGGAAGTGTGGAAGTGTTTGACATAAAAGTGAAGTAAAAAACTTCGATCGAAGTGAAAATGGCAACGCTGCCCTCAATGTCAAAATCGGCCATCTTGGCGAATACAGACAAAGCAAATCAGCCAAAGCAAACAAACAAATCTTAATTCAATGGAACATCGTGTTATGCTAAGTGCAAATTACAGTTAATATTTTCGTTGTGATATTGTCGAAGGCGGCTTTGAAATCGACAAAAATATGGTGTGTGTCCATTTGTTTTTTGAGGGTATTTTCCAAGATTTGTCGGAGCGTAAGTATCTGGTCGATGATGGCTTGGGCAAATACTGATGGGCTTCAGTCTGTCACACAATACGCTCGACAGGACCTTGTATGCGATATTGAGTAGGCTAATCCGCACACTGCGGTTCCAATCATCTAGAATGCATTCTCCCGACCATATTCTACATAGAAGCCTGTTAGTTTGTTTCAGTTCGAACAGAGCTTCGCCACCGGTCTTAAACAGATCAGTCGGTAGGCCATCGGCTCCTGCGGCTTTCTTGTTTTTAAGCAGAGCTTTAGCTGTTAAGGCCTCGTTATAGTCAGGCAAGGGATCTTCAACTCCGTCATCCATAATTGGGTTCTCCCGGATATCATCTCCATTGGCGGGATTGTTGTTAGCGTCGCCATTTAGAAGGCTAGAGATCTGTCACTTGATTCCCGTTTTTATCCTTGGAAGAGGCTTGGGTCTTGAAACCATCGGTCAGGCGTCTTACCTTTTCGATAAATGTTTGAGTCTCATTCCTGTCACCATGCATCTCAATTTTCTCGCACTCACGCAATTTCTGCCTTCTCGTTCTCGTTTTTTCGCCTGAAAAGGTGTCTCTCTTCCCTCCTCTTTTCTCTTTATCGCTCTATAGCAGCACACGTTACAACCAGTGTTGCCAAGTTAGCCTTCTTTAGGCTAGATTCAGCCTTTTTATTTTAATTTAGCCTAAAAAATCGAGTTTAGCCTTTAGCCTTTTTTGAGAACAAAAGAAAATTAACTCTTCTTTCTTACAATTTCTTTCACAGACTTAGTAAATTTAGTATTTTTTTTTTTTCTTGTCTCGCCATTAAGTAACGCTGAAATTGAACGAATTTTCAGCGCAATGCACGTTGTTAAAACTAAGCAAAGAAATAAAAAAAAAAATTAAATTTTCTGAATGCACTATTAATGACGATTAATGACTTAAAAGACTGAAGAAATGTTGTCATGACTTTGATATATCAGAAAATCTCTTAAAATATTTTGAAAATTGCATGAAAGATTATGAAAAATTGGACTCATCTGGCGATGAGAATGATTTCGAGAATATAATGTTGTTCATCTAAGAGTTGAGTCATATTATTGCACTGAAAATTCGTTCAATTTAAGGTTTATTTTAATTTTAAATACTCAGATCTCCATTAATGTGTTATTTGTTTTAGAATTCTAGCAAAAAAAATGTAGAATACATTATATTTATTTATGTTAATGGCAGGGACCATAATTGTTATGGCTTTTTTACAAAAAATCAATAATTAATAGTTATTTTTTGACCGATTTTGTTATTTGGTCAAAAATAAAAGTTAAAGTTTGACTTTTATTTTTTCGGTCAAAAATAAAAGTTAAAATTTGACTTTTATTTTTTCAGTCAAAAATAAGAGTTAAAATATGATTTCTATTTTTCCGGTCAGTAATATTAGTTAAAATTTTACTTTTATTTTTTCTGTTATTCGCCGTACTTCTTTTAAAATTTAAAAAATAGCTTTCTAGAAGCCAAAACGCCTTAGAAATTCCCTCAAATATATTATTTTGCCAGAAAATAAAGTTATGTTATAAAAACTTTAGTTATGTTTTTACACCATTTAACCGAAGAAATAAAAGTCAAATTTTAACTGTTAGTTTTGACCGAAAAAAAAATTTAAATCTTAACTTTTATTTTTAATCAAAAACATAAAAGTCAAATTTTAACTTTTATTTTTGACCGAAAAAATAAAAGTCATATATTAACTTTTATTTTTGACTGAAAAAATAAAAGTAAAATTTTGACTTATATTTCTGACCGGAAAAATAGAAGTCATATTGTAACTTTTGTTTTTGACTAAAAAAATAAAAGTCAAATTTTAACTTATACTTTTGACTGAAAAAAAATCGGTCAAAAAATAAATATTATTTTTGACTTTTTTTAACAAAAGTCAAACAAATAAAAAGCTGCTAAGATTATTATTCCTTAGATAACAAACATTGGACTGCTATTTTCAAATATTGAATAAATGAATTATTTCCGTCTGACTTTTTGAATTGAAATTTCGAAAATAACTGTTATTTTCGATCCCTGGTTAATGGAAATATGAATACCGTTAGCTTAATATGTAAAGGTGCTAAGTCAACCTCTTATGAAGAAAATCGATTTTGATGCAGTTCGACAGATAAATCAAAAATACATCGTTTAAAAAAAAAAAAATCATTTGTATCGGTTTTTATAATTGTTTGGCAAAGATGTGTAAAAGTGCTAAGTCCGCACCTGTAAAAAAGCGCGCGCTGAGTCAAGTGTTACGTGATTTAGTAGGCGCTTTTGAAAAAGTCAATATTAATTTTTATCGCTGCTTAGTTTTTCGTGCGGTTTGTGCAAAGTTTGTTGTTTCTATTTAAAGCATAAAAGGTAACAACTGACTATTATTACTCCATTTTAGCACATAGTTAAATAAAAATAAATTTATTAGAAGATTTCCATGGATTCCGGTGACATCAATAACGCTGCTGCACAATCACTTGACTATATCGATTGCGGCTCTTTTGGCATAGAATCTGATGATGGTGTTGTTGGATTGGTGCCCTATGGTTTCAATAGTGATTCTGACAATTCCTTTGAATTACCTGTAAGAACCAAAAACCGAAAGAAGAGAGTGCAGGTGGAAAAAGATGCTTGGTTTGTGGCCAAAAATAAAAAGCAAAGAGAATGTGGCAAAAGGTATTAGGGAAGACGAAAGGAAGGTGACGTTTGGAAATATAGAGAAATTAAAGAACCACGTGCCATGAAAGAGAGATTTAAGTGTGCACAAAAAAGTGGTATTGCTGCCATGAAATGCGCATGGGAGACTGATACTCAAAGACAATAAATATTTAAAAAATTTTGGCAAATGGACTGGATGCAAAAGAAAATTTATGTGACTACATTAGTTCACACATCTAAGCCTTTCCAGCCTCGAAATCGAACAAATCCTTATGAATCCAGACGAGTTCAAACTTTGAAATATCACCTCAAATCGGATAATGAATTCTTACGCATGTGTAGAACATTTTTTTTTAACACTTTGGGCATAGAAAGATGCTCTGTGCTTAATTGGGTGAAAAATTCTTCAGTTGTACACCATAATTCGACAAATAGAGATAAGCAAAGCTATTCTAAAGAGAAAAAAGGTATGCATTTATTTTTTGATACTTTACCAGTAATGGAATCCCATTACTGTCGTGCTGTAACTCAAAAAAAGTATATTTTGCCCGAATGGCGCTCAAAAAAAATGCTTTATGACTTTTACTCTAAAGATTGGTGTACAACTCAAAACGTCAGACCACTTTCGGTTGCGTTGTTTTATTCGACATTTGATGCCAGAAATCTGGGATTGTTTGCGCCAAAGAAAGACTAATGCGAGATATGTGCACGTTATTCTGTCGGGAGTCTTCCACTGGAAGATTATTCTCGTCATCAAGAAAAAAAAGAAGAGGCAAGGATGGAGAAAAACAAAGACAGATCTGAAGAATCCATCGTCTTCACTGTAGATCTTCAAGCGGTGCTAATGGCTCCGAAATCGCAGGTTAGCAGCTTATATTATCGAACTAAACTGCAGGTACACAACTTAGTTTTCTATAACCTTATAAACAAGAAAGGGTACTGCTTTCCAGCGCTGCCGAAAGTACTACTATCGGAGTATTATACTCCTATTGACTCTTGAGCACTACTATACTCCCCAAACACAAAAAGTACTACTATTTATTAATAGCTCAAAACGGCCTAATGTTTACTCGCCATTAATGCAAAAAATAATTTTAGTGTAACGAGGCAGCCGAATGGAAAAAAATCGCAAATTTGGAAGATAAGTTAGCAGACTTCTAGTTAAGAACATAACTTATGTGAATCTAAAACTATTCGGCGATATCTTTCCATTTATGGAAGTTATACTCATTGCTTTAAAAATTTGACGAAATTTCAGTTTCTGCAGTTTAGTACTGAATATTATTTATCGTTAGATTAAGCAAAAACAAAAGATGATAAACGATTAATTACAAAAATTTTATTATACCAAAACTAAGTCCAAGAAATCGTAAAACAGCAAAATTTGTGCTTTCTACTATTATTCATTAACTTTTCTACGTGTTGGATAACAACATATACAAGTATTAAAAGTACAACAACATGCAACGTCTATATTATGTATTTTTTAAAATGATTCAAAGGCGATTATTTCAAAATTTTTATTTTTGGCTTATAATGTTTATGCAATAAGAAGCCCTTCAATTACTAAGCACAATATTGTCGTTTCCACATGGCAATGCAACTGCAGAAAGGACATTTTCAGAGCTTAATTTAATAAGGAAATATCGTTAAGGTTGGGACGGGTTTCATTTTTGGAGTGTAGTTTGAATAAAAAGGTGTGCTTGATTGTGTGATATTGCCATTATGTCAAAATTTATAGCCATTTTAATGAACAAACTTTGTTAATGAAATGAAAAAACAAGGTAAATAAATAAAAAAGGAGAAAATAATTACATTTTATATCATTATATGTTTGTTTTGGTAAAGTTATTTTTTGTCATTATTTCCAAGAACTAAAGTACTCCTAAAACTTACAAAATACTCCTCAAAAACTGGAAATTTACTACTATTCAAAATTGTAAAACGGCAGCACTGCTGCTTTCTATGAAATGAAGCTGAAGGTGGGGTTAATGCTGAAGAATTTGCAAGTATTTGGGTTTACTTTATTGAAAACAAAATCCCTCCAAGCCTTAGCGACAGTAATAACCCTATTAAAATAATATTTTATAGTGATGGATGCACATATCAAAACCGCAATTTTTTAATGAGTAACGCACTTCTTAATACAGCTATTAAACATAAAATTGCCATAGAACAAAAAATACTGGAGACTGGTCATACGCAAATGGAGGCAGATAGCGTTCACTCTACCATAGAGCGTGCTATGAGGAATAAAAATGTTGATGTTCCTTCTGAGTATATTGGAATTTGAAAAGCCGCTCGACAAAAGCCTGAACCTTACGACGTCACCTACTTATATCATGATTTTTTTAAAAAGTTTGATAAAATTCAATTTTGTAAAAGCATTCGTCCTGGACGTGGTAAAGGCGATGCCAAAGTGACAGACATACGCGCAATACAATATACACTAAATCGAGAAATATTTTATAAATTACGTTTCACTGAGATATGAGAAATTCTACCACAAAGAATAGATAAGAAAGTACTTGCTTTGCATTGGTGCAATTTAGAGCAAATGTACCAAAAAAGAAAATCAATTACAGCCCGGAAATTCGAAGAATTACAATGTTTAAAATTAACTTTGCCAAGAGACCATCATAAATTTTATGATGATTTACCTCATGAATAATTTAATTATTTTTATATTATTTTTTACTAGCAGCAACGAAGATACTGCGAAATTATTGTTTTTTTCATAGTCTTGATGTTGAACAGTGATGCAATTATGGGAACTACATTAACAGTTTTTGAAAAAAAGGTTTATTTCAAAAGTTATTAAGTTTTTTGTCTCTACTGTAAAATCTCAAAAATTTGACTTAGCACTTTTACACATTAAGCTAACGATACATAAATTTTAATATAAAAATAAAAAAATTGTTATTAGCCTTATTTGTAACGTTTTAGCTTTATTTTTCTTAGGCTTTTATTATAACCTTTTTAAATTTTTTTGGCCTTTTTGAGCCTTTTTTTTGCTCATTTAGCCTTTTTTTTAAACATTTGGCAACACTGGTTACAACCGACTGCAGGGTGGCTTTATAGGCTGTATTCTTCTCTGCAGTGGCGTCGCGACACTCCTGGGTGTGCCACTGGTACCAAGGCATATTTATCCAGGTAGTATAAAACGCAACTGCGCTGCCGACTTTTGGGAATCTAATGCCAAAATTAAATAATGCCTACTCTTATAAACGAGTTGTGGGATTTTTTTGTTTTTCAGAGAAAAACTTTACGCTAGCCTTTTTCTAATTTTCGTATGTGTAAGTTTACAGTTTATTGATTTTTTTAATTATTGAATTTTGGCTTGATGTTTTAATTGTATTTTGGAGATATTGTGAAGAACAAATTGAAACTTTTGATATTAGGTGTAAATTAATTTTAATTAAAAAATCCCCTTTTGTTTTGTTTTTGCTGCAGAAGCAACATTGCTCATTGTCATTTCTGATTTTGACATTATACTCCCATTCAGTTTTTTCTTATTATAGTACCTGGATCAATATGCCTTGACTGGTACGAATTCGTACGTACGTATGCCATGATAGAGTCGGTTTACATTGGCCTCACTCAACCGACTCCCTTTGATGTGAGGCCGCTCTCAAATGTTCACACACATAACTTGCCTCACTTTGAGTCTGATAAACTCCAACCAACAATTCTTTACTTTCAGCGTAATATCGATGATAAAATTTGCGTTTTATTCCAACTAGGCATACTTATTAATTATATTAATTGATTTCACATATAATCATTGCGCTAAAATAGTGCAACTCAACATATAGACCAAACAATAACGAATGTCACTACAAAGAAATAGAAGTGAGTCGCCAAATTTTTACAATTTTTGAAACTCTTGCCTCACGTAACTTTCACCTTCCCACTTCCTCATCTCTTCTGTAGACGTCAAAGTGAGTCGGTTGAGTGAGGCCAATGTGAACCGACTCATAGAATAATTTTACCAGGTAGTATTGACAAATGTTGATTCTCTCAGCTACAAGTAAACGAACGCTTGTCAAAAACAGCTGTTCGTTGTTATATTCGTTGGCCACATTCAGCTGTGTCAACTGTTGTGACAGCAACTCATCGGGGAGCGCTATTATCGGTATTGAAGTTTCAGAAAAATTGTCAATTTTATGAAATATCAAGCTTTGTATCAAATCCGAATGGAAATTTTACCGACAAATTAAAAATTTTCTATTTTTAAATGCATTTTAATGCGCAACTTCATATTTATGTCCATCAAGTTTTGACTTAGCAGTTGGCAACTGTTGGGTACGCTGAATGTGACCAGTCAAAATTAATTGTATGCTATGACGGATTGTGAGCGCTCTCTTTCTTGTTATATTTTTTGACAAAAGTCCGTTTCCAACAGAAACGTCAATACTACCTTGGAGTAATTATATCATGATTCATTACATTTTTTTCATTTTAAATGTATTTATTGTTATAAATTGAATTTTACCATAGTACAACAAATAAGGTAGCTGCAGGGCTAAGAGCCGAAAGTCAGAATTGTCAAAAAGTACTAAACGATTTAGCCAACAAGCGAGCCATCAAATAATTTGTATTGATTTTGACAATTCTGATTCTGAGAGAGAGAGGATTGACAGCCCTGCAGCTACCTTGTTTATTGTACTATGAATTTTACTACTTGTAAATTTATTTTCAACAGCACAACATAAGCATAAAACACATTAAAAATGTCAATTTGAAGTTTGCTTCTTCTTCATGCTTGTTCTTATAATGATGGAAAAAAATTTTAAAGCACACTTCGAGGCATGATAGAATAACAAGGTAGGCGTATATTAGAGAGGAAGTGAGCTAGATGTCAAAATCAGCTGTTCGAATTTGAGTTATTCTAATTGTTGTTGTTGCCTTTTCGTTTGACGTTTATAGCACTCACAGCATTGTTTGTGTAAAACTAGACATTTGAGCAGCCATATTAATAAGAGTCTACCTTATTATTCTATCATGACTTCGAGGTAGTTTCGAGCTCGAGAGAGCCATAGTACAACAAGGAAGGTAGTATTATTACTGACTGCGCTGCCGAGCTGTGGGCATAAAGTGTCAAAAACAAGTGATGTACACTGAAATAAAAACATAAAGGGAATTTTTTCTTTAAACAAATCAAAATTTGTATAGTTTTGTCTTCCCATCATTGCGCTAAATTATATTATTCTGTTGTCAATTTTTCATAAGTTCCGCGTGCCTTTATCAAGCCCTAACCACTTTTGAGAGATTGAACGCATTCCTGTTCCAAATTAACAATACAAGTGTTTGCAAATCAAACTCTTCTGTTTTAAAATCTTCCACTTCAATTTGTGTTTTTTTAAAACAATGCATAATTAACTTATTTTAATTAACAAAATTTAAAAATTTTGCCATTTTTAAAAATTTTGTTTTCCCCTTCTCACAAAAATCCTCTTTTTTGTAAATAAAAACAACACCGTCAATTGTCATTACAGCATTTTGACACTATATGACTACGCTAAACAGCTGTTTCAGTCTGATTAATACCAGGGTACACTGAATAAGGTAGTAGCAAGACGGAGAGCGTGAATGCCGTAAATGTCAAAGCGAACTGCTTGAGCTGTTGTTGTTGTTGCTGTTGTTTTTCAGCAGCCATTTGATTTTGACACTTTCGGATATGCGAAAGAGAGCACAGTCAGTTTTGCAGCAACCTTGTTATTCAACCATGATTAATACTACCTTCCTTGTTGTACTATGGAGAGAGCGATTTTGTGCTTGTTCTTCTTCTCTCTTTTGAGCTAGAAAAAGTACGGAAACACGTTCTAGCAGCTTGCAAGTTACTACAATCGAGTACGGAAACACACCTATAGTACAATCCAGGGTACACTGAATAAGGTAGCCGCAACACGGAGAGCGCGACTGCCGCAAATGTCAAAGCGAACTGCTTCAGCTGTTGTTGTTGTTGTTCTTTTTTTCGACAGCCAGTTGATTTTGACACTTTCGGATAAGCGAAAGAGAGCACAGTCAGTTTTGAGGCAACCTTGTTATTCAACCATGGTACAATCCTTGTTGTACGATGGCCAAAATCTTAATTGTGCTATAATACAAATGAGAGAATAGATATTAAAAACCGTTGGTTTACTATTAATATTTCGACACTAGGAGCTATTATAGACACTGTTTAGATTATTTTTCGCTAATTTATTTCTTACTGTGTATTTATTAATAACTCGTTTATAATTCTTCATTTAACTGTATTGTATTGTTTAAAGAAAAGGTTTAAATTTAAAGAGATATTTACATAAATGCATTACAATTCAGAGGGATCTCTTTTCATATTTGAAAGAAAGAAAAAACTTTGTTCCTGTAAAAATTTTCCCTATAACAGTACCGACAGACACGAACGTAGTGGTTAGTGCAAGTTGGAGCCTTGCATATGTCACAAATGCTGGTCGTTCTTCTAGCATCCTTATATCGTATATGCAGAGCCTTGCATGTTATACATTTAATTTTGACATGCTTTCCAGCAATTAAACTACTGCGTGAAATGTCAAAGCCAAGCGCATGCATAGCATCCTTAACAGATTTTTGAACTGAACCCATTACCATACGTCTTTGAATGTAAGGTGTGGCTAATTCTAGGGCCAATGATTCATAAAATTTTCTTCTTTTGATATTGGTTACACAGCTTGTACTATGAAATAATCGATAAGAACAAAAAGCTGCAATGTCAATCAAATTGAAGAACAGGATCCTAGTCCAACCTTCAATTAGTGCAGATTTACGCTCACGCTTACATGTGAAAGTACGCATTAATTTGTCAAACTTATCTTTTTTTGTGTTATAATCAACAATCATTTGTGGCTTTGATACAGAATTATTTATTTCCTCACTAGCATGTGCCGTGGATAACAACAAAATATTATTTTTATTTACAGTCACATAGCTTAAAAGGGTCATTGCTCCTGAGAAACAAAATACTGAAGAATCTGGATCTTTTTTCCTGGCTGCCGTGAACTCCTTTGGCAATTCTGGGTCATTAGATCTTATCTTGCCTACTATCGTGGTGTTTCGAGAAATAAGTTTCAATGACAATGGAATATTGGTAAATTTCTTATCCATGGTGATATTATATCCTTTATCTAAATATGGAAGAGTAAGGCGAAGAACAAGTTCATTGTAAGCGTTCTTGTCTGGTTCTTGACTCTGCTGCGTACCCAAGTAGATTTCACCAGCTAGTGGAAAATTGGTCTCAGCATCAATGATCCAAAAGATTTTAACACCAAATTTTCCTGGCTTTTTGGGAATTTTTTGACGGAAACAGCAAGTTCCACGTATAGGTAAAAGCTGCTCACAAATCGTTAACTCTTTTGAAGGCCTATAGCACGCGACTAAGTTTGTCTGAAACATTGTCCAAACATTTCGAAATGCTGCCAATTTGTCATCATTTAAGCTTGGTTTAGTTTGAGAATCATCAAATCGAAGATATTTGGTTATTTGCTCAAACCGATCCTTGGACATTACTGCTCTATAGAATGCCATATTTGAGTCATGAAAGAGATCTTCATTATGAACCCATGTGGATTTTTCTGCCCCAGCAAAGAGTAGTATAGCAATATAAGCATAAATTTCGTCAGTATAAGTATCGCGCCATTTTTGCCATTTTTGTGTCTCGCAGTCCGCTTCCAAGTTTTTTGTTTTTGCTAGGAAAAGATTTGCTTTTTTGTTTGTCTCAATAACTATAGCTTCCACAATGGATGGCGATATGACGCTTTTGAATGCTTCAGCTTTGTTCAAAAATGTCTCAGAACATGATGGCAAAGTAATTTTTCTTTTATTTCTTCGGCTTTGAGATCTATGTTCTTCCAGTGGTTGTGGCTTTGACCACCAGATATGATCATAATTTTTGTTACAAGAAAAATATTTTTTGCCTCTATGCGGTTGTAATGGTTTTTCTTCCTCATTTTTTCTTTTAATGACGCAGATTTCTTCTATTACAGATGTAGGATAGTCAAATGGATTATTTTTTGACGGATCTTGTTTGTTGCTTATCTCGTCACTTCTATCACTACTACCAGAACTATCAGGATCCGCAAACAAGTCTGCAAAGGCATTTCTTATAGACTTCTTTTCATCGGATGTCAAATCTCTTTGCTTTGCTTTGTTGAGAATTTTCAAGTATTTGTTCATTTTTTCGTTATTTATAACATAAGGAATTAATTAGCAACTCTCTGAAAGAACTTAATATTAATTTATTTATGATCAGACAAGATGTAAACAAAAACATTTCTATTTACAAAATGGAAATTTCTCACTCGTGGTGAGATCATAGACAAGGTTGCATAAGTACGTACTTTCGTACCATTTTGAATACCTTTTAATAATTTAGATACGAAGTACCAACTTTTCCGTACTAGTACAACTTTATTTTTCCCTTTTCCTATGTATTTTTCTTTTGGTGTTGCCAAACAATTTCAGTTTTACTTTCAATATAGTAATGTGGCAACACTTTAAAGCTTTTACAAGATTGTTTACGTATTGGATGTAGAGAATTCCCAATGAAAATTTTTCAAAGAGGAAAGTGCGATGCAGCACTAAAATGAAGGAAGTACCAATAAAGGAAAGTACTTCGTACCATCCAGCTTGTATGAAATTTTCATACAAATCAGATGGTACGAAGTACGTCCGTTCTTGGTACTTCCTTCATTTTTCGTTTATCATCACACTTTGGTATTTGCTTGGAGTTTGTTTACAAATATTGGTGGTAGATACATGAAAATAAGCAAATTTTTCGTATTTCATCACACTTTGGTCTTTGCTGTGAGTTTGTTTACAAATATTGGTGGTAGATACATGAAAATAAGCAATGTTGCCGTATGGAGCAATTTTATTGAATATTGATTTAAGCGATGTTTACATTAGCGATCTTGAAAGACACTAAAATTTCAACACTTTTGAGTGATTATTCGTAGTGACTGAATTATCATTCATGATCAAGCTGAAACCGTCATTCAACATATGAAATTTGAGCAATAAACATTGAAATAAGAAATGTGGTTGCGCAACTGAAAGAACGAATCCATTTAAAAAAAAAGGAAATGCGATGGTATGCCCTAAAGAAAAAATATTTACGAGTATTTAAATTAAAATAATGAAATAATTAATAATGATATTTCTTATTGTTACTATTGTTTTGTATTTTTATTATTTTCAGTTGATTAGACATTTAGAAAGAATTAAAGACAGGTTTAAGCGTGGAAGCAGTGCTTGGACAGGATTCGAATGTGGAACCTCTGGGTTGGCAGCTTAGCACGCTTACATAGAATCAAAAGTAAATTTTTTGTTGATTAAAACGTATACATTTAATAATGTCGTTATTGTTGTAAAATTAGAAATATAAAAATAAAAAAAAAATGGCCATACGATTGATTGTCATAATGAATGACATTTCACTAAAAAAAGGACATTTTCATAAAGTCAAGGATGTATATTGATTTTATTATCCTTTTATATTGGAGGACCTTTTTTTTTTTTTTTTTTTTGCTTGGATATATTGTACCTCTTTATCGCATACGGAAAAATTATTATTATCTGCACACACCTTTTTATTTTTTGCATATATATATTATTATTTTAGGAGTACTTTTTTATTTTTGTCGGATGCAACCCTGATCATAGATGCCAGTTCCGTGTGATAAATCACTTTTCGTGATTTTTTGAGAGCTGTGTGACAATGTGTGATTTCTGAAATGAAGCGAGTGAATTTTCAATCATGCGTGATTTTTTTTATCACTCACTTTATTGTTGAAGAGTGCGTTCAAGTAAATGCGAAAACACGTATATTAACGAACAAACCCAACACTGCAATTGAAATATGCTAGCACAGGTATAAAGTTTAAACTTTTAAAAAGTTAATATTAAGTTTATATTACAAATTCAGACAATTTAAATTATTTCCACTGATATATATTATATTGAATTAAAAAAAATATTAATTTCTTCTTAATTTTGATCTAGTAAATAAGATATTAATGAACTTTTAACAATAAGCTTTTGCTAATATTACCAAATAACAGAAAATATCTCATTATATGTAAAATTGTATGGCATTAAATGCTCTTTTATGCTGTAAAATTGGAATTTATGCTTAAAATTGGAAAATTTTTGCGTGATTTTCTGTTCTGTTTGTGTGATTTTGCGTGATTTTTTTTCTATGTGCGTGATTTTTTTGCTGTGAGTGTCACACGAGTGATTTTTACATATATGTTGTGTGATTTAGTGATTTCGAGTGTGAATTTTGGTTGGCATCTATGGGTGAGATATAAAATATTGAGTCAAAGCATTGATGCCAGATTCGTGCAATAAATCACTTTTCGTGATTTTTAAAGTGCCGTGTGATAATATATGGTGGTTTGGTTTGGTTTTATATTAAGCGAGTGATTTTTTAATCATGAGTGATTTTTTTATCATACACTTAATTTTTGAGGAGTGCGCTCCAGCATATGGGAAAACACGTATTTGCGAACAAACCAAACAATGCAATTGAAATTTGCGTACGCAGGTATAAAGTTTACACTTTTAAAAAGTAAATATTAAGTTCATGTTACAAATCTAGACAATTAGAATTAGTTCCACTGATAATATATTGAATTACCAAAAAATTTTATGTATTGAATTATATATATTGAATTACCACTGATAATATATTGAATCTTTTTGATTTTAATCTAAATTTTTAACAATAAACTTTGACCAATATAACCAAACAACAGAAAAGCTCTTATTATTTGTAAAATTTTATTGCATCAAATGCTCTTTTATACTGTAAAATTGTAATTACTTCTAAAACCTTTTTTACATTGGTCAATACTTGAAATTAAGTTTGAAGCGTTGCCAGTTTTGGACGATAAATAGTGCTTTCGTTATTTTTTGAGCTGTAGCTCGTTTCTGCAACTTTTGCGACAAATAGTCACTTTTTCTGTCGTCACACTATTTCGTTCCAAAATACTCACTTTTACGAAAGCTAGTGTTTCTGCATTAATAAGTGAGAAAATATTGCTCTGTGATGAGAAAGATACACAAGTGATAGGGAATATATAAAATTGAAACAATTGACATTTTTTTTTTTTTTGATTTTTTCAAAAATAAAAAAAACAAACAAAAATAAACAAAACAAATTTTTCATGTTTTGACACTTAGTGATGTTGATATTTATTAAACAAACACTATTCATGCGTTGAGATCCGAGTATTCTTTTCATGCGGTTGCTTAATGCAGTGATACAAATTTTTATCATGGAATAAATCTCATTAATAAAATATTTAAGTTTGTATATTCAATAATTTATACATTGTAATACTTATAATATTGTGTATATTATATATTTATAGTCTAAATGAAAAATTTAAGTTGATACCTTGTACCGGGTAGAAGTATTAGTAACCACTTCATTGAAATTGAAAGTTGCACTATCAACCAAAAATTTTTCTCACCTAATCAGAACATAGTGACAACTTCAGACGACTCGAATCGCATATTTTAGTTTACAGAAACATTTTGGCTATTGAATTCCTACGAAAATAGAATTGAAACAAGTGAGACGAGTCACCGACTTTTCTCATTTTATTACAGAGACGGTGCAAGTGAGAATGACGTCATTATGGCGTCAAAGTGAGAAAATATTGTGAGAACTGCGGTGACAAAAGTTGCAGAAACGAGCTACTGTTTCGAGATGCTGCCAGAGTAGGTAAAAATTATGGATTTATGTGAGAAAAATTCTCATGCGAAAAAATGTTTACCACATGTGCGATATTTCCCACGCGAGGATTAAAAATAACGAAAATTACTACAAAATACCTCACATTACAGAAAAGACATTTCTACCTGCTGTGGTAGAAATACGCGTGAATGAAATGTGTACAGAAAAGGTTTAGTAAGTGTGTGAGTTTGTTGATGCATTCTACTTGTGCATTCTTGTTGGTAGTTTGTTTGTGTTTAAACTGTTTTCGATATTTATCAACAAAAGAACATAAATAATTTCTGATAGCAAAGTGAAAAATAAAATAATTATGTCTGGAAGGAAAAGGAATGACGCATAGTTATTCAAAAACTCTATAAGTTTAAAGTATTTTTTACATTTTAGGCGCATTTTAATATTATGAAGGTGTTAATAGAAAAAATTATGATGAGCAGTGCAAAGACTGCTATGAGGCTGGAGAAATTTTTTTGAGAAATAATTTTTGAACTCATTAAAGAATTGAATTATTATGAAAATTATTGTTTTATTAATTGTTGTTAATTAATATGTTGCATTTTAGGTTTACTTTCGTTAAATAATTTCATGCTTTGCTATAAACACCGCTTAATGTGATATTTTAAGCAACTTTGAGGTATTTCATTGACTTGCGGTAATTTGCACGATTTTCGGGTATTTTGAGGTATTTTTGACGTGTGGTAATTTGAGAGAATAAAATGCAAGAATAAGGTAATTTTTGAGATATATTCATCTGACAACGCTGTGTAAAGGTCAAAACACTATGGAAAATGAAGGGTGGCAACACCAAATTGGACATGAGGAAAAGAAAAGAGAAGATTGGAATTGAAAAAGGAAAAAAATGTATGAAGTTAGACCCCTTTTCCACTCGGCAATTTTTCTTGCTGGCAAGTCGAGTTTGTTGGCATCGGGACGTGACGAAAGGGGATGAGTACAGACTTGCTCGTACCCAAGGTTGATTTATTTAAGGTTGCGTACATTTTTTGACGCATCCTTATTTTATGTAAACAAAAATATTTTGACGTTTGCAGAGTAGGGTTTTGTGCTGCTCGAGAAAAAAAAAGTATTTTTCAGGGTTTTGTGCAGTTTTCTGTTTTATTGTGTACACACTAAGTCAAATGTGTTAAAATTTTGATTTTTGTCAAAATTGGCAGTAAAAGTGGTTTTTACGATCACCGTTTTCCAATGCAATGAAAGTTTCGAATATGAAAATATTTATTTGGTCTGTCTTTCTTGATTTTCTTAATATATATTTATTTCATTAAACCTTTTTTAGGGCATAGTACTGAAATCCTTCAATCAAAACTAAAATTATGGGGGTAGATCAAACTCAATGACTTAATTTTATCAGGACATCCGAATAAAAAAAGGACCAATAAAAGTACTAAACAAAAATTTTAGTATTCTATTTACCAAATAGTACTACAAAAAACTACCAATAGTATTATATTCAGGCAACCGTGTCAGTTCTTTACTCAAATGACTACGCTCTTTTGCTCTCATTTCAAAATAAGGGTGCCGAAATGAGAAAACGTCAAAAATGTATGCTACCTTATATAAATAAGCCTTGGCTCGTACCGGCAATTTTTCTTTTGTCCTGCTCTTTCACTTTAGTTTTATTCAGAATTGCTCAAGAAAACTTGCTGAGTGGAAACGCAAATGGCAAGTTCAAAAGAGAATTGAAAACTTGCTGGCAAGAAAAATTGCCGAGTGGAAAAGGGGTCTTAAAGCAAAAATGTCAATCTAAAACCTGATAAAGGCGGTGCAACTAGTCGTGTTTTGTAATGAAACAAAATCGTTATAAACGTGTTTAAGCTTCGTTGCAAACATACTATTAATCAAGAATTAGCCATATATTACGATGTTGTGTACATAGTATTGCTATAAAAATGTAACAACAAAATTTAAAATTCAAAGTAATATGAATTTATTTATCTTCTTGTGTGAAAAAGTGAAAAAAATCACATATGAGTCAAAAATCACACTACACTAATGTGGCTTTCACATGTGGAACTCGTGTGCCAAACAATATGGCGGCTTGTATGTGTTCGAGAGAGCGAGCGTTCAAATTACGGAATTTGCTTGGCACACACAGGGTTACATTTGAGTAGAGTAGAAATGTACTCTCAAAAAAGAATTTATTGCTTCGAAATAAAATTATTTTTGTGTGGGGGAAAAAAAAGCAAAAATGCTCTCCAAGTCTTACTTTTTTCGAAACAAATTTTTTACTGAATCTAAACAAAGTTATCATATTTACTGTATGCAATTTACATAGAGTACTACCAAATAGAAAACAAAAAGTACCAAACATTTCTCATATCGTACTTACATCATTAAAATATACTCTGCATATTACTACACTTATGTTTCAATACAACCCTGGTTTCGTAATGACTATAGAAATGTTTTTTTTTTTTTGCTTTGTTGGACAGAGAAAATCAAAAATTTTTCTCAACAAGCCAACAAGTGTGCCAAGCTGGCGAACTAGCTTCTTAACTATCGATCCTCTGTGGAAATGGCCGCCGTGTGGCACACAAGAACGCAGATTTAAGGCCTGCATAAAAATCTCATGAAAGCTCATCACACTGTAATACAAAAATCACGAATAGTGATTTATCGCACGAGTCTGGCATGTATGCAGAGAGCAAAATTTGCGATTGGCACGCGCTGTCAGAATTTCTATTTTACCAAGAGTGAAAAATTTTCGGTAACAAACAGATGTGTTCAAAACAAAACAAAATTGAGTTCTCTAAAATAATTTCTGTCCATTATTCATCTTTCAAAACTAGGAATAAATAAATTTGTAAAGTTAATTATTTCCTTAATTGTAACACTAAAGCAATGGATAAATACTTGAAAATTCTCAACAAAGCAAAGCAAAGGGATTTGACTGCCGATGAAAAGCAGTCTATAAGCAGCTCCAGTGAAAAGGCGGACGAACAAGAATTCAAACCAAATAGAGGTAATAACCTAGAGTAATAACCAATAGAGGCGATATAATACCGGAACAATTGAAGAATAGTGGAAATGGTCTTTTTTCTTTTTTTTAAAAAATCGCGCGATTTTTTATAACAATTTTTCATTTTTGGATAGTTAGCAATAAATGGATTTTTTATAATTAATACCTAACTGAATAGGTCATGGTATGACCTCTTGCTACCCATATTGCTTCAATTTTATTAAAAAAAATCGAAAAACAGGCAAATGTGTAGTAATTTTTCAACTTTTGATCCCTATAACTTCTAAACCACTTGAGAGCGACTCTTAATTTTTTCAGAATCGAACTAAGGAGCCCCAAATCCATATAATTACATGTAAAAAACACAAATTTTGCATTTCCATTATTCTTCAATTATGCCTAAATGTATTTGAACCTCCTAAACCCAATGGTGAAAGAAAAAATTGGGAGATTACGATTTCCGGGGCGCCGCGATTTGACTATGGATTCGAAGAGTACTTTTCATAAAAATAAGAATAGCCAAAGGACAACTTGATTTATCGATTTGTTTTCGAGTTATCGATTTTTAAAATTGTTTTTTTTTTTTTTGCTTTAAGGTCTATGAAGAAAATTGGCTATATTATTCTAAATATATAACCGATATTTATGATTAAGGTATTTAAAAGGTTATAAAGGGTGTTTTTTATGAGTTTTTTTTTTCAATATGGATTACTCTATTGTCTGACAGTTGTTTTGACAGTTTAAAGTGAAGTCTCTACTCAGTATTGTTTGGCAAATCATCATGAACAGGTTAACTCCAGAACAACGCTTCCAAATCGTGGAAAATTATTGTCAAAAACAGTGTTCAATTAAAAATGTTAATAGAGCACTTCGTGAATTTTATGGTGCACATAATCGTCCGTCTGAGACCACCATAAAGAACGTAATTACCAAATTTCGGTCTACATTCACTCTTTTGGATACCAAGCCGTCGAGAAGAATGAGAAGAGTGCATACAGAAGAAAATATTGCTTTCGTTGAGGTTAGTGTCGAAGAAAACGACAATTTATCGATTCGTCAACATGTCATTGCTGAAATACGCCCTCAAATGCTTGAAAAGGTGGTCGAAAATTGGACCTCCAGAATGACCTTCGTGCAAAATAGTCGTGGTGGCCATATGCCCGAAATTATATTAAAATGTTAAATGCCAGGAAATAATCTATCAAATAAAAAATTTTTTTTTGAAATTTCATTATTTGATATGTGTTTTATTTAAATTTCAAATCATCAAGCTCTTAAAAAACACCCTTTATATAAGGCTTTTAGAAAAATTTTAAATAAATGAAATCTGTTGAGTACTTTGTATTTTATAGGTATTTTTATGCAATATTCTTACGAAAAACCGTAATTTTCTCAAAAATTACCTTTATTATTCTGAATTATAAAGAGTAAATTATTAAAGCTTGAATACATTTTTTGTTCAGAGAATCATGTTTTTTTGTTGTTCTCTACCAGAAAACATCAAAATTGTCGGTCTCGATTGGTTTAGGAGATATAATTCGTAAAAGTTGGAAAATTCAGTGCAAATGTTTACGTGTGTGGAAGCTAATTTAACCTTTTACATTAGCTGCGTTCGATTCGCCAGCCTATTCTCAATTGAAGTAGCTTATTTCAAAATTTGTATTAGAAAACCATGATAGAATAACAAGGTAGGAGCATATTGGAGAGGAAGTGAGCTAGATGTCAAAGTCAGCTGTTCGAATTTAAGTTTTTCTAATTGTTGTTTGTCACTTTATTGTTTGACGTTTATAGCACTCACAGCTTTGTTAGTGTAAAATTAGACATTTGAGCAGCCATAAAAATATGAGCCTACCTTATTATTCTGTCATGTTAGACAACAACAACAAAGTCTCCAGCTAGTTGAGCATATATACTGGGTTTCCATGGCGAGTTAACTCGATGTTTACTCGGGGCTAACTCGCTATGGAAACGAGAGTTGAGTTGAGTTTCTACGAAACTCCACGAAACTTGTAAGATTTAACTAGGTTCTATCTGTCAAAGTGATTGCTGTCATTAATATTGAAAAAAGTAATGAAAATTTTTATTTTAACAAAAATATTTAAATGTCGAATGCAAGAGTTTTTTGGAGTGCCGCAGAAACTAATCAAAAAATAACAAAAAAGAATTGACAAGTTCAACTCGACTCGGTGTTGTGCATGGAAACACTATCGATTCAGCAAAGTCATTTTGTCAACTCAACGAAAACCCAAACCTAGAGTTAACTCGCCATGGAAACTCAGTAATAGAAAGTCAACTTCCTATTGAGTTGGGTAAAGTTGCGTTGCCAAGTTCTTATTTTTTTACTTGGTTTGTGTACGGGATAGAGTTAAATGTCTTAGATTCTCCAAAAATGTGATGTGAGTATAAAAACGAAATTAAGGGGACGCGCCTTCAAAAAAGTTTTTATTTCATATCATTTAAAAAAATTACAAATATATTTTGCGGAAAAAAAATTACGCAACAAAAATTTGTCTTTATTATTTTATTCACACATATTGCTACTGGAATTTTGAATGAAAAAACGCCGCAAAATTTTTGTTTGTTATTTTTCAGCCAAAATTTTTTCTTCTAGTTCATTCCATGGTGGTTTTGATGCTGATAAAATCCCCGTTTCTTGTTTTTTTCCGATGTCCCATACAAATCGACAGAAAAAATTGAATGAACAAATTGAAAAAAATTATAACGTGTTATTAAGAAGTTTTATTTTATAGCTGGTTTTAGATATAACGCGTTATAAGCAAATTTATAAATCGGTGAACAAACCGGCCGTAAAAGAAATTTTTTTGAAGGCGTCACGTCCCCTTAAATTCCTGCAAGCAGTCAACTGTTTTATTTTCAAAAAATTTCAAATTATTTTAGCCTATTCTCACTCGCCAGCGAGTAAAGTTGCATTGCCAATTTCTTATTTTTTGGATGGTTTGTGTACGGGCTAGGATGAAATGTTATAGATTCTGCCAAAATGCGATGTAAGTACAAAAACAAAATTTAATTCCCGAAAGCAGTCAACTTTTTTATTTTCAAAATATTTAAAAATGTCTTATTTCGGTTGATTTATTGACAAGTAAAAATTTTTAATTTATTTATTAATGTGGTCGTCATAACAAATGTGTTGCCAACTATTGAACAAATAAAAACAAAATGAATAGACGTTTTGCTCACAATCGAGTTGAGCACTGGCGAATCGAACGCAGCTATTATGTGGGTTGACTCACCATTGGATACAGGAGGTCCATATACGTTTAATAAAAATAAGAAATAAAATATTCAAACCTGTAGTGGAATTCCAATTAATTAATTAATAATTAATTAACGCAAAAACTGTCATTTTCTATTAAGTGGCACGCACAATGACCGTTATCGACAACGATTATTGTCGTTAACTTTTTGGGAATTCCGCTACTGGTCGCTAAAGTAAAATTATGCCCTAAATTAAGTTAAACCTGAAGATAATGCCGGGTTCCATTGATTATTTTACACCTAAAACAGAAAATTTAAGCGCCAGTGAAAGTAAAGTGGAACTTCGAATAGAAACGAATAGAGGTAAGCGATATACCCGTAATAAAAATAATGACCAAATCTGGTGGTCAAAGCCAAGTGCTCGGGCGAAAAGTAGAGCTAACCGACGAAGAAATAAGAGAAAAAGTAATGATGCATCCACTTCTCTTAGATTTGTAAATAAAGTCGATGCATTCAAATCCATCATGTCCCCATTGATCGTGAAAACGATAGTAATCGAGACAAACAAAAAAGCAAAACAGATGAAGGCTAAAGGCCTGCGAACTGGTGCGAAAGCAATCAATTGGCGTGATACAACAACAGACGAAATTTATGCATATATCGCTATACTTATTTACGCTGGGGCAGGCAAGTGTTACGATGTAAGTAGCGAGGATCTGTTCCATGTTTCCCATATGGCATTCTATAGGGCAGTGATGTCCCAAGATAGATTTGAGCAGATAACTAAATTTATCCGATTTGACGATTCTCGAACTAGAGCAAGTCTGGATGATGATAAATTAGCAGCATTTCGACATGTTTGGACCATTTTTCAGACAAATTTAATCAGATTCTACATACCTTCAAAGGAGTTGGCGATTGGTGAGCAGCTTTTACCGATACATGGAAGCTGCTGCTTGCGTCAAAAAATTGCTAAAAAACCACAAAAATTCTGTATAAAAATAATCTGGATTGTTGATGCCGAAACCCATTACCCATTAGCTGGTGAAATTGTAATGGATAAGCAGCAATGTCAAGAGCGTGAAAATAACGTTTACCATAAACTTGTTTTACGCCTGACTCAACCATACTTAGATAAGGATTATAATATCACTATGGATAAGGTATTTACCAGTATACCGTTGGCTTTGCAACTGATAGCTCAAAAAACTAGCATAGTAGGTACTATTGGACGAAATGAAGTCGATTTGCCGAAGGAATTCACGATTGCTAGAAGAAAAGAACCAGATTCCTCAATTTTTGGTTTCTCAGGATCAATGATTCTTGTTAGCTATGTTAACGCCAATAAAAAAAACATTTTGGCTTTATCCACTGCACATGCAGATGAGGTAATTGATCAGTCGACATTCCAGCCAGAAATATTAGTCGATTACTTGTCAAAAAAATTTAAATTACATGAAATGCTGCGCCTTTTCACGTGCAAGCGCAAGAATAATCGCTGGACCATGGCTCTGTTCTTCAACATGATTGATGCTGCAACGTTTTGTACTCAACGGTTATTTGATGATACAATATCAGAAAGTCTTAGAGAAAAACGAAAATTCTACGAGTCGTTGTCCCTAGAATTGGCAACTCCTCATATCCTACGACGAATTAAAAAGCCTAAATTGCGTAAATCCACAAAAATGGCAATGCAATCGTTGGGTTTCGAAGTTCCAATGAAATATGAGCTACCGGAAATTAAGAGGAGTTATAAACAGGTTAATTGTAATTCATGCATTCAAGATTGTGTAATAAAAAAAGATGATTATAGAACAAACTGCTTGTGTGATATATGTCATACTCCAAACTGCACAAGTCATTTTATTCGTTTTTGTGGGTATTGCTATGCAGAAACTTCCGACAAAAGCGAAGATGACAGTGAAGGTTCTGTCATATCTTCCTTTTCCACATCTTCTCAATCATCACCGATACAACATTGCAGTTAATTGTATTTTAAAATGAATATATATTATCTTAGATTTAATGGCATACGAAAGAAAATAAATATTTAGAAAATAAAGTGTTCTAAATTAAACTGTACTTAAAAAATTGTTTTCTATTAAACAGGTTTATTTTGGCATTAATGTTAAATAAATATTTTTGTTTTTAAAAAAGGTGTAATAATTGAGGCTGTGCGCGTAACAGTAGTACAAGTGATTTTATAGAAGAAATTGATATTTCATTTCGAAAAAAATTTCAGTAATTTCGCGTGTCATTTGAGCGAGTTACCGTGCATTTCACAATTAAGTCTAAATATTTATTTTTATTTATTTATTTATTGCAATATATTTCACAAATAAATTTATGAAATATAGAATGGTGTAGGGCAACTGGGCCATTTACACCGTAAAAAATTTTTTAATATAAACAAAGGTAATGATCAAATATCTACGTTAGATTACATAAATCATGTTTTCTCAGCGCTTCTTTAATTAATTTTATGGTGTCTTTTTCTCTGCAATCTAATATAACTCCAAGCGGGCAATCAATTTTTGATAGGGGACAGTCAATGAAGATGTGCGAAACAGTTAAAGTCGTTGAACATTCAGAGCATTGCATTGGTTCCGTTTGAGTGAAGATATGCTGGGAACTAAATAAAGTTCTTCCAAGCCGAACTCTAGCTAAAGTAATGCATTCTTCTCTAGTGAAATTTTTATTGTAGTTTGGTCGAACTGGATAAGGGTTGTGGGTCTTAAGAAATGAATCAGAAGCTTCCCACTTGCTATATGCCACTTTTTTCTGAAATGCAATAAAGCACCTCATAATGAGTGTATCTAAACATGGAATCTCAGCGATTAAGGGCAGTGATATGGCCTGCTTTGCTGCTGCATCTGCAAGTTCATTGCCTTGTATTCCGATATGACCAGGTACCCAAATTATTTTTATAAAGTTTTCAACTTCCAAGTCTCTGCACAAATAATTAAACGCACTGCCTGATCCACTTGCCAATGCACAATGGGCTCGATAAACACTTTTTCTGGCCAAAATTCTGAAAACCTCTAGAATGGGGTTTTCGGTGTCGCTGATTTCGAATTTGATATCAAAAATGAAAAATTAAAAATGGCGGATCCAATATGGCGGCCAAAAAGTTTGCGCACTTTTTTTGTCAAATACTTTGAAAATGCATCATGAATGTTTTCATTCCAATTTTTTCCAGCAAATAATTGATAACACAAGACTTTTTTTTATTTTTAATATGCTCTTTTCGCCAAGATCTGAAAAATATCTGCTTTTTTGAATCAGAAGTTGTCTGTAAAAAAGTGGTTTTTCTTAAAAATCGCAAAAAATCGCAACACAAAACATAATAAAACAGATTCATTACATCACAAATTATTATTTTCTTTTAGTTTTAGGCTGGGCAAACTTGGGCAAAATTTTGCAAGCCAACACAAACTTTAGAAATAAAGAAAAACAAATTATTTTATAGGTTACATTACACAACTGATTTTTTTCACTACTCCAGATCTTATTTTAAAAAGTAAAGTATTTAAAAATGAAAGTACTTAATACCACCTTTATTTTGCATATATAAGTTTTTTTCACTTTGTTTATTTTTAGCAAGAATTATGTTTCAAAAGCTTCAAAATAAACGCGCACATTTTTCATTCAAAATTCTTCTCAGAAAGCACAACTTTGTTGAACTACTGTTTAACTGTAAATGAGTATTTGCAAGAAAAAAAAAATCATTTATGATTACTTTGAAATATTTTCTCTTAGATAACTACAACAAAGCAACAAAAACAGAGTGTGAAAAAGTAAGGTTTTGGCCAGCAAAAGTGGTCTGTGAAACCATTGTGCAATGCCTTAAGTACGCTAAGACTATCAGAGCATATAAGCGTCTTCTTTTTGTATATAGATGCGTGTATAACCCCAAAACGTATTGCCTCCAGTTCGGCATGAAACACACCTGAGTCGAAAGGCAATAGACCTTGCTTTAAAATGACAAACGTTGAATTTGCCTGATGTTGCACCACAGCGTAAAAAGTTGCACCCTCAAAAAAAGACCCGTCTGTATAGAGTGTTATCTCAGGAGAAAAAACAACTTCTGCCTCGGAAAAAAGTTTCCTGTACACAACAGGGTTGGTATTATTTTTTGCGTATTGACACAAATGGGTATCAATGCAAATTCTGTGAACAGAGTTTCTGGTTGAGGTTTGTATGGGTCGTTGGGGAATTGGAGTATTATCCTCAAGAAGCAAAATCAGCGTATTTCTGATGCCACACCACTTTTTATCTATGTTGGCATATGATCCTTCATCCTGCAATAGCTCCCAAAAGTTGTCATGTAGTCCATGCGATTTATTAGTAATAGCTTTAGCACCAAGTCTGCATGCCCTATTTTTAAGTAGCCATTTAAAATTATGAAGACGTGCTTCAACTTCTAAGGAGCTAATTAAGGCGTCGATCTAAGAATTCCTGTGGCCGTTCTGAAACATTTTCTTAGGGCAGTGTCCAATTTTTTTATGTTGGCTGCCGTCGTCCAACCGTAAACAGTTATGCTTAGCTGTATAATGCCAGAAGTTAGCGCTCTACAAATACCAATTGCCGTGTCGATATGCGGTCCTTTTTTCCTAGAACAAATAAGTTTTAAAAGATTATTGATCTTACTCAATTTGTTATGCAGATACTTTGTTTGCTCATTCCATAGAAGGGATTTCGTAAAAATCAGTCCTAGAACACGCAATTGGTTTTTAATCGGTATTTGTTCTTCTCTTAAAATTAGCGTTCGAGAACAGCAGTTATGCATACGGCAAACGTGTAGAAGGTCGGATTTATTGATAGGAATATTTGCTCCTCTGCTTATTGCCCATTGATTTATTTTCTGGTCAAACATTCGAAGATTTGTAGTAACTTCATCTGTTGTACCAGAAGCTACAGCAAATATGTTGTCGGCATATACTCCAAAAAAATCTATGCCCTCTACATTTTTCAGTGCACTCAACAGGGAATTCGCATAAACATTGTAAAGAACTACAGACAGTGGTGACCCTTGGGGGATGCCATTGTCTAGCGGATGCTTTTGTGATGAATGCCCATCGATTCTTACAGTTATTTGTCGATTCGTAAGAAATGACAGAATAACCTTGAGCAGTTTTTTAGGTACACCCCATACATGCAACTCCTTGATTACGAAAGTTGAAACAACCCGATCAAACGCCTTTTCAATGTCTTCAGAAATTACGATGCTATGCGATTTCTTTCTCAAGTTTTCTTTAAGCCGAGATTCTAACTGATGACATAAGGTGTGTACTCCGTGATTCGGCAAAAATGCATGCTGTTCTTGTGATAGCTTTCCCTTTGAGCAGCTTAGTATTCGCATAGAGATGATTTTTTCCAGAAGTTTCGATAAAACTGGTATCAGCGATATGGGACGGTAACCTTCTAGCTGATTGGGGTTTTTTCCAGGTTTAGGTATCGGAGATAGAACTGCATTTTTCCAATCATGGGGATAAACACCCGTAGAAATTATGTTGCTGTACAGTGTGCATAGCCGAATTTTTAACTCACTGGGTGCATTTTTAATCATAGAGTACGTGATTTTATCAGTACAGGGACTGGTTGTTTTGGAAGTGTGAAGAACTGAGTTGAGCTCAAAAAAAGTGACTTCGTTGATAACGTTCGTGAACTCAGGTGTAATGTCAGGCCAGGAGTCAATATCGATAGCAGCTTTTTCGGAAATAATTTCAGAACTAAAAGAGTTGTCTGAACTAATGGAGCTCCAAAATTTTGCAAAAATATCAGAAATGTCTTTTGGATGCGTACAAACACGATTTCCAATAAAAATGGAAGGAAAATTGGGAATTCTAGCTGCTCTTATATTGTTGACTTTATTCCATAATAGCCTAACATCCATCATCGGGTTTAAAGTACCTAGAAAATTTGTCCAGGTGGCTCGCTTCGCTACCTTGGATTCCCTTTTAACTTTGGCGCTAATTCTTCTGTAATTGATGCATGCAATCTGACTTCTTTTTCTCCTGAAAAGCTTCGAGGCTTGATTTTTTTCCCGAACCAGCTTCGCAATATCTGAGTTAAACCAAACAGGGCTATTGCGTTCCTTCGATTTCCTGGTGACTGGAATTGACTCATTTGCCGCCTTTCTTAAAATTCTTTTTATTTGTGCAGCCTCCTTATTGATGTTAGATGATTCTATAAAATTGTAGCAAAATCCAATTGTTTTGGCACAATATTTTTCCCAATCAGCCTTTTTGTCATTGAACCTCGCAGTAAATATTTTATTTCTTGTTGATTTCTTGTTGTAAATTAATATTGGAAAGTGATCAGAAACCTCAGGTTGTGGTAGGCATGTCCAGGTAAGCGTTGGTGCAAGATCGACCGATGCCAAGGAAACATCAACTGCAGTCAGTGTGTTCCTCGTACTGAGCAATGTTGGAGATCCATCATTGAGAACGATGAGATGACGGTCGATAGCAAAATCTTCCCAAATGACACCGCTATGATGTAGAGGCAGAACCCCAAATCGCATTTTGTGAGTTAAAGTCACCAATGATAATGTGATGGTCAGTGTTAAAGACATGTATATCCTGCACTTGTTGGACAGTAAGATAAACATCACATTCTTTATATATATTTGTTATATGTAAATCTTTTTGGCCTTTTATAGTTATGGACTGAAATAACAAGTTATTAATTGAAGTGCTGTGCTGAGTGACATAAAGATTATTTTTAACTAAGATTGCAATCCCAGATTTTGCGTTAGAGTAATCTTTATTATGGTGATAAATAGTATAATTAGGTAAATGAAGTAGATGTTTATTTTTATTAATAATATGCGTTTCTTGTATTGCAATGATTTCAGGTTGGTGTTTTTGTACTAAATTTTCTAATGCATATTTGTTATTTATAAATCCCTGCATATTCCATTGCAAGATATTTAGATCTAGTCCAATATCCATATTCAAATTTATTAAAAATATAAAAATAAATGATAAAAAAGTGTTATTTAGTTTTAGCTATTTATTGTTCATCTGGTGCATTTTGGGATGGAAGTGTATTTTTAAGTGTGTTAGGTGTGATTATTACGTTGAGTTCTGGAAAATGTTGGTATCTTTGAGTAGTTGGTGTCATTTCTGAATTAAAGTCATTGAAAATTTTTCTAGGTGGTGAATCAGTGTCCGTTGACTGCTCTGTGTTACTGTGTTGTTCTGAATTTTTGTTATTTGAAGTTTCTTTCTTAGTTTTTGTAGTTGTTGTATTGGCGTTTCTTTTTGGTAATACTGGTAAATTTGATTTTGTTGGTTCTTTTCTATTCGGTGTGATTACTTTAGGTTTTGTTGGTGATGCTTTTGTTGTCTTAGTAGTGTTGGTTTCACTTTGTTGTTCTTTACTTACTGCAATTGTGTTGTTGTTAGATTCATGAGTAGGCTTTGAAACTAAACTGTTAGACTCTATTTCTGAGGTTTTTGCATTACAGGCTTGGTTGAGTATTTGCACAAATGAAGGTTTTGTTGTACTTTTACGGAACGGTTCTATTATGTATGCCGCAGGGTTGTTGTTGTAAATTTTTCATGCTTCTCTTGCTGTGCACCGTTGTTCAATTTTGACTTTATTTACTGCTTTGTGTTTGAGAAAGCTTGGACAAGAGAAGTCAGACGACGTGTGGGTTTCGTTGTCACAATTTATACAATATTTACGTGTACACAATTCATGTGGTGGTGGAGAAGCACATGTTGAGCAAAGTTCAAGATTGCGACACCATTTCTTGGTGTGTCCAAGTTTTTGGCAATTAATACATCGCATAGGGTTTGGAATATATTCTTGGACCGCCACTCGTTCCCAGCCTAACTTAAGGTGGTCAGGGCGACGAACTCGATCAAATATTATAATTGCAGCTCCTGTGGGAAATATTTTATCTTCAACTTTTTTCATTATTTTTCTTACTCCAACAACCTTTTGATCTGCTAAGGAATCAATTAGTTCTTTTTCGGGAATATCTATGATTTTTTTAGAAAATATTCTTCCTTGAGTGGTGTTCAGATTAATGTGTGACGTTATATTCACCGGGACACAGTCAACGTATTTGGCTTTAAGAAATTTTTCTGCAGCTTTAAGATTTAGAGTTTTGAGAAGGAGATCACCAGATTTAAGTTCAGTCACTTCCGAGTATTCACGGGATATATGATTCAATCCCTTTTCAATTTGGAAAACATTGTATGTTGCTATTGGTCGAACGGTTCCATCACATTCAGAATTAGAGGATATTACCAAGTATCGTGGGAAAAGATCGTCATTTTGGCGAATTTCAGGAAGAGGAACGAAATCACCAGGTCTGAGTCGTTTAGTTTTTGTTTGTGTGATATTAAGGTTTTGGTCAGGATTAAGATCCTTAAACCTGTTATGGTTGGGGGGGTAGCCCCCGTTCATTATGGGCAATTTACGCCCAGAAAAAGTTATTTTTTATTAAACAGAAATTAATAAAGTAATCGGTTCCGGTTTAGAACAAATGTAAAAGTTTCTGTTTTAAGCTTTGTGCAGTGGGGAGAGAAACCACACGCAGAGAACAAACACAATAAAAATCGAGTAGAGAATACAGCACAGCGCGAACGAATGCTTACGCGGCGAATGCCCGAACAAGACTGAAGTCTAAATATATTTGTTTGTATATAGGCTAATCCCATGAAATGTTTCTCAAATTTGTTTGAGGAAAAATTTTATTAAAAAAAAATATAAAAAAATTCAGTTTTAACTTGTTTTTTTTTCATCAAAGAATTTGTATATCGGCAAATCCAGAAAAAGTAAACCAAAACCTTAAAAAATAAAAATGCTTAAAGTTCAATAAAAATACATGGAACGTAAAGGATATTCTTTGTGTTTTCCTGCGGTAAAACGGTCATTCCACGGTAATAAGGAACGAACGAGTCAAAAATTTTTGTCCAATAATATGAATCTATTATATGTAAATCTTGCCTTGGCATTCTATATTTTAGTATTTTGGAATAATTAACAAAAAAAGGTGCAATTACCACTGTTTTTTTTTCGAATATAGCACTGACGACTTCTTTACGAAGTGTTGAACATTATTTTTCTAAAGTTGGCGACGCTATTTTCCTCAATTTTGTTTTACAATTGCTACGTGCGTTTATAAAAAATATACTTGGATAACATAACTAACATATCTGCAGAAAAAATGAACTAAAAAGGTAAGGTCATATCAAATTTTTCGTCTCCTGAAGCGCGAGTGTTCCTTGTCCCGACCGTAACAACAAAACAGACATTAGTTTTTACTAACTTAAAAATTTACATGTGAATAAGCAAAAAACCATTGCAAAGTAAGAGTGAACTATGAACACATATCTTTGGCTGATTTTTGTATTTGTGAGGGCTCAACAGAATACCTAATTGGACTTTTAATTTTGTCCCGACCATCACAAAAATTACTTCACGAGAGATTTCTGCCGACATGAAATGTTTCAGGAGACATTTGTGAGGTGCAAGTTTTCATGGCTGTACAAATCTCTTCATAACATGATGTTCATACATAAAGTGGTAATGTTTTACTATAGCAGGGATGCAGCTGAAGAAAATGTCACTCCGTGGAGAAAATGAAGCAAAATCCAGAGGTTTAGAGGCAGAAATTGTTAAAAAGAATAATTCAGAATTTAACAAACACATTACCCGGAACTCGAAAAAATTTGCATATATACAGACAGTTGCGCTGCTCAATTCAAAAATAGATTTATTTTGTCTTATATGTGCCACGCGAAATCTGACAATACAGATCCGATACTCTACTACTGTAGAGTGGAATTTCTTTGCATCAAGTCATGGTGCAGTCGATGGTGTCGGGGCCCACAGCAAAACGTATGTTGTGGTCAGCTATAACACAGTACGACAAAATCAATTTTTTTTGAGTACACATGAGAAATGTTAACAGAATATGAAAATAGGCTTAAAATAAAGAAATACGTGTCTCGGCGATTTGCTCTAGCACGTCAGAATTTTGAGAAAATCGATTTTAAAGATTCGAAGGATCGTGGAGGTTCACTTGTAACGTAGTACTATTATAAAAAGTTCTATAAAAACAGAATGGGTGAACCGATTTAAGTGCTTGAGCCAGTTTTGAAAAGGGAATTAAATTTGGATTTGTTTTTATAAAAAAAACATTTTTTTCCGCTAGATGGCGCTTTAATTTTCATGTAAAATTAAAAAATATCCAAAAATGTAATGTAATTCAATGTAATGTAAATGTAATGTAAAAATACAAAAATTAATATCCAAAAATGTAATGAAATTCAATGTAATGTAAATGTAATGTAAAAATACAAAAATTAATATCCGAAAATGTAATGTAATTCAATGTAATGTAAATGTAATGTAAAAATACAAAAATTAATATAATATAATATACAAGTGCGTGAAGTAAGGAAAGCTGAACGTATTGTAATGGAAAAAAACCATTCATACGTGAGAGAGAGAGAAGGAGGAAAATGAGAGAAGACTGCAATTAGTGACAAAGTAAAAAGGTTGGTCGTTGGCTTAGAACGTTAAGGCGCAGATAAGAAGTAATGACAATCTTCGAAACAATCGACCGCCATATGGTTCAAATCCCAGACGACTTGTTTTAATTTTTTCTAATTGCAGAAACCCCGATCTGTAAGCTAGTTGAAATTGAATAATAATATTTTTAGTTTGATCTGGCTCGGAGCCCCGAATCGCTGAATCAAGCAATTCCCGGCCAGCGAAAAAGATTCTACTTTAGTTATTGGATTTCAAATCAACAACATTGTATTTTTAATGAATTTCGTACATTTTTTGGATATTTTTTAATTTTACATGAAAATTAAAGCGCCATCTAGCGGAAAAAAATGTTTTTTTTTTATAAAAACAAATCCAAATTTAATTCCCTTTTCAAAACTGGCTCAAGCACTTAAATCGGTTCACCCATTCTGTTTTTATATAACTTTTTATAATAGTACTACGTTACAAGTGAACCTCCACGATCCTTCGAATCTTTAAAATCGATTTTCTCAAAATTCTGACGTGCTAGAGCAAATCGCCGAGACACGTATTTCTTTATTTTAAGCCTATTTTCATATTCTGTTAACATTTCTCATGTGTACCAACCACTGTCGTACTGTGTAATGAGCAGGCAGGCTTTCATTATTTAAGGTCCAAAGACATTGCAATGCACATAATTTTTATTTCTATAGCAGATATTGATGTACACTAGGGCGTATTGAATTACATTATTTTTTCGAATTTCACATTCTTAGAGGTCTCAAAAGTTGCATGTGGTTGTCAAGATCTGCAAAAAATTTTTTTATGAAAATAAAAGGACATCTTCCTCCCCCGCAAGGAGAAAGTTGTTTTTTGAGAAAAACAGTAAAAAATATTAATCTTAAAATGCTTTGATTTTTTTAAGAAAAACTTTTTTCGTTAAAATACATTTGATGCCATTCAATGGGTCTCTAAAGACTAAACACTTGTTGTCAAAATGTGCTTTAACGAAATTATAACCATAATGTACACCGTAAAAATCTTCAACGCAGGTGGGACCACGTACAACCTATCCCATACCTTCACCAAAAACATAGTTTTCGGGCTCTCAGTTACAACTTTATAGCATTTGGCATAACATCTTACTCCACTAAAAAGAACAAACTGCTTTTGATTCAGAAACAGCCTTCAATTGAATGCAAGGATTTCAACGTAATGAACATGGAAACACCGGAAAATCACTAAAATCGGTAGCCCATTTAAAAAATTTTTTTTTTTTGTGAGAAATGGCATTTTAATTTTAATTTTGAATTTGAATTTGAATGTTTTTAATTTTTTTTTTTTTACAGTAAAATTGCTAACGGATAATTAGTTTACATAAAACATTTACTTGATTTGCACTTATTTAAATGATTTTCTTACTTGTCCCGACCATCACAACTCCTTGTCCCGACCAGCACAAACTTTGGAAATACATACAAAAAAATATGGCAGTCCTTTATGACCAAATCTTACAGTTAAATATTGCTGCACTTTTTAGGCCTAACATATAAAAAAAGTTTCAGAATGAGACTTATGGTTTGACTGATTTTCAACGTTTTATCTTCTTATGTAGGGAAAGTAAGTTTGTGCGTGTCCCGACCATCACTTTGATTGGGAAATGAATTCAACACACCCGCGCCATAAACTCGAACTTTTTTGTGTGCCGTATTTTAAAGCATTTAATTTGCTATGAAATTGCATAAAGCATTTTCGACATTTGTTCCTAATAACCAAGTGTATTGTGAAAATGTACTCAAAAATTAGTAAAAATGTCCCAACCGTCACCGTGGAATGACCGAAAAGCATTTTGAAAAAAACATTGTATCCTTAAATTTTAACTGATTTTATCGAATGTATTTTTAATCTGTAGCAAGTTAAAAAATTGTAGGTTTTTATTTTTTGTAATTTGGTATTTCGCGATTTAAATATCAAAGCACCGTTACATAATATTCACAATTGAAACATTTTATATTGAAAAGTGAATATTAAAATTTTAAAAAAAACTTATTTTCTATCGAAAAATAAAATATAAAAAAGTGATTCAAGAGTGAAACGTGAGTGACAATTTTTATTGATAAGTTGGATTATCTTGGAAAATAATTGGCTGGCATAATTTATGTCTCGGGTTTACTTTTAATATAAGATAAATTAATTTTGCATTTTTTTAAATCAAGCAGATGCAATTATTTTTCATTAAAAAAGCTTTTGAAGAAGTGAAACGTGAGTGACATTTAATTTTTTTTTTTTGTTTATTTTTGCATTAGAAATGAAAGAAGATGACGAAAACATCAAGAAAAAATGAAAGAACGTATGAAAAAAAAGATAGAGAAAAATTATAGTTAAATCCGGATTCATATAAGAAACAAAATTAAGCAAAGATTAAAAAGATCTAATTAATTCATTACTTTAAGTCGTTGGCCTCGACGGAATTGCTAATAGGCCAGTCATATATTCAAATTTGGCGCGGTTTTTGGCTTTTAATGAGCGTAAGGATGAACGAATTAGGTGAATTAGAATCGGAATTTGAATTAGAATTTTTCTTTTTTGTATAAAAATGTCCTTAATATTAAGAAAAAAATGTTTTTTATAAAATATGCTTAATAAGTTCACCCAATAAACCACGATGCAAAAAAAGGACAACTAAAATTGATTTGAAACGTGAGTGACATCGTGAAACGTGAGTGACAAAATCAGTATATGAAAAAATCTTAAAATTCTGAGAGAAAACTTAATTTGTTCCTGCAGTTTAAATTTCTACTCAATTTCGTTACGGAAAATTACTTTATTCCTTATATTAACTCAAACAATTCGCAGATTTTAAGCAATTTGTTAGAAGAACTCGAAAAATGAAAATCGTGCGAAAACGTGAGTGACACACCATTTAAAGAGAGTTTTTTCGAAATGAGTAAATATATATGAAACTTTTTGTATGAACTTATAAAAGTGAGCCTAAGACTTATTGTACCCATATAATTTGATGTGAAAAGCTTTTATTTTTGATGGAGAAAAACTTATGTTTACTGCTATGACTGAAACGTGAGTGACACTGGATTTGCCGATATGGCTAGATAAAAAAAAGCAGGAAAAGGAAAGACAATTTAAAAAGATTCCGTACAATAACAAGGTGCAACGAAATCTATCTTTAAAAAGGCTCAAAAGGAATTATAGACGATCATACATAACTTATAAATGATTAACAAGATGACGTACTCAGATTTTATCCATCACGTCTACATTTCGTACGTGTATATATAAATGGTGGTGACCGTGGCATGCAGGTTAAGTGTGTGGCTTAGCATGCTCGTAGCCCAAGTTCGATCCCCAGTCGCGGCGAAAGTTTTTTTCAATAAAAAAAATTTGCTGATTGGTCACCATCTCTCTGCAGACAATGGTAAACCTCAGAGTAAATAATGCCATGTAAAGCTTCTTGAGAACATGAACTTTAGCCGTCTGGAGTCTGCATAAAACATTTAGGTCCAGTTCTCGGTCAACTGTGTGCAAACATTTAATATCACACACAACACAGAAGAAGCTCGGTCAAAGTCCTTTCAAGGGCTGAAATGGGCCATTTGTTTGTTTTGTTTTATGAATATAAATGATTACTTTCGTATAAATAAAACCACTTTGAATATGTGAACATTATATAGATTTTGGTATAAAGTACAAAGTTAAAGTACAGTTACATGTCAGATAAAAGCATATCTTTAGCTCCAGTTTTTTCACTTTCTCACAGAAATGCAATGATGTGGTGCATTGGTGAGACTCCCCACTAAACCATAACCGAACCAATATTGTTTTGCTTGTTGCAAACTTCCTCCCTTGTTAACATTTTTTCATACGTAGAAACCACTTTTGTCGCCAATGAAACTTCTGTTTCAACAACTGTCATAATTGAAATCATAATAAGGAAAACAAAAATAAATCAATTTTATTGGTTTTTTTTATTACTATCTTTAACTTAATGAAATATTTGCATGGACAAGTTTTAATAATGCATAACTATTGATAAGATTATATTTTTTTCTTTTGTTTTTATTGAAAAGCGAGTAAAATATTGTGTATTGTACTATTACGCGCTTATTTACAACAAAAACATTACAAAACTGCTATGCGAGTAATATTTTTGTTGTTAAAAAATAATTTCATTTATATGCATTTTTGTAAAAAACTCAGTAACACACAAACAATTCTTAAAAGTGCTATTTTGAACAGCACATGCTATGAAAGAAAACCTTTAAGTAGTCCCTTCCAATACCAAAAACAAATTTAAGAAATTCTACCATAAGAATTCTTTCTTTTCATGTATGCATAATGAACTTGCCTCCCAAATTGTATTTTATTTTATTTTTGCAAATTCCACAAAATAGATTTAAAAAATTATATTCTTTAAAATTAATTTTCTTAAAATAAGTGCCTAGCAGTTATTTTATTTACATAATTTTTATTTATATTTATATATATATATATATATTTATGTATGCATAGATTTTTTTTTAATTATAACTCATTTATTTTGTAATTAATTTAATGCATAATTTGTTAATTATAAACGAATAACATAAAAAGTGTTGCCTTTAAAAGTGGGCAAAATTAATGTTGGTTTAATTATTCATAGTAAGCATGTTTATATTTTGATGAGGTTTTTATTTTCTGTAAATATATGCTTTAATAATTTGTATTTAGTGACGTTTATGTTATACATTATATTATATAGAAGTGATAGTGTACACAGAATACTATCTTAACACTAACTCGCAGCTAAGAACAGAACTTAAAGATTTTTAATTACAAATTCATAAACAATAAGAATTACTAGATATTCAGTTGTTTATCCGCTTCATTTACAGTTGAAAGCATTTGTTGCTTTAGAGCTAAAACTAGATACTTAAAAGTAGGAGTAAATTTGGTGTGAAACAATTAATAAAAATTAAAGGATTTTATTTCGTTTGTATGATGATTTCCGTTTAAAGACAGACCGCAGTAGTATTTTTTATCAATTTTGTTTTCAGTGTCGCATCGGACTTTATAGCAAAAGGTTACCGGCTGTAGAGAATTTATGAATTCATTGTACGATAATGCGTGTTAAACTAATATGTATGTATGCATGTAAATATTACAAACTATTATAATGAAAGTTATAAAGGAAGCTTTGTTATGCTAATAATTACAGTTGGTGGTACAAATTGTACACAACGAAAATTGAACATGAACGTGAGTTATTAAATGAATATAATAATTGGAACGATTTTGCAAATCATAAAAAAATTAAAACACACGTTTTTTTTATGTGCTCAAGGTTGTGTTAAAGCCATTTTATAAATATTATGGTAATGCGGCATGGCTTATATTTTTCGTCGTATTTTATCTCTTTCCTCAGTTTCACCCTTCCATTCAGGATCATTTGGATCATCGTCGGAAAAGGGATCAGCTTCGGACGTATCGACGTCACTGTCCCCGCCGCCCAAAACATTTTTTCTACTTGAAAAAGATGCTACATGGTACGGCTGATAGTCTTCATCAGATGCGGTTAGATTCTGCTGCATAAAGACATCAACTTCATGAAAGCCTAGTTGCTCAGAGTCATCACATTCAATACCAACTTCTCGATGATCTGATATTGTCACATTTATGTTGTTATTCTTGTGACTTGGTCTTTTAGTAAAAGTTTCGTTCTTCAAACTGTTTTCTAGATTGCTGCATGTCATTGAATTCGCGTTAATAATATTATCTATTTTGATCATATTTTCAAAAACATCATTTGGAATTGGAAACTTTCTAGGCTCGAATGGCTGAACAAACTGAAAATTAATAAAAATTAAATTAATATTTTTTACTTATTTATATTTGTGTAAATTTATTATTTATTAAGACCATTAAGGAATATAAACTTTAACGCGGATTTTTAATCGCAAAAATAGGCGTAGGGACATATCGTTTTAAATTCTCTGAAATTTTAAATTCTCTGAAAATATGGAATTTTCAGAAAACACAAAAATTAAACAAAAAAAAAATAAAAAAGAGCACCTCATCTGCATTCAAATATAGTTGCCAACCATTATTCCTGTAGAGGGTTGCTGTATTAAATTTTGTAGCTCTCTCGCTCTTCATTACATTTGGTAATCTTAAGTATGCCTAGGAGCATTCACAATTCAGTTTACTCGCCAGTGCAGTTGAGGACTTGCACTTATGTAGTTAGGTTTTGTGAACACACCACACTTTTAATTGAGATTATCAAGGTTATTATTAAGATAATAATTATAATTTGATTGACTATAATTTGTCAAGTAGTTGGTAAATAAAAGTGGAGGCCGTGGTCGTGCGAGCTTAGAGTGTGGCGTGCCAAAGGATTCCTGAGTTAAAAACTCACCTCGGGCAAAATGTTTTTGCCGCAGACAAAAGTTATAGCAAACCTCAGAGAGTAAATAATGTCATGTAAAGCTTCTTGAGCCATGAACTTTAGCTGTTCGGAGTCGGCATAAAACATGTAGTGTCGGACAAAACTTACTGAACAAATTCTATACTTTTAAGTTCTTCTCCGTGTAAAAAGAGAAAAATAGCGTTCATAGCAAAAATGTTCCTCCGATAGAATGCTTAATTCCAGCTCTCGATTAAAACATAGACATAATAAGATTTGCCCACTCTTGCAGTGTTAAAATAAGTAAAATAATATCGAACGCCCTAACCGTTACGTTTGTTTAATTAAGTTAACATTAATTTAAATTATAGAACAAATAGACACATAATTACAAGGGTCAAAGCTTAGGACCTTTACATAAAATCAACGGTTCTTATTCTTTTTCATTAGAATATGTACCAAAATATTATTCATATTTATTTGATCCCGGTATAAATCAACGGATTTATGAATAAAAATATGTACCAAAATATTCTTGTTTAGATGTTATTTTAATAGATTCCAGGACTTTCAAAGCAGGTTGACTATCAGACTGAATAAAAATTCAGCAATAGTTATGTTTAGCAATAACTACCACTTGAAGATACTACAGTGTTTGGGGAGCCTAAAGGCAAGGTTGATGTTTAATCAAATTAGACTCCTTCCCTCACTTCAAATTAGACTCCTTCCCTCACTTTGCAATCAAATTTTGATCCATCAGTGTAGATTTCAATGGCATTGTAAGGCGGAGGGCCTCGAAGCTCACATTCATTTCTGGAGGGAATGGAGCATACGGGGAGTTAAATTGCGTAGTGGTTACTCTTAAAACATTAAGAGCTAAAAAGTACCTCTTTTGGATCCGGTGAAGTGCTCCTTCGCTCCTGCTCTTTATTATTTTTGGCAGAAGTTGTGCGGCGTCGCTCGTAGCGCTTATTATAGTAGTTTTGCCAACTTAAAGTCGTTGGAACGATTGAACTATGTACAGTACCTATAAAAAAAAACAAAATTAAATACAACGGTGTATAAATTCATAATTTTTTCAAGCACACCTGTATTCACAGCAGTGGTTGGTTCAACAACCTCAGCTATGCTATCGAGTGGATTAAGAGGTGTTGACGGTGCTGCTGGTGATGGAATAGACTGTAAATGAGAATTAATGCATTGAGAATTAATTATAGGTGACCAATAATATTAAATTTAATTAAGAAATACTCACATCCAAGTCGCCGCCACCTACACTAGGTGTATTTGTTGCTGGCGATGCAGGATCCGGTGTATTCGCTCCACTTGACCAATCGACGCGACTATCAATGCGTCGATTTGCACGTGAACGTGTACTCCAAGGAAATTTCAAACGTTGTCTCTCCTCGATGAGAGCCCTTTCGTGTCGCAAAACCATTGCCTCATCCGTTATGTCCTCAACACCATCTTCATCAGAACCTTCCATGCAATTATTAGTAGTAGCATTAGCCTCAACGTTCTTATTTAAATTATCTGATCCGATGTGTTGTCGCAAATCATTTGAAGCAGCGGTGTCGTTGTGCTGCTTAATGCCATCTGCTGTTTTAAGTATTTTTGCGTTCGACTCACTGCTCTTTAAATTGTTAGCAGTGTGCAATTTAGTGTTGCTATCCTTAATTGTATCAAATGCATCAGTGGTATCAACAGAGTTTTCTTTCTCAGAATAAGTTCTTTTAGTTGTCAACCTACATTTGTTATGCGCGTTGCTAGAATCTGCTGCTGCATCGACGATTGTTGTTGCATTGGGTTGGAGAGTACTTTCCACATCATGGTTTTTATCACTAGAGACGTTATTTTCCGCAGCTGATTTAATCGTTTCAGATAGTCTATCATCTATGATCGATTTTGAGGTCTTGCAATCGCTGTCGTTGTGATCACCGTTTTTGTTGTTACAGTCAACACTCGACGGCAGGGTGTCCTTTATATTGTTAGAACAATGTTCACCATCTGAGATAGGCGGCGAAACATCGATGGAATCCTCAATGATACGCCATCTAATTGCCAAAGAAAAATTATTTTTCTCATTAAGAGCTTTTTTTAAACTAAGTAAAATACTTACTTTGGTGTTGGTATCTCTTTATATGGCAGAAGTTCAACACGCGTGGCTGCAGCAACACTGTACGGTATTACGATATTATCAATATCGTAAGAAGTGCGATTTCTACGATCGAGCGTTCTAAATAGGGAGAGAAAAAAGGAAAATCATTTAGTACGTCGCTAGCGAAACAAAGATACATAGAAAATATTATGTTTATTATGCCTTATTTAGCAGTCTTACTTGTTCTTTTTGCTGCCACTGTGGGTTGGCGATGATGTTCTACTCCTTGTGACCTGGCTGTCCCAGCTGTCACTGTGTAAATAATTTAGTTCGCTGTTACTATAGTTGTTGTCATTCGAAGGATGATGATTGTAGTGATAGGTTGAATTAGCTCCTGCTGCTGCTGTTGCTGCCGCTACTGAAGATGAAAGCTTTCTGTTCTTACTATTTCTTATTGTGTTGGAGATCGATGATGAATGTGCTTGGTTGGGATTGTATTGAGCGTAGTTTTGTTGGTGATAATCGCTCATTTGATGGTGATAGTTGTGGTTGATGGTGTTGTTGTTGTTGATTCTTGCTGGTAATGTTTTCGTCGTCATCGCTATGTTGTTTATTGGCTCTATAATTGATGAGCAGCAATCCATATAAGCGCAGCATTGAATTGAATTAAATTGAAACCAAGGATATCGTAGGATGTTGGATCAGTCAAGGTGTAGTGTAGGACATGAAAATTGTGGATAGTACAATGCAAAGAAAAAAAAAGATGCAAATTGTTTTTGTTTTATGTTAATATCAATTATCGAATAATGCATGTTTACAATAATTTACTGTTGGCCACAAGTGGCGTTGAAGACATGGATAATGTTCCAGTACCATTTCCAATATTCGCTTGTTTCTGTTGCTCCCGGCTTAGGTCCTTTTTCTTGATGTACTTGCGTTTAACAGACTCTGAGTTCTTCTTGCCACTCATTGCAGCATGCAAAGCATCGCGTTCTGCTCTCCAAAGACTCTTTGCAATGTTTTTTACCGGACAACGCAGCACTCGTTGTTGCCAATCCGGTAAACGGCAAAATGCCTCAAAATGTATGGAATTCGAAATGTCTGAATGTGTAGAAATATAAAAAAATAAGAAAATTTCGCATGAAAAGGCACACCGAAAACTTACCTCCGGGAAAGCTCAACACCGGGTGATAGCCAGGATCCAAGAGCGCTACACGATCGGCCAGCATCATTGTATCGGGTAGATCACGTGGTGAAGTCGGATCAGCGCGACCCGTACATAGAGCGCAGGGAAGTAGTGGCCATTGACAACCACATTTAATTGTGCTAGAGACAAGAAAGATATTGCGTTAAGTTTATTTTTTCAAATATTTATAGGCACTTCTATTTTTTCTCAAATTTAATCCATATATACACTTGCGGTCAAAATAATAGCAGTGCTCTAAAATTCATACATGCTTGAATAAATAATACTAGTCTAAAAAAGTAGGATCCGGAAAACCCAAAATAATTTCTATATGACCTTTCAACGCTGATTCCAAATCTGTACTCAATTTTTACTGTTGTGGTAGGATTTTCAAGATACAGGGTGTTTTACACTTTTTACACTTGTCTAGTTTTATTAATCCATTTTTTATACAACACACCATAAGATAAAAAATTAAATTTTGTATTTTAGAGAAAATATGAAACGTTCCAATGGTATATCAACTTTTATTGTCTTATGTGTTGTAGCGGAGCTATAATTAAGAGATTATCAAACGAAATATCGCCAAATTTTGTATCTTTTGTTTTAGCGGAGATATAACCGTCCAAATTTAAAGTGACTGTTTTTTATGTAAAAATCCACTAAATCCACAGTTTATTTCTAAATTTAAACGTTGGACGATTTAGACTAGTATTATTAATTCAAGCATGTTTGAATTTTAGAGCACTGCTATTATTTTGACCACAGCTGTATATAAAATAAGTCAAAGATTCAGCATCAACTCACCTTGGTCGAGCGGCTTTCTTTGAAAACGTATGAATATTAGCTGTTTGAAAAAGCTTTCGTTTCCTAAAATTCGACGCTAAAATACCACGCGTTCTACAACAACTTGTTTCTTCATCAGAAGTATCCATTTTTATCCCTGAGTTTGGCTGTCCTTGTATTGATTTAAAACCATTGTAGGGAGTTGAGTTGGGTATGGTTGTAGCTGTTTTGGAGCTCGTTATTGTTTCCATGCCCTGTATAGCGGGTCCTTTTGTTCGCAATAATTCCTGATGCAATTCACTGTGTTGTCTGATTTTAATTTCCAAATCAGAAATCTGCGAAAGAAGCCAGGACCATCGCGATGCAATGACAGCACGATCACGCGAGTATCGCCAAGCAGCACGTTTGGCACTGTAGTAGAGAAAAAAGAAGATAATCGAAGTCAGATTTTAATTAGTTTAGACATTAAGGTAAAGAATGTGAAGAGAAATATGCCGAGCCTAAGTTTTTATTAATTTTTTTTTCTGCTTCAATCCTTAAACGTTTATTATAGCACCAAATCTTTTTGTAATTCGAAAAACCCTCAAAATATGTAAATTTAATTAGAATTTATGTTCAGTATTTTTACTTACATTTGCAAGGATTGCTGCAGTTGATTATTATATGTCACCATTTCATCAGCCGACTCGCCACCTGAACTCGACTCCGTGGCATCCGAATCAATGGCATTTTGTATCTCGTGCATTTCAGATTGGAGAAGACCAGTCACATGGGAAATCTCCTCTGTAACCTTGGCATCAAATGTGGGCACCACCGTGACTGTGTTGGTTTTGCGTTCATTATTGGCGGCATTTGCCAAATCATGTGATGAATTCGCCGCCGACATGTTTGTGACTTTTTTTGGAATTTTTCGTCTGCCTATGTTGGTGATCGAAGTTGACGAAGCTACTGTTGTCAACTGTTGCGCATTAGCTACCATTTCAATCTTACGCAACATGCTAGATAGTTGTGTTGAAGTCACCGGATGCGATTTCTGCTCAGCATAGTTGAGTTGCTGTCGATCGGTGACATCGTCCTCATGTGAAAGTTTTACACTTTTACTAGCAATACGCGCCGACCACTCGAATAGTCCTGATATTTCTTCGCTGGTATGTTTGCACATGTAACGCGTTTGTATTTTTCGCAAACGTCTGAGCAGAAAATCTATTTTACGTTGCATTGTTTGCTGTTTCTTTTCGATTTCGGCTTGTATTTCCTTAAGAGGATTCGCTGCTTTAGACCCGCAAGCTGACGAATTGTGCTGACTGTTTATTTCTTCGTAGTTAAATGTGGTGTAGACTTCATTAAACAATACATTGAGATCGCAAATGGTATCGGCTGCAGTTGATGAGTCGAAACCTTTTAATGCTTTGAGAACTTCTTCGATGTCTTGATCTTCGAGTTCGCCCGCAGATGAGTCCTTCATGAAATCCTTGTGTAGATGTGTACTGCTGCTACCCATGGTATTGACAGAAGAGCTTGAACTCTGTGGTGTATAAGTGTTTTGTTGTTGTTGTTGGTGCTGCGTATGCGGAGGTGTTCTATGCAGTTGTTGTTGCGGCAATTGTTCTACACGTTGCGACGTTGTGGTTGGTGTACGGGCACGCGTTGCAGTTAGGGCATCGATAACTGCAGTCACCACTTCACTGGTTTCCTCGCAGTTGGCATGAACTGTTGAATTTCCATCCAGTTGACTCAAACGTTCTGCAATTTTTTGTTTTTTTTTTTTTTTTTCATTTAATAAAAACAATAAATAAATAATTTAATAATAAATAATTTTAAGCATACCTTCGATGTTGTCTTCCACCTCAGAGGCTGTCATTGTAGAATCCGTACGAATTGGCGGCAATTCCTCCACCGATATAATAGAAGGTTGCTTCACATCTTGCTTGGAAGTTGAAGATGTAGATGCCGTGGGCTGGGTTTTAGCGATATCTTCGCTTAAACTTGTTCCTGCTGTATCTTGTGTTTCACACGGTTTAGATAAAATTTCATCATTTTCGACGTTGCTTTTTTTATCAACTATTGTTGTTGTTTGACTGGTGATCTCAGCTTTAACAGCAGCGACTTCATCTTCAACAGCTGAGTTTTGTTCCTCTTTAACTTCACTTGATGTTGTTGTTGTTGTGGTTGCTGTTGTTGCTATTGAGGCTATACTATTTAACTCCATAGGCAACGACGGCGTACTCGTAGTTGTCGAGGACTCCGTTTTTAAAATAAGGATATCTTCTTTAGCACTTTCAACAGATTCTAGATTGGCATCCAACAATTGATTGCTAAGACAAATTTGAGCTGTAATGGCTTCTTCGAAATCGTCTGTTAAGTCTGCCAATAACTGTTGCGTTGTGGTTCCCTCGCACTGCTTTTCCTTAACTTTAGTATTTGGGCCCATTTGAATGGCCTTTTACATAAAACGTACGAATTACAATCTGTAAAACGTGTTCTTTGACAAAGAATTATTATAACTTTCCTTAGAAGTTGCAAGTAGCAAGTTACGTTTCGATAATATATTTGGACTATCAAAGAATAAGCGTTTGTATAGGTATGCTGTTTGTGTGTATTAAAACAAGGCAAAGGTTTAATGGCTGCAAAGTGAGCACTGGCGCCATTGCGTGAAATATTGCATCATGTGTAGGTCAAGCAAAATGTGCTCGATAGCAATGCTGGGCGTTCCTGCCGAGCAAAGTTAAGATTTTATGCCTATAGGTTATAAGAAAAAGAAAAAAAGATGCTGTTTTAAAAAAGCAAAACAAAATAAAAATATTTTATTTATGTTTTGAGCTGTTGGAATATAGACAAACCAATAAATGAATGACCCAGCAGAATAATAGTTAATTAGTTCTGTTTACTAACACGGTTCAAGCTCATTTTCTTTTTATAATTTGTGATGGACGTTTTAAAATTAGTTTAAAGATAGTCGTTTTAAAATTATCACAATTTAATAAAATGCATTCAAATAAAATATCCAGATGTTTTTTAATGGTTTCGATCGACAAAATTGTAAATTAATCTGAAATATTCTAAGTTAGTGGTGACCAAACAATATTAAAGTACTTTTTCTGAATACATTAAAGCTAAAAGAAAGCTTTTGACCATTAATTCAAAAAGGCTCTTTGAAATAATATCAAAGTGGCTCCAAATAAGGAGTGCTGTTTCAGTTCGATTTTTACGAAGACTAGATCAAATGATCGATTGCTATGAAAGATTGTCGGTGAGTAAACAAGAACAAGTTCAATCACCGATTTAGGGATTCATACGTTAGTTAACGAATATACAAAAAAATAATAATAATGAACTTTCTACGCCAAATTATTGTATTTGCTAAAAACCAAATTATACAACAGAGCGTGTTTTTTTACTTTTCAGTACTTTGATTTCCAATATCAATTGTAACAGACGATCAAATATATAGTTAATATTGGACGTATTTATAGCAATATTAGCTACATTAATTTACCAACACTTGTTTGATATGTAGCGGGGTGTAGAACAAATTTGCATCAAAAAATCAATTTTCAAAAAAATAGTACCTACGATAATTTCGCACAGAGTGGTCTATAAATTGATTTTATTCATAGTTACATAATTTATATAAATGAATTTATGGATAAACCTTTCAAGTTATTATTTAATAAAACCGAAACCAACTACTCATAATGTTCATTATTAGGCCCTTTGGAATAAAACGCATAATGTCATCCCATATTCCTAAATAATAACTACAATGAAAACCAATCCACTTTATTTTATTATCTTTAATTAATTTAAGACCACTGCAAAAACCAATACGCAATTAAAGATTTAGATGCCTAGGTCAATGTTAATCCTTGTTAAGGTTAATCCTTAAAGGTTGACCCTTTTCAACTACACAAGTTTTAATCTTAGTCGGACTTTAATTATAAAAAATGATTTCGTTTGTTTTTAGTTTACTTAAAAAAAATCATCCCCACATTACAAATGCTCTCAAAAGCAACCATCTTCCCCCTTCTCCCCTATAATATTGAAATTTCCATAAACACGGAGTTAACCGATGATCCTATTGGTATCCAATAAAAGCTTGGAATTACTTGACGATGGTAAAATTCCGTCATTACAATTGTTTCCTTAAATCATTATCGAATTATAAAGTAACAATGCAAATATTTATTTTCAGAGCAAACCGTTTTATTGGTCAACAAATACTTGCTAAGGATTAAGTCTTGTTATAGCCTTAAATTAAATTAAGGTTCGAAGAAAACCTCGAGTTTTTTACCCCTGAAGATAAATAATTTCACAAGGATTTGATTTACAGGCGAAACAAATTAATTTCACAAGGACTTCATTTGTTGCATACTTTTAGGATGAAGTTGAAATCATTTAAAGCACTACGTATCTAATAAGCAGATACATATTTTATTGTTGCATAAATTTGAATTTGAAGAGTTTTGTATTAATTTTAAAAATTAACACTTGAAAACAAGTATCGAAAAAACTTTTTTAATGAAAAGAACTCATTGAAATTATTTTTTAAAAAATAATTTTATTTAATAGTGTGCTATTATTTTGAGTTCGTTAAGCAGAGATTACAATAGACAAAACTCAACGGGGGAGAGAAAGTAGCTTTATGTAATAGTCCAATTTTGAAAATATTTTCGGCGGTAAATCTAGCAATATTTTTGAGGTATAAATATTTATGCCCAGGGAACCTGTCAACTTTTAGCAGTTATAAAACGAAGATTAACTTGAACCGATGAAATGAGTTACAAACAATACTCGGTCGCAAGGGACACCCAATATAAATAGTTATTTTATTTATGAGAAAAATTATTATCTAAACAAACATTGAGCCCACTCTGAAAGTCATCTCAGCTCTTGATTGTGACGCCAGCCTTTTTGTACTGTTTAGACAAGAATTCTCACTGAATTTGCTCAATGATTAAGTTGGTAAACCGATAAAAATTGTTTTCAACTCACCCAAAACTACATCAAATGGAAATGTATTGTCCAGCAGTATCTGTAGCTGAGATGCAATCGAGCGAGCTGCAATAAAAAAAGCGCGAGATTAAAGAAATGTATAATTAGCAGCAAGAAAAAATATGCTACTGCATTTCTTTTTTCTATCAGCACACTTAATTCACACGCGAGTTTTTATATAATTAAAATGTTGCATTTTTCGCAATTTTTAGTTAATTTTATAGAAAAATTCTGCAGTACGCGTTACGCACTTAAACGTTTCCAATAGCGAGCTGAACGCCTCCAAGTAGATCACAGTTTTCTTCTTTTTTTACTCGCTGTTATGCGCACTTTTTTACAAATATTTCACAAGTTTTCAGACTATGCACTCAGGTCGTCTGGCATTTTAACTTTCTTTGTTAATATTGAACGTATAACTTAAAGGCGCAGAACTATTATAAATACTATAAAAAATACATATTTACACTGTGATATTCTTTTTTTTATGGCATGGCCGCCTGCTTATTCGATATTTCAATATTTTAGATATGGTCACTCTGCGAGCACGCATTAATTTTGTAATTATATTTAATACTAGCCCTGTTTCCAGACTTGCCTATTTTTTTATTCTTTTTTAGTTTTTATTTCTTGAATATGTATTCAACACTTTTTCCAATTGCTAGAGTTTTTCCTCACGCTGCGTCCGAACACACGCGATTCAATTCACAGCAAAACAATGGCGGCCGATTGTACAATTTTTTGAATATGGAAAAAAGCTAAAAATTTTCATCAGCATACAACGACCGAGCGTGAATTTAAGCAACGACGTGTATACGTTGTGAGCCGAAATAGTAGTAGCTGTACTCGTTTTTACGACGTTGATTTATACGTACTCGTTGTTATTACAACGAGTTGATCATATTGACATCTCGCTCTGGCTGCTGTAGTTTAATATATAATGGTATTTCAATGTAATCCCGGGATCAAAGTTGCCATATTGATGTGTTTTGAATTACACAAAATAATGCGCATCAAAACGCACAACTTGACCAAGTTGGACATAATGGATGAATAGGGGGTTTCGCAAGGTCGTACATGTCAGCCGACATTGTACGACGACAAACTAACGGGAATATTTTGTCGGGCTTTCGGACATGTACGACGACTTCATTTCTTTGCTGACTCTCGAAAGTAACACATCGGTGTAATAATGATTAGGCAATTTTTAGCGGCAACTATAATTGATCAAATTTTGGAAGAAGAACATGAAAAAAATATATGGAAATGAACTCTGTCCAAAATTTCACATGTGGAGCACTTGCCATTGTTTGTTTTATTTTTTCTTACTTCCTGTTGTTGCCTAAGTTGATGTTCACTCGTTGAAAATTTTATACAAATGATAAATAAACTCGATTATAAGCGAGTCGGACCGACATGCGTTCGCACGAACGACATGTCGGATGGACCGGCAGAAAAATAAAAAATTTTTGATTATCATCCAGCATGTCGGTCCGACTGTCTCATTTGCTTTCGAATGATCGTACATGTCATCGTACATGCCCAAGTCGGATGACATGTACGTCAGTGTGAAACCCCCTAATTGAGGATAGTATGACATACAACGACATCAACGAATACAACATATTAGTGGTATTCATGCAATGCCGAAAACGTGCCGAATATGCCGAAAATCGGAAAAAGCGTAAACGCGGTATATCAACTGTCAAAATTTGTATGGAATTTGATATACGCAAAGTTCCCAGTTTTCCTCACGATTTTGATGCGAAAACAGCGCAGAAAACTTTCGGCAAAGAGTTGTTGCCACCTATCAAATATTTATTACAAACTATAAACTTCTTACTCAACTTCCAACTTGAGAATCCTTTTAAACGACAAATTGCATGTTGTCAGTTGTCGAATAACAAAATAATTTATCTGGAATTTCGTTATCTTCACCTAAATTATGAAACCATTTATTTATTTATTTATATATTTACTTTTCAGCTCATTTATGAAACCAAAGTGGCCACTTTTGCAAAATAACTTTAAGAACAGCTAATTGATATACCGAAAAATACAAAAAGGTGCCTCATGCAAAAACAGCGTATATTTTCTGATATACGTCATCGGAAAATATTCGGCATTGCATGAATACCGCTATTGTAAACCTTTAAGGTATCATGGCCAATATGAATAAAAAGTAGTATTTTCAGTAATTTGTACATACCAAAACAAAGAAGTAAAATATAAGGAAATGGTGTTCTTCTCACATAGAGTGTACGTGTGAAGCGGCATGTGAAGAGCGAGACGAAGGGTGTTTTTGACAGTTCGATATCCCAACAAATACACAACGCGCAAAGAAGAAAGATATAATAGCGCCAATGTTGGGATATCGAATTGTCAAAGAACAAACATTTCATAAAGCCAAAATATTTTCGCTACCCAAGATGACGACCGGTCAGGGAACATGTTCAGGTTTATGCTACATACCATTCAGCCGGAAAGTTGTGTAGCTGCTCAGAAGCAAATTTTCTGCTGAATGCGCTGAATGTTGTTGATTTAATAGTAGGTCTTATTTGAGTAACAAGAATAAATCTTTAAAAAAATTTACATATAGTGTGAACTCTTCAAGTACATAAGAAATTTAAAATTTTTATTAACATTTTTATTGTTTTATACACTTATTTAAAGAATTTCATAAATTAAGAGCGTTTCATTTTACATTTAAAAGCTTCGTCCTAAGGAACACAACGTTTCAAGTTTCTTCAGTTGGCTTTGAAAACAGCATAAACAAAACTTGAAAAAGGAAACTTCACTTTTGTTTCTTAATAAACAGCATAAATAAAACCTGAGAAAGGAAACTTCACTTTTGTTTCTTAATAAATATTTCGCGTCGCCATGACGACTGCGATGATGAAATTAACAATTGGACCTATTCCGCGCAAACTGTTATTCTGCTACGAGTATTTTGTAACCAATTATAAAGGATGTCGACCATAAAAGATCTGTTATAATTGGTATTCAGCACTTCGATCTTTTATCGCATCCTGTAATCAGTCTATCACGGTGGTGACCGTGGCTTGCAGGTTAAGTGTGTGGCTTATCATGCTCGGAGCCCGGGTTCGATCCCCAGCCGCGGCGAAAAAGTTATTTCAATTAAAAAATTTTTCTGATCGGTCATCACCTCTCTGCAGACAATGGCAAACCTCAGAGAGTAACAATTTTCCTCCTATAAAACACCTAAGAACATTCTCAACAACATATTAAAACACAACAGTTACGGATATAATCATTGTATAATAATCGTATAAGACAAAAAAGGCGCACTTTTTTTGTTTGTATTAAACCCTACATCAGTAAAATTATATTCTGTTGAAGATATTCTTATCATTACTTTATAGGAGCTTTATATAATTTTTTCAGTCTTATATCAGTGTTTGTTGCTATAGAAGGCATTACAGAATATTTATATCATGAAAACATTGAAGTTTTATAGCCGTGTCAAATATGTCAAAATAAATGTTCGAAAAAAAAATGTTATTCGAAAAAAAATAATTTTGAAGTGTTCTTTTCCAGTTTTTCTTTTCTTTGTTTTCATGTGACAAATTGAAGTTGACTTTTTTTTTTTTTCCTAACATTTTTTTGCGTTATAAAAATTTATTTATTGTGTTGGAAGCGGATTCGATCTTGGTACCTCCGTGTTGCCAGTCCGACACATTAACCTCTAGCCCATTTTTTCATATTCAATACTTTGAAAAAATTTTTAATTAAAACGACTGCGCTGCCTATTGGTAGCTTCAATATTTATATGTGTCATTTATTCGAAATCTCAATAATGTCGTATTGAGGTGATGCTTCTTTTATTTTCTTTATAAGAAAAGGGCGAAGTTTTTGTTTAACTATTCACTCTTTATTAAGTATTTATAGTTCATTATTTATTAACAGGTAATTTTTTTCATATTAAATGAACTGTTATTTTTCAAATTTTTATTGTTTTATACGAATAAGTAAAACATAATTTCTTGGTTCAAAAACATTTTTTATTAAACTTTAACATTAAAAAAATTATAAATAATTATTTTCGGCATGCCCGAAGTTAAACTACACATTCTTGGTAGTAATATTTAAGTATTACCCAACAGAATCGAGCTTATAATTTTTAAGGTTTGTTTTTTACAATTTTTAACGTTTTTCTTAAAAATAAATCCTCGTCTTACGCTTTCATACGAGGATTTATAAATTATCTCTGTGGAATAAATAAACTTAGTTATTCCTTTTACCTACGTGTCTACGTAATTATATCAAAAAGATCTCTAGAAAGTGTCAAGATTTATTTAAAGAAGGTGGCAGAAGTAGATTGACGTCTATCACTTCTTCTACCTTCCTTAATATTTCTTGAAAAGTGTTTTATTTTTAATACGAAAGACAAACAACATCAGCTCTTTGAGAGTGCATTTTTATGAAATAATTATAATTTTATGTCGATAGGTCACAAATTACGGTTGTAATCCTGTCGACCGACAGATTGAAAGTGCTATATCTTGTCAGGAGGTGACTCTTATCAATAAATATAAAATTTAATATATGTGGGCTTATAAACACATGCAGAATTTAAAACTCCCTACTTTTATTATTTGTGTTTACATTACTTGTGATTGACATACATTTTTAAACTACAATTGACGGTGAACTCGCTTTTTATATTAGAAATTATATGAGAATTCGAAGTTTGTCAAATAGGTCGGGTGCTAATGTTTTCATCTTGGAAGATGAAGGTCCATGGTTCAAATGCTGCGGGCGCATAGAGAATTTTTTTTTTTTTAATAAAATATAAATAATTTTTTTTGTATATATTCTGAATGACAAGCTAAGTTCGAAAAAGAGAAAATTTGTGTCATGGCGATTTCTGTATTCGTTTCGAACAGTTTTCGAACTTCGAACTGAGAGGTTCAAAGGCATAAACATTGTATAATTTTGTTATGCGATGTTTATAGGAAGAACCACTTCATAGTTATTTAATACAATGAATATTACATCATTATACAATATGAATGTAGTTTTTCTATAAACCCTGAATAAGTAGATTCAGAGAATGTTCTTGCAATGATTTATACCAGTAAACACTGCTATAACAGCAATTCTTCCAAATTGAAGCACTATACAACGTTTAAAACATTAAATCATACTATAAGTTTAAAATTGGAAGGAAAATTGTTAGTTGGGAAGTAATGCCACGTAACAATAGACCCTAATTGAATGCGTGTTGCGTTGCGCTTCTATCAGAATTGGTTCATGCACATACATTTTATATGAAGCCTACCGAAATGCGCAACGCACTAGTGCAACTCGATTCGAATTTCCTATTTTGACAGTGCGTTCGGTTGTGAAGTTGGCTGCATAAAACAAAAATATTCGAACAGAGAGCAACAAACACATAAAAGCAACAAGGAAAACCCAGTGGGAAAATCCATCCTTACATAATGAATTATTCTTTACTTATTTTTCATCCCATATCAGGGCATGAAAACTTCAATACCAAATGCCCATTACTTTTACACAGGCATGATCGCCACTATAAGCTTCCTTTTGTAATGTATGATATGCATCATACGTGCTTACGTGTCCCTTTACTAAAATAAAGTGCAGAGAATGTACTTTCGACAATCGGAATCAATCGGGCTTATGCACTTTATTTAATAAGCAGGATGTATGCATGACAGCGTAAGGCACCCGTACTGTATTGATATACGACGTGCATATAATCCATTTTTACCTTCTTCGGAAATTGTAAGCTGTGGCCTTATGTTCACTTTTTTTTGTAAGTGTAAACGGAAGCAGTGCTTACAATTTCCGTTGCGAAGAAGGTTTAAATGAAGGGTTAAATCGTAATTTTTATAGAGAAGATATATAATTGTACATACATATGGCTATTGAACAGTCAAATAAAAATCTTATTTTTACACATAGCCATTTTTGTATGCGCAACGACGAATGATCTTACTACACCGCCGTTCACCTTTGTTCTTTATTCGTTTTTTCTTTTGGATTTTTTTTAAAATCTTCGTAACGATAGTCAAATACCGTTATGTCATCATACCACTGCATGTCTCTTGCTTTACGCAATAATGTACTTATGGAAATGATCACACGAAGACATGATCGGCTTAAACGTGCATTCCTTTTGCAGTTGCAGTCGTAAGTGAAGATGTAAAGTGCTCCTTATGTAACAAACAACATACTTACTTCAGCATGATCCTGTTTTTACCACCATAAGCTAAAGGAAAACATGAATTATTTAGTAAGCACCTTACAATTTTTCCGACTGGGAACATATATGTTTTCGATTGTACGCAGCGCTTTTGTTTAGGCTAAGCGTATACAAAATTTGCGTGTCGCTAGGAAGCGCAACGCAACACGCATTCGATTAGGGTCTACTGTAAAGCTTCTTGAGAACATGAACTTTAGCCGTTCGGAGTCGGCATAAAACATGTAGGTCCAGTTCTCGGTCAATTGTGTGCAAACATTTAATAACACACACAACACAATTGATCATAAGAAGCTCGGTCAAAGTCCTTGCAAGGGCTGAAATGGCCAATTTGTTTTTTTTTTTGTTTGTTATCAGTCTTCAAAAACAAAAATCTATTACAATTCCGTTAATGTCTGTTATGAAACAGCTGATTGCTGTCATAAAATTAATCAGTGCACATAAAGATAAATACATTATGATACAAGCCGAAAAAAGTAAGTAAATAATTAAAACAATTAAAAGCATTAAATAAATCGAAATTAAATAAATCGTATAGAAAAACTCGAAAAAAAAGTAACTCCAGCAAAGTGGCGCGATGGTTTCTTCTGTTTAAAACTTGCTTTTAAAACGCAAAAACATATTTATTAATTATATAATCTTAACAAATTTCACAAAAGATTATGGTGCAAAATACGGATTTTGGTCTCGTAACAGATTTTTAGAAAGCTCAAAAATTTGTATGGGACATTGATGCCAGTTTCTTGTGATAAATCACTTTTCGTGATTTTTTGAGGACTGTGTGACAATCTGTGATTTCTGAAATGTATCGAGTGATTTTTCACTCATGCGTGATTTTTTTTATCACTCACTTTATTGTTGAAGAGTGCGTTCAAGTAAATGTGAAAACACGTATATTAACGAACAAACCCAACACTGCAATTGAAATTTGCTAGCGCAGGTATAAAGTTTAAACTTTTAAAAAGTTAATATTAAGTTTATATTACAAATTCAGACAATTTAGATTATTTCCACTGATATATATTATATTGAATTACCAAAAATTTTCATATCTTCTTAATTTTGATCTAGTAAATAAGATATAAATAAATTTTTTAACAATAAAAAATAAAAAACAAATTGGCCATTTCAGCCCTTGAAAGGACTTTGACCGAGCTTCTTATGATCAATTGTGTTGTGTGTGTTCTTAAATGTTTGCACACAATTGACCGAGAACTGGACCTACATGTTTTATGCCGACTCCGAACGGCTAAAGTTCATGTTCTCAAGAAGCTTTACATGGCATTATTTACTCTCTGAGGCTTGCCATTGTCTGCAGAGAGGTGGTAACTGATCAGAAAAATTTTTTATTGAAAAAAACTTTTCGCCGCGACTGGGGATCGAACCCGGGCTCCGAGCATGCTAAGCCACACACTAAACCTGCATGCTACGGTCACCACCAACAATAAGCTTTTGCTAATATTATCAAATAACAGAAAATATCTCATTATTTGTAAAATTGTATGACATTAAATGCTCTTTTATTCTGTAAAATTGGAATTACTTGTGAGTGATTTTCTGTTCTGTGTTTGATTTTTGCGTGATTTTCTGTTCTGTTTGTGTGATTTTGCGTGATTTTTTTCTATGTGCGTGATTTTTTTGCTGTGAGTGTCACATGAGTGATTTTTATATATATGTTGTGTGATTTAGTGATTTCGAGTGTGAATTTTGGTTGGCATCTATGAGCATAAGAATACGTGTGAGTCTCTCAAAACCAGTGATGCCAACCCGAATAGAGTAAAAATCCGAAAATGTGACATAAAAACATCCGTGTAAGCAAATTTGTGTAGTTTTTTCAATTTTCAAACTAAAAGCTTATAAATTTTACAATTTAAGTATTTTTTAAATATTGTTTGTAATTTTTTTTTAAAATTTGCTTTGAACTTATCAAAAGAAAGAAATAATGAAAAACATAAATAAAAGTGAAAATAATTAAAAACATAACATAAAACATATTGTCTAAAAACTTAAGAACACAAAAACTTCAAACTTGTTTTCATTTTGAAAGAACATACAATTTTTTTATAATAGTAAAAATATATTAAATATTTATACACATATTATAATCGTTAAAAATAAAATAACATTGGAATACATATAAGAAGCATTTTACGTCGTATACACAGAGAAAAATAGTGCCACATAAAATCTATAAGGTTTCTTCTTAAAATGTATTTAGAATAAGGGGCATAAAAGACGATAGGTTTTTTTAGAAGAAGTCTTCTTGTTTTTCAACAAAAATCTTCTTAAATTTATTTAATAAGATATCTTCTTAATTTCTTCTAAAATCCATATTTTCAAGACTTTTCAAAAACAAGAGGAATGAAAGACGTAAAAATGAGAGGTATTTTTTAAGAAGAAATATTCGTTTTTCAGCAAAAATCTTTTAAAATTTATATAATAAGATATCTTCTTAATTTCTTCTAAACTCCATATTTTTAAGACTTTTTTTCAATTTCCAGACTTCGTGTATTGATTATTCGTTATTTCTTATTTATTTATGCCATATTGAAAAGAAAAGCAAAACTTTGCAGAAAACTTTGATGCTTCGTGAGATTTCTTCTGAAAAAACAAGACATAGTAGCTGTATAAGATTTTTTTCTTAAATAAATCAAGAAGAAAGCCTAGAAGCTTTATAAGATTTCTTCTTAAACAAAATCAAAAAGAAAACCTAATAGATATATGCGATTTCTTCTTAAACTCAAACGAGGCTCTCCACTGGCTTACATTCAAAATTAGGTTCCTTAACCTTACGCCGTCTTTTAAAAAAAGTGCAACTATTTTTAAAAACGAGAATTTTGGGACAAAAAATTAAAAAATTCATGTCTCGGGACCAAACAGATATTAAGAAGAAATATTTGAGCAATTTAATCTTCATATATTTGACTTTCGAAAAAAATTACCGAGATTTGGTTCCGTTCCAAAAAATGCAACAATTTTTAAAACGAGCATTTTGGTACCAAAACCTAAAAAAATCATATCTCAGGGTTACGAAATAGGTTATGAAATTGGTTAAATATATAACTTGCATGAATTATGCATTTATTAAATTCTGTATTTCAAAGCTAATTTTTCTCTTATAGAAATTCTCTAATAGTGTGAACATAATTATCAGATGATGCTATGACCTGACAAATGTTTTTAGAACTCTGACAAAAAAAGCATAAAAGCATACAAAAAGTTGTTTGATTTAGACCCCTTTTCCACTCGGCAATTTTTCTTGCTGGCAAGTCGAGTTTGTTGGCATCGGGACGTGACGAAAGGGGATGAGTACAGACTTGCTCGTACCGGCAATTTTTCTTTTGTCCTGCTCTTTCTTTGAAGTTTCACTTTAGTTTTATTCAGAAATGCTCAAGAAAACTTGCTGAGTGGAAACGCAAATGGCAAGTTCAAAAGAGAATTGAAAACTTGCTGGCAAGAAAAATTGCCGTGTGGAAAAGGGGTCTTATCTGAAGCGGCATTTACATGTGCAACTTTCAGGGCTGCTCATTTTTATTATTTGCAAGTGTTGATAACAGCAAAGTTGTAAAAAATTAAGTAAACATATTTTTGAATCCGTGTGAAATTCTTTAAAATCCGTAGATTTAACATATTTTGTCGCTGTTGTCCGTTTATCTGTGCAAGGCTGAATATCCGTAATTTCCGTGTAGTTGGCATCACTGCTCAAAGCATGTGCTTCATGTGGCTTTCACATCTGGAACTCGTGTGGCAAACAATATGGCGGCTTGTATGTGTTCGAGAAAACGAGCGTTCAAATTACGGAATTTGTTTGGCACACACAGGGTTACGTTTGAGAAGAGAAGAAATGTACTATAAAAAAAGTATTTATTGCTTCGAAATAAAATTATTTTTGTGTGGGGAAAATAAAGCAAAAATGCTCTCCAAGTCTTCCACACCTGCTTACTTTTTTTCGAAACAATTTTTTTACTGAATCAAAACAAAGTTATCACGTATACTGTATGCAATTTACATAGAGTACTACCAAATATAAAACAAAAAGTACCAAACATTTCTCGTATCGTACTTAAATCATTAAAATGTACTCCACATAGTACTACACTTATGTTTCAATACAACTCTGCTTTCGTAATGACCATAGAAATGTTTTTTTTTCTTTGTTGGACAGAGAAATCAAAATTTTTTGTCAATAAGCCAACTAGTGTTCCAAACTGGCGAACTAGCTTCTTAACTATCGAACTTGTGTGGAAATAGCCGCCGTGTGGCACACAAAAACTCAGATTTGAAGCCTGCATCATGGGCGCCGACCACTGGATTAGACCGACTGAACTTACAAGATGGTGGATCATGTTCATTCGCGATTGATGTTCGTGCGATACAAACAGGACGCTGAACGACGTTTTTATTGCAATAAATTGTTTGATGACAATGAATTTTTTGTTCGTTCAGGCGGTCTAAAGCACGGTATGGCAGCACATCCCGGTTCTAAAGAAATTGCCGCCGTTGAATTATAAAACGCCGTTCACTAGTTTGCAAAGGTGTTTGTTTATTTTTTGACGTTTCAAGTATTGCACCTTGTTGTTGTGTCAGGGTTTTGTTTATATATCGCCGAAAATATCTTAATTAGTAAAACTGAAAAAAATATAAATAAAATACTTTGTTATGGCATTTCACTTGAGTACTAAAGAGCGTCTGCTGTTGCTGTTGGATGACATTGAAATGATATCCAAGTAAGTAGTAAAATTAGAAATTTCTTATGCTATAATGCGTCAATTCACTAGGGAACTAATTGAAAACACGATTGCTCCAAAACACTTAAAAATGTCTATGATTGAGCATTGTGCGTTGGTAGATCTGCTGGTAAGTAAAGACGAGGAATTTCATGCAATGCTTCAGCTTGCCGATGAACAGGCAAAAATAGAGCAAACAATGAATGAGCTGCGAGCCAAGGTAGATGTGCATGTAAGTTCGAAAATAAAGGAAGTTTAATGCTCTATGTTATATCTTTCAAAATGTGTGCTTTTACAGGATCGTCAAATACAAAAACTACAAACAGGACTGAAAGAGGCAGAGCTAGTGCTGTCTACTGCAATATTTCAAGCACGTCAGAAACTCAGCAGTATCAACCAAGCTAAAAAGCGCCCAGTCTCGTCAGAGGAACTCATCAAGTATGCTCATCGAATAAGTTCCGCTAATGCTGTCAGCGCGCCAATGACCTGGTGCATTGGTGATGTACGTCGTCCTTATCCTACCGACATTGAAATGCGCAACGGTTTCTTGGGCAAATCGGATCTTAATATAAATGGTGGCGGAGTAACACATCAAAATAATATACCAGACGCTCAACGTAATCCATCTGAGGTGCCAAATGCGTTCCAGAACCAGTTCAACTGGAATATGGGTGAGCTGCACATGTCGATGAGCTCATCAGGCAACTCGGTTGCCTTAGAAACAAGAGCTCACAAGGAAGCTTCACAAGATGATGTTGAGGTCATGTCTACCGATAGCTCGAGCTCCAGCTCAAGTGATTCGCAATAATATTAGCAGTTTTGAACGAAAAATTAGCATACCTCAATTTCAAACACTTTAATAACCGAATGGAAACACTTTAACAACCAGCTTGGAAATTTATATAATTCATAGTACAATAAACAAGGTAGCTGCAGGGCTATCAATCATCTCTCGCTCAGAGTCAGAATTGTCAAATTCAATACAAATAATTTTATGTCTCGTTTTGTTGCTCTATTTCGTTCAGTGATTTTTGACAGTTCTGACTTTCGGCTCTCAGCCCTGCGGCTACCTCATTTGTTGTACTATGATATAATTAATAATATAGGCAAAAATACCTAAATAACAATGTAGATACGATTTGTGTGATTACTTCATTACCCAGTAAATAAAAAAACAAATTTGTCTGCCATTTGAGAATTTGTAATTCTCAAGTTGAGTTTTAACATTTCTATTATTTGAGATTAAGCATTTTCTTAAAAGCTTTTCTTTAACTTGAGCTGGAGTCTAAAAAGATTTGAGAAATTATTTTTTACTTTGATATCAAGTTGAGAATTACAAATTTTTCAACTTGATAACTTAGAAAATAATCATTGTTTATAAAAAGTGCCTTTTAATTTGAGAACACTATAATCCTATTCAGATGTTGTTGAGAAATAACGCCGGAGATTTGAGAAAGCCATTCGATATCAAATTAACTTCAATTTGATGTCAAACAAAAATGTTTATATGTGTAAGGATTTTCTGTCGCTTACAGACATGGTTCTAGCGCTTGGTGCAGGCTGTAGTTCGTTACAAACGACTGAAATTCTTTAATCTCTCAAGCAGATTTGATGCATCTAGGAAAAAACATCTCAACCCTGCGTTATTTCCACTTTATTAGAGCTAATTTCCTCTGGTATATACCAGTGGATGATAAAGCTGGATTTAAAAAAAAATTGCATACAGTGAATCAAAAAAGTTTAGGCACAAGCAATGTTTCTGAAAAAAAGTGTTGCTTAAGTATCTAATAATAACGAATTTGACCAAAGTTTTAATGAAGAAAGTACCATTAGAAATAGTTCTTTCTTAATATCCAAAAAATGTCCCGTTACTTCAAACTACCAATCAAAATTTAAGCGGATGAAGGAAAAATCCTTATCAAAAAAGTTTAGGCACACTTTGTATGTGTCTCATGTTGTTTCTTATTTAGCAATATCTCTTGGTTTTTTGTCTTTACTTTTGCGCTTAAGTTATTTGTTAAAAGTTTTTACTGAGTGTTGATGTTGGTTTCGGTAAAGATTGAGCGGTTTCGGTAAAGATTGAGCGAAGAAGTAAGCAATGGAACAGAAATTTCAGTTGACGTTCGTAAAATAATAATAAATGTTTATGTATAGAAAAAACCGTATCGCGAAACCGGTAAATTAGTAAAGAGATCATATTCAAGTGTCAGTAACATCATAAATCATTATAAAATACCGGTAAAGTAAAGCGTAAGAGCCGATCTGGTCGTGCCAAAATATTAATGCTACACCAGGATTAGATTGTAGTGCCTGCAGTTACTCAAAACCCTAAAATTTAGCTATTAAATTGTGCCACGAAATACAGCAACGATTTGAAAAAAACTTTGATGCTCGACCACTTCGCGATACACTTAATGAAGCTGGATATTAGGTACGAGTTTATCGGCGCAAGCTACAAATTTAAGCTTCAAATAAAAAAAAAAGTTCGGAGTTCCCAAAACCCTACGTAAATGAGCCGGATTCATTTTGGGATTGTTTTATTTTTAGTGATGGACCTTAATACAATTTGTTTGCATCATATGGCGCTCAAAACCGTTTGAGAAAACTGAAAAAAGAGCTGTAGGAAAATAGCATAAAAAAACAGTGAAATACAGTGGCGGAAATCGAATGATTAAGGGCTATTTGGCGGTGTCTGGAGTTAGGAATCTCATTTTTATTGATGATAAAATGGTTAAACACCTTTGCTTGAGTATTTTAAATGAGCATTTGACACCCAGTGTTGAAAAATTGGGGCTAACTGGGATACAATATAAATTTCAACAAGATAACGACCCAAAAAATTGGTCTTATCTTTTGCTGGAATGGCTTATCTATCTCTGAAATCACCTAAAAACACCTTTGCAAGCACCCGATATGAACCCCATTCAGCATATTTGGTACTTACTAGAAAAAAATACGAAATCTCAAATAAAATACTTCTAAAATACGCTCAAGGAAGCTTCAAGGAAGCCATTCGCACCGAATGGTCAATAATATCACCAGAGAAGACATCAAAATCTGTAAGAATGCGAGGACGTTAAGAGGCGATAATTTAGGCCAAAGGAGGTCTAGCCAAATATTCAAGGACTTGAAATTTACTCACTTTAATAAAAACATAATCACTTGTGCCTAAACTTTTTTGATGTCAAAATCATGTTTTTTTTAGTATTGTAACATTTAATATGAATTAAAATTGAAATTAAATTTTTATTTTGGTGTAAGTACAAAATGAAATGTTTATTTTTTAAATGCTTATACTTTTCTTTTCTTCAAGTGTACTGGAAAAAGTTGTACTAACAAATTTAAACTCATAACTGCTTTGTGCCTAAACTTTTTTGATTCACTGTATATTAAAGTTAAAGCTTATTCCTTAACTGTTTTGAAATTCCGACAGAAAATAACAACGCGATAAGCCTGGTTTTCACTATGTCAATTTCAATGGTCAGTTGTTGTCAGTCACATGAAAAATGCCAACACGTTGTCATTTTTTTTTCTGTTTGACAATGGCGAAAAATATGAAAAACTGATCTCTTCACATGTTTATAGCAAAAATTGCAAAAAAAAAATGTTATTTATGTGATTTTTTAAACTTTTAAATTCCATGTCAAACAAAAAATGACTAAGTGAAAACCAAGCAATACAAGACCATTGAACTCGTGGCATATTTCTTATCTATTCTACCATAATTAATTAATTAATAACCATTAATTATTCAAATAATTGAATTCATTTCATTTCAAATTAGAGATGGGTTTTTGGGAAAAAATTGTATCAACTGCAACATTGAACTTATTACTTGGGCGTTCAGACAAAACAGGCATGCTGTCAAACATTGCGTGATGGTGGCATTATACCAAAAATTCAGTGTTATGACTAGTGTCCGACCGAATATTCGGTTTCGGCCAGTTTCGGCCCTTTTAATCAGTTTCGGCTATTCGGCATCAATATGGCCGAAACCGAAACCAAAACCGAATATTTGATCGGACACAACTAATTCGGTTCTTACATATATTTCAATGGTAGATGTGAGTTCGCTTTCATCAAAATTTTTAATGGTGTTAAGTAGAACAAAATCGTGAAATTCAGTCATTTGATTGACCGTGTGGGTTGGGTCTAGCACAAAACGATAAATGTAGATTTTTTTTTTAGATTATAATATTAAGTTATTTAACTTTAAATACTAAAAAGTTCCTTAAAGTGATATTAAAAAGATCTCTTTTAAAGTTGAACATTAATATTCAAACGGTCTTATTCATAAAAATATCTTGAAATAGATTTAAAGTGCTCAATAGTCAAAAAGCTTTTTAGAGATAAAATGCTTTTTAAAATTTTGTTATTCATAAAAATATTGTCGCAGCTTATTTGTTAAAATAGGAACACTCTCAATTTGAAATGAGAACAGTGTCAAGAATGGTTTGTGAATTTGATAAATTCAATAATTTTTTGTTTATTTGTCATAATTTTATCAATATTTTGACATGCAAACAGTCAAAAAATGTTTAATCTATGTTCTTCTCTGAAAAAAAATTGTCACTTATAATTTTTATTTTCAATATTTTGAAATGTTTTGCCATGTTTTCTTTTTTTTGAAATAGTTTGAAGTATTTTTGACAATATTTGTGCTGACATTAGAGTAAAAATTTTAAAAAGGCTTTATCAAGGGTTTATTGAAGGTTACTCATTTAAGAAGCCTTTATAAGAAATTTTTGTCGTTATTGGACGTTTATGAATACTGTTTTTGAGATTTTTTTTTGTAAAGGCTTTATAAGAGGCTCGTAAATTTTTATGAATAAAGGCAAAAGAATATTTATCGTATATATACGTTATTATAATATGTTTTAATTGTTATATTTTTGAAAGCTTTTAACAAAAAAATAATTTGTTTTTTAAAACAATTTTCATGTAGACATTCAGTTTCGGTTTCGGTTTCGGCCGAATATTACAAAAATGGCCGAAATTCGGTTTCGGTTTCGGCCAAAATTTTGGTTTCGGTCGGACACTAGTTATGACTACACCAAGATTCAATAATTTTAGGTCTTATCCCGTACTCTAAAGTTTAACTTCAATTTTTAAGTTTCATGGGTTTTAGTCTGAGAAGCATTCCGTATTCGAAAAAAAATGGTAAATTTAATCAAATTAAATGTTATTGAGACTGTTTCTATCTTTCTTAACATTTCAGACATACTTAATGGAAAAAAAATTTACATGAGAACTTAGAACTATAGCTGTGTTGTTCTAAAAATATAAAATAAGCGAAATAAGCGCCTTTGTCTGGAGGCTTTTTCAATTTACGCATTGAGGCGCTCCGCTCGTCCTTAGCATCCATGCGGTGCAGCACGTATGGTTTTATGTTCGCGCTTAATGCAGCATGCACACAGCCAATCAACAACATGAAGAAAAAAAAACAGCAAACAGCAGAAGCAGAAATTAACAAGCAGATAACTGCTTTAAAAAATTATATTCGAGGCAGGATTCCTCAGAAAAAGCAAGATTAAAAAATTTATAAATGTGGTATGAAGAACAGTACGAGCACAATAACTATGTCTATGTCACTCGAACACCACAGCAAGAATAAAAAAAAAAAAATGGTAAAAGGGAGTACAATCAGTAGCGGAATTCCCAAAAAGTTAACGACAATAATCCGACTTCATCGGCTCTCGCCAGGCGTCTCTGCTTCGAGCGCGCCGTCTCCAATCTTTTTCACTAAGAGCGGTAAGGGTTTCCTCGGCCTGGTCAATCCATCGGAGGCATGGTCTTCCTCTTCATCGTCGACCCTCGGCTTTCGCCTCAAACACCTTTTTCGCTGGAGCTCCTTCATGCAAACGAAAGACATGACCCAGCCAATGTAGTCGCTGAATTGTTATAGTCGTCACCAACTCGAACAGGATCAAAGATTTTGCAAAGAACTTTCCTCTCGAACACCTCAAGAGCGGCTGCATCTGTTTGCGATACCACCCATGCCTCAGCGACATAGAGAAGCACAGGTATGATGAGCGTCTTGTAGAGTGTTAGTTTTGTCGATCGAGAGAGGGCTCTGGAACCTAATTGCTTACTTAGCCTGTAGTAGCACCCATAGCAATTGTTATTCTTTGCTTTTTCTCCAGGCTGACATTGTTATTACTGTTTACGGCGGTGCCAAGGTATGTAAACTCTTTGACTACTTCAAAGTTATATTTGCCTGCTGTAACATGGGAGCCTAGACGCCGCACTTCCCTATTTGCAGACAGCATATATTTTGTTTTGCCTTCGTTCACCGTCAAATCCAATTTGGCTGATTCCTTTTCGATAGCGGCGAAAGCAGCAGTTACATCTCTCTTGGTTCGGCTGATAATATCGATATCATCAACATACGAAGGAGCTGGACACCTTTCCACCCTCCACGATGAAATTGAAGAGATCGCATGATAGTGGGTCGCCTTGTCTAAAACCTCGTTCGGTATTTAAGGTTTTGGAGAGACCATTTCCTACCTTGACGGAGCTGCATGTATTGCTCAACGTTATCCTGCAGAGTCTTATCAACTTTGCAGGTATACCGAACTCAGACATTGTAGTGTACTGGCAATCCCGAATCGGTCTATCGAACGCATCTTTATAATCGACAAAGAGATGGTGGGTGTCGATTTGATTTTCGTGGGTTTTTCCAAATTTGGCGTAGTGTAAAAATCTGGTCTATTGTGAACTTGTCAGGTCGAAACGAACACTGTTAAGATCCAATCAGTGTTTTGGTCTGCGACTTCAATCTTTCATGCAATACGTTCGAAAGAACCTTGTGCGCGATTGAAATAAGAGTGATACCTCGGTAGTTGACCCGCATATTGTCGGGTCTCCTCTCTTAAATAAAACTAACTTGAACGAATTTAATTTTTATTTCAATTCACCATCGTCCTTTTTGATACCGCTGATGGCTTCATACGAATGATAAACCAATTCCGGTATCCCTTGAGCTAAAAAGAAAATCTGAGACAGGTCGTTATAATATGTTCTTGTTTAAACATCTTCAGTAAGTGGATAAGACGGAAAGCTATTATTGTCGCAAGGATAACACTAAAAAATACATTACAAACACTTTTAAAACCAAAACAGATATTTTTAAAGATGTTTTAAGCCTTGAACCAAGGATTTTAGGTGTCAAACTATTCGGTCAAGGCTGCCTTGGTTCGAAAATGGGGTTGTAGATAAGTAGGAGAGAAAGGGAAATCATTTAAAACAATGGCAAAATGTTGTATGTGTGGCGGAGCGCTATATAAATATGTGAATTTGAATCTGAGGCAAGTGTTATGCCTTTAGCTCTGTCAATTCGAGTTATTAAGCAGCCCCCTTTCACAAACATCGCTACCACTAATACTACTCTAAAGCCGAAAATATTGATTAATTTTAAATTTCAGTAAATTATACATGACCTGGCCTGGCCGGGGTTCTTACCCGGGACTTCTGGGTTGGTAGTCAAGCACGCTTACCACTTCACTACCGAGGCCGCCAACTGAAAACTGTCCAGAGAAGGCTTCGAAAGGATCAGTGCGATCTTTATACCCCACACGTACTGCGTAAGGGGCATATTAATTTTGTCACGACGTGTGTAACGCCCATAAGGAGGCGTGGTAGGTATAGAAAAATATATATATTCTTGCTCAGCATCACTACCTAAGTTGATTTAGTCATGTCCGTCTGTCTATTCTACTGTGGACACGATTACAGCCGTAATTTTGAAGCTATAGTACTGAAATTCGATATTTAAGCTTTTTTCTAAAGAAAAATATCAAGATTGAGCTAAATCGGATGGAAACAACGCCTACCCCGCCTACCTCCCATACAACCCCAATGATGAAAACTCCATAAATAAGCAAATATTTAAGCTACAAAACTTATATTTGGTGTTAGAAAAATGAGCGTCATCAACCCAGTAACACGCCCACCTTCCATACAATCCTAAAATTGAAAAATATAAAAAGAGGCTTGTATCGAAGCTACATAAATAATATTAGGCATTTATACATTTTATATCAAAATTAAGGCGCGTTCGAAAAATGGGCGTCATCCGCCGACGAACACGCCCACTTTTCATACAACCCCAAAATTGAAAACTATTAAAAAGCTTCTCTTACGCCACAGGAAAAATTTGATGCGCTTGCATTTTATATTAAAACTAAATTGTGGAAGAAAAGTGGGCGTCATCCGCCTATGAACACACCCACCTCCTTTACAACCCTTAATAGTGAAAAATCTATAAATATGCTAATATTTAAGCTACAGAACTGAAATTGGGTATTTGAGTGTTTTATAACAAAACTGAGGCGTGCTAGAAAAATTGGCGTCAATCACTCAAGAACACGCCCACCTCTCATACAACCCCTAATTGAAAAATTTGCTAAGAGGTTTGTCTTTACTTTGCACGTAAACAATTTGATATGAATGTATTTTAGATGTCATCAAAAAAGTATAATTTTTTTAAATTTCATACAAAAAGAGCTACAATTTAAGATTTTGTACCATTACGAATCGGCCATGGGGGTATTTTAACTTTGGCCAAGTCGAAGTATACCCAAGTAACAATTTTCCTCCTATAAAACACCTAAGAACATTCTCAACAACATCAGTTACGGATATAATCATTGTATAATAATCGTATAAGACAAAAAAGGCGCACTTTTTTTGTTTGTATTAAACCCTACAACAGTAAAATTATATTCTGTTGAACACATTCTTATCATTACTTTATAGGAGCTTTATATCATTTTTTTAGTCTTATATCAGTGTTTGTTGCTATAGAGGGCATTAGAAAATATTTATATCATGAAAACATTGAAGTTTTATAGCCGTGTCAAATATGTCAAAATAAATGTTCGAAAAAAAAAATGTTATTCGAAAAAAAAATAATTTTGAAGTTTCGAAAAGTTTAATTCTTTTCCAGTTTTTCTTTTCTTTGTTTTCATGTGACAAATTGAAGTTGACTTTCTCTTTTTTTTCCTAACATTTTTTAGCGTTATAAAAATTTATTTATTGTGTTGGAAGCGGATTCGATCTTGGTACCTCCGTGTTGCCAGTCCGACACATTAACCTCTCGCCCATTTTTTCATATTCAATACTTTGAAAAAATTTTTAATTAAAAACGCCGGCACACAGTGTTTCGTTGTTTGTTTCGTGTTTCGTTTTTTATATCTAAATAAGTTGCATACACTAAATGTGTTTAAGTTGTATGGCAGCTGCCACGCACAATTGTCCAAAATATCTGAAATACTTTTTTTTAACTTTAACTTTAACTTCTTAAACAATATAATATTCTCTGTCCAAATTGTAAGCAACGAAACACTGTGTGCCGGCGTTTGTAATACAAAATTGTAGCATGGGCCAACATGTTTTTTTGCTGTTGTTCTGCAACGCTAACATTCGCTACATAAGGTAAGGTTTTTTGATCACGATCAAAAAGCACAACAAAGCAAATAATGTTTTTTGATCATACAGCGCAATCTCTTTCATTTTATTCCGCTCTCTTTCTTCTGCGCGGTTGTGATTGTGCTTGTGTTTGAGTAAAAGAGCTGAATTCGCATAAAGCCGAATAAGGATTGCGCTCTCTCGAACCGAACAAAGAGGAACCGTTCGTTAAGGTTTTTTTCCATTCCCTGATTCCAACTAACCTATCTGGTATATTTACCAAGTGGTAGCGTTAAGTTAGAAGTGGATTTTAATCATAGTTAGCTTCAGCCCTATTACACAGTGCTACAAAATCAATTTTTTTTGAGTACACATAAGAAATGTTAACAGAATATGAAAATAGGCTTAAAATAAAGAAATACGTGTCTCGGCGATTTGCTGTAGCACGTCAGAATTTTAAGAAAATCGATTTTAAAGATTCGAAGGATCGTGGAGGTTCACTTGTAACGTAGTACTATTATAAAAAGTTCTATAAAAACAGAATGGGTGAACCGATTTAAGTGCTTGAGCCAGTTTTGAAAAGGGAATTAAATTTGGATTTGTTTTTATAAAAAAAAACATTTTTTCCGCTAGATGGCGCTTTAATTTTCATGTAAAATTAAAAAATATCCAAAAATGTAATGTAATTCAATGTAATGTAAATGTAATGCAAAAATACAAAAATTAATATCCAAAAATGTAATGTAATTCAATGTAATGTAAATGTAAAGTAAAAATACAAAAATTAATATGATATCTTAACTATTATTTTGTGTCAAAAATGTTGGTCGTTTTCACTTTCATGATCCAATGCACAAATGAAACTTTTAATTAATCCTAAATTGATATGTAATGGCGGTAAAATGACTTTGTTGGACTCTACCAAAGGAATGTGATCGATGCTGAATTGACCAAGTTTGAATTGTACACGTGCATCCCATTTATGATTAGTATAATGTAGATGTCTTTTACGCCCCTCCCAAACACATAAAAAACATTGGTAACTTTTTTAGGCTTTCCACAGACGAATCGATGAACAGACGCCATTCATTTGAAATATGTCGTTGTCCCACTTCTTTCAACAATTCATCAACATTACTGCAGTAAGCAATTTTTTTTTGTTTCATCTTCATATAAATCGAAATGTTCATCAAATTGAACAGTATGACCACGTTTACGTCCAGCAGTTATTTTAAAATCATTAGCTACCAAATTCCATTGTTTCAAACGCGAACCAACAACCTCACTAATTTCTTTTGTCATACGTGAATCACGAACTAGGTCATTAAAATCTTTTTGTGTAATACAATGTTGTACTTTGTATCCTAATTCACTTTGTGTTGGCACAAATTCAAAAGATGTTGTTGGTACAGATGGTTCAGAAAGCATATCAATATTACTTTCTATTTCAAATGTTTCTTCAGAAGGAGCCGTTGGATTTTCTTCAGAACGTATTTTAGCAAAAATTATGGAATCAACATCAGCATATTAAATTTTTTCACGTATATTGTATTTAAAACCAACTGTTTTTGGATATGATAAACAAAAATAACAAGCATCAGGTGAATGTTCTGTACGTGGTAGCCAAATAAATGGTTGAACGTATTTTAAATGATGTTTTGAATTATGACCTTTCCATTCTATCAAACCACGATTACAATAATCGCAAACAACTTCTGGAACATACCATAAATTTGGAACGTATGCAACAACAAAATAACCTTCATATCCAGTAACAACACTACGAGTTATATTCCGAAAATTTTTAGTAGGTGCATATAAGCCACAAACAAAACAAAAATGATTTCGATTTGGACAATTCATTTTATTTTATATTCTTGACGTTACAAACGACACCCGATCTGTTAACTCGTGAAATTCAACTAAATAAATTCAATAAAATATGGTACATCCCCACGAAAATGTAGAACAATAACAAATATTAAAATATAAGTAATGTTCTATAAATAGAATCTTTCTAAAACTTCAGCACAAGTGCGTGAAGTAAGGAAAGCTGAACGCAGTGTTGCCATCAAAAAAATGTTCGTATCGTAACTTTTGCACTCAGCTCATCGGATTCTCATCGTATTTGTGAAATTTTCAAAAACAACAACAATAACGTAGAAATTTTCGGAAGCCATTAACCATTAAAAAGAGATATAAAAACATTGTGGATGTTTTAAGGTGTATTTTTTAATAAAATATCAAAATTTTGTTTCAAAAGTCAGTTCATTAGAAACATAACTACCCTATAAACCACATAGCGTTCCCGGTTTTTCGTCGAATTTGTAACGAAACCGAAAACTCGGATCAGAAATCTCGCATTCGATTATGATGAATCCAGGATTATGAAAAATACCGAATAAATTTTAAAATTACATATTTCTAAGAAGAGATATTTATCTCATATCTAGCTTATCTAAGGATCCAAGATATCTGAGAAACAAATAGTTTTTATATTTATTTGACTTTAATACGTCAACGGAATAAAGAACAATCATTTTCTAACTTAATTTTAAATCTGATCTTTTTAACACTCCATTCCACAATCTCGTTATTTATTTATATATATTTACATATTTAAATATACAATGAATCAACGCAACACTTTTTTTTAAATCCGTGATCCCTTCAGATTTTTTCAAAAATAGAGATAAAACACCAAATAAAAAAAAAACAACAATACATTTTTTTGCCTCAGCTGGAAGTCGAACCCACGTTCACAGGTGCTTGTTTACTAACCAAGCAAATTACGCAGCTGTAAAGTTACAACTGAAATATGCTTGCGGATAACGTGGAAAACTTGCACCCAAGAGACATGGGTACGGTTCCTGAAAATATTTTTTTTTTCTTATTTTTAACAAAAAATAATCTCATAATCTTTTATCATAATAATTTGCGTAAGATGTGAAAACATTAAAAAAATTTCATTTCGAAAACAAACTCCTGAAATTACTCGCTAATGCTGAAATTCTCGATAGTGATTTGATTATGAAAAAATCTCGTTTCGAGAATGAAGTGTGCATTTTTTCCGCCCTCGGGTTCATTAGCAAAACGTTTTCGAACTTTTTTTTCGAAATAAATATCTGAGCTTTCGGATTCACCTCAAATTCTAGGCAAATTCGTTTGATTTATTGGGTACATATAAAAAATATTATGATAAAATATATTTCAAAATACTTTTCAGCACAGAAAAAAAGAGTAAAAATTAAATTAAATAATCGTCATTCCTTTAACTACACATTGTCATTAGTAAAAGGAGTCTTGACACAGGGATTTTAAAACAAAATTGACAGTTGTCACCAATTTTTATAACTACATTTCTTTTTTTATTACTTATACTTAAATAAAAATATGCAAAATCGGACGTCGGATCTATTTTTTCTTAAATCGTAACATTTTGATGAATTTCGACCATGTATCGGATCATCGGATTCAAGACCGAAAATCGTAACAAATACGAAATATCGGACCATATGGCAACGCTGGCTGAACGTATTGTAATGGAAAAAAACCATTCATACGTGAGAGAGGAAAGAAGGAGGAAAATGAGAGAAGACTGCAATTAGTGACAAAGTAAAAAGGTTGGTCGTTGGCTTAGAACGTTAAGGCGCAGATAAGAAGTAATGACAATCTTCGAAACAATCGACCGCCATATGGTTCAAATCCCAGACGACTTGTTTTAATTTTTTCTAATTGCAGAAACCCCGATCTGTGAGCTAGTTGAAATTGAATAATAATATTTTTAGTTTGATCGGGCTCGGAGCCCCGAATCGCTGAATCAAGCAATTCCCGGCCAGCGAAAAAGATTCTACTTTAGTTATTGGATTTCAAATCAACAACATTGTATTTTTAATTAATGAATTTCGTACATTTTTTGGATATTTTTTAATTTAACATGAAAATTAAAGCGCCATCTAGCGGAAAAAATGTTTTTTTTTATAAAAACAAATCCAAATTTAATTCCCTTTTCAAAACTGGCTCAAGCACTTAAATCGGTTCACCCATTCTGTTTTTATAGAACTTTTTATAATAGTACTACGTTACAAGTGAACCTCCACGATCCTTCGAATCTTTAAAATCGATTTTCTCAAAATTCTGACGTGCTACAGCAAATCGCCGAGACACGTATTTCTTTATTTTAAGCCTATTTTCATATTCTGTTAACATTTCTCATGTGTACCAACCACTGTCGTACTGTGTTAAAAGTAATTTTCCATCAGGAATTGGAAAAGGTAGTTTCTGTAAACGGAAATTTGATGGCAAATGAAATGTCTCGTGAAGACATCCTAAAATTAGGCACGCCGTAAGCTATCTACATCTGAGGGAAAAAAATTTTAAACAAAATTGTCAAATTTTTTTATTTTGTTCACTATTTGAGAAAACTGCAGGGATGCAATACTGACAGATATCTGGCAGAAAAACTCTAGTGCTTAACTCGAACGTAATGAGAACCGTTTTTTGTAGTGAAATGAATGAATATTTCAACTGAGATTAAAAGACATATTTGAGCAGCACTGTAGTAAAAATTCTACAACTTTGACGTAGAACATCAAAATATTTCAAAAATTTTTGATAAAATAATAGGTCTCTTTCCGTACTCACACTGTGTAGCTTGTGTGTTACTATTTTCTGTTTCCGTACTTTCTGTGCTTAAAATGTGAGAAGTAGAACAAGCATAAATCGCTCTCTCGAGCACAGAATTTTACCAGAGTGTGCTTGAACTCAAGACTACGAGTAAATTAAGAAGAAGCATCAAGAAGAACAAGCATATGTCAAATGCACTATAATTTCGATTGGTGCTATTTACGTTTGATACGGCTGCTGTCAGAATCAGCTGTTTTGTGCTCGAAACTTACTAGAATTTGTTTCCGTACTTTTATCACTATTCTCAAAATTAATTTTACTCTCGCAGCCCGAACTTTACACAGAACTTACACAGAGTAGAGTACGGAAACACACCTAATGTAAATTGTCAGTTTCATTGGAATATTTTTTTTTTCAAAACTTAAAAAATTTTTTTTTTTTTTTTATTGTTTGGAATTTTTTGAAGTATGATTTTTTTATTTTTTGCTTATTATTGAGAATATTTACAATGTTCTCAGAGAATTTTTGACAAAATCTAAGTTTAAATTTTTTAAACCTAGAATTTCTGTGTTTAAATTTAAACTTGCCTCACCAAGTTAAACTTCGATTTTTTGAGATGAGGTATCGGCGTTAAAATTTAAACTGAGGTTAAGGAATTTTAAACTTTGTTTAAGCTAAACTTTGTTTAAAATTGAGATCAGTTAAAGGCTTAAGTAAATTTTATATTATTCTAATTTTTAATATAAGTTAAATCAAAAATTTGTCCGCAATAAAGTAAATACATATATTTTAAAGTGCTGTTAAAAAAATTTTTGCTTTCTCCCGTTTTGACCCCTTGACACAAAAAGCAGTGACTATGCTTGATGTGTTTCTATAGAAACATATATTACTGTGTTTACTTACTTACTTAGGTGGCGATGACAACCCGTTGTCGGGTAATGGGCTGACTTCATCAGCTTTCGCCAGGCGTCTCTGTTTCGTGCGCGCCGTCTCCAATCTCTTTCACCAAGCGCGGTTAGGGCTTCCTCGGACTGGTCAAACCATAGGAGGCATGGTCTTCCTCTTTGTCATCGACCCTCGGCTTTCGCCTCAAACAGCTTTTTCACTGGAGCTTCTTCATCCATACGAAAGATATGACCCAGCCAACGTAGTCGCTGAATTGTTATACACTGGACTAAGTCAATGTCGTCGTAGAGCTCGTACAGTTCGTAGTTCATTCGAATGCGAGACGTCGCCAACTCGAACAGGACCAAAGATTTTACTGTGTTTTTACATGCAGAGTTAACTCGGGTTAGTGTTTTCGTCGAGTTAATAACATGGCGACGCTAACTCGGTGCTGTTTACATGCAAAACATCGAGTTGAGTTACGTTTTTCAACTTTATTTAGAGCAAATTATGTGCAGCACTCAAATAGACTATTATAGCCGCCATTTTTAATACCACAATAGATTTTGGCAGAAAGAACGTAGCTAAATCCAACAGGTTTCGTGGAGTTTTCTTGCACTCAGAAAAAGTTTTTCAGAATATGATAAAAAAGGCATCATATTTAGAGAAAAATGGTGTAGTATTTACTCCAGAGAATGCTTTTTTCTAAATGTGATCGAACCTAAAAATTATTAAAAGCTTCCATGAAAAAGAATATAAAAATATATCGTTTTTAGAGAAGAAGACTTTTTTATTTTTGAGAAATGATTTGTTTTTATTGAGCAAAACTTCGAATAGTTAATTTTTTATCAAAATATAGGAAAATTTTCATTTAAATAAATTTTTCTCTATAAATGAGAATTTGTTTGTGCGAGAAAAATACCTTTAATTTCACTGCTCAACAAGGTTTCCCACAACGAATTGCGATAACATTTTCAATAATAGAATTTTCCATAGAATCCGAATATCGTAAGGATTTTTTTCGATTAGCCCCCATTTTTTATGTAAATGGCAAAATTAAAAAAATTCACTATTGGGAACACATACTTCACAGAAATGCTTGTAAACACTTACATGTTCAATCAATGAATTTTGATTTCATTCCATGTAGTAGAGAAGAGTCAGATGAAAATTTCAAGGTATAATATGTGCCAATAGCATAATTGATATGGCTGTTATGATCGCAAACAGGTAAAATAAAATCACTTTTTTCGTTTTTTTATAAAAATATTTTGTGTTTGAAGCCCTATATCTCGAAATAATTATATCGGAGAGAAGAAGTTTATCTGTCTGATTGTTTATCTGTCAAAATGAAGTGAGCGTAAACCGCTCAACCGAGGTAGCATAAAATATTTTCGCTACCTAAGATGGCGACCGCTCAGGGAACATGTTGTGTGAGCGGTTTATGCTACATACCATTCAGCCGGAAAGTTGTGGAGCAGCTATTTAAAAAATTTTCCGCTGAATGCACACAAAGTCTAAAGTCGGGCTAGCTCGCAGAGGTGTCATACTATCGATGGTGAGACCATTAAAAAAAACTATCAATACTCACTATAGTCTCAAAAAAAAAAACCATCGATAGCGCTATCGATGGCACTATCGGATTTTTAGTCTAAAGCCGGTCTAGCCCGACTATGAATACCCTTAACTTCCCATAATATTTAAATATATATTAAAATACTAAAACGTTATGTCTATTTGTTTCCTATCAAAATATATGTGTTCTTTATACGTATAGAATTATACAGGTTAAACTAATGTAGCTTGTATGGTAGGTGGGAGTGTTGGTGGGAAGATGACGCCCATTTTTTGTGCCCACCTCAGTTTTGATATAAAATGCTCCCACACCAAGTTTCATCGCTCTAATAGTCAAATATGAACGTTTTAAGAGTGTTTTTAATACTGAGGGTTGTATGGGAGGTGGGCGTGTTCATGGGTGGATGACGCCCATTTTGTGAACACATCTTAGTTCTAGCTAAATACTAAATTTTATTCCTGTAGCTCGAATAAAAGTGTCTTTATAGAGTTTTCAATGCTAGGGTTGTATGGGTGGTGCGCGTGTTTATGAGCGGATCACGCTTTTTGTGTACATCTGCGCTTTGATATAGAATATATACGTATCAAATTGTATTTTTGTTGCCCTCTTTACAGCGATTTTTATCTTCCGGTTGTATTGGAGGTAGGCGTATACGAGGGCGGATTCCAAAAATATTCAACAGTGCAGATTTTTGAGTTCATATCAATATGTGTATCAAGTTTCATGCAATTACCTCAACTCTTTCTTATCCTGTTAACGGACAACACACAGACGGACGGAAGGACATAGATAGATCGACTCACTAGGGTACGCTGAGTCGACTTTTCTATATCGTACTCGCTTCGTTCTAGGTGTTACAAACGTTTGCACAAAGTTAATATACCCTGACCTTACAGGTTTAGGGTTTAAGAAAATCAACAATAAATCTAACATTCCTACAATAAAAATTGTCTATCTTTGAAAAGAAAAACCTAAAACTCAAAATCAAATTTAATCAAGTAAATTTTTATGGAATTTTTATAATAATTTTGTATAAATCCCCTCAAATCAATAGTATAATTATGCGCTTGAAGGACCTGACGATACCAGTTTGCGTATGTCATTTAAACACTTTACATGAAACAACTTACATTGTTTTGATGTCCAATAGAGTTGAGAGAAAAAGAAAATTTTTAAATAATTCATCGTTTGTGGTATGCATTTTTCATGCATTAAACTGTACTTTTGTACACTCTCAACAAAAAAAATTGTTAATTCTAACAATAATCTTGGTTAAAATAGCATTAACAATCGTTATTGTAGATTTCTTGTTAGAATTAACAATAAAAATTATAGATTTTTCGAAAATTAATTTTGATGGCTGTCTAATATTAAAATGTCAACAACATTAAACGTCAAGAATTAAATGTCAAAATTTAAACGTCAAAAATGAAATTAATTAAAGGGTTAAGGTTCGTCCAGTTGTAATCATCTCGTTTCATCAAGTCTTCACATCGCCAACATTTGGGGGGCCTCGGTAGTCGAGTGGTAAGCGTGCTTGACTGCCAACCCAGAGCTTCCGGGTTCGAATCCCGGTCAAGCCATGGTCTTACGCTTTTGCCTTTAATTATTTTCTCATTTCTATTCAACTGAAATTAAAAAAAATGCTTCAATATATACAGCTTTTGGAAGTTGTAGTTGGTGGAAGAGATGTTTGTGGAATGAGATTACTTGCATTACTTGCAATAACTCGAATTGACTGAGGTAAAGGCATAACACTTGCCTCAGATTCAAATTCGCATGTTGATATAGCGCTCTGCCACACATACAACATTCTACACATGTTTCTCTTGATTATACTTTCTCTTCTACTTATCTATCTCCCTATTTCCGAACTAAGCTAAGCTAAGCGGTTCAAAGCTAAAAAAAAAACTATGGGACTGACTCTGCTATACTTTCTGTAGGAATTTACACCACGATTAGAATATACGATCATAGTTCAAATCAATTTATTTTAACTAAAATTCATATAAAACTAATAATTTGATGTCGGAGTCAGAGTTGAAACTTCAATATTTTGAGAAGTCGCAATAGCGTCAGAGTCAACGTTCCTCGCAAAGAAATTTTCGAGCTTTTATAAAGAATCCAATTGAAATATCAATAGAAACAACAGCAGAACTTGTACGCTAAGGTACTCTTAATAAACTACCATAATGAATAAAAAACAAATTATTTTTCTTGTAATATAAGTAAAAACAATAATTTCATTATTATAAACATGTTTTTATTAGTTTGCTTTTTGTCGCTTGCTTTTTTCAAATTTTAATAATTATTTTTTAACTTTTCATTAATAATAATTTATAAATAAAATACTCATACTTAATGCAATAAACTATTTAAGTTTTAGTGTTTTTTTTTTGTTTACTTTGCTTTTTGTTTATTAAATGTACATAATAACTTTATAGGCTTCAATATGTCTTTAAATATAGCTATAGTTTGATTTGTTTAACTTAAAATTAATTTAATACAGTAAGAAAAAGTTGAGTTTTTATGATTTTGTTTTAACTTTTTTTTTTATTTTATTTACAATATATTTTGCTATATAATTGTTCTTTTTCTCTTAGTTCATATAATACAATAAATTCTCAAAGAAATTTTATTTATTTACACATACATTGCAATTTGTGCAGTTATTTTACATATTTTTTTTTGTTTTGTAAATGGTAATCATTTTTCTAGTTTATAACTTTTATTGCTATCGAGCATTTAGGGGTTTGTAGTGAAGTTAACAGTTTTAATGCGCACTTTTAAGATATATTTAGCTAACGATTGCAAAAAAAAAAAAAAAATAAAAAATTAAAAGGATTTGAAGGATAATAATAGTAAGTACAAAATGAAGGCAGTGAATGAAGTTTTTGGAAATTTCAACGTTTTTTTTTTGGCAATTATTGTAAAAATTTGTTGCAAATAATTATATATGAGCTAATTTAAAAAAAAAACTCTCACAGTCAAAATTATTTATAGCCCTAAAAGCCAAGAACGCATCATACATAAAATACAAAAGTTGAAAATTTTCAAACTTTTGACTGATAGCTGTGCTGACATTTCAGTACAATATGACAATTGACCGTTCAGTCTACTCGGTCTATTTAGGTTAATTATTTGTTGTTTGTTTAAATTGCTTGTAATTGTAGTTATTGGAATTTTTCTGAAATAACACTTAACGATTTTTATTCAAAACATTAAAATTTCCAAAAAATAATATCATCCTTATAGTTTTTGAAAACAAGCCGATTGCATTGCAGTTGTTGCTGTTAAATCAATAGTTGAAAAGTTTAAAACTGTTTTCCTTACAACTGATTTAACAGCAAGAAATTCAATGTCAAATGTTAAATAAAATCAAGAAAGACAATTTAACGTTGCTTTTTTAAAAGTGTACAAAAATCATGAAAATCGAGATCACATCTCTTGCAACAGCTACACTAAAAATAGGCATCGATAACATTTTTAGATTCACAAATTTTTGTTTGAAGATTTTTCACAACCTGAGCAATAATGAGTGGAAACTATTAAATAATTGATCGCACGATATAAATATATCGCATGATAGTTTTGTTTGTTTGCTTATGTAACATATTGAGTTGATTGTATAAATTAACAACAAAGTAAGATCTAAACAAAAATGGCGGGAGTTAAGCTTGTTGAACGGCACCCTAAGCATGCAAAACTGCACAGTTTAAGCGCAATACTTTTCTCGTTAGTCAGCTATTTCGTACAGTTAAGCACAACAGCGCAATAAATGATAGCGCAGGAATACTGCGCAGGATTTTGTTTAAATGTCAAACTAATGTTTTCTTAAAACATCACTAACAAGCTTTTAAATACTTTCTCAAATACAACGAAATAATCGTTTAAACTAAAAATGGACGTAAAGGAACCAGCAATTTATTTTTGTTCTGTCTGTGAAACCAAGCCTGCGGCACTACAAGCTTAAATGCCTTGGTGGCGTTGGTGGTGCTTCATCAACTGCATCTTCTTCAACCTCTGTGGCACGTGGCGACAGCGGCGTGTTGTTCCAATGGAACCTCATCGTCACCAGTTCTTACAACTGATACTAACTGCCGACCATAATGTGGGCCGGTTGTTCTAGCTCGTTGTCATGCACGGATGAGTAACGTGACGTCGCTACCGGTGTCAGGCCGCTCTTGAAGAGCTCATCGGAACTGAGTTTGCAGCTGGGCATAAGCTCGGTGAATTCTGAGCCTAAGCCAAAGTCCATATCGAGGAATCCATATTCCCAGCTTGATGCAGCTGTGGAGCTTGCGGCCGCTTGCTGACTTAAGCTGCTGGCATAAGATGAGGTCATCGAGTAGGTCGCCGAAGATATTGTTGAGAGCGTGGTAAATGTGGCTGTTGTTGTTGCCACTGCACTGGGACTGGTATTTTGACTATTGCAGAGGCGATTTGATGTTGCGCTACCAGCAGATAGATGCGTGCTATTGTTTGTCGATGTAGCTGCATGAACGGTGGTAAAGCTACCGCTTATGGCTACCGCTGTGGCTGAGGTAGGAACTGCAGTATCGACTTGAGACGCTGCTGTGTTGCCGGCGGAAACATTGTTATTGACTGATGTTGCTGTTGGTGGTGACGGTGCGGCTGGGATGATAGAGAACAATTCGTTGTTATTGAGCGGATCTAGTGCCGATTGCGAGGAGAGGCTTAATACGGAGCTCCAATTGATGGAACGCGTGCAGTCATCGTCAGCATAGCTACTGTCGGCATCTGCTGCTGTGACGAGTGCGGAGGAAACAGCTGCGGCAGTTGTTGATGCTGCTATTGTAGAGGCGGAAGAGGACGTTAACGGCTGTGTTTGATGTTGCTGTTGATGTTGTGGGAGTTGCTGCGTTGGCGTTGAGGCAGGCGGTGTTGAAATCACAGGCTGGTTGGGAAACGGCGTTGCTCGGCCTGATTGGGATTCCCGAAATGGGTAATGATCGTAAGGATGCAGCGCAGCAGACGCACTCACCGAAGGATCACAGTTGTTGCTGCTGCTGGCAAACGCTGTCGGTATGTTTGACGAAGCTTTTTGCTGCTCTTGTAGCTGCGTGCTAAGAAATGGCAGCGGCGTGGATGCAAGACGTTCGGCATTGTGGTTGTTATACAGGTGTGGTTGATGTTGTTGCTGCTGTTGGAAGTGCTGCTGCTGTTGTGGCTGAAGCGATTGATAGTCGAGGCTAGATACGCGCGCGCAGCTCATCACGGGCGGGTATTCTTGATGCTGTTGTTGTTGTTGTTGTTGCTGCTGCTGCTGCTGTTGTTGTTGTTGTTGTTGTTGGTGTTGCTGCTGTACCACTTGGTGTTGTTGCTGTTGCAGATGCGGTTGCTGCTGCTGCTGTTGGTGGTTGTGCTGCAGCAGGTTGTGGTGGTGGTGATGATGATGATGGTGCTGTAAGTGATGTGGATGATGTAAATGCTGATACTGCGTATGTTGATGATGCTGATGTGCAGCATGCGCCGCTTGATGGATTTCTTTCGTCTCCGTTTCAATCTCACGATCAATATACTTCAACGTATTGCAGATGAGCACTGACCGGTATAGCGACTGTTCGGATACCTGGCGAAAGCGTGAAAGCTTAAACATTGACAGGTTGCGAATCTTCATGCGGATATCCTTATAGCAATGTTTGTTCGTATTGCACCATGTGCTGCGACCCTCGCAACAACGTTTCAGCGCATGTCGCGCTTCTAACGCACTAGCCGCAATATGCTGTTGCATACTACTGTAGGGTGGAGGTGCTGGCGTGACTGTTTGCGCATCGGATGGCATGGAATTTAACGATGGCAGCGGTGGCGGTGGTGTACTGCAGCCCAAATCCAGATAAGACTTGCCATTTTCTGCGCATCTGATGGTTTGTTGTTGTTGTGGCGGGGGATACTCCGCCTCGGGTGGAACATAGAATTGTTGGGTCCCGTTGCCACTTGGCCATTGCGGAAAAGCTGCACCGGCACCATTGCTCATGCGCAAATGTTGTGGACCTCCTGTGCGCGAGCAGTTCTGTTGTGGAAACGGCTCAGAATAGTAGTTGGGGCGTGTAACACCATAAGCGCCGCTATGCGTTGTGGTTGCAGAGGGTGCGTAGCTAACGCTACGCTGCTGCTGTAACGCACTAGTTGGTGTAGCGGCAAAAGGATGGTAGCGCAGTGGACAGTAGGTTGGTATGATGCTTTCTTCCTCTTCGTAATCGTCCTCGAAGTCATCATCATCGTCATCAATCTCATCGGCGCTGAGCAGCGTGGTGGCAAGTGTGGAACGCGTAGCAATGCTGCCCCAAGGATCACTGGGCACGGCTACCGCTTGCAGTTTGGAGATGCAATCGACTGGTTCGGCAAGTGTGCCATGCCAGGTCTCACAGTGCGCCGCGGCAACTTCCTCTAACTTTGCAATTGAATCCTCCGGCACGGGTGACGATGCGGTGGGTGGCAAAGGC